>CM072552.1:36218055-38618055 GCA_036898215.1 Platycarya strobilacea | reverse complement strand
AAATAAATAAATAAATAATTTCCACGTTGAAAAGGATATCAATAATCAATTTTAAACGTCAATTGAGTACAAACCATTTTAATTAATTTTTTGGATTTACTTTTATCATTACTATTTATTAAAATTTTAAGATTTTTTTTTGAGTTTTAAAAAATAGGAGAAAAAATGAAATAAAAATATTATAAAATAAATATAATTTTTTATTTTGAAGTTTATAAAAGATTTATTGAATTTTATGTTTGAATAATAATTAGGTAATAGAAAATATTGAAAAATTGGAATGTGATGATTGAGAAATTTCCAGTTTGAGATCAGGATGCATCTAACTTTTGAACTTGGTGCTATATAATAAGTGCCAGAACTAAAAAATATGCTCAACATTATAAACAAAAGGAAAACATATAGGAGGAGAATTAGGATTTTATGTTTGGAGGGACGATCGATAAAGTGTGTACTATATATAAATTTTAAAAGGATGCTCATTAGTGATAGAAGTATCACATTTCATTGTTATCGAAATCTCTAAACGTATTACTTTTCGAATTATCTACATTTAAAAAAAAAAATTTGTTCTTAACTTGCTCATATTTTTTTTATGATTTAAAAAAAATGATAGAGCAAGAATAAACATAAGAAATTTCTAATGACTAATGATATATCGCTGTTAAATTTTTAACAAATTATATTTCATAATTATATAATTGAGTTAAAGCGAGAATATATAAGTGAATATAATCAATTAATTCTGACAATTATATAAATTTATAATTTTTTTTAGAATTAAACTGTTAAAGTAATTATGAGATTAGGTGAGTTGAAATTTGAATTTTTAATAAAGTTAAAAGTTAAAATAAAATTATATATATTAAAATTTGATAGAATAATTTTAATAAAAATTTGAGAGAGTAATTTTTATTTTTTTTTATAATTTGAAGAGTAATTTACTATTATATATATTATATATATGTAAATATATATACTAGCTAAATTTGTTGGAAAATTTTGGGGGGCTACGTCCAACGTGGGTCCGCCTCTAAATTTTAAACATATATTGATGAGGCTGGGAAATGTGAAATAACTCAGTTTGTAACGTAGAATATAAAGCTTAAAAATTGCAATGATAGATTTTCTGCTTTGGTCATAACTTGCAGCCATTAAGTGGGTTTGGGGTTGCCAAAGTTTTGGAATCGAGAAACCCAGACTACAAGAAAGGTGACTTGATCTGGGGCACAACCGGATGGGAAGAGTACAGTCTTATCACGGAAACAGAAACCCTCTTTAAAATCCACCACACTGATGTGCCCCTTTCCTACTACACTGGAATTCTTGGTAAGTTTTCTCTTTTAGAGGATGAATATCTTTTACATGATTAAGGACACTTTGATTAAGGGTTCGGTTTGGATAGTGAGATGAAATGAATTAAAACGGGCCCTAAATTGGTGTTGCATGTCAATGAAGGCTGCAGATTTATGCTTTGGTTTTATTTGAGTGAGATAACATGGTTTTTCAATATTTTTTTTTCTGCAATTTGTCGACTCTGTTCTGAACACCCGATGCCAATAAAAAAAAAAAAGTAATTGTCTGTGCATTTGGGTTTTATTGTAGGTATGCCTGGTTTGACTGCTTATGTTGGTTTCTACGAAATTTGTTCTCCCAAGAAAGGAGAATATGTCTTCATTTCTGCAGCATCCGGTGCAGTTGGTCAGCTTGTTGGGCAATTTGCAAAGCTGATGGGTTGTTATGTTGTTGGAAGTGCTGGAAGTAAAGAAAAGGTTTTGTGTTAAATCTCTGTTTTGCTTACTTAATGGTTTAATCCCCAAGTATTTTTTATTAAATGGAAGTAATTGAAAAATCCTTTATTCTGTTTGTTTCCTTTGGTTCTGTGCAGATTGATCTGCTTAAGAACAAGTTTGGATTTGATGGGGCTTTCAATTATAAGGAAGAAAATGACTTGGATGCTGCTTTGAAAAGGTCGGTTCATATACATCACATATCACATTTTATCATTCTATAGGTTTAATAAACATCTGAACATCAAATGGAGACGAAGTTGTTCCATTTTTACTACCTTTAATCATAAGCTGTAGCATTGGTTTCTCGAGCATTTGGTTAATGCCTTTACAATTTATGAGTGACCAGGTTCTTCCCTGAAGGCATTGACATCTACTTTGAGCATGTTGGGGGGAAAATGCTTGATGCTGTGCTCCTTAACATGAGAGACCATGGCAGGATTGCTGTATGTGGAATGATCTCACAATACAATCTTGATCAGCCTGAAGGTGTTCACAACTTGATGTGCATTATTTATAAGAGGATCCACATAAAAGGATTTTTGGTCTTTGATTACTTCCATCTCTATCCTAAGTTCTTGGATGTAGTGCTACCGAATATCAGACAAGGGAAGATTGTGTATGTGGAGGATATAGCCGAAGGTCTTGAGAGCGGCCCGGCAGCTCTGATAGGGCTCTTCAGTGGCCGCAATGTCGGGAAACAACTAGTTGTGGTTGCTCATGAGTGATCTAGACTTCTTTATTTATGTCCTTTTGCAACTGTTGTGTTTAGTTTCATGTCTCAATGCGTTTGATATCTAGCAATACACCTAATTGTGGTATGAGAAAGCTCTGTCTGTATCCAGGATTACTGGATCAGGTTTATGGTTTGTTCTCTGTAGACTATATCTAAAAGAATTTGATTTGCAGGCTCACATATAATGATATCTTAAAAAAAAACAGAGGAAATCAAAATGTTAATATGGACAATAATGAAGGTTCTATTTATTGTATAACGAATTTAGTTACAAAATATTTTTCTTTCTAATAAACCCAAACTGTTTATAAGTTTATAACTATTTCTCTATAAATAAGAAGCCTTCACCTCTGTTCAGGTAAGGTAGCCACAATTATCAATTACTTGAGAATTAATGAGCAACAAGGTTGTGCTCCTTTCCTGACATGGCTGAGAGAAAGACACTGCATAAGTTCAAATATATATGTAGGCACTGAGGAACTTCAATTGATCACTGATAAGCCAAAGGCCCCTGTGGCCTAATTGGTATAACATCTAACCTCCAAAATGGAGGTTAGAGTTCGAAACCCTTTTGGAGGTCTGGAGTTCAAAAATCCATCCCCAAATGTTTATAAAATAATAATAATAATAATAATAATAATAATCATTGATAAGGTACTTAAAACAAGACTGATAATATCTGCCTAAGAAAACCCAGTTAAGCTCGCAATTACTTTGTTCTTAGAACCCCTTTTCGATGACTTTTCTTTTTCCTTTGTGGTTTTGGGTGATAAAATTATAATGATTTGGATTATAAGGAGTTATTTTCCGGTTGATGAAGACAATAGAAAATGGGAAAGACTGTTAGAAATTCCTTTTTGCATTAGTGAATGGAGAAGTTAAATCTGACTACAAAATAGAAATTATGAACAGATTACCAGACTCTAATAGGCTGTACTCTTTGAATTGGTCCCTTATCTAGAAGTTACCAAAGCATGTGAGACAAAAACTAATGTTACAATATGGACAATTGATTAAGACATTTTACCTGCAAAGACTCTGAATCTTCCCCATCCAAAATTCTATAAAAAATTGATTTATAATATATAAATATATATATTTATATATATAATATTAAATTATTCCTTAAATTATAAAAAAAAATAAAAAATTACTCTCCTAAATTTTCATTAAAATTATTTTCTCAAATGTCAATACATATATAATTTTATTATAACTTTTAATTTTATTGAAATTCAAATTTCAACTCACTTAATTTCAGAATTACTTTAACAGTCTAATTCTAAAAAAAAATATGGTTATAAATTTATATGATTGTCAAAATTAATTAATTATACTTACTTATATAGTTTCACTTTAACTTGATTGTATGATTATGAGATATGCTTCGTTAAGAATCTAACATCGGTATATCAGTAGTTATTAGAAATTTTTTATATTTATTTTTGATCCATAATTTTTTTAAACCAAAAAATAATATGAGCAAGTAAAAAAATTGATTTTTTTTAAAAGGACGTAGATAATTCGAATAGTAATACATTTAGACAGTTTGACAACGAAAAAATGTGATACTTCTATCATATCTTTTTAAAATTTATATATAGCACACATTTTATTGATCGCCCTTCCAAATACAAAATCTTGGTTCCGCCCCTATTTGCCACCCAATTGCTCATTCAATATGATTTATACAAATAAATTATTATAGGCTAGAACTACAAATAGAGTTTTCCCTCGTTAGTCTTGTCTTTTTTATTTTTTTTGAGCGTTAGTTTTATCATATATGTTTAATGAGGGCTTTCAGATATTTAAAAAAATAAATAAAAATGCAAGTACGTAAAAACATAAATATTTGATACAAGAAGAGGTACTGCATTGTACTAATCTTGAACAGACATGCAAATTAAAAGGCAGGCGTATTAAAAGAAAAGAGGTTGCAACAGATTCCGGAGATTTTATAATCATATCATAAACTCTGAATCAATGGCTCCACTCCGTGTACGTTTTTCATACACTCCTCGTACATTTTCATATAGAATGCCATTTTTAAGGGTTTTATTTACTCTGATCTTCCTATTGTCATACTTTAGAGAAAGGCTTTTATTGTCGAGGATAAGAGCCGATCGAGCAACTGAGAAACAGAACTACGGCCGGCCGGGCAGCATTCATGGCACTAAGATTACATCTTAATATTAAACTGCAGCCCTCCAACCCTCAGAGGAAGACCTTGAGCGAGCCAAAGTGCTCTCCTGCCTGTTGAATTTAAGCCTCCTTGCATCCTCTTTCGATATTTGGAAGGTATTTGCCAGCACTTCTTCTAGCAAGGTTTTGATGGCTGAGGTTCTTTCTGCAAGAGGATTAACTATGGGGTTCTCATTAGTCTTGAATGCAACCCACTTGAGACCCTTACCTCTTGCTCGTTTTACAACACCGAAGTTATGTGGGATTGTCAGGATCTGACTCTCTTTGAGTTCGTCGTCGAACACGGTCTGGCCATAGTTGTCGACCACCTGAACCTCGGCGCGACCCCTACCCCTTATGGCATACACAACTCAAAAATGAGTTCATTTCGATTTTAAAGTTGTGTGGAGAAGGTGGGAAGTCGCATGGGGTCGCAGGGGTGAGATCGTTGGAAGGAGGCAATTTCAATAATATGGACGGTCATGCTTCTTGTGGCTGACGAGAGTGCCGACTGTTTTTTGGGTGGAGATCGGTCAATCGGATCGATTCGAATTTTCTATAAACTAAACTCATTTTATAATAATATCCCCATTTTACAATATAAGTTGTGAAATATGATATGAAATCATGTGTTATGTTGATATCATTACTTTTATTATAAAATGAGTTTTACAAATAAAGAATATATAACATGTCCTTGAGAGAAAGTAGCATTTTACTTGTATCGTATAACATGTCCTGATATGGGATAAATGTCTTGCATTCAACTATTGAGACTTTTAGGTGCTAAAAAAATAACAATTAAAAAAACTAATGAGACTTTTTTTTTTTTTTTTTGTAAATTGAATTACCTGAACTTGAGAGAGAGAGAGAGAGAGAGAGAGAGAGAGAGAGAGAGAGAGAGAGAGAGAGAGAGAGAGAGAGAGAGAGAGAGAGAGAGTTGCAAAGTAAGTCCCACGGGACTCGTGATCTCTCTACGATTTCCCTATACGTATTTATGACCTTATTTTTAAATTTATGGTCAAGATTTATTTTATTAGTTCTTTTAAATTTTAAATTTAAGATTTAATATTGATAATTTTGTTTTGACACATCTACATTTATTATAATATAAATAAAAATTGTAAGTAAGAATATTAGTATTCGATTCATTAATTTTTTTTTAAAAAATTTGATAAAAAAATATAAATTTAATAAAAAGATGATATCTAAAATAATCCTATATTAAATTTATCTAAAAGCTTTCCGCTTTCCAAACAATTGATTTTTGAATACTAATCTTTCGTTATTTCATGAAGGATTATCATTTAAAAAATTAATTATATTTTCTTCTCTTTTTTTTTTTAAATTAAATATGACAATTTTTTTAATAAATTTAATATTAAATTATTATAAATGTTGTTTTTAATTAAATTTATACTTTTTATTAAATTTTAAAAAAAATTAATGAGTTCAATGCTATTACTAACATTTTCCAAGACAAATAAAGAAACAAAAATTATTCATTTGTTTGGAAGGCAGAACGGGCAAGACTAGGACAGCTCCAGTTACCAAGGGACACTGCTATCGCTGACAAGCATTTTGAATTCGAGTCGAGCAATAATCTCAGAATCCCAGATGCCGGATAGCAGGTTCTGCATAGAAAATGAGAGCACAGTAGTTCAGTGGGGAAGGTTGAGAAAAATGGGGAGGCTTTATCCACCGAGTCCGCGCATTCTTTCTCTTCTTCTTCTCCTCTTTGTTTCTAGCTTCGCACCTTCGTCAGAAGCAGCAGCAACAGCAACAAGGCTGGCTCAGAAGGGAAGGCCTGGGTTTCTCTTCACAAGAACTAGAGGAAGATGCACTCCCCTGTAAGATCTCTCTCTCTCTCTCTCTCTCTCTCTCAAACCAAAACAATCTCTCATGTAGATACCGATTCTTTACACCCATGCATATTTGTACGAAAGTATATTTAGAATATATATATGTAGAAGACATTTATGGTTTACCGAGTCAAAAGTTTCGGATGGTGGACTCCGATCTGACTCCGGTGGCTGTGGCGGCGTGGATGACCATATATGTCAGGTACTGGAGCAGCAAGAATGAGATATGGCCGAGGATGGTCCCACAGGAAGCAACGGTGTCTAAGGTGTTCGGATGGAGAGCGAGTGAACGCTACAGATCTGATCTGACTTTGTTGGAAGCAACGGCGAGAAAAGACGAAGAGAACGCTTTCCACAGGTTGCTGAAACAGGGGACTGCATCGCTGCTCAATTCATATGCCAGAAAGGGTTTTCCTTACTCGGCTTGGGAGATTAAGACTTTGGTTTTACAAGCATTGGTGTCGGAAGAAGCTGCAGCTCGTCAAGCTCGAGGGTTCTCTGTTGCCAATGAGGTCTGTAGCTAGTGTCTGTGTTTTAAACCCCCATGTTTCTGTCTGTGTTTTGTGCTTTGAGAAGCATTTGTTTGGTTTTGTGGATTAATGGACAAAGCAACCAAACCCTTCAGCTTTTTTTTTTTTTGGGTCTAGTGTATGATGTTGGTCTGTCTATATTTTGTGAGTCCAGCATTGGTGATGTTGGAGATCTTGTATCAAATCAAGTTCGTACAAAAATTTCCTATATTATGTTAGAAAAATGATATTTATAGACGTCAAATGCGGAAATGCAACATAATTCTTTTTTAAAAAAATGAATAAATACAGAAATCATTTTATTGAAGAACCACACAAGTTAATAAAGGAGGAAAAAAAAGACCACATTTTATTCATTTTATTGAAGGCTGCCTTCGTGCATATTTGTACACTCAGTTTATACTACCCAAGTTTCCTCAAGATGTTAAACAGCCTTCTCCATTCTTACAAGAAGGGCTAGCTCTTAATAGTGGCCTAAGGACTTACAGTGCCATTACTAAAACAAACGTAAGACAATTACATAACCCTAGCTAGCTCCATAATTAAGAAGATCGGCTGGAGGATAGAAGGAAACTCTGGTGGCCTCTATTGTGCTTCAAGTTCTGGGCTTCTCTTGGGGACATTTGGAATGAGTTTGCGAGGACATCTATGGGCATTGCCCTTATGACCGAGGTGTAGCCTGCCATGGCGCTCTTCATTGGCTGGCCGGAAGTCTTGATCGTCACGTATTCGAAGCCATTGTTTCCGGCCCTGGCTGTAGTTGCATAGAACTGAGGGATTACAAACACATCTCCTCGCTTAACCCTTTCGTCGAACACGTTATCCCCGTTGTCGTCTACAATCTGAACCCGGGCATCACCCCTTAGCACGTAGACAACTCTGTTGTCTGTCATGGACCAGTGCGGTGTGTACAATGCATTCTGCAAAATTTAACTACAAATTAGATTAACGTTTTCTCATCATATAAATCTTTTTCTTAGCTTAGTTTTAAGATTCAGAGTCCATGTGAATTACCGGGAAAAGATGACCTTTTTCTGCGCTCATGTCAAGGTATCGAAGGATTGGAAGCTTTTGCTGGTTCACGAGGTTTACTCTTCCGGCTTGCCTGGAGAAAAAGTCGGATTCGGTTCGGGTGTCGAGGTTGTGTCTAATTCTTGTATTACAGATAGTTTCTTCCAACCCATTAACGAGCGGTCTCTGCCCTTCTTGTTCGTCTTCGTCAGGTCTCATCATCCGGCGCATTTCGTCTTGGCACCTGACGATGACACCGCGCCGGTTATCGTCTTCCTGCAATCTCCTAGCGATAGTTTCCGGAATATTGAAGGCTTCAGCCAGCAGTTCCTCACTGAAACCACTGAATATGTTCTGGAAGCTACCTCTCAGTTCACGCCTGCCCCTTTGGCTACGTTGTTCTTGCCTTTCTTCCTGACGGCTGCCCCTTTGGCCGCGTTGCCCCTCCCTCGGTTCCCCGCCGGCGAGCAAGAATGACTGGGACCAAAACAAAAGTTAGCTGTTTAAAAATGGATTCAGGTTCTCTAAATTCATCATTTTATATCATTCTAGTGAACTTATTGTGTTATAAAATGCTAATTAAACATTGTAGGATTCACTTGAGAGTATAAACATGACAGGTGATTCTTTCTTCCAAATTCTCCGTTCTGGATATATCTTATTCCAGAGCATGTTTCATCATTTGTAAACAAAATCCAAATTCCACATATACATGATGAGGGTAGATAAATGAGATGGTGATATGGAGTGATGGGTTACCTTCAATCGGCGGTCAAGCTGGTTAGCATGGTTGCTCAGGTCCAGGACAGTAAAGGCAACGAGCTCTTCATTGCCATCATTGTAGCACCAGTGGGCAACACCGGCAGGAATAGCCACGATGTCGCCCCGGCGAATCCGGTGCACCTTCTGGTGCTGGTCTGCTCTTCTTGATCTCTGCTGATCTCCTCCACCTTGCAGCTGTCCTCCCATCTGGCTGCTCCGGCGTCTTGATAAATCCTGTGATGTCTCTGACTCATATGTCTCTGCACATCCTGGGCTGGTTAAACCCATCAAACCTTCACCTGCGTGTGACAACATTACATTTCATGCATTGAAGTTAATACCCAGATAGATCAATCGGCAAATTAGTATTCCGTGCATATAAGATTTGGAGCTCTTTTTCAGGGCTTTTTTAGTAACCTTGTTCAATGTAAATCAACATGGGGGCAGGCTGGAAGCTAGGCAAAGTGAGTGAATTAGGCTGCACGGTCTGCCTTATCGCTGCAACTCCGGCACATTGGAACTCGTCCTCAGATTCCTCCCACAACTCAGTCCGACCACCCTCCGAGTCAAATACGCTGTTTGGTTTGAGAGTCCTCAGTCTCTGGAGGCGGCATTGCTGAGATGAGCCTCTGCAGGCAGTGGGGTTCGTTTTCGTTTCCTCAGAAGAAGCATAAACTAGCAAAGAGAGCACTAGTGCTAGAACAAGCTTGGCCGCCATGGATGAAAAGCAAATTGAGAGGAGATGGTGAAGATCTAGTTGAGGCATAGAGACCATTTATAGCGTGGCGGATTTGGAGCTTAGTGTAAAGGTGGTGAGCCGGGTGGCAATTAACAAGACTGGCTTGGTTGGTTTTGCATGAAGATCGTGTCCTTTTCTTAGACTAATATGCGCCACCTTGCACGGTTGCTGCTGCCATGCAACTCGGTTGTTGAGAGAATCTTAGACGTGGTGCTGCATTGTGGTGTTGCAGAAAAGCCTTTACTTATACCAAACATTTGTCATGCTTCTTCTGAGAATCAGTGGGCCGGCACCATGCCAGAAATACTAATAAAATTATGAGTTTGTAATGAATTTAGTGGAGGGACGGCTGCCGCCCCCTGTCCCACCACTAAATAATGTGAATGACCCCACCACTATTATATTAAATTTGCATAGTAACTTGCATAGTAACTTGCATAGTGACTTGCATAGTAACTTGCATAGTAATTTCAAAGCCTATAAATAGGGGCTTCAGTTGTAATGAAATTCATAAGAAAAAATAGAGAGAGAAAGAAAGCTTGAGTTCTTAAGAGTTTCAAGAGAGTTTCTTATTTCTCTTTTACAATAGTAGTTCCTTTCTTTAAGTTTTATAACACGTTATCAGCACGACGGTTCTGCCAATTCTGAAGCTAGTGGCCTTATTCCTCTGTAAGTTTTTCAATATATTATTTGAAATCTTTGATATATTTTATTGATGATTATCTGTGTGAATTTATAAATATATTTTCTGAGATACGCATATTTATTATTTATATGTGTAGAAAATGGCAAATCTTACAAAATTGGAATTTGTTGCTCTTGATATATCTGGGAAAAATTATTTATCCTGGATACTTGATGCTGAAATACATCTTGATGCAATGAACCTGGGAGAAACTATTAAAGAAGGAAATCAAGCATCCCTGCAGGAACGTGCTAAAGCAATGATTTTCCTTCGCCACCATCTTCATGAAGAATTGAAAACTGAATATCTCACGGTAAAAGATCCCTATATTTTGTGGAATAATTTAAGGGAGAGGTATGAACACCAGAAGACTGTTATCCTCCCAAGAGCTCGCTCTGAATGGATGCACCTGAGGTTGCAAGATTATAAAAGTGTTAGTGACTATAATTCCGCACTTTTTAAAATAAGCTCAGTATTAAAATTATGCGGTGAGAAAATCACCGATGAAGATATGCTAGAGAAGACTTTTACTACATTTCATGCCTCGAATGTGCTCCTGCAGCAGCAGTATCGAGAGAGAAAGTTCAAGAAATATTCTGAACTTATATCATGTCTTCTAGTAGCTGAGCAAAATAATGAGCTCTTATTAGAAAGCCACAATACACGCCCTACTGGCTCAATATCATTCCCTGAAGTGAATGGTAATAGGTTTGCATCATTCCCAGAAGTGAATGGTGCATCCTTTAGAAGAAATCGGGGGCGTGGACGTGGACGTGGCAGAAGAAATTATAGAAATGTTGGTCATAGAAATGACAACATTAAAAGGGATATACCATATCACCAGAAGTGGTACAATTCAGAAAGGGGTAAAAATCCCCAGAATAATTCTTCAAAGAAAAGTGAAGAGGTGTGCCATAGATGTGGAATGACTGGACATTGGTCACGTACCTGTCGTACGGCCAGGCACTTAGCTGATTTATATCAAGCTTCTGTTAAAGGAAAGAATAAAATGCATGAAGCAAATTTAGTAGAACCATCAGATGATTTATTAGATTCAGTAGATGTAGACGTTACTCATCTTGATGTATCTGATTTCTTTAATCATCCTGATGGTAGTATTGAACACTTAATTGGAGATGGAAGTGTTCCACTCAATTAATGTATTTTCTTTCTATCAATAATAAAAGTTTTGTATATTTTGTAGAATCATGGATCACATTGATGAGCTTTTTATCTCTGAGTTGAATGATAAAGATATATGTCTGGCTGACAGTGCTACAACTCACACAATTCTCAAAGAAAAGAAATATTTTCAAAATCTAACACTGAGTAAAGCCTATGTCCATACCATATCAGGTTCATCGGATTTAATTGAGGGCTCCGGAAGAGCTTATATTGTGTTGCCTAATGGCACCAAATTTTGTATTGATGATGCTCTATTTTCTTCACAATCCAGAAGAAATTTATTGAGTTTCAAAGATATACGTCGTAATGATTACCATATTGAAACGACCAATGAAGGCAGTAAAGAGCATCTTCTTATTACTAAAACAGTATCGGGCCAGAAGCTCGTATTAGAAAAACTGTCTGCTCTATGTTCTGGATTGTATTATACAAAAATGAGAACAATTGAATCATATGTGGTAATGCACCAGAAGTGCATTGACCCTAAAGTATTTATGACTTGGCATGATCGCCTTGGACATCCGGGTTCTATAATGATGAGACGAATTATTGAAAATTCGCATGGGCATCCCTTAAAGAATCAAAAGATATTTCTACCCAATGAATCTCCGTGCTCTGCATGTTCTCAAGGTAAGTTAATTATTAGACCATCTCCCTCAAAAATCATTGTTGAATCTCCATCCTTTTTACAAAGGATTCACGGAGATATATGTGGGCCTATTTATCCATCAAGTGGACCATTTAGATATTTTATGGTTCTAATTGATGCATCTAGTCGATGGTCACATGTTTGTCTTCTTTCCACTAGAAATGTTGCATTTGCTAGACTTCTTGCTCAGATAATTAAACTACGAGCACAATTTCCTGAGTATCCAATTAAGACCATTCGATTGGATAATGCAGGTGAATTTTCATCTCAAGTTTTTGATGATTATTGCATGTCAATAGGAATAGATGTTGAACATCCTGTTGCCCATACACACACACAAAACGGTTTAGCTGAGTCTTTGATCAAAAGGCTTCAACTAATCGCTAGACCTTTACTTATGAAATCAAGACTACCTATTTCTGTTTGGGGACATGCTATACTTCATGCAGCATCTCTAATTCGCATTAGACCATCTGCATATCATAAATATTCTCCATTACAGCTTGCATATGGTCAACAACCAAATATTTCTCATCTTCGTACTTTTGGATGTGCTGTATATGTTCCAATTGCACCTCCACAACGTACAAAAATGGGCCCTCAACGTAGACTTGGGATATATGTTGGTTTTGATTCTCCATCCATTATTAGATACCTTGAACCCCTTACAGGGGATATGTTTAAAGCACGTTTTGAGGATTGTCATTTTGACGAATCAAATTTTCCGTTAATGGGTAAAGAAAAGTCGGTGCCTGAAGCACGACAAGATATTACTTGGGATAATAAGACCCTGTCTCATTTTGATCCTCCTACAAATGAATGTAAACGGGAAGTTCAAAGGATTATTCATTTGCAAAATGTTGCAAATCAGTTACCGGATGTATTTACTGACACTAAAGGTGTAGTAAAATCTTATATTCCTGCTGTTAATACTCCAGCAAGGATTGAAGTCCCTGAAGGACAAATTGTCAAAGCAGCAATAGGTGAATCTAAAATACGCCTGAAGCGTGGAAGACCTATTGGTGCAAAAGATAAAATTCCCAGAAGGAAAAGAATACAAAATGAATTTGGTGTTCCTGAAGAACACGTACCCACAATACAGGCCACAAATATAATTGATGCTCCTAAAGAGCTTAAATCTTCTATTCCAGAACCTCCTGAAGAGGAAAATCTTGAAGAGTATAAATCTCCTAAAAAGGGACCTCCTGAAGAGGTGTGTCATGAAATGTTTTCCCTTGAAGAGGAACAGGTACCTGAAAATAATGAGATCTCAATACATTTCATGAAAACTGGAGAAATTCTGGATAGAAATAAAACTGTTGTCGACAACATATTTTCATATAAAATGGCCCTTGACATTACCAGAAGTAATGAAGAAAGTGAGCCAAAAAGCGTCGAAGAATGTCGACGTAGAAATGATTGGCCAAAATGGAAAACAGCTATTGAAGCTGAATTAAATTCGCTAGCGAAACGAGAAGTATTTGGACCTGTTGTCCAAACACCAAAGGGTGTAATGCCTGTTGGATATAAGTGGGTATTTGTACGAAAACGTAATGAGAAAAATGAAATTGTGCGATACAAAGCACGGCTTGTTGCACAAGGTTTCCTGCAGAAACCCGGGATTGATTATGAAGAAACATACTCTCCCGTTATGGATGCAATCACATTTAGATTTTTGATTAGTCTGGTTGTTACAAAAGGATTAGAAATGCGGTTGATGGATGTGGTCACTGCATATTTATATGGATCCTTAGACCATGACATATATATGAAAATCCCTGAAGGATATAAGATGCCTGAAGCATCTACAAGTACATCTAGAAATATGTACTCAATCAGACTACAAAGATCTTTATATGGGTTGAAGCAATCCGGACGCATGTGGTATAATCGCTTAAGCGAATATCTATTGAAAGAAGGATTTGAGAATAATCTTATATGCCCATGTGTTTTTATTAAGAAATCTGAATCCGGATTTGTCATTATTGCGGTTTATGTTGATGATTTAAATATTGTGGGAACTCCTGAAGAGATCTCAAAAACCGCTATATATTTAAAGAATGAATTTGAAATGAAAGATCTTGGCAAAACAAAACTTTGTCTCGGCCTGCAGCTTGAGCACTTGCCAAATGGAATTTTTATTCATCAGTCCATGTATACTGAGAAAGTCCTAAAGCATTTTTATATGGACAAATCTCATCCTCTGAGTACTCCAATGATTGTTCGAACACTTGATGTGAAGAAAGATCCATTCCGTCCTTGTGATGACGATGAAGAAATTCTTGGTCCTGAAGTACCATATCTCAGTGCAATTGGAGCTTTGATGTATCTTGCAAATTGCACTCGACCAGATATTACATTCTCAGTTAATCTGCTTGCAAGATATAGTTCTGCACCAACTCGAAGGCATTGGAATGGCATTAAACATGTCCTTCGTTACCTTCATGGTACGGTTGATATGGGATTATTTTATCAACGTGGTTCAAGTCCAGAATTGATTGGGTATGCAGATGCGGGTTATCTTTCAGATCCACACAGAGGTAGATCTCAAACTGGATATTTATTTACTTATGGAGATACTGCCATATCATGGAGATCTGTTAAGCAGACACTATCTGCTACTTCTTCAAATCACTCAGAAATCATTGCTATTCATGAAGCAAGTCGAGAGTGTATTTGGTTGAGATCAGTTATTCAACATATCCAGGAAAAGTGTGGACTTCCTATGATCAATAATAGCCCAACAATCTTATATGAAGATAATACTGCTTGTATCACTCAAATCAGAGGAGGATACATCAAAGGTGATAGAACTAAACATATTTCACCTAAATTCTTTTATACTCATGAACTTCAAGAGAAAGGTGAAATTGATGTCAAGCAGATACGATCTAGTGATAATCTGGCAGATTTATTCACAAAGGCGTTACCAACTTCCACATTCAAGAAGATTGTGCATAACATTGGAATGCGAAGACTCAAAGATCTTTTGTCATGCACTTTTCAGGGGGAGTAAATGTGCTGATTGTACTCTTTTTCCTTCGCTGAGGTTTTGTCCCACTGGGTTTTCCTCTGCAAGGTTTTAATGAGGCAATCTTAAAGCACTTGTGGATACATAAGAAGACTGTACTCTTTTTCCTTCGCCATTGGTTTTTCTTCCCACTGGGTTTTTACTTGGCAAGGTTTTAACGAGGCAGATTCCTTATGAGTGGTCATTCAAGGGGGAGTGTAATGAATTTAGTGGAGGGACGGCTGCCGCCCCCTGTCCCACCACTAAATAATGTGAATGACCCCACCACTATTATATTAAATTTGCATAGTAACTTGCATAGTAACTTGCATAGTGACTTGCATAGTAACTTGCATAGTAATTTCAAAGCCTATAAATAGGGGCTTCAGTTGTAATGAAATTCATAAGAAAAAATAGAGAGAGAAAGAAAGCTTGAGTTCTTAAGAGTTTCAAGAGAGTTTCTTATTTCTCTTTTACAATAGTAGTTCCTTTCTTTAAGTTTTATAACAGAGTTATATATATTACGTAGTTACAATCTCATTAATGAAATATACAAAGAGTGTACAAAAATAACTATTAACTACACATAAAACTTTTATTTGTACAATAGGAGAGAGCATACAGTAATCCCGTGCGTATTCTCCATTTTTACTCTCTACTTGGGTGGAGCTACATATCTTTACAAGATAATCTCCTGCCGTCGTTAAATGGTATCTATTCCAAGAGACAAGTTTCATCATAAAATATGGGGTAAATATTTAGAATTCACCTCGCACGTAACACACAGACACACACACATATATATATATATATCACAATCAGCACGCCAATATGAAAGTATTGCAACTTGGTTTAATGTTTTCAACATCTTTTATTTTTTGAGTACATATACATATTTAGAAGTATGCTACTTCCACCTGCAAATACACTCCACATGGGGTAGAAACAGTAACACACGATCATCAGTCAAATAAACGAATGCGTCTTAGGCTTAGCATTCATACACACCATCTGGTGCTCTCACGGTTCAACCATAGAGAGTTCACAGTTGCGCAATAACAAGGATTCTGTCTCGACTAAACGGAGCTTTACAGTAAGAACACGCCCAAAAAACAGTGAAAATCAATGATGGAGAGGATCTATCCCATGTGTTACGACGTGTACTTGATGCAGGAAGTTTGCCATAGTGAAACTTGTATTATAAAGTAGCTTCGAGGAAATCCAAGCTTGCAGCGGAAAGAAAGCTTCATGGCTTGTAGCGAGAAGCTCCATCATGGAACTTCTGGAAACTAGTGTAAGAAGTCCTTCATTGGATCATCATGATGTACTTTCTTCATCCTGTATGCCTCCATATCCTCAATTGTCACCTGCAATTGATGACATAATTATGTCAAAATATATGAGAAATCCACGCATTCGATCTAGCATCAGTTTATAACACCAAGTTCAGCATTGAATTCAGATGCTGGTTCAACCATGTAAGTTCAACGATCTTACCTCATCATTCCATCTAACATTGTATTTGCGCTTTCTCTCATCTCTCTCTTCTTTCCTCCTTCCATCCTCCTGTCCAAGCCACATCATTTTTAGTCAACAATAACGTAAATGGGGAACACTTCGAATAAATTGCTCTTAACTAAAAATCTAAAAGTACATAACTAAAGATTAGGCCAGTTCAAATATAAATCCACGGGCGGTTTTCGTCCTTTCTATAGCTAGATTGTTCCTAATCTTTTATTTTCCACTTCAAAGAAGCAATTAAAGTTTTAAGGTGAAAATAGCATTCAGTGTAGAAGTTTTGTTTTGTTTTTATTTTTTTCAAAATACATTGTGTTTTTTTAAAGTACATTGAGTGAGAAGTTATAAACACCAAGACCCATACCACCTGAGCATTGGTGGCAAAGCCATAAAGAATACTAAGAGCAAGATGAAAATAATAGTTATCGCAGGTCAGGCCTTCATTCACCTTTTTAAGTGCTTCAGCTAGTAACTTTTCATCCAAAACCAAGTCATCCGGGACATCAGTTCCCCAAGTAGCAAGCCTTTTCTCCTCCACTGGTGAAGGTATCTCTGTTGTGATGTTTCATAATACAATGTCAAGTTAAATAAATATAAACAAGCCATATAAGCAGCAATTATAAACTACAAAAAATAAATATATATGCTTTCTTATTTTTTATTGGTAAATATGTTTTTTTTCAATTTATAATCAACACAAGCTTCCTATTTCCATAAAAACAGGACCCAGAGAAATGACTGGAACTGAACACACCTTCAGTAGCTTCCTTGCGAGCAATATTAGCCTTCATAAGATCTGTTGCAGCCTCAGAAGCTTCTATTCCAGCAGCACCAGTGCAATAGCTGTTTCGGATTGTTTGCTTGCAGCACTTGTAACCCCACTGATGATCCATCCACCATGAACCCCAAACACTTGTATGGTTGTTGATGAAAACATCTTCTTCGTACTTGCTTCTTGGAAGTGCTTTCTCCTGTAAATATAGTGAAGCAAGACTACATAAGCAAGGAAGTAAAACATGAAAGATTGACCTCCTTTGTTATTCTTTATGCATTAAAAGTTTTACAGTCTAATGTCTACAAAATATATATATATATATATATACTCATGTACCAAGATACACATACACCAGTCAATGTATTTTGTCTGAGTGGAAACAACCATATAACATCATAAACAAGCAATATCAGCTACTGTGAATCTAATAACAATGTGCATTAGATTATAATCCCTCAATACTCTACATAGTAAAATAGTCCAGAAACCCCCCTATTCTTCTTTTCAAACATTGTTTGCTCATCAACAGTTGTTATTGCAAAATTTGGAGTTATAACCACGCATTGGGATAGACATAGATGAATCATACACCCCCACCCCCAAACAAAAACAAGGAACATTATATGAAGTTTGGAAACGTTTATCAATTCCATATACTGTTTTAGCCACTCCCGCTCTTCCAAATGGTCCTATTTTTCTTCCACCACAACAACATTACCGCTTCTCAGCTTTGAAGGGTTGCCTGTAAGAATAAAAAAGGGTAAACCATTGATATAAACCATACCTGCCCTTTTATGATCCTGCCAGCACGATCATATTCAACTTCTCTTTCACTTTGTCCTAGTAGAAGCTCCATCGGAATGTCTTCTTCAGTGGCCGCATTTCCATACTTCTCCAATATTGTGTCTTTTGTTTGGGACTTCAGTTTCTCCTTAATGACCTTATAGTTCTTATAAAGCAACTCCGCTTGGGATGGAGCTGCTTGCATGTGAATGTCTTGACCCTTATCAAATGCTTCCCAAGCATGGATGTTGAGCTGCTTGAACTCCAAAGCTTCACCACTATTTCTATATTGGTTATCTCCCTATATACAAAGGTTAAAAAAGAAAAAAGTGAGAATAATACATAATATAACCTTGCAAACAGAAAAAAAAAAATCTGTATCTTCAAGGTCACTTACCCCGTAGAACTTCTCATTTGGATCTGCATCTGGAAGAGGATCTTCACGCATGGACCGTGTTTTGGGATCATAGTGTGCAGAGTTGACATCAAGATTTAAAAGATATTTTGCTGTGTCCTCCCGAATACGCAAGTTCCTGCAAAATATATACTTCAGTATATATACAACCTCCAACACATAAGGCGAATGTATCAACCCCATAGTTGTAAAGCAAAGGCAGCCATGGAAGAACTTGTGTTTTCCAAAAAGAAAACATGTTTTTCCTGCGGTCGGATGGCGTTAAATAGGTGGCAACAAAAGAGAGCTCTCACCTCACAGTTCCAGTACTCCCACCGCCCGTTGTGCGTACACGCTTTTCAACCTTTGCAAAGTCCATTTGCTTGCTCTCATCAACCTTGGCTTCATCTACCCTGAGATCATCTTCATCATCATCCTCATCGCTTACCTCAGCCTCCCCATTTTGGTTATTGTTTTTCTCAAGTTTCTTAAGCTGTTGGTCTTTCAGGAATTTCCTTCGAGCTTCATCCCTAGCTTCATATCTCTCAATGACATAGGCATAGGTGGATGCATCGTATCCATTCCAACGGTCCCTTTTACCATCATAGTCAAGCTCAAAGGTCTCTATTTTTTCATCAGGTGCAATGTGCTTGTTTGTCCACTTTGCTCCCACTTTCCGGGGTCTTTCCATACATGCCTTTGAATCATGCGTCATGGATCCACAACTGTTAAGAATCATTTCACAATAATTATCCTGACTATGCAATAGAGAAAATAAATAATATAATAAGATTTATTTATAGTTGGCAAGAAGCGCAGGGGGTACTCAAGCCAAAAACCAAAGTTTATTGCATTACAGCCAACTGGACCTAGGCAATGTATTGCTAGTCGATGGTGTCATTCTTTTTCTTTTTTTTGGCTAGTGATTACTAGGATGGTGAGGAGGTGGTTGTGATGAAGGGAGAGGGAGAGGGAGAAGGAGAGAGGGAGAGATCACTCACTTTTCACATGCACCCTTCCTGTACTTATCAGCCTGATAAATTTTGGCACCTCTGTCATACCATGATTTGGTGTAATTCGGATCTGACTTCCACTTCCTTTGATGTTTTAAACTCTAAAAGACAAAATAATAATCATAATGACGCTTCAATTTTCTCCAGATATATATGCGGAACTAAATAATAAATCAAGAAAGAATGTACTTACAGGTCTCTCAGCGTTGAGATACCAAGGTGCAGATGACATATACTGGGGAATGTGAGGGTTGATCTCTTTTCCATCCTCGTCAACCTCAGCTGGTGCAAGCCCAGCCTTACGCGCCTCTTCCAATTCAATTTGCTTACGATGGTCCTCCCTAGACTTGAAAGCAACTGCAAGCCCCAACGTACCACAAAAATAATCATTGGATGAATAAAAATGTTTATCGGTCAACTGTCAAGGAAGAGGAAGGAGCAGGGGCGGACCTACCCCTGGTCTTGGGGGGGCTACCGCCCCCCCAAAGTTTTTAAAAATTATATATATTGTATAAATATATATAATTTTTTGTATATAATTAAAATTTCTATATTAATTTATCAAAAAATAAAAAAATTTGCCCCCCCAATTCTTAGACCTCTAAAAATTTTATTAAAATTATTTTTTTAAATTTTAATACTTACTTAATCTCTCTCACACTTTAACTTGATGTGCTGATACAATTAAATTTTTTAAGATATATTTAGATTATCTAAACTACGTAGATGACTAGAAATATGAATTTTTTACATATCATTTGCTAATTTATATTGAAAAAAAATTGTCAATAATTTTACTTTAGAAATGATAATAGATGAATTTTATTTTTTGAAAGATCATTGTCGAGCTTTCGAGCTTAATTTGTAGGAGAAATCTTAAGGTTTTTTTTTTTTTTTTGTAATGGGCTCTAACAAATTACAAAAATTCAAAAAAAAAAGGATTTATAAGCATGTATTTTTATATATAATTTTATAACATATAATTATTATTTTTATATATAATCACGCATAACTAAAAAATTTATATTCAAATATACTACATATTTTGTCAACCGCCCCCCAAATGTCAAATCCTAGTTCCGCCCCCTGGGAAGGAGAACACTTCACAGAACTGGGGACGAGACCAAAATACATTTGCCAGACAGGACAACTACATTTCTCCCCCAAGCACCACTACAACTAAATATCCCCCACCAACTAAAGGAATCCCTAAAAGAGTTACCTTATAAAGCAATCTAGCAAAACGGCCAAATCCCAACTCAGAAACGAAGCAAAAGTTCATATGTATCAATATAAGAATTAAGAAACCGAAGCTCCAGGTGATCCCACAAAATTTTCAAAATCATAGTGTGAAAAAGGAAAATAGGGCAAACTAGATTTTCGTGAAGAAAAGAAAATTAGCGAAAATTAAAAGAAAAAGTACCTGAAGCGGTCGCCATGTTTGGCCCAGTTAGATCCTAAAATTCAAAGCTCGCTCTTCGGTTTCAGGAATTCCGAATCTGAAATCAGAAACCCTAGAATTTTAGAGAAGGATATAGTCTATCAAGAGAGGTCAGAGAGAGAACGGGAGAGCACAATGGGTGAGAGGATAGCAATTTGACTCAACGAGTCCCGACTCCTGATAGGGATAACCTATTAATATTCTGAAGATCAAAACGACGACGTTTTGTTTTATGTTTAACAGTTAATCCTATTATAAATACTTATTGTGAAGTAATTAAATGCAATACTGTTATAAAACTAAAAAGAAAACTACTACTATTGCAAGAGAAAAGAAACTCTTAATAACTGAAACTTTCTTTCTCTCTCTATATTTTCTTATGAATTTCATTACAACTGAAACCCATATTTATAGGCGTTGAAATTACTATGCAAGTTACTATGCAAGTTACTATGCAAGTCACTATGCAAATTTAAAATAATAGTGGTGGGGTCATTCACATAATTTTAGTGGTGGGACAGGGGGCGGCTGCCGTCCCTCCACTTACAGAATTCATAACACTCCCCCTTGAATGACCACCCATAAACAATCTGCCTCGTTAAAACCTTGCCAAGGAAAAACCCAGTGGGAAGAAAAACCAATGGCGAAGGAAAAAGAGTACAGTCTTCTTATGTATCCACAAGTACTTTTAAGATTGCCTCATTAAAACCTTGCAAAGGAAAACCCAATGGGATAAAACCTTAGCGAAGGAAAAAGAGTACAATCAACACAAGTCTTCAGGACTTTTACTCCCCCTGGAAAGTGCATGACGATAGATTTTGAGTCTTCACATTTTAATATTCTGCACAATTTTCTTGAATGTCGCAGTTGGTGATGTCTTCGTGAATAAATCTGCCAGATTATCACTTGATCGTATCTTTGATATATTCTCCTTTGATTTGAGCGATACAAGTAGCATTATCTTCATATAAAATTGTTGAGTCATTGATCTCAACCAAATATACTCTTGACTTGTTTCATGAATTGCAATAATCTCTGAGTGATTTGAAGCTGAAAAATAATATCTGGTTGACAAACTTAATAGAAATCTGATACCTGCAGTAATACTTAAATTCCCCCTTGATAATATGCGTTAGTGTTTCAAGTAATAAGCAAATATGATTTCAGTATATATAACAAGTTAAGAATTCAAACATGATCTCCAACTAAATAATGCATTAGAGAGAGTATGATAATATTTTCATCTAAAATTTTCTCCCCCTCATTCGGCGTTATTAGGAAGAACTTGTTTATATACGGCGGAAATAATATTGGAAACCATCTATGTATGATAAAAGCTGTAAAAGCTTTGAGATTTAATATTATCGGTTCGGCGGAAAATCAAATCCGCTTGACATTGTGGACAAACGAGATCTTGAAGAGATTTGAAGGCTTCGGGTTGTTGTTTTAAATATAACCAATTTTACCATTGGTTTACTCCAGCAAAAAGATCTCGCATTCCTCATAGATTCAGTTATTGTTCATCCAGAACAATATTATGTCTGATAGAAATTCTAATGTCCCAGATTTAAACCATGAACCTTTTATACCTCAACCACTTATATTTTCTCCTGAGGCTGTAAACACCATGATAGGAGCAGAGATATATCTATCTAGTAAATCTGATCCTGAAATTGTTGCAGCATCAAGAACCCTCAGTGCTCAATATGCTGCCTCTCTTACAACCATGTCTCAGAGGCTATTGGCGAGAACGAGTGAGGTTGATCATCTTAAAACTCAAATATCTGAGTTGCATCAAACGCTTGCAACTAAAGATAGTAAAAATAAAGATTTAAGACAAGAAAACAAGGAGCTGAAGAAACTTGTAGATTGGTATTCTCGTGACCTGAAAACACGAGTAGAAGAGCTGGAACGAGAGAGAGCTCAGATACAAAGTCAACAACAGCAGCTAACGGCAGAGGTTCAACGTTTACAAGAAAATAGGGATAGCTGTAATTAATCTCGCTGGCTTTTGAAATTATGCATCCAGCATATCTTGTAAAGTGAGATTTGAAGAGATGATGCTTTGTCTTGTTCTTATTTCCATTTCTATAAGAACCGTCTTTAGTTTCATTTAGTACGCATCAAATCTTCTTCTCATATCTATAATTCATCTGTATTTGTATTCTTATTCTACAAATTTCCAATGGCTCATCAATTTCCTTTTACTATTTCTCACAATCAACATATGAGGTATCCTTCACCTCAATTACAAGTTGATCCTGCATCTTCCGCAAGTGCAATGCTGCAACAAGCAAATGATCTGGCTAATAAGTCAGATCGTGAAGCTGTTTATGAGCTGGTGACTCTCGGCACCAGATACTCCTCCTCTATTGTCGGATTTTCCAACCGATTACAATCCAAAAATCGTCAGATTGAGGAGCTTAACGAGAAGGTTTCCGTACTTCAACGACTCGTTCAAGAGTCTGACAAAAAAATTGCAGACTTAAAGCAGGAGAATAAGGATTTAAAATCCTTACTTGCCTCTTCATTTCGACTGCCTAATCCTTTAGATAAGGATGATACGTTGCTTTATGAAAAGCAAATGCATTTGAGAGATGAGGCTAGAAGTCTCAAATTCTTGTAACTCATCTATGAATTGAATAATAAGATTTTTCCTTTTTCAAATGCATTCCTTGAATTTATAGCAACCCTTGTGATCTTTTCAAGAGTTCTAACAAGGTAAATCATCAACGTAAACTGCAATAATGACGAATCCAGATTCTGATAAAACACATGAACATATAGGATTATTCTTAAATCCTTCTTTCAATAAATACTCGTTGATTCAATTATACAACATGTGTCCGGATTGCTTTAATCCATATAAAGATCTTTGAAGCTTTATAAAGTACATACTCCTAAATGTACTTGGATTAGATGCTTCAAGTATCGTAATAATCTAATGATGCTTATAAATATGCAGTGACCAGATTCATTAACTGCATATCTAATCCTTTTGTAATAACCAAATCGATTAAAAATATGAATGTGATTGCATTCATACCAAGGAAATATGTTTCCTCATAATTGCTCTCGGGTTTCTACAGGAAACCTTGTACGACAAATTATACCGCATAATTTCATTTCGCATTACGTTTTCGTATAAATACTCACTTATATCTGACAAATATTACACCCTTTGGTGTTTGGACAACAAGTCCAAATGCATCTCGCTTCACTAGCGAGTTTAATTCAGTTTTAATAACTGCTTTCCATTTTGGCCAATCATTTCTACGTCGACATTCTTCGACGGATTTTGGCTCACTTTCTTCATTACTTCTGGTAATGTCACGTGTTATCATATATGTTGTCGACAACAGTTTTATTTCTATCCATAAATTTTCCAGTACTCATGAAATGTATTGAGATCTCTTTGTTCCTCTCCAGGGGAAAACATTTCATGAAACACCTCTACAGGAGGTTCCTCTTCAGGAGGTTTATACTCTTCAGGAGTTTTCTCTTCAGGAGTTATACTCTTCAGGAGTTACACTCTTCAGGAGTTACCTCTTCAGGAGTTACCTCTTCAGGAGGTTTCCTCTTCAGGAGGATTATATTTTGTACAGAAAATACGGTCTCTTCATGAGCACCGATTTTTATTTTTCTTGTGCACCAATAAGTCTTCAACGCTTCAGGTGTATCTTAGACTCATTTATTTCTGTTTTAACAACTCGTCCTTCAGGGACTTCAATTCCTGCTTAAGCATTAACAGCAGTAATATATGATTTTACAACACCTTTAGTGTCAGTAAATACACCATGTAATTGATTTGCAACATTTTGCAGATAAATAATCCTCTGAACTTCTGGTTCACATTTATTTGTAAGAGGATCAAATTTAAACAGGACTTTATTATCCCAAGTAATTTATTGTCGTGCTTCAGGCATCGATATTTCATTATTTCAAAACATGATGAAATATTAATAAGCTTATATATAAAAACTTAGTATAAGTAAATCAAGTGCTTGGCCGTACAACAGGTACGTGACTACTGTTTAGTCATATTACATCTATGACAAACATCTTCATCTTTTTATGAAGAATTATTCTGAGGGCCTTTACCCTTCTCTGAGTTTGATCACTTCTGGTGATACGATATATTTTTATCATTTTTAGTGTTGTCGCTTTTGGGACCAACACTTCTATAATTTTTCTACCACGTCTACGCCCTTAGTTTCCATTCACTTCTGGGAATTGTGTAAATTCGATATTATTAATAGGACGTAACTGGTGTAACAAAAACTCATTATTTAGCTCAATCACTGGAAGACAAAATAAAAGTTCAGAATATTTGTTGAACTTTCACTCTCGATATTGCTACTACAGGAGCACATTCGAGGTATGAAAAATAATGTCTTCTTTTATATATCATCATCAGTGACATTTTCACTGTATAATTTTAATATTGAGCTAGTTTTAAAGAGTGCAGAATATTCAATACCACTCTTAAAATCTTGCAACTTCAGGTGCAATAAATCATAATGATCCTTTGAGAGGATTACATCTTCTGGTGCTTATATCACTTTCTTAATTTATTTCACACTGTATGATGATCTTTCATCATGAGATACACAGCACGGTCCTTCAGGAACACATGAATTCCTTCTATGATTGTATCTTTCAAGTTCATCATCATATCCAAATAGATCTCATCAAGGATCTGGATAAATAATATTTTTCAGAAATGTCAATAGTAATAAATCTCAATATTTGACATTATATTACAAAAATAAATCTGTGAATTTAATAAATATATTCACATTATCATGAGAATAAAAATAAAATTTTATCAAGTAATATTTAGCAATATTACCTTTAATATTTATCTCAAGGACTGCAAATAATATATTGAAAAACTTACTTGAAGTAGAAGACCATTAGCTTCAGTATCGGTAGAACCTCGTGCTGATAACGTGTTATAAAACTAAAAAGAAAACTACTACTATTGCAAGAGAAAAGAAACTCTTAATAACTGAAACTTTCTTTCTCTCTCTATATTTTCTTATGAATTTCATTACAACTGAAACCCATATTTATAGGCGTTGAAATTACTATGCAAGTTACTATGCAAGTTACTATGCAAGTCACTATGCAAATTTAAAATAATAGTGGTGGGGTCATTCACATAATTTTAGTGGTGGGACAGGGGGCGGCTGCCGTCCCTCCACTTACAGAATTCATAACAAATACGGCTTTAATAAAAAAAACAAAAATTGCAATACGGATCTTACACATGATAATTCGGGTTGGGCTTAAATCCACTCCAACTAAGCTGGTTTTCTGTTCTCATATTTCATACATTTATTTTATTTTACTTTTTGGTTGACATCTAAAATTCTAAATTATAGTAAATATGACGCTACTTGGGGTTGTTTGGGAATAAGTTTCATCTTATTCCATTTTATTATTCTCTTTCCAAATATTACTCAAATCTAAATAATTTTTAATTTCAAATTTGCAACATTTTCTTTTAATTACTATTATATTTTTTTCAAATATTTAAATAAAATACAAAAATGATAGCTTTTTTAAATTTTAAAATAAAAATAATTTTATAATATTTTATTCACTTTTTTTTTTCTTATTTTCCAAAACTCAATAAAATATCATAATTTAGACTATTTTATCACTATTTATAAATCATTTTATTACTATTTACAAATTTCTTTTTTCATCTCATTGTCAAGCATTTCTTTAGTCTTTAACATTTGAATTGCTTCTTATTATTAGTACTGTCGGGGAAAAAGTCTAATAACATTCGATTAGTCTCAAGCATCTTCTTGGTCATGAACTTCTTGTTCTCCCTTCTTTTTCCATATTAATAATCATTATAAAAGAGAGCAAAATAATATGAAAGTGTTATGAAACTTAAAGAAAGGAACTACTATTGCAAAAGAGAAATAAGAAATTCTCTTGAAACTCTTAAGAACTCAAGCTTTCTTTCTCTCTCTATTTTTTCTTATGAATTTCATTACAACTGAAGCCCCTATTTATAGGCTTTGAAATTACTATGCAAGTTACTATGCAAGTCACTATGCAAGTTACTATGCAAATTTAATATAATAGTGGTGGGGTCATTCACATTATTTAGTGGTGGGACAGGGGGCGGCTGCCGTCCCTCCACTAAATTCATTACACTCCCCCTTGAATGACCACTCATAAGGAATCTGCCTCGTTAAAACCTTGCCAAGTAAAAACCCAGTGGGAAGAAAAACCAATGGCGAAGGAAAAAGAGTACAGTCTTCTTATGTATCCACAAGTGCTTTAAGATTGCCTCATTAAAACCTTGCAGAGGAAAACCCAGTGGGACAAAACCTCAGCGAAGGAAAAAGAGTACAATCAGCACATTTACTCCCCCTCAAAAGTGCATGACAAAAGATCTTTGAGTCTTCGCATTCCAATGTTATGCACAATCTTCTTGAATGTGGAAGTTGGTAACGCCTTTGTGAATAAATCTGCCAGATTATCACTAGATCGTATCTGCTTGACATCAATTTCACCTTTTTCTTGAAGTTCATGAGTATAAAAGAATTTTGGTGAAATATGTTTGGTTCTGTCACCTTTGATATATCCTCCTCTGATTTGAGTGATACAAGCAGTATTATCTTCATATAAGATTGTTGGGCTATTATTGATCATGAGAAGTCCACACTTTTCCTGGATATGTTGAATAACTGATCTCAACCAAATACACTCTCGACTTGCTTCATGAATAGCAATGATTTCTGAGTGATTTGAAGAAGTAGCAGATAGTGTCTGCTTAACAGATCTCCATGATATGGCAGTATCTCCATAAGTAAATAAATATCCAGTTTGAGATCTACCTCTGTGTGGATCTGAAAGATAACCCGCATCTGCATACCCAATCAATTCTGGACTTGAACCACGTTGATAAAATAATCCCATATCAACCGTACCATGAAGGTAACGAAGGACATGTTTAATGCCATTCCAATGCCTTCGAGTTGGTGCAGAACTATATCTTGCAAGCAGATTAACTGAGAATGTAATATCTGGTCGAGTGCAATTTGCAAGATACATCAAAGCTCCAATTGCACTGAGATATGGTACTTCAGGACCAAGAATTTCTTCATCGTCATCACAAGGACGGAATGGATCTTTCTTCACATCAAGTGTTCGAACAATCATTGGAGTACTCAGGGGATGAGATTTGTCCATATAGAAATGCTTTAGGACTTTCTCAGTATACATGGACTGATGAATAAAAATTCCATTTGGCAAGTGCTCAAGCTGCAGGCCGAGACAAAGTTTTGTTTTGCCAAGATCTTTCATTTCAAATTCATTCTTTAAATATATAGCGGTTTTTGAGATCTCTTCAGGAGTTCCCACAATATTTAAATCATCAACATAAACCGCAATAATGACAAATCCGGATTCAGATTTCTTAATAAAAACACATGGGCATATAAGATTATTCTCAAATCCTTCTTTCAATAGATATTCGCTTAAGCGATTATACCACATGCGTCCGGATTGCTTCAACCCATATAAAGATCTTTGTAGTCTGATTGAGTACATATTTCTAGATGTACTTGTAGATGCTTCAGGCATCTTATATCCTTCAGGGATTTTCATATATATGTCATGGTCTAAGGATCCATATAAATATGCAGTGACCACATCCATCAACCGCATTTCTAATCCTTTTGTAACAACCAGACTAATCAAAAATCTAAATGTGATTGCATCCATAACGGGAGAGTATGTTTCTTCATAATCAATCCCGGGTTTCTGCAGGAAACCTTGTGCAACAAGCCGTGCTTTGTATCGCACAATTTCATTTTTCTCATTACGTTTTCGTACAAATACCCACTTATATCCAACAGGCATTACACCCTTTGGTGTTTGGACAACAGGTCCAAATACTTCTCGTTTCGCTAGCGAATTTAATTCAGCTTCAATAGCTGTTTTCCATTTTGGCCAATCATTTCTACGTCGACATTCTTCGACGCTTTTTGGCTCACTTTCTTCATTACTTCTGGTAATGTCAAGGGCCATTTTATATGAAAATATGTTGTCGACAACAGTTTTATTTCTATCCAGAATTTCTCCAGTTTTCATGAAATGTATTGAGATCTCATTATTTTCAGGTACCTGTTCCTCTTCAGGAGAAAACATTTCATGACACACCTCTTCAGGAGGTCCCTTTTTAGGAGATTTATACTCTTCAAGATTTTCCTCTTCAGGAGGTTCTGGAATAGAAGATTTGAACTCTTTAAGAGCACCAATTATATTTGTAGCCTGTATTGTGGGTACGTGTTCTTCAGGAACACCAAATTCATTTTGTATTCTTTTCCTTCTGGGAATTTTATCTTTTGCACCAATAGGTCTTCCACGCTTCAGGCGTATTTTAGATTCACCTATTGCTGCTTTGACAATTTGTCCTTCAGGGACTTCAATCCTTGCTGGAGCATTAACAGCAGGAATATAAGATTTTACTACACCTTTAGTGTCAGTAAATACATCCGGTAATTGATTTGCAACATTTTGCAAATGAATAATCCTTTGAACTTCCCGTTTACATTCATTTGTAGGAGGATCAAAATGAGACAAGGTCTTATTATCCCAAGTAATATCTTGTCGTGCTTCAGGCACCGACTTTTCTTTACCCATTAACGGAAAATTTGATTCGTCAAAATGACAATCCTCAAAACGTGCTTTAAACATATCCCCTGTAAGGGGTTCAAGGTATCTAATAATGGATGGAGAATCAAAACCAACATATATCCCAAGTCTACGTTGAGGGCCCATTTTTGTACGTTGTGGAGGTGCAATTGGAACATATACAGCACATCCAAAAGTACGAAAATGAGAAATATTTGGTTGTTGACCATATGCAAGCTGTAATGGAGAATATTTATGATATGCAGATGGTCTAATGCGAATTAGAGATGCTGCATGAAGTATAGCATGTCCCCAAACAGAAATAGGTAGTCTTGATTTCATAAGTAAAGGTCTAGCGATTAGTTGAAGCCTTTTGATCAAAGACTCAGCTAAACCGTTTTGTGTGTGTGTATGGGCAACAGGATGTTCAACATCTATTCCTATTGACATGCAATAATCATCAAAAACTTGAGATGAAAATTCACCTGCATTATCCAATCGAATGGTCTTAATTGGATACTCAGGAAATTGTGCTCGTAGTTTAATTATCTGAGCAAGAAGTCTAGCAAATGCAACATTTCTAGTGGAAAGAAGACAAACATGTGACCATCGACTAGATGCATCAATTAGAACCATAAAATATCTAAATGGTCCACTTGATGGATGAATAGGCCCACATATATCTCCGTGAATCCTTTGTAAAAAGGATGGAGATTCAACAATGATTTTTAAGGGAGATGGTCTAATAATTAACTTACCTTGAGAACATGCAGAGCACGGAGATTCATTGGGTAGAAATATCTTTTGATTCTTTAAGGGATGCCCATGCGAATTTTCAATAATTCGTCTCATCATTATAGAACCCGGATGTCCAAGGCGATCATGCCAAGTCATAAATACTTTAGGGTCAATGCACTTCTGGTGCATTACCACATATGATTCAATTGTTCTCATTTTTGTATAATACAATCCAGAACATAGAGCAGACAGTTTTTCTAATACGAGCTTCTGGCCCGATACTGTTTTAGTAATAAGAAGATGCTCTTTACTGCCTTCATTGGTCGTTTCAATATGGTAATCATTACGACATATATCTTTGAAACTCAATAAATTTCTTCTGGATTGTGAAGAGAATAGAGCATCATCAATACAAAATTTGGTGCCATTAGGCAACACAATATAAGCTCTTCCGGAGCCCTCAATTAAATCCGATGAACCTGATATGGTATGGACATAGGCTTTACTTAGTGTTAGATTTTGAAAATATTTCTTTTCTTTGAGAATTGTGTGAGTTGTAGCACTGTCAGCCAGACATATATCTTTATCATTCAACTTAGAGATAAAAAGCTCATCAATGTGATCCATGATTCTACAAAATATACAAAACTTTTATTATTGATAGAAAGAAAATACATTAATTGAGTGGAACACTTCCATCTCCAATTAAGTGTTCAATACTACCATCAGGATGATTAAAGAAATCAGATACATCAAGATGAGTAACGTCTACATCTACTGAATCTAATAAATCATCTGATGGTTCTACTAAATTTGTTTCATGCACTTTATTCTTTCCTTTAACAGAAGCTTGATATAAATCAGCTAAGTGCCTGGCCGTACGACAGGTACGTGACCAATGTCCAGTCATTCCACATCTATGGCACACCTCTTCACTTTTCTTTGAAGAATTATTCTGGGGATTTTTACCCCTTTCTGAATTGTACCACTTCTGGTGATATGGTATATCCCTTTTAATGTTGTCATTTCTATGACCAACATTTCTATAATTTCTTCTACCACGTCCACGTCCACGCCCCCGATTTCTTCTAAAGGATGCACCATTCACTTCTGGGAATGATGCAAACCTATTACCATTCACTTCAGGGAATGATATTGAGCCAGTAGGGCGTGTATTGTGGCTTTCTAATAAGAGCTCATTATTCTGCTCAGCTACTAGAAGACATGATATAAGTTCAGAATATTTCTTGAACTTTCTCTCTCGATACTGCTGCTGCAGGAGCACATTCGAGGCATGAAATGTAGTAAAAGTCTTCTCTAGCATATCTTCATCGGTGATTTTCTCACCGCATAATTTTAATACTGAGCTTATTTTAAAAAGTGCGGAATTATACTCACTAACACTTTTATAATCTTGCAACCTCAGGTGCATCCATTCAGAGCGAGCTCTTGGGAGGATAACAGTCTTCTGGTGTTCATACCTCTCCCTTAAATTATTCCACAAAATATAGGGATCTTTTACCGTGAGATATTCAGTTTTCAATTCTTCATGAAGATGGTGGCGAAGGAAAATCATTGGTTTAGCACGTTCCTGCAGGGATGCTTGATTTCCTTCTTTAATAGTTTCTCCCAGGTTCATTGCATCAAGATGTATTTCAGCATCAAGTATCCAGGATAAATAATTTTTCCCAGATATATCAAGAGCAACAAATTCCAATTTTGTAAGATTTGCCATTTTCTACACATATAAATAATAAATATGCGTATCTCAGAAAATATATTTATAAATTTACACAGATAATCATCAATAAAATATATCAAAGATTTCAAATAATATATTGAAAAACTTACAGAGGAATAAGGCCACTAGCTTCAGAATTGGCAGAACCGTCGTGCTGATAACGTGTTATGAAACTTAAAGAAAGGAACTACTATTGCAAAAGAGAAATAAGAAATTCTCTTGAAACTCTTAAGAACTCAAGCTTTCTTTCTCTCTCTATTTTTTCTTATGAATTTCATTACAACTGAAACCCCTATTTATAGGTTTTGAAATTACTATGCAAGTTACTATGCAAGTTACTATGCAAGTTACTATGCAAATTTAATATAATAGTGGTGGGGTCATTCACATTATTTAGTGGTGGGACAGGGGGCGGCTGCCATCCCTCCACTAAATTCATTACAGAAAGCTTATACTAAAGATCATTTTATAGTATTTTTTTTTTTGTTAAGAATTTTATCTCTCCAAAACTCATGCATGTGGACGTAAGTGTTAATCCTGAAGTTGTAAATTGTGTGTTACGTTTTATCTTTATTTTCTATTTATTTTTTTATGGTGCATGCCAAGGATGTACGCCATATTACAAGATAATTGGTTTTTTAGAACGAAAAATTTCATCCCAAAATATTCCATTTTCATCTCAAAAAAATTACTAGGGCAAAAAAGATTAATCTCTAATTTATTCCAAAAAGCCTATTTTAAAAGATTTTTTCAATCAAAATTTGATTTTTATCTTAACAAATACTTTTTGAGACAAAATCAAACGGAACCAATCATAGGAGCTTGAACGAACATGTGATCAACTTCTATTCACCCCTAGCCTGAGAAAGGCACTCGAGAACCCTTTGATTGTATTTATCTAGATATTTGTGAGATCACAAGAGTCTTGTCTTCTTGGGACTCACATTTATATGGTTGTGCGTATTTTTAACAATGATGAAAATCTATTTCTCAATATTGTTCAACGTTGCATTTACCTTCACTTTATAATCTGTTTTATAAGTTTTTGGTTATGGTTTCGAGATATTCATACTATAAGGTTGGTACTTTCCACCACGAGTACAACCAATGATTATATACACAGGCCTCCCATCATCATCTTTCTTATTCTTGAATGTCTGTATACCAAAATTATCTTGCTTGGCATATTACTTATAGTAGGCCATAAGCTCTTTTGCGCTATCAAATTCCATACCAGATATTGGTGCTTCAACGCATACCTCATCATCCAGAACAATAGTAGTACTTTCTAAATCTTCATTTATGTCAAATAACATTTCTAAGAATGGAAACAAACAGATGGATTAGCATTAAAACAATATTAGTGTAATTAAAATCTAGGCAAATAAAATTGTAATATCATCAGCGTCCTGAAACATTTCATCAATCATCCTATATAGATTTCCAAGATTTTGCTCAAATTCTATACTAGTTGGCACAATTAATGCGGAGTTTAGGGCATATAGGGTGTCATATGCTCAAACAGATATGTTGTTAGGCAAAATGAAATGACTCTAAAGAAATTAACATGTGAATTTCTGAAATTTAAAAATCCAAATAAGTATACTTGATATGAATTATCGAATGGTTTAAAGTATGTCAAATTACTCGACGAAGGATATAACATAATTACATCAAAAGGGTGCTACAATTATGTAATTAGTTAGATTCATAGGCACATCAAACAAATTTTCTTAAAAACATAAAATACATCAATCTGCCTACTCACAAGGTAGAAATTTGGATTTCTACCTCTATTATGAGGCGTCATTAATGATTGCAAACTCGATATCGAAGGCCTATGTGGCATTCCATCTTCTTCTTCTCCCATCACACTATTTGTTTATTAATAATAATATAAAAAAAAAGATTCCATAGACAATGATCAGATATACAATTCTAGGCAAAATAAATGCTAGAAAATAATGAAAAGAACAACAAAGAAATTCCATACATATGAATTGGGGGAACAATTTATGAAACCAAATATTATCTCGTAACATATATTTATAAAACAACTCCATGCTAGTACAGATATCATAATGTCAAGCAAAAAGACATGCATAAAAAATCAAAACTTTCAACTCCATGGTAACTGCCTCTTTTTATTAAAAGCGCCATCCTGTTCTTTTCCAGAGTTTAAGAATCAATTTTCAAATTAGAAAGTGGACAGATGCGAGATAATATAGAAGCAAATAGGCTATCAATTTTCAAACAGTTTTAGCTGATCACTGTCTGAATGCTAGTGTTTTCTTGTTAATATTGCTATTATATTTTTCTCAACATATTTTCAATCTCTCAATGTCATATCCAGGAATACAACTACATGCATATAAAGATACAGCACATGAAATTTGCTTGAAAGAGAAGATAGAAATCATCCCAGGTTTGTATCTTTACTCCAAGCACAAAATCACCTCTCATTACTTATCAATAAATAGGGCACTCGTTATCATGACATTTATGCCAATACTTTGATGTTTCCTGAACATAATTTCTAGTAAAATACACAAGAACAAGAATTTCATTGAGAGAAATATACTATAACGTGTTTCCTTCACATGTTGCCCATATTGTTGGCATAAATCATGCGGTTCAGTAAATCACAAAGGCAAAAAATCGTATTCTTAGTAAGTTGAAATTGATTCATTGGAAGGAGGAGGAATGTACTGCTATTAGGGAAGATCTGCACTACAAATGTAGACTAACATGAATGCTAAACTAATTATGCTCTTACACCCCAAACACTGAATATTAGCTGGTTTAAAAAATAGCAACTCAAAGACAAGAACATAATAGTATGGAAGGAAGAATGCAGGTTAAACTATTATAGAGTAATGATACGCTTATCATTGGTTTATCACTTGTTTACTACTCATTTTTTATTATTTTCTTTTTTATTACCAATATTTACCGACAAAGCTATGGTGAAATAGAGCTTTGTCGTTGCTTGTCTTGGGTTTCGTCCATTCAATGAGTCTTAGGAAAGTGGGGGGCTGGTAGACCTAAGAGCGTCGTGAGGTGGCACTGAACGTGGAGATGTCGTTGCGAGGTGGAAGTGGGAAGGGGAAGGTGACACAAGTCCATGGTGAGGAAGGATGTGGTTTTTGCTAGACTCAAACGTAATTTGCTGTGTTAAATGAGCTCGCGGGGAGCAGCGACGCTAAGCAGAAGAAGGACTGCTGCTTGGTGGCGTTGACGAAAGGAATGACGTCGTCTGACGATGCGACCTTGAAATCCTATCAAAATGAGCGAATTGGGTTTAAAAAAAAAAAACCTGTAGGCAGCTACATAGTGGCTGCCCTGTAGAGTTACTGAATCCAATTTTCCATTCAATGCTCACTTTAGGAATCCAAAGATTCCAAACAGATGTAAAAGGTTTTGTCAACTATATGATTGAAGTTGACGAAGATAAGAATATTTCCTTGATCTTTTACTTTTTTTTAATACTTATTTCAAATTACTTAATTATGTTATAAAACTAAAAAGAAAACTACTACTATTACAAGAGAAATATAAAAAAAAAACTCTTAAGAAACTCTCTGAAACTTTCTTCTTTCTATATATTTTCTTATGAAATTTATAACAATTGAAACCCATATTTATAGGCTTTAAAATTACTATGCAAGTCACGATAAAAGATTTAAAATAATTGTGGTGGAGTCATTCACATAATTTAGTGGTGGGGTAGGGGAGCGGCAGCCACTCCCCCAATTAATTATTAACACTTCCTCTTGAATGATCACCCATAAATAATTTGCCTCGTTAAAACCTTGCCAAGGAAAAACTCAGTGGGAAGAAAAACCAATGGCGAAAGAAAAAGAGTACAATCTTCTTATGTATCTACAAGTGCTTTAAGATTGCCTCATTAAAACCTTACAAAGGAAAATCTAGTGGGACAAAACCTTAGCGAAGAAAAAAGAGTACAATCAACACAAATCTTCTAGAAATTTACTCCCCCTGAAAGGTGTATGACAATAGATCTTTGAGTATTTACATTCCAATGTTTTGCACAATCTTCTTGAATGTCGCAGCTGGTAATACATTTGTGAATAAATTTGTCAGATTATCACTAAATCATATCTTTGATCTATCTTTCTCTGATTTGAATGATACAAGTAATATTATTTTATAATCTCTGAGTGATTGAAGATATGACAGATACAGGCAACTCTATATCTCCATCTGATATTATCTGTGTTGGCACTTCAGGGCATTACGAGTTTAAAATGCGTCGGATAAAGTAGAGAGAATCTCATATATAAGGTGCTTGACAAACTTAGTATAAATCTGAAATTTGTAATAATACTTAAACTCCACCTAAAAATATACGTCAGTTTTTCAAGTAATAAACAATCATGATTTCAGCATATATAACAGGATATTCAAACAAGATTTCCATCTAAATAATGCATTGGAGGGAACATCTTAACATTTTCATCTAAAATTTTCTCTCCCTCATTCGGCATTATTAGAGAGAATTTGTTTATATACAGCGGAAATAGCATTGGAAACCATCAATGTATGATAAAAGCTGTAAAAGCTTGAGATCTAATATTATCAGTTCGGTGGAAAATCAAATCTATTTAACATTGTTGACAAATAAGATCTTGAAGAGATTTGAAGGTTTCGGGTTGTTATTTAAATATAACCAGTTTTACCATTGGTTTACTCCAGTAAAAAGATCTCACATTCTTCATAAATTAAGTTGTTGTTCATCCAGAACGATATTATGTCTGATAGAAATTCTAATATCCCAGATTTGAATCATGAACCTTTTATACCTTAACCACTCATATTTTCTCCTGAGATTGTAAACACCATGATAGGAGCAGAGATATATCTTTCTAGTAAATCTGATTCTGAAATTACTGCAGCATCAAGAACCCTCGGTGCTCAACATGCTGCCTCTCTTACAACCATGTCTCACAGGCTATTGACGATAATGAGTGAGGTTGGTCATCTTAAAAATCAAATATCTGAATTGTATCAAACGCTTGCAATTAAAGATAGAAAAAATAAAAATTTAAGACAAGAAAACAAAGAGCTGAAGAAATTTGTAGACTGGTATTCTCGTGACCTGAAAACACGAGTAGAAGAGCTGGAACGAGAGAGAGCTCAAATAAAAGTCAACAACAGCAGCTAACGGTGGAGGTTCAGCGTTTACAAGAAAATAGAGATAGCTGAAATTAATCTCGCTGGCTTTTGAAATTATGTATCCAGCATATCTTGTAAAGTGAGATTTGAAGAGATGATGGTTTGTCTTGTTCTTATTTCTATTTTTATAAGAACCGTCTTTAGTTTCATATAATTCGCATCAAATTTTCTTCTCATATCTATAATTCATCTATTTTTGCATCCTTATTCTACAAATTCCCAATGACTCATCAATTTCCTTTCAATATTTCTCACGATCAACATATGAGGTATCATTCACCTCAATTACAAGTTATTCCTACATCTTCCGCAGGTGCCATATTGCAGCAAGCGAATGATCTGGCTAATAAGTCAAATCGTAAAGTCGTTTATGAGCTAGTGACTCTCGGTATCCGATATTCCTCCTCTATTGTTGAGATTTCCAACCAATTACAATTCAAAAATCGTGAGGTTGAAGATCTTAACGAGAAGGTTTCCGTACTTCAACGATTTGTTCAAGAGTCTGACAAAAAAATTACAGACTTAAAACAAGAGAATAAGGATTTAAAATCCTTACTTGCCTCTTTATTTCGACTACCTAATCCTTTAAATAAGGATGATATGTTACTTTATGAAGAGCAAATGCATTTGAGAGATGAGATTAGAAGTCTCAAATTCTTGTAACTCATCTATCAATTGAATAATAAGATCTTTTTTTTTTCAAATGCATTCCTTGAATTTATAGTAGTCCTTGTGATCTCTTCAAGAGTTCTAATAAGGTAAATCATCAATGTAAACTACAATAATGACAAATCTGGATTCTGATAAAACACATGGGTATATAGGATTATTCTCGAATCTTTCTTTTAATAGATACTCGTTGATTCAATTATACCACATGTATTCGAATTGTTTTAACTCATATAAAAATCTTTGTAACTTTATAAAGTATATATTCTTAAATGTACTTGGATTACATGTTTCAAGTATTGTATATCTTTATATATGTAATAACCTAATGATCCTTATAAATATACAGTAACCACATTCATCAACTGCATATCTAATCATTTTGTAATAATGAAATCGACTAAAAATATGAATCTGATTGCATTCATAAAAAAAGAAATATGTTTCTTCATAACTACTCTTGGGTTTCTGCAGGAGACCTTGTGCGACAAATTGTACCGCACAATTTCATTTTTCTTTCCTATAAATATTCATTTATATCTGACAGATATTACACCTTTGGTGTTTGGACAACATGTCCAAATGCATCTCGCTTCACTAGCGAGTTTAATTCAATTTCAATAACTGATTTCCATTTTGGCCAATCATTTCTACGTCGATATTTTTCGACAGTTTTTGGCTCACTTTTTTCATTACTTCTAGTAATGTCAAGAGTCATCATATATGAAAATATGTTGTCAACAATAGTTTTATTTCTATCCAAAATTTCTCCAATATTCATGAAATGTATTAAAATCTCATTATTTCAGGTACCTGTTTTTTTCCAGGAGAAAACATTTCATAAAACACCTTTACAGAAGGTTTCTCTTAAGCAGGTTTGTACTCTTCAGGAGTTTTCTCTTCAGGAGTTTTCTCTTTAAGAGGTTTATACTCTTCAAGAGTTTTATCTTCAGGATATTTATACTCTCAAGAGTTTTTCTCTTCAGGAGTTTTGTACTATTCAGGAGTTTTGTATTCTTCAGGAGTTTTTCTCTTCAGGAGCTTTATACTCTTCAGGAGTTTTGTACTTTTCAAAAGTTTCCTCTTCAAGAGGTTCTTCAAGAGGTTTGTATTTTATACAGAAAGTCTGAATATACCTTATTTTGTAGGTACGGTCTCTTCAAGAGCACCAATTTATTTTCATTTTTCTCTTTTACATGAATAAGTTTTCAACACTTCAGGTGTATCTTAGACTCATCTATTGCTGTTTTAACAACTTGTCCTTTAAAGATTTCAATTCTTGCTTAAGTATTAACAGCAGTAATATATGATTTTACAACACTTTTAGTGTCAGTAAATATATCATGTAATTGATTTGCAACACTTTGCAGATAGGTAATCCTCTGAACTTCTGGTTCACATTCATTTGTAAGAGGATCAAATTTAGATAGGATTTTATTATCCCAAGTAATTTTTTTTCGTACTTCAGGCACTAGCATTTTGTTATTTCAAAATATGATAAAGTTTTACTATAATGTATAAAAGTTTAGAATAAGTAAATCAAGTGCTTGACCATACAACAGGTACTTGACCACTGTTCAGTCATACCACATCTATGACAAACATTTTCATCTTTCTATGAAGAATTATTTTGAGGACTTTTACCATTATCTAAGTTGGATCACTTCTGGTGATACAGTATATTTTTATCATCTTTAATGTTGTTGCTTTTGGAACCAACACTTCTATAGTTTTTCTACCACGCCTACGCCCTTTATTCCTTTGAAAGGATGCACTGTTCACTTTTAGGAATAATGTAAATTCAATATCATTAATACGACGTAACTGGTAATTTATTAACAAAAACTCATTATTTAGCTCAATCACTAGAAGACAAAATAAAAATTCAAAATATTTGTTGGACTTTCACTCTCAATATTGCTACTGCAAGAGCACATTCGAGGTATGAAAAATAATGTCTTCTTTTAAATATCATCATTAATAATTTTTTCATTGCATAATTTTAATATTGAGCTGATTTTAAAAAATGCAGAATATTCAATACCACTCTTAAAATCTTATAACTTCAGGTGTAATAAGTCATAATGATCTTTTGAGAGGATTACATCTTCTGGTACTCATATCACTCTCTTGATTCATTTCACACAGTAATATAATTTTTCACATTGAGATACACAGCACGGTCCTTCAGGGACACATGATTTTCTTTTATAATTGTATCTCTCAAGTTTATCATCATATCTAAATGAATCTTATCAAGGATCCTGAATAAATAATTTTTTCCAGAAATTTCAATAGTAATAAATCTCAATATTTGACATTATATATATATATAAATTACAAAAATAAATCTGTAGATTTAAGAAATATACTTACATAATCATGAGAATAAATGTAGAATTTTATCAAGTAATATTCAGCAATATTACCTTTAATATTTATCTCAAGGACTGCAAATGATATATTGAAAATCTTACTTGAAGTAGAAGACCACTAACTTCAATATCGGTAGAATCTCGTACTGATAATGTGTTATAAAACTAAAAATAAAACTACTATTATTGCAAGAGAAATATAAAAGAAATTCTTAAAAAAATTTCTGAAACTTTTTTCCTTCTATATATTTTCTTATTAAATTTATAACAACTGAAATTCATAATTATAGGTTTTGAAATTACTATGCAAATTACTATACAAGTTACTATGTAAGTCACTATGCAAATCACTATGCAATATTTAAAATAATTATAGTGGAGTCATTCACATTATTTAGTGGTAGGGCAGGAGATGGCAGCCGCTCCTCCAATTAATTCTTAACAAATTAGTATTTATTATAACCAATATAATCATAGTCATTTTTATTCAAAATTGCCAAAAAATAATGTTTATCAAATCAATATCTGTACTTCCCACATCATGCTAGTTTAAATATGAAATAAAGTAGTAGTGCTATATTTACTTATAATTATATTTACAATTATATTTATAAGATTCATTTTATCAATTAATTTTGAAATTAGAAACTTCATATTTAGCATGTTAATAACTAACACGGGGAAAAATATTTTTTTTTTTTATATATACCTTTTTCATAAATATAGTTGGCAATTTCTACATTTATACGACATATTTTAAGTAATTATTTCTATTATATTAAAATATGGAAGTAAGATTGACAATCTCAAACGTTGAATAAGGAAAAAGTAATATTCCTTGTTAATCATGTTTAATAGTCTAATCAAAGAGAAAATAAATAAAAGACTTTACCGCATCCGAATGTTTTATATTTTGAGAGATACTGGAGTCAGTCGGGTTACTTTCAGTGTTAAAAGTAGTCCAATGATAATTGTTGTTAGACTACTTTTTGATAATAAATGCATTAAAATAAAATAAAATACAATAACAAAATATAACAAAATAAAAAAAAGTACAATAGAAAATACGATAAATAAATATAATAAAATAAAAATAATATAATATAATATAATAAAATAAAAATGAATTTTAGAGAGATTCGACCCTCAGTTGAACGGAGCTGCCAGAGACACGATGGACGACACTGCTGGTCCTGATGATATCGGCAATGTTGCCCACTGCCGCTTTTAGCGACGGGCTACTTCTAATGGAGGGTCGACCCCCCCCCCCTCCCCCCGCCCCCACTCCAAAAAGTTTTTTTCTTATATATGGGTGGCAAAGATCTCTCAAAGATTAAAAAAATGCAAGAAGCATATAAAGTGCTAGGTCGATTTGAATTAGTTGATTAGATAAATTCATTTTAACTCATTTAAATTTTATTCTTATATTTTTAAATTTTTTTATATAAAATATAAATTTTAATACAATTTTTTAATTTTCAATATAAATTTTTTGAATTTTAATTTATTTTTTTTAAATTTTAAAATAATAATAATAATAAATTAAAATTAAAATCATCTCCACTCATTTTAATGGTAAATTCAGATCCAACTTTTCTGTAAGATCAAATGAGTGGCCGAATTTTCCTAGTCTTTGAACTCGAACAGTATACAGCAATAATATTGTTTGGCCTGCTGCTTTCTCACAGCAGCCACAACTTTATCCTTAATTTCCCACAAAAAACAACATTATCCCTTCTTTCCTCAAGTTTAATAATGGTGACAGAAGACCAATTACTCAATATCCCTGTAGACTAACAAAAGTCGAGGCTTCAAGTTGATGTGACGTGGGTTTTTCATTTTTTCTTTAAAAAATGATAATATGTCTATTTATTCCGATGTTTTATATATTTTAATTGTTTTATTCAATAATTAAAAAAATAATTATAAATATATATTGATTTTTTTATATTTTTTAAAATTATTTTTTAAAATTATTTTTAAAAAAAATATTAACTGGACGGTGAGCTCCAACTATACGATATGAAAGCACGACCCTTTGCCTTTTACTCAACTATCTTTTAAATTTTAACCAACAATAAAATTGCCTCACGTGTTTAACATTGGTTTCTTTGTAGTGTTGAAACGGACTAATAATTGAATAAAGGGCCATCCCATACTCTTGCCGGCAATTTACAAAAAGATGATGCTTCCACAGTACATTGTCCAAGTGTCGGAATTTACAAAGAAAGTTAAAGTTTATAAATTGAAATGATTTATTGTATTTTTTATATATTTGATCCATTACATAAAATTATGATAATTTATAAAATTAATATTTTGTAATCCATATTTTTGTAAAGTACTATCATTTCTCTTTAGTAAAAATTCTATTTCTATTTTAAATTTTGAAAAGGGACGGTACAAAATGGGAGGTGGTCATTTTCCCGTCTCAAACATGCAAAGCAGGATTAAGAAATGATTTAGGTGATAAATTTCATGAGTTTTAAAAATTAAATAAAATATTATTAAGATAATATTTTTTATATTATTATTAATTTTAAATTTTAAAATATTTATTATATTATATAAAAAAATTAAAAAAATTATAATAATAAAATAAAATAAGATGAAATAAATTCTAAAATACAAAATAACCCCAAAAAAATTAAAATATGAACAATCTTTAACATGATGCACAAGGATCGATCTGTACTCTCTGGCACAATTTACACGTGCAGTACTTTAGCCTTTGGATTAGTTATAAGTCCCGCCTGTCACATAGATCATTTTTGGCTGTTTTCTAATAGAAGAATATCAACGATTTTTCTTTTCTTTCTCAGTTTTGATTTGATTAATAGGCTTGAGAATGACCGGATACGAAAGTAAGTAAATGATAACTATTAACCTGATCTGGAATCCACTGCTAAATGCATACTAAATATATAAAGTAGTGCTAGAATGAATTTATATTTAGTATATTCATATTCATAGAGTATTGTTCATAATTTTTCAAATATATGATATTATATTGCTCTTAAGTGAGTATACATAAGGATATTCTAAGACTCAGAATTCTTAATTTCGCAGAACAAATTATTAAAAGTACGTTTATAATAAAGATAACTTGAAGAAATTTATAGATTTAATTTATTTTGTAAAATTAATTTAACAAGATAAGTTTGTATATTATTATAAACATATTCAAGATCTTATCCATAAAAAATATAAGATTTTTTGATCATTATCATGAGAAAGTAGTATGAGTCTCTATTTGTCCCGTAGCAAGTTTTGATATTATAAATAAACATTTACTTCTCTTTTTAAAAGACCTAATAAGATATGTGAGTTAACTCCTTATAAAAATTAGGATGAATTTATTCTTAAGTCGTGTGAGATTTCTCAATACGCCCTCTCACATGTGGACTAGTATTTTCAGTATTATCATTGTGGGTAGGTCATGGAACTTATCATCGGTCATATGTTAATCTGGCTCTAATACAATGAAAAGATTTACGGGAGTTAACACATTACTTATAAACATGTCAAGATTTTGTCTATAGGTAATATTATATTTATTTCTTAGCACACTCCCTCACTTGCAGGTCAGTATTTTTCCTAATCTTTATTACGAGATAAGTAGTGTGGGCTCCTATCCATCATGTGGTAGACTCTGATACCATAAAAAAATAAATCAATTTCTCTCTTTAAAAGCTTAATAAGAGGAATGAGATAATTTCTTATAAAAATCAGGATGAAGTTGATCCTAAGCCAATATCTTTTCTTTCTCTGATCGAGTATGATATTTTAGTGGATCATCTATTTTTGGTATTTCTCATTTCTTTACGTAATGCAAGTGGAGGACAATGAATGGTCAACGTGGCATTACAATCACTGAAACACAATTAGACATCTTGGATTTTTTTGATATTTTGTTTTGTTGCATTCTAGGGTTTCAAGCAAACACAAAAAATGCACAAGATCGCCAAGATTTGACCCAAGAAATAACACATAAACAAGAAAATGAACATAAGTAATAAAGCTGAAATGAAAATAAGAAGAATACACAAATTTAATGTGGTTTGATCCTTTCGGATTTACATCCACAGCTGGAAACTAGCCAGAGATGTCTTATTAAGCTTCGAACCACACAGTAGTAGATACAAGATACAAATCTCCAAGATTTCAATTTCAAGGTTTCTCTCTCAACCGCCTCTATGCGCTAATCGCAACTCTCAAATGCATCAAACAAAATTCTCTCTTAAGTCTATAGTGTCCATCATTAGCTATTTATATCGCTGGCATAAACCTAACCTTAAGGCATTCAAGATTACACCACGTGGTCTTAAAATGACCATAGGACTACATATATCCAACAGACACAATTAAAACAGATGGCCACTTCATTGGCCTTTAGATACAAATTAAAAAAGAAGAAATTACAACAAAACCCTTTTCTTAACAAATTGTTGACATATATAACAATATCTATATTGTCATCAATTTGATCTCCAAGGCTTCCTATTCTCTGGTCAATCTCCATTTTAAGTTCATTGCTCAACCTTCCTCCATTTTGATTAAGTTCAGACAATGGCTAAACTTGAATCTTGATAATGGTTTGGTCATCATGTCTGTTGGATTGTCTTCAATTGGCACTTTCTCCACATTGACTTCACCACTTGCAACAACATCTCTTACAAAATGAAATCTAATATCAATATGTTTAGACATTTTATGAAAAATTTGATTTTTTTGTGAGATGAATTGTATTATGATTATCACAGTAAATTGTGATATTATCCTCAAATAAACTCAATTCATTTGCTATTCCTTTCAACCATAAAGCCTATTTTATAACCTCTGTCATGGCTATATATCTGGCCTCAACTGTAGATAATGCTACAACTAGTTGTAGATAAAGCTACAATTAGTTGTAAGTTAGATTTTCAACTCACAACACCTCTAAAACGGTGAATACATAGCCTGTCAAGGATTTTCTAGCATTTAAATTTCTAGCAAAATCTAAGTCAACATAGCCACAGATTTCTTAACCTTTTAACAGATTGCCATTAAAACTTAACCCTAAATCTGAGAAGCTTGAGAAGCCAGATTTCTTAACCTTTTAACACATTGCCAGTGGGATTTTTCAGGATTTTTCATAAACCTACTAACTAGACTGACAATATAGATTAGCTCAAGTCTTGAACAGACCATTGCATACATGATGTTACCTATCATACTAGCATAGGATATTTTTTTCATGTTATCCCTTTCTTCATCAGTTTTAGGGGACTGATTTACAGAATGCTTTATGTGCTGTCCAACAAGGGTGCTTATAGATTTAATTTGATCCATGCTAAATCTTTTAAATACCTTTAGTATGTATGCCTTTTGTGATAAGTAGAGAAGTCTATTTTTCCTATCTCTAATTATCTACATATCTAATATTTTTCTAGCAAGTCCAAGATCTTTCATCTCAAAAACAGATTTCAAAATTTCTTTTACATGCTTAATTTGACTTTTATCTATACAAATAGAGAGCATGCCATCAATTTACAAGAGTAGATAAACAATGACACCATCAGAAATTTTAAAATACACACAACTATCATAGTTGCATCTTTTAAAACTATTTTCAACCATATGTGTGTCAAACCTTTTATACTACTATCTTAATGATTGTTTCAATCCATACAAATTTTTTTTCAACAAACACACATAGTTTTTATTGGATTCAGTTACAAAACTTTCAAGAGGCTACATATAAAGAGTTTCTTCTAATTCATCATGCAAGAAGGTAGTTTTAACATCCAATTGTTCCAAAAATAAATCTTGATATGTAGTGTAAGAAAGTAACAATCTGATGGAACTATGTTTTACTATAGGAGAGAAACTTTTATTAAAATCTATACCCTCCATTTGTATAAAACCCTTTGTCATTAACCTAGCCTTGTACTCAGGTTTTTCTATCCCAAGTATGTCATCTTTTTTCTTGAATATCCATTTAGAACTTATGATTTTAACTTGGTCAGGTTTTAGCACAATTTCCCAAGATTTATTCTTATTTAAAGATTCTATTTCTTCTTGAATAGCAAGAAGCCAATTACTTGATTCCTTGTTAGTCATGGCCTCTCTATAAGACCTTGGCTCCAAGTCTTCAATGTCCTAGGCTATTGACAGAGCAAATGTTGTTAATTCAGCCTGACCAAACCTCTAGGGTGGTTTGAGAATCCTCTTAGCCCTATCCCTTACAAGATTGTATGAGTCAATCCTATCCTCTAGGTTATTGTCTAAACTAGCCTTGGTTTTCTCTCCAGATTTTGGATCTCTATCATCAGGCAGTGCTTTGTAACACTCCACCTCAAGCTGGACCTTGTTTGGGACAACATCCTTTTGAGTTTCAACTGTATCTTGTTGAGATCTAGCCATTTGAGACTCATTAAAAGTCACATTCTTACTTATTATACATTTTTCTTTTTCAAGTTCTTCTACCCAAAGTTTATATCCTTTTACACATTCAGGATACCCAACAAAAATGTATTTTATTGCCCTAGGTTCCACTTTATCAATCTTAGCGTGTGCATAAGCAACAAAACCAAATAGCCTCAAATTATTATAATTTAAGGGTTTACCAGTCCATAATTCTTGGGGAGTTTTAAAATTTATGGCGGTAGAATGACTCATATTTATCAAATACACAACAGTGCTTACAACCTTTGCCCAAAAGGATTTTGCTAGTTTTGTATTGGACAATATGCACCTAACCCTTTCAAGAATAGTTATATTCATTTTCTCAGCTAGGCTATTCTGTTGGGGTGTCTCTCTCATTGTTCTATGTCTGGCTATCCCCTCCCTTTGACAGTAATTATTAAACTCATTTCATAAGTACTCAAGCACATTGTCTGTCCTAAGTTTTTTAACTTTTTTCTCAACTTGATTTTCAAGCAAGGTTTTTCATTCCTTAAACTTACCAAAAGTATCATTTTTCTGTTTAAGGATATAAACTCATATTTTTCTTGAATAATCATCAATGATGAATATGACATAATTCCCTCAACCATGAGAACTTACCATTGCAAGTCCCCATAAACCAGAGTGGACATAATCCAAACTCTGTTTTGTTTGGTGTGAACTAGTTTTAAAATTTACTTTGGTGGATTTTCCTAATATGCAATCCTCATAGAAAGGAAGATCTCCTAGATCTTTGTCACAAAGCAACTCCTATTTATAGAGTTCCTTTAAGCCTCTAAGGCTGACATGCCCTAGTCTTTTGCACCATAGCACTGTATCACATTCCCTTGATTTTTGTACAGTAGATACATGTCCTATAATAGTCTGTCGTAAAAGGGTATAAAGACTATTCTTTATTTTCCTTTTTATGACTATTAAGAACCCTTTAGTAGCCTTAAAGGTCACTGACTCAAATCTAAAAGAACAACTAGATTTGTCAAGCGTTTCAAGAGAAATAAAATTCCTCTTTAATTCAGGTATGTATCTTACATCTTTCAATATTCTGTCCATACTATCATACAATTTTAATTTAATTGTGCCAATTCTAAGAACCTTACAAGATTTATTATTGTCAAGCATAATATGTCTACCATCCACATTAGAAAAAGTTTCAAACCAAGACTTACAAGGATACGTGTGAAATGAGCAACCAGAATCTAAAATCCATTCCTTTTTAGATTCAACTTCTGAGATACAAAGTACCTCAACACTCTCATAGCCATCTGATGCAACATAAACACTCCTTTCATTTTTAGCCTTATTTCTCTCATTTGATTTCCTTTCTGGATAGTTTTTCTTGAAGTGTCCCTCTTTGTGAAAGAGGAAACACTTCAATTATTTTCCTTTTGACTTAGACTTAGGTTTATTCTTCTTTTCTTTGTGACCAAGTTTTTCAGGTCTTCCTCTAGCCACTAAGCCTTCACCAATCTCTCTTTTCGGCTCTGTTTTATTTTGAAGTTCCTTAGCATGTAAAATGGACTGCACTTCATCTAATGACAGACTCTCTTTACCATACATGATGGTTTCCTTGAGATTAGCATATGAGTTATCAAGAGAACTCAATAGTATTATAGCCTGATCCTCATTCTCTATGGTTATATCTATATTAGTAAGATCTATGATGATCTTGTTAAACTCATCCAAATGGTCTTCAATAGACACACATTGAGTCATTTTGAAGGTGTAAATTTTAGTTTTCTTGTGAAAATGATTAGCTAAGGATTTGGTAATGTATAAAAATTTTAATTTTAACCAAATCCCTGCAGCAGACTCCTCATTGACTACCTATCTTAAGACCTTATCTCCTAAGGAAAGAATAAGAGCACTGTATGCTTTTTGAAGGATCTCAAGTCTGACATTCTCAGGCGAGGAAAAATTAGGTTTCTCCTCTAAGGACCCTTTTGACATTTTCTTGTCTCCAATAAGTGCATCTTAGAGACCATGCCGCACTGGAAGGGCCCTCATCTTAATCCTCTAGAAGCCAAAATCATTTTCTTCCGTAAATCTCTCAATCTCAAACTTAGCTAACCCCATCTCGATCTAGGCTCTAGATACCACTTGTTGTATGCTAGGATTTCAAGCAAACAACAAAAACGCACAAGAACGCAAAGATTTGACCCAAGAAATAACATAGAAATAAGAAAATAAATAGAAGTAATAAAGCTGAAACGAAAATAAGAAAACCATACAAATTTAACATGGTTTCATCCTTTCAAATCTACGTCCACAACAAGAAATTGGCCAGAGATATCTTATTAAGCTTTGAACCATATAGTAGCAGATACAAGATACAAATCTTCCAAGATTTCAACCTCTCTTACTCAATTTTTAAGGTTTTTTTCTCTCAATCACCTATCACCTATGTAACCTAATTGCAGCTCTCAAACGCATTGAACAAAATCTTCTTTTAAGTCTACAGTGTCTATGATTAGTTATTTATATCGCTAGCATAAACATAATCCTAAAGTATCTAAGATTACACCACATGGTCTTAAAATGACCATAGGATGACATATATCCAGCGGACACAATTAAAACAGCTGGTCACTTCATTGGCCTTTAGATACGGATTAAGAAAGAAGAAATTACAACAAAGCCCTTTCTAAACAAATTGTTGACACATATAACATGTTTCATGTTGCTGTTTGACAACTAAGTGTGTAATGGTCCACAATAAATCCGAATATTTGGACCACATCTGTCACGTTGAACATAATTCTTCTCTTCCAATGGTCAACAAACTGGACATCTATTTCCCACATGAAAAATTCAAAAAAAAAAAAGGATGAAAAATGAAATAAAATTACAACCAAACACGACTTTGGTTCAAAAATCTGGTAACTGTGGCAATTCCCCCGCTCTTGTGAAAAGGTTGAACCAAAAGTCCATGTTATCGTGCATGTTTGAACCAAACGAATGGACAGGCTCCATTGTCACTATTGGGGAAAATGGAATTTGAACTACCTCTTGATCAAGATGATCACTATCACCAACTGCAGCAGAAAAATCATTCACCTCCTCCGGATTTTCTGTCCACAACACCTCCGACCAGAATTTCTCATCCATTTCTGGGAAGTTTTCCGGCGATTCGGCTTTAGGGTACCCGCTATTATTGTCAGCCATGGTGATGGTGGATGACAAGTCACTTGAACATTCTTGTGGGGAGACTGGTCTATGTTCTGGGCTCTCAGATGCTGCATCATGACTTGGAAAATTCATGGGTTCTTGTTCATTAATTTTAGCCTTATGAGAGTGTTTTAATGTATTGCTGGCCGGAGCACAACTTCTTTTGGCTGCTGCTGGGGTACTGTCTTGGTGCTGTTTGATCAGCCTCTTTTTCAAATGGGTGTGCCAAACATTTTTTATCTCATTGTCTGTTCGTCCTGGTAGTCTAGCTGCAATTGCCGACCATCTGAAAACAAATAAAAGTAGAATCATGATCAGGATTTGTGCTCAGTTAACCATGTTATAATCCTGTTTTTGCCATTTTTTTATGTCATGTCATCTTTTATAATGTTTGGGAGTATTTTTTCACAACACGTGATTTTCTGTAGAAGCACACGAAAGTGTCACAAGGAGGAATCTTTTCATCCCCACATGTTTCATAAACAAAAATAAAATGAGATATATTTAAGTGATTATACAAAAATTATTTTACAAATTGATTTATATATTTTAATATAATTTATCAGATTATAAAATTATTTTTTATAATATTATAAATTTGACGACTCATTTTATAATATTATTTTTATAATATTATAAATTTGACGACTCTTCAAATAAAAAATACCCAATATCCCAGAAAATAAGAGAGAGAGAGGCTGCTGTGAGTTGCGTCCCCCAATTTCCATCTCTAGATGGTAAAAACAGTGGCTAGATGCTTGAAACTATTGAAGCTAGCTAGTCTGAATGCAAATTTATCAGTAAAGTTTAAACAAGCAGTCATTGCTTCCATGCACCAAATTCAAGCTTAAATTCTAAGATTTTGTGGTTAGAAATTAGTTTCTTTCCATGAACTAGCTGAACCCAGAAAAAGAAAAAGAAAAACAGACAAAAAGGAAGTTGGCAAGAATTAATCTATGTACACTGACCTATTGCCTAACATTTCGTGTAAATTTATGATTGCATCCTCTTCTTCTCTGCTAAAGTTTCCTCTTTTGATGTCTGGCCTCAGGTAATTTGTCCACCGGAGCCGGCAACTCTTTCCACACCTCAGTAAACCTGGAAAAGAAAGCGAATTAGGATTCAAAACTAGTGCATTAATTAATTAATTAGTACGTTTCATATTGATAAAAATAAAAAATGAATCGTTTTGAAGCGGTCTGCAAATGAATAATAATTACCAGCTTGTTTTGGAAGTGCTCGCCAATTTCCATGGCCGTAGTGTTGAACATAAGTGATGAGAATCTGATCTTCTTCAGGGGTCCAAGGACCTTTCTTCAACCCCATCTTCTCACAGCATGGAGCTCTCACCATTTTTTCTGTTTGGTTATGTATTCAGAAAGTTAGCCAAATTCGTGATATCTGAATAGATATATTGGTTCAGTAATTGGCAACTCAAAGCTCAGCATTTTGATGAGGCCATTAAATGGCTATTTATATACACAAAAAGAGATTGCAGCCGCAGTCGCTTAAAGCATGCTGGTACGAAAGATTAGTCCAAAGGGTACCACTCATTTTCAAAAAGGCATATCCTGCCCTCAATTTCCAGGAAATCTCTCTCTCTCTCTCTCTCACACACATGTGGGTCAGGGTATGTCGCAATGTTATTGGCTGGATGGTCAAATGAAACGTGCGGATGTGGATGGGAAGAGCAAGAGCATGTGTTAAGTTCATGAACTTAACACATATTTTATTAATTTTCATGCAAGTTGAGTCAACTGGTCTTAAGACAGCTAGCAGTATACTGGGCATACACTTAGTATCCGATTACCACTTGTTTATTACTTTTAATGTCTTAATTTTTTTAGCATTTTCTTTAAGTAATTTTTAAACATCCTTAATTATTAAAAAAAAATACAAAAATATATAACTTCATTAATAATCACTTTTTTAATCTTTAAGTAAAAGAAAAACTTTAAATTAAAAAAAAAAATAGTAAATAATTAGTAGTGGAGTGGGAAGCCTATCATTTTTCATAAATATTTTATTAAATTTTTAATTTTTATTTCAATTTACTGTAAAAACCTCATGTGTCTCCCTTGTCTTAAACATATGAAATTGTACATTTTTTTAGCTTTCATATAAATAAAAAAATGTTATTTTTACTACTCAATTTTACTGTTTGATGTTACTGTTATGATTTTATTAATTTTAATTTTAATTTTATTTATTTAATAATTAAAGAAGTATTTTTAATTAATATTATGATTTTTTTAAAAATATTTAAGTGTTAAAAAATACATATAAAAAAACAAAAGAAAAAGAAAATCAATTAATATTAACGGGAGCTCGATCCCAACAGTAAAACCCACCCTATAAATATTTTTATATTAGGCATCCATGTGTATGTATAGATGTAGATATTCTGTTTAAAAATTAACAACTTGAGATTTGGTTTGACGCCTTTTTGGGACCAATGAGATTGGTGGCGAATTCTTTGTTTTACAATGCGCCTAGTGTCGTGGGGGCTGAGTTGAAGAGCTTCACAGGTATAAGATTATTTTTATTATTATTTTGGATTAAAAAAATTGAAAGAAATCTCATAAAAGAAGCTTGGTCTAGACTTTATATAAAATATTATTTCTTATTCTTAATAAAAAAATTTGGAGAATAGTATATGAATTTGTTTATAATATTAGAACCAAAATTTTCAATATTGTTCTTCTTATTGATTCAATAAGATTCATTTATAGGAGTACGATAAAAGAATCGACTTACAAGTAAGGAGAATAAAAAAAATTCAATATTATTTGTGAATAAAGTCTTAGACATATTTATAAAAATGTATAAATTTCTCTTATAGAATTGATTTTAAAAGATGAATTAGATTAATAAATTTTTACATAATATTACGTCCATGAAATTTTACAAAAAAAAAAAATATGGATATAATCATATACATACACAAAGCAGAGGTTTTTTCTGATGTTCTATCATAAGCATAAGATCAGAGACGTAGGATTCCACTACAAATACTATTTATTTATGGAAAAGAAATAAAAATGTGACACGTACGAGCTTAAAGAAAACACCCAAGTTGTTGAGCTGCAGGGGATTTTCGGCTATACAGTGCGCGCGCTCTCTCTCATCAACACGATCGGTAAAAAAGAGAACACAATAGTCACAGAAACACGAAGAGGAAACAAATAAACCTCAACAGCGTAATACTTGGATTTCTTTATCAATCTCTTACGTGATAAATTCTAATTTGTCTCCGATAATTTATATTTGTAGGAGTCACCGTTTTAAAATATTCTATACTTGGGTTTTTTTTTTTTTTCATATACATATTTATCTAGATTTGTAAGAAGGTATGGACAGCGGGTGCCGAGCATCCGTTGTCCTGCCCCTTGCCGAGTATCTAGGTTGGACAGCAGTTATATCCAAAATTTTTAATATCGTATCGATGTCAGTATCGATCAAGATATTAGAACGAGATATTTTAGTATCGATACTATTTTGTATATTATTTTGAAATAGTCTATTTATAAAATATATATATAAATATATATATATATATATAAATTATATTTCAAAAAAATAGTCAATATATGAATAGATTATATATATAAATATATATATAAATAATTTAGTTTAAATTGAGGCAAAAAAACAAAATACATAAATACATATATTTTAAAATTTGGTACGGCTGGTACGAGCGGTATTTAGGTTGGTACGGTACATACAGTGTACCTGCACTATCCAAGTGACCAGTACGGGATAAGAGTGGCCCGCATGATGCGAGTAGCACCCTTATTTCTAAGTTAGACTATCTAATTTGGTCAAAAGATCAGACATAATCTTTGTATAATTTTTATACTTGCATACAAATAGAGATCATCTCTAGTTTTATGTCTGGAGTATACGATGGACAAACTCAAAAAGAGATTAATATTATTGAAGATATTTAGCAAATCTCAACAACAGCTACAAAGTCATACATGGAAATTAACCACCCAAAGACTCAAAGCAACCAATAGCTACAAAACCATACATGGATGCAAAGATACCCAACGGCTACAATGCAAATTTGGAAACAATCTTCTGATTCTCGTCTAATTTTCAATTTTTCGTTAATTGTAACGTTAGACTATAAGTCATATTTTCCTTACATTCATTTGTACAGTGAGTAGATATATTAAAAGGCTCTCAAATATGCTCTCATGCTTTGAGAGACTTTTTGTCAAATAATTGGTGTTCAATTGTCTTTATACATAACTTATATATTTATACAGACTGAAAATCCATACGAATAAGTTGATGAAATGCTTATGACTATACACATGTGACTTTATTTTTTAATCTTATTTAGGACAAACCTTTGATATCTTTTGTATTTTTCATTTTCAGAGCAATTCTTTTATGTATTTGGCAGTACATGGAATTAGTATAAGTACTTAAACTGAAGGGGGTCAAGGAAAGGGGCTAGTGCCTCTGGGTAGGAAAAACAAATGATCTTGCTTGGGGGAGTTATTTTCTGGTTTCGTGAGTTCAGTCAAGAAATCATAAAGTTTGAACAGGCAAATCAGCAAGAGGTGACTTTTTATCAGCTTCTGAATGCAACAGTTGACATCTCTTTGAATTATTAATGGCGATCGAGCCAACTTTTTGTCTGAGTCCTCCATTTCAAATATGTTGGACATTTTAAGATGGAAAATGATATTTTCAGTTTGGACTGTGCAAGTATAGTAAAATCTCTTTAAAAAAGTGAGTAAATACTTGCACAATAGATGAAATATATTAATTTTTTGAAAGTTGAATCTTATTTTTTTAAAATAATTATATAATATTTATATACTTCATGACTATATATATATATAGTATATTATTTATAAAATTACTATTTGTCTATTCAAACTTATAGGAAGTAGCAAATTTAATTATTTGTATTATATTTTTAATACTCCCCCTTATCATGTGTGAACCCAACTTGTTCAATGATTGGGTCCAATGTGTTGAATATATAATTAATTGGATAATTAGGATTCAAACCCAAGATTTCGGCTTTGATATTATATGAAATCATAACTTGTTCTAAAATTTAAATTGATGAAAAGAGGCCATAGATTTAATTAGTTATATTATATTCTAAAGAGATACAAATTAGAGCAAACTGTCTCGCTACAAACTAAGTAAATTGCTAGAATTTATGGCTCTAACTTCTCCATTAAATTGTCTATAATATCTGAAGATTCAAGTATATATCCCACAGAGTTTATGTGCAAGGTTAACCATGTATATATTGTTCGATCTCTTGGACACCCACCGATCTCAAAAGGGTGAGTTTCACACAAGTGTTTGTATCATTTGGTATCAAAGCTAGGTACCACGATATATGAGATGGGATCCGATGTAGCTAATTTATAGGATCAATTCAGTTGCCAACTTTATATTTGAGTTTTGAAAGGAGCGACATATTAGATTACTTTGGTACTATATATAGACATAGTATTATGTTATTGAATACTGATAGATGAGTGATACCGCCGAAAGAGAAAAATTTACCATCCCGTCAATATATTCTAGACGTCATGAATGTCGATTTATACACTGCATGATGATATATAAACTCTTAGGCCACATTGGAAGCTGGTTTCTTGTCAAGGATTTGTCTCCCGACTTCAAATGTATAATTGTATAATGTATAATAGTATATACATTCTCGCTACCTTATTAGTAAGTTCAATGGTGGACTTTGAAATCCTGATCTGTGTAGCATCATTGTTTGAAGTTTCCTGCATTGGACTATATGATGATGAGAGTTGAGCTTTGAACTCTTTTTATAGGTAGAATTTCAGGAAATGTAGTCACATCAAGTTTTAAAACTAAGAAATTAATTTTTAATTAAGCCACAAAAATGATGTATTAGTGGAACAAAAGGCCACTAGAAGTAACTTCTTCATCAGTGGCTTCAGCACCACGCAAATTCTCCTTAATTACATGATTATTTTGTGTAACATTAATGCAAGATTTTCAAATATGGTCGGATCAGGTAAATTAACATTAGTAGTGGCCGTATACTTCAACGCCTTTGAATTGGGGCATATTATATGCCTTAAAACCATATTTGTTTATTTGATAATTACCTAAAATTCATTGATGATTTCACTATGGGGAAGAAAAATGCTGTCTAATTAAGTAGCTAGTCAAATTAGAAATATAATTAATTATCAAACGCTAAGACATTTAAATTGGACTGGCCTTAACTAAGCTTGGATTTCCTTGCTAATGATGTCACTAATTAGGTGAAAAGTTGTGTAATCTTTTGTCTTTTTATTGAAGCCTGCTAGCTTATTATTGATGTGTAAAGAAATCGGTTCAGTTCCCAATCCTACACGAAAGTGAGATACATAAATGATATTTTCCGTTCCAAGTGGTTTGCATACTTTTCAACTGTAATTTTCTATTTTAATAACTTTTATAGGTTAATTACAAGCTTAAGGGAATGTGATACAGTAATTCTTCTATATATCTGCTTAATTAAAAGGAACTGAGACGTCAAATAAAAGACGCATGATCTAAGCATGTTATAAGCAAATCTTGACTTGCCTTGCTAGACTAGATCGATGTAGTAGCTAGGTGAGCTACATTAATTAATATAATAATTTTCTTTAAATAAAAGCTAGTCAGCTTCCTTCCTTTTGAAGATTTTAGCATCAGTGGGTTTTTATCGCCTTTTCAACTTGTAAGGTTATAGTCAATCTACATGAATTCTTAACCTTTCCGACACTATTATGAATACGACCCGGCCAGCTCAAGATCAAAGAAAATACTTTTCTTCCTTCTTTTTTATTAGGGCTACGAAAAAATAGTTGATTTTTTTTATTTATTTTTTGATTGTTCATGGGGCCGTGCGATCTTGTACGCTCTTAATTGTGATCTAACTTGACATTACTTTTAACTACTACACGGTTTTCGTTAAAATTCGAATATCAGATGAGTTAAATTAAAATTAATATAATAATTTTTATTATTTTTAGTTTATTTTTTAATGTTATTATTATTTTAAAATTTGAAAAAGTTGAATTAAAATTTAAAAAATATGTATAGAGATTTATGTTTTATATGAAAAATTAAAAAAATATAATGATGAAATGAAGATGAATTGAAAAGAATTCATAATACAAACGGGGCCTTAATAATATATAGTAATGCTACATAAAGTTTGATCTATTTGAAGACTATTCATGCAAACTAATAATTTTATCTTTAAAATTTTTTAAAATTATAATATTATTTTTATTAAAATATTTAATTTTCTCATTTAATAAAGAGCCTCCAAATAGAATAGAGTTGATTCAAGCATTAGGCCATCGGGTTCGGCTCAATATGTTAAGGGGTTAAGACTAAATTTTAATTGAGGTTTTTTTAAAAAATAGATATATATATATATTTTTTAATTTTTACGATAGATTTTTATATAAAAACAATTCTTCTCATTTGTCAAGTAAATTACTACTTAATATTTTATACTAGCTTTCCTACCAATATTTTTAATTAATAATGTCATATATATGTAATATTTATTTGATATTTTTTATGTTCTCTTAATGAGTTAATTAATTTTTTAAAATTTTTTTTAGTTTTTAAAAAATATCTACTTTAGATTATTTTTGGAAGCCTTCTTTCATTTGGAGTCTTAGACAATTGTCTAAATGGCCTAATAGAAGAGTCGGCCATGTAGGCCACTTAGGCTATTACCTAAATCCCCAACTTATGTAAGTCCTTCAAAATTAAAAATAAAAATATATCTTTTAATAATTTTATGAAAGATATATAAAAACTATTTTATTAAGTAATTTTTATATTTTTTAATATGTTGCAATGACCTAGATTTTAATGATTGTTTCTATCTTTTCCTCTTAACTAGATTTAAACTCTTGTACACTCTTTATCTGCTTGAGCTATGTCTATTCTCATTAATAAAATTTTTTACTTACAAAAAAATGTAGAAGGCCCCATAATACTAAAATTTAATATTTAATTTAATGAATAATTTATATTTTTCAATAAATATTTCTATAATTATTCTAAATTGAGATACAAAATTTATAATGAGGTCTCATTTTAAATTGTTATATTAAATATAAAATCAAAACTTTTTATTTAAATATTTAAAAGAAAATCTTATCTTTTAAAAAATTTAAAAAGTATTCTATATTTATCTTAAGTCTCAATTTGTATCAAGCCACCTTTGAAATAGAATTTCTCATATATATATATATATATATAGAGAGAGAGAGAGAGAGAGAGAGAGAGAGAGAGAGAGAGAGAGAGAGAGAGAATGTATGTTTGAACGATGATCTTAATTTATTGAAGGCAAGAAAACAGTATGCACATCTAGTATATCGATCGTTAAGACGTAGTACTGTCTTAGAATTATTAACGTAAGGTAGAAACAAACCAAAAATGTGGATGAACCTTAATTTGCAGTACTAGTACTGGCCTGACGTTTCAAATTATAATGATTTATGTGAGATATTATATGAACTCATGTAACTCGTATAAACGTTTTACACATTCTTATATGTGTGTGTGTCTTGTGCATGTGTGATCATCTGTGTAACTAAATTCAATAATTATGATCTAATTAACCTAATGAAGTAATTACTAAATATTATTAATTATGAGCGTTATATTATTTAATTCATATAATAAAATAATATATAATTAACTAAACAAAGTGAACGTGAACATAAATATAACAAAATATAAACTCGAACTCCGTGTTTATTTGAATAAGAAATAAATAAAACACATTAGAAGATCTCATCGGGATCTTATGGTTAATTAAGACGGCTTTTTTACTGGGCGCATGCTTAGAACGCTTTGGTTTTATGTATATGTATGTATATGTATATATATATATATATATATATGCACGTTGCTATTCAGAACTTACAAAAAGAATATTATATAGATTTTAGAAAGATAACAAAATAGCGATCCAACTAGATATGTTAAAATATTCCATCTCCGGCCGGGTGCCGACCTTAAAGGATTTATCTTAATTTTCTTTTTCTTTTAGGCACACATTAAATGCACACGTTCTAATTAATTTCTGGTTTTGATCAACTTTCATATTAATTATTTTATTAGAAGAAAAATAAATATTTATAATAAATTATTTGTAATAAAGATGATTATTTATTATAAAAATAGACTGAGATCTTGTTTAGATTGAGAGATAATATGAGTTGAAATAAATTTAATTTTTTTCAATATTATTATTATTTTAGAATTTGAAAAAATTGAATTAAAATTTAAAAAAGATGTATTAAAATTTAAAAAAAGTGTATTAGAATTTATATTTTATATAAAAAATTAGAAAAATATAATAATAAAATAGAGATAAATTGAAATAAATTCAACTCACTTTTTAATTTAAACGGAACCTCATTTTGATAAAGAATAATTATTTTAATAAAAAAGAATTAACTATAAATAAACATTTTATTTTATAGTGTTTATCAAATTGCACTTAGTCACCAAAGCCAGGTCATGATCATCTTGTACTAATCGCAGTCTTCAACAAACGTACAACTTTATAAAAGATAAATAATAGAAATATTATAGAATTTATGAGTGCGCAGATTTGTTTATTCTAAATTTCAAAATATCATTTCTTATAAAAATATATATTGAGCTGCATGTATGCATGTCTGATCTATCGATACCATCATGAAAATTATAACATTTTTCCAATGCGATTGTTGTTTGAAAATGAATCTATATGGCTAGTCCTGGCCGCATATATTATTGTTATTTACAATCGTGAATCATAAAAAATTGAAAAATCTAAATATTAATATTTTATGTTAAAATACTTAACAATTTATTCTTACAAGATTATTTGAAAGCACCTCCCTGCATCATGTGGTCCCTCAGGAGCATATCATATATCAACCTAGCTTTTTGAATACATATATAAATCAAATTGGATCATATAATATATCATCATGTATATAATAATATATGGTGTGAAAGAGTTTGGTCGTATATGTTCAATATAAAACAGACTCAGCTGCTTAAAACATTATATAATATAGTTTCAAGGATTCCATCATTTTATAAAGACTTGGATGTAAATTATAGTCCCAAAGTCTATGTTCAAATATCTTGACTTTTACTAGCTAATGAATTGTGCTACAATGAGAATGATAATCCCCATGATTGTCACCAGTCGTACTACTACTACTACTACCTGCATTGCAATTGGATACTCAAGACGTCGATCTAAAGTCTAATGACTTCGATCGGCCGGTATACTTTGAACAAAAATAATGCACGTGTGCGGGTAAATTTATAATATCTGTAAGGATGATGGTACAACGCCATCTGGAGCTTACCTCTTTAGGTTATCGTTAGGCATAATTTATTTATTTATTTATTTTATCATAATTAAATATTTTTAAAAAATATGAAAAAAATTATATTAATACATTAATAATCATTTCCTTAATTCTTAAGTTAAAAAAAAGTGTCTAATTTGGTGGACATATAAACATTATTTTATTGATAAATATTTATGTGTCATGTTATTAAAAGTTAGTGGATCATGTATATATGCAAACATACAATATGCATATATCAAGGTATATGATGGAATTAGACAAAGGATCCGTTCAAAGATGGTGTTGTTTAAATGTCCTGGTCATAGTACCCTAGTTATTAAGCAAACTCATGAGTCATGAGTCATGATCATCATGATGATCTTGTAAATCTTAATTTGAGTCAGCCCACTTTTGCAGTAATAATAATTTGTTAGGTGGTCTGCACTTTTATTATTATTCCATATTACTATGAATTATGACTGATCATTTTCTATTCCACTAAAAAGTGCGCTGTATTGACCTGAAACTATACTCTAAATGATGGACGCTGCCCCTAGCTAAGTCACCAAGAATTTTGAAGGAAGATATATAACTTTGGAGGTAATAAAACTTGGAGATATAGAGCGGTGAGGCCGGAAACTAGCAATTAATCCTGCACTCCCTTCATCCATATAATTATAATATTAAATATTATAAGTATATATAATATTTCAAACTTTAGCCAATTACTAATTGATCATTTTGACCTGCGTGACGTAATAACTATTAGCCTATAGTTTTTTATAGGCTAATGGTGAACTTTGAAAATGATTTTTTTTTTCAAGTATTAATTATTATTCTTTTGATCAGTTATAGGCATTTAACGCAAAACTAATGATGGCCGCGTAGACCAAAACCACAAGCAAAGTTTTTACTTTAAAAACTATATACAAATTATATTCTTTAATTGTATAATTAAAGCTGAGAAGTGCTACAATTTTTACTAAAAATAACTTTATAAATTGATATGACAATACAAATACTAGCTTACAATCTAACTTAGAACTTCAGTTATGAGTTCATTTTTGTGAAATTTTTTTAATAGCTAAAACATTTTTCATTTTAGATAAAAGATCAAGTTGATGATACGCCTTTCCTGTTTTTTTTTTTAGAGAAATAGGTTTATCATTAAACTCACGAACTTAAAGTTTATAATGTGACCTATATAATTGAGAGAACACAGTTTACAAGTTAACTAACATTAGTTGAAGAACAAACTTTTAATTCTTTTAGATAAAATGTTTGAGAAATCAGTCACTGCTGAGAGAGTATTTCTCAAAGAATTTTTTTCCTATACAAATTAAACAAACAACAACCAGAAAAACATCAATAAAATCTAGAAAACAACTCAAATCAGTCGACTGTGATAGTGTATGGACAACACTGTCACACTATGAGTGAATACTCACATGACTAAATAGCTCGACAGCCCTAGATACACGAACCACCACACATGATGGAAGGATCCCTTCAGATTGCGAGGAGTGTCAAACAGTGGATCTAGCGTGTTCGGAGCACGCACCTCTCCGTTCAACAAAAATTCCGATCGATTGCAGGATCGACGGACGGGAAGAATGGTGGCAGAGCGCGTGGTGGGCTTCCACCATCAGAACTACTCAAACTTGCTTTGAGCTGATTCAACCCAAAAGCATCTGACAATCACCGTCAAAACTAACAAAAGTGGCCGAAAAAAGAAGAAAAAAGGAAAAGAGGGGGAAGGAAGGGGAGAAAGGAGTCGGAGCAAGAGCTCCGCCATTCGCTTGAGCAACTTCATGTCTCATGAATGTCAAGTGAATTTCTATAAGAAGATTTTCAAGTCACAAAGCCTGGTTAAAGATTTTCTCCATCGAATGTTTACTAAAAAGTCTTAATGAATCATTGTCAGTCGAATCATCAAATCGAGCTCTCACAAAAATAAATCAGGTTCCATAAATCCAATACTTGCTGGATATGATTAATTTGGATTAATCACTCATACTTATGATATGTTTTCAAATCGAAAGCGTAACTTATATTTTTCATTATTTTACCTCTTTAATCTGCTCGTTTATATGCTCCAAATCATGACATACCTCCTACGTCTATGAGATTTCTAATTCGTTCACTGTGTGATGGATCGAAAATTAGTTGAGAAAGTATTTAGTATTTACATCATGAATAAGTTAGGCCAGTGAGCTTAAAGCTAGAGATCATAATGAATATAAGAACTAACCTGCAGGCTCGAATTAGTGTCCAATTAGCTGGCTAGCTATTAATTTACATGCTCAAAGTTTAAATGAATTAAATCCCTTTTATTTCTTAATTAACCACGTGAAATTGTGTTTACTGTTTAGGATGACGATGATCCATGCACTAAGGATCATCATCATCATGCAGCTGATCATAATTATATATTAATATGTATATATAAATTACTCACTGGCCGCTGCTAACATTATAATTAATTTTTCTTCAACGTGTTACATGAAATTGTTTGTTGGCCTCAATACACCATTGCTGGCTTCGCTTGTAATCATTTCACAATTGATTCATCATTCATCCCCGTCCAAATGTTCGTCACTCAGAAGATACCGAAACGTTTAATTCACACATTGTTTAAACTTGTAAATTCAGAAGAAAGAGGGAGGAAGGGAGGGAAAAAAAGTCAAAAACATGAGTACTAATTAGGGGAGACTGCAATGAATTGAAAAAGGAGTTGGGTTGAGATAAATCACTACAAGAAAAAGAGTTATAAATAATTAATTAATTGCATCTAAAAGAACTATTTACAATCAAATCAATTGTTTTGATTACAAATAATCATTATAGATACAGTTAATTAGTAATAAATAGTCATTTTTTGTAGTGAATTTAATAATTAAATATTAAATTCAATTTAAAATTAGATTAAATTGAGTTAATCCCAATTAAATTTAACTTCCAAAATGAGACCTAATGCTCTTTTTCGTATACGTACGTACGAAGCCGAATTACATGAACAATCTTGATCTTCGTGCAAGTTCTCATGCATCCATATATAATTTAGTTCCTAGCAGCTTCATTATTAACACCAAATCAACATGATCTTTGTTTAATTCCCAAGGCTTAAGACAACTTCTCTCGATCTTCGTGTGGGAGTGGGATTATTCATTGAGAATTACTACATACAAAAAAAAATTACATAAAAAAAATTTTATAATTAATTTGACTTAATCTAATCTATTAAATACTTTATAATAAAAATAATTTTATAATATGACAATCAAATCATGCCATATTAATTTATAGGTTTAATTTTATAAAATCACTTTGTGATTAGGTATTTTCCTTATTCATTTAATCGTTTAAGTTTCCAAAGTTTTAAAATTTGAAGGCTTCAAAATTGTGAAATCACCATTTGTCTAAAAAATTAAGCTGGTTAAAAGATGTAAATTTATTATTTATTTTATATCTTAATATTTTTCCTTACATGTAAATTAGACTTCTCTTCAATGGATGGCCTAATATATAAAATATTTAGTTAAATTGAATAGAGTATAGAGTCAATATATATCATATAAAACCACTACTTATATGATCCAAAAATTAAGCTGATAAAAAAAAAGTAAATTTATTTATTTATTTTATATGAACCTTGCGGAAGGCCCTAATTCTCTCCTTCACATTTCCAGCATATGGTATATTCTTCCAACTAACCGCGCCTAGTAAATAGGATCTCCTCGATCGGTATTATACCTTGGGAAGGCAGAAATATGATTAGTTTCCACGATGCTTTCTCATAAAAGGAGTACAAGAAACTTGCACACCACGCTAGGACAAATAATATCATTTCTCAATTAAGATTATTTCCATCATATATACTTGAAGTTCCTTTGATCATCCCGTTTAGAGAAATTATAAACTTCAATGATGCGCCTTAGCATTTTATAGCCTAATTTTCACCTTAACAAATTAGTTTGTGGTACTGCTTAAAAATCAGGTTGCTCAGGTAAATCTGATCGAGCTGCAGATCAAAATAAAATATACAACGACATTAAAACATTTTAAAAACTTGTCTCAAGACATTTTAAAGTTTTTATTTGATAAATTTAGCCATTGTACAGATATACGACTGATCAAAGTACATATTCGGTTGGAAGGGAATCCGCCATTTTATCATGGCTTATATCCTGTTCATGATGCAACATGCATAGATGCAAGTTTTATGAACAGACCAAGGGAAAGGGATGATACTTATAATTTTGGTGTTTCTTCTACGAAAACTTCAACACCTATTTGTTATATGTATCCATCAAAGAATGATCATGAGATGATTCATCCTTGTAATGCTAGAGATCAGATGTTAACTTTGATTTTTTGCAACGAAATTTTTCGGCAAAATAATAAGAGATATAGAATGAAATTGTAAGTGTGGTGATTAGAGATAGTGGTACTTGTGGATTCTTCATAAGTCAAAATGTTTTGCACGGTGAGAAAATGTTACAGTCTACTAATTATGGGCATCCATGGACAATTAGATGTTGATCTAGAGAAAATCAAGACACACTAAAAGAAAAGAGATCAATATATATCTCTTTATTAAAAGAAAGAAAAGTTGAGATGAAGAACAGCATGATTCCAAAACTAAAATAATACAATAATAAAATAAAAGTACTGCTACATCTTATTCTAATGTCTATGATCAACTTTCATCTTCATTCTCACCCGACATCTCCTCCAGAGATTTACCCTTTGATTCTGGCACCAGAAAAGTGAAGAGTAGGCCAAGGAAGTTGATCACACCCAACACAATGAGTGAGTTCTTCACTCCAATACCAGCAGGGTACCCTGCATCTGCCTTGGCCTTATCCTGATTCTGAGCTAAATACAAGAAACCGAATGCTCCAATTATAGCTCCAAGCTTTCCTGAAGCTGCAGATATGCCATGGCAAGTAGACCTCAGCCTGGCCGGGAAGATCTCCGCCGGCACAACAAATGTGGTCGCATTAGGCCCGAAATTCGCAAAGAAGAATGTCAATGAATACATCACCACAAACCCAATGCGGTTGTCCTTATGAGTCCAGTGATTGTAAGGAAAAGCCAAGGCAAACATGAACACTGTCATGAAGAAGAAACCCATCAATTGGATAGCAAACCTTCCCATCTTGTCAATAAAAGCAACTGTGAACCAATAGCCTGGAACAGTACTGCATAGAGCAATCAGTGTTTGCGCCCTTGCAATTCTATAGAGCTCCTCGATGGCATTCATGGTCTTTGGATTTGGAATCCATCCAATTGCACTAAAGATATCCTTTTGGAATAGATTCTGGCTATAATATGCAATGTCAAGCAAAAACCAGGTGCTTGTTGTTCCCAACAAGTGAAATCCATGGCGGCGAAGAAACTGTTTAGAGAACAAACCAAATGAATTGGCTTGTTCTTGAGCAAGCTGCTCAATCTTCTGTGGTTCTGATTCAATATCAACCTGAAGAACCTTCGACATATCTGTTGCAGCCTGGCTTGCATTCTTGGCAACAAGGGCAGTGTAACGGGCAGTTTCAGGCATCTTCAACCTCCAGTAGAAGGTGAGTGCAGCAGGAACAGCACCAGCCATCAGAATAATCCGCCATAGATAATCAGCTTGAGGGGCAGTAGAGGCAAGTGCATCAACTTCATAAGCAGGAGCATCAAACTTGTTCTTGAATATGAAGGCCATGATAATAGTAAACACACCACCACCTAAAATGCCAAAGCCCTGCATGGCAAACACTGCGGCGATAAAGGCTCCACGAGTCTTCTTGTTTGCATATTCAGACATGATGGTTGCAGAAAGTGGGTAGTCGCCGCCGATACCAAAACCGAGCCAGAACCGAAAGAAACAAAGGGTGCTCATAACGGATTCTGCGCTGTGTCCAAAAGAAAGAGCTGAGGCAATTGAGCAGAGAAACATGAGCATTAGAGTCAAGCCGTAGACTTTCTTTCTGCCCAACTTGTCACCAAGCCATCCAAAGAAGAGCTGGCCGGCGAGTGTTCCACAAAGTGCGACTCCATTAACTGCGGCAGATACATTGGGAGGCAATGTGCCGGGCTTTGATGCACCATCGACATGATAGTAAATGCGGCCAAGCAATTTGGTCACAAGGGATATGCAGAAGAGATCGTATGCATCGGTGAAGAACCCCATTCCGGCAATGATGATTGCTGTAAAATGATACCATTGAGTTTTGGCAGCATCAAGCGCATTCAACACCTTCAGTTGTTCCTTAGCCATGGTTATTAATTAATATTTGTTTCTTTGCCTTTCCTCAATCTCTTTTCCTCTATTTTCGTCTCCCTAACTGGCGAGCTCTTTGTCTTTGATCTGTTGCAGAAAAACACATTTTCTTATGATCAACAGGACGGAATATTGTTACGTGAATCCGATTTCTTACCATGTATACTTGAAAAAATTGAGGTTCAAATATATTAGAATTTAAAATTTTATTTATATTTTTCAGAACCTGGAAAGACAACTATATTTATCTTTTGAATTCTTTCTGGGAATTGAATCTTCCTATTTTTTTTTCCCTTTTTATCCTATGTACAAACGTTCATAGAATGGAAGCGGCCATCATAAAGTGGGGACAATTAATGAACATTTAGAACTGGAAGAACGGCAACATTTTAAAGCCATCAATTGTATGTCTTATCAACACTACAAACAGAGTTTTTCATCCTATGGCTCTTTACTGCAACCTAAAAAGAACGAAAATGATCGATGATAATGGAATTTTGGTAGATTTACGATAGACATAGAGCAGCTTTTGAATATGCAACTATATATAGTAACATTATAGAAACGAATTCAAGTACGATGAATATACAAAAAGTAAACCAGAACGTGAAAAAGGAAAAAAAAAATTAAAAAAAAAAAGGAAGAAAATAACAAACAAGGCTAAAGAATACATGAAACAAATAAACAAGGTTGGTTCGATTCCAAATGAAGATCACCTGTTTTGTGTCAATTTATAGCCAAGGGAAGAACACAAACGCCTATGCAGTAAAAAGCATGTCAGAGAATAACCTGAATTTGCTTGTTTTAAGACTGCTGTGAGTGAGAGTGAGAATAAGAGTAAGAGTGAGAGAAGAAGAGGTTAAAAAACGTGTGATTTATAAGCATGAAAACTTCCTTAAACAAGCCGGAATATTTGCTCGCATATTCCCCACATTTTCAGGTCTGACCACTCTGTGATCCTATTCTGTTTCGGAGGGCCGGCATATTCCTTAGAAATTCCCCAACAGTTTGCATAATTTTAATACCGTTGATATGAGATCCTTGACATTCTGAGAGAGATCCAGATTGCTAAGCAAAACATGAAGGTCCCGCTTTATACCTTGAATCTTGTTTGTGTCATAAAAACGGCATATTTGGAAAATAAAAACTAATACTAATTAAGCCCGAAATACATGTCTAGCTCAGCTAGAATAGGAAAGATAGGCAACGTGATAAACTTGGGCTTCTCTCACATAGAGAAAGAAGGACTTGGTCACTTGAGGCATGATTTAATAATAATAATAAAAAAAAACATATAGTTAACTACAATCTAAGACAGAGGAACCGTCCTGTTATTGTAGGAAGATGAATGTTCCAACTCCTGCATTTCTCCATTTTCGTCCTCGTTCTCTCTGGACATCTCTTCCAAGGATTTTCCTTTCGATTCGGGCACCAAGAAAGTAAACAGAATCCCCAGAAAGTTGACTCCACCCAACACAAGAAGTGAATTCTTCACCCCAATTCCTGCAGGGTACCCTGCATCTGCCTTGCTCTTGTCCTTGTTTTGAGCCAAATACAAAAACCCAAAAGCACCAACAATAGCCCCAAGCTTCCCAGCTGCTGCAGATATGCCATGGCAAGTAGACCTTAGCCTGGCCGGAAAAATCTCCGCCGGCACGACAAATGTGGTCGCATTAGGCCCGAAATTTGCAAAGAAAAAGGTTAATGAGTAGATCACCACAAACCCAATGCGGTTATCCTTATGAGTCCAGTGGTCGTAAGGAATAGCCAAGGCAAACATGAACACTGTCATGAAGAAGAAACCCATCAATTGGATAGCAAACCTTCCCATCTTGTCAATGAAAGCCACTGTAAACCAATAGCCTGGAACAGTACTGCATAGAGCAATCAGTGTTTGCGCCCTTGCAATTCTAAAGACCTCCTCGATGGCATTCATGGTCTTTGCCGCAGGAATCCATCCAATTGCACTAAAGATATCTTTTTGGAATAGGTTTTGGCTATAAAATGCAATGTCAAGCAAGAACCAGGTGCTTGTTGTTCCGAGCAAGTGAAGTCCATGGCGACGAAGAAACTCTTTAGAAAACAAACCAAATGAATTGGCTGGTTGTTTAGCTAGCTGCTCAACCTTCTGAGGCTCTGCTTCAATCTCAACCTGAAGAACCTTCGACATATCTGATGCAGCCTGGTTTGCATTCTTGGCAACAAGGGCAGTGTAACGGGCAGTTTCCGGCATCTTCATCCTCCAGTAGTAGGTGAGCGCAGCGGGAAGAGCACCAATCATTAAGATAATACGCCATACATAGTCTGCTTGTGCAACAGTTGAGCCAACTGGATCATCTTCATAAGATGGGGCATCATACTTGGCCTTGAATGCAGATGCAATAATAATAGCAAATATACCGCCAGCTAAGATCCCAAACCCCTGCATGGCGAAGACGGCGGCAATGAAAGCACCGCGCGTCTTCTTGTTGGCATATTCCGACATGATGGTGGCGGAAAGTGGGTAATCTCCGCCGATACCGAACCCAAGCCAGAATCGGAAAAAGCAGAGTGTTACCATGACAGACTTTGCATTACTGCCAAAGGAAAGACCAGAAGCGATGGAGGCTATAACCATGAGCATGAGAGTCATGCCGTAGACTCGCTTTCTGCCCATCTTGTCTCCGAGCCACCCAAAGAAAAGTTGGCCGGAGAGAGTTCCACAGAATGCTACGCCATTAACAGCAGCCGCGACGTTGGGAGGCAAAGTTCCAGGCTTTTCTGCTTCGTCGACATGGTAATATATGCGGCCGAGCAATTTGGTGACCAGAGATATGCAGAAAAGATCATATGCATCGGTGAAGAACCCCATTCCGGCAATGATGATCGCAGTGAAATGATACCATTGTGTTTTTGCTAGATCGAGCGCGTTTAGCACCTTTAATTGGTCCTTGGCCATGGTTTGACTTTGCTAGCTCGCTCAGATCTAGCTTTCTTCTCTGCCAAAATTTGAAGCAAGAGTTAAGGTACTTGTGTGATATCCACCAAGTTTATGAGATCTTTAAATAAGAATGCTAGAAAGACTTTTGACCCAATTTCAATATGTTGAAACAGAGAGAGTGTTCCAGAAAATAAAATAGAAAATCACAAAATTGTATAATTCTGTGTGTATCAAGGCTATATAAAATAGGCCTATATATTGTTGAATATGGCCAAAACAAATAAGGAAATACAACTAAAAGGAAAGATTCCAATCTAACATAATTACAGGAAATTAAGGATATATATATATATATGATATGATATTCTAGGAATATTCTAAGATATAAATATATACACTAACAATTGTAATCTATAGGAAGTTTCATAGTAGTTGGTGATGTTGGATTATACAATTAATAGCCTCATTTCTAGGTTTTGAACTAAAATTCCAGGTCCCAACTATCAAAAACGCTGAAAATTATTTTAAGAAAAAATGCATATGTCATGAGGTGAATCTTCTATGAATCTGCATATGTCCCTCAACTACTTTGAAAACAAGAGACAAGAAACTACGTACTCACTAATCAGGACTGAGTTTTTTCCAAATTGAGTTGGATGAAACTACCTCCTACTTTCAACTTAGTTTGGAAGAAAATTCTGTGTAATTACATATGTCTGGACTCTTAAAACCATAAGAAAATGGTAATTTAGTCAAACCAACAACAGTAGGTTCAACTGCTCCACTTTTTTTCTTAAGGCCAGCAAAAACGACTGTTTACACTTTCCGGAGTTGTTGAATCCTATACACTCAATCCCTGCTAGAAGTTAATTAACATTCAAGACTACCATGAAAACCATCCCAGATTTCGACAGTTTTTATTTTTATTTTTATTTTCTAATTTCTTTTAACATAATCAAAGAACCCCGAAAGCCAGTAGCCAAAAGCTCAAAAACAAAAGGAAAGGATTAATAGAGAAGGCGTATGGTTAAAAGCTCTAAATGAACGCCTTTTAAGAAATAAACAAACTTCTCTTAATTTTTAAGGATGAAGATGAGTTTCTGAAAAGACATTAGTACAACTTTTAAGTAGTTTTAAATAATATTAATGCATAATCCAATCCCGAATAGCTGATATTATAAGAAAAATAAGTATTTGTGATCAATTAATTATAATCAATTAAATTATTTACGACAAAAATAGTACAAATAGACCATATTTGCTCTATTTGCAGACTATTTGCAAACTATTTTTTATCGCATATAGTTATGTTGATTGTAATTAATTAGCCATAAATATCTTTTTTTATAATATCAATATTGCAATTTCGAAGATTGATCTGGTGATAGAGAGAGAACATGATATAAACTCAATAATATAACTTGCTAAGAGAAAACAAAATGTTACAAGAATCGACAATCCATATATATCCTTAAAAATACCAATTCTAGGAGAAAGATAAGATCTAGAGAAATTAACATGTTTAGATAAGAGAAGTTTCCAAATGATAATACCGACCTGATGATCAGCTTTCCAATTAATCTTTCTCGGAGACCGGAGAAGTAAAAATGATGAGAAAAGAGTGAGATCAAGAGGGAGAAAGAGAAGTAGAAAGTAGGAAGGTTTGCAGGGAAGAGAATGGCCATGAGCTGTATTTATAAGAAACTGCATTAACGAAGCCAAACTATTACGTCTAATCGCCACCAGTACAGTCTACAGCTCAAGCGCGTCTAGTCGGTCAAACTATATATCTGTGATCTCACGGCGTGCTTCTTTTTTTTTTTTTTTTTTTTTTTGTGCGCGCCATTAACTTTTGTTCTAAGATATAAAATTTTATGAGAAGAAAAATAATAGATGCACTCGTAAACTTATAAATAATATGTAATTATTTTTAAAAAATATATATATATAGGATCCATATATAAAATTATTTTTTTAATAATATACATCACTATTTTTAAAAAGATTATACGTCGCTTACAACTTTACGATTATATATATCATTATCTTATAATAATTTTCTTTTTATTATTTTCATATTTGAGATTAGAATACGTTTGAATAATGAGAAGTGTTGATAAAAATTGTGAATTGTAAGAAAAATTAATAATAAAATATTAAATCATAATTAATAATAATAAAATATTTTAAAAATACTTAAAAATGTTTTATTATCCAAACGTAGCATAGTGAAGAATTCAAGAATCCCTTAGTTGTGCACAGTTGTTGTTCTTTTAAATTAAAGATAAAAGTAGAATTGAAGACTGTGTTCGGATACCGTGTTGAATTATAAAATATCTTAAAGGAATTAAAAACTGAGCAAAATAATTATGAAGTATGAAGTCAACTGTAGTCGAGATGGGGATGACGAGGCCTGTTCTATTGAATGATGAAGTTTTTGATTGGGCAAGGCAGGTGGGCCCTGTCTAGTGGCCCTTGTTTACCCACCATGCCTTTGCTGAATTCTAATTAAGTTTGACTTTGACCTCAAACTGGATGCTGCTACAATCTTACATTATAAAAAAATAAAATATTTAATTATAATTAAAATATCTTAAATACTTATTTTTTTTATAGTCTTAGATGAATTGACAGTGAATATCTTATTTATGGGAAGAGAAAAAAAAAATGAAAAATCGGCAGAGAATCTTAATTTAATTTCTTTTTTAATTTTAAAATAATAATATTAAAAAATAATAATATCTAAATATATTTTATTTAAATTTTAAATTTTATTTAAAGTTACGACATCTTATCCCACTCTCACCGAGATCATTGGAAAAAGAAAAAAAAATGATAGGAACTTTGGAACGGAGGTTTCCTCGAAACATGCCAAGCAATTAAGTTCTGGTTTGAATTTAAAAATGAAATAAAATGAGTTGATTTAAATTTATTTTTTAATATTATTATTAAATTAAATTTTGAAAAAAATGATTTGAATATTAAAAAAATTATATTAAAATTTTAAAAAATTATATTAAAAATTATATTTTATATAAAAATATATAATAATAAGTTTAAAATGAATTAGAATACAAACGAACAACTGAGAAGGTAAGGCGTACTAAATTGAAACTGGGTCTACAAAGTCGGAGTCAATGCACGGAAAGTCAAAAAAGCAGTTTGGGACTATGATATATGACATATGCATAATTGGTTACATGAAAACAATTGTTCAACCACTTGCTTCTTTATATATATTCTTTGCACATTGGAGTTATAAATTATAATTTCCAAGCAATGAACTCCAAATACCTTATGCACATTAGAGTTATAAATTATAATTTCCAAGCAATGAACTCCAAATACCTTAAGCAAAACTTGTTGGATATGTCCAGTACTTACCATTAATCGTGTATCGAGAAATTAGCTGATTCATTGGAGTAGGCTTATTCATTCATGCAGGGTTTTATTCGACCTAATTCTATTTTTTTTAATAATTTTAATAATTTTATTTAAAAAAATTAAAAATTACTCATCTTTTAAATTCAAATTCTTGAATTTAAAATTTTAATGAACAGACCTACATTATAGACATGATGAGTGTGAATTGTGATTCATATTTTGAAATATCTGTTTAGATAGTAAAATGAGATAAAATAAAATAAAATAATTTGAGATAATTTATTAATAGTAATAAAATAGTTAAATTTAAATAAGTTAAAATAAATAAGTTCATTTCATCTCACTTTTATATATGAACAAACCCTAAAGACATGACCTAAAGTCTCTAGATGGTTGTGTGTATTCGACGTTAATGCAGGTTAAGGCTCAAAGACCATTCAATATTACCAGGTGTTCGGGAAGTGAACCAACATTTCTTGTACTTATGCAGGTTGGAACATTTTCAATCGAACCCAAATTCCCTTTCCAACCGCCAAGGGTAAGTTTTGGTTTAATCATTTTTGCAAAATTTTATTTTATTTTTTTAAAAATAACTTCAAAATTCGTTGCTTAAAAATAAAAAATCTATTTACTTTTCTGCAGTCGTTTGTCTTGATTAGAAAAAAAAAAAAGAAGAAGTAAAGAGCACGAAAATTAAAATAATGTTTACAAAAACGAAACAAAAATAAATTTAGAAGAATATATTAATTTTTTTTTCCAATTCTTTCAATTCACCTCTGCGAATCCCAATATAAAATATACTTTTTAAAAACTTATCCAAGTTTTCCTATCTAGTTTCACAAAAAGGACTAATAACAAACACATGCATCTCAAAATCTTTCAATTACATTCTCGTAAATTCCTTAACAAAACATTCACTTAGTTTCTTTATATTCGAAATTCACTTCAACTCATTTTTATTTTATTATTATATATTTTTAATTTTTTATATAAATTATAAATTCTTATATATCTTTTTTAAATCTTAATATATTTTTTTCAAATTTTAAAATAAAAATATTTTTAAAAAATAAATTTAATTTATCTTAATTTATTTCATTTTCAAATCTAAGTGAAGTCTTAAACTAGCTACGCAGGCTTGTTTTGTTATTTAAGAAATCATGAATACCATATAAATGTTATAAAACTAAAAATAAAACTACTACTATTGCAAGAGAAAAGAAACTCTTAATAATTGAAACTTTCTTTCTCTCTCTATATTTTCTTATAAATTTTATTACAACTGAATCCCATATTTATAGGCGTTGAAATTACTATGCAAGTTACTATACAAGTCACTATACAAGTCACTATGCAGAATTTAATATAATAGTGGTGGGGTCATTCACATAATTTAGTGGTGGGACAGGGCGGCGGCGGCCGACGTTCGTTTATAACACTCCCCCTTAAATGACCACCCATAAAAAATCTACCTCATTAAAACCTTGCCAAGGAAAAACCCAGTGGGAAGAAAAATCAATGACGAAGGAAAAAGAGTACAGTCTCTTTATGTATCCACAAGTGCTTTAAGATTGCCTCATTAAAACCTTGCAAAGGAAAACCCAATGGGATAAAACCTTAGCGAAGGAAAAAAAGTACAATCAGCACAAGTCTTCAGGACTTTTACTCCCCTGGAAAGTGCATGACAATAGTTTTTGAGTCTTCACATTTTAATATTCTGCACAATTTTCTTGAATGTCGCAGTTGGTGATGTCTTCGTGAATAAATCTACCAGATTATCACTTGATCGTATATTTGATATATCCTCCTTTGATTTGAGTGATACAAGCAGCATTATCTTCGTATAAAATTGTTGAGTTATCAAAATACCACACTTTTCTTGGATATGTTGAGTCATTGATCTCAGCCAAATATACTCTCGACTTGTTTCATGAATTGTAATAATCTCTGAGTGATTTGAAGATGAAAAATAATATCTGGTTGACAAACTTAATAGAAATCTGATACCTGCAGTAATACTTAAACTCCCCCTGATAATATGCGTTAGTGTTTCAAGTAATAAGCAAATATGATTTCAGTATATATAACAAGTTAAAAATTCAAACACGATCTCCAACTAAATAATGCATTAGAGAGAGTATGATAATATTTTCATCTAAAATTTTCTCCCCCTCATTCGGCGTTATTAGGGAGAACTTGTTTATATACGGCAGAAATAACATTGGAAACCATCTATGTATGATAAAAGCTGTAAAAGTTTTGAGATTTAATATTATCGATTCGGCGGAAAATCAAATCCGCTTGACATTGTGGACAAACGAGATCTTGAAGAGATTTGAAAATTTCGGGTTGTTGTTTAAATATAACCAATTTTACCATTGGTTTACTCCAGCAAAAATATTTCGCATTCCTCATAAATTCAGTTGTTGTTCATCCAGAATAATATTATGTCTGATAGAAATTCTAATGTCCCAGATTTAAACCATGAACCTTTTATACCTCAACCACTTATATTTTCTCCTGAGGCTGTAAACACCATGATAGGAGCAGAGATATATCTATCTAGTAAATCTGATCCTGAAATTGTTGCAGTATCAAGAAACCTCAGTGCTCAATATGCTGCTTCTCTTACAACCATGTCACAGAGGCTATTGGCGAGAACGAGTGAGGTTGATCATCTTAAAAATCAAATATCGGAGTTGCATCAAACGCTTGCAACTAAAGATAGTAAAAATAAAGATTTAAGACAAGAAAACAAGGAGCTGAAGAAACTTGTAAACTGGTATTCTCGTGACCTGAAAACACGAGTAGAAGAGCTGGAACGAGAAAAAGTTCAGATACAAAGTCAACAACAGCAGCTAACGGCAGAGGTTCAGCGTTTACAAGAAAATAGGGATAGCTGTAATTAATCTCGCTGGCTTTTGAAATTATGCATCCAGCATATCTTGTAAAGTGAGATTTGAAGAGATGATGGTTTGTCTTGTTCTTATTTCCATTTCTATAAGAACCGTCTTTAGCTTCATTTAGTACGCATCAAATCTTCTACTCATATCTATAATTCATCTGTATTTGTATTCTTATTCTACAAATTTCCAATGACTCATCAATTTCCTTTTACTATTTCTCACAATCAACATATGAGGTATCCTTCACCTCAATTACAAGTTGATCCTGCATCTTCCGCAGGTGCAATGTTGCAGCAAGCAAATGATCTGGCTAATAAGTCAGATCGTGAAGCGGTTTATGAGCTGGTGACTCTCGGCACCCGATACTCCTCCTCTATTGTTGGATTTTCCAACCGATTACAATCCAAAAATCGTGAGATTGAGGAGCTTAACGAGAAGGTTTCTGTACTTCAACGACTCGTTCAAGAGTCTGACAAAAAAATTGCAGACTTAAAGCAGGAGAATAAGGATTTAAAATCCTTAATTGCCTCTTCATTTCGACTGCCTAATCCTTTAGATAAGGATGGTATGTTGCTTTATGAAGAGCAAATGCATTTGAGAGATGAGGCTAGAAGTCTCAAATTCTTGTAACTCATCTATGAATTGAATAATAAGATCTTTCCTTTTCAAATGCATTCCTTGAATTTATAGCAACCCTTGTAATCTTTTCAAGAGTTCTAACAAGGTAAATCATCAACGTAAACTGCAATAATGACGAATCCGGATTCTGATAAAACACATGAACATATAGGATTATTCTTAAATCCTTCTTTCAATAGATACTCGTTGATTCAATTATACAACATGTGTCCGGATTGCTTTAACCCATATAAAAATCTTTGAAGTTTTATAAAGTACATACTCCTAAATGTACTTGGATTAGATGCTTCAAGTATCGTAATAATCTAATGATGCTTATAAATATGCAGTGACCACATTCATTAACTGCATATCTAATCCTTTTGTAATAACCAAATCAATTAAAAATATGAATGTGATTGCATTCATATCAAGGAAATATGTTTCCTCATAATTGGTTGGGTTTCTACTGGAAACCTTGTGCGACAAATTATACCGCATAATTTCATTTCGCATTACGCTTTCGTATAAATACTCACTTATATCTGACAAATATTACACCCTTTGGTGTTTGGACAACAGGTCCAAATGCATCTCACTTCACTAGCGAGTTTAATTCAGTTTTAATAACTGCTTTCCATTTTGGCCAATTATTTCTACGTCGACATTCTTCGACGATTTTTTTGGCTCACTTTCTTCATTACTTCTGGTAATATCAAGTGTTATCATATATGTTGTCGACAACAGTTTTATTTCTATCCATAAATTTTCCAGTACTCATGAAATGTATTGAGATCTCATTGTTCCTCTTCAGGGAAAAATATTTCATGAAACACCTCTACAGGAGGTTCCTCTTCAGGAGGTTTATACTCTTCAGGAGTTTTCTCTTCAGGAGTTATACTCTTCAGGAGTTACACTCTTCAGGAGGATTATATTTTATATAGAAAATACGGTCTCTTCATGAGCACCGATTTTTATTTTTCTTGTACACCAATAGGTTTTCAACGCTTCAGGTGTATCTTAGACTCATTTATTGCTGTTTTAACAACTCGTCCTTCAGGGACTTCAATTCTTGCTTAAGCATTAACAGCAGTAATATATGATTTTACAACACCTTTAGTGTCAGTAAATACATCATGTAATTGATTTGCAACACTTTGCAAATAAATAATCCTCTGAACTTCTGGTTCACATTTATTTGTAAGAGGATCAAATTTAAACAGGGTTTTATTATCCCAAGTAATTTCTTGTCGTGCTTCAGGCACCGATATTTCATTATTTCAAAACATGATGAAATATTAATAAGTTTATATATAAAAAAACTTAGTATAAATAAATCAAGTACTTGGCCGTACAACAGGTACGTGACTACTGTTTAGTCATATTACATCTATGACAAACATCTTCATCTTTTTATGAAGAATTATTCTGAGGGCTTTTACCCTTCTCTGAGTTTGATCACTTCTGGTGATACGATATATTTTTATCATTTTTAGTGTTGTCGCTTTTGGGACCAACATTTCTATAATTTTTCTACCACGTCTACGCCCTTAGTTTCCATTCACTTCTGGGAATTGTGTAAATTCGATATCATTAATAGGACGTAACTGGTGTAACAAAAACTCATTATTTAGCTTAATCACTGGAAGACAAAATAAAAGTTCAGAATATTTGTTGAACTTTCACTCTCGATATTGCTACTGCAGGAGCACATTCGAGGTATGAAAAATAATGTCTTCTTTTATATATCATCATCAGTGACATTTTCACTGTATAATTTTAATATTGAGCTGATTTTAAAGAGTGCAGAATATTCAATACCACTCTTAAAATCTTGCAATTTCAAGTACAATAAATCATAATGATCTTTTGAGAGGATTACATCTTCTGGTACTTATATCACTCTCTTAATTCATTTAACATAGTAAGATGATTTTTCATCATGAGATACACAGCACGGTCCTTCAGGGACACATGATTTTCTTCTATGATTGTATCTTTCAAGTTCATCATCATATCCAAATAGATCTCATCAAGGATCTGGATAAATAACATTTTTCAGAAATATCAATAGTAATAAATCTCAATATTTGACATTATATTACAAAAATAAATCTGTGAATTTAATAAATATATTCACATTATCATGAGAATAAAAATAAAATTTTATCAAGTAATATTCAGAAATATTACCTTTAATATTTATCTCAAGGACTGCAAATAATATATTGAAAAACTTACTTGAAATAGAAGACCATTAGCTTCAGTATCGGTAGAATCTCGTGCTGATAACGTGTTATAAAACTAAAAATAAAACTACTACTATCGCAAGAGAAAAGAAACTCTTAATAACTGAAATTTTTTTTTTCTCTCTATATTTTCTTATAAATTTCATTACAACTGAAGCCCATATTTATAGGTGTTGAAATTACTATGCAAGTTACTATGCAAGTCACTATGCAGAATTTAATATAATAGTGGTGGGGTCATTCACATAATTTAATAGTGGGACAGGGCGACAGCGGCCGACGTTCGTTTATAACAATAAAGAATTAATTAATGCATAAAAAATGAAATATCTTGTCAAAATCAAATGTTGATACATATATGTAAATTGAAGGCCACATAAAACTTTAATTAGGCTTCCTTTTGGATATTAAAAATATTTTAGATGATTTATAAATAATAATATGATGTGAATAATCTAAAATTACTAATAAATAATTTGTAAATAATGTAAAATATCTGAAAATAATTATTTTTTCAAATAGACTGCTGACTTTAAACTCTTTTGTCTTTTTTCTGTCACATCCATGGTCAGTGAGTCCGTGTGTTAATCTTTTTCCCCCTCTCTTTTTGTAGGCCTCGGAACTGTTAGTCAAAATGTGCGAGCTTCTTCGACGTGCAGCAACTTTAGCTCGTGAGACTTGAGAGTTCAGAGTCCCTACCTCCTTTATATGGGGGCAGCCCCTGGACCAGCAGTCTCTTTATATAAATAGTATAAATATATTATTTATATAAGGAGACTGCCGGTATATGAGCTGCCTTTCACATTATTGCTTTCTACATTATGTCAATGTCATGCTTTGAAAATTGAAATTTCCATTTTTTTAATTTTTGTGAGATGAGAACGGAATACGGATTCATCATACAAGTGGATACAAAAACTAATTACTGGACAAAACTAATAAATCTCACACCTCAGCTAGCAGACAAACTTGTTTTTGTTAGTATTGAATTGATCATTCTAATATTTATATTTTAAAAAATATATAATTTTTTAATTTTTAATTAATCATTCAAATCATAAAATTTATATTAAATTAGTTATTATATTCTCTATAATAATATAATATTATTATTTTTTATATTTATATTTATTTAATTTATTTTTATGATCCTCAATAACCTCTAATAATTATATTCATATTCATTTTTTTCATAATAATATATTTAAATATATTTTTATATTTTATAATTACACTAACTATATATATATTAATTATTTAATTTGATACTTAAATAATTATTTTTCAACCAAATTTTGAAAAAAAAATTTCAATTCCTTGTTAAAAAATTATATAGGATTGGAAAAATATAGAATAACAGGATGAAGAAATGAATAGTGCTTTTTATATATGCAAAATAAAATAAATTTACTGTAATAAAAAGTTAGGATGAAAAGTCTTTAGCTAATTCATTATGATTTCTAGCAATTAGTCCAATCCCTATGCCATAGAGTTGAGTGCCGCATCTTAATTTATTTTTTAGATAAGTGGTTTGAAATATGAAACATTATAAATATGAAATATCCATTTCTATTTTTCAGATAAGTGGTTTGAAATATAATTATGAAACATTATATATAAGGGTATTTTGCAATCCGTTTATACAAACAACGCAATTATTTTACTGTTTATTACTACTCATCACCTAAAAAGCATGCAAAATGTTAACCCATATAATCTTTATATACACACATACATACATATATACATAATATATATATATATGAATGACTAATATCTAGTTACAAATTCAAAATGTATAAACTCTATGTAATTTGTTTTTAAAAGAAGCGCCAAAACGAAAAAAAAAATAGTTTTTCTATAAATTTTTATATTGGAGTCGATTTTTGTTTTTAGAAAAAAACAAAATCCAATTTGAATGTGCATTTAGGGCTTGTTTACTTTCACTCATGATTCTCTCATGATTCTCATCTCATCTCATTAGATTGTTATTATTTTTTCAAATTCTCATATAATTAGATAAAATAAAATTTTCAAAATTTTTAAATTTTAAACCGAAACTAATATGATAAAATATAATATAACAATATTTTATTCAATTTTTAATTTCTCATTATTAAAACAAATTAAGTTTAGATTTCGTACATATATATAGACACACATTGACTGGCTCGCCACTGTTGGATTCCCCCAACCAAAAAAAACTTTTAGAATTATCAAATAATTCAACTTATATTTTACCCATGATCTTATAAATATAGAAAATGGTCTCTCCAAAAAATTTATAATTTTTATATATTTTTTAATTTTTTTTAAAAAAGATTCACTATACCTAGAAATGTCTCTTTCTATTTTTTTTAATCTCAAAATTTTATTTAATTTCTATATATTATCTATTTTTAAGGATGTGATTTCTCCAAAATTAAAATTACGTTTAAGTGAAATAATGAACTAATTAATATGGATCCATTTTTTTTTATTTAATATTAGGTTACTTAATATAGAATCAAAAATCTAAATATAAGAAAAATTATTTAAGATTAATAATCTATATATATGAAAAATAGTTTGTAATAAAGTTTTTATAATTTGTCAATTTTTTTAATTTACATAAAAAAACGATATTTTCATTTCTATTATCCAGTGCAAGCTTCGCCTATTCTATTTGAAAAAGTAGATAAATTTAAAACACACATGTTGAACCCAAGATTTCAAGTTTCATGTAAATCTACAAATAGATTTTGATGATAACAAATGAATCCAAATAATAAAGGAGTCTCAAGCTCAAGTTGTCCACACAATATAATCAAGCACATCAAGGAAGCAAGCATGAGCAAGAAGGGAACAAGTTCACATTAAAATCATAGAGTAATGTTGTAAATCTCTTAAAAATTTAAGATTAGGATTAAGGCTCAAAATTAATATTTTATCATAAAGCATTAAAATACATTTTCCACATATGCATGAATATTTTGAAAATTAAATTTGAAAATTTTGAAAGATGATTGATTGTCATCTTTCACATGTGCATGATATGATTAAAGGTTTGAATTTTAAAAATATTAAGATGATTGATTGTCATCTTTCACATGTGCATGTTTTATTTGAATATTTTCAAAAGTGGTGGATGCTTTTCTTGATTTATGCAAAAGGTAGATGTTTTTATTTGAAAATTTTGAAAAGTAAAGTGTGCTCCTTTTGTCATATGTAAAAAATAAAAGATTATGTTTGAAATTTTTGAAAAGTAAAGTGTGCTCCTTTTGTCACATGCAAAAAGTAAAAATATTAGATTTGAAATTTTTGAAAAGTAAAGTGTGCTCCTTTTGTCACATGCAAAAAGTAAAAATATTAGATTTGAAATTTTTGAAAAGTAAATGATGATATTTTTGATATGAGAATCTTTTCAAATTTGAAATTGAAAAATTATTTGCCTATAAATAGCTCACTTGAGTTTTGCAAAATTCACAATAAGAGCTTACACATCTATTGCTAAGTTTTGCATCATTTCTTCAAAACTCTCATTCTCTTTTTTCTAAAGTTTTGAGCCTTAATTCTTGTTATTGTTGAGAGAGATATAGGTTGCGCTGTATTGTTTCTATCTCACTCATCGAGGAGTGTATTTTGATAGTTTACCTACTATCAACTCTTGTATTTGTAAAAGGGTGTGTATAACCCTTGTGTGTGTAGAATGTGTTCTACACGGGAAATAGTTAAATCACCAGTGTGAGGTGATTGGAAGTGTAGAAAGTGTTCTACACGGGGAATAGTTAAATCACCAAGTGTAAGGTGATTGGAAGTGTAGAGGGTGTTCTACACAGATTCTTTGGAGCGGTGCTGCTCAAAGGTGTAATAGGTTTCTATCTCCACCTAAAGGAGATTGAATAGTGGATTTGGGGATCCTCAAGAGGTAGCTTGAGGCGAGGACGTAGGCAGTGGGGCCGAACCTCGTTAACATACTGAGTTTGCTTCTCTCTTACCCTTACCCTTTATATTTATTGTTGTTTCATATTTTATTTATATTTTATATTATATATTTGATTTATAATTGTTATTTTTTTTAAATACAACTCAATTCACCTCCCCTCTTGTGTTAGTCATCTGGGCAACAACTGGTATCAGAGCTAGTTGATCTGTACTATTCATACAGGCAGATCACTCATGGGAACTCTCGCTTGTGACTGTGTCACCGAAGCAAGACTCTCCGATCATGGGTGACGGTGCACCGGTAGAGACGGTGGCCGGCTAGTCTGGTAGGTACAGCTGTTAGGTGACATAGGTGCGGCCTATGGTCAGTAACAATTGGTATCAGAGCTAGAGCTCTATTATAAGATTAACTATCTTTTGAGTTAAGATCTTATGGCTAACATTGCAGCTTCATTTGGTGAAGGTCAATCTAGCAGTCGGCCTCCACTCTTTTGCGGAGACAATTACTTATTCTGGAAAGTTAGAATGAGAATATTCTTTCAAACTCAAGGTCGAAAAATCTGGAAATGCATTGTAAATGGACCTTATATTCCAACAAAAGTAGTTGATGGAGTAAAGGTCAAAAAGGAAGAAGAAGAGTTTAATCGTGAAGACGATAGACTTTATACTTTGAATTTAATTGCTATGAATTTATTATATAATACTCTCAATGGTAATGAATTTAATAGAGTAATGACTTGTGCTACAGCAAAGGAAATTTGGGATAACTTGGAAGTTACTTATGAAGGAACTTCTCAAGTCAAGGAATCAAAAATTTATATTCTTATTCATGAATATGAAATGTTTAAGATGAATGATGATGAATCTATTTCTAGTATGTACACTCGTTTTACTAACATCATAAACAACTTGACAGCTCTTGGCAAAATTTATTCCAAAGTGGAGATAGTAAGAAAAATTCTCAACTTTCTACCAAAACGTTGGGAATCAAAAGTGACAGCGATTCTTGAAGCTAGAGACCTCAAGAAACTCGAAGTAAATGAACTCATCTGGTCACTTATCACCCATGAGTACACATTGAAAAGAGGAGAAGAAGAAGGAAAGTCAAAGAAGAGCTTGGCACTTAAAACTGTTCCACATGAAAGTGAAAGTGATGAAAATGAGGAAAATGACGACAAAAATGAAGAAGTTGCGATGATAACAAGAAGAATTCAGAGGTTCTTAAAGAAAAATAAAACTCCTCCAAGGAAATCCTTCAAAAAGTTTTCCAAGAAAGATTCAGGTAAAAATGACACTTTAATTTGTTATAAATGCAATAAACCTGGTCATATCAAGCCAGATTGTCCTCTGCTAAAAAAAAATCGAAACAAAGGCAAAAAAGCAATGAAAGTTACGTGGAATGATGATTCAAGTAGTTCAGATAGTAAAGCAAGCAATGGAGAATCAGCAAATCTTTGTCTTATGGCTAAAAATGACATTGAGGTAACAAATTTTGATAATATTGAAGATCTTTCATATGAAGAATTGCAAAATGTTTTAGAAGAGGTATATGAGGAATTTGAAAAATTGGGTATCAAGTATACTGCTTTGAAAAAGAAAAATTCTTGTTTAACAAACGAAATTGATATTTTAAGAAAAGAAAGTATTGTTTTGAAAGATGAAAATCTTGAGTTGAAGAAAAAGAAAACTGATTTAGAAAATATTATTGAAAAATTTACGAATGGAAAAAGAAATTTTAAAAAATTTATTGGTAGTCAAAGATGTGTTTTTGATAAGGTAGGTTTGGGATATATGCCAAAACAAAAATACAAACCTTATAAAAACTTCTTTGATAATCCTTCTACATCAAAGTCCAATATTCAAAATTCTTTTCATAAAAATAATTTTGTTAAAAAAAGATACTATTATAATCACTCAAGTTCTTCATATATGTCACATGCTATTTACAATTTTTGTAATAGAAATGGTCATAATTATCTTGCTTGTCCTATTAGAAGAAAACATACAATGACTATTAGGGCCATATGGGTACCTAAATATCTTGTTTTTTCTAATACTAATAAATAAATTACCCAAAGAACTTGGGTACTGGGAATTGTTTTTAATTGCTTTTGTAGATATGCATGAAGTATTCTACAGGTAAAAATAAATGATCTTTAGACAACGAATGCTCAAGATACGTGACAGAAGACAAAACTAAATTCATTGACTTCACTTCTAAAGAAAAATGATGTGTGATATTTGGAAACAATTCAAAATGAAAGATCATGGAAATAGAAGGAAAGATCATCAAAACTTAATACAAGATGCAACCAAATAGTGGAAACACGTGAAAGATCATCCAGTAGAATAAATTCTAAGAGAACCTTCACGAGGTGTAAGTACTCGATCATCTCTTAGATATATTTGCAATCATACTGCTTTTCTATCTCAGATTGAACCTAAAAATATTAGATGAAACACTTCTTAATGAATCTTAGATTCTAGATATGTAAGAAGAGTTTAATCAATTTAAAAGAAATGATGTTTGAACACTTGTTCCTAAACCCAAAAATTATGCTGTTATTGGAACAAAATGAGTTTTTAGAAATAAGAAAGATGAGTCTAAAATCATTACTAGAAATAAGGCTCGACTTGTAGTCTAAGGTTTCAATCAAGAAGAAGGAATCGATTATGATGAGACATATGCACCAATCGCAAGATTAGAAGCTATTCGAATGCTACTTGCATATACTTGTTATAAAAATTTCAAACTTTTTCAAATGGATGTTAAAAATGCTTTCTTAAACGGTTTTATAAATGAATAAGTATATGCTGAGCAACCTCCAGGTTTTGAAAATCATATTTCTCTAAATCATGTTTTCAAACTCACAAAAGTACTATTTAGACTCAAACAAGCTCCTAGACCGTGGTACGAGAGATTCAGTAGTTTCTTGATTGAAAAAAGCTTTTTGAGAGGAAAAATTGATACAACTGTTTTCATTAAATACTAAAATGATGATATTCTTTTGATTCAGATTTATGTTGATGATATAATATTCGGTGCTACTAATGAAAATATGTGCTAAGTTTTTGCTAAGACTATGCAGGAAGAATTTGAAATGAGCATGATGGGAGAGCTTATATTCTTTCTCGGATTGCAAATTAAACAAGCAAAAAGTGGGATATTCATCAATCAATCAAAATATATTAAAAAAATTGCTGAAGAAGTTTGGGATGGAAGGTGCTAAGGAAACTGGAACACCAATGAGCCCATCCACTAAACTTGATAAAGATGAATCCGGTAAACTAGTTGATTCGAAGGTATATCGAGGTATGATTGGTAGCTTATTATATTTGACAGCCAGTAGACCAGATATTATGTTTAGTGTATGTTTATGTGCACGTTTTCAATTATTTCCAAAACAATCTCATTTGATTGCAGTCAAGCGGATTTTTAGATATTTTGCCAGTACCATTGACTTAGAGTTATGGTATCCTAAACACACTTCTTTCGATCTTATTAGTTATTCAGGTACCGATTATACTGGTTGCAAAGATAATCGAAAAAGTTTTAGTAGAACATGTCATTTCTTAAGTCGTGCACTAGTTTCCTAGTTTAGTAAAAATAAATAAAATAAAATTTTGTTGCAGTATCTACTGCTGAGGCAGAATATGTTGCTGCGGGTAGTTGTTGTGCTCAAGTTCTTTACATGAAGCAACAACTTGAGGATTTTAAACTTATGTATAATCACATTCAAATCAAATGTGATAATACAAGTGCTATAAATCTTTAAAAAAAAACCCAATACAACATTCTAGAATTAAGCGTATTGAAATAAGATATCATTTTTTTTCGAGATCATGTGCAGAAAGGCGATATAGTACTGGAGTTCACAAACACACGCGATCAGTTAGCAGATATATTCACAAAACCCTTACCAGAAGATAGATTATGTATGATTAGAAGAGAAATATGTATGATGCATGTTACGAATATCTCTTGAAAGATAGATCAGAGTTCATAAAAATAGAGAAATATTTTTTTAAATACTTTTACATAAACTTGAGGTTCTTAGCCTCATGTTTGAGACGCTCATTCTCTTCATACAATATCATGTCATTCCTATCCATGAGAACTGGCAAGCGGAATGAAGAATCCAATAGAGATTTTAACTTTTTATTCTTCTGCCGAAAGATTCCTTCCCTTGTGTGAGACTCTTGAACAATTCGTTGAAGTACAACAATTTGTTCTTTAAGCTTTTCAACCTCATGATTTTTGACTTGTAGCCGCTGGGAAAAAGCGACAATAGAGGATGAGTAGCGAGTCCCGAGACTCACCAAGTCGTAGATAGCATCAGAGTCTAGCTTATTAGCCAAACTATTGTTCTCTTGCTACAACATGGCGCCAATGGTAGCTGCAGAAAGGACATGAGATTGAGATGTAGAATACCTCATGGATGCATCTAGAGGAATGTTAGAAGAATGAGCCATTGAGAAAAGAATTGAAAACTTAAAGCGAGAATATTGAAGGAATGCAGATGAGTTATAGAGATGAGAATAAAATTTGAAACAAATCGGATGAACTTTAAAACTGATTTTATAGAGATAGCATAAAGAACAAGACAAACTATTGTCTCTTCAAATATTATTAGTCAAAAGAAATATAAGATATGCTGGACACACATTGTCAAAAGTTTTCTTACTAGAAAAACGGTTCTCTGCTCCTATCATGGCATTGACGGCCTTAGGAAAGAAGATTGATGGTTGATGCGTCTAGGGTTCCTAATTCAAGTCTGGAACATTAGTGGAAGAGAATTGTTCGGCCATTCTATCGTTATGGAGAAACAGAACTTAGGTCAAGAAGCAATGTTTTTTTTTGTATCCGATAGGTGAAAATGATTTTTTTTTATAGAAACTCAGAGCTTTCAAACCCGTTTGTCAACAACATCAGGCGATTGATCTGCTTTCGCACCGACTGCTAGAGCTAGGCCTCCAACCTTTACAGGTTTTTTCAGATACGCGTGGCTCTGCACCGAATTGCCAGAGTTAGACTTCCAACATTTGCAGGTTTTGTCGGACATGCATGGCTCCGCACCGCATTGCCAGAGCTAGGCCTGCAGCTTTTGTTGTCTTTGTCGGACACGAATAATTTTAATTATTCAATTGTAAATCTCTGAAACATCTAATTTGTCAATAACATTAAACGGATTTAAATCTTCTTCCGCACCGAAATGATAAAATTCGGCTTCAACCTTTGCAGGTTTTGTCGGGCACGGGTGGTTTCAATTATTCAGCTCTTTACAAAATTTCCTTCTGCACCGAATTACCGAAACTATGCCTCCAGCCTTTGTAGGTTTTGTCGAACACGAGTGGCTACACACCTAATTCTCTACAGTCTCTACTAATGCAGCGTTTTATTTGTCTGTTAGTTATTGTAGGAATATATCTTATTGAGATAATTATGATTCCTTTTTAATGATGCCAAAATGGGGAGAAGTTTTAAACTAGAACATTAACATTGTTTAAATCGCTAAACTTGTTATATATGCTTGGAATTATGTTTATATTTTTGCTTGAAAAACTAACGCATATTCTCAGGGGGAGCTTAAGTATTAATATAGGATTCAGGTTCTATCAAGCATTTGTCATCATCAAAAAGGGGGAGATTGTTGAACCCAATGTTTCAAGTTTCATGTAAATCTACAAATGGATTTTGATGATAACAAATGAATCCAAAGAATAAAGGAGTCTCAAGCTCAAGTTGTCCACACAATATAATCAAGCACATCAAGGAAGCAAGCATGAGCAAGAAGGGAACAAGTTCACATTAAAATCATAGAGTAATGTTGTAAATCTCTTAAAAATTCAAAATTAGGATTAAGACTCAAAATTAATATTTTATCATAAAGCATTAAAATACATTTTCCACATATGCATGAATATTTTGAAAATTAAATTTGAAAATTTTGAAAGATGATTGATTGTCATTTTTCACATGTGCATGATATGATTAAAGGTTTGAATTTTGAAAATATTAAGATGATTGATTGTCATCTTTCACATGTGCATGCTTTATTTGAATATTTTCAAAAGTGGTGGATGCTTTTCTTGACTTATGCGAAAGGTAGATGTTTTTATTTGAAAATTTTGAAAAGTAAAGTGTGCTCCTTTTGTCATATGCAAAAAGTAAAAGATTATATTTGAAATTTTTGAAAAGTAAAGTGTGCTCCTTTTGTCACATGCAAAAAGTAAAAATATTAGATTTGAAATTTTTGAAAAGTAAAGTGTGCTCCTTTTGTCACATGCAAAAAGTAAAAATATTAGATTTGAAATTTTTGAAAAGTAAATGATGATGTTTTTTATATGGGAATCTTTTCAAATTTAAAATTGAAAAATCATTTGCCTATAAATAGCTCACTTGAGTTTTGCAAAATTCATAACAAGAGCTTACACATCTATTGCTAAGTTTTGCATCATTTCTTCAAAGCTCTCATTCTCTATTTTCTAAAGTTTTGAACCTTAATTCTTGTTCTTGTTGAGAGAGATATAGGTTGCGCTGTATTGTTTATATCTCACTCATCGAGGAGTGTATTTTGATAGTCTACCTACTATCAACTCTTGTATTTGTAAAAGGGTGTGTATAACCCTTGTGTGTGTAGAAGGTGTTCTACATGGGAAATAGTTAAATCACCAAGTGTGAGGTGATTGGAAATGTAGAGGGTGTTCTACACAGATTCTTTGGAGCGGTGTTGCTCAAAGGTGTAATAGGTTTCTATCTCCACCTAAAGGAGATTGAATAGTGGATTTGAGGATTCTCAAGAGGTAGTTTGAGGCGAGGACGTAGGCAGTGGAGCCGAACCTCGTTAACATACTGAGTTTGTTCTCTCTTACCCTTACTCTTTATATTTATTGTTGTTTCATATTTTATTTATATTTTATATTATATATTTGATTTATAATTGTTATTTTTTTTAAATACAACTCAATTCACCCCCCCTCTTGTGTTAGTCATCTGGGCAACAACACATAAAAAAAATTATTTTTTAGTAGTGGAGTACCTTATTTTATTTTTTTAAAAATAAAATATATAAAACTTAAACACCTTAAAACTGTATTTAACATTATTCTTTTTATAAATTTATTACACAGTAAAAAAAAAAAATTAGTCATTCCTCAACAAAATTGTTAGTTTTGCCACTTGCACATTGATCCCTATCTCCTCAACATTTTTAATTTTTTCCAAGATTTTTTCCTCAGCAGTGATCCCTATCCTCTCTGATCAAACATGTGAAACCGAACTCGTCTACCTTAGTTGACTTCCATATAATAGATATAATAAAACTTTCCGACGAATCTCAATGCGAGAGTACACTGTAACAAAAGCTTACGTATTATCAACGTGTGCTAGTACTACTAATTTACACACACGTACATATGGGACTGCTACTTCTACGAGAATTCTCACGGAATGTACTATAAAACTTTTTATCTTTTGTTTTTTCCAAACTTTTTTAATATTAAAAAAATATATATATTATATACCATGGTAAAATATATATATATACAAAATAAATAAAAACCTTATTAACTATATAATAAAAAAATTATAATCAGTACCTACTCCCGTCACTAAAATCCTCATTAATTATTAAGTATAAAATTATAATGGATGTCTATTAAACTTGTTCATCTAAATTAGATTTTGTTTGACCCAATCTTAAAATTTTTTTTGACACTTTTACTTAAATGATTCAAGAGAATTACAAATTTAAAATTCGAATTCTCCAATTTAGAATTCGAATGAAAAAGTCTAATATTTACTCTCGTTTTATATATCATATGATTGTTGTCCACCTTACATATCATCATCGTAATCGTGACTTTCAAATTTCTTGAACCTATAAAACCTTAATTACTTATAACAAGATAAGTTCGGATCTCGACGGGCTTGGCAGCCTAGCTATAGAATTAGTCAATGACCAAATTCTATCCGAATATGAAAATATCTTAAGATATAGATCTATTTGGTGTCCAATAAAATCAATTTGCTGTATCCAGAGTAATTAATTAGGATACAGCAAGTAGATTCCCAAATTATATATAAGTTGGATGTGGTTTCGAATAAGTTTTTAGTTAATACAGATCAGTTGACAATTAAGGAAGAAGCATTAATCATTATCTTCTAATTATTTGATCATGTAATCGACATTACGTTACGCATCCTTATAAATTCTTGATTTTAATTTAGTCCAAAATGAACGAACCTTAATTAAAGTACTAATCTGGCGTTGAGTACGCGGTTGAGTTATCTAATATATATATATATATATATAAATAGATGTATGTATGCATATACATATCACTTATAACACACGATGATGTGCTCTTGCAGATTATATTATGTATAAAATATTTTACAATGCAATAATATATTAATAGAGGTGCCAGATTGGCAAGATAATTCATTAATAATCCGAACAGGGCATGCATATCATTTAGCCTAAAGTCAAACGAGAATCAACTACATGTAATAGTTGAACCAACACATGATACACATGCCAATAGCCTAATGGTCGCATATGATCGCCCGGTTCTTTAAAAGAAAAATCTGGATTCGAAACTCTTCACCCACTTGTATAAAATAAAATAAAAACACATCATTTACATGCAATATTGCAAAATCTGATTTGTAAAATTCAAAATTTAAAGTTTCTATTCCAAATCAAATCATGACATGACATGTAAGCATTTTGCACTAAATGTGTTATATATGCAGATTCCACACCAATTTATAAATAGAATTTCTCATATATATATATATATAATTTGTGCTTAATTCGTGTCTTAATTATACCATCTGTTTACTTAACCCATTCATGGAGTGTTTACACGTGTCCTACTTTAGAAATAAAATAAAAAAAGGTAGGCTAAATATGTTGGAAATATTTTCAAAATAAGATATATTATATTATATTTATTAATATATTTTTTGGGAATTTGTTTTTATGGAAGTTATGAATTATCTTGGAAAGAAAGAAATTATGAAAAGTTTATGAAACTTATAGGATTTTGTGATTATTTACATACCATATGGATGGAAATGGCACAGTGCTTCATTTTCTATCATGATGGTAGTGGTCTGGGTCGCGCCTCATTCATATGAGGAGTTTTGTTGATTTATCAACAGGCCTCATCAAGAGGCATGCAGTGCGCATAATGTTGCCATGCATTGCTTAATGGACGTGATTCTCGCCAAGAGGCACGCACTTGAAAAGGAGTGCGCACAAGGTTGACAACGCATGGCCAATGGGCACGCACTGGAAAAGGGGCGCGCACAAGGTTGGCAATGCCTGGACAAGGGGCGTGCACTTTTTGATTATCTATAAATAGACCCATTGTGCAACCATTTCAAAAATCTTAGAATTTCGAAATTCTTTCTCTCCTAATATTTTTACTTCTTCAAAATTTATTAGAATCTATTTATTCTCAAGAGAACATATTTCTAATTTCTTATTTGGATAACAAAATCTAAGTGTTGAACCCAAGGTTTCAAATTTCATGTAAATTTATAAATGGATTTTGATGATGACAAATGTTTGATAGAACCTGAATCTTGTATTAATACTTAAGCTCCCCCTGAGAATGTGCGTTAGTTTTTCAAACAAAAATATAAACATAATTCCAAGTGTGAGGTGATTAGAAGTGTAGAAGGTGTTCTACACGGAGAATAGTTAAATCACCAAGTGTAAGGTAATTGGAAGTGTAGAGGGTGTTCTACACGGATTCTTTGGAGCGGTGCTGTTCAAAGGTGTAATAAGTTTCTATCTCCACCTAAAGGAGATTGAATAGTGGATTTGGGGATCCTCAAGAGGTAGCTTGAGGCGAGGACGTAGGCAGTGGGGCCGAACCTCGTTAACATACTGAGTTTGCTTCTCTATTACCCTTACTCTTTATATTTATTATTGTTTCATATTTTGTTTATATTTTATATTTTATATTTGATTTATAATTGTTATTTTTTTAAACACAACTCAATTCACCCCCCCTCTTGTGTTAGTCATCTGGGCAACAATTGGTATCAGAGCTAGAGCTCTATTATAAGATTAACTATCTTTTGAGTTAAGATCTTATGGCTAACATTGCCGCTTCATTTGGTGAAGGTCAATCTAGCAGTCGGCCTCCACTCTTTTGCGGAGACAATTACTCATTCTGGAAAGTTAGAATGAGAATATTCCTTCATGCTCAAGGTCGAGAAATCTGGAAATGCATTGTAAATGGATCTTATATTCCAACAATAGTGATTGATGGAGTAAAGGTCAAAAAGGAAGAAGAAGAGTTTGATCGTGAAGACGATAGACTTTATACTTTGAATTTAACTGTTATGAATTTATTATATAATGCTCTTAATGGTAATGAGTTTAATAGAGTAATGACTTGCACTACAGCAAAGGAAATTTGGGATAACTTGGAAGCTACTTATGAAGGAACTTCTCAAGTCAAGCAATCAAAAATTTATATTCTTACTCATGAATATAAAATGTTTAAGATGAATGATGATAAATCTATTTCTAGTATGCACACTCGTTTTACTAACATCATAAACAGCTTGACAGCTCTTGGCAAAGTTTATTCCAAAGTGGAGATAGTAAGAAAAATTCTCAACTTTCTACCAAAACGTTGTGAGTCAAAAGTGACAGCGATTCTTGAAGCTAAAGACCTCAAGAAGCTCGAAGTGAATGAACTCATCGGGTCACTTATCACCCATGAGTACACATTGAAAAGAGGAGAAGAAGAAGGAAATTCAAAGAAGATTTTGGCACTTAAAGCTGTTCCACATGAAAGTGAAAGTGATGAAGATGAGGAAAATGACGACAAAGATGAAGAAGTTGCGATGATAATAAGAAGAATTCAGAAGTTCTTAAAGAAAAATAAAACTCCTCCAAGGAAATCCTTCAATAAGTTTTCCAAGAAAAATTCAGATAAAAATGATACTTTAATTTGTTATAAATGCAATAAACCTGGTCATATCAAGCCAGATTGTCCTCTGCTAAAGAAAGATCGAAACAAAGGCAAAAAAGCAATGAAAGCTACGTGGAATGATGATTCAAGTAGCTCAGATAGTGAAGCAAGTAATGGAGAATCAGCAAATCTTTGTCTTATGGCTAAAGATGACATTGAAGTAACAAATTTTGATAATATTGAAGATCTTTCATATGAAGAATTGCAAAACGTTTTAGAAGAGGTATATGAGGAATTTGAAAAATTGGGTATCAAGTATACTGTTTTGAAAAAGAAAAATTCTTCTTTAACAAACGAAATTGATATTTTAAGAAAAGAAAGTATTGTTTTGAAAGATGAAAATTTTGAGTTGAAGAAAAAGAAAACGGATTTAGAAAATATTATTGAAAACTTTACGAATGGAAAAAGAAATTTTGAAAAACTTCTTGGTAGTCAAAGATGTGTTTTTGATAAGGCAGGCTTGGGATATAAACCAAAACAAAAATACAAATCTTATAAAAACTTCTTTGATAATCCTTCTACATCAAAGTTCAATATTCAAAATTTTTTTCATAAAAATAATTTTGTTAAAAAAGGATACTATTATAATCACTCAAGTTCTTCATATATGTCACATGCTATTTGCAATTTTTGTAATAGAAATGTTCATAATTATCTTACTTGTCCTATTAGAAGAAAACATACAATGACTATTAGGGCCATATGGGTACCTAAATATCTTGTTTCTTCTAATACTAATAAATAAAGGACCCAAAGAACTTGGGTACCGGGAATTATTTTTAATTGTTTTTGTAGGTATGCATGAAGTATTCTATAGGTAAAAATAAATGATTTTTAGACAACGGATGCTCAAGATACGTGACAGAAGACAAAACTAAATTCATTGACTTCACTTCTAAAGAAAAAGAATGTGTGATATTTGGAAACAATTCAAAATGAAAGATCATGGAAATAGAAGGAAAGATCATCAAGATTTAGTACAAGATGCAACCAAATAGTGGAAACATGTGAAAGATCATCCAGCGGAATAAATTCTAGGAGAACCTTCACGAGGTGTAAGTACTCGATCATCTCTTAGAAATATTTGCAATCATACTGCTTTTCTATCTCAGATTGAACCTAAAAATATTGATGAATCACTTCTTGATGAATTTTGGATTCTAGCTATGCAAGAAGAGCTTAATCAATTTGAAAGAAATGATGTTTGAACACTTATTCCTAAACCCAAAAATCATAATATTATTGGAACAAAATGGGTTTTTAGAAACAAGAAAGATGAGTTCGGAGTCATTACTAGAAATAAGGCTCGACTAGTGGCCCAATGTTTCAGTCAAAAAGAAGGAATCGATTATGATGAGACATATGCACCAGTCGTAAGATTAGAAGTTATTCGAATGCTACTTACATATGATTGTTATAAAGATTTCAAACTTTTTCAAATGGATGTTAAAAGTGTTTTCTTAAATAGTTCTTTTTTTTTTTTGAAAAATGTTTTTCAAGAGGAAAGATCGATATAACTCTTTTCATCAAGTATGAATAGAATGATATTCTTTTAATTCAAATTTATGTAGATGATATAATATTTGGTGCTACTAATGAATATGTGTCAAGATTTTGTTAAGAATATGCAGGAAGAATTTGAAATGAGCATGATGGGAGAACTTAATTTCTTTCTCGGATTGCAAATCAAGCGAGCAAAAAGTGGAACATTTATTAATCAATCAAAATATATCAAAGAGTTACTCAAAATTTGAGATGGAACGTGCGAAGGTAATTGGAACATCAATGAATCCGACCACTAAATTTGATAAAAATGAAAGCGGTAAGCCAGTTAACTCAAATGTATATCGATGTATGATTAGTAGTTTATTATATTTGATAATTAGTAGATCTGATATTATGTTCAGTATATGTTTATGTGCACGTTTTCAATCATTTCCAAAACAATTTCATTTGATTGCAGTCAAACGGATTTTTATATATTTTGCCAGTACCATTGACTTAGAGTTATGGTATCCTAAACACATTTCTTTCGATCTTATTAGTTATTCAGGTACCGATTATACTGGTTGCAAAGATGATCGAAAAAGTTTTAGTAGAACATGTCATTTCTTAGGTCGTGCACTAGTTTCCTGGTTTAGTAAAAAAAACAAAATTCTGTTGCACTATCTACTGCTGAGGCAGAATATGCTGCTGCGGGTAGTTGTTGTGCTCAAGTTTTTTACATGAAGCAACAACTTGAGGATTTTAAACTTATGTATAATCACATTCCAATCAAATGTGATAATAAAAGTGCTATAAATCTTTATAAAAAAAAACCTAATACAACATTCTAGAATTAAGTATATTGAAATAAGATATCATTTTTTTCGAGATCATGTGCAGAAAGGCGATATAGTACTGGAGTTCACAAACACACACGATCAGTTAGCAGATATATTCACAAAACCCTTACCAGAAGATAAATTATGTATGATTAGAAGAGAAATAAGTATGATGCATGTTATGAATATCTCTTGAAAGATAGATCAGAGTTCATAAAAATAGAGAGATATTTTTTTAAATACTTTTACATAAACTTGAGGTTCTTAGCGTCATGTTTGAGACGCTCATTCTCTTCATACAATATCATGTCATCCCTATCCATGGGAATTGGCAAGCGGAATGAAGAATCCAATAGAGATTTCAACTTTTTATTCTTCTGCCGAAGGATTCCTTCCCTTGTGTGAGACTCTTGAACAATTCGTTGAAGTACAACAATTTGTTCTTTAAGCTTTTCAACCTCATGATTTTTGACTTGTAGCCGCTGGAAAAAAGCGACAATAGAGGATGAGTAGCGAGTCCCGAGACTCACCAAGTCGTAGATAGCATTGGAGTCTGGCTTATTAGCCAAACTATTGTTCTCTTGCTGCAACATGGCGCCAATGGTAGCTGCAGAAAGGACATGAGATTGAGATGTAGAATATCTCATGGATGCATCTAGAGGAATGTTAGAAGAATGAGTCATTGAGAAAAGAATTGAAAACTTAAAGCGAGAATATTGAAGGAATGCAGATGAGTTATAGAGATGAGAATAAGATTTGATGCAAATCGGATGAACTTTAAAACTGATTTTATAGAGATAGCATAAAGAACAAGACAAACTATTGTCTCTTCAAATCTTATTAGTCAAAAGAAATATAAGATATGTTGGACACACATTGTCAAAAGTTTTCTTACTAGAAAAATGGTTTTCTGCTCCTATCATGGCATTGACGGCCTTAGGAGAGAAGATTGATGGTTGATGCGTCAAAAGTTCCTGATTCAAGTCTGGAACATTAGTGGAAGAGAATTGTTCGGCCATTCTATCGTTATGGAGAAACAGAACTTAGGTCAAGAAGCAATTTTTTTTTTGGTATCCGATAGGTGAAAATGATTTTTTTTTATAGAAACTCAGAGCTTTCAAACCCGTTTGTCAACAACATCAGGCGATTGATCTGCTTTCGCACCGACTGCTAGAGCTAGGCCTCCAACCTTTACAGGTTTTGTCAGATACGCGTGGCTCTACACCGAATTGCCAGAGTTAGACTTCCAACATTTGCAGGTTTTGTCGGACATGCATGGCTCCGCACCGCATTGCCAGAGCTAGGCCTGCAGCTTTTGCTGTCTTTGTCGGACACGAATAATTTTAATTATTCAACTTCAAATCTCTGAAACATCTAATTTGTCAATAACATTAAGCGGATTTAAATCTTCTTCCGCACCGAGATGATAAAATTCGGTTTCAACCTTTGTAGGTTTTGTCGGACACGGGTGGTTCAAACTTCTACAGTCTCTACTAATGCAGCGTTTTATTTGTCTGTTAGTTATTGTAGGAATATATCTTATTGAGATAATTATGATTCCTTTTTAATAATGCCAAAAGGGGGAGAAGTTTTAGACTAGAACATTAACATTGTTTAAATTGCTAAACTTGTTATATATGCTTAGAATTATGTTTATATTTTTGTTTGAAAAACTAACGCACATTCTCAAGGGGAGCTTAAGTATTAATACAGGATTCAGGTTCTATCAAGCATTTGTCATCATCAAAAAGGGGGAGATTGTTGAACCCAAGGTTTCAAGTTTTATGTAAATCTACAAATGGATTTTGATGATAACAAATGAATCCAAAGAATAAAGGAGTCTCAAGCTCAAGTTGTCCACACAAATATAATCAAGCACATCAAGGAAGCAAGCATGAGCAAGAATGGAACAAGTTCACATTAAAATCATAGAGTAATGTTGTAAATCTCTTAAAAATTCAAAATTAGGATTAAGGCTCAAAATTAATATTTTATCATAAAGCATTAAAATACATTTTCCACATATGCATAAATATTTTGAAAATTAAATTTGAAAATTTTGAAAGATAATTGATTGTCATCTTTCACATGTGCATGACATGATTAAAGGTTTGAATTTTGAAAATATTAAGATGATTGATTGTCATATTTCACATGTGCATGACATGATTAAATGTTTGAACTTTGAAAATATTAAGATGATTGATTGTCATCTTTCACATGTGCATGTTTTATTTGAATATTTTCAAAAGTGGTGGATGTTTTTCTTAACTTATGCAAAAGGTAGATGTCTTTATTTGAAAATTTTGAAAAGTAAAGTGTGCTCCTTTTGTCATATGCAAAGAATAAAAGATTATGTTTGAAATTTTTGAAAAGTAAAGTGTGCTCCTTTTGTCACATGCAAAAAGTAAAAAGATTTGATTTGAAATTTTTGAAAAGTAAATGATGATGTTTTTGACATGGGAATCTTTTCAAATTTGAAATCGAAAAATCATTTGCCTATAAATAGCTCACTTGAGTTTTGCAAAATTTACAACAAGAGTTTACACATCTATTGCTAAATTTTGCATCATTTCTTCAAAGCTCTCATTCTCTCTTTTCTAAAATTTTGAGCCTTAATTCTTGTTCTTGTTGAGAGAGATATAGGTTGCGCTGTATTGTTTCTATCTCACTCATTGAGGAGTGTACTTTGATAGTCTACCTACTATCAACTCTTGTATTTGTAAAAGGGTGTGCATAACCCTTGTGTGTGTAGAAGGTGTTCTACACGGGAAATAGTTAAATCACCAAGTGTGAGGTGATTGGAAGTGTAGAAGGTGTTCTACACGAAGAATAGTTAAATCACCAAGTGTAAGGTGATTGAAAGTGTAGAGGATGTTCTACACGGATTCTTTGGAGCAGTGCTGCTCAAAGGTGTAATAGGTTTCTATCTCCACCTAAAGGAGATTGAATAGTGGATTTGGGGATCCTCAAGAGGTAGCTTGAGGCGAGGACATAGGCAGTGGGGTCGAATCTCGTTAACATACTGAGTTTGCTTCTCTATTACCCTTACTCTTTATATTTATTATTATTTCATATTTTGTTTATATTTTATATTTTATATTTGATTTATAATTGTTATTTTTTAAAATACAACTCAATTCACCCCCCCTCTTGTGTTAGTCATCTGGGCAACACTAAGGATGTTCAGGGTCTAATTTCGTTTGTGCATAATGCAGTTAGACAAACAGATTTGTTTTGAATTTCATTATATCTTGGAAGTAAATTTACTTATAACTCGTGTGCATATCAATTATTATTATTGGTGGGGGCGAATATTGTCTTAACAAAAACGACATTATAACGCGACTTAAAGTAAACTTTCTTTTACTATTTTTATTTTGCAGTCCCTTTGCGCCAACAAAATATACATACTAGATATAGAAGATCAAAGGCTTTTTCATGATGCGAAGGAATGATACTAGAAAGAAAAAAAAAAAGAAATTTCGTGAATAATTCTGAATAAAAGATTACTTGATATATCGAGATGAGTTAATCTACCAGCAGTCCCACTCATGCAAGCTCAAACAATTATATATCTTTAAAAAATTTTTAAGACTATAATGATATCCTTCTTAAAGTGATGTTTTCTCATTTTACCTTTATACAGTTTATACGTGCAATATCTTTCTCAGGATTGTAAATAGAATTTGTCTATCGAGATTAATCTCCATTAATATATTATTATTAATTACTTTAATTTTGGACGGCAGTTGCAAGTAGTGATGACAATCATAATTATATTCCCAACAATATGAAAGACAACAATTTATTAAATAAAAAATATGGTAATTATCTAATATTAATGGAGTATACTGTTTTATAAATTAACCTAAACAAGTTAACATATAAATTGAGTGAAACAATATTTGTAGTTATAGAGTGCATGTAATTTTTTTTTTTTTTGAAAAAATTGAGCTAATTAGAGATCTAGATGAATAATAATAATAATAATGGTGAATCCCACTAATCTTTTTCAAAAAGGGTACGTGGTACTTTTTACATAATTTATAATGATATCTAATATTACTCCAGAATGATATCTAATATTACTCCAGTACTTTATAATTTTTATATATGAGGCCGGGGTCAGATTTGGGAGGCCGAATCATGACATGTGTGCGCGCTATAAGCTCTTGAAAGCGATCCAATTCTAAAGATAAATAAAACTGCACATAAAAGTCTTCCTTAATTTCTCCACCACCCGGCCCCCAACCATGAGTTCTCCAATTACATGATGAATGGCCCATGCATGGTTCAAATCTGATCATGATCAGTTTCCAAGATCCTTCGTTTCACTAATTCATTAATCATTCTTCACCTTGAATCAAAAGTAAACCCTAGAAGGAAAAAGTGCAACTTTCATCTTTAAGAAGAACCAACTTGCAATATTGGATGATACATATATATTGTATAAAAATGCATAATGCATGTGCTTAATTTCTTTGAACCTACTCAATGCATGGGTTTTTATTCGTGGGGATATTCGCACAATATATATATATATATTTATATATATATATCTGCGCATTAATAGCCAGCCAGCCCATGACCTCAATCTGTTTACTCCATGATCTGTTCAACTTGAAAGAGCAATTAAAATTGGTATTTGAAATTGCTTGAGGTTCCTGGAAAGTCCCTCCCCGGCCAGCTCTTTCTGTATGCTGCATACACGGGAATCAAGTAGTAATATTATTGGTACATACAATGAATTTTGCTATATAGCTGAAAAGGACAAATACAGTGCATACAAATGAACTAATCTCACTATAAAAATAAAAAAATGTTTTTTTTGTTGTTAAAGTGATTATTTTTTCTTAAAATAAATCCATTATCGTCCCAAATAATTCTAATAAATTAATATTCATTTTTATTGTAGTATCTTAAAAAAGGTTCAAGGATGTCATATGTATCATGTTTGTTCATCCCAACCAGGACATGAATTGTAAGAAAATCAAATACAATACATGAAGAGAAAATCATGGAAACACATGATTACGTTGATTTATGAGAAAATTAAGGAGGGGATTCGGCTACTGCTTTGGAATGTCTCTGTATGACAGCTGGAGATTGAGGTAATTCAAGTGTGTGAAGTACTGCTATTTTGGGATCTTTATGGACAGCTTGCAGATCGCTTAGTCTAACATGAATTAGTGATGATAATGATCAAAACATAATGCATATATATGCTCGTTGCAACACAAGATCACACGATCCAATCAGAAAACCAGATCAAAGAATTAATTCAGAGATTATACACATTAGCTAGCTAGCTATGACAGAAAATGTTTTTTTCGTTAAATAAAAAAACGAAAATATCTTTTGTAATAACAATTTCGGCCATTGGCTACCATATTCCTTCCTTCTCAGCGGCCAGTAGATATAGGACAAGCTAGATAGATCAGCTAGATAAGCAAATAAGAAAGAAATTAAGAGTACTTTTAATGGAATAGCTAAATAAAACTTTATTATAAAATGTAGCTCAAAAATATAAAAAAAAAGGCAAAAAACTTGCTCCAATGGACTCTTTAAAATGAAAAAAAAAAAAAATGAAGGTGAACAGTAATTACGTTATATGTAGAGCAATACTGTTCATCTTTCAAATATTATTATTATTTTATTATATTTAAGTTTTGTTAGTAGAGGAATAAACCACGTCAATCATGGCTCTGTCTAGTTTTGACCCATCTCCGACTACCAATAGGTACATCATTGGCATTACCAGCATCAGACGATGCCGGTGACTAAACCTCCAGTGATCTCATCTCTAACCAACCTCTGGTAGTCTCCCACGCGCAGATCAAAGTTCGAAATGAGTTTCGGACTATTTGAAACCTGTTTGACCCACCTCCGACCACCATTGTCTACAGTGCCGGTGTCAACAGAATCGCCTCTGGCCGACGACCAAGTTCTGAAAATTACATATCTGGCAACGTTGCCGTCGCTAACCACGATGAACCTCCTCGACAACTTTTTTTGAATAGATTGACTTAATTTTTAAATTTGTAAAATAAATTTATTAAAATAAAATATGAATATTTAAAAAATAAATAAAAATGTTGATGGATGGTAAAATATAAAAATGAATAGTTAAAATAAAAAAAAAGTGAATTTTTAACTCTTTAAAATAGATAAAAATTAACTACTCTATTAAGAATGTTTTAATTAGTCTATTTTTGGTTAGTGAGATCATCTAAAATTTGTAAATAATAATAATAAAATAATAATAAAATATTAAATAATAATATATAATAGTACGTAAAAAGTGGTGAAAAGAATATGAAAAATAGGTAAATAATAATAATAATAATATATTAAATATTAGTTGAATGATCTCAATCACATCACTCAAACCACTTCACTATCGAATCAGTACAATGTAATGATATATGCCAGAGATCCAATTATATGAATATATACAATATAATATCCTAGAAGAAATTCTAGAATATTTATTGAAGATCACGAATAACTTACTTTTTACAAAATAGATTATTTATACTATATAATACCTTATAACTTTATTTTCAAATCTTAACAAACAATTTTAAAGTTTTTTTGTTAATACTTTATATACATGATATATATATATATATATCATGTATATAAAGTAACATGATATATATATATATATATCATGTATATAAAGTAATACGAGTATAATTTCCTTCTGTTTTTTTATATACCTAGTTAATTAAGATCATAATCTTATTGTAAAGTAAAGAAAATTCTAAAAAGACTAAATAAGAAGTTTTTAATGTTTATACGATTTTATAAGAGTAGTAAAGCCGAGTTTTATATATACAAGTTTGGTTACGTACTTAACAAACGATCATAATATTATGTTTATAAATAAATTGAGCCAACCTAGCTAGCTAGAATTTAACTAAACCAAACTCGGGAGGCTTGTCAAACAGTCTTGTCTTTAATGTGCATTAAGATTGTGCCATATCACATATTCTTAAATGTTTTTCGTCCTTCTCAAAACCCATTTCACATTTAACTAAAGTTAGATGGGGAACATGTATGTGCATGATTTTAGGTACGACTGGGCCATTTCAAAATAATCTTACTCTTGTATGCTCGTCATATTAATTGGACCTTTCTTTTTGTGGGTCTTGGGTCATAAGTTATTTTACCACCTAAAACGTCCCAAGTATCTTCAGTTTTCTTTGTTGCGCTAGCTCAAACTGCATGCAATTAAACAAAATTAGGCTGTGATGGGTCTTGTATGGAGTAAAGTTTCAATGGCCCAATTAACCCCCCCCCCCCCCCCCACACACACACATATGCTTGAAATGGTCGACAAATGCTGGTCGTACCTTTTCTAGTTGTCTTATCTCAGTTTTCGTTTTATTAATTAAAAAATAAAATTATTATGGCACATAACAAAATAAAGAATTTTTTTTTTCATTCTTTTTCAGTAAAGTACATATATATTTTTTTAATAAAAGAGATCAACTTGCAATCTCAGTCTCCTCTTTTTCCTTGTCTTTTTTCCTCTAGACAAGATGGAGAGAGGCACATTTCCAGAAAGCTTGATTAGTAATCTAACAAATTGGACTAGGGGTTTGGAGTGTGCTGGAGTTGTCGAGAGGATAGTTTCGTTTGGCTGGAGGAAGACTGGAAGGTCTCGAGGAGAAGTGGAAGACTCTGAGGCTTACCAAAGTCGAAAACACAGAGGTAGTAATTGAGTTGGAAAGCTTAGAAATTAGAGTAAAAAAATGCGAGAAATTTCAAGCATCTATATATATGCTTGAAATGGTCAACAAATGCTGGCCGTACCTTTTCTAGTTGTCTTATCTTGTGCAATTTTCGTTTTATTGATTAAAAAATAAAATTATTATGGCACATAACAAAATAAAGAGTTTTCTTTTTCTTTCTTTTTCAGTAAAGTACATATATTTTTTTTTAATAAAAGAGACCAACTTGCAATCTCAGTCTCCTCTTTTTCCTTGTCTTTTTTCCTCAAGACAAGGTGGAGAGAGGCACGTTTCCAGAAAGCTTGATTAGTAATCTAACAAACTGGATTAGAGGTTTGGAGTGTGTTGGAGTTGTCGAGAGGATAGTTTCGTTTGGCTGGAGGAAGACTGGAAGGTCTCGAGGAGAAGTGGAAGACTCTAAGGCTTACCAAGGTCGAAAACACAGAGGTAATAATTGAGTTGAAAAGCTTAGAAATTAGAGTCAAAAAATGTGAGAAATCTCTAGTTGCGAAATTGACTTCGTCATTTCATAGGGTAGAAATCTCTAGTTCAGAGAAGAAGGTGTCTATGGATGTTATTAGTACTTTGTTCAAGAAGATATGGCATTTATATAGGGTTTCTTCGAATTTCTCAAAATTGTTCAAAACTTATTCGTCATTTCATTTGAGGTTTCGGTTGATAAGTAGCTCATTCTAGATAGGAGATCATGGCTTTTTGACAATCGCATCATGGTCTTGCGGGCATTTGATAGTCTGATCCTTCTCCCTAACAACATAAACTAATGTTCGACCGAAATTTTTTTTGGGTAAGAATGCACAACCTCCCATTTGCGTGCATGACTAGACAGATTGGGAAATAACTGGGGGCATCAATGGGTGAGGTGGAAAAGGTGGAGACCAAGGATGATGGTACTGCGTGGGAAGCTTCCTTAGGGTTCGGATTAATCTAGATCTTAGGAAAACTTTGGTTTGGGGCAGAACGCCTAACTTGCTGGGAAATTGCATTTGGGTACTATTGACATTTGAGAAGATGCCCAAATTATGCTTCATTTGTGGATAGATTATGCACAACAAAGAAGGCTGAACAGGAGGTCCCATAGGGGGAGGAAAATCACAATGTGAGAGTTGACTTACAGCTTAAATTAGCCCTAAAGGGAGGGGTGGTGAGTTCAAGACTAGTCCATAAAGCTCGCAACAAAAGAATTGCAGTGAAGGGGAAAATGCCGAAAAGGAAAAATGGGAGTTTTCCTTGAGGAGCTATCCCATGGTCATTCTTGGGGGCTCTTTGCTTGAGAGGATGACTACTCTGTCAACAAGAACACTATAGCAGGTTACTAAAGGGAATGAAGAAAGGATCTTGAGAGATGAGGGACAGGTGCTTGATAAAAGTCCTCAATGGGGTGACAACGAAGGAGGAAAGGTAAGTCAATCCCTGAATGAACAACTCTTTGAAATTGCTATTGTTGAATGCACAAAACAATTAATTCCTGATTCTAAAATGCAAAATGAAGGGTCGGAGTCAATTGTGAATGAAACCCCTATTAAATCAGTGAGTGAAAGAAAAACAAGAGGGATTAAGTCTCGATGGAAGAGAGGAAGAGAAAATGGGGGCTAAAAGGGGAAGAGACAACATGGACCAATACTATGAAGAAGGGGAGGAAATCTGTGAAGATAATATCGATGATGGCTACTAGTTAACCCCGCCGACAACCATGGAAATTTTAAGCTAGAATATACGAGGGCTTAGGAACCCTCATGGTATTCATACTATTTCTAACTTGATTATAAGAGAAGTTTCCGACATTTTGTTTCTTCTAGAGACAAAATTGGTTGCTAAAACAATGAAAAAAATTCGATTAAGAACTAAGTTTGATTATTGTCTAGTGGTTGATGCAGTTGAGAGAAATGGTGGATTAGCTTTGCTTTGGATGAAAGACACTCCCCTCACAATCCAAAGTTACTCATCTTCCCACATCGATGCCTTAATTGCTGATAATTCTAAAAAATGGTACCTGACTGGCTTTTACGATTAGTTAGATACATCTAAGAGAATGGAATCTTAAAACCTGTTACGAAGATTGAGAAAGGCCCCTGGGAAGTTTGGTTGGCCTGCAGTGATTTCAACAAAATAGTATCCCTAATTGAAAAATGGGAAGACAGATGTAGACCCAATCATTAGATGAGGGATTTCCAGCAAATGTTTTTAGATTGAAACTTGATGGATTTAGGATTTTGTAGGCCTAAGTATAGTTAATATAATAGAAAGGTAGGGATGATACAGCGAAAATCTTTAAGAGGATAGATAGATTTTTTGGGAACATTCCTTGGTGTTCTGTCTACCCGCAAGCTTCAGTTACCTGCGACTCTAACTCCTATTCAGATCATCTTCTAATTTGGATTGAGCTAAATGGTGGAGTGGGTTGTTTTAAGGGTATAAGACCACTCAAATCTGAACAGATGTGCATTGGGGAGGATGAATTCCAAAGGAAAATTAAAGAGGAATGGGCCTACGTTGGCAAATCCAAAGATTTATAAGATGTCTTAGGAATGATTGCTTGCTGTCAAGAGAAACTACATGTGGAATGATAAAAAGTTTGGCAAAGTCCATGTTAAAGAGGTAAGCAATTGAGCAGATGAAAGACCCAAACATGTTGTACTCAAATGAGATCAAAGAGGCAATGGAAGAGATTAACAAATGAATGGATAGAGAAGAAATAATGTGAAAGCAAAGGTCGAAAGCACTGTGACTAACAAAAGGAGACTAGAACACAAGATTTTTCCATGCTAAGGCCACCCAGAGGAGGGAAAAGAATAATATTTTAAAGCTACTGGATGACATGGGCATTTGGAAGGAAGGAACATAATATCAGGATTTAATTGTTAACTCGTAAGTTCTAGAGAGCAAGAAGATATTCTCAGCAAGATGGAAGAGCATATAGTTGCTGATATGAATGAAACACTTACTAAAGGTTATATAGCTGCCGAAGTCACACAATCACTTCAAGAAATGCATTCCACTAAAGCCCTAGGACTAGACAGTATGCCTCATTTATTCTATCAAAAGTTTTGACTTGTTATTGGTAATTTAGTAACATCAATAGTAGTGTTAGCTCTAAATCACTGTAAATTCCCTCAAGTAATAAATCATACGTTTATTACTTTGATATCTAAGAAGAAGTCACCTCAAAGAGTCAATGAATTTAGGCCCATAAACCTTTGTAATGTGATTTACAAGCTTATATTTAAAGTTATTCAAATAGACTTAAACATATTTTTCTATTATTATTTCTGAGTCCTAATTAGCATTCATTCCTGACATATTAATTAGCGATAATGTGTTAGTTGCCTACGAAGTGTTGCATTATCTTAGAAGGAAAAAGAAGGGAAAGAAAGGCTTCATGTCCCTCAAACTGGACATGACCAAAACTTATGATAGAGTGGAGTAGAGTGAAGTTTTCTTGAAGTAATTCTATGCAAACTTTGCTTCCATGAAAAGTTTGTTAAGCTTGTGATGAAATATGTTAGTATTCCTTCTTCTTCAGTCTTGATAAATGGATTGCCCACTGGTTATATCCTTACTAGAGGACTGAGATAAAGAGATCCTATCTCTCTTTACCTCTTCCTTCTTTATACTAAAGGGTTAGTATCTTTGCTGAAGGATGCTGAAAGTCAACTTTGGTTTCAGGGATTCTATTGTGTATAGGGGCCCCAAAGTTAAATCACTTGTTGTTTGCAGATGATAACTTGAACTTCTGTGGTGCTAATGAGGCTTCAAATGCTCGAGTACAATCTCTGTTAAATAAATATGAGGTGGCCTCGAGACAACAATCCAACAAAGAAAAAAAAATAATGGTTTTCAGTTCAAATATGAATTTGACTAAAGGTAGTGTATCATGAATTCATGGGGTTCTAGTGAAGTATAGTAGTATGAACGATACCTAGGGTTGCCACCTTTGATTGGATGATAAAAATATAAGAGCATTTGCTGATATTAAACACAAAGGCTGGCTTAAGTTTTAAGGATGGAAGGGACAAATGTTTTCACAAGGTGGGAGGGAAGTACTACTAAAAGCAGTTGCTCTACCTATCTCATCTTACGCCATGAGCTATTTTAAGCTACATTCCACTTTTTGTGCCGATCTAGAAAGTATGATGTCTAAATTCTAGTGAGGCCAAAGAAATAGGAAAGAGAAATTCAGTTGGTTGGTTGGAAATCTATGTGTAATTTGAAATTAATGGGGGCATGGGATTTAAGAAACTCAAGATTTTCAACTTGGCACTGTTAGTAAAACAGGCTTGGAGACTATTGAAGAACATTGAAAGTGTGTTCCATAAAGTATATGCTACTAAGTATTTTTTGAAAGGGTCTGTTTTGAAAGCTTCCTTGGGTGCCGACCCATCTATGCTTGGAGGGGTATCTATGAAGTAAAAAAATTCCTTGTAAAAGATGGCATGCGGCAAGTGGCTAAAGGACAGTCAATTCATATTCTAGATGACCTTTGGATCCCGGATATCAGAAAACTATGGGAGGAATTAAGCCACATGCATACTGAGACACAAGTTCGACCCTTGGATTGCCAGGTATGCTCTCTTATTAATCATTCCTCAAATTGGTGGGAAGTTGAGAAAGTTAGGGCTCTATTCAATCCTAATATGGTAGAGGTGGTGCGTAGAACTCATCTCAGCTCCACTAATATTTCTGATATGTGGATGTGGGAACATGAGAATACAGGAAACTACTCTGTTAAAAGTGGGTGTCAATTTCTTAAGGAGAGCCTAATAGAAGTGAATGAAGAGTCCTCAAACGCCACAGAGATGAAGAAGTTTCGGAATTCCTTTTGGAAGCTCAAAATCCCCCATAAGGTGAAGATGTTTGCTTGGCGTGCTTGTAGAGATAGTCTACTTAATCTGTCTAAGTTAATGCAAAGAAAGGTAGTTGCAGAAGGTTAGTGCAGCTTTTGTATGACCCAAGTTGAGAATCTTATCCACGCTTTGATATTCTACCCCTCGATTCATGTCCATTGGCTCAATAAGTTTCCAATGCTTAAGGAGGATGCAAATAGCAGTTCCTTTCTATCCATAGCCATGCAAGTTCTTAAACCCAAAATTTAGATGCTATGTTGGACTTCCTTTTGATGGCATGGGGGTTCTGGTTTAGGAGAAATAAGAAAATTCATGATCAAGTTGAAATACCTCTCCAATAGAACATTAGTTTTTCTCTCACACAGAAGATTAGCTTGGATACAAACAAACCCCACCCTACTAGTAGGAACTCTTCGATTAAATGGATTCCATCGCCTGAAGGTTCTCTAAAATTAAATATAGATGGGGCTCTGTTCTTTGATCAGAACAAGGTTAGCGTATGGGTTATCCTGAGAGATCACATAGGGGAAATGTTGATGGCTGTGTCACGTCCTAAATCAGTGCAATTAGAGCCAAACTAGGTTGAAGCTGCTGCTTTACTTAGGGGTCTACAGCTATGTATGCCCCTTGCCAAACCCAATCTAATTATTGAATATGATAGCCAATTTCTAGTGCAGGAAGTCAACTCAGTTGAGAGATCCAATTCTCCAATCCAATCTGTGATTGCGGATATAAAGAGATTAATGTCTACTTTCTAACAATGCAATATACATCATAGTTCCAGATTCACAAATGAGGCGGCTCATAAACTTGAAAGATTTGCTTGGTCTTTAGAAGAGATATGTATTTGGTGGGATAGTGTTCCTTTGCTCATTGAGAATGTAATTTTCATTGACAAACACTGTTGTAACCTTTTTTGAGGATTTGAGTCATATTGAAATGAATTCCTTATTTTCTATCAAAAAAAAAAGAGAGACCAACTTGCATATATGTGTACCTCCACATTTCCTTTTTCACACACATAGATCACCTTGAAGTTATTGAATACTTGCAATAGAATTCCAATCTCCTCTGCAGAAAGACAACTAGAAACTACAATTTTCAAATATATATGGCCATGATGATCGATCCTTGAAAGTAATCGTGTGAAAATTGTGGATTTGGTTAACTCATCCTCTCAAGACTTGTCTCCTTTAGGTAATATGGATGATGATATTAGTAAACCATTAATCATTTTTATTGATTAAAAATAAAATGATTATGGCATATAACAATTCATCGAAAAATCGATGTAAGATAAAGCAAGACATACATAGATTAAGATGCATTAGTATTGTCACTTATGAGCTTATGAAAATAATTGTCATGAATTGTATAAAAACCTAATAGTAAGAGTTGGAGCTTGATGTGCAATAAAATATAGAGACGCATGATAATTAGACTCTGTTTTTGGTTTGGTTTACTTATTTTGCATTAATGTTAGGGGGACAAAGAAATCTGGATGCTAACTTATTTGGTGTTGACAAAGGAAAATGATATCATTATCATCTATTTATAATTATTTTTTTATTTTTTTATTTTTTTTTTATTTTTAAAAATATTTTCTTTTACTCATTAATTAAAGAAATGATTATTAATAAAGTTGTATATTTTTAAAATTTTTTCTAAAAAATACTTAAAAAAAAATAAAAAAATAAATATACTTAAAATAATAATTAAATTATAAAGATATCACTATTCGCTAACAAATATCACCCATTTGGGTTGGTGGTAATTGTAAGAATATAATTTGGGTCCAAAACCCAAGGATCTAATTAAACACAAGGGTTAATTATGTCTGAATTATCACCCAACTTGGATCTGTGGGGCCTACTATCATACCATATGTGGAAAGTTGAACTTGATATTCTTGCTGTACAGTCTGCTTTTTGACAAATTCAACTATAAACTCAATGGTCTGAAATCAAATTATTAGAAAAGAAAACATAAAATATTGGGATATGTGCCATGACAATGCTGGATCTACAAGGTAGTGACATTTGCTGCAACCTGCATGGGCAAAACCAAAGTTCAAGATTTCTTAGCAAGTATTTAGATTCGTAAAATTATTAATTATTTTAAAATTTTAATGGATCAAAGAAAGTATATTTTATTATTTTATTATTTATTTTTTTTATTTATAGATCAGGTTTTTCTTTAATTGATAAGTCTAATAAATAAAATATTTAATTAAACAGAATGAAATATAGAATTAGAATTTAAATTTAAGACTTTTATTTTAATATTATGTAAAATTATTATTTATTTCAAAATTTTAAAATTATGAAAACAAATAAATTTTATTATATTTTAACAAGATTATTGAATCACCCAACTCTAAAAAAACACACGTTTTCTTTAGAGGTAGTGAGAAGAAAGCATTCCTAAACAGAGAGAGAGGAAGAAAAAAAAAAAAAAGAAGAAAAGTCGAGACTTTAGCCTTTGAAGTTAAATGGACTTGATTGATGGTGGTAGCATTTCAGAAATACATCGATATCACAATTATTAATGCGAGCATTCTATTGAAAAGATATAAGTAAGGTTGTATTTGACAATTAAGAATATTTTAAATATTTTTTAAATATTTTATAATTATTTATTCCTTTATTATTATTATTTATATATTTTTATTATTATCATGAATTTTTTATTATTATTTAATATTTTTTTACTATTTTTATCTATTCTTCACTACATTTAGTAAAATAACACATACAAGGTTTAACTCATCGAAAGTGGATGATTTATAAAGCAGGAAATACATAGGTTGAAGTGCATTCTTGTCACGTCAAAGCATATGAACATCATTGTCATCGATTGTATCAAACCTATTAGTTAGGGTTGGAGACCTATGGGCAACAAATACAGAGACAAAACTTTGAGACTCTGTTTTAGGTAAAATTCAAATAAAAAAATGTCATGAGGACATAAAGAAATATAGATGCAAGCTTGTTTTATGTAGACCAACATTACTCAGTTAGGATTAGTGCATGTCGGCTAAGAAAAAATTTATATACTACATTATCATTTTATTTTTATCTAAATAATTTTTATTATTCAATAATAATAATAAATATATCAAATTTTACATAATTAAATAAAAATAAAATAATTATATGGTGTACAGCATTATTCGAAATGTAATGCTATTAACAATTATGAAAGTTTGATATGTGAGACATTCTTTGATTTTTATTTTTGGGCAAACCAAAGATCGACACATAGTGGCTTGGTTTGTTTTTATAAACCATCTCATCTCATCTTATTTTAAATTCATCATTACATTTTTTTTAATTTTCATATAAAATAAAATAAATAATTTAACTTTTTCAAATTCTTAAATTACTTTTTTAAATTTCAAAATAAACTTAATATTAAAAAATATATTATATTAATATATATTTTTATAAAAATTTATCTTATTTTATCTCATCTTATTTTTAAAATAAACGAGAAAAATATGTTTAAATGAATTATTATCCAATTTGGTTTGTGGGACCTACTGTCATACTTCCACATGTTGTTGTGAGCACACTGCTTTTTGGTCAAATTCAAGGATTGGATGACCAATATGGGTGGATGCCTAAATTATTAAGAAAGTTAGGAATGATACTACATTATTTGATACAATATTTTGCATAACATAAGTAATAAAGCCAAGATATTTTTATAAATTATTTTACTAAACTAACAACATTTTACTAAAATACCATCACATTATCGTGTGCAAAATGTTGTGATTTTCCTTAAGAGAAAGGAAGTGAAAGCAAGCATTGGGCTATGGACAATGACAATGCCGGATTGACAGGGTGCCATAACAGATGCTGCTTAGGACAAACCAAGGTTGAGATCTCTCAGAACAGAAGGTGGTAAATGAAAGAGAATTACTATATACATAAAAAGATTATTTAAAATAAATTTATGTCACTTTCTGTTAAATATATTTTATAATAAAAATAATTTTACAATCTAACGTACCTTGTCAAATCATATTAATTTATGAGTTTACTTTTATATAATTTTTTTGTGATTAAAATATTTTTTTAAATAAAAAGAAGAAACAAAAACACTAGGTTGCAAAAGAAATAACCAAAACATGGTTAACTTCACTTTCCAGGCATCATTATACTTAAACAAGTTGTCTAGCTTTGTTGATGTGTTACCAACAGAAATTGTTTGCTCAATAAATTAAAGGGAATATGCCTTTTTCTTTTAATATATCAACTACTGGTAGCAGGAAACCTGAAAAGCAGACATAAACAGAATATGCTTTATGTTGTTGAGAGATTTTTTTTCCACTTCAATTTTCTTATCTATTTTGAAAAAATGCAATTTGTGGCAATTATGTAAGTTGGCTGGCTGTAACATACAAAGGCAGAGTAGAACTCATTTAAACAACAACAAATATGAACAGATTTTCATGTCAGACTTAGACTGCAATAATCGAGGCAGAGAAGAACCCTATATATATTTTCAACTTTACAAACAACATGATTGAGTGGGACAACTAGGACTCGGATATGCCCCCCATAACGATTATTGACACCCCTCAAATCTATACAAATTGGATTTTGCTCATCAAGTGAAGATAGGAGAAAGAGGAGAAGAACAGATATAACTAAAGAACAAACAAAGAAATAACAAGAAAAACAAAAGTCAGTAAGGGCTGGCACTCTCTGATGGGCTCAAACTACTCTCAGATGGGCTAAAGCTCAAAAGTTGCTCTAAATATTCAGCTCCCAAATCCTCAAATACCACCACATTTTGTGCCTTTATTTCTTCTTTCCCTTTACTTCTTTTAGCCATGGATTTTCTTCTCATGGAATGCTTCCTCTTGAGTGCCACCACTGGTGAGCAGCCTGTCTCGTCGCAGCCATACTTCATGCCTTGCAGTGACTCTCTTACCACTTCCACTGGAAAATTGAGCACAGCCAAAGTTCCTTTCATTGAAAATGCAGCTTGGTCATATGCCAGAGCAGCCGCCTCTGCATTATCAAAGGTTCCAAGCCATACCCTGATGCCATGCCTCGTCGAATCTCTTATCTCCGCCGCGTACTTGCCCCACGGCCGCCTCCGAACCCCTCTATAGGACTTCTCTTTCTTGCAAGGTTCTTCTGCTGCAATGGAAGTTTCTTCCTCTTCCTTGATAGCACGTACTGAATTGGTTTCCCATGTTTCCTTGGCTCCCTCGGAGATAACATCCAAAAGTAGCATTTCTTCGGAGTCGTTGAGGTTGAAGGGAAGAGAATTGTGGTAGAAAAGAAGCTCATCCCATGACAAGGATTCATCAAGTGATGACGATTCAAGTGAGAATTCTGAGCTTGGGTGCTGAAAATAGCAGGATTCCATGGTGGAATTCTTGGTTTGGAGATATATTCTGATGCTTTTTTGGGTGGTCTTGGTGTTGTAGTTGGTCTCGTGGCAACTATGCTGGTATGACAAAAGGTTGGAAACTCCTAACCCTTTATATAACCAAAGAAAAGAGGGGATTTGAATGAAGAAAATTAAAAGGCAAAATATTAAAAAAATGAAACCACTAAAATTAAAGCAAGTTGAGTAAGAGTATTGGAGGAGGAGGAGGAGGAGTAGTAGGAAGCCCTTAGATCCGACTTATATTATAATTTAATGCAATTATCTATTTAGGTCGACATGATAGGGTGGGAGCGATTAAAGCACGTGTGTCAAATGAGCATGGCGGCGAGAAAGGACCCACATAAATGGCATATTTAGGTGAGGTCACATTTGATAATGAAATGGCTTGATCTTTTGCTTGTCAGGATAAGTAGATTGCCGCCTATGTTCTATTTTGGCGGGTGCTTTTCATGGCAATATCGCTGGGTGGCGTCCAAAAATAAGTTGTGGGATCTGGATGGTGATGGGATTGTTTAGGTAAATCTTGGGTTTATGTTAGTGGTTGGAAGAGAATCTGATTTTTTATTTTTTATTTTATTTTTGTCCTTTCTTTAAGACATTAATTTGGCCAATTCAGTTGATCATACGTGCCCCCTAAACACGACAACTAATATCATAATCAACTTGGTAGTCGGTATAATAATAATTATTTTTATTTATTTTATTTTGTAAAAAACAAAACTCAGTTTCAAAGTCATACGAGCAAGAAAACTTTTTAACTTATAACATTGTTAATTATTTATAATGTCATGGAATCTGGAAAGAGTAATCTAGACAATTATATTAAGAGATATGAACCTATACTGTAAGGATATTTTTCAATTCATAAAATCGTCAAGTCTCAAAGAAACTATAAGCAATGTTTAGAGTGTCTTTGCAAATTTTCTTCATCAGCAAACAGAGATACAAAAGGAAAAGAAAATTATTAATTAGATTCATGCATGTTCTGAGTTGTCCCTATGGATAGAGACAATCTTTCTGTGGAGAATAATTTGAAGGCTGTGAGGCATATTCTCTGATGATTAAACCTATTCGCAAACCCCACTTGTTAATAACTCAAATAGATGACCCGAAAGTATTCTGAGACTTTGTTTCACGTTTATGCTGTGCAGAAGCAGAAACACTTGTATCTGATTAGATTCATCTTCTAATGGTTACGGGTCAATAATTTTTTCAAACGTAAGAGTTAAGAATACATTTATTTTTGGGTAGCCTGAATAAATTAAATTGAATTGAATCTTGTTTTTTAAAAGTTTGGAGGTGCTTCTAGAACTGAGTTGTCAGTTCCATTTAAGTCCATTCCTTTAGGAGGACTTTCACGATTCAAACTTTCTTTCTATCCAAACAAAAGTTGTTTGGACTTTCAAAAGAGCTCAAACAAGAGGGCGTGCACCTGGACCTTTCTTAAAATGTCACAATCAAACATGTGCTGGCTACTTTCTTGGTAATTTTCAACATTTTCTAATTTATAAATGATAGTGATCTCATCTCAAGCAATGGATCATAATATGTATTTAGTTTAAGAAGATTGTTATTATCATAAAAGGATTATATAAAATAAATTTTATAAATTGACATAATTCTAATTAATTCGTTGAATCTACTTTATAATAAAAATAAATTTATAATCTAAATAATTATAGGAAATCACATCAATTTATAAAATTATTTTTGTGTAATCTATTTATAACTATAATATTTTTCTTCATTTAAAATATAGAGTGTTTTTATGAGTCATCTAGTAGCCTAAATTCGCAAATAAATAAAAAGTAATGACTAGTGAAATAATCAAAAAAAATTGATAAAATAGAATATTTTTATAAGTCATCTAGTAGCCTAGATTCGCAAATGAATAAAAAGTGATGACTAGTGAAATAGTCAAAAGGAAAATGATAAACTTACAACAACTTACAAAATATATTACATAACATATGTTAGAAAGTAGGAATATTTTTATAAAGTAATGTTTATTTTATAAGACAGTTTATAAAAATATTCTTATTTTATAACTTGTATTTTATAAGTATTATAAAATGTGTTGTGTGTATCACTTCTCTAATTAAAATATTCTATATTTTGTCCTAGATGGTTAAAGATGAAGAGTTTTAAATTCCATTTCAATGTCTTGAAAGTCTAGTAGATTTACAAATAAGTATTCAAAAGAATTTTCCACCTAATAATACTGTGTTAATTAATAGAAAATTAAGTCTTAATTATAAGCTAAGAAATTAAAACAGAAGAAAAAACAAAAGGTTACTAGTCGACTCCACTCACGTGAGTGAACAGTTGATTAATCGCATGTGTGGGTCCAATAAATCTATAGCCTCCACAAGTCTTGACCAGATTATGGTACTCCTGGTCACTCATGAAATGGTCTCAAGGTCATAACGATTCATGGTACATGGACATTTCCGATGATTCCATTCTCTCTCTCTCTCTCAAAATGAAATTAGAAAGGACCCACAAAAAATGGCAATTTAGACCAAAACCTTGCCTTATATTTATTTTTATTTTCAAGCTCTAACCATAAATCCGCCGACGTCACGAGATAATTGACAGTCAACATCGGGCCATTGCTCTTTCACTTTGAAATATGCTATACGTGCCAAATTTCTTTTTATTTTTTTCTTTTTTTACTGAATGATTAAAAACTATTTTTTAATAATAATGTGAATATTTTTTATTTTTAAAAATGATTTAAAATCGTCAAAAAAAAAAAAAAAGATTAAACAAAAATTTATTCATTCAAGAGAAATTCGGACTTCATCCCAACACCGCTCACTTCATTTTAGATAAATATGCAAAATATTGTAAGGGTTTGTCGACTTCATCATTACAAAATGTCTACTAAAAAAAATCATTCCAAAATGTCATATTCAAGCCTCTGAAATTTTAAATCAACTTGTTAAAAATAAAAATAAATAAAATCCATGCTAGCTTTAGATCAGGCATATATATATATATATATATATATATGAGTGATGCTAGACTCACAAAAATGCGGGTCCTGAATGGATCTACCTAGTTGATTTTTTATTTATTTATTTTGTATTTTCTTTATGCATTTTTCTTTTATCATTTTTAAATATTTAAAAAAAATTTAAAATCACAATATTAATAAAATACATATATTTATATATAAAAAATGATATTCTTACAATTGAAATTCCCCGTCTCTAAGAGTATCATTTCTATATATAGATATATGCATAAGATTGACATGAATTTGGTATTTCTTATAGTCGAAACTCCACAATCCTTACACTGTCAAGGGAGATCCATTGTTCTACAAGGGCCGAGTCTACATACCGGCAAATCCTACCTTTATACAGAAGTTACTTGACTTACTGCATGGAAGCCCTCTAAGGGGCCATGTGGATTTAACAAAACTCTTTATAAAGTTAAGAGGGATTTGTATTGGCTTGACCAGAAAACACATGTGAGGAATTTTTTGAAGCAGTGTAACATTTGTCAAGTGGTGAAAGTCGACAACACTTTGCCTAGTTGACTCCTCCATCTCTTACCAGTTCTATCTTCTCCTTGGACTGACATCACTATGGATTTCGTTGAAGACTTACCTTGTTTTGGGAGATACAATGGTTTTTGGGTCATAGTTGACAAATTTACAAAATACTCACATTTCATCTATATATCTCACCCCTACAGTGCTATATCCTTGGCTCAACTATTCCTTTCCCACATTTTTAAATTACACGGAATGCCCAAATTAATCACCTCAGATAGGGATTCAATTTTTACAAGTCGCTTTTAACAAGAACTTTTGTCCTTACAAAGGGTTAAATTGGCTTTTAATACCGTTTACCATCCTCAAACAGATGGTCAAACGGAAGATGTGAATAAGTGGGTGGAGAACTATTTGAAGTCTTATATCTGCAATAGGCCAAATGAATGGTCTAAGTGGATACTTTTGGCCGAATGGTGCTACAACTCGAGGCAACATGCATCGAGTAAAATCACACCATTCGATACTCTCTATGGCTACCCCCGTCTCAAACTAACAAGCTATACAACGGGAACAACAAGACTAGAGGAAGTCAAGTCCACATTACAGGAAAGGGACAAGCTTTGGGCACTCTTAAAACATAACTTGACCAGATCTTAGGAAATGATGAAGAAATATGCTGACAGATGTCGAAAGGAACAAGAATTTCAAGTGGGTGACCGGATTTACTTGAAACTCCAGCCATATCGACAATCCACTCTTTGACACCACCAAAATTTGAAACTTTCATCCTGCTTATTTGGCCCTTTCCAAGTTCTCCATAGAGTAGGTGAGGTCGCGTACTGCCTGCAACTTCTCTCATCAGCGTAGATCCACGTTATTTTTCATGTCTCCCAACTAAAAAAGAAGTTGGGGAACAACATCAATATCACTCCTACGTTACTTTCAACTGATAAAAATGGTGTCTTGAAACCTAAACTTGAAGAAATTCTAAGCCGGAAGTTGAAGAAGGTCTGTAACTTACCAATAATAGAACTACTTATGCGATGGACTGGCCAATCTATCGAGGAAACTTCTTGTGAACCGTACATAATGCTCTGCACTTCTTACCTACACCTTGTGGGCAATGTGTTTTGATGGAAAGATATTTGTTACATGCCTAATTGAAGAGATGAAGACTAGGGTTCAACAACAGTTCGTTGTCTTTGAGGATGGAACTATCAAGATAGACTTGAAGTGTTTTCATGGTCTGAAAGCATAAGGATGTTGATATGGGCCGAACTAGGGCTCTGTGGGTCATGCCATCAACTATCAACTCGTTTAGTCATCTTAAAGCTACAACCCGTTTCATTTCAATCAAACTTTGTTTCATGTTTCGGCCTTAGGCCCAAGAGCTTTTATATTATTTGTCTGTGATCTACAATACGATGTTTAAGTAGATTACGTTAGCTTTAACCTAAGTTGGTTACGGTAGGGTTATATCCGTTGTGTAATGACTGGGAAGAATTATCTGAAACTTTGGCTATGCTGTTTGGCAAATGTGGAGGCACTAGGGCCGGCTCAATACTTAGGCCATTTAGGTCATTGCTTAAGGCCCCACTCTATACAAGGCCTCCAAAAATAAAATTGATTAAATATTTTTTTTTGGAAAAAAATAAAAAATCATTTCATTAAATAAAATTTAAATAAATATATTTTTCAATGTGTGCAAGGTCTCATAATACTAAATTTAATATTTGATATAATGCATTATTTATATTTGTCAATAATTTTAATATTTAATACAATAAATTATTTATATATTTTTTTTAAATCATGTTAAATTGAGGTATAAAATTTTAGTAAGGGCTCATTTTATACAAATTATTGTATTAAATACAAATTCAAAAACAATTTATTTATAAATTTAAATAATCTTATTTTATTTTCATATAAGAATTTATATTTTATTGTATTATATATGATAATAAATGACTTAATTAAATTTCACCTTAAGCCTCGATATATATTGAACTAGAGAAGGCACTTCCCCTCTAAGTAATCATTATCAATAAAGTAATCGTATGAGTATTTAATCGATCAATCCATTTTTATCTTCTTCCTGATTTAGGCTGTTACAATCAGGTCGGGGTAATTTGTACGGGCCTAATTAAAATGTTGCATTTAGACATTAATTTAATGTGCCCCAAATTGTGATTGTTGGTTTTTGTCCACATATATTTACTAGTTCATGGTTGTGTTGTTTTAATTGGTTTATGCTTTACAAGATTATATATACCGTCCGGAATCATTAACGTCTTAATTATAAGACAAAACAAAAAGGCTATATTTCATTAATTTACTTGAATGATATAAAATCACCATATAGCCCACGTGTGGTTTAAACATTAATAAGCATTAAAGCAAGTACATGCATGTATTTCTTTGAACTTACTTTATAGTGGATATTCTTCTTCTTATTGAGACAGAGGTTGAAAAAGGAAGATGAAGACAAACTAATTGCATGCATCATCCAATTTAGTAAAGCTTTTTGGAACCGAATACGTATATTATATATAAACATACTAAAATATATATATTTTTTGGTTAGTTATAAAGTGATGTGTGGTAATCAAGTGCTACTCCATCTTTATCCAATTAAAAAAAAAGTAAAAAAATAAAAAAAAAATAAAATAATGATTTGCTTATTCCCTGATTGACCATTAACCTAATTCAGTCGATAGTTTTATATCCACACACACACATGATAATTAAAGTCATTGACTGCTGATCATGATCAATTCTCAGCTTAGAGGCCGGTCGGATCGATGCGGCAAATACATATATAATTATCGATATATTAATAGATAAAATCATGATGAAGTATTAAATTGGGATTTCTTTGCTTTAATTAATTAACTTTGTTTGTAAATGAAGTGGTTTTAACTCCTCTCATGAAATTTCGTATTTTCAACTCATTTCAACTACTCATTTAAAATTTCAATTCATATCAACCACTCATTTTATTACTATTCATAACTCATCTCATTTCATCTCTGAATCCAAACAGGCCTAAATGAAATCGGTTTCAACGAATATTGGACGTACGTTTTATATATATACACACACACACGTTATTTCCTATTGATTTCAAACCCCTCATCACTCTCAAGTGACTTAGCCGTTGGTCAAAATTCCAAACGGCACTATAAAACCCTAGTCTTTCTCAAGAGAGAAATAGGGATTTAATGCACTACAAAAAAAAAAAAACAGTTATCTGTGACATTTTAATTGCAGTTAAAATGATTATTTTTGTTGTAAATATTTTTTTACAGTATTCTTTTTACTTTTTGTGATAAAATTTAATATCACAAAAAGTCAATTTTCTTTTAATGATGGTGAAGAAGCTCGATTTGAATATTCATGTCCAACGACGTCTTGGGATGGATGACTAGTCATGATAAATTGGACGTAAGTACCTGATTTTAATACTATGCATTCATGTATTGTACTTTACCTCTAATGCAAATTGCATTTTTTTTTATAATTTTTTTAAAAATATTTTTTAAAAATATTTAAACATTTTAAAATTTATAAAAAAATACTAATACATTAATAGTTATTTTTTAACCATTACTTAAATTTTATTTACAATAAAATAAATAAATAAATAAATAAATAAAATAAAGAAATAGTCTTGTTTGAATTCAAAGACTCAGCTCATCTCAAATTCATCATTATATTTTTATAACCTTTTATATAAAATATAATTTTTAATATAATTTTTTTAAATTTTAATACAATTTTTTTTAATCTTAAAATAATAATAATATTATTATATTTAATTTTTAAAATTTATTTCAACTCTATCTCATATTAATTTCGAATCCAATCGAGGTGAAATACAACGTAATAACATTATTCTTTCTTTCCGTTCTTTCAAATCCACCTGTGAACTTGCAGACTACCGACTCCCACCAAACCACTTGATAACAGTGCGAATGTTTAGGCAATCATGAAAGCATCTCTAACCCGGGAAAGCCCAAGTAAAGGTTTGGGCTTCTCCACTCCCCAAATTAAAAAAATAAATAAATAAATAAATTTCGTTTTTAAGTTTTTATTTTCTAAAATTAATATTCACCTTAAACTCTGTTTTCTTTTCTTTTATTTTTGAGATATAATTTTTAAATCTATAATACCCACCCCGTTTGTAAAATAATTTGCTTTTGATGATATATAAATAAATATATGTATATATACACTTCCAATAAACATAAAATAAATGAATCATTCGGACAAGATGTAAGGTAGAACTTACTTCAATCTCAAGTTGTAACATAAGAATTTTACTAATTTTACAATAAAAATAACTTCACACGTCTTTTTGTGAGATACACATCTTCTCAATAGTAAGATGTGTTGTAAAGAAAAAAAAAAAACAAATCGGCCACTGCACTGTTGAAACCCACCCCCTACTCCATCAGTCTCTCCCTCTCTCTTATTTTTCCAATTTCGTTCTTGTTCAAACCCAAAGTGGGGGGTAGGGCTGGGTTTGAACTCTGACTAATTTCGAACTCCGACTCCATCGAAGTCGGAGTAAAAAATCACTTCTAACTCCGACTCCGATAGAAGTTCATCAGAATTTTGCTATTCAAAACAGTAACTCTAGGAGTGTTAAAAAAAATCTTAAATTTGAGAAACTAAGATGCTCCACTTCATTAATCAAAGAATTAATACTCACTGTTTATGACAATCAACAAAAAAATGAAAGGTTTTAAACAAATTAGTCAAGAAAATGAGCAAATTCTTACTCTGTCGTCGACTAAGTCATGAAACCAGAAACCCATTGTTACGAACAAAGTTGGCATCTGACGAACGACTAGGGAAATGAAGTCGAACCAAGATGGAAACAAAGTCACGAATAGGTGGGCTTCAATGAGTTTCGAAGTTGAAGTCAAATACTCGAAATGCTAGGGAAACAAAATCAACATTTGACGAGCGGACGAAGTCGAGATGGGTTTCCAATTGCTAGTCTAATAGAATCACGAAAATTACGATGGCTAGAGGGGAAGAGGTGAAGAGAGAAGAAAGGAAATGTAGAGTTAGAATTTTTCAAAGTTAAAAGAGATAAATATATACCCCCTTAAAACAACGTCGTTTAAGGTTCTCTGGAAAGAAAAATTGCGGAAATAAAACTCATGACTTGAACCTAGGAATGAAAGCAGATAAAAAACGTGTTTTACCACTAGGTCATTTACCCAACTGGTATTTATCTTACAATATATAATATATAAAGTATAAATAATCAGAATTCGGTGTCATAAGTCAAAGCTAACCTGGACTCTGTTTCCAATTCCGAACTCCGACTTCTAACTCCGATCGCCACCCCAAAGTTTATAAAAAAATTAATTTACTTCATATAAGTTTTACTGAAATTACTTTATATAATTTACTTTGTGTAAATAATTAGAATTCTTTTCTATATAATTAAAATTGCCCTTCCATATTCAGGTTTTTAAAAATTTTACTGAAATTGTTCACCCCAAATTTTTATTGAGTTTCACTTTAGAAATGATAATAAATTGATTTTATTCCATAAAAGATATTTGTCGAACTTAATTTGAAGAGAAAATCCTAAGGTGATATTTTGTTTTCTTTTCTTTTATAATGGTCTCTAGCAAATTATAAAAATCATAAAAAAAATTATCTTATAAGATAATTTATAAATATTTTTTTTATACAATTTTATAACGTATAATTATTGTTTTTTATATAGTCATGTGCAAAAATTCATATTATATATATATATTCATACATATCACACAGTTTATCAATACATCCTCCAGTCATCAAATCCTAATTCTGTCCCGGATAGTATTAGTATAATTATTAATATAATAGACTATAGTGATATAATATTTTTAAATTTAATATTATATTAATTAATAATTTATCACATAATATAAAATTATTTTATATATAATTATATATTACAGATAAAAATTATATACAATATAAAAAATTAGAATATATATATGAACCAGTTCAATCAAATCCGATCCAATTTAAAAAAAGAAAAAAGACAAATCGGAACTAGACAAATTTTGATTGGTTTTAAGAAAATAAAATTGGTACCAAACTGAACTAAACTTGGTATCGGACCAAACTCACCCGTTCAGTCCGGTCCAATTTACTAATTCCCCAGTTTTTTCTCACCCTACCAAACACACAACTCTTAAATTAGTAAGTTCATTTCAACATAAAATTTCTTTACATGTGGGGTTCATGACTTTTTTCAACTAAATACCTATTTACACGTAATATTCACAATTATTTTTAACTTTCTATAAATACATTTAAATTCATCTTAACATTCAAATATATGTTCTAAACTCATCTTTTGTAATACCTGCAAAATTGATTCCATAATTTTAACTCACCATTATTTATAAAAAATTGATAATCTGATCATCTCATTTTAGCTAAACATCCAATTATAAACGGGACCTCAATATATCATTTTCCTTTTAAAAACGTTATCAAATTAATAGATGTCATGTCTGCTTTTTAAACGAGCCTATTTTAAATGAGAAATATTACTCTTACAAATGAGAATCTCGATTGGAATTCTCGATTATAAGAATAACATTTTTTTAATATAATAATTAAAAATATGTATTTTATTAGTATTATAATTTTTTCTTTATTTTTTAAAAATATTTAAAAGTGATAAAAATATATAAAAAAAAAAAAAAAATTCAACTAGGTGGGATCCCATTTGGAACCCGCCATTTGTGAGCGTAGCATCTTTCATTTTAAATGGAGACCGTGGTAATATATTATCTATTGACATCTAAGAGCGTTCACATTGGTCTCACAAAATAACTCATCAAACATATATTTGATGATTTATGCTTAAAATAACTCCATATTAATCTCATAAAAATATATTTTCCTAATTTTGAACTACAATAAAAGTAAGAAAGCCTTTCAAATATGAAAGGCTACTGTTCGTTCATTATACCATTTGTTTACAATATTTTATTTCTCCCTTTATTTTATTTTATTTTATTTTATATTTTCACATTTTTTTAAAATATTATTATATTATTATTTTGATAAATCTAATGATAAATCCAATATAGAATTATAGTAGATATGGTGCATGTATCTCATTAAATATGTACTTTTTATCAAATTTTTACGAGTAATTTGATAAGACTAATATAAATGTTCTAAGAACAATCCAAATTGAATGCATGTGCCTTAGAAAATAATAGTATGACAAGTACTGCTATGACGTTCAAAATCAATTCAAAGAATAACTAGGACGAATCGAAGTCTAGTTGAACATGCTTTGAGGAAGTTTCCCAGCAAATGCACATTCCAACCGCACCATATAGGAATCAATTCTTATACATGAATTAAGCCTCCCATATCAATATATAAGACGTACGTTAAAGACTTAGTCTTCACTTCCAGTACTGCATGTGAAACACAACATGGAGGAGAAGACAAGTACAGTAGCAGGGAATCATGATCAGGATCAAAAGGGCAGAGATTCAAGAGAAAGTCGGTACAGGGGGATTCGAAGGCGGCCATGGGGTAAGTTCGCGGCGGAGATACGTGACCCATCAAGAAATGGGGCACGCTTATGGCTTGGAACATTTGACACTGCAGAAGACGCAGCACGAGCATATGACCGAGCTGCTTATGCTTTTAGGGGTCATTTAGCCATCCTTAACTTCCCAAATGAGCATCAATATCATCAAACTCGACCCAGCTCTTCTTCGTCATCAACCTCTTCTGCTTCATTGACTTGGTCCTCGGCTGATATACGCAAGATTAATTATAACGACCCAATTAGGGGTACTACTACTGCTGGAAAACAAGGATCAGAAGTCATAGAGTTGGAGTATTTGGACAATAAGTTATTGGAGGAGCTTCTTGAAACCCAGAAGGTCGATAGGCCTGGAAAGGGCGACGTCGACGTCTGATGCGCATTAAAAAAGAAATAGTTGATTAATTGGAGTTGGGAGTTGGGACATTAAATTAAAATGATGGTGTTGATCTTACTGTAATATATTTATTTAATTGCTTTGTTGGTTTTGCTTCCTTTTTTTTTTTTTTTGCTTCGTTATTTTTTTATGCAAAAGAAAATGCTGGAATATACGTTCTCCCCTATCTTATGATCATGGGAATTATAGTTTCTAAATGGTTGGGCTCATCATGTGGCGCAAAGGGCCGCAGCTTTCAGTACTGTTCTTAATTCGTCCTTATATTTTATTTGGGTTCTCATGATCTTCATTCTTGTAACTTTTGTCATTCTTGACAATTAGTCTCTACATCTTCATTCATACTTCATCCCAATCCATACAGATCAATTCTCTCTCCCTTCACTCTTGTTTTTTGTCTTTAGAATCTTAAGGAATGATGATATCATACGGTTCGGGCCAGGGTGGGTGAATCTTTAATATTCCTTGTGTGAACCAAATTAAGCTTTTTTCTAAGTGTCATTAATTTCCGCCTATTCGTCTTAGAAACAAGTTACTATTTCCTTTTTTTTTTTTAAAGAATGAAGAGAAAAGAATGTTGATGTGTGTTCTGCACTCCTGAGTTGAATTGCAATTTCCAATCCTAATCTGCAATAGAAAAGATGGAGGATTGGATTCCTCGACCCTGATAACTCTCTGAAGCTTTTGTTAGAGATGAATGTGGGTATATTCAAGACAATAATCAAAGAGGACTTTTGATAGATGTTCATACATTTTTCGAGTGATCTATTCTTTCCTTTATATGGGCTGATGTATTGATCAGATATACGTGTAATTATCCAGGAATATCGGGGAGCAAATTAATCCCATCTACATCATAGGTTTCTTGAGATCATTTATTAGTTTTGTTTCTTCTCAATAATATCTCTATTAATATGATTACCTCCGAGCGATCAGTAGATATTTTTGGATATTTACATCAATCCGCATTTAATGCGATATGCCATCCTGCCAGGCATTAAATGTTTATAAGATCTCTGATCATCACATTATCAATATGTCAGGGATAAGTATAACGAGCTAACTAAATTTATCGTCTTTGTATAATAGGAATTCACATTGGAGGAATTTAGTTTGAGTAGGAAGTACTCAGAATCCAACTGAAGGAATCATACATAACACAATTCCTTCTAAGTCTCCGAAAGATGTGTAATAGGCGGACGCCATTTCGAAGGGTGCCTACCACATTATCCTCTATTGCAATTCCCCCCTCACAGTACCCCATGAATCTTAATCGAATATGATTCAATTGTGATTCATTTCACTCTAATTACTTAAATTCGTGAAACTTTATCTCGCATAAAATCAAATTTAAATGGGCGGAATAGGGGCATAATAGTCATGTAAGCACCTGTTGGCTTTCAGACAGGGACGGTTTGGCTTCTGCTCACTCAGCGTAGGAAAAGGAGGCAATTTTCTGGCCATAATGACACGAAATATCGTGCACTGTATTTATGGATCATTTCCATAATTATTCGCTTGGCTTTGCAATTTCTCGAATACTTAATTGTCAGTTATTTCTTCATTAATTGAGGCGTGCCCTCCACGTGCTAAGTAGCCGTTTCACCATTACTCTCTATTTATCAGTCGTGTCGTTTCACTTCCCGAAAATTGTGCTAATTATATCATTTATTTTTCCCATGACGGTTACCATTTGTAATATAAATATCTGTTTTTCGTAATGGTTCACTCTTTACTATCGTTTTGCTGCTAGAAAATTTGCCTATTCTCTCTTTACCATCTCGTCTTCGAACCAATTTTTCTTCGCATTTTTATCAAGCTTCAATGGGGGCTAGTTCTATCTACGCTGGGTATCAGTGGGTACCATCTTACCCTCCTTCAGCCATTCAACATCTTCGATATCAGGGTTACATTCCAGCTTTAGCCAGTTTCGGAGTCATTCGAGAACGTCCTTGTGATGCAGAAGGGCGGGCTCAGCATGTGCTTCTGTATGAAGCCATGTTCAAGAATGGGCTGCATCTTCCTTTCATTCGACCAGTGCGTGAAGTCCTTCATTATCTGGGCTTGGCCCCGGCTCAGTTGCTACCGAACGCTTGGCAAATACTATTAGCTTCATGTATAGTATTCCGTTCGTCGCTATTGGAGGCAGGAGAGGTGTATCCTGACCTTATGGCTCGAGAGTTCCTTTCTCTGTACCGTCTAATTAGGAAACCAGCCTTAAGCTTGGTTGGTTTTTAGTCTCGGGACAGTGAGACTAAATTATGCACCCTCGAGAGTAGGTACTCTAATGTAAAAGACTACCACAAAAAGATATTTTATGTAAAGGGGGACAAATGGCAGTTCCCCGAGGACGAGACCAGAGGGGAATTCCCCATTCAGGTAAATTGGGGCGAGCTGCCCCCAACCTCCCTTCTTGATATTGATTTAAACAAAAGGAAGGGAGCTCGGGTGGAAATAGTGATACGTTGGGCGAAGTGCCACTTTCATCGGCTGGAATCCGACCTCATCCTGACCGACCAAAACATCAACACTTACCTGGTCGAGCCACGGCGAGATTATGCTGAATTTCAGGATTTCTCCAGCATACCAGCTACTGAAGCGCCTAATCACCCAAGGGTAGTTTGCAAACGCACTGCCCCTCCACTCAAAGAAAAGCGTACCAAATCTCGCCGTGAGGGTGGCGAGCAAGTCGCTGTGGAGACTTCTGAGCCTCCGGCTCTTACTTTTGCTCAAGAAAGGCGAATTAAGGCTCGCCATGATACAAGGATTACTCGCCCTTCACAAGAATATCAAGCCCCATCCTCTCCAGTATAGCTTTCTCAACCTTCCCCAGTACCCTTGGCGTCTGCTGGTAGAGAGGGCAACCAGCACACCAGATCTTCTTCACTGGAAGGGCAAAGGGCCAGTACGCCAGAACCGTTTGCGGTGTGTCTGCCTTCAGATCGCCAGCCTCACCTAGATGACAGGCCTCTACCTTCAACCTCTGGGCAGACTGTAGATGAGGTCGAGCTGGCCTTCCTGAATGCCCTCTCGAATCCTCCCGCCTATACTGTGGAAACTCCATACTTTCAGGCTTCCGTGCTGTCGTCTACACGGGCTCCTGCTCGGGAAGATGTTCCTCAATCAGCCTACCCTTCTTCGTCCAGAGAGGGTTGCCCTGAAACTGGCGGGGAATATCTTCCCGAGGAGGAGGAGAATCCATCCACTCGAGATTCTGGTGGGCGAGGCGTGGCAACAGTCGAACACGAGGAGACAGAACACCGTTCGGGATTAAGGTCGCCCGCCGATGTCACCCCCGCAACTTTCGACTCCACACATACCCGGCAGCTCCAGTCCAACTCCGAGTATGATGTAGCCTCAGCAGATGCCACGCCTGCTGAAATTAACGAGAATATAAGGTGGGAGTCTTTTCTTATGGACGGTGATGACGCCAGATCAATGATAGGCTCTTCTCCCCACCATGCGATACAACACCGCTCCAATCACGCATCACCAACTACCTCTACTCCTGAATGTTCCAAGCAGGCGGGGATGGTAGTCAACTTACTTCAGTCACTTTTGGCGTAGGTACTCATTTAGAATTCCGTTTTAGTTCGAATTTATTTCATTTGTCTAACTACTTGTTATTGTTCAGGTTTCCGACCAAATCGTTGGGTCTGTTGGCTCTGAAGTGACGAGATTATTAAAAGGGAGTGCAAAAAGGACTCGGGAACAGTTTCAAGAGGCAAAAGTAAAATACCGAGAGCTTGGTACTATGGTCAGCCAGCTCACAGAAGACAGAGATCTTCTCAAAGCCAATGTTACGAAGCTGGAGGAGGAGCGGGATCATTATTTAGAGATCCATGGATCCATGCTAAAGGAGGTGGAGATATTAAAGGAAAGGAACCGATTCCTGGAGGTGAGCAGGGATGACCTCCTTCGAGGTCAAGAGTCCATTGGACAAACACTAGCCATTAAGGAGAACGAACTCTCCCTCGCCACTCAAGAGATGAGTAGCCGGAAGTCAAACTTGTCTATCCTAGAGCACTCGTGCGCCACTCAAGAAGAAGAGTTAGAGACCCTCCGAGCCAAAGTAGATATAGCTGAGCTCGAACGTGACTCTCTTTCTCGAGAATTAGGCGAGGCGAACACAAAACTTGAGTTTCTCAGGCGTCAGGCAACTCAGCACCGTTCCCTCTGTATAGCCGCCTGGAGTCAAGGTTATGTGGAGGGTTTAAGGCGGCTAAGGCAAGAAATTGTTCGGAACCCGACTTTCGATGTGGCGCATGGATCCTCGAGAGCTCGCTCCCGACCCCATATTAAAGGCAGAGGTCGCCAAGATTGGCACACCAGAGTGCCGCATACGTTTGCCTCCCTGATGGTCAATTATATTGTATGGACTTATATAAAATTTTAGCTATAAAGAGTATTTAGCTAATACATCATTCTTTTCACTGTATACCTTCTTTGTATTTGTTGCTGGATCGACTCGCCATATCTTAATAAAGATTGATGTATTTATACATGTTGATGTGCCGCATTCTAGATACCCCGCGAATCTTTATCAATGTATGCAAACGAGCTAGTGATAAATATTTGTAATAATACACAAACTCTTATTGTTATCCGATCACCACGAAGATTAGGCGAGTGAGGTTTAAACAAGCATGTACCTTGTTAACCAGTGAGTGTGATGATGGGTGGGCGATTCGTGGGTAGCATCATCTTACTTTGTTTTTGAGTCCTCATTCAGAAGAGTTGGTGAGTAGTGATGGAGTTGTCGAGTAGTGATGGAGTTGTCTTTTCTATACCGACTCAAAGGGTGAGGCGAAAGTAAAAGATGATTATCTTTTTTTACTGATCAGGAACCTGTCGACGACGGAACCGAGGGCGAGGCTTGGAGCCCAAGCGACCCTGCTGTTTGAAGACGGCGAAGGTGAAGGAACAAGTTCCCTCCCTTCGACGAGGGAACTGAGAGGCGAGACTTGGAGCCCAGGTAACCCCGCGGTCTGAAGACGGCTAAAACGAAAAACAGGTTCCCTCCCTTCGGCGAGCTAACCGATAGGCGAGACTTAAAGCCCAGGCTACCTTGCAGCCAATGAGGCGCCTGTAAAATGACTGAACATGTTTGCCATAAAATAGTAATTCACAATCATCATATTATATATAATTCCAGTAAGAAAAAATTGAACTATACATAATAGTTCTTCAAATGTTCCGGGTTCCATGGATGGAGAGGGCGTTGCCTTCACTGTCTGTAAGTTTGTATGATCCCGGTCGAGTACTCCTGATAACAACGTAGGGTCCCTCCCACTTAGGCCCTAACTTGCGTTCTTCAGTTATGGTTACTCCTGTGCGCTTCAACACTAAGTCCCCAGGTTTAAAAGATCTGGGGTTGACTCGTCTGTTGAACCACTTTTCAGCCATGCGTTTATGATGTTCTACTCTCACAGCCGTCTCTGCTCGCCTTTCTTCTATAAAGTCCAATTGTTGTAGCAGCTTTATTTCATTGTTATCCGGATGGAAATTCTTTACTTTGGAAGTAGGGACTCCTGTCCCTGTCAGGATGATAGCTTCGTTACCATATGTAAGAGCGAAATGAGTCTTTCATGTGGGGGTTCGAACAGTAGTACGGTAAGACCATAACACTCCAGGGAGTTCGTCCGCCCATGTTCCCTTACAGCTTCCCAGCTTCTTTTTAAAGATAGACAGAATGGTCTTGTTAGTTGCCTCTGCTTGACCATTTGATTGAGGATGTCCAGGCGATGAGTAACATACTTCGATTTTCAACTCGGCACACCACTGCCGATAGTATGAAGAGTCAAACTAACCTCCATTGTCGAATATGAAATACTGGGGTATGCCAAACCGACACACAATAAATTTCCAGAGGAATTTAGTAATGGTTTGGGAGGTTATAGTTGATAATGCTTCTACCTCTACCCACTTTGTGAAATAGTCAACTGCTGCCATAATGAACTTAACTCCTCCTCGGCTCACGAGGAGGCTTATAAGATCTAACCCCCACTGAGCAAAAGGTTAGACTGCCACTATAGATGTCAAATCTGTAGGCCGGAGATGCAAGATATTGGCATGTCTTTGGTATTGCGGACACTTTCGGGTGAACTCTTTTGAATCCTCGATAAGGTTTGGCCAGTAATACCCCGCTCGACCTACTTTGTTAGCCAAAATCCTTCCTCCCGAGTGACTCCCGCAAATACCTTCATGGATTTCTGCTAATACATACTGAGACTCCTCAACCGATAAACATCTGAGTAATGGTTCTGAGAATCCCTTTCTGTACAATATTCCCTCCAAGATAACAAATCTGGCGTCCGGTTCTTGATCCTTTTGGCTTCATTTGCGTCATTGGGTAGCTTACTCTCTTGCAGAAATTCTATTATCTCCTTAGCCCATCCGGGCTAGCTTGTCTCTACTTGGAACATTTCTTTCTCGATAGAAGGGATATCTGCTTGTCTTACTTCTGTATTTTCGGGAAGAGGGGCATCCATCTGTCCGGAAGCAATTCTAGCTAGGCAGTCGGCTTGGCAATTATCGACTCTTGGGATTTGCTGAATGGAAGAGTACTGGAAGTAATCTCTTGCTTCACAAACCAACTGACAATACTTCTTGAGTCGTTCTTCTTTAGCAACGAAGGTGCCGGTCACCTGGTGAACCATCACTTACGAATCGACATGTACTATCACTTCCTTAGCCCCCAAAAGGTGGGCAACATTCAAGCCGATTAACAGTGCTTCATATTTTGCCTCATTGTTGGTAATCTTGAAAGTGATCTTAAAGGCATACTTGTATTCCTTACCATCGTCAGAGATGACATGGATACCTGCTCCTCCCGCTTTACATGCCGATCCATCCACATATACCATTCAAGGCTTGCTGAGGGGTATTTGAACAATATCTTCCGGGAAACCAATGAGCTCGACTACGAAGTTAGCGAGTACTTGCCATTTGATCGTCTTTCTGGGAGCATATTGGATGTCGAATTCGCTAAGTTCTATGGCCCACTTTGTTAATCTTTCTGAGGCCTCTGGTCGTTGTAAAATAGCTTTCAATGGCTAGTTGGTAAGTACTTGTACGGTGTGAGCTTGAAAGTATGGCCTGAGTCATCTAGTAGCTACCACTAAGGCGAGAGCTATCATTTTCAGCTTGGGGTATCTAGCTTCTGCCCCTCAAAATACTCGACTTATATAGTATACTAGTTTCTGCCCGGTCGCCGTGTCCCTCACTAGGACAGCAGAGGTTGCATTGGGCGAGACGGCCAGGTATGCAGTCAATGTTTCACCGGGCTGGGTTTGGCTGAGCAATGGCGGGTGGGTTAAATATTCTTTTAGCTCATCCAGGGCCCTGTCACAAGAAGGGTTCCATTTCTGTGCTTTCCTCAATACTTGAAAGAACAGTAAGCATTTGTCAGTGGATCGAGCTATGAAACGATTTAAGGCAGCCACTCGGCCTGCCAATTGCTGCACCTCGTGGTGATTCCGAGGCGCTACCATGCAAGATATGGCTTTCACCTTCTCAGGGTTGGCTTTGATTCCCCTCTCAGAAATCATGTAACCTAAGAACTTCCTCGACCCCACTCCAAAAGAACATTCACTCGGGTTAAGCTTCATCTTGTATTGACGTAAGACTTCAAAAGCTTCCCGCAAGTCCTCCACATGTTGTCCGGGCATTTTACTCTTGACTAGTAGATCATCAACATATACTTCTACATTCCTCCCAATCTGCTGTTTAAACATCCGGTTGACTAGACGTTGATATGTAGCCCCTGCATTTTTCAACCCAAAAGACATTACCTTGTAGCAATACAACCCCCAGTCGGTAATGAAAGCTGTTTTGTCCTCATCATCTGGGTTCATCCTGATCTGATTATACCCTAAGTATGCATCCATGAAGCTGTGCAATGGATGACCGGCCGTTAAGTCTACGATCAGGTCGATACGAGGGAGTGAGAAGCTATCTTTCGGACATGCCTTGTTTAGATCGGTGAAGTCCACACACATCCTCCATTTACTGCTCGCCTTCTTTACCAGCACTACATTAGATAGCCATTCTGGATACTGAGCTTCTCTGATAAACCCCGCTGCTAGTAGGCGATCCACCTCCTCGGCTATAGCAATATATTTCTCTGCGCAAAAGTTACATCTTTTTTGTTTAACCTTCCGAACTTCCTGATTGACACATAAATGATGCTCAATAACACTATTATCTATACCTGGCATATCTTGATCGGTCCAGGCGAATATGTCTTGATGATCAACCAGGAGCTGTTTGAGTTCTTGCTTTAGGGTAAGCTCCAAATTTGCACCTATCCGAATCTTCCGCTCGGGCTTCGCCTGGTCGAAGGCAATCAGTTCCAATGGCTCTCCGGGTTCTACTTACTTGATGGTTTGTTCATCTTGAAAATCTTCATCCCATCTTGTCAGAGGTGGTGGAGGTGGCAACTCAGTTGCCCTTTCACTGTGTCTCGGACCCTCTTTGGTGACACCAATCATCATTTGGATTAGAGGCTTTAGCTCGCGAGAGTAACATTCACGAGCCACGGATTGCTCGCCTTTGACTTCCCCTATACCATTTGGAGTTGAGAACTTCACTTTCAGATGGTGCGTTAAAGTTACAGCTTTCAGGCGATTGAAGGCAAGCCGCCCCAGTATGATATTATACGAAGAAGGGGCTTTGACTACCAAAAAAATCAACCATAACCATTGAAGTTTTAGGCATCTCGCCGGCTATTACAGGCAGAGTTGTGACCCCTTCGGGACGTATAATCTCGCCGGCAAATCCCCTAAGGGATGTTAGGGCTCACCTTAGTCTGTCCCGCCCGATCCTTATTTTGTCAAAGGCGTCCCAATAGAGGATATCGGCCGAGCTCCCGTTATCGATAAGGATTCTTTTGGTTATGAAATTGGCGACTAACATGGTGACCACCAAAGCGTCGTCGTGTGGCTGCATCACTCCTTCATCATGTTTATCAAAGACAATTGGGACATCTTCAGAAGGCCGTTTGTCCTGAGTGAATTTTGACATGGCGAACACCTCAGCATATTGCGCCTCTCGGGCATACGCCTTCCTTAAAGCTGAAGTTTCCCCTCCTCTAGGTAATCCTCCGGCGATAGTTCATATTTCGCCCAATGGTCCCCCTTTTTGGGATGAATCTTTGGCGTTTCTCTCTTTTCGGGGGCTTGGACTGCGCTTACTGTTAGGATATCCCCCATTTCTCTATGACTCTTCCCTTTCATCCTCATTCCTTCTCTTCAAGGTTCTATAGTCTCGGGTATTGTGCCCAGTTGATTTGTGATATTCACAATACATGTTTCCCGGTCGGTACTAGTTCTGCTGATGATACTGCCTTTCCCTAGGTTCTCTGTCTACTGCAATTGGTGTAAGGACGTAGTCTGTACTATGGGCTCTCATGAGACTGCGGGCCCCCTTGTATGTTTATTCTCTTCTTGTCGGCTGTACTTTTTCTTCTTGCAGTCAGGTTGGCTTCAGTTTGATTGGTACGCTCTATTTTTTCTTGCCTTGGTCCTATAAGCGCTTGCAAAGTGTCTTCATCATTTATATATCCGTCCGCCCTGTCCATGAATTTTGCCAAGGTTGCAAGAGTTCGTCTAGCAATCTCTATTAAGAAAGGACTTCTAGGCCATATTCCGCTTAGGAGGGCAGCCAAAGTGATCTTCTCATCCTGATCCCCTACTGTTATCAGTTCCTTGTTGAACCGAAAAAGATAGTTTTTGAGACTTTCCTAATTGTCCTGTTTAACCGTGAGGAGATACGCAGCTGGTCTTTTCCTCTTCCGACTTCCCAAGAACTAGGTTATAAAGAGGCGAGCTAGACAGTCAAAGCTGTCTATCGTGCCAGTAGGGACCGTTCCGAACCAGGTACAGGCTACTCCTTTAAGGGTGAGAGGGAATGCTCGGCATGCGACTTCATTAGGATAGCCATGCAGACTCATGTACGTCCTAAACATCTCTACATGCTCATAGGGGTCAGTACCCCCATCATATAGCTCCATCTGAGGTGCTCGAAATTTAGGAGGCAGCGGTACTGCCATAACACTTGCACTGTAAGGAGTGCCGAGATTGTTGCGGAATTGTCCAGCAATGGAAGGGGCTTTGATGCGCCTGGCTATGTCTACATACTTGTCCTCCAGTTCTTTGAGTTCCAGTTGCATCTACGTCTTTCTTCATCTACTTCTTCATGACTAGGCTCATTGACTCGGTGTGACTCCGCACACTTACTAACAGAAGGTTCTTCACGAGCCGTCAGTTCTTCATTACTCTTTTGCAACTTCTCTTCATTACTCTTTTGCAACTTCTCATTCTCTCTAGTGAGTTCCCTTATCGTTGCTTCCATGACGGCTAGTCGTTCTTCCATCAAGATGTACTTTAAGTTGCAGTTATTACTTAGTAATCACAATATGACCGGTTTGCAGAGAACACCAAAAAGGAATCCCACAGACGGCGCTAATGTTGATGTGTATTCTGCACTCCTGAGTTGAATTGCAATTTTCAGTCCTAATCTGCAACAGAAAAGATGGAGGGTTGGGTTACTCGACCCAGAGAACTCTCCGAAACTTTTGTTAAAGATGAAGGTGGATATATTCAAGACAATAATCAAAGAGGGTTTTTTATAGATGTTCATACCTTTTTCGAGTGATCTATTCTTTCCTTTATATGGGCTGAAGTATTGATCAGATACAAATGTAATTATCCAGGAATATCGGGGAGCAGATTAATCCCCTCTACATCCTAGGTTTCTTGAGATCATTTATTGGTTTTGTTTCTTCTCAATAATATCTCTATTAATATGATTACCTCCGAGCGATCAGTAGATATATTTGGATATTTACATCAATCCGCATTTAATACAATATGCCATTTTGCCAAGTATTAAATGTTTATAGGATCTATGATATCACACTATCAATGTGTCAGGGATAATTATAACGAGCTAACTAAATTTATCGTCTTTGTATAATAGGAATTCACGTGGGAGGAATTTAGTTTGAGTAGGAAGTTCTCAGAATCCAACTAAAGGAATCATACATAACACAATTCCTTCTAAATCTCTGAAAGAGGTGTAATAAGCGGGTGCTATTTCGAAGGGTGCCTACCACCTTATCCTCTATCTCAATTACCCCCTCACAAAGAGGATGGCATCCCATAATGTTATTCAAGAGTTCTTACTTACAGGACGTAGAAGAAAATATTATCAACAAACTCTCATCATATATAATCCTATATTATCATGTAAGATACGACATGAGTAAAGTTAATATTCTAAATATCATTTCTCCAATAAAGTTATTCTAAATACTTTCTTGAATAAAATTATTCTAAATATAGTCATGATGTGTACAAATATTGCATCATCTTTTTGAAATAATTGAGATCTATTTTTAAAAAATTAATTTTTTTTTTATGTAGATCTTATATTTACTCTTTTTACAAAGAAATTGCATGAAGGTTGCATTGCAAATATTATTTCTCGAGTAAAGTTATTCTAAATACAGTTGTAAAGTACGTGAGTACTGCACAATATTTTTATGAAAAAAAGTGAGATTTACTATTAAAAAGTGAACTTTTTAATGTAAATCTTGTATTTACTTATTGTTTTCAAAAAAATTGCACAACAATTGTCTTCTTCGTAATTACAAATATCATTTCTCAATATTATTAAAAGTCTAGAAAATCGTAAAAGGATAAAATAAATAGGACTACTAGAGACACAAAGGGATCTCACACAGTAATGTGGTGTTAGTGTGTCACAGCCCCTTCTCTCTCTCTCTCTCTCTCTCTCTCTCTCTCTCTCTTTCTCCCCCTCCCTCTATGCCTCTCCCTTCTCAGCCCCTTCCCTCCTCGCTGGCGTTCCGAGGTGCTTCCCGACCATCACAAACAGCCAACGAAAAAGGCACCAGTTTCGATCCTGACCTAGTCACCTAGCAACATGAAGTGTCATAGCCCATATCTAAACCTGAAATGGGTCTTGACGGCCGATTTGCCCAGCCTAGCACCACCCTAACTCAGCCCTAGCTCCACCAAGAACCACCACTGAGTTTCCCTCATGCTAGCGACTACTTCCATAGAACCCAGTCACCTATAGCTCCTCGTTAGCCCCATGCACGAAACCCACCCATTTACACACGGTTCTCTACCTTAGTCTCCGTATGCAGCCTCCAGCAGCCACTAGTACCACCCCCCTTTCACCTGCAACCTCTACCAAGACTCCCCATACCCAGCTGAGTTTCCTAGCCTCCATGGATAAAGGTGTTAAATTGTGTTAATGAGTTGTGTTCGTATTATGTCAAGATATGTATATTATATTATATAGGTCAATCTTAACCCGACTCATTAAACTTATCGTATTAAAATCTCAAACCCTAACACTACTCATTAACATAACGTGTCGTGTCAACCCGTTATGACTCATTAGTGAATATTATAAAAGAATTAACATGATGCAATATGATCCGTTTCAATATGTTTATGTAAATATGTTGAATATGCTTGAAATTAACCTATTTGACTTAATTAAATTTAGCGTAATTTTATATAAATGTTAAAATCACAATATCTATACAAATTATAACACTAACTATAAGTCTAAATTGTAATCTAAATAATGAAAATATCAAAAATAAAATTTTAACAATTTTACTTTTAAGTATAAGGGTATAGTTGTAATTTTAACTTTATTAATGTGTCATAGCAGGTCAAAACAGGTTAATCCGCTATCAATCTGTTAAGCAATCATGTCGTAACGGGTCAACCCGTTTTGACTCGAAATTCATTAAGACTAAACTCTAACCCGTTATTATCGTGTCGTATTATTCATGTTGGGTTAATGGGTTGTGTAATATATTGCCACCCCTATCCATTGATGGCAGCATAGGGAGATGGGAGAATGAAAGAGAAAAGAAAAAAAGAAGAAGAAGAATGAGAGAGTTGGGGAGAAGGGAGAAAAAAAGAGGGGAAAAGGTAAAAAAAAAAAAAAAGAAGATATCTGGCATATTTGTAGTATGTCATATTAGTACATGAGGTTCTTTTATATGATCTCATTGTGTCTCTAGTGTTTTCCTTAAATAAATATTAATATTAGTTCTCAATTCAAACTTTTTTTTTAAGGAAATGATTGCAATTAATTTCAATAAATGAAATTTACAACTGAGACTAATAACTATGAGAAAACTCATATTACAAGCTTAACTAATACACTAATATGTAGCATCCACAAACACAAAGTGACGGACATTCTCTAAACTTCCCTTTCACGCGACAAACCAATCTTAAAGTGTGATTTGTCTGTGAGGACACAAAGGTAACTCAAACCTCCACCCTCCGAAAAGGGAGAGGAGAGCACCACCTTCATTCTCTAAAAGAGAATGAGGAAAAATAACCCACATCCTCTAAAGGAGGGGCGGGGAGTCGAATAAAAAAATACACTTATTCCTACTTATTATCACAAACAACTTAACAAAGCAGGAAATAAAATAAAAACAACAACACAAATCCAAAACCCAAATCAACAAGAAAACGGGCTCGAGACAAAAGGGGCACAACAGCATGGTGGAGGAGGCGCGTGAGAGTCACATGCTGCCTGGGGAGGTCCGGACTGCCGATCCCGTCATTGTCGAGGACCCCGAGCCTAGAGCCACTGCACGTGGTTGCAGTAAACTTCTCCATTTGTGGCGTAAGGAAAGCCACGCAAGATCGACAATAGGTGCGTGTCGGATAGTACTCGCCGTCTCTTCTAGATGGGACTTCGACTGGTAGAAAGATCGGCGGCAGTGGAGCCCCCCGATGGTGTGCGTATCGGTGGCAGGGCACCGAAAGTCGCGGATTACCCACCATGGTCGGATGCCGAAAATAGGAAAAGGAAAAGCAAAAGAAACCACCAGCACAAACAAACAGAGACGGCCGGCACAAACAAACAGAGACGGCCGGGAAGAAGGTGAGAGGGGGAGGGGGAGGGGGAGGGGAGGTGGGTGGGGGGAAGAACACAGCTCACACCCTTCAGTCATTTTTGCTAGAGTTCACTCTATGAAAATAGAGAGCTTTGATGTGGCTTTTGAAAAGTTCTCAATTCAAACTAATTAATAATTAAACGGACTTTATGCCAAAATTGACGCCACCCAAGAAGGAAGTCAACCAACCATGTATGGGCCATATAAATTATAAGACCCCTCCGACGGAGATTGAATATAATTGAACCAAACATGATACGTACATTAATTCTAAGGCTTAGATATCATGACGAGGTAGACTCATTTTTTTTTACCACAAATGGTATCTCCAAATCCAGAAAGCGGACAACACCAACTGTTAAAGAAAATTAAAGACTGAAAGGAAATAAGAAAAACGGACTGACATATGTTTGAAAGAATTGCTTTTACAGAGTATGGCTATATTAATTCTTGCCTACGATACAGTGACCATTCATCCTATTTATACGAAAACGGTAAGGAGAGATTAAATACAAATATTGGGACCACGGTTGGGGACCACACGGATATTGCTAGAGTCTGTCCATAACCACACTAATATTGGTTTTGGAATCTTGTAATTTTGAACTTGATTATATGGTTTTTTGAGGCCTATTTTGGTTTTTCTTGAATATTTGTATATTTTCAGGTCTCTAGTTGTAACTATATATATTTTTTCTACTAAAAATGAGGAATATCAATAAAATTAAAGTATTCTCCTCTTCTTAAAAAATAAAATAAAAGTGCTCAGCCATGATGATGACCCTTTTTCTTCAAAGGTTGTGGAGCAGAGTGTTGGTCCTGGGCCATTTCCTTCACAGGTTGGTGCGCCGAGTATGGATCCTGTGCTGCAGCATCTTTTTCCCTAATAAATCCATCCAATCCACTTGTTTACGAAAGTTATTAGGATTATATGAAGACTATAGATACCCCACAACCTTAATCTTCTTTTGTTTTTGTTTTTGTTTTTGTTTTTGTTTTTGTTTTTAGAACTAATAATAAGCCCGTGCAGCTTAATCTGCCAAGTCAAAGGGCTCAAGCCTCAATGCCACAGTCTCATATCTGACAATGAGAATGCATATATACGAGAAATTCTGCATGTTGTTACAAATACAAATATAGTATTGATGTTAGATTAATTCAATTTTTTTTTTTAAAATTTGATAACAAAGTATAAATTTGATAAAAAATAAACATCTTCACATTCATAACTTTATATTAATATATCATTTGATTCATCAAAATAATAATATAATAATATTTTTTAATAAAATAGAAAGAGAAAAACAAAAGAAATAAAGTAGGAAGAATAAATCATATTAAATAATTAATTTGAAGTATGAATAGTAATTTTTCAAATTTAAAATATAAACCTAAATTACTGTAGCTTAAAATTTGAAATATGAAATTTGATAGTTCCAATACATACATACACACACACATATATATATATATCAAATACATACATATATATATATATGTATGTATTTGATAGTTCCAATACATACATACATACATACATATATATATATATATATGTGTGTGTATGTATGCATGTATGTATGACACTCGAGCCCTTGATAAAAACTTGTAGTACTATTGCCCATAAAATCTTTATTATTTTCACATTTATTTTCCAAAAAACAAAGGAGCGCTTCTTGAATCTTGATGAGTATCTTAATCTGTAGCTAGCTACTAGGTAATATTAGTGAAGTGATCTTTGACCATTGCTTATATGATTTATTTTGCCAGATCATTGCTTATATTTTATAATTAATAAAAGAAAATCGACAGATCGAGTCTTAGATGATCTTATTATATATAACATATTTATGTGACTAATTCCAAGATTGGTTTCTTAGACTTCACAAATTAATAGTTAGGTTTTGAAAGCAATATAATTAATTACTTGCATATAAAGGAGGCTCATGTGCACGTGAAATGTAGATCGAGACTCCCAACTTGAAGTATTAGTGTTAGTGGGGAGGAAGCTTTTCGGACAGCCTTATTTGAAAGAAAGAAAGGAAAAAAAAAAAACAACAAACTTATTTAGTAATAATTACTATATATAGCCATTCATATATGTGCATAAAGTAGGTACCAATTAAAAACTAAAGTACAAAACCACCAAGTTGTCATCATTTCGCAATAGAATTCCTTTATTTTGCTTGGACTATAATTGGCAAGATCAATTAATGCAGGACTCTTATAGAATAATTCATGTGAGATCATTTTGGAATATTCGCTGGTATTCCTGACCTAATTATTATAGTGTTGATGTAAAAGTTTGGCTAGATTAGGTGACTAAATTGATTAGAATTTATCTTACTTTTGGATTTGCAATTTAGCTGAATGTAAAATATTTTTAGGTTATTTATAGCTATTTGATTTTATCTAGAAATTGTTAGCAAGTTTTAGATAAATCAAAAGTGTAAAAGTCAAATTCTAAAAGATAGATCTTATTGAAAGAAGAGTTTGAAATTGAAATTGTTAGTGCTGAGAAGATAAGTATCAGGTATAGCAAAATCTATTAACAGACTTTGTCAGCAAAATTTTATTGTGACTCAAATCTTATCCGTTAACAGAGTTCTACTGTAATTCAAACTTCTATCAGATTTGATTGAGCAGAGTTTTATTATCAATCAAAATCTTATCTGTAATTTGAATAGGTGATTCAAAAGATTAGAGATATCAAGTGATCAAATTAGAAAACATAATTGACAATATCAAAATAGACTTGAACTCAAAGACATTCAATTAAAGTGTTTCAGTCTGAAACATTTGCAATCTGTTAATAGCATAATAGATTGAATAATTAGATAGAGTTGTCAACAAAGTCTTGATACAACTAAATCACTGCATTATCTATTTAAAAAGGGATTTAGTTGAAAGTTTAAATCAACACTCAAATCAACTTATTAAGAGCTAAAAGATTTGAGAGAACTTCAAGTGTTCATATGTGAAAATTCTTGAGAAGAATTTTCTAGTTGCATGTCCTATCTGCTTAAGTGTGTACATACTTCAAGGAGGAGTGGAAGTGTTCGTGTTCAGCTACTAGAGATTTCAAGAGGTAAGATAATAAATTGAAGATCATCAAAGGTCCTGACAACTACTGCAACAGAAAGCAAGTGGGTCGTTTGTCTTGTCAAGTAAGAGTGTCTATTTGTATATATTTTGTAATTTGAAAACTTTACTTGTAATAATCTCATTCAAATAAAATTGGCTTTTCTGAATTTGGCTGTCCGTAGAATTTTACTTTTGAGGGATTCTCATAGAGTTTTCATTCATAACCAATATTGGTGTTACACACTTTTATTATTTTATGAATTTGATTAACTATCAAATTATTATATAATGAATAGCTAACTAATTTTTTGAGTGAATTGGTAGATCTTTGTATTGAAATACAGAGATATTTTGAGGTTTTCAATTAGAATTAGAGTGTGGTACACTCATTTGAGTGTAATCCTTATCCATTTAGATCATGTCGTCATCGTTATATACACCGCCATACTTTGATGATGAAACTTTGCTTATTGAAAAGTTCAGATGAATGCTTTTTTCAAGTTATTGAGTGAGCATGTGCAGTATGTTGTTGAGAGTGGATGGACTAAACCCGTGAGTCCTGACTACCATTGATGCATGGACAAGTGATGAGATCACCAACAACAAAATAGTAAAGGACTTAATGCTATTTTTATGGTTGTATCTCCCTATGAATTTAAAAGAATCTCAATGTGTGAGATTGCTAAGGAAGTGATGGATATTTTGAGAATTACACAAAAGGGAATAAAAATTGTGAAAAATTTAAAATTACAGATACAACCTCAAATTTCGAGGAGATTAAAATGCTGAAAGATGAAAAAATTAATTATTTTTATGCTAAGTTTAATGATAGTGTGAATTTCAGGTTTAATCTCAATGAGAAAGTTGAAGATTCAAGGATCGTGAGAAAAATTTTAAGATCCTTGCCAGAAAGATTTCGCCCAAAAGTGACAGTCATCGAAAAAAGTAAGGATTTGAATGCTATTAAGGTTGAAGAATTGGTCGACTCCTTGAAAACATATGGGTCCTCACTTCCTTAAATGAGAAATGATAAATCCATTGCTTTTAAAACTGCTAAAAAAGATCGAGATAATTTTTCTGATGAAGTAAGTTTGAATGATGAGGATATAGATATTATTTTAAGAAAATTTAGAAAATTCTTAGTTGATAAGAAAGCTAGTGGAAAACAAAAACAATGTAAGAAATTTCTTGAAAAGAAAAATCTTAAAAAAAAATCTTAAAAAAAAATTTCAATGAACCATGTTATGAGTGCTCTAGATATGGTAATTTTAGAAGAGAGTGCTCAGAAATTAAGAAAAATAAAGAAAAAGTACTGAATGATAGTTCAGAATATGAAATTTCTAGTTCATCATTTGATAATGAAAATTCATTTATAGCTTTTACCACTGTTGCTGATGATTTTTTTAAAATTGTGCTAACAAAATTTGAAAGTGGAGATGATGACAATAACTCATATGTAGAATTTATTGATGTTGACCATGAATTGAGTGTACAAAAAGTATATGATGATTTGTGTGAAAATGTATTAAAAGTTAAAAACTTACATAAAAAGTTGTACAATAAGTTAACATCAGTAAAGAATGAGAAGAATAATCTGGTTAAGGTATTGAAAACATTAGAAATAGAAATGTCAAAATTATGCACTCAACGAGCAATACTTTAAAATGAGCTGATAAAGTGTCAGGAAGTCAACAAAAATACAACAACCATAAAACTCGATGAACTACTAAAAGTTCAAAGAGTTAATTTTAACTGCACGGGATTGAGATACACGACTTCCAAAGGTTAAAATCACAATGTATTCGATCCCTCCTCTTCAAAAGGAATTGCCTTTGTGAAAGTAAATCAAGTGGAGAATATCCCAAAAAAAAAAATCGTGCACAAAGACAAGACAACAAAACTCCATCCAGGCAAACCCAAACTTAAGTTTATTCATACTTGTCCATGGTATTTTTGGACATATAAGGTCATATTGCTTTAACTTGAATAAAGTAAAAAATAAAAATAAAAGTTAAACAAGTTTAAAATAAAGGAAAAGACTCTAGAAAATTAAGTTGATGAGATCAGTTAACAAATCACTTTCATAAGTATCAAGCCTGATGAATTAGCAAAATTGTGTCTTCACAACAAAAAAAAAGATCATACAAAATGGTGTTGATGAAAAAAATAGGCCAAAAATTAAAATAAAGTGGGTGGTCAAAGAAGATGTTGTATCACATTAATAGATAGGACTATTTGCATGTTATTGCATTTATTGCGTATCATTAATTTAGGGCATGCATTGTATTTTTTGTTTTATTTGTTTTCTATTTATCAGCTTTTAGAAAAGAAATACAAACGGAAAATTTATATGTTTTGGGCCATATTTTTTAAGTGCATGATTTATGATGTATTAAAATTTTGAGCATGTGAGTATTCACCTAATAAATTCTTGAACCCATACATTTCTTTTCTTTGTGCAATCCACTTTGTATATACTAACTCTATGAGTCATCTTAACAAAATTCATTTTTAATACACTATGAAGAACTTGTATGATTGCAAAATTAATATTAAAAGGTTGAATATGTGTTATTGAGACACTCATCATAGAGGAAGTTTATGTCTTAACTTGATTAATACTAGTTGAATTTAGTACAAAAATTAAAGAAGTTTTCCCTTATTAAACACTACTTATTGATCCATATAAAAAAAATCGGTATTAAATCATTGCGAAAAAAGACTAACACCATAAACGAATCTAACATTTAAAATCTTTATAGAAAAAATCGTTGCTCAAATCATTGTAGAAAAATATGAGCAACAAAAACAAATTAAAAATGGGCTAGTTATGTAAAAGTATTTAAAAGAGACAATCATGTATCTACATCCTAACTTAAAGTTTGCTTTTAAGGTAATTAACAAACTCTTGAGAACATTTTTAAAAAGGAAACACTCATAAAAAAATATCACTAAGAAAGTGCATTATATGATAAAATATAATAAAAATGAGATGAATAAAGAGTTGCTATCTTATATAAATTGCTCACTCACATACTTACATGAACTTTAGATTTAATAATTCTATGAGGAGTGAACATCTATTGTGATTATAGCAATCAAGAGAATATAAGATCTTGAATTTATTTGTGGATGACACTATGGTTGAACTAAGATGCATCTAAACATATTTTATATAGATATTGAACTCACCATTTCGGTTTCTCTTTACTCCACACCAAGTGGTTGGTTTTATGTCTCAACCATTTTACCTCAATCATTTGCTCATTTCCTACATAAATTCATACACATATGATATATATATATATATATATATGTTCATGATGGATTTAAGGCTAGAGGAAATTGAGAAGGGTCAAGAACGATTAAGAGTCTAAGACTGTATTTTTCGTTGAAGTTTCTGGTTTGTTAGATTAGTGACAAAATTGGGGTGAGATCAAAGAATCATATTGATGATGTTGATGGTTTCAACCCTAGGAGGAGTTGAATGAGTTTTTGTTGTTCTTATTAATAAAGTTTAATATTGAGGGGGAAAACTCCAAGACTGAACAAGCTAATATTTTAAATCTAATGAATTTTTATCTCAATCACTATTCTTTTACGTTATTTTTTATTATTTGCTTGGAATTTCTACTCGATCTTGTGATCTGCTGTTTGTGCTTTTGACAGATATTATATTACATTTATCAAGTTGGTTTTGTCACCATTCAGCAAAAGGAAGAGAGTGTTGACGTAAAAATTTGGTTAGGATTAGGTGACTAAATTGATTAGAGTTTATCTTATTTTTAGATTTGTAATTTGAATGAATGTAAAATATTTTGAGGTTATCTATAGCTATTTGATTTTATCTAGAGGTTGTTAGCAAGTGTTTAGATAAATAAAAAGTGTAAAAATAAAGTTTCAAGAGATACATCTAATCCAAAGAAAAGTTTGAATTTACTAAGAAGATAAGTATCAGGTGCTGTAGAAGCTGTCAACATAATTTGTCAGTAGAGTTTTACTGCAATTTAAACTCCTATCAGATCTTATCCGTTAATAAAGTTTTATTGTGACTCAAACTTCTATCAAATTTAATACAGCAGAGTTTTATTGTAAGTCAAAATCTTATATGTAATGTGGATATAACTTATTTGAAAGGTTGAAGGTATCAAGTAATCATATTAGAATACCTAATTAAAGATATCGAATCTGACTTGAATTCAAAGACATTTAGTTAAAATGTTTCAACATGAAACATCCGCGGTTTGTATATAGCATAACAAATTAATTATCTTGATAGAGTCGTTAGCAGACACCTGATACAACTAAATCATTACATTGTCTACTAAAAAGGGATTCAATTAAATGTTCAAATCAACACTTGGATCGGCTTATTAAAAGTTAAAAAAATTGAGAGAACTTCAAGTGTTTTAATTTGAGAAAATTCTTGCTTGCTCGTCCTATCAACTTGAGTGTATGCATACTCTAATGAGGAATATAAGTGTATTGTTTAGCCACTAGAAGTTTCAGGAGGAAAGACAGTAGATTGAAAATCGTCAAGTTCTGACAATTACTGTAGTAGAAAGTAAGTGAGTCATTTATATTGTCAAATTAGAGTGTTTGATTGCAAAGATTTTATAATATCAAAACTTTACTTGAATAATCTCAATCTAATAAAATTGATTTTTTAGAATTTGACTGTTTCGTAAGATTTTACCTTTGAGAAATTCTTTAAAAGATTTCTTTTCGTAACCAATATTGTTGTTATGCACTTCTATCATTATATGAATTTGATTAACTATCAAATTATTATATAAGAATGACTAATCAATTTGTTGAGTGAATTGATAAAAGTTAATTTGAGAATTTCATATAGATCAATGTTATATCTTTAAAAGTTAATTTTATACATATAATTTTACATGACATGTTACGATAGGTTACATATAAGTTTACATGGCATGTTATGATAGATTAAAAGTATTATATCAATGTCTGTACTCAAGAATTATCTAATAATCTTCTTAGTCTTAATGTAATGGCCTAAGAATAGATACATGGTCATGATCTAGAAATTAGGTGATCAAGGCAAGTTGGCAGCTCAATATTGTAAAGTCTAGTTGGAAAGAATCCTATAATCTTAACGAAAAGATTGATAAAATTATAAATTAAAACTATAAATCAAAAAAATATATTTAATTTTGAGCTGTATACAAAAATAACCACATCACACCTATTCTACTAGCTAGTCCTCCATAATAAAAAAAATATTTTTTATATTCAAATACATTAAAATAAAAGAAAACGTCAAAAGGCGTTATTTTATTAACTAGTTGTGTAAAAATGATTAATTAACTGGTTGTCACTTCATAATTATTCTTTCTTAATTAATTATAATATATATATATATATGAAGGTGCAAATATGGTAATTAAAGAGCTGAACAAATTCCAAACATAGTAGTACCGAAATCCTCCGACTGCTTTTACTTTCCTCGACCAAATATTCTGCCCAACCTTTCTTGCCCATTCAGCATTACATATATATACATTTTCGGTTGCAATTAAACACGGGCGATTTGACACTAAACGTTTTTCCTTTTTTTTCGATTTGACACTAAAGTTTACTTCTGTTGACATAATTATACTGGATGTTTGTCATGACATGAGTCACATGATCAGCACTGCTACTCAACAATGATCGACGCGACTCTTGTCTGCAATAATGTCAATTTAAGGTCCGGTTTGTATTAAAAAAAATGTTTAATTTATTTTTAATTTTTTATTATATTTTTATAATTTTTTATATAAAATATATATTTTTATATACATTTTTAAAATTTTAATAAATTTTAATATATTTTTTAAAATTTTAATATACTTTTTAAAATTTTAAAATAATAATAATATTAAAAATAAATTAAATTCATCTCATTTTTAAATCTAAACAAAATCTGGTGTATATTATATAAAAAGGAGCTACATAGTTACTTATAAAATTTGAATTTTGATAATATATATTTTTTATATTTTAATAACTTTAAATATTTTTTTAAAATTATAATATTATTAAAAAATATTTTTTAATTATTAAAATCTTGTTTGTTTTCATAAATAAAATAAAATAATATAGACTAATTAAGATAAAAGTTAAAATTAAATAAAATATTATTAGAATATATTTTTTAATATTATTTTATTTTAAAATTTTAAAAAATTGAATTATCTATTTTTTTATTATAATTTTAAAAAATATATATAGTAATTATGAGATAAGATAAGTTTAAAAATTTATTAAAATGAACTAGACCTAAATTTTTTTTATAAAAAAAAAAAAAAAAAACCGATCTCCATGTGTGAATTTAGCTAGCATTTCTGTTATATAAATAGATCAATATATAGATCGTTTAGAAAAATAAAAATAAAAATAGATCAATAGATCATACATAGCCAGCTAGGTAATGAAGTCCATATATATATATACATATTGATAAATCATAAAAATCGATATTAATTAAGTTTCTATTTTGTGGACTTAATATTAAATATCATTAGTCAAGATTGTTTGATAATGATATCACGAGGAAGAGTAATATTATATCATTTTAATGTATATAAATCTCATGCATTTTCTTTAAAATAAGCGTAGAGTCCATTTTTCATATAAATATCATATTTTATATATATATATATTATATTATATTATATTAATTACCCACTTTTTTTAAAAATGAATATAATAGACAAACCCTACACTATAAATATTGTAATTTATCTATCATAAAAATCCAGAACCACTTATAATATTAATAGCAAAACAAACAAAAATTAATTAACGGTCAATATTGTTTGAGCTACGTGATCTGCACTCTGATATTCATGATGATGTGCATATATAACGTACCAGCATGACTGATAATGACTGATTCTGCCGACGGGCTTTAATTTAATATTGTACACATATAGTGCGCACTATATGTGTACAATATTAAATTAAAGCCCGTCGGCATATCAGTCATTATCAGATATTAGTGAAACGTCCCTTATTAATTTAATTTTCTTTATTTTTTTAAAACAGGCTTCCAGAATAGCCATCATCCATCGCTAAATATGTGTAGAATAATTTTTTTTTACAGTCTATTTAATGGACTGTATTATAATTCATATAACTACGTTTTAATTTTATAATTAAATAAAATAAATTTTTTAGATTTTTAAAATTCTTTATTTGTAAATAAATTTATTTTAATTAATTTTATTCTAAAATAAAAATTTCTCTATTTATTTATTTATTATTTCGATTCAGGAGCAAAACTACTCTTTGACTTGAGGGATTTTGGCCTTTTAAAATTTTTATAACTTGATAAAAATTAAAATTTGAAAAGTATTTTTATGAAACAGATTATATAAAAAATTAATATTTATTTCTTTTTAAATTTAGTTTAAGAGATCAAATTTTGTTTTGTAAATTGATCTCCTAAACTAAATTTTTTAGTTTTATCCTTGCCTAGACTGTAAAGGAGTTCAATTTTTTTAGATTATATATAGTATTACCCATATGTATAAGATGTCTGTACTGATCCTATATTTGGGTACTAGTCGCTAGCTGGATTATTTGATTTGATAATGTGAATTTATCTTTCTCTTCCTAAGCAAGTATATTATAAATATATTTAACAATTACATGATATAATAATCAATAGGATGAAAGACTTTAATATTCATCTTAAACCAATAAATATAACATAAGACATAAATATATATATATATATATATATATGAGGCCAATAACTTGATCCCTAATCTATTTTTCTATGAGAAAAAGCTACTTGAAGCAATTTTGATAAAAACCTAAAATAAACTGTAATACTGCAATCGAAAGTCACAGTAAAATAATATTTACTGCATTTCAATGATCTAGACTGGTTGCTATAGACTACCACTATCTTTTTTCCACGATCTTTAATTAGGAGAAGTAAGAATATAAGAAGATAGCAAATTGAAGATGCATTAAATCGTTGGCATGAGATGACCGTTTGAGACTGTGGTGTCACTTAGAGGCCACACATCACGCTAGAAGAGTGGAGGATGGTAGAGTCTAAAGAATTCGAGGTTATTGGTCCTAAAGATACTGAACGTGGCGACAATAAGCACTCCTCAATGCAGTGGCATGTGAATCTCATCACACGTGATTTGAGTTGCTTGTGGTTCATGTGCTACTCATTTTTACATTCTGCTTCGGTCCTCTAAAATATTGATGGCTGAGGAGTATTATGGTCGAAAATCAGTATGTCTCCTTGGATGAAAAACTAGAAAAAAAAAAAGTAGAAAACAAATTGAACAGTTTCTGGACAAGCCAAAAGGGAGGAGTAGCTCTAGGCTGAGAGGATGAAATGTTTGGGTCTTTGGTAGAGGGTAAATTCATCTCTGGAGAGAGAAAAAGATGAGGATTTTGATAGAGCTTGTTCATAATATGAATTCATCTTATATGCATTTTTAATATATTGCAGTTGAAAAATAATAAATATATCTCACTTTTTACGATACTTTACGCCCAATAATATTTAAAAAAAAAAAATTTATAAAAGCATCATTATTTTAGAAAAAAACCTTTATTTTTCAATATATATTATAAAATATGTTATAATATGTTGTGTGCTTACTCTTATTTGGTTGTTGAATTAAATTCAATTATATATCTCAGACCAATTATTAATGCATGGAATCCATTATATTTTTTTCAACTTCCCGTAAGAAAAGAAAAATTAAATTGTCATCTTAAGTATTTATTTATACATTTTAACCCAATAAAATATATATCTCCAACTAAAAAAATTTAACTCATCTTAATAAGACCTAATTTAAATTAAAAGATGAAATAAGATGAGTTGAGATGAATTTTAAAGATTAAATAAAATTTTATTTTTAATATTATTATTTTAAGATTTAAAAAAATTGATCAATTGAAATTTAAAAAAAAAATAAATTATTTATTATATTTTATATAAAAATTTAAAAAAATATAATGATAATTTTAAAATGAGTTATGAAATTCAATCGAGGCTAAAATTTCAAAAGATATTATTAAGTCTGTTCATCCAAATCAGGTTTTACTTGGCTCGATTTAAAATTTTATTTATTTTATAATTTTTTTAATTTTTTTTAAATATATAAAAAAATTTAAATTTAATTTCAAATTTAAGAATCCCAAATTCAGTTGATCAGCCAAAATTACAATAACCTAAATTACAATAACCTAAATGTCAACATGTCAGCAGTAAATGAACCCATCATGATGACGTACGGGCGACAGGATATATATGTGCAATAATTATGATCGATGCCCATAGTACATCATCATATTATCTATGGCTATTATGTTACCCTACCAAAAAAATATCTGCTTCGATATTTTTTTTCCCAATCTAGCATTCAGTTTCTATATATAGTATGTGTGGTTGGGTTAGGTAAACGAATCAACTATTGATCAAGAGCAGGCCGAAACAAGAGAAAGACCAGTCCTTAACAAAATATATGATCTCCCTGCGGCCTCCGATCCATTTTAGCTTGTATAAGTTTGGGGCTGGCAACCGTACGACATACACGAGTATATATTACTCATGTACGTCCTAATTAACAACGTACGGTACGTAATTTCATGCTAGCTAGCTTCATAATTTGAGTATTTGTTTGTTTTTCCCTAATTTTCCCTTGAATTAGTTGGACGTTGTAGTTTTTTCGTTTGGTACTGTGTAGCTAGTAGTGCTTGCATCTGAGGCGCTAGCTAGGCGCGCTGTTGTATTTTGCAAATTTAAGCCGTTGTGTTGAACGTTAACGTTTTGGTTCTGATGTTTTAATTGCAATTCCATGCCAATACCACGCAACCATATAGATTAATATACATGCATGATATTCATCTGCATATATATATATATAGTCATGAAATACGTTCTGGGATGAACATTGATCATCAGCCGATCATCTAATTTATAATCCTGATCTCATGATTGAGTAGGGAATATGATTAATAATGCATGATGATGAACCGGTTTGCAAATTAATTATCCTCTATCGATTCCTCATGCATGGTCTTATTGATCTACAAAGCAGATTACTAGGTTAATTTAGACATATTAGTCGAAATTAAGCTACAATTAATGACATTAATTAATGATAACAATCCCTCCCTAAAATGGTAATTAAAGAACATGCACGTACGGCCCGTTGATCGATCCTATTTTGGCCGGGAAAAAATCACAGTACATAATTACAAAAAGCTTGCCTCTTGTAAAATTCGCAATCCAGTACATGATGCCCTACTGATTCGCAAAGAAGATCAGAGAGTATGAAATATGTATATAATATATATATATATATATATATTATATGATAGAATATGATCATGTCCTCATAAAAGAAACAGTAGAAAGTATATATAGTTGTCTGGTAGATAATGGAAATTATACATATATCCCTATATCGAAAAACAAAGATCTGCTTATAATTCACTAATCAACAAATTGGTTAGTCATCAACCATACAAATTATTTAATAATAGGCAATAACGTACATAAAGTAAATATATTAGATAACACTTAAATTGGTACTAAAGGAAAATCCTTTAAAGAATTTTTTAAAAGGAAAATTCTACCGGCCGATAGCCAAATTCAGAAAAATCAATATTATTATTTGAAAATCAAATACAAGTCTCAATTACAATTTTTTTTTCAATTAACTCTCTCCCTTGACACGACAAACGACCCATTTGCCTCTAGCTATCGTAGTTAGCTATCTACAACCAAAATCTCCAACAATTTTTAAACATTGGCTATTCTCCTAGAACTCCAATGACTAAATCACGATCACTCAATTTCCAATATAGAGTGCAAGCACACTATGAGAGGAACAATATGAATATTTCTAAGGAAATTTAGTCACTAAAATAAGCATTGGAAAGTGATTTAAAAAAATATCCAAAACTAAATCTCTATAAATCTAACTAGTAAAATCCCTTAAATAAAGGGAGTGGCATTCTGTTGACAGAGTGCCTCTATCGCGACGAACTTTGTTGATGAAATGTTTACATCTACCACCTTGTCTTCTCAGCAATAACAGTTTTCCATTCAAACTGTTCTGATTTGGATAATACAAAACTCTTAAACTCGATTTTTATACTCTTGACTTATCTAAAACATTTCTTAACAACCTCTAGCTAGATAGAATCAAAATAGTTATAGATAAAGTCAATGTGTTTTACATTTATCTATATTACAAAACTAAAAATAAGATGAAGTCTATCATCTTAGTACTCATTTGGAGAGTGAGATGAGACAAAAATTTTGTGAATAGTAGTAAGATATTTTGTGAATAGTAGTGAGATAATTTGAATTGAGTATGTTTTGGGTTTGGAAAAAAGAGAAAAAAAATTGAATAAAAATTTTGAGAAATGTTATTTTGCCCACTCACTTTGACACCTCATGCATTTTAGTTTTTTTCTTTTTACTTAATGACTAAGGAAGTGTTTATTAGTATATTGTTAATTTTTTTATTATTTTTTAAAAACATTTTAAAATAACAATTTTTTATATAAAAATAATTTATTTTTATTTTTATTTCTTTAAAGATTTTGAATTTTGTTTGAGAATAAAATGAAATGAGATAAGATAAGACAAAATAAGCTAATAAAAATCTTATATCTCATCTTATGCCCCAAACATGTCCTAGCTAGTCACATATTCTTAACGACCAAACTTATCAACTTATTAGTCACCCAGTCCTTGTCAAACTCCTGCATTTATATGAATTCATCTTTGATCTATATATCAAAGAATATTGCTGTATTTCTTTTTTATAATTTTTTTTCTGTGTTACCTTATTCAATAACATGAAAATTAATTATAATTAAACGCCTGTATAGAGCTGTTGCAAGCTGTACAATTAATGAAAGGTTCTATTTGGATTGAGAGATGAAATGAGATGAGTATTGATATGAAATTATTAAAATAATATTTTTTAATATTATTATTATTTTAAGAATTGAAAAGTTGGATTAAAATTTAAACAATTTAAATTATTTATTATATTTTGTATAAATATTTTAAAAAATATAATAATAACTTTGGAAGGACTGATCTTAACTTGAAAACTCAAAAGTCAAACCGGCCGGGCTGAAAACTATTCCAGTGGAGAGCTAGCCACCCACATGCAGCCAGCGGGCATTAGAACGCACCGCGCGTATATATATATATATATATATATATATATATATAGATAGATAGATATACGAATTTGACATTTTCACTCAAATATAGCAAGCCATGCCATACATATAAGGCTGCAAACGAACAGAGTTGCTCGTGAATAATGTAAACTCGACTCGTATAAATTCGATTCGAACTCGATTCGTTTAATAAATGAGTTGTTCGTGAGTACTAATATTGATTCGAATATTAAACGAGCTAAACTCGTATAATCTCGACTCGATTCGGTTTGTGCTCGTGAACAAGATTCGTATAAACTCGATTCGATTCGTTTTGGGCTCGTAACAATACTCGTAATATTTCTATATACATATATATAATTTTGCATATATTCTTAAATATATTCTTTTATTATATATATTTTCTATGTTATATATATATTATTTTTAATATTTTGTATAAGTAATATATTTTGTTATTTTATATAGAAGTAACATTTTGTTTCTTTACAATAATAATGTATTAAGTTTACAAAAAAATTATTGAGTCAAATATTTATAAAGAGTAAGAAACTCGAGTAATTACTCGATTAAATTCGACTCGGTTCGTTAGAGAGTAAAAATAAAGATCGATAAGAAACTCGATTCCACTCGAGCTCGTCTTTGATCTGCTTGAATTCGACTCGACTCGACAAACTCTCAGCTCGACTCGAACTTGAACTCGAATTATTTGAGTCCAGATTAACTCGATTCGATTCAAACTCGTCTTTGACCGAATCGTTTGCAGCCCTATATACACATTAGAGCAGCCTTACGTACACATTAGAGGTGTTGCAAGCTGCATGTACAATTAATAAAAACTCAACTATATTACGTAATGCTTCAGTTCAATATTCTTTGACTTGATGCATGTTAACAATTAATTAGCTAGTGACACTAATTAATTAATAATTATCTTAATTAATCTTAATTAATTAATTAATTAATTGCTATTTGAGTGAAAATGTCAAATTCTTATATATATATATATATATATATATACGTTACGTACTACTGCCTGCTGGCTGAATGCGGGTGGCTCTCTGTTTTAGTATTGAAATATTCAATATTATATACAGAAAAGATTTATGTAATTATAAATTAAGTAATTATCACATAATTATTTTAAAAAAAGTAAAAAAAAAATGTGACTTATATAAAAAAAAATAATTAAGTTTTAAATAGTAGATTACATATATTCATTTTTAAATTGATTATGCAATATTTATACAAATTACGATTGAATGTAACATTAGTCTTCCAAAAATAAAAAATGTAACATTAGTCTATATTATATATTCTCTTTGCGTTGTTATGGCCGTACTTGATCTCAGTTATCTGGCTGAATGTGCATTTGGCCGCTTGGTTGGTATGTCCTCATTTTCTATTGGCAGCTCATTTTGTACTTATTGTGTGGTTTGATCAGTACGTACTTGAAGAACCATGCACGCGCATTGTCTCTGAATTTTAAATTGACGCATTTCATGTGGGGAATAATTCTGAATCTAATAATATATATTGAGATATATATATATATATGTATATATATGAGAAAAAGAGTTTTTTTAGCATGTCTTGATCATCTTTTCGAGATGAGTCTGGTGATCATGATCTTATTTATATTCTACCCAGAAAACTAAAGCATAACTTCTTCATGAAAATTAGGACTGATCTTCCATAGTAGTGTTGCTACTGTCCGTATTTAAAGGAAAATTATAGTTTATTCATTTTGATATCTAATGTATTTTTATTTTTATTTCTTTTTACTTAATAATTAAATAAATGATTATTAATGTAGTAATATTTTTTTAAATTTTTTAAAATTATTTTAATAAATGATAATAAAAAAATTGGTTGGACAGTAAGCTCCAAAAACCAGTGGCCCTTTGAAGACGACATGATAGCACGACCCATATTTAAAGAGTAATATTACATAGTATTAAATGATTGAAAATTATTTATTGATCTATTATTTAATGTCATATTATTGGGATGATGAAAAAGAGAATGAAGAATAAATTTATCCATATTTGAATGATCATGATGATGGCTTCATGTCAATATTTAATGAGTAGTAGCCATGTTCAACCATTTATGAACCTTAGATCCTCGCTTCGCATGCAGCAATATTAAAGCAACTGACTTCTGCAATTCCAAGCCGATTGACAAATCATGGATGAGGAACTTGTTTCAAGCTGGCCTAATGTTCAGTCCGTACCTGACTCTTATGTGCGCCCACCAGAAGAAAGACCCGGGAAGCTCCTTCTTAGTTCCAGCAAAACAATTCCAGTTGTTGATCTTGAGGCTCATGATGAAACCCAAATCATTCTGCATATTATGAAAGCTACCAAGGACTTTGGATTTTTCCAGGTGCAAATTAACTCATGATCAACCGGCTATTGTTTTCTCTCCCTTTATTTATTAATTATTTTTTACTTTATCAATCTGTACTTAGCTAGCTTCTCAGATATAAAGTTTCTAAAACTTCTTTGGAAAGGAAATCATCTTTTAAAATAACTATTTTCTATTAAAATGATTATTTCGTTTTAAAATGAGTTTGTTTTCATCCTAAGAAATTATTATAAGTATAAATAATCTGTCATAAAAACTCGTTTTTCTTATAAATAAAATTGAAAAAAGAAAGAAAAGAGAGATATAATGTTCAAAGTATGAATAGTAGTCATTTTTATATATGCATGTTTCGATATGTTTATCATGTAAACTTTACATACATTCCTGTCCAAAAATGTGTTAATGATCAGGCCATCAATCACGGAGTTCCAAAAGTATTAATGGATGAAGCAATGGCTGTTTTCAAAGAATTCCATGCCATGCCTGAGAAGGACAAGACAAGTGAAGGCTCCAAGGACCCCAGTAGAAACTGCAGTTTCTATAGAAGCAGTAAAAATTACACGACTGAGGATGTTCATGTGTGGAGGGATGCACTTACACACCCTTGTCATGATCCTTTGGAGGAACACATGAAATTTTGGCCTGCAAAGCCAGCAAGATACAGGTTATATATCAAAGAAGCAGTATCATTATTATTATTTTTTTGATATGCCCTGTTTGGTGGTTGGACTACATTGAAATCAGCTCAATTCAATCTAATTTAGACTGATTCTAATATTCAACAATCTAACTATCAAATTCCTAACTTCATTTTAACTTAAAATCTCTTCACATGTGAGATTCACAACATTTTTAAATTCAATATATACTTCTTTACAAGCAAGATTCACAACATTTTAAAAATTTTCATTAATATATCTTAATTCATTTTAATAATATTCAAATACATGATCTAAACACATAATAATTGGACCCTACAAAATTGATTCTACTATTTCAATTCATTATTATTCATAAAGAATCTAACTCAACTCAACCTTCAAACATAGACTAAACTGATCATTTTGCTATTGGCAATTAATACACAGGGATGTTGTCGGGAAGTTTGTAGTAGAATTGAGAAAGCTGGGGGAGAAAATTTTGGAGCTGCTTTGTGAAGGATTAGGACTTGGTGCTAGTTATTTCAGCAGTACTGGACTTAGTGGGAATCCAGTACTGTTGGTAAATCATTATCCTCGCTGTCCAGACCCAAGTTTGACCTTAGGATTAATCAGACACATAGACCCTAGCCTCATTACACTATTGCTCCAAGAAGAAAATGGACTTCAAGTCTTCAAAGATGGTGAATGGATTGCTGTTGAACCTCTTCCTCATGCCTTTGTATTTAACGTAGGCGTCGTGTTACAGGTATGTCTGAATTTATCTCATTAAATAAATTGACCTTAGGATTAATTAACGTGATTTTATGTAATCCGTTAAATTTATTTTACATTAAAAATAACTTTATAATCTGATGTACCATATCAAAATACACCAGTTCGTAAATTTACTTTTATATAATTCATTTATAATTAAAATATTTCTCAGAAGATAAAGCTAGCTATTACAAGTCTCAAATAGATAACTCTCATACAAATTTTTTATATAAAAGTAGGTCTTACTAATAAAGAATAGTTTTTTTTTTCCACTTTGGTCTACTTGTTTACAATGACTTGATCTATGGGACTCGTCTATTTAGAACTTGTACAAATCATTTATCTTAATTATAACTCTTGTATAGCTAGCTTGTTATAATTTTCTTGGTAAAAGCTGGCTTTAATTAATTTGCATGAAAATGTTCACTCTGAGCTGTAGATTATAAGCAATGGGAAGCTTAAAGGTGTTGAACATCGAGTAGTCACAAATTCAACTCTTGCTCGAACATCGGTTGCCTTCTTCATTTATCCTTGTAATGATATTGTTATTGAACCTGAAAAGGCTCTGACAAATGCATGCAATCCCCCATTGTTCAGATCCATGAGATTTACAGAATTTCAAAGAAACTTCTTGTCTAGATTTGCCAATTCTGAGGCAGTGCTGCAATTTTTAAGCTCTCATGTGCATAAGTACTGACCATGAAGCAAGAGAACGGATCATCGTGAAGATGCTATCGTTTGCACTATACTAGGAGACAATTATATATATACATATATGTAAGTTTTCCTTGTGAATATATATCAAAAATTCACAAATTTGTCTTTCATAAATATGTATAATTATATAATGCAATCTGCTAATTCAGATTGTATAATTCTGACGAGATCCAATGTCAAGTAATATTCCAACATAAGGTAATTAATATTATTTGTCTTCTGATCTTCATGTAGATAAATAATGAAAAGGATCCTCTCTAATCTCTAATTCTATACTCTCTTATAGCATTTCTCCATTATGGTGTCTCTTCATAATTGACATTAGTTTGATGTATATACATATATACATGATATATATATATATATAGGACATTGCTACATGAATACCGTCTGGAGCTTTCAGCTCTAATGTACAGCTAAGCAAATTTAATCTTCCTATTTTTCTTTCTTATTTTTATCATGTTAAAATATTTTTAATTATTAAGTAAAAATAAAATAAATGAAATACATGATGTGTCAAAATAAGGTATCAAAATAACATTTTCAATATATATACAAGAGAGAGAGAGAGAGAGAGATTTGAAATTGTAGGAAGCTCAAAATAATATTTGGGCTAGCCCAATGATGCTTTGGATGGGCAGTGCATCCTTGCTAATCAAGGAAATCGTATAATATGGAATAGGTATACCAAAAACTTGTAAGGTCTCCCCCATTTCAACTATGACACTTAGTTACCAATGAATTGCACAGGATCTCCATTTAAAAAAGCCCTTCTTCAAGTTTTCAAGCTTTCTCATGCACCTCTCTACCAACATGATTAATGTCTTCAAGTCAAATGGTAGGGCTTCGGCCTCTCTCCAACTCTCATCACCTCCATGTACCTATGTCTATACCAGACAAAATAAGCTAAAGTGCATCCATGTATCTTAGAATCTTTCACTCCATCCATTTGATTGGTTTCTTTATTCTTTATTAAAATCAATCTTTCGCTAAATTTTCTAGCCCCCACTCTTATTCTTCCACTTGGATTCCAATAAGCTTTTGTCTTTCTCTGAATATAAATTACTGTATCTAAGTCACTAGCATGAGTCATTCTATTCAAGATCTTAGTAAAATTACCATTCTCTATTTCTGCTTCGAACATCTCAAACTTCCCATTTAACCATCTGCCATGAAAAACCAGACGAACCCAATTTATCAGCCATCCCTGCCTCCTTCAGATCAGTCCTCTTTTCCCACACTAGCCATTGCTATTCTATGCATCATGGCCACTGCTTTCTTCCTAGTTAGCTACTGCCTCATTGTGACCAAGTTCTGCTCAAACTGGCATGAAACTAATCTGCTGAGATGGTTTTCGACATTGCGAGCAAGACATCGGGACGATCCCTTTATAGCTCTCTCTCCATCGATTTGGAATCATGGGCTTGATGAATCGGTCATTAGTGAAATCCCAAGGTGTCAATTCAGAGGAGAAGGTAAGACCAGAAGTGTTTGCTGCGTGGTTTGTTTGAATGAGTTTCAAGAAGAGGATATGCAGAGAGTTCTTCCCCAATGCAGCCATGCATTTCACTTGGATTGTATTGATATATGGCTTCAAAACAATGCAAACTGTCCTCTTTGCAGATTAAGTATTTCCGGCACAAGCCGGTCTGGGATTGATCGGATCATTGCACCAAGCTCTTCACCACAAGACTCTGATCAGATCTCGCACAATAGCCTCATGAGTAGTGAAGAAGACTTCGTGGTGATTGAATTGGGGGGAGAAGATGAAGTTGCATTACTACGAAGGCAACAAGGGAGAAACGATTCAGTACTAGAAGTTCAAGTGCAGCCCAAGAATCATTCACCAATGAAGTTGGAAAAGAAGCTAATTGGAAAGTTAAAACCAAGAAATTTGCAGCATGTTTCAATCATGGGAGATGAGTGTGTTGATATAAGAGAAAAAGATGATCGGTTTTCTATTCAACCCATCAGAAGATCTTTCTCAATGAACTCTGCATCTGATCAACAGGTTTACTTAACCGTTCAAGCAATCATTCAACAGAAAAGTCATCGTCATCGTATTGAGGTTAGTACAAGTACTGCAGATTGTGATGCCAGAAGCCCAAGGATCCAGAAAAGCAATTCTTCTTCCTATTAGTTTTACATGTAATGTGAGAGAATTCGTTTTCTTTACATCAATTTCCGTTTTCATCAATTTTCCTTCTTTTTTTTGGAGTGGAGGTGCTTTAAATTAACAGAAAATTTCCGTCTTTTTTATTTTTATTTTTTCTTCTGCATCATATTAATTTGTTCTTGATAATGATAGCTGCCATTCCCTTTAATAGAAGCCGGAGTAGAGGGGCGACGGGGAATAAATGGCCATAACTACAGAGATTATATAAATATTGGTGAATTGCACAAGAAATTGTCTTAAATAATAAAGATGTTTAAATCTTAGACTCAGCTTAAAATTATACTAAACTGAATTGATCTTAAAATTAGACTGGATTGAACTGATCTCAATGGAGTCTACCAACCAAACCAAATGTAATTGTTTTGGCAAGACGTTTTCACTGTTCGGTCCCTTCCCATGTTGGTGTCGGTTGGTTTTCTTTGGAGATGAGCCTGACATTTTAATATATCTCAGCCATCCAGAAATTAATAATCAAAGCTCAACATTATCATGAAATTGGTAATCTTGGGGCAAAAGAATCAGTACTAGAATATCTTGACCAACAAGCATATCTCAATTTTCTTTCCCCAAACGTGCTTTGCTAAGTAGCAGACAATATTATGAAAAAAAATACATGTACTTCTTGGAATGCTATCATGATGTTCACATCAACCGGACCTAGTATCTATCTAGTCATTATCACATTCCAAAACGAAATAAGAGTTTTAGGATCATAACCAAACACGCTTTGCTACCTCTCAAAAGTCATAATAAGCTATCAATCACTGCCAAACATGCATAATTGCAGCTTGCTTAACATATAATCTATTGGCGCCAGTGAAAATGTAGCACAACCATGAAGTTAGGCCCTTGTTTGGATTTCGAAAAATGTTTTATCTCATTTTATCTCATCGTTACAATTTTTTTAAATCCAAAAACAACAATAATATTAAAAATTAATATCCTAATAATATTTTATTTATCTTTCATCTAAAACCATCTCATCAAACCTTTGAATCCAAACTATGCCTAAGAATTCTTTTTTTATAGAGCAATCCAGTGCCAAACAGAACTCTTCTCCCAGTCTTGGCCAACTTGTTAAAACTGGCTTGGGAATGTGGCAAAGAGCAAATTGCAGGACACATCAAGTGGAAAGAACCATCAAAACTCGTCCCAAAATTCAGGACCCCACTCGTATCATAATATTGTTTAGCGAGAAAAGCCAAGTACTGTTCCTCCAACTGTTCATCGTAGTCGTAATATTGTTTAGTGTGAAAAGCCCGTTGTTCCTGCAACTGTTCATCGTAGTCGTAATATTGTTTAGTGTGAAAAGCCCGTTGTTCCTGCAACTGTTCCTGCAACTGTTCTTGCAACTGTTCCTGCAACTTTTGCTGCAACACTATATCCAAGCATGTTACACAATCTTCCTTTGGAGTGGCTGTTCCTTTCTTGACAAGATTTCGGAAAGCAATCTCCCAGATCCATCTAAAGTCTGCAAACTTTTTATGTTTTAGAAAACGCTTTTGCAATTGACATAAACACTAAAAAAAAACCAAAAAGATATAAACAGTAGTGTCCTAACTCCTAGCTGCATATTAAGAGCATTAGCAATAGTATATTCATTGTCAAATCCAAATTAAAATTTCTCTTTCAGCTATAATCCACATGATTTAGCTAAATAATCCACATTAGTCTAGCAAATTCAAAATCCAAATTATAATATAAAATTATATATTTTAATATAATTATTTTTAAAAAAAAAATTGCAAATACATTTATATATTAATTATTAATCTTAGTAAACAATAAAATTATTGTTTTTTTTAACTATTTGTTCTCTCAACCTATCATTAATTTTAGTACATTTTACCATTTTCAAATTCAATCCATTTGGAAAGATTTATTAATGGGAATAAATCCTTTTATGCGTCTGATTGCCATTCTCAAGATGCTCAACTAGATGTTGAAAATGAAAAAACAAACACTATTTAGAGTTGCCCAAATGAATACTTGTTATGGAATTTCACTTCACTACATCCAGAACATGTAGCTCAGCGTCCCTCTCCCTTCCATTCACAAAGAATCATGTAGAGAAACAAAACAAACTTTTCCACTCTAATTGAATCATGCCACAAAGAATAACATTAGATAAACAAAACAAACTTTTCCCAAAGAATATAGATATATCACATACAAAAAAAACTTGACAAGCACACGTGAATCACATATAAAATGAGGATTCTCTTTGGCCAAAATGAGTTTCACAGTTTCTGAGTAGATAAATGTAACAAACGGGCATGGAATCCACACTTCTTGGACTGGTCCAAAATTGCTTCAGAGAGAGAATAAATTTTAGTTATATTCCTGAATTTGACTACTAAACACTAACAAGTGCACACACTAATGAATATAACTTAATAACATATTATACAAAGCTTGTTTTGTTAGCCGCTCAAGATCATGCTTTCTGCTACTCAAGAATGGATCCCATTTATAAGGTGGAAAAAATACTTCAGAATTTTTTTTAAGTAAATATAGTAAATAATTTGCATTCCTATCATTATCCAAGAACATAAACAGAGAGGACACCTTCAAATGAAAAAGGGTTGTCCAACATGTACAGTCATCAAAATGCTTTTAAATGAATTTTGTATAAATAACATCTACAACAAGGCAACCAAAAGCAGGGTATCCAGCCACTGCAACTGTAGGAACACACATAGAAATTAAAAACAAATAAATAACAACAATAAAAGTGGACATAGGTTAAGAATTAAGCAGTGTCTAATTGAAACTTAGCACAAGCTTTGAACCCATTATACAGCTCTCTTAGTTTAACCCTGTTAGGCACTATTTTTCTAGGTTCTGTTGCAATGACAGCGGCATGCAAAACAATTCCTGAACTAAGGTTATAAAAGCTCGAGCATGAACTATCCAATTATAAGTTTGGCTTCTCGGAAAACAGACAAACAATATATGGCTCTATATATAAAGCATGCAGAAGTAGAACCATATATGGCTCTCTCTCTCTCTCTACAAGAGAAACAGTTGCAGTCAAACAAGCATGATGCCTATTAATCAAATTAATCCAGATACTAATATACCCCAACATAAGAATCAAACAGATGCAAACATTTAATTACAATTAATATAGCCCATGATGCTTAACCAAATTAATCCAGCTACTTCTCAAACAAGCCCTTCAAAATGGACAGTACTTTTCTAATGGTTTTGACAAGTAATATGCAGCAAAAGCTACTTTTTCTTGCATTTCAATTAAAACCTAATGCTTTCATTTCTGAAAATAAAAATAAACAAAGGGGACCATCAAAAAATAAAGATCAGAAAAGAAGTCTCACCAACACGTGCAGAAATAACAGAAATAACAGTCTGAAGTGAAATAACAATCTAAAGCCATGGATCCAAACCAGATAGAATATAAATGATGGAATAGAAATGAAATCTAGTTCCCAAAACCAATAACTAAACTCAGAATGGTATAGGGATCCATAGCAAGCATTAGTTTAAACCAGTTCAACTGGGAGCTATCTCCCATCACCCACAAACACAAAATAACAACAAGAACAAAAACACAATTCCTGCTCACCAGCAAACAAAACTCCATCCGTGAAAAAACCAAAGGAATCTAACAACGGAGATAAATAAATAAATGTTTAACAGGGGGTAAATTTTTTTACAATCCAAAAATTCGAAATAAAGAACTTCACAATCCAAACATCAACACCAACTACCCAGTAATGGAAGATTGCCCCGCAAATCATATCATTTTAACACAATATAGTTTACTGGGACCAAAAATTAATTCATAATCCCGAGTTGGAAGGGTCAAAAATCCCTAATAAGGGAAAGAAAGTAAGAAACCCCAGATTAAAGCATGCACTTTCAAAACAGAACCTGGTGATTCGAAGAAACCCTATAGAGAAAGAAAATCCGAGCAAAAATTTTGAGTTCTTTGAGGAGAAATAGACGAAAACACCATCGGAGAAAATAGGAAGATAAATGGAAGAGAGACTTATGTTTGACCTGGAAGACGACGCCAAGTTTCGATGACCGATGGAGAGAACCTGCTGGACTAGACGGAGGCAGCTTGCAGGTTGAAGATGAAACCAACACCATCGAGTGGCACGCTGGGTGAAATCAAAAATAAATCTGAGAATGTGAGTTCGCGAAAAGGAAAGGAAAGGAAATCGCGATGAAATTTCGAGGAGAATGGAATGGGGCTTCACGCAAAACGTAAATATTGATAAAAGATACAAATGAATGTGAAACAGTAGCTCGCCAATATTGGCGAGGGCCATTGATTTACTATAGCGAAAGTTTAAGACTTGGCTTGCAGTGGGCTATAGCGAGCGCACTGCTCAGCATCAATCTTTGCAAGGGAAAAAATCTTCATATCTATCTCCCGCGAATTCTTCAAAATCTTTCGTGACAGCTTATTCAGCTTTAGGGCCGTCTCAACCTCCACCGAATTCTGATCCAAATGCTTCTTATGTATCTCCAACGCCTTCATACAATATGGCAACGGCTCACTAGAGTCTAAAACTGCAACAAATGCTTTGGCCAAATCTCGGTTTGCCTTACCCAATTCGCTACAATTTTTCTCCAAAGTCACCGCCTTAATCTCCAAACACTTCCTAAGACGCCCAAGAGCCTCCTTTCTCCTCCCCATTGTCGTCTTCAAATTTGCCAACCCAAATTGCAAAGCGTAAAGCACCGGTCTAAGATTTTAAAATCCTTACCGCTTTAACGCCCATTCTCTAACCTATCCAATATCCAATCGGCCCTATCAAGGTACTCCAAATTAACAGCAATCATTTTCAAATTATAAAGAACAGAACCCATTAATTGCAAAGTTGTTGCAAGAAGCAAAGAAGAAGCTTTATCATCTCTATCGAAAGCTTTCAAAGCTCTATCTGCAAAAGATAGAACCTTTTCAGGGTCCTCGCCTTCTTGATCGAGTTTGAGGCCAAGTTTCAAGGAAGCCAATCCAAGATCTATCCCATCAAAAGCTGATTCTATGTCCTTGAAAGCCTTGAGCATTTCCTCGGCGGTCTTCGCAGACTCAAAAGCCTCTTCCAGCTCAGATTTTTCCTTCAGTTTTTTCTGCCTCGAGGGCAGCTGGCTCGGGTTCCCGACAAGGGTATCCATATTTCGAAAAGGACTGGTTCGAAATTGGTTGGGCTTGAACAATATGCCATGAGTTTTGGCGCAGGGCTTAAGATGGGTGGGGGAGACTAGAGGGGCAGTAGAAGAAGAAGAGTCACAAAAATAATTTCTGAATAGAAGGGCGGCAAGTGATTTCGGTCTGTGGCCACAGAGCTGTGAGAAGATCGAGATGGTGGGTTTTCTCATGGCGGAACTCGGAGAGGTTTTGGCATTCTGATTTCCGGCCGCTGGGAGTTTGGTTTTTAAACCTTTGCAGACCCCTATACGAGTATTATTTTTTCATGGGTGACGCTGGTGGCCGAAGCAGCCCACGTTAAGTGGACAGTAAATACAATAAAAATAATAAAAAATATATATAATAAAAATAATAAAATAAAAAATATATATAATATAATATATATATATATAATAAAAAATATAATAAAAAAATAAAATGAAGATAATTTTAAGAGATGATTCGACTCTAATGAAACCATGGCAATGACGATATTTTATATATTAAATTTTACAATACAATTACCTCATCATAACTTAAATATAAATAATAAAATAAGATAATTAACTTTTAATTTTAGTTATTAATATCAAACTTTTATATTGGGTTGTTTAATTATAAATATATATAATAATTAATAATTAAGTCTTTTATAATTATTTAAAATTATTAAATTAATAATATTTTCATATATGATTATTCTATCTATTATATCTTAATTAATAATCATTTTTTAATTAAATTATGATTTTACAAAAATAATGAGTAATCATATTATATTTAAATTGAATTACTAATCGATATTTTAAAAAAGAATTCTACATATTCCCAACTATATTTTTTTTTTATCAAATAAGATTTAATTTTCTTTACCCAAGAATTGTATTAACTCTATTTTCAATTCAACTATTTACTTTTGCCAAACTTTCTTTTATCTATATTTATCATTCAATCATCTTCTTTTATTAAAGACCCACCTCGAAGATCTCTTGTAGAGAGTGGCATTCGTTCATTTGAGAGTACATGTGCTTCAGGTGCTATAACATTATCATTTATGCTATCGAAAAAATTTTCATCAAATAGCGTGGCCATCATTCATCTCAATATAATTATAATGAATGAAATGGGAAAAAAATGAAGGTACATGTATTTGAATACTCAATATAACAATGAAATGAATGCAAAGTTATGTAAAATAAATTATAAAAAATAAAAAATAAAAATAATTTAGTGGTCTACCATCCTGCATGCAGCTCAGTATGCAGTATTACACGGTGAAGTGCATGCAGGATAGAAGGAACAGAAAGAATAATTTTAAATTTTACAGTGTATTCAATCAGGTTGTTTTACACACTGTATTCAATTGGGTTGTCTGTCTTTACTTACACAGAATTGATAAAAGGGCTAAGGAAAACCGGGAGGATTGAAGAGGCCTAGCGGTATATACATAGATATGCTCAGAGGGGTGCAAGCCTGATGTTGTGCTTATAAACAATCTGATAAATATTTTGGGAAGAGCTGGCCGTGTGCAAGATGCTCTTGAGATTTTTAATGAAATGGAATCATTGCAGTGCAAACCTAATGTTGTGACGGCCTATAACTAGTAGGCCTGTAAAATTACACATTATGCTATCGCAAATTTTTTAAATTTTATGCGGTAATTCTGGGCTGCATGCAGGATTGAAAGAATAATCTAGTGTTGAGACAATTACAAAAATAAAATCATAAGAACGTTTATGTATCTCTTTTACACTTTACAGTTTACACTGATTTTAAAAACTCTTATCTTCATATTATTTTTCTCTACAAATAATGATATTGGCCGCCCGCCACCGCCGCCACCACCACCACCGCTTAAAAAAGAGACTTTTATTTTATTTTAATTTTTAATCACATACCTAGAAACTTGTATATAGCAACTTTCACATTAATATAATTTGGTTTCTGCAATTGTTGGTAGTTCCAAAGTAGTTGTAGCCCAAAAAGAAAAAAGAAAAAGAAAATAGCAGTAGTTCGATACTTGTTAATACAAATGCTGGTTAGTAATAATGTAAAAGTGCATCCTGAAAGTGAGTCCTATTGCAAGTGCATTTTCTATATCTTTTTAATCTCCTTCAAAAAAATTCAATGACCAATAATTAGCCTCAATCATATTTATGTGTACTATTTCAGTCTAATTATTATGCTGTCATATATTTCTAATATTCAGTAGAATTCAAGGTATTTCTTATTGTTCTTCATTTGGGATTTGCTAAGCACGAGAAAAAAAAAAAAAAAAAAAAAAAAAAGGAAGCTACGTGATGCAAGTTGGAAAAGTACAAGAAAAATCATTTCACACTGAACTTATATTCCAAGCCAGGGGAATTGAACCTGTCATCTTGTCTGCGGGAGAGCTGGAATCTGAAAGAGCTAATATGATTGGTTTCTAGCATGCCTTAATGAATCATGAGCCATAGCCAAAGATGCCAAAGATTGGATTGTGGGGTAGATTCTAGGTTCGATTCTTAAGAAACAAATACAGGTATAATAATATTTGATGAAACTACTGTCGGGCAGGACCCTGGTGCAGATCAATGGGGGTTCATCCATCTTCCATAATGTAATAATTGGTTCTTTTAATTAAAATTCAAACTTCCTAAGTTAGAGAAAAGGGTTCAAAAACATAAAACGTAGTGCTTTCTTCCAAGAAATAAAAGACATTTTTTTTTTTTGGCTATGTTCATTAATACATTACCAATTGAGAACAAATAACGATATAGCTCACTTGACTCTATCAACTCATGTCAAATATAAAAAATTGTTGCCTTTATGTTCTATATCTTTGATGAATTGGACAAATAAATCATTTTGAGGAGATATATAACGATAGATGATGTCCTATAATCATAATATAGAGAATGTATTTGCAATAGGACCCACAAAATAACACAAAGAAATGAAAACAGAGAAATAAAGGAAACGACCTGCATATTTAAACTGGTATAAATAAGGGGCATTCATGGGAAAGGCAGCATTACAAGTAGTCCACATATGACTGAATGAGAGTCTACTATGAATTAATTTTCTCATTGTTATGATTTTGAGTGTTTTCAGGTTCTCCCAGTCATGGTAATGGGTGCATTCATACATTTTTTAGAATCTTTTTGGATTTGTGAGAGGATGAAGGAACCCCAATGTAGATTAATGCATTGATCATCTCAAGATTGTCTTAGGATCATGTTCTCAATGGTATGTCTAAAGCCGAAGACATTCAATTTTATATTGTCTCATTTCTTAAACTTTATGCAACATCTCTCTCTTTCTTTAAATAACATTTTACATTATGAATGTCTGTAGTTCCAAAGAAAAATTTATAAGGACGTGTAAAAGTTTTAACCAATACCCATTTATCATCAAGTGCTCAGCCACCATTCACTATCCTTTTTATTTTCCCAAAACTATGAACAAAGAAACAAAACTAAAAACAAAACAAAAAAACTATGGATTGTCATCCTAGAGACTGCTGTGAGTACCTATTTCAAAATGCCTAAAAATAGAACAAATACAAATTTCTCCAATACACACAAAGATAAAATAAGGAAATTAAACGATAATCGCACAACGAAAATAAGGGGCGAAAATATGAAAAAAAAATTAAAACTTTCGAACTATTTAAAAGGCTCGATTTGCATAAAAAATTCCGTCTAAGAAGAATTTTTCTAAAGTTCTAGGGTTTGATTGAGATGAAAAATCCCTTCCTACATAGAGAAATTGAGTATGATTAAGGTTTGGAGACATAGAGTATTTGCGAGGTGGGAGGAGACGATCGACGAGAGAGAGGGAAATGATTGTTTTTCAAAGTGGAACGAGACGATGGGATCTACTCCACGGTGTCACTACTGCTGCACAAGTTCTTCTTCACCTTCAACGAAGATAAAGTGGGTCGAATGGGAGGAGACAATGGGAATACCTTTGTCTTGGACCTGCTTCACGGTTCTCTTCTTATTCAACATTGAACGAACGGTTGGCGAACGAGGGTAATTTCGAAAGAAGGAAGTCACGGAAAGTAAATCTGGAATTGAGGAGAGATGAAAGTAATAAAGAGAAAAGTAAAAAAATATTAAAATATACATTTGACCAATCTTCAGACTGGCCAAATTTGGCTTTTAATTTAACTACACTGTTAACTTGAGTTAAAATATTTGACTTATGAATAATTCAATGTGGAGACCAAATAAGACTTATTGTTTAAAATCTCATTGGATTTGGCTTTTAGCCAATCCAATGATAATGCTCTAATTGGCAAATTTCGGCAACCGTTCTAGATTTTTTTTTTCTTCACATGGCCAGAGGACGATTGGAGCTTCAACTCCAACTACCTCCTCCCTTAGTTTTTGCTTAGTTTTTCTTTCTCGTTTATCTATTTTCCTTAATTTGTTTTCCTAATTTTTCCACTTTAGTGCCGACCTGAGTCAATTTATTACCTTCTGACGTCTTTCGAACAACACACGCGACCTCTACAACCTCTCCAACTGTCAATCTCCATTCTTGCAGAGGGGGATGGCAATTATGCACGACGCATTGGCTGTGTCGTGCTTGTCATTCACGTATAGTCACGATTTGGAGAGGTTTCTGAAGCCACGCACGACTCCACCAGTATTGGAGGTCTCGAATTGTTAAGATCTGACCAACCATTCACTTTCTCAAGCAGCGCGTGTACCACATGCGCCACTACAGACTATATGGGCTCTCTACTGGTGACTCGACTCCGACTCTAGCTACTACCATATGTTTTTGCTTTTCCTAATCCTTGATTTTGTAAGAGGAATCGTGGACCTCTTCAACAATCAATTTAAGACAACAAGTGATAGTGCACATACCACTTTCATTGCTTTTAGGGAAAGTTTCACCACCATCAGCGATGATTTCATTGTTCGCATTTTTGTGAAACACTTTATTTTCATTTTTTTATAAGATGGCATCATTTTGTAAGATATAGATAGGATCCAAGAAATTGGTCCTAAATAAATCTTTTTTCTTTTTTTTTCTCTTTTTTTCACCTCTTTTACACTCTTGTTTATTGCTTTGAGGCATTTTGTTTAGGAAACTCACATCCTCCTCATATATTATGTTTCTAGTTTAATGAAATTGCATGCTTAAAAAAATATATTGATTTTTACAATACGTCGGTACATCATCTTATTTATCTTTTTTTTATGTTTTATTTAAATATTATACTTTTTAATACTTTTTTATTCATTTCAAATAAAGTTAAAAAAAATAAAAAGTAAATGAATAAAGAGCAAAAAATAGCGAAAGAGAAAAATAAATTAAATATTTATACAAATGTGAATAGAATTCCATATATGTTGAGGTGATACTGTAGCAATTTGAATATTAGTTAGAAAATACATAATCTATTAGAAGGATTATATTGAACTATTTTTTTTTTTTTAAATCTATAAAATCAATTTTATGTTACTCATTGAGAATGTTTTTAGTTGTCGTAGACTGATCAAAGAATTATTTGAGGTGTCTACGAATCCGTCGTTGGGATTTTTTTTTAAGCAATTATATAAATATTGGTGAATTGCACAAGATTTGTTTTCTTTTAAGTCTCAAATAATAGTTTTGGCCAGACGTTTTCACCGTTTGGTCCCTTCCCATGTTGGTGTCGGTGGGTTTTCTTTGGAGATACGTTTTTGAAGAATGAATGTATGAGCTTGAGATTTTAATATGTCTCACCCGTCCAGAAATTGATAATCAAAGCTCAACAATGTCGTGTAATTGGTAATCTTGGAGTTGGGGCCAAAGAATAACTAGAATATCTTGACCATCAAGCATATCTCAATTTTCTTTCTCCAGGTAACAAATCAGAATAAACCCATCTAGAAATTGATAATCATAACAGAATATCATTAAGTAGCAGACAATATTATGACTTAAAAAAACCTGGATTTCACTTGGAATGGTATGATGATGTTCACATCAACTGGACCTACTATCTATCTAGTCATTATCACATTCCAAAACGAAAAGGGAGTTTTTAGTCTTGATTTGGATTTAAAGATGAAATGAAATAATTTTAATAAAAAATTAAAATTGATTGAAATATTATTAGAATATTATTTATATTTTGAAATTTGAAAAAAATTAAATTAAAATTTGAAAAAATTAAATTGTTTATTATATTTTGTATAAGAATTTAAAAAAAAAATTGTAATGATGAAATAAGATGAGATGAGATAAGATGCTTTTCAAATCCAAACAAGACGTTAAGATCGCAACCAAACACGCTTTGCCACCTCTCAAAAGTCATAATAAGCTATTAATCACGGCCAAACAAGCATAATTGCAGCTTGCTTTAACATATAATCCATTGGCGCCAATGACAATGTAGCACAAGCATGAAGTTAAGAATTCATTCTTTGTAGAGCAATCCAGTGCCAAACAGACCTCTTCTCCCAGTCTTGGCTAACTTTCTCAAACGGGCTTTGGATGTGGCAGAGAGCCAATTGGCAGGACACATCAAGTGGAAAGAACCATCAAAACTCGTCTCTTGGATCCCAAAATTCAGGTTATCACCAATCAGACTGGTATACCAAGTGTTTTTACAAAGACACTAATGAGTTTTATATGAGTAGTAATTTCACATTAAGAATATAATATAACAAGTTTCAGCATGAATTGGAATTCATTTTTGTGCAACCCCGAGGCTGCCAATTGAGGGATGATAACTTCTCATCGAGAATAATGTGTATCATTTAAAAAAAACACTATGTATTCATAATTTAGTAGAGAGAACCTTATTGATACAGAATAATTAACATTTAGGCATCCTGAAAAATCAAAATTGATAAATTCTCCATAATCAAATTCAGTGGCTCAAATGACACGCTACGCACAAACTTCCGACGCCTCAAAAGCGGAAGAAACCACCCTCACCATATCAACAATATGAAAGTGACATGTGGTAATGTGATAAGAGTATGTAGTAGATTGGTTTATAAAGAAGGTGTCTAACTTGTGCTGGATTGCTTTTGACCGGCAAGAATACCAGGTTGTGAGCTCCTGGAAGAGACATCAGTGTAGGGCAAGGGCAATGCTTTTATGGGAAGATCCTTTGATGATGCACCATGGGCCTTTTTCTTTAGCTGTTCAAGAAGTTGGCGGCCTTCTTGGAGTTCATCTTCTGCGCTTGAGCCATGGTTTTCCCATGCATCATTTACTCGCTGCTGGAATTCTATTGCTAGAGCATAGCTGCACAACACAAGAGATAACTTTGACGTACATCACTCATAATATATTGTTGTGAGAAAGACCCACTCTTCCTGCAACCCGTGCTGTATTTAAAATTTACACTTCGTTGAAAAAATAAATCCTTACAGTGAAGACACAAATTTAACTAATCATTTCCTTTTTGTGTCACTAAATTGCACAGTGAGGAATATATTCATACAAAAATGACGCGCTCTTCCTTCTATCACGTCTGTCTTCATATAAGGTGCTATTTAAAATGAAGTTTGTGACCATTCAACAAACACGTTGTATTATAAGGATATTTTTGCGGTAGAAATAGAAGAACACCTTTTTATTTGAGCTAGGAAATCAATCCTACAGGAAAAAGAAGTCATAAAGGAAGACGATTTGAGCAGACAGTAACTCAAGAATCTTGACAAAGTCAGTTCTCTGGAATCTGAGATGGAGATATAATTTATCTTTTTCGCTTTAACTTCAACTAAGACCATAGTCATAGACGTTATTTTACATTCCAAATAAGACATACACATGATTATTTTTACTCAGAATCGTATCTCCAATGTGGCGAAGGAAAAAGGTATTATTAAATACTCCCACATCAAGTTGAGAAGCACAAGGCCATCGAGAAAAAAGATTGAAAACGCTCATGTCAAGCTAAGTAAATTAGTTATAACCCGTCAGGAAATCAGACCCAAAAGCAGGGAAACCGTTCATACCTTCCCATTGAGCCATACGCTTTTGAGAGGTTCTGACATGCCTCAATGGAATCAGCATGATGAGGACCAAGAGATACATCCATGATGTCCTTTGCAACAGCAAACATTTGAGCAGCTGCCTGAGGTCTATCTAACTCCAAATATGCTGCCCCCAAATTATTGTAGATATACCCAACACCAAAATGCTTCTGACCAAAGCTCTCTTTCAGCCTTTCTGCAGCACCCTCCAAAAATGGAATAGCCTGCGCCACCTTACCTGTCAACAAAAGCAACCACCCTATTCTTGCAGAAACGCTTCCTTCAGAGTGCTGTTCTTGTGGGAGCTTCTCAAGCAAAGCCAACGATCTCTTTAATAAAGAAATTGCAGTTTCAAACTCGTTCATAGTTTCATATTGCATTGCTATCTCGGAGTATGCTTCAGAAACTTCCACTGGAGTGGCTGTTTCTTTCTTGTCAAGAATTCCCAAAGCAATCTCCAAACTCCTTTTTGAGTCTGCAAACTTTTCCTGATTACACAACGCTTTTGCCATTGATATAAACACTAGTGCCCTAGTCTCACTATCTTTATCTGTGAGCTGGACAACACCCTTCAAAGTATTAATAGCGGTTTCATATTTCCCTAGCGCAATCTGCATATTAGCAGCATCGATTTCTGCACGGAGTAAATCAGAATCATGACCCCAATTCTTCAAAACCTTTCGTGACAGCTCGTTCTGCTCCAGGGCCTTCTCATGCTCCTCTAAACCGGTATAAATAACCCCAAGAAGCCTCCTATCATATGCAACCTCCACCGAATTCTGACCCAAATGCTTCTTATGTATCTCCAACGCCTTCATACAATATGGCAACGCCTCCTTAAAGTCTAAAACTCCAACATATGCTTCGGCCAAATCTCGGTTTGCTTTACCCAATTCCCTACAATCTTTCTCCAATGTTACCTCCTTAATCTCTAAACACTTGCTAAGATGCCCAAGAGCCTCCTCTCTCCTCCCCATTGCCGTCTTCACATTTGCCAACTCAAGTTGCACTGCGTGAAGCACTGGTCTAAAATCCTCACCGCTTAAACCCTCATTCTCTAACCTACCCAATATCCGATTGGCCCTATTAAGGTACCCCAAACTATCAGCAAACCTTTTCAAATTATAATTAACAGAACCCAATAATTGCAAAGTCATTGCAAGAAGCAAAGAATAAGGTTTATCATCTCTATCGAAAGCTTTCAAAGCTCTATTTGCAAAAGATAGAACCTTTTCAGGGTCCTCAGCTTCTTGGTCGAGTTTGAGGCCAAGTTTCAAGGAAGCCAATCCAAGATCTCTCGCATCAAAAGCTGATTCCATGTCCTTGAAAGCCTTGAGCATTTCTTCGGTGGTCTTCGCAGACTCAAAAGCCTCTTCAAGCTCAGATTTTTCCTTCAGTTTTTTCTGCCTCGAGGACAGTTGGCTCGGGTTCCCGACAAGGGTATCCATATTTCGAAAAGGATTGGTTCGAAATTGATTGGGCTTGAACAATACGCCATGAGTTTTGGCGCAGGGCTTGAGATGGATGGGGGAGACAAGCGGGGCAGTAGAAGAAGAAGGGTCACAAAAATAATTTCTGGATAGAAGGGCGGCAAATGATTTCGGTCTGTGACGACAGAACTGTGAGAAGATCGAGATGGGGGGTTTTCTCATGGCGGAACTTGGAGAGGTTTAGGAATTCTGGCCGCTGGGAGTTTGGATTTTTGTTAAACCTTTGCAAACCCCTAACTATGGTTTTCTGTTGTCGTAAACTGATCAAAGATTATTCGAGGGGTCTCCGAACCCGTCGTTAGGAATTTTTTTTTTTTTTGATAGAATCTCAAATTCTCTCTTATAAACGAACGTCGGCAAATCCCACCACTAAATTATGTGAATGACCCTATCATTATTATTTTAAATTTTGCATAGTGACTTGCATAGTAACTTACATAATAATTTCAAAGCCTATAAATAAGGACTTCAGTTGTAATGAAATTCATAAGAAAAAATAGAGAGAGAAAGAAAGTTTCAGTTTTTAAGAGTTTCAGAGAGAATTTCTTATTTTTCTTTTACAATAGTAGCTCCTTTCTTTAAGTTTTATAACACGTTATCAGCACGACGGTTCTGCCAATTCTGAAACTAGTGGCCTTATTCCTCTGTAAGTTTTTCAATATATTATTTGAAATTTTTGATATATTTTATTAATGATTATCTGTGTGAATTTATAATATATTTTCTGAGATACACATATTTATTATTTATATGTGTAGAAAATGGCAAATCTTACAAAATTAGAATTTGTTGCTCTTGATATATCTGGGAAAAATTATTTATCCTGGATACTTGATGCTGAAATACATCTTGATGCAATGAATCTGGGAGAAACTATTAAAGAAGGAAATCAAGCATTCCTGCAGGAACATGCTAAAGCAATGATTTTCCTTCGCCACCATCTTCATGAAGAATTGAAAATAGAATATCTCACAGTAAAAGATCCCTATATTTTGTGGAATAATTTAAGGGAGAGGTATGAACACCAGAAGACTGTCATCCTCCCAAGAGCTCGTTCTCAATGGATGCACCTGAGGTTGCAAGATTTTAAAAGTGTTAGTGAGTATAATTCCGCACTTTTTAAAATAAGCTCAGTATTAAAATTATGCGGTGAGAAAATCACCGATGAAGATATGTTAGAGAAGACTTTTACTACATTTCATGCCTCGAATGTGCTCCTGCAGCAGCAGTATCGAGAGAGAAAGTTCAAGAAATATTCTGAACTTATATCATGTCTTCTAGTAGCTGAGCAGAATAATGAGCTCTTAATAGAAATCCACCAGTCACGCCTTACTGGCTCAATATCATTCCCTGAAGTGAATGGTAATAGGTTTGCATCATTCCCAGAAGTGAATGGTGCATCCTTTAGAAGAAATCGGAGGCGTAGACGTGGTAGGAGAAATTATAGAAATGTTGGTCCCAGGAGTGACAACATTAAAAGGGATTATAATATACCATATCACCAGAAGTGGTACAATTCAGAGAGGGGTAAAAATCCTCAGAATAATTCTTCAAAGAAAAGTGAAGAGGTGTGCCATAGATGTGGAATGACTGGACATTGATCACGTACCTGTCGTACGGCCAGGCACTTAGCTGATTTATATCAAGCTTCTATTAAAGGAAAGAATAAAGTGCATGAAACAAATTTAGTAGAACCATCAGATGATTTATTAGATTCAGTAGATGTAGACGTTACTCATCTTGATGTATCTGATTTCTTTAATCATCCTGATGGTAGTATTGAACACTTAATTGGAGATGGAAGTGTTCCACTCAATTAATATATTTTCTTTCTATCAGTAATAAAAGTTTTGTATATTTTGTAGAATCATGGATCACATTGATGAGCTTTTTATCTCTGAGTTGAATGATAAAGATATATGTCTGGCTGACAGTGCTACAACTCACACAATTCTCAAAGAAAAGAAATATTTTCAAAATCTAAAACTAAGTAAAGCCTATATCCATACCATATCAGGTTCATCGGATTTAATTGAGGGCTCCGGAAGAGCTTATATTGTGTTGCCTAATGGCACCAAATTTTGTATTGATGATGCTCTATTCTCTTCACAATCCAGAAGAAATTTATTGAGTTTCAAAGATATACGTCGTAATGATTATCATATTGAAACGACCAATGAAGGCAGTAAAGAGCATCTTCTTATTACTAAAACAGTATCGGGCCAGAAGTTCGTATTAGAAAAACTGTCTGCTCTATGTTCTGGATTGTATTATACAAAAATGAGAACAATTGAATCATATGTGGTAATGCACCAGAAGTGCATTGACCCTAAAGTATTTATGACTTGGCATGATCGCCTTGGACATCCGGGTTCTATAATGATGAGACGAATTATTGAAAATTCGCATGGGCATCCCTTAAAGAATCAAAAGATATTTCTACCCAATGAATCTCCGTGCTCTGCATGTTCTCAAGGTAAGTTAATTATTAGACCATCTCCCTCAAAAGTCATTGTTGAATCTCCATCCTTTTTACAAAGGATTCACGGAGATATATGTGGGCCTATTCATCCATCAAGTGGACCATTTAGATATTTTATGGTTCTAATTGATGCATCTAGTCGATGGTCACATGTTTGTCTTCTTTCCACTAGAAATGTTGCATTTGCTAGACTTCTTGCTCAGATAATTAAACTACGAGCACAATTTCCTGAATATCCAATTAAGACCATTCGATTGGATAATGCAGGTGAATTTTCATCTCAAGTTTTTGATGACTATTGCATGTCAATAGGAATAGATGTTGAACATCCTGTTGCCCATACACACACACAAAACGGTTTAGCTGAGTCTTTGATTAAAAGGCTTCAACTAATCGCTAGACTTTTACTTATGAAATCAAGACTACCTATTTCTGTTTGGGGACATGCTATACTTCATGCAGCATCTCTAATTCGCATTAGACCATCTGCATATCATAAATATTTTCTATTACAGCTTGCATATGGTCAACAACCAAATATTTCTCATCTTCGTACTTTTGGATGTGCTGTATATGTTCCAATTGCACCTCCACAACGTACAAAAATGGGCCCTCAACGTAGACTTGGGATATATGTTGGTTTTGATTCTCCATCCATTATTAGATACATTGAACCCCTTACAGGGGATATGTTTATAGCACGTTTTGAGGATTGTCATTTTGACGAATCAAATTTTCCGTTAATGGGTAAAGAAAAGTCGGTGCCTGAAGCACGACAAGATATTACTTGGGATAATAAGACCCTGTCTCATTTTGATCCTCCTACAAATGAATGTAAACGGGAAGTTTAAAGGATTATTCATTTGCAAAATGTTGCAAATCAGTTACCGGATGTATTTACTGACACTAAAGGTGTAGTAAAATCTTATATTCCTGCTGTTAATACTCCAGCAAGGATTAAAGTCCCTGAAGGACAAATTGTCAAAGCAGCAATAGGTGAATCTAAAATACGCCTGAAGCGTGGAAGACCTATTGGTGCAAAAGACAAAATTCCCAGAAGGAAAAGAATACAAAATGAATTTGGTGTTCCTGAAGAACGCGTACCCACAATACAGGCCACAAATATAATTGGTGCTCCTAAAGAGCTTAAATCTTCTATTCCAGAACCTCCTGAAGAGGAAACTTTTGAAGAGTATAAATCTCCTAAAAAGGGACCTCCTGAAGAGGTGTGTCATGAAATGTTTTCTCCTGAACAGGAACAGGTACCTGAAAATAATGAGATCTCAATACATTTCATGAAAACTGGAGAAATTCTGGATAGAAATAAAACTGTTGTCGACAACATATTTTCATATAAAATGGCCCTTGAAATTACCAGAAGTAATGAAGAAAGTGAGCCAAAAAGCGTCGAAGAATGTCGACGTAGAAATGATTGGCCAAAATGGAAAACAGCTATTGAAGCTGAATTAAATTCGCTAACAAAACGAGAAGTATTTGGACCTGTTGTCCAAACACCAAAGGGTGTGATGCCTGTTGGATATAAGTGGGTATTTGTACGAAAACGTAATGAGAAAAATGAAATTGTGCGATACAAAACACGGCTTGTTGCACAAGGTTTCCTGCAGAAACCCGGGATTGATTATGAAGAAACATACTCTCCCGTTATGGATGCAATCACATTTAGATTTTTGATTAGTCTGGTTGTTACAAAAGGATTAGAAATGCGGTTGATGGATGTGGTCACTGCATATTTATATGGATCCTTAGACCATGACATATATATGAAAATCCCTGAAGGATATAAGATGCCTGAAGCATCTACAAGTACATCTAGAAATATGTACTCAATCAGACTACAAAGATCTTTATATGGGTTGAAGCAATCCGGACGCATGTGGTATAATCGCTTCAGCGAATATCTATTGAAAGAAGGATTTGAGAATAATCTTATATGCCCATGTGTTTTTATTAAGAAATCAGAATCTGGATTTGTCATTATTGCGGTTTATGTTGATGATTTAAATATTGTGGGAACTCCTGAAGAGATCTCAAAAACCGCTATATATTTAAAGTATGAATTTGAAATGAAAGATCTTGGCAAAACAAAACTTTGTCTCGGCCTGCAGCTTGAGCACTTGCCAAATGGAATTTTTATTCATCAGTCCATGTATATTGAGAAAGTCCTAAAGCATTTTTATATGGACAAATCTCATCCTCTGAGTACTCCAATGATTATTCGAACACTTGATGTGAAGAAAGATCCATTCCGTCCTTGTGATGACGATGAAGAAATTCTTGGTCCTGAAGTACCATATCTCAGTGCAGTTGGAGCTTTGATGTATCTTGCAAATTGCACTCGACCAGATATTACATTCTCAGTTAATCTGCTTGCAAGATATAGTTCTGCACCAACTCGAAGGCATTGGAATGGCATTAAACATGTCCTTCGTTACCTTCATGGTACGGTTGATATGAGATTATTTTATCAACGTGGTTCAAGTCCAGAATTGATTGGGTATGCAGATGCAGGTTATCTTTCAGACCCACACAGAGGTAGATCTCAAACTGGATATTTATTTACTTATGGAGATACTGCCATATCATGGAGATCTGTTAAGCAGACACTATCTGCTACTTCTTCAAATCACTCAGAAATCATTGCTATTCATGAAGCAAGTCGAGAGTGTATTTGGTTGAGATCAGTTATTCAACATATCCAAGAAAAGTGTGGACTTTCCATGATCAATAATAGCCCAACAATCTTATATGAAGATAATACTGCTTGTATCACTCAAATCAGAGGAGGATATATCAAAGGTGACAGAACCAAACATATTTCACCGAAATTCTTTTATACTCATGAACTTCAAGAAAAATGTAAAATTGATGTCAAGCAGATACGATCTAGTGATAATCTGGCAGATTTATTCACAAAGGCGTTACCAACTTCCACATTCAAGAAGATTGTGCATAACATTGGAATGCGAAGACTCAAAGATCTTTTGTCATGCACTTTTCAGGGGGAGTAAATGTGCTGATTGTACTCTTTTTCCTTCGCTGAGGTTTTGTCCCACTGGGTTTTCCTCTGCAAGGTTTTAATGAGGCAATCTTAAAACACTTGTGGATACATAAGAAAACTGTACTCTTTTTCCTTCACCATTGGTTTTTCTTCCCACTGGGTTTTTCCTTGGCAAGGTTTTAACGAGGCAGATTCTTTATGGGTGGTCATTCAAGGGGGAGTGTTATAAACGAACGCGGCAGCCGCCCCCTGTCCCACCACTAAATTATGTGAATGACCCCACCACTATTATTTTAAATTCCGTATAGTGACTTGCATAGTGACTTGCATAGTAACTTGCATAGTAATTTCAAAGCCTATAAATAGGGGCTTCAGTTGTAATGAAATTCATAAGAAAAAATAGAGAGAGAAAGAAAGTTTCAGTTTTTAAGAGTTTCAGAGAGAATTTCTTATTTCTCTTTTGCAATAGTAGCTCATTTCTTTAAGTTTTATAACATTCTCAATTTTATTAAAGAATCTCCCTTTATCAAATTTAAGTTTGGAAAATGAAAACAGCTTAGTCTATTTAATTTTGAATACAATTTTAACAAATTAAAAAATTAAATTATGGTTATATTTATAAATTTTAATTTAAAATTAAGTTATGTAATAATTTAGAAATAGTTTTTAGGCCCAATGGGCCATGTACCATTGGACTGCTAGGGCAGGGCGGATGAGTTGTCCAACCCCGCCCCCTAGCACCGAGGCTTGGCCAATAAACTTTATCCCTGCCTATTTTGGGATGGGGTGTTGGGAAGGGTCACCACTGCCCCTACTTATGCAGATGGTACTCTTATGACTCACTCTATTTTTTGTTACTATAAAGAAAAAACACACCAATTAAACTGCAAATTGTTATAAAATTAAAGAAAGAAACTATTATTGCAAGAGAGAAATATATAAGAAACTCTTTGAAATTTTTAAGAACTGAAACTTTTTTTTCTCTCTATATTTTCTTATAAATTTCATTACAATTGAAGTTCCTATTTATAACCTTTGAAATTACTATACAAATTACTATGCAAGTCACCATGCAGGATTTAAAATAATAGTGGTAGAGTCATTCATATAATTTTAGTGATGGGACAGGGGGCGGCAGCCGTCCCACCAATTTTGTTTAATTTCGTTACACTCCCCCTTGAATGACTACCCATAAAGAATCTGTCTCATTAAAACCTTGCCAAGGAAAAATCCAGTAGGAAGAAAAATCAATGGCGAAGGAAAAAGAGTACAGTCTTCTTATGTAACCACAAGTGCTTTAAGATTACCTCATTAAAACCTTGCAGAGGAAAACCCAGTGGGACAAAACCTCAGCGAAGGAAAAAGAGTACAATCAGCACCAATCTTTTACTCCCCTTGAAAAGTGCATGACTATAGGTCTTTGAGTTTTCGCATTCCAATGTTATGCACAATCTTCTTGAATGTCGAAGTTGGTAACGCTTTTATGAATAAATCTATCAGATTATCACTAGATCGTATCTGCTTGACATCAGTTTCACATTTCTCTTGAATTCATGAGTATAAAAGAATTTAGGTGAAATATGTTTTGTTCTGTCACCTTTAATATATCCTCCTCTGATTTAAGTGATACAAGCAGTATTATCTTCATATAAGATTGTTGGACTATTATTGATCATAGGAAGTTCACACTTTTCCTAAATATGTTGAATAACTGATCTCAGCCAAATATACTCTCAACTTGCTTCATGAATAACAATGATCTCTGGGTGATTTGAAGAAGTAGCACATAGTATCTGCTTAACAAATCTCCATGATATGGCAGTACCTCCATAAGTAAATAAATATCCAGTTTGAGATCTACTTTTGTGTGGATCTGAAAGATAACTTGCATCTACATACTCAATCAATTGTGAACTTGATCCACGTTGATAAAAAAATCTCATATCAACCGTACCATGAAGGTAACGAAGGACATGTTTAATGCTATTCCAATACCTTCGAGTTGGTGCAAAACTATATCTTGCAAGCAGATTAACTGAGAATGTAATATCTGGTCGAGTGCAATTTGCAAGATACATCAAAACTCCAATTGCACTAAGATATGGTACTTCAAGACCAAGAATTTCTTCATCGTCATCACAAGGATGGAATGGATCATTCTTCACATCAAGTGTTCGAATAATCATTTGAGTATTTAAGGGATGAGATTTTTCTATATAAAAGTGTTTTAGGACTTTCTCAGTATACATGGACTGATAAATAAAAATTTCATTTGGCAAGTGCTCGAGCTGCAGGCAGAGACAAAATTTTGTTTTGTCAGAATCTTTCATTTCAAATTCATTCTTTAAATATATAACCATTTTTTAGATCTCTTCAGGAATTCCTACAATATTTAAATCATCAACATAAACCGCAATAATAATAAATCCAGATTCTTATTTTTTTTATAAAAACACATGGGTATGTAGGATTATTCTCGAATCCTTCTTTCAATAGATATTCACTTAAACGATTATACCACATGCGTCCGGATTACTTCAACCCATATAAATATCTTTGTAGTCTGGCAGAGTACATATTTCTAGATGTACTTGTATATGTTTCAGGCATTTTATATCCCTCAGGGATTCTCATATATATGTCATGGTCTAAGGATCCATATAAATATGCAGTGACCACATCCATCAACCGCATTTCTAATCCTTTTGTGACAATCAAACTAATCAAAAATCTAAATGCGATTGCATCCATGACGGGAGAATATATTTCTTCATAATCAATCCCAGATTTCTGCAGGAAACCTTATGCGACAAGCCGTGCTTTGTACCGCATAATTTTATTTTTCTCACTACGTTTTCGTACAAATACCCACTTATATCCAACAGGCATTACACCCTTTAATGTTTGGACAACAGATCCAAATATTTCTCGCTTTGCTAGCGAATTTAATTTAGTTTCAATAGCTGATTTCCATTTTGGCCAATCATTTCTATGTCGACATTCTTCGATGGTTTTTGACTTACTTTTTTCATTACTTCTGGTAATGTCAATGACCATTTTATATGAAAATATGTTGTCGACAACAGTTTTATTTCTATCCAAAATTTCTCCAGTTTTCATGAAATGTATTGAGATATCATATTTTTAGGTACTTGTTCCTTTTCAGAAAAAAATATTTCATGACACACATTTTCAGGAGGTCCATTTTCAGGAGATTTATACTCTTCAGGAGTTTCCTCTTCAAGAGATTCTGGAATAAAATATTTGAGTTTTTTAGGAGTATCAATTATATTTGTAGCCTGTATTGTAGGTACGTATTTTTCAAGAATACCAAATTCATTTTGTATTCTTTTCCTTCTGAGAATTTTGTCTTTTGTACCAATAGGTCTTCCACGCTTCAGGCGTGCCTTAAATTCACCTATTGCTGTTTTGACAATTTATCTTTCAGGGACTTCAATCCTTACTGGAGCATTAACAGCAAAAATATAAGATTTTACTACACCTTTAATGTCAGTAAATATATCTGGTAATTGATTTGTAACATTTTATAAATGAATAATCCTCTGAACTTCTCGTTTACATTCATTTGTAGTAGGATCAAATTGAGACAGGGTCTTATTATCCCAAATAATATATTGTCGTGCTTCAGGTACCGACTTTTCTTTACCCATTAATAGAAAATTGGATTCGTCAAAGTGACAATTCTCAAAACATGCTTTAAATATATCCCCTGTAAGGGGTTCAAGGTATCTAATAATAGATGGAGAATCAAAACCAACATATATCCCAAGTCTACGTTGAAGACTCATTTTTGTACATTGTGAAGGTGCAATTGGAACATATACAGCACATCCAAAAATACAAAGATGAGAAATATTTGGTTGTTGACCAAATGCAAGCTGTAATGGAGAATATTTATGATATGCAAATGGTCTAATGTGAATTAGAGATGCTGCATGAAGTATAGCATGTCTCCAAGTGGAAACAGGTAGTCTTGATTTCATAAGTAAAAGTCTAGCGATTAGCTGAAACCTTTTGATCAAAGATTCAACTAAACCGTTTTGTGTGTGTGTATGGGTAACTGAATGTTCAGCATCTATTCCTATTGACATGCAATAATCATCAAAAACTTGAGATGAAAATTCATCTGCATTATCCAATCGAATTGTCTTAATTGGATACTCAGGAAATTGTGCTCGTAGTTTAATTATCTGAGCAAAAAGTCTAGCAAATCAACATTTCTAGCGGAAAGCAGGCAAACATGTGACTATCGACTAAATGCATCAATCAAAACTATAAATATCTAAATGGTCCACTTGATGGATGAATAGGCCCACATATATCTCCGTGAATCCTTTGTAAAAAGGATGGAAATTCAACAATGACTTTTGAGGGAGATGGTCTGATAATCAACTTACATTGAGAACATACAGAGCACGGAAATTCATTTGGTAGAAATATCTTTTGATTCTTTAAGGGATGTCCATGCGAATTTTTAATAATTCGTCTCATCATTATAGATCTCAGATGTCCAAGGCAATCATGCCAAGTCATAAATATTTTAGGATCAATGCAATTCTGGTGCATTACCACATATGATTCAATTGTTCTCATCTTTGTATAATATAATCCAGAACATAGAACAGACAGTTTTTCTAATACGAGCTTCTAGTCCGATATTGTTTTAGTAATAAGAAGATACTCTTTACTATTTTCATTGGTCGTTTAAATATGATAGTCATTACGACGTATATATTTGAAACTCAATAAATTTTTTCTAGATTGTGAAGAGAATAGAACATCATCAATACGAAATTTGGTGCTATTAGGCAACACAATATAAGCTCTTCCGGAGCCCTCAATTAAATATGATGAACCTGATATGGTATGGATATAGGCTTTACTTAGTGTTAGATTTTGAAAATATTTCTTTTTTTTTTTAGAATTGTGTGAGTTGTAGTACTGTTAGCCAAACATATATCTCTATCATTCAACTTAGAGATAAAAAGCCAATCAATGTGATCTATGATTTTACAAAATATACAAAACTTTTCTTACAGATAGAAAGAAAATATATTAATTAAGTGGAACACTTCCATCTTCAATTAAGTGTTCAATACTACATTCAGGATGATTAAAGAAATCAGAAACATCAATATGAGTAACATCTACATCTACTGAATCTAATAAATCATCTGATAGTTCTATTAAATTTGTTTCATGCATTTTATTATTTCCTTTAATAGAAACTTGATATAAATCAGCTAAATGTCTGACCGTACGACAGGTACGTGACTAACGTCCAGTCATTCCACATCTATGGCACACCTCTTCACTTTTTTTTGAAGAATTATTCTGGAGATTTTTACCCCTTTCTGAATTGTACCACTTCTGGTGATACAGTATATTATTATCCATTTTAATGTTGTCACTTCTGAGGCTAACATTTCTATAATTTCTCCTACCACGTCTACGCCCTCGATTTCTTCTAAAGGATGCACCATTCACTTTTGGGAATGATGCAAACCTATTATCATTCACTTCAGGGAATGATATTGATCCAGTAGAGCGTAACTAGTGGTTTGCTAATAAAAGTTCATTGTTCTGTTCAGCTACTAGAAGACATGATATAAATTCAGAATATTTCTTGAACTTTCTCTCTCGATACTGCTGCTGTAGGAGCACATTCGAGGCATGAAACGTAATATAGGTCTTCTCTAGCATATCATCATTGGTGATTTTTTCACCGCATAATTTTAATACTGAGCTTATTTTAAAAAAGTGCGAAATTATACTCATTAACACTTTTATAATATTACAACCTCAGATGCAACCAATCAAAACGAGTTCGTGAGAGGATGACAGTTTTCTGGTGTTCATATCTCTCCCTTAAACTGTTCCACAAAATAGAGGGATCTTTTACTGTAAGATATTCAGTTTTCGATTTTTCGTGAAAATGGTGGCGAAGGAAAATCATTACTTTAGTACGGTCCTGTAAGGACATTTGATTTCCTTTCTTAATGGTTTCACTCAGATTCATCGCATTAAAATGAATTTCAGCATCAAGTATCCAGGATAAATAATTTTTCTCAGATATGTCAAGAGCAACAAATTCTAATTTTGTAAGATTTGTCATTTTCTACACATATAAATAATGAAATAAATATGTGTATTTCAGAAAATATATTTATAAAGTCACACAGATAATCATCAATAAAATATACCAAATACTGCAAATAATATATTAAAAAACTTACAGAGGAATAAGGCCACTAGTTTCAGAATTGGTAGAACCGTCGTGCTGATAACGTGTTATAAAACTAAAGAAAGAAACTATTATTGCAAGAGAGAAATATATAAGAATCTTAAGAACTAAAACTTTCTTTCTCTCTCTATATTTTCTTATAAATTTCATTACAATTGAAATTCCTATTTATAGGTTTTGAAATTACTATACAAATTACTATGCAAGTCATTATGCAAGTCACTATGTAATATTTAAAATAATAATAGTGAGGTCATTCACTTAATTTTAGAGGTGGGACCGGGGACGACAGTCATCCCACCAATTATGTTTAATTTCGTTACACAAATTAACTTCTTATAAATAATGCAAAGGCAACTATCAATTGAGAGCCTATTCTACTTCTACAAAGAGGAGATTTAATTTTTAGTTACACAAATAATATAAGTTGAGGTAACATCAAATTAAAAATAAAATAAAATATTATTAAAATATAATTTTTATGTCGATAATTTGTTTTCACAAATCAGGCCGGCCAATATGAGAAAGAGATATACTTTATCCGTACAATCTCCCCGTATCTTCATGCATAAGGATACTAGATTACCTAGTATAAAATATTGAAAAATCATCACAAAATCCCCTTTTTCTTTTCCGGGACTGAGACACGGCCCAGACTCCTACGGGAGGCAGCAATGGGGAATTTTCCGCAATGGGCGAAAGCCTGACGGAGCAATGCCGCGTGGAGGTAGAAGGCCTACGGGTCGTGAACTTCTTTTCCCGGAGAAGAAGCAATGACGGTATCTGGGGAATAAGCATCGGCTAACTCTGTGCCAGCAGCCGCGGTAATACAGAGGATGCAAGCGTTATCTAGTTTACCTACTACGGTACCAGCGTGAATATGATCTCCACCAGACATACGTAACGCTTTAGCTAGTACACGAAAGTGTATACCATAATAAAATAAAGAAAGAGTTTCTTACAAATTCCCGAAAAATTTGTTAGAATCCGATCCGGGAATGTTACTTCATACAAATGTCTAAAAAATGCTAGTCGCACTTAAAAGCCGAGTACTCTACCGTTGAGTTAGCAACCCGAATCAAAATGTATAGATCCAATAGGAATCAAAAAAGAGATCAAATGGTATATATATTATATATATAGTTCTTTTGTTGATAAATTGGAGGATTAGAAACATGACTATTGCTTTCCAATTGGCTGTTTTTGCGTTAATTGCTACTTCATCAATCTTACTGATTAGTGTACCCGTTGTATTTGCTTCTCCTGATGGTTGGTCGAGTAACAAAAATGTTGTATTTTCCGGTACATCATTATGGATTGGATTAGTCTTTCTGGTGGGTATCCTTAATTCTCTCATTTCTTGAACCTACTCGTTCCATTTAGATCCAATAATATAGTTCTAATAAAAATAGAATATAAAGAATATAAAAAATAACCAAATGTTGCATTTTATAACTAGAATTACTATACAATTATTCATTATAATGATAGCTTATTATCATTCAATTTTCTAATTGAATGATAAGGTTTGTTACTTTTTGAGTATAACTATCAAGAATCAACAAGTTCTCTATTCTCCCTCCAAATAAGAACATGTCACGTTTCAAGATTCATCCACTAGAATCCTATTTTTAATATATTCTTTTTAATATATTCTAATATATAATATATATTTTTAATATATTCTAATATATAATATATATATTATATATATGTTGTATATGTAAATCCTAGATGTGAAAATATGCAGCCTTCGTCCATGAAAATAAAGGCTATAGGTATAAAAAAAATAGGCTAGGCAAAAATCGCTCGATAGGCTGAAATATAAAATAAGAAATAAAGGCTAATAAGATAGAAAAAATAAATCGTAAATAGAGTTCCGGTTCATACCGGCACTATAATATCAGATTGGGGGGGAAGATTAGAATTAGAAATTGATAGAAAAGCAAGGATATGGGCTCGTGTGAGTAGGAAACAAAGAGCGGATTTAGCAATTGCACCAGAAAATAATAAGAAGGCACACAAAGTAACAAATAAAAAATTAACTTCATTATTATAAATCAAACTATTAGGATTCATTTCTTGTCGCAAATATTCACTTGTAGCATACCATATCTCAATGGATTGTCGTAATTTTTCTACTACGTGTACATTTCCATAATGATGGTGTTTTTCCATAGTAACCTCAAATTTGAAATAAAAAATTAGAGGAACTTGATCTCGGTATAATAAATTACGAAAAGAACATTTCGTTTTTTTAGATTTCTCCCTAGATACATCTATTCAATTAAATTTTGAATCTATTCTGAGTATATGAATTGTGCTAAAGATTCAAAATCCATTTTCTTTTCATTTTTTTTTTAAGTTTTTTCTAAATAATCTAAATAATAATAAAAAATGAAATCCAATGGATTTCAAATTTATACGAAATGCTTTTCTATTTTTCTATTTTTCTATTTCTAGAATGTCCAATATATGTTTTATGTCTTCGATGTGAAAATGTTGTGAATTGGGAAAGATTGGTCGACAAAATATGAACCAGAGACTGAATCTTGATATACCTCATAACACTACATTTTTGTTACCGCGAGATATATTGGCAGCTACGGATCATTTAATTGGAATGAAATTTGGAATGGGTACACTTGACATAATGACAACGAGCCCTTATTGCAGCCCGTGCTACTGAATCAGCCGCTTTATTTTTGGTACCAACAATTAAGAATTGTTTTCCCCTACTTGCTGCATCAAAAACTAAATTACAAGCTTCTGATAAAAAACGAGCGGTTCTAATAAGATTTATAATATAAATACCTTTACGCTTTGCAGAGATAGACTCCTACGGGAGGCAGCAGTGGGGAATTTTCCGCAATGGGCGAAAGCCTGACGGAGCAATGCCGCGTGGAGGTAGAAGGCCTACGGGTCGTGAACTTTCATTTCCTCTTCTGTTTTATTTGTTCATACTGTGTCTCTTATCGTTCAAAACGAATGTTAATAGTTCATACATAACATTTCATACTTCATACATATTCAAATTTAAAATATAAAATAGAACGATTAAATTAGTTGGTTGAAAGACTCAAAAATCTAGTTTAGAGGAGTTGAAGGGTGGGAATAACCAAGATCTTCAGCTCTATTTATCAGTTTGAACAAGATACGACTTATTTGAAATTAATTGAATGAATAATTCATAAAAAAAAGCGCAATTTCTGGAATTCTCTTACATATTCTTTTTTCTGAACAAAAGATGTGAAAATAAAACTAAGAAAAAAAAAGCGTCCATTGTCTAATGGATAGGACAGAGGTCTTCTAAACCTTTAGAACGTACTCCCCAGGCAGGATACTTAACGCGTTAGCTACAGCACTGCACGGGTCGATACGCACAGCGCCTAGTATCCATCGTTTACGGCTAGGACTACTGGGGTATCTAATCCCATTCGCTCCCCTAGCTTTCGTCTCTCAGTGTCAGTGTCGGCCCAGCAGAGTGCTTTCGCCGTTGGTGTTCTTTCCGATCTCTACGCATTTCACCGCTCCACCGGAAATTCCCTCTGCCCCTACCGTACTCCAGCTTGGTAGTTTCCACCGCCTGTCCGGGGTTGAGCCCTGGGATTTGACGGCGGACTTAAAAAGCCACCTACAAAGAATATAATATAGATCATAGATATTTGTAATCAGTCATTTATCACTTCACTCAGGGTAGGAACAATACATTGATGAAGCTACTGCGAAGGCTACAAACTTAACTTAGAAATGGAGAGCAAATTGAAGAAATGACCTTAAATCTTTGTGTATTGACCCCGAATTGCTCATTATCAAACAATCACTTATTCACAAACCTCGTGTGGGGCTAATCGTTTGATTGACGTGAGGGGGTATGGATGGCTATATTTCTGGGAGCGAACTCCAGGCGAATCTGAAGCGCATGGATACGAGTTATGCCTTGGAATGAAAGACAATTCCGAATTTATTCTAAATAATAAATAGAAAAGATTCTAAATAATACTAAATAAAATAAGAAATAAACAGAGTGCTGTTATTCGGAACGCCTTGTGATCTTCAACCAATTCTGTGCTTCAATATAATTACCTGGAGTAAGCGCTATAGCTTGTTTCCAATACTCAGCGGCTTGATCGAACCAAGCCTCTGCAATTTCAGAATCTCCCTGTCGAATGGCCTGTTCTCCCCGGTCGGAATAGGCAGTGAAATTCCTTCCCTTAGAACCGTACTTGAGAGTTTCCTACCTCATACGGCTCAGCAGTCAATTCTTTTGGTGTCCCATTTTTTAATCTACCATATCTAATTGATAATTGAATGAGATTTCTCATGGATCTATCTCATTTTTTTCTCGAGTTAACCAAAAGAGGTTAATTACATAAGTTTCAATGGATCCTTAGGGTTGGTGTCTTCTTTCTTTTAAATCTATATCCCGTAGTTTCCGATCATGGATCCTTAAACTTAAAATGTTTTGTCTTAAAATATCCCATATATGTAGGTGGGAACAGGGTTTATCGTTTTTCTAATTTCTTCCCTAGCAGAATGTGAGAGATTACCTTTTGATTTACCAGAAGCAGAAGAAGAATTAGTAGCAGGTTATCAAACCGAATATTCGGGCATTAAATTTGGTTTATTTTATGTTGCTTCCTGTCTTCTTTTTTTATTTTATGTTATAAACTTATTCACTTTATAGATAAACTATGATAAAGGCTAATCTTATTAATATTAAGACAATAAACCCATTATATTACGCTTCCATATCAAAAATTCTGTTTAAGATCTGACTCCTCAAACTAGTGAGGGACAATTCAAGAGTTCCTCTGCGCCTGAAAGGTCCCAGTACACGGCCAGCCCGGAGAATTTTACCAAAAATGGCTCTTAAATATGATTTATTAATTTATTCAAAAGTAATTCGCGCGATCATGCACCTTTGAAGTTATAACGATAACTCCTTTTGGTATTCTACGCACACTCTTACGTAAACCAATACGCCCATTCCTACGTGAACCAATTCTTGGTACAGGTTTTGCCATATTTTATCATCTCATAAATATAAGTCAGAGATATATGGATATATCCATTTCATGTCAAAGAATCTACTTCAACCGATATGCCCTTAGGCACGGCCATACATAACATAGAAATCACACTTGGAAAGGGTGGACAATTAGCTAGAGCAGCAGGTGCTGTAGCGAAGCTCAAAGAAGGATCCCATTTCTATTAGCTTCGATTAACAAGGGCTATCTCTCTTTGTGAGGGAATGAATAATCTTTTTTAAGTTTAAGGATCCATGATCGGAAACTACGGGATATAGATATAAAAGAAAGAAGACACCAACCCTAAGGATCCATAGAATTCATTGTGGACCCAACACAAGAATAAAAACGTTTAAGTTGTTTTGTTTTATATTTTTTTGGATGAATAAAAACATAGAATTCATCCAACAGTTCAATTTGATTGTGTAAGTTGGCTCCATGATTCTGTTTTCTTCTTCTTTTCCCATTTTTTTGTTTTTTTAATTGCCAACAGAATTTAAGATGACTTATTAGATTAATTGAGTGCACATACTCTAAATTAAAAAGAAATCATGAACATATTTGTCACGTCCCTTCTGTTAGCTAAGAATAAGAAAACATTAAGTCTTGAAAGAAGTTCTGTCCGTGCAAGAATTAAGTCCAAATAAGTTTCATCCGTGCAAGGAAATATATTCGATCATCTTATGGGGACTCATTCATACCCCCCAACTCATTCCTCCAAATGAGATCGTCGAAGAAGAAAGCACGCAACACCATAAATTTTCTGAAAGCGACAGCCAAAGTAGTCCTCAAACTTTGCCAATGTAAGTTAACTGGAATTCTTAAAAAAAAATGGCATTCACTTGGACAGAAAAGAAAGATAACAATATTTTTGCCACAAATTCTTCTGGATTTCAAAGCAAGTGACCTGTTAATGTCTGTTCTTAAATTAGAATTTAAGACCATACAACCATTATAATCTGTGACTTAAATTTGTTTCTAGTTTTTACATTTTCTGTCACCTTCCAGTTCAAGCTTGAGGCTTATTCAGAAACTAAACCCACCACGAATTTATATACAACAAAGAATACATAGTTTCCTTTAGTATCGCAATCAGAGAAATTGAAATCCATATGCATCCCAATTATCACATCACCCGAAGTTTGTAGGCCCTTGATTTATTCTTGGAGTTTCTGGAGGTCCGCTATATATATCATCGAAATGAAGATTGAATTCTCCCACCTCCAAGTCATCCATGCGAGCAGTTTGGGATAATTTGCGAGTACTTCTCCAGTCCAGGTGTTGCTCCTGCTCCTCAGAGCTTCTATCTGAAAAATTGTCATAATGGTTCCCTGAACTCCGGTGATTGAAAGCCGGAGGCTCAAGGAAACTTGTCTGTGGCAGCGCATCATCCGGGCCACTTCTAGTCCACCATTGGTTCCGAGTACTGGTTGGGTTCGCCAAATTACTAGAAGCATGATGCTGTAGTACACTATCCCGGAAGAAAGGAGCTGATGTTGAAGCTCCCATATGGGACTGAGTTCGATCCTCATAATGGTCCCCCCAGTATTCTTCATACCTTGGTTCATTATTTTGTGTGAAGTTGGATGGCATCCAATAGTCTCCAGGATGTTGCTCCGTCACTTCGATGGGTTCTTGTATACTGTCTCTTGATTGACCACCTGCGTGGTTTGGTTGTGAAGTATAGTACAAATCAAGAAGATACGGATAAGTCTTCTGATCTGGATCAATTAGCCACAGGGAACCCAACTGGTAGCCGGTTCCTGGACTATTGTGTGTAAGCTCCCTTGATAAAAAGGCATGTCGACCTCCACGGCCTCTGAAAATGGGGCTCCCTCGCCTCATTCTAGGAGAATATGTCTGTCCGGTTCCCTGCCCTTGCAGATTTTGCTCCCTGAAAGTCCTAAGATTCGATACGAACTGCTTTCCTAGGGCATTTGCTTCCCATGAAGGGTAGATACTTTGGAAGCTGCAACCAGAATAGGAAGATCAAAACTTGAGAAACAGAACAGAATAATTTTTATTTTCCTTAAGCATGCATTTATTTACTAAAACAGATGAAATATACAAAAGGTGCGAGAGGAAGGTTCTGACAATCATCAAATTGCAGCAAACACAATGCATGCAGAGAAAATGCAAACAATAAAACAAGATATGGGTGCAATAAATTGGTTTTGACCCATCCCTATGTTCCTTGGTTGAAGTTTGCACCAAGGGGAGCCACCTTAATTGGCAGCTTTGATACAGTCTGACTTGGTGGTTTTTCGTCCATGATTGGACACGGTGGCCAGTTGAGATTTGCGCTAGAGTTCACTTTTTTGGGACGGCTGATAGAGCCAATTCTTTGTTCCTCCAAACCCTTGGCATAGGAGAAGATAAAGGCTTTGTTCTCGAGAAGGGAAGAAGAAAAGTTGACACGATTGATGTATAATCATACCTCAAAAATGATTTCTCCATTTTCCCCTGGGAACTCCTCTCAGATCGAAGTGCATTATATGGTGAACCATAATTGCTATTGCCATGTCTTTGAAAGTCAAAGGTGCAGAAGCTGCAGATAAATCAAAAGTGCAGAAGTAAAATGATTCTTATCAACGTCAACAACAAAATTAAAATAAAAAACTACAGATGCTAAGTCTTTAAGTTGAGGGAGCCAGAAGATCAAAGCAAAGAACACTAACCTACAGACGTGACCAACACCTTCAACATTCACTGTGAAATCTGCAATGAACTTCAAAATGTCATCCACACGCTGTAAAAAAAGATATGAAACTGTCAGTTTAAAACAAGCATTTATCAGAAGAAAATAACATAATGAGTCATAAATACAACCAACCTTTGGGACAATATATATAAGTAAATATGGAGTGAGGAAAATTGAGGCCATCTCCTCAAGTAGCATCATTCCAGTGTACTGCATCAGAGAAAAAGGAGGGGAGGAGGAAAGAGGGGGGGGGGGGGGGAGGGGGGAGGGAGAGAGAGAGAGAGAGAGAGAACCTCATGAGCACAAAATTAGTTAAAACCATAAAAAAGAAGGCTATCTTCTTCTTCTTTTTAATCCACCCAGGAATTATAATGCCCAAGAAAAGCAAAAACAATAACTGCAGGGATGCATCCCTCAAAAGATGGACTGCAAGATGCAGCCCTCATAAGATGGTGGCATGTGTGCTACCATATCAATGTGGTATTTGGCCAGGCACCAAATCCAAGTCCATGTAAGCAAACAACATCATCCAGCACTTTGCTTTATGTCTGGACTTCAACACAGCTTATTCAATGCAATTTTAGCAGTTCTGCTAATGCACCATTTTGCAATTAAAAGCAACAAGACGTTTGTAGAATTTTCTTGCTTAAACATACATCTCAGATCTACTTCATTCAAAGCATTAAATATAGTTTAGTACCTGAAATAGCGTTTCAAACTCAGCACGAACCATCTCAGTATTTTCTTTGCCACGCCATCTCTTTGGCATGTAATGTGTATGATGGACAACCATAGACATTGCTCCCTCAGGATCGAGAACAAGAAGCTCATCTGTAACAGCAGCCCGGCTAATTGCGGTAATCGTTCCAAAAACAGCAGCATACCAAAACAAGTTGCGACCAAATATCTGGTGGATTAAAAGAAGGGAAACAAAATTAAAGTCTATAATTGTCACCCATATAAATAAGGTCTGATATGCACTAAAATAAGAAGTAAGGATTCAATTACATGGCCCTCTAGCAACGACTCCTCCAGAAATGCAATGATGATTAGGATAGCAGCAAAGCCACCAGATACAAAGGAGATGAACTTTGCAATAATAGAAATAATAGGAGAAGGAAACTGCTTGAGATAATTAGAAGCATGCTCTACACTGCTATTGATCCGATGCTTAAACAAATGATCCACCTGTTACCAAAAGAAAAAAATAAAGTTAAAGATAATGCATAAACAAAGAAGATTATACATACTAAGATTATATGTGGGTGGAACCAAAGGAGTTTAACATATTATTAGCAAAGAGCAGCAACATAGCTACCATCCTGAATCTACCTGTAAGCCTGCATATCTCCCTTAAACCGTACCCCAGCTTCTTGTTTTTTAATAGAAATAATTTTTATTAATACGAATGAGTGAATAGGTGTAGCGCAAGTATATGGGATGTATGCAAGAGAAAAACACCCAATCACGACTTAGAAATAGATACAAGAAAATCATTAAAGCTTAGTTCATTGAAGTCTATGGTGCTTGCCCATAACAATAAAGTTTTGAAGAAAAACTTTATGTTCATCCAATGAGCGTTCATTGTCTTCGAGGTTCCGGTTGTTCCTTTCCTCCAAATGCACAGTAGTAGGCATATGGGGTCCATCTTCCATACTGTTGCAATGTTCCCCAATTAACTCCTATCATGCCCGCTGTTTTCTCTTTTTCTTTATTAATTGCGATTCTTTTAACTGTTGCTCATGGGATACACACGTGTTGAACTAGCTTACCCCAAGTAATAGGAACTAGAACATCTTGAACATGTATTTTTTTCTTAAGAAGTTCATTTGTAAAAGCTGTTTTATAGCCATTAGTAGCAACACCAAGTTGTTTTCAGAGAAGATTTGGTTAGATTCCATCAATTAAACAGTAAAATGAAAAATAAAATTTAACTCTAATAATAATTCAGGTTTTAAAGAAAACAATGCTACAATGTGGGGGAATAATTGGTGATCCGAATGATAAAGGGTAAAAATTACAATTTACCTCAAAAAGACAGTGATTCCAATCACTGGCTAAGAATCATACCCAAATTTTGAGCATGCACCAGATACAGAAGCTAAATATATTATGCATCCAGGAAAAAAACTGGTTCAGCACGGTAAAGTAGCAGTAAAATAGTAATTACCTCATTGTATTCCCTAAATATCCACTTTGACAAAGTTGACCACCTTTGAGATGATGCCGTGCTTGGGTGATTATAGAACTGTTCAGCATGCCTCAGGAAGAGATATACCAGCATGAAGATGACAAGAAATGGAGAAAGAAGAAGCATCACAAGCCCAACTACCATAAGCCTTTTCTTTAATGTTGTAGGATTAGATATAAAGTCCCTTCTAACACAGAAGTTTCTGTATGAATCATACGATTACATTAGAAAATCATCAACCATGGAAACTAAACAGGTCATCATTATTTTTGGAATAATAACAAACGAATCATGCTCTGTGAATATAACCAGACACTAAATATAGCCAGCTACTCATGAAAAATTTACCGTACCGATCAAACATGCTCTGTAGTATGCACCAATTTAAGGTCCACTCCAAGGTCTTTGTCAGTATCAGACGATGCTGTGTTCCATTCGAGACAAATTTGACCGTTGGCCCAGCACCAGGGACCCACTGAGAGATGGGGAAAGCAAGCACCCCCTTGTTGAGCATTCCAATCAAGTAGTTTTCCTTGCGCATCAATCGCATCACAATATCATGAGCAGAAAGATCCTTAATTATACAGAGCTGTTGTGAACTTTGCAGCTGAACAACCTTTTCAAGAATTTTTGCCCATGGCATTGTTTGAATTTCATTGTCCGTAACATGGAGACTGCAGAAAGATAATAAACTTGCCAACTGTTATTTATTGACAGAATTTCACTCACACAAAGAACTTGAAAGTAAAAGAGAAAGTGTTGCGTTCAACAAGATTAAGATTGTAGGGTTGAAAATTAAAATTATTCCAGGCTTACCTGTTGTAATAAAAGTGACGAATCCCCAGAGTGTCCTTTAATTGAGCAAAAAACCTTAAAAAACAAAAGATCCAATAAATGGAAAATATCCCTAAATATCCAACAATGGTAGCTTTGCTAAGTGTTAAAGGGGTTAACGGGTGCTGATGAAGCGCTTCCTTGGTAAGATCACAAGGCTTAATTCCAGATTCAACTGCATCCATCCCACACTTTGCATTACGAAGACCATTCCAGTCAACATATAATAAGAAAAATCCTGAGAAACAAATGGTGAACCCCAGGCTTAGAAGCTCAACTATCCACTTTATAATGATGCACCAAAGCCCTTTTTCACAATAGTAGCCATAAAGCCTTTCAAAGAACAGGTCCAAATCAGCAATTGGTTTTACATTCAAAGTATCACCATTAAGAAATCCCGAAGGGCTCTCACTACCAGGGCTTGGTGGTACCCTTCCGTAGTCAGACAATTCAATCTCAGGAGGCACATCCTTAAGCAAGCCTGTAGTCAAAGATGATTCAACATGTGATTTGAACACACCGAGGGGATTTGAACCCTTTGGCCCGCCAAACATGATTCACAAAGACTGGCAGTAGGAAAATACAGCCAGTCCATTCCATAAACCACCAGCAAGCATTAAGGAAAGATTCTGTAAAAAAATAACAAAATGTTAGCCCCTCCTGCTGTCATTCATGAAATATCAATTTAATATCTGTCAACAAAAACTAAGAAAAAAGGTGACCAAAAATAAGAACAGATCCACCAAAAAAATGCACTACAATATCATAACTTTTCTTTCATTTGATAAGTAAAGAAAATCTAAAAACATCACAACTGCAGACAGATGATGATCATCCAACTAACTCACTGCACTATTTCGATTCGAGTTTAAAAAAAAAACCATCGAAAAGGTGGAAATGTCACATAGCAAGCACACAAAAAAAGTACATGCTACTATGTCGGTACTGAAATTGTAGCTTGCTAAATATAACTATTATAATGTTGACCTTTTTTTTTATCTGAGATTACCTCCGGGCAATCATGATTAATAAATGAGCCTAACTTTATGAAAGACATGTAGCTAACTTTACTTATGAGGATGTACTTGTCAAAGGAGCTCTAATCAAGAGCACCCTCTCTATTATATCTACTTACTTCCTATCCCTCTTCTCCATCCCGGCTAGTGTGGTGGCTCGTATTGAGAAGCTGCAACATGATTTCTTGTGGGGAGGAATGGGAGAGGAATTCAAGTATCATTTAGTCAATTGGGAGATGGTGTGTCGCCTGATCTCAAATGGTGGGTTGGGTATTAGAAACCTAAGTATGTTTAATTAGGCGTTACTTGGTAAATGGTTGTGAAAGTATAACAAGGAACCATCAGCTTTATGGAAGTTGGTTATTGATTACAAATACAGCAGTAAGTTTTTTTTTTTTTTTTTTGGGGGGGGGGGGGGGGGGAGGGGAGGGTGCACTAGAGAAGTTTGAGGGGTTAATGGTGTGGGCTTGTGGAAACACATAAGAAGAGGGTGGGGGGTCTTCTAGGACCTGGTTCTGGAGAGATATTTGGTGTTGTAATAGAGCCCTGCTAAATGCTTTTCCGGCACTTTTTCAGGTTGCAAGTGCAAAAGATGCCACTGTGGTGGAAGTTGTGGAAATTTTGGGAGAGTGTATCTATTAGAACATCAACTTTGTTAAGGCGGCACAGGATTGGGAGAAGCAGTTTTGCAGATTTTTTCAGTCTTCTGTACTCCGTACGTCCGAACATTCAGCATAAGGATGCCATGTGGTGGATACCGGCTGGGAAAGGCGCTTTTTCCGTCCACTCTTTTTGTAGTGTGCTCATTTTAGAGCCTGCTGTCTAGTTTCCTTGGAAGAGACTTTGGAAACACAAGGTACCCCCAAAAGTCTTTTTTTTTTTTGTGTGGACAGCAGCCTTAGGTTAGATTCTCAGCATTGACAACTTGAGGAAAAGGCGAGTTATCATTGCAGACTGGTATTACATGTGTAGAAGAGGGGGCAAGTCAGTGGATCATTTTCTTTTACATTGTGAAATAGCAAGGGAACTTTGGAACGAAGTGTTTAGTAGAATGACTCTAGCATAGGCTAAATTGGAGACCGTGGTGGCGACAATGGTGTGTTGGACAACTATTCGAGGCCTGCAACAAATCAAAGTGATTTGGAAGAAGGTCCATCCTTGTATCATGTGGTACTTTTAGTAGGAACACAATGAACGGACGTTTGAGGACAATGAGAGATCATTAAAAGAGCTTAAAGTTTTATTTTTTATAACTCTTTGTACAAGGGCTATTGCTGTGGATTTTCATGGCATGGACCTACATGATTTTCTTATTTCTAATTACCCTAGATAAGGCACAAGAATTTTTGTGATTGGCGTTTTGCCTATTCTTTGATTACTAAAATTTGTTTATTACTTATCAAGAAAAAGGACGGGATACAAGCCAAAACCATCTTGGAATACTGCCATAAACTAGCAAATTGGGAAAAAAAATACTTGAATACGTCCTCTCAGCCTTAAGAGAGTTAGAATAGACAATTAGTGGGCGGCACCAGGCTACATCGGACCTCCATTCTCAACCCATAGGGAATCGATATGTTGCAAGACTTGGATACCTAACTCATAAAGTGTTCCAGAATCTACTGAAAATGAATGATTAAAATTATATGAAAAAAACATTAGAAGATGCCCTGCAGCATGAGCCATAACTAACCACCAATGTAAATACTATGACTTGGAATATGTGACGCCGAAACCAAAGACATTCTGTGCGTACCTTTCCATTAATTGTAGCAATTTTGTCAACGATCGTATCCCGAATTTGTAATAATCTTTGACAAAAATTGAATATCCGAAAATCAACCAAATCCTATTGCGTGCCGCAATAACAAATTGAACACCTCTACCTGTTCGGAAGATGTAAGAATATGCTGTTGTAAATTACGGGTAAGTTTGTTTATCAAGAGGAGAGGAAAAGAAATGCATGTAGTCAAGTACTCCCGAGAAGTGCTGGTTTATCTACTCTATATGAAGATACAGAGAAATTTTACGAGCCAGAGAGAGAAAGAAATAGAGGCACAACTATATCACCAGCCGTAGATTATAACAGCAGAAGTGATTCCATAAAAAAATAACGGAAAGCCCAACATGAATTTGCATAAACAAATTAATCCATAGAACAAATATGACTGAATTTTGCAGTAGAAGACAAAATTACCTGCAACCCACGAAAGAATATGTGTAATGAAACGAAAAGAACGAGGAATGAACCAAAATTAAATAAATTCAATTGGTATCCAGCAAGCAAAAACTTTTGGGGAAAACCCACCAGAATCAACGAATTTTAGAGCAGACAAGAGAGGGTTTGAGGTAAACTTCAGAAGCGGAAATAACAAGGTATTGATTGAAGCAGAAGAGAAACTCAGAGAGAAAGAGAGAGAGAGAGAGAGGTGTTTGGTTGCGTGAACGAAAGAGGAAATTAGACTCCCTCAAAGACTCAGCTTTGGATCTCTGCCTCTTCTCTGCCTGTAAGATATATCGAGGAGCAGTAGTTAATGGTAAATATTGTAATTTGTATTTCACTCTTATCTCGTCTCATTCTCATATCATCTTATTTCAAACACTATGGTATAAATATTTTTTATTTTTTATTTTTTAATATTTTAAATATATTTTTAAAACTTAAAAAAAAATACAAACAAAATTTAATTTTTTTAAATTTTAATATAAAAATTATATTTTAATATTATTTTAATATTATAATTCCTTTATTCAACTTTAATTTTCTCATTTTTCAATATCCTATAAAACATATTATCTCAATTTATTTTACCATTAATTATAAATTATTTAATTATTATTTACATATTATTTCGTTTCATATTATTATCCAAACAATACCTTAATTTGATCAAAAAATTAACAAAAATAATAATTTTGATTCTTTTTGGTTATGGAATTTCTTTTTCATCATTCCAATAAATTCTTTTCAGAATTTAAATTAAAAATTTTAGATAAAGCATATTTAAAAAAATAAGATGATCCGACTACACTTGGTAGAAGTTGCCTCTTAAAATGGTGGAAGTTTCCCTTTATCTTCAAAGGGAGAATTCTCCTTCTCTCTCTCCTTCTTTTCCTTTATTTTACTTGGAAATTATTTTATTTTTTTTTTTTTTGTTGTTGTTTTATTAATGATGTTTATATAGTGCTGATACTTTGTATCAATATCGTTAACTAATTGTGATAAATTAATTTATTCAAAATATAAATAATTACAAGTATATTTATATAAACTAAATTGAGAAATTATACTTATCATCTCCTATACTATATATTAACATATTATTTATTATTTTTATCATTCTATTAAAATATTTATGTATTAAATAGAATGATAAAAATGAAAAATCCTAATGTAGGAGATGATAAATGAATTTTTTAATAAACAATATCAATTATTTTTAATATTTAATTTAGAAAAACTTTTATAAAATGGGAAACTTTAGAGATTCTGAAGAGTGTTGGGCCGTATAGCTGGGGCCTAAACCTCCTGGTGTGGGTTTTGCAGAATCAGAAATATGTCCAGCGGCCCATGACGGCTAATTCCACTAACATGAGTCTCACCATCTAACTGGAAAATACAAAGACAAAAATCAGTTTTTAAAAAACTATCTAAGCAAATACAGTTTAGAAAAAAGAATGTTTTAAAAACATTATTCTACTAACAAGCTGATATGTATTGTATATCATTCACATCACTTAAATGATAAGATTTGATTTCTAATATTCAAATTTTAAAATCATTCTTCCAAATCAAATTTTGATATCTAAACATTTTATTAGATATATTATTCACATTAGCTTATAAATATAATTTTTTTTTAATAAAACTAGACCATTAAAACAAGCCAAAACCTTATTAATTTATAAGTTAAGATTTTTGGAGAATTAATGTGCGTTACTTATTTTGAAAAATAAATCTTTAGGCCGGTTAGTCCATTAAATTCCAAAGAACAGGCCTCTAATGAATTAGTTTGGATTGATTGAATTCATGTGCCTTTAAAAATAAACAAAAAAAAAAAAAAATAGCAAGAATCAAGTAAGCATATTTTTCTCATATCAGTATTCCGAAATGCACATTTCCATTCTGACATCATTTATCTATGAGCCATGGCCAGACCAATGCAATAACAAAGAACTGGATGAAGTCAATGGTGCCAATTCTGTTACTAGAATGGCACAGCCTCTTCCATAGCATATGAAAATAGAGATAATATTTACAGTTATGGAATGTATAAGTATTGTTCAATCATTTTAAAAAAAGTAAATAAAATATGAGATACACAAAGAAAAAAACAAAAAATGCAAAAGACAAACGTTAAGGACGAACATCGGATAAATGCCAACTGATAATATATAGCATTTGATGTTAGTTGTGTGCTGTACAACATCTGTGAATTGAAGAATAGAGAAATGAATCCAAAGTTTATAAGAATAACAATAGTTCATTTTATTTTTCATGTCATATTAGTTAGCGTTTATCCGACATTTATTCTTAATATTGTTCACTCAAAAAAAGAATATTTCATATTTTAGATTTTTAAAACATAATCATACTTATGAAAAATTTAGTTCTAAAAATTTTAAAACATAACCAATAGATCCAATACCTTATATACGATATTACATAACCACGTAAGTTTGTAAAAAACTCATAAAATAACATAACTTGTATGAGTTAGTTTTGGAAGCAAGAGAAGAACTAAGGAGGATTTTTTCGAATTTTTCGCTAATCCTCAATTCATTTTTTATTATTTGTCTTGGTGCTCGACTAAAACAGTAAAAATTAATAATGATAATTTATTTAGTTGATGTTATGAATTATTGGGGGCGGTTCTCGCCCCCTTAATTATTTTGTGAACGACTCCACCACTATTATTTTAAGTCTTGCATAGTAACTTGTATAGTAATTTCAACGCCTATAAATATGAGTTTCAGTTGTTATGAAATTCATAAAAAAATATAGAGAGAAGAGAAAATTTCAATTTTTAAGAATTTCTTTTATATTTCTCTTGCAATAGTAGTAGTTTTCTTTTTAGTTTTATAACACGTTATCAGTACGAGGTTCTACCGACACTGAATCTAGTGGTCTTCTACTTCAAGTAAGTTTTTCAATATATTATTTACAGTCCTCGAGATAAATATTAAAGGTAAAATTACTAAATATTATTTCATAAAATTTTACTTTTATTCTCATGATAATGTGAATATATTTCTTAAATTCACAGATTTATTTTTGTAATTTATAGTTAAATATTGAGATTTATTACTATTGACATTTTTGAAAAAAAAAATTATTTATCCAGGATCCTTAATGAGATCTATTTGAAAATAATGATGAACTTGGAAGATATAATCATAAAAGAAAATCATGTCTCCCTGAAGGACCGTGCTGTGTATTTCATGATGAAAAATCATCTTACTCTGTGAAATGAATTAAGAGAGATATATGAACACCAGAATATGTAATCCTCTCAAAAGATCATTATGACTTATTGCACATGAAATTGCAAGATTTTAATAATGGTAATGAATATTCTATACTCTTTAAAATTAGTTTAATATTAAAATTATGCAGTGAGAAGGTCACTAATGATGATATATAAAAGAAGATATATTATTTTTCATATCTCGAATGTGCTCATGCAGTAGCAATATCGAAAATGAAAGTTCAACTAATATTCTGAATTTTTATTTTGTTTTCCAGTGATTGAGTTAAATAATGAGTTTTTGTTAATAACTCACCAGCTACGTCATATTAATGATATTGAATTTACATCATTCCCAAAAGTGAATGGTGCATCCTTTAAAAAGAATTAAGGGCGTAGACGTGGTAGAAAACTATAGAAGTGTTGATCTAAAAAACGACAACACTAAACATGATAAAAATATATTGTATCACCAGAAATGATCAAACTCGGAGAAGAGTAAAAACCCTCAGAATAATTCTTCATAAAAAGATAAAGATATTTGTCATAGATGTAGTATGACTGAACAGTGGTCACGTACCTATTGTACGGCCAAGTACTTGATTTACTTATGCTAAATTTTTATATATAAGCTTATTAATATTTAATCATGTTTTGAAATAATAAAATATCGGTGCCTGAAGCACGACAAGAAATTACTTGGGATAATAAAATCCTGTCTAAATTTGATTCTCTTACAAATAAATATGAACCAGAAGTTTAGAGGATTATCTATCTGCAAAATGTTGCAAATCAATTACATGATGCATTTACTGACACTAAAGATGTTATAAAATCATATATTACAGCTGTTAATGCTTAAACAAGAATTGAAGTCCCCGGAGGACAAGCTGTTAAAACAGCAATAGATGAGTCTAAGATACACCTGAAGTGTTGAAGACCTATTGATACAAAAGAGAAAAATGAAAATAAATCGGTGCTCTTGAAGAGATCGTACCTACAAAATAAGATCTATCTAGACTTTTTGTATAACTCCTGAAGAGGAAATCTCCTAAAAAGTATAACTCCTGAAAAGTACAAACCTTCTGAAAAGGAACCTCCTGTAGAGGTGTTTCATAAAATGTTTTCCCCTGAAGAGGAACAATGAGATCTCAATATATTTCATGAGTACTGAAAAATTTATGGATAGAAATAAAACTGTTATCAACAACATATGTGATAACACTTGACATTACCAGAAGTAATGAAAAAAATGAGTCAATAATTGTCGAAAAATGTTGACGTAGAAATGATTGGCCAAAATGAAAAATAACTATTGAAGTTGAATTAAAATCGCTAACAAAGGGAGAAGTATTTGGACCTGTTGTCTAAATAATAAAGAGTGTAATGCCTATAAGATATAAGTGAGTATTTATACGAAAGCGTAATGCGAAATGAAATTGTGTGGTATAATTTGTCGCACAAGGTTTCCTGCAGATACCCGAGAGTAGTTATGAGGAAACATATTTTCTTGGTATAAATGCAATCACATTCATATTTTTAATCGATTTGGTTATTACAAAAGGATTAAATATGCAATTGATGAATGTGATCACTGCATATTTATAAGGATCATTAGATCATTACATATATAAAAATATACGATACTTGGAGCATCTAATTTAAGTATATTTAGGAGTATGTATTTTATAAAATTTCAAAAATTTTTATATGGGTTAAAGCAATCCGGACGCATATAGTAAAATTGAATCAATGAGTATTTATTGAAAGAAGGATTTGAGAATAATCCTATATATCCATGTGTTTTATCAAAATTTGGATTTGCCATTATTGCAGTTTATGTTGATGATTTACCTTATTAGAACTCTTGAAGAGATCACAATGGCTGCTATAAATTTAAGAAATGTATTTGAAAATGAAAGATCTTATTACTCAATTGATAGATGGATTACAAGAATTTGAGACTTCTAGCCTCATCTCTTAAATGTATTTGCTCTTCATAAAACAACATACCATCCTTATCTAAATGATTAGGCAGTCGAAATGAAGAGTCAAGTAAGGATTTTAAATCCTTATTCTATTGTTTTAAATCTGTAATTTTTCTGTCAGACTCTTAAACGAGTCGTTGAAGTACGGAAACCTTCTCGTTAAGCTCTTCAATCTCACGATTTTTGGATTGTAATCGGTTTGAAAATCCGACAATAAAGGAAGAGTATCGGGTGCCGAGAGTCACTTGCTCATAAATGGTTTCACGATCTGATTTATTAACTAGATCATTTGCTTGCTGCAACATGGCACCTGTGGAAGATGCAAAAATAATTTGTAATTGAGGTAAAGCATACCTCATATGTTGATCGTGAGAAATATTTAAAGGAAATTGATGAGCCATTGAAAAATTATAGAATAAAAATGCAAATACAGATGAATTATAAATATGAGAAAAAGATTTAATGCGTACTATATAAAACTAAAGACGGTTCTTATAGAAATGGAAATAAGAATAAAACAAACCATCATCTCTTCAAATCTTACTTTATAAGATATACTGGATGCATAATTTCAAAAACCAGCAAGTTTAATTATAGTTATCTCCATTTTCTTGTAAACGCTGAACCTCTGCCGTTAGCTGCTGTTGTTGACTTTGTATCTTAGCTCTCTTTCGTTCTAACTCTTCTACTCGTATTTTCAAGTCACGAGAATACCAGTCTACAAATTTCTACAGCTCATTGTTTTCTTGTTTTAAATTTTTATTTTTTCTATCTTTAGTTGCAAGCATTTGATGCAACTCAGATATTTGATTTTTAAGATGATCAACCTCACTCGTTCTCGCCAGTAGTTTCTGAGACATAGTTATAAGAGATGCTGCATATTGAGCACTGAGGGTTCTTGATGCTGCAACAATTTCAAGATCAGATTTACTAAAAAGATATATCTCTGCTCCTATCATGGTATTTACGGCCTCAGGAGAAAATATAAGTGATTGAGGTATAAAAGGTTCATGGTTCAAATCTAGGACATTAGAATTTATATTAAATATAATATCGTTCTAGATGAATAACAACTGAATTTACGAGGAATGCAAGATCTTTTTACTGGAGTAAATCAATGGTAAAATTGGTTATATTTAAACAACAACCCGAAACCTTCAAATCTCTTCAAGATCTCATTTGTCAACAATGCCAGGCGGATTTAATTTTCCGCCGTACTGATAATATTAGATCTCAAAACTTTTACAGCTTTTATCATATATGGATGGTTTCCAATGTTATTTCCACCGTATATAAACAAGTTCTCCCTAATAACACCGAATGAGAGGGAGAAAATTTTAGATAAAAATATTATCATATTCTCTCTAATGCATTATTTAGATGGAAATAATGTTTGAATTCGTAATCTGCTATATATGCTGAAATAATGTTTGCTTATTACTTGAAACACTAATGTATATTATCAGGAGGGTTTAAGTATTACTGCAGGTATCAAATTTCTACTAAATCTGTCAACGAGATATTATCTTCTACATATTTAAATCACTCAGAGATTATTGCAATTTATGAAAACAAATTTAGAGTGTATTTTGGTTGAGATCAATGATTCTACATATTAAAGAAAAGTGCGGTCTTCCCATGATCAATGATAGTTCAACAATTTTATACGAAAATAATGCTACTTATCATTCAAATCAAAAGAGGATATATCAAAGATATGATCAAGTGATAATCTGGCAGATTTATTCACGAATGTATCACCATCTGCGACATTCAAGAAAATTATGCAGAATATTAAAATGTAAAGACTCAAAAATCTATCGTCATGTACTTTCTAGTGGGAGTAAAAGTCCTGAAAATTTGTGCTGATTGTACTCTTTTTCTTTCGTTAAGGTTTTGTCTCACTGGGTTTTCCTTTGTAAGGTTTTAATGAGGCAATCTTAAAGCACTTGTGGATAAATAAGAAGACTGTACTCTTTTTCCTTTATCATTAGTTTTTCTTCCTACAAGGTTTTTCCTTGATAAGGTTTTAACGAAACAGATTTTTTATGGGTGGTCAAGGGGGAGTATTATGAATTATTGGGGGCGGGACTGCCCCCTTAATTATTTTATGAATGACCCCACCACCATTATTTTAAGTTTTGCACAATAACTTACATAATAATTTCAACGCATATAAATATGGATTTCAGTTGTTATGAAATTCATAAGAAAATATAGAGAGAGGAGAAAGTTTCAATTCTTAAGAGTTTCTTTATATTTCTTTTGCAATAGTTGTAATTTTCTTTTTTGTTTTATAATAGCTGAAAGTTATTTGTCTTGTGGTGTCTACCAAAAGGCGATAACAATTGATGACACTCAATTGCCTTTTAGTGGTAGAGGCAAAAATTTGTTTTAGAGGGTTAAATACAATTCTGAAATTTATTTTATTTTTTAGTAGTTTTGATATTTTTACGAACTTAAAATTTGGATTTTTAGATCAAAAAATTGAATGAACATGCCTAAGGAGCCATGCCCCCTTCCACCCGCGGCAAACATGCCTAAGGACCCTCCTCCTCCTCCTACTTGTCTTGTTGTGCTTATTAGAATAATGAAAGCCTTATTTAGATAACTAAAAATTTACAATTTATTTTTTTAAAAGCAATATGAGAACCATAATGTGAAAATTTTAAGTCAAATGATTCTTGTTTTTTCTTTAACAGAGAGAGGTTCAAAGTTTGTAAAGACAATGAATCTTGTATTTTTTTTATTTAATCTTTTGATTCGTAATATGATTTTGTTGTAAATACATTTTCATAAGTCGTAATTTAATTAATTTTCTTAAATCAAAATACCTTTTTGTTTAAATTCAATTACCATTTCTAAAAATGCATAAATTGAGGCACTAATGACTCAGAAAAAAATATTAATAACATTTTATTATTTTCGTCCTAAGCACACTAAAATCCCAGGACCATGGTAACCTCGCACAAGTACCAAAACTAGTATACTCTATCCTACTTGCCAAACAGAGCCGTAGATAATCAGACGAACCAACGGATCTTTTTGGCGGGAGGACACGTGTCAAGCAACTAGGTTAGCAGTGGCACATATTTCCCGCCAAAAAAAAAAAAACCTAATATACTGATCATTCCGTCGTATCCTTAGTAAATCCCGACTCCAAAATCCATCACCCTCTCCCTCTGAGATTCCAAATGAACCCTTCAGAGAGCATGTCAACTCCCTTCGACTCCGAGAAGCCCCTTCTCCAGGCAAAGTCTCCAAACCCTAATCAATTGAGCTCCAAAACTCCAGAGAAGTCCACGCAGCTCCCCCGCCGGTCCCGCAACCGCGGCGTTGCGCTCTCGATAAATGAAGTCCGAAAGGTCGCCGTGAGCCTCCGAGACTCGGATCGTCCCGACCAATCGATGGCCCCTCAAAAGTCCGCCAGAAGGCAGATAAAATCCTGGCTTGCTGAAAGCCCAATCCGGGAATCGAAGAAATCTGTCGGTGGACCCATCAAACTACCGGAAAAGTAAGAGTTTTGAATACTAATTGATTTGATCGAGTGGTGAGTAGTTTAATTTGTCTAATTATCTTTTTTTCTTTCGTTTGGGGTTTAATGGGTAGGTATGAGATTCTTGCCGAGTTTCTTGATGGCTTGGATAGTTCGATTCGGTTGTTGCGGTTGAAGGGCTCGGCACCAACATTTACGAATATTTGTCCAAAAATGGAGTGTTTAACCGATAGGTATTTTATATGCTTTTTAGTTCTTGACAATATTGCTAGCTTAGGTTTCTAGGATTTTTGTCCGGTCTTTCCTTTTTTTGGTTTATGAGAAAAATGGAAATTAGGTTGAGTAAATAACTAGAATTTTGTGTATCGGCTTTGATTGGTATTTTCTAGTGATTTTATTTATGCAAACTCTTTTTGGATCTGGGAAAGAAGGGGCAAAAGATGATAAGTGTAAAAATATAAAGGAACCTAATTTCTCAAATGATTGAACATTTTTTCTTCCGAGATTAAACCAAGCGTAGGATTCCAATAGCAGCAATGAAGCTCTTTGACCTCTGATATTAATGAAGCTCTTTTTAAAATGTATTAGGAGGTTTTCATATGGTCACTTAGCTCAGATGAAGTTTATTTTACGCAATGCAATTGAAATAAAGAGGGTACTTGTATTCGATGAGAGAACGAGTTGTATGAAGCCAGATCTTCATGTTTCTATCAACATTGAGGCAATAGAAGACGATGGGAAGTTGACATCTGAAAGCAGGAATATTTATTTGAGGAAGGTGTTCAGAGAACGGCTTGCAGATTTTGCAAAATCCAATCCTGAGGTATGCATAATCTATATTGGATTTTTGCTTGATTGCAAGCTATAATGTATTTTTAATCACATCTTGTACTATAATACGTTTTAATTATTTGCTTCTTTTCGTGCATGCAAACATAACATTGTTTAAGTTACTGTCATATCCTCCTAGCCAAATGCACAAACAAAATGATGATATGGAGCGAGGGGTGCAGCAGTTTATTTGAATAATATACCAAAACTGTAGGCATATATTATCTTTTTCATAAGGAAAAAATTATTGCAGTCAGATGCTTTTGCTTCTATTTTTAGTCTAATCTATCTATAATGAGAATGGGACTCAAGGCAAGATGACGTCACTTGTTAGGAATCTCATTGTTTTGTCTTAACCTCTAATAATGACCTAGCTAATGAAATATGTATCTGGGATTAAATTAGTCTGGCATACCTTCTATGTGAAGTATTTCTACTATGTTTAAATAGTGTTTTAGATTGCATTGCTCATGTTTAATACCATATAATCTAGAAGATTTTTCTCTGCTTCCAGGTTGATGAAATTCCGGAGGAAACATTGCCAGAACCATTTAATCGTACAAAGCCAGACATCCCTTCAAACAAGAGAAAAATACGTACCTCAACATTTCCTGTTAGGCTATCTATTGCTGCACTAACAGCTCAGCAGTCTATAGTACCGGAAACCAGCATTCAGGATTACGAAAATTCAGAAGGAACAGAACCAGATCTGAATTCAAACGTTACGGAAGCTCTCAACTTGGCATTACCTGTTGAGACCTCAATTGAAGCACTTACAAAACAGCAACCAGTCGTAGCATCACATCTCCCTCAATCTTTCCATAAGAGCTTTTCGCAGAAAGTCACATGCAATGAAACAGATACCGCTTCTCAGAACTTTTTAAAGACTTCCCTCCAACCTTCAGTAGATCCAGTTCCAGAGTCACCCCCTATTAACAGAAGTTCTTCCAATGAGGAAGCTGCTGCTGCTCCTGCTCCTGCTCCACAAGCAAAATTGTCCAATGAACCAGCCAGCAATGGAGAAAGCGTAGCATTTTGTGCTTCTGCTTGTTTACCTTCTTCCTGCCCGCCTGCAACCCCAAGCAAAGTTTCAGAGGACATCAATAATAAAAATAGTTGTCCCACAGAAATTGCTGACCTAAATGCAACACCTGCAAAACTTACCTACACTCCAGATAGGCTGATGAATGTGACACCCGCATTGCATACACCAAAGAGATGCTATATGAGTCCAGAGGATGATTATGCAAGCACACCACACAAGTTACTTAGGCGTCCACCCCGTTCCAGGTCATTGAAATTTGACATTCCCCAAAAAAATGAAAATGTTGAAGTCGAAATAGATGACAATGGAGTTGTTTCAGCTGATACTGATATTTGTTATGTTCTTCCTGAGAATCTCCTGCAATCGGTATGCCCCATCCTAAATTCCTTTCATTTTCACCCTTACAAAACATGCTTAGAACTTTTATACAAAATTTAATATGGTCAATGGTATTTTTTAGTATTACTTTAGTGCTATTAACCTACTTATATTTAGTGAAGTAAAATCTTTCCCTGATAGGAAAGGAACTCCCAAGTATCAGACTGGCAACTGTCTTAAATTGCACAGACGCTCAGATAATTAGTTATTGACCATCTGAGATGACCCAGTCTGGTAGAAAGAACTTTTGTTAACTGTTGAATCCTACAGATCTGAAAAATCTTGAAGGACCATTTTGATTGATTGAATGGAGTATATAAGCAACCTACCAATAAATTTTCTTTTGATTACATGATTTCACAGTAATAGCAGGGAAACATTATTAAAAAAGAAAGGAAGCAAACAAGATATGAAGAAATGAGGCCTGGCCCCTGGCATCCTTTGTGGAAATTGACTGCTGCATAATGTTTCTTTATATCTTAAAATCTTGTCAGCAATGAACCCGCAGTTCTTGATTGGGTTTGCAATGTTTGCAATTACTATGATATCATGATTAACTTATCAGAAAAAAATTATGATCTCATGATTAGTATTGAAATGTGGCTGTCTTATTTTGCAGATAAGAGAGAAAGAGATGAAGGCTATAGAGGAACAAAACCCAGCAATTTCCCTAGCAAGAAGGAGGCAAAAAAATATTGCTAGCCTCCCTAAGGTCTTTAACACGATTCACTTCTTAACACTATCCACTAAGCAGTCTGTTATTACAAAACAGGAGCTTATACACAAGATAATCGGAAGCCATTGCAATATTGTTGACAGAAGTAAGCCGAAGTACTATCCTGATTTAATTATCGTTCATCTGGAAGCTTTTGGTGATCCTCTTGACTTTTGTTTGCAGGGGAAGTTGAAGAGCAGTTGAGTCTCTTGCTAGAACTAGTTCCTGAATGGATTTCAGAAAAATCGGCGTATGGGGATTTTCTCTTCTGGTAAGCCTAGCTAAAATATAATGTACTTTTGTATAACCCATCGCCATTGTGAGTGAGAAGAAATGAGTAGCCAATCAAGACACTGATTACTTCATAAAATCAGCTCTTATGAGAACTATTTATTGATTAAAATCACAGTTTATACATACTGAGATTAGACATTTTTCAAATCGATTGATGTCATTATCTTGTTTTGCAGTATTAATAAGAAATCCAGTCCTGAATCAGTAAGGGCGCGGCTTGAAGAAGCAAAGCAAGAGGACACTATAGTTTCTAGGGAAATACTGTAGGAAGAATGTGGGCAATGGTTTGGAATTTTCTTTACGAGTAGCTATTTGTAAATGATTTAGGCCTCGTTTATTTGTAAATGATTAAGGCCTCGTTTGGACTTTTAGAAGAGTTGAGACAAGTTGAAAGTTAAATAAATATTGTTAGAATATATTATTTTAATATTATCTTTGTTGAGATTTAAAAAAGTTTTATTGTTTATTTTATCTCCTTACTTTGTGATTTTCTTAGTACGAAGCTTTGATGCTTCCATTTGGCTGGCAATGCATCTGAACATATATACAGAAAATGGATATTTACATCATCCCTGTTCTTGAAGCAATCGTCCCCTTTTTGTCTGCTACCAGTCTCTATACATATATTTTGCAGTTTAATTTCCCTTCTGCCCTTCTACGTAACCCAATTTCATGTTTTGCCAAGGCTTACTGATTGACAAAACAAGACAAACAAAACTAGTCAGTTTGTATCTGGTTAGTGTGGGCATTTTGCAGAAGCATTAACTGATCTAAGGACACATCACTACACTAATGAAACTGGACTCTTGCAGTTTTGAAGGTGAACCCAATGTGACTTGGGAATTTTCTCCCAGATGTAATCCTTCATTTATCAATAAAAAAAGATACCAAAGCTATTAATAGTAATACATAAGGCACAGATAGATTGGAAGTGCTGAGGAGAGGATTGATGAGGCAGCAAAAAGGAAAAGTGGTGGAATTTAGAACACCCCAACACCCATCTTTGGGAAATAATAACTGGGGTGGCGCTTCTCCCTTGTTAGCAAGAAACATTCCCAAGGAATCACTTGAACTAAGGTACCTAAGGCTCAACAATATTCGTGCCCGGGATGAGATCTTCCCTGCTCAGGATAATGATTTCCCCGGCTTGCCTCAAACGACAGAGACTTCTAAAGCAGGTGGTCTCAAAGCCTCCTCCATGGTGCCAAACCGGAGCCTGAGAGATGTTTTGTCAAAGATATTTATGTTTCCTCGGAAGGAAAAGGCTGTGTCCCGATTGAATCCTAAGAAAAAGATAAGGTTTCCTGATTGGGATCCTCGGCATAGGTGGCCTCAAGGTTGGTGTTAATACAAAACAAAAAAAATTGCAGATCATGTAAGCCAATCGAGTCCAAAACTTTGGAGGGCGGTTTTGGATTCTTTCTTCTCTGTATTGCTTTTTAAAGAAAGGATCATAGTATATATATATATATATATATATATATATGTCATTTCTAATGAAGTTTTTGGAACCTGAACTTACGAAGTTTTCAGAATGTTTCTTTTGACTGAATAAAAATTTGAGTGTGTGGCATATAAAATTCCCCTTTCACCCCATGTCGGTCTCCCTATAATCTCAATGTTCACCCATCCATCATTTTTTATGCTTTGTTTTTCGTTTTGTGTGTACATTTTTAGGGACTTCAGAGTTTAGATTTCCACCGTTTAACCACCAACAATGTTATCCAAAGAGGTTCCTAGGGATCAACTCCACCTTCCCATTTAATTGGTCATGTATACTTTTTGATATAGAACTAGTGTGTGACCACCACGTACGCCCCGCTGCCAACATGTAAAATTCTCACGTGCTCATGCCGAGCTCGTCCATGGTTCTTGAAGGGGTAAAAATAGTCCAATTATACAAAGCCTAACCCATTAAAGGGCAATCATCATTAAGAGACAAGTGAGGAAAATAAATAAATGTCACAAGACTAAAAGGAATGGTAGGGTGTAATAAAAAAAGGAAGGGAGGGGAGAAGAAGAGGAAAGCAAGTCAGGCACACAAGAAAAGACATAAACTTAATTTCTCTACCTATTACTGGCAAGGCCACAATAAAAGAGATCATAGATCAAAGGATGGGATATTTCCAGATTTTTGAGCATCTATTACGTAGAAGGATCATGATCTTCAATCATATGACGAAAGCTCCATAAAGACAATTCTTATTTTCCTGGCTAAAGTGTTATATATCCTCTATTGCACATAGAGAAATGAGTGATTATGAAAGACAGTAAAATATTCTTATCATAATGAATTTGTCCAAACGATTAGTAAATGTAGGCTTTATACCGAACCAAATAAATTTATGCGTCTCTACTTCTATTTACATTTTTAGTACTATTTTTTATTTACTATTATATATAGATGTATGTATGGCTACCATAATGCTGCTTCCGGACAACCATCGGTTTCAGACACATCATTGAGACCTAGACAAATTTAGTGGCCAGAAATAACTCTTTCTTCATTCCAATCTATTGCGCCATTTTTTGCATTAACAGTCCTACTACCTTTGCCTCAACTGGGATTTTACAGGTACACTCTACACTCACATATCAATCACCATTGAACTGCGCTAAAAATCATCAATGTCATAATTATTGTGAAAATGACTTGCAATAATTACTATTTTCTATTTGTTGAAGAATAAATCTTGTATTGTTTGTGAATAATATTTTAAACATGTTTATAAGTGATGTGTAAATCTCTCTTATTGAATCGATTTTATGAGATAAATTAAACTTATTAATTTATTTATAATATCAGAGTGTATCACCCGACGAATGAGGGCACATACTATTTATTTTGTAATAAAAATTAAAAAAGATATTAATCTACACGTGAAGGAAAGTGTTCAGAAAAAATTTCACACTACTTGTAGATAAAATTTTGGACATATATTTATAGGTGATGTATAAATCATTTTTATTAAACTGATTTTATGATATGACTAAGTTGGTCATGAATTTCTTCACTATAATGTTTTTAAGATTTCCCTGTATTAACTTCATGTTTGTCGTTTCAGGCCCCACCATTTGTATTAAAACACTCGAAGTTGTAGCCTGGGTACTCAGAAACTGGTCACCAGGCCTAAAATTGGATCAGAATGTTACGCAGAGTTTCAATTAACAACTAAATCAATGCAAGTATTTATGTCCTAGTCAAACAAAAATTGCTTACAAAGTTTCTTATAAATTACTCTATATATATATATATATATACACAAGAACGCCCCTTCTCATGTGAAGAAGAAAATAATTAACCACTTCATAGGTACGGCCTAAACAACTACAAATTGAGGGAATTAGCTAGGATTAAATATTAAGATTTCAACTTCATAGAGTTGACATTTCCGCTCATTCATTAAAGCTTCAATACAAATTTAACTACCAGCAAATTATATAAGTCGATTGCCGGAAGAATATACTAATGCAACGATTGGAATGCCGGCCTTCTGTTTGATCCTCTCCATAAAAATAATGAAGATCGATCATTAGGACTATTAAAGCATTAAGCTAGAAGGCAAAAACCCTTTAGGCATATCCCTCCCTAGATCACAGATCTAGCTAGCTAGCTAATTTGCAAATGGAGAAGCTTATATATATCGAGCAGATCAGCAGATCTAATTTGCAACTCGTGCCGGAGTCTTATGTAATTCCACCGGAAAGTAGACCTGGAAATGCTAAAGTTCCTCTCTTTGAGACCATTCCAGTAATTGATATTGCAGGAGAACTTGGTTAATTCAGATCGAGCACAACTAGTGAAACAGATTATGCAGACGAGCGTGCCAAGACTTCGGATTCTTTCAGCTAGGTTTAATTTGATAAATATATCCATGAATCCCAAATATCCAGCTTCCTAATTAGAACAGTGCATGCTTTATTTCTTCTTATATATAATATAGACCTCTAATATTATTCCAATATATTTTGTTTGAACATGACAATTACAAAAAAACAAAACAGTTGATTAATCATGGGGTTTCAAAGAAACTGATGCATGATGTATTGGAGGTGGTGAATGAGTTTTTTGAGATGCCTTCAAAGGACAAGGAAAGCATATGTTCTGAGGACCCAAAGCAAAGCTGCAGGCTATATGCGAGCATAGATTATGATAGAGAGAAGGTCCATTCCTGGAGAGAAACTTTGCGGCATCCGTAATGTCATCCTCTTGAGGAACATGTTTCAATTTCGGTACGTGTCCACTTGAAAAACTTGTTAATATGATCTATTAATCCGAATTGATCATCTTTATGGAAAATACTTTAAACATAAAGAGATTACATAAAAATAAACTCAAAAATTAATATGATTTACTGTCTTAGTCTGATTATAAATTTATTTTTATTGTAAAATAATATAACAGATTCTATAAAATCACATTAATTTATAAGTTTATTTTACGTAATTTCTTTGGATAGGTAGTCGTACTCATTTTGTATAAGTTACTCTTTAATCTGTTGCATTAATTGCAGGGAGGTGGTTGAAATTATTCAGCAGAGGTGATGAAGTTGAGTTTGTGCCTTTTGGGTTTGATCTATGAGGGATTAGGTTTTGAAGCTGGATATTCTGAGGATCGTGAACTCACCAAAGTTCAGTTCATGTATATAAACCATTACCCTCCATGTATTACATAATGAATATTCTCCAGCTACAAGTCATCCAACTCGAACTGCAGCTATATCTCATTTTCCATCAAATGTTAAGTCTGGAAATGATTAATTTGTATATATTGTCATTTTCTTCATTATTATTACCTTTTTAATTATTTGTATATACATTCTAAAAGCTTTCCTTTGTAACAGAACTTGGTTAGTTTGTTAGGCATAAATGTATATATTTAGCCTTTTTTTGTACATTCAGATACATGATTACAAACAGAGGAATATATTCATATTTCATTTCCTTCATCTCCTTCGTGCATAAACTCTCTGTCCTTTTTTTGCTCTAAACCTAACATGGTATCAGAGCTGAGAGAGCACCTTCCATGGAGGATTCCCTCAGTTCAGACAATTTCTCTTCCCCTCCCACCCAACCCTCAATTCATTCCGGCCATCCTTCAACCAACAACCATGCCGTAAACCTAACCAAATACCTCAGCCTCACAGACCCTAGCAACCCATTTCGCCTAAACACTAGCAACAACCCTGCCGTGCTTTTAGTCACGGATTGTGAACTCACCAAAGTTCAGTCCGGACCCAAGTCTTATAACCTTGGGATTACCCAAACATAGCGATCCCAATCTCATAACAATTCTTCTCCGAGGGAAAGTGCCTAGTCTCCAGATCTTAGATGGACAATGGCTTGGTGTTGAGCCTAACCCTAATGCCTTGGTGGTTAATGTAGGCCATACATTACAGGTACATGCATGATCCGCCCTATTTTTTGATCATTAACATCTGCATGAAGTTGTTGTTTTAGATCATTGGAAAATTTTGCATGCAATTTGATCGTGTCTAGCTAGTTCACTTCCATAAATTACATCATGTGACTTTACTGCAAACCTATTAAATTTGAGATACGTGTTTCTTACATGTTATGTAAATATATTTGAGTTGAATTAAGATGAGTTAAATTCTTTATAAATAGTAGTGAGTTGATATAGTTGAATAAATTTTATGAGATCCACTTAAAATGAATTTATATATGTTTGGATATTAAAATGACTTTAAATATATTTATAGAAATTTGAAAACGTTTGTGACGTCCGGTGTATAAAGAGGTTATATTGAATTGAAAAATGTTGTAGATCCCACATTTAAAGAGGCTTTAGATTGAGATGAGTTTACTAGTTTGAGAGTTGAGTATTTAGATATTAGACGTCTTAGCTAAAATTAGACTGAACTGAATTGATTTCAATACAATTCAACAAGTGAACAAGGTCTAAACTAGGACACATGATGTATTCCACACCCAACTGGTTCAATTTTGGAACATCTCAAGTCAAGTTTTGTATCATTTTTTATATTACCAGACGAGATTAATTATACTACAAGAAAAATGAGTATTTATAATAAATTATTTATAACAAAAATGATTATTTATTATAAAAATAAACTCATTTTAATAGAAAATAATTGACTATAAATAAACAATTTTCTTATATTAGTACGTATATAGTTCTTTAAATCAAGATTTATAGTGTGACGTTATGATTAATCATGTAGATTATCAGCAATGGAAAGCTACGCGGTTAGGGCTGTGACACAAAAAAACGTTGCACGGACATCTATTGCCACTTTTATTTATTTATCCCTCTGAGAATTGCCATATTGGACCTGAAAAATCTATTCTTGCTGAATGCGGTAGTCCTCCACTCTATACAGATCTTGCTTACAAGGATTATATCAGCTCCTATGTGGCAGACACAAATGAGAGCGTTCCACCTCTTGAGCGATATAAGATTAAATATTGATTAAGGATGCCAATTATTCACAAATAATGTAATAAACATTAATGGTTGAATATTAGAGAATAATTACGATATAAATCATGTATATGATCATCTCATCTTATTTAATTATTATAAATTTTTTAAATTTTTATATAAAATATAATAAATAATTCAATTTTTAAAATTTTTTAATTAGAATTATATTAAAAAATTAAATTTTATAATATTTTATTAGACTTTTATTTTTAATATCACCTCATCTATATAACCAAACGAGCCAGGTTATTTATCTCTTACTGGAATTGTGACATGGCAACTGTACGTAGTCTGTGCAGGAACTTTACGTTGACGGTTGATGGGTTCAAAACTTCAAGAGAATGGAAATTATGGGGATGTTAAATGGGCTGGGCTGGACGATAGAATTGTTCTCCAGGGCTGTACATGAATCTAGCAAATTCGATCAGAAAATGAAGGAAAATTATGTAAAATTTGAAAATTAGGTCATTTTTTAAAATATTAGTAAATTGTAAAATAATTGTAGAAATATCATTATTCAAAGCCTGATTAATGAGAACTCTGTTATGAATTATAAATGAACGAACGAAACGGTAGCCGCTCCCTGTCCCACTACTAAATTATGTGAATGACCCCACCACTATTATTTTAAAATCTGTATAGTAACTTGTATAGTGACTTGTATAGTAACTTGCATAGTAACTTCAACGCTTATAAATATGGGTTTCAGTTGTAATGAAATTCATAAGAAAATATAGAGAAGGAAGAAAGTTTCATAGAGTTTCTTTTATATTTCTCTTGCAATAATAGTAGTTTTCTTTTTAGTTTTATAAAACGTTATCAGCACGAGATTCTACCGATACTGAAGCTAGTGGTCTTCTACTTCAAGTAAGTTTTTCAATATATTATTTGCAGTCCTTGAGATAAATATTAAAGGTAATATTTCTGAATATTACTTGATAAAATTTTATTTTTATTCTCATGATAATGTGAATATATTTCTTAAATTCACATATTTATTTTTGTAATATAATGTTAAATATTGAGATTTATTACTATTGACATTTTTGAAAAATGTTATTTATTCAGGATCCTTGATGAGATCTATTTGGATATAATGATGAACTTGAAAGATACAATCATAGAAGAAAACCATGTGTCCCTGAAGGACCGTGCTGTGTATCTCATGATGAAAAATCATCTTACTGTGTGAAATAAATTAAGAGAGTGATATAAGTACCAGAAGATGTAATCCTCTCAAAAGATCATTATGATTTATTGTACTTGAAGTTGCAAGATTTTAAGAGTGGTATTGAATATTCTGCACTCTTTAAAATCAGTTCAATATTAAAATTATACAGTGAAAATATCACTGATGATGATATATAAAAGAAGACATTATTTTTCATACCTCGAATGTGCTCCTGCAGTAGCAATATCGAGAGTGAAAGTTCAATAAATATTCTGAACTTTTGTTTTGTCTTCCAGTGATTGAGTTAAATAATGAGTTTTTGTTACACCAGTTACGTCCTATTAATGATATCGAATTTACACAATTCCCAGAAGTGAACGGGAACTAAGGGCGTAGACGTGGTAGAAAAATTATAGAAGTGTTGGTCCCAAAAGCGACAACACTAAAGATGATAAAAATATATCGTATTACCAGAAGTGATCAAACTCAGAGAAGGGTAAAGGCCCTCAGAATAATTCTTCATAAAAAGATGAAAATGTTTGTCATAGATGTAATATGACTAAACAGTAGTCACGTACCTGTTGTACGGCCAAGCACTTGATTTACTTATACTAAGTTTTTATATATAAGCTTATTAATATTTCATCATGTTTTGAAATAATGAAATATCGGTGCCTGAAGCACGACAAGAAATTACTTGGGATAACAAAACCCTGTTTAAATTTGATCCTCTTACAAATAAATGTGAACCAGAAGTTCAGAGGATTATTTATCTGCAAAGTGTTGCAAATCAATTACATGATGTATTTACTGACACTAAAGGTATTGTAAAATCATATATTACTGCTGTTAATGCTTAAGCAGGAATTGAAATCCCTGAAGGACGAGTTGTTAAAACAGCAATAAATGAGTCTAAGATACACCTGAAGCGTTGAAGACTTATTGGTGCACAAGAAAAATAAAAATCGGTGCTCATGAAGAGACCTTATTTTCTGTATAAAATATAATCCTCCTGAAGAGGAAACCTCCTAAAGAGGTAACTCCTGAAAATGTAACTCCTGAAGAGTATAACTCCTGAAGAGAAAACTCCTGAAGAGTATAAACCTCCTGTAGAGGTGTTTCATGAAATGTTTTTCCCTAGATAGGAACAATGAGATCTCAATACATTTCATGAGTATTGGAAAATTTATAGATAGAAATAAAACTGTTGTCGACAACATATATGATAACACTTGATATTACCAGAAGTAATAAAGAAAGTGAGCCAAAAATCGTCGAAAAATGTCGACGTAGAAATGATTGGCCAAAATGGAAAGCAGTTATTAAAACTGAATTAAACTCGCTAGTGAAACGAGATGCATTTGGACCTGTTGTCCAAACACCAAAGGGTGTAATATCTGTCAAATATAAGTGAGTATTTATACGAAAGCGTAATGTGAAATGAAATTGTGCGGTATAATTTGTTGCACAAGGTTTTCTGTAGAAACCCGAGAGCAATTATGAGGAAACATATTTCCTTGTTATGAATGCAATCATATTCATATTTTTAATCGATTCGTCATTATTGCAGTTTACGTTGATGATTTACCTTGTTAGAACTCTTGAAAAGATTACAAGGGTTGCTATAAATTCAAGAAATGCATTTGAAAAGGAAAGATCTTATTATTCAATTCATAGATGAGTTACAAGAATTTGAGACTTCTAGCCTCATCTCTCAAATGCATTTGCTTTTCATAAAGCAACATACCATCCTTATCTAAAGGATTAGGCAGTCGAAATGAAGAGGCAAGTAAGGATTTTAAATCCTCATTCTCCTGCTTTAAGTCTGCAATTTTTTTGTCAGACTCTTGAACAAGTCGTTGAAGTACAGAAACCTTCTCGTTAAGCTCCTCAATCTCACGATTTTTGGATTGTAATCGGTTGGAAAATCCAACAATAGAGGAGGAGTATCGGGTGCCGAGAGTCACCAGCTCATAAACAGTTTCACGATCTGACTTATTAGCCAGATCATTTGCTTGCTGCAACATTGCACTTGCGGAAGATGCAGGATCAACTTGTAATTGAGGTGAATGATACCTCATATGTTGATTGTGAGAAATAGTAAAAGGAAATTGATGAGCCATTGAAAATTTGTAGACTAAGAATACAAATACAGATGAATTATAGATATGAGAAGAAGATTTGATGCGTACTAAATGAAGCCAAAGACGGTTCTTATAGAAATGGAAATAAGAACAAGACAAACCATCATCTCTTCAAATCTCACTTTACAAGATATGCTGGATGCATAATTTCAAAAGTCGGCGAGATTAATTACAGTTATCCCTATTTTCTTGTAAATGCTGAACCTCTGCCGTTAGCTGCTGTTGTTGACTTTGTATCTGAGTTCTTTCTCGTTCCAGCTCTTCTACTCGTGTTTTCAGGTCACGAGAATACCAGTCTACAAGTTTCTTCAGCTCCTTGTTTTCTTGTTTTAAATCTTTATTTTTTCTATCTTTAGTTGCAAGCGTTTGATGCAACTCAGATATTTGATTTTTAAGATGATCAATCTCACTCGTTCTCGCCAATAACCTCTGTGACATGGTTGTAAAAGAAGCAGCATATTGAGCACTAAGGGTTCTTGATGCTGCAACAATTTCAGAATCAGATTTACTAGATAGATATATCTATGCTCCTATCATGGTGTTTACAGCCTCAGGAGAAAAAAAAAGTGGTTGAGGTATAAAAGGTTCATGGTTTAAATCTGGAACATTAGAATTTCTATCAGACATAATATCGTTCTGGATGAACAACAACTGAATCTATGAGGAATGCGAAATCTTTTGCTGGAGTAAACCAATGATAAAATTGGTTATATTTAAACAACAACCCGAAACCTTCAAATCTTTTCAAGATCTCGTTTGTCCACAATGTCAAGCGGATTTGATTTTTCGCCGAACCGATAATATTAAAACTCAAAACTTTTACAGCTTTTATCATATATAGATGGTTTCCAATGTTATTTCCGCCGTATATAAACAAGTTCTTCCTAATAATGCCGAATGAGGGAGAGAAAATTTTAGATGAAAATATTATCATACTCTCTCTAATGCATTATTTAGTTGGAGATCGTGTTTGAATTCTTAACTTGTTATATATACTGAAATCATATTTGCTTATTACTTGAAACACTAACGCATATTATCAGGCGGAGTTTAAGTATTACTGCAGATATCAGATTTCTATTAAGTTTGTCAACCAGATATTATTTTTCATCTTTAAATCACTCAGAGATTATTGTAATTCATGAAACAAGTCGAGAGTATATTTGGCTGAGATCAATGACTCAACATATCCAAGAAAAGTATGGTATTTTGATAGCTTAACAATTTTATACGAAAATAATGCTGCTTGTATCATTCAAATCAAAAGAGGATATATCAAATATACGATCAAGTGATAATCTGGCAGATTTATTCACGAAGACATCACCAACTGCGACATTCAAGAAAATTGTGCAGAATATTTAAATGTGAAGACTCAAAAACTATTGTCATGCACTTTCCAGGGAGAGTAAAAGTCCTGAAAACTTGTACTGATCGTACTCTTTTTCCTTCGCTAAAGTTTTATCCCATTGGGTTTTCCTTTGCAAGGTTTTAATGAGGCAATCTTAAAGCACTTGTGGATACATAAAAAGACTGTACTCTTTTTCCTTCGCCATTGGTTTTTCTTCTCACTGGGTTTTTCCTTAGCAAGATTTTAACGAGGTAGATTCTTTATGGGTGGTCATTCAAGGGGGAGTGTTATAAATTGTAAATGAACGAACGAAACAGCAGCCGCCCCTTGTCCCACCACTAAATTATGTGAATGACCCTACCACTATTATTTTAAAATCTGCATAATAACTTGTATAGTGATTTGCATAGTAACTTGTATAGTAATTTCAACGCCTATAAATATGGGTTCAAGTTGTAATGAAATTCATAAGAAAATATAAAGAAGGAAGAAAGTTTCAGAAAATTTCTTTTATATTTCTCTTACAATAATAATAATTTTCTTTTTAATTTTATAACAAACTCAGTATTCTTTCCTTTTCTTTTCGTGGAGGTTAATCAACCTCATTGCTTGTCATTCCTTACTTTTCTTTCCTATTTTCATTAATTTTCTTTCAAATCAAACCCATAATTTCCGGAGTTTTACATGCAAATTGCCAACAAATTGTACGTGAGCTGAGGATCAAAGGACTTTTCGCTATATTGTCGTACTCTCTGAAAATGGATCTTCTTCGAATTTAGAAGCTACCTTACATACACATATATTATATATATATATATATAAAACACATTTATATACTCTGAACACAAGCATGAGTACCAATAGTAATCATGTAAAAAATACGTATACTATCGTCATCATGTTTAATAGCATTTCTGATGATATCTCTGGAATAATTTATAAGATGTTATTTAATGCACAATAATCTCGATATAAATAATATTATTTGTGGTAAGTTATTTTTTATAAAAATAATTATTTTTTATTAAAATGATTCTATTTTAATTGTAAAGAATTATTTTCGTTGCATATAATCTATCATAAATATATATATATATATATTAGTGATGATAATATATAAATCAATATAGGAACATTATAAATTGATGTTGTTCATCAAGTTTGATCAGTAGTCCGTTGATCAATGAGAAATGGCACTAAACCCAAGACCTTATCCGTCAAAGTGCTCGGATTAGATTAAGCACCCAAAATCTTACAAAATTTTTACATGTGGCTGGAAAGCACTTTAATTTGTACCTTCCATGGTGGGTAGGGATCGCTTTCTGCTGATCATCGATGATCAGTACAAATTTATTTCTCAAACCCATCATTCTTCACCTTTTCCCTTATCAACTGTATCATCTAGGATTACACTATCAATGCCTTTTTTTGCACTAATCTTACTTGAAATTGATGCTCTTATTTCTTTGTAATCTTCCAAAGTTACTTTTGAGGATAATCTGTCGTTGGGGTTTGGACCTATATATATATATATCTCAACCGTTGTATATAATAATATTATTATAATAAAAATGCATGATTAATTATTAGTCAAAGAATATTAGACTCATTTATATGTAGTATTATATATTAAACAAGATTTTATAAGCTTAATTATGAAGATATATATATATATATGCCTTAATTTTTTTGGTCCAACAATTAATTAGTAAATTTCAATGGGTTCTGGCTAATCACATGAGTAAATCTTTTAGAATTAAAGAACCTTTTTTTTTTCTCTTTTATAAAGGCCGGTGATTAATTAATGCTTGAGATTTTATAACTTCACTATAAAAAATTACTTATTTACAATCAGTTAATATCAATAAAATAATTATTTACAGTCAAAAGATTGATTGCAAATAATTTTTTCATCGCAATTAAAATACCACAAAAAATATATTTTTCTTATAAGGCATGCCTCTTATTTTATCATTAACTCCATAAATAAATTTGATTATTCTTTTATTGAAAAAAAAATTGATAACTGTTCTTTATGTAGGTTATATACGTTCCATATTAAAGTTGCATATTTTTATTTAAAAAAAAAATAGGTTTACTTCATTAAATCAAGAAATGAAATTTATAATGTGACCAATAACTGAGAAAATTCAGTATACAACTCAACTTAATACAGATGGAACTTAACTTTTAATTCTTTTCAGACAAAAGTCTAAAAGACTAAGTACTGTCAATGATAATAAACTACAATCTCATCCTTAAAGATGAGAGAATTTAGATTCTATGAACTTAAATTCGGGATACTTTTTATTTTATTTTATAATTTTTTCTATACAAACAACAATATCAAGAAAATACAACCAAAACAAACAATTCTATGCAATAACCAAAAAAGCGACATTTTGTGGTGGTGCGTAGGTATCATGCGCTACATTAAGAGTGACGAACAGCAGAAAATAGCGTAGACATAATACATATATATATAGTTGTAGTCATGATCTCTTTTAATTGTAATATTGCTGCTGATGATAATGGCAGTAGTACTTCTAGAATCATGGGAAATTTCAATATGCTCATAGAAAATCAGACGAAATTAGAGTTCCACTTTCATTTAAAAATGCATTTTTGAATGCTAAAAGTTATTGTGATCAAGATTTATTGGTGCTAACTAGTGCTGTCAATCTGTTGATTACAACATGACTTTTGAAGTTCAATATTATTCAACCTAACAATGAATTATCTTTTGTAAATTATATAATTTTTTGCAATTCAAGATCGATCGAGTGGTAAGTGTCTTGGTCTTGATGATCAGGTCTACGTCCTCCAAATATAAATTTCGAACATTTACGTACAAATAATTTCTAAAATATTATATATTTCATTCATCCGTACAATAAAGATCAAACAAATCATCTAAAATTTAACTAAGATAAAAGACGTTACGTTTGTAAAGTCTTAAAAGATTTTTTTTACCACCTTGAGAAAGAAAAAAGGGAAGTGATCCTTGGATTCCCTATCACTAGATTTGTCATTGAGCTGGTGAGTTAAAAGAGTTCATGAAGATCGAAGATCATGATCTAAAAAGTGAATAACCCCAAATGAATAGCTAAGCATATATATATATATGAATAATTTACTAAGGTAATGGCCTCTACTGTCACTTGTACGTCATTAGGTAACATTCATGGAGTTCTTCAAATGGGTCTTCCATTTTCACGCCCGTCGATATTGACTTTGATCACACATAGAGAGAGAGAGAGAGAGAGAGAGAGAGAGAGAGAGAGAGAGAGAGAGAGATCAAAGAATTACTCATGACTATGGAGACTGAGGAGACACACCTCTACATCCCATGTTACTAAAAAGCTATGATACAAAATCTACTTGGGATGGTTTCGGTTCCCAATTAACTTATCTCTAATATGAAGAGATCAGAAAGAAATCAAAGAAAAAGTAGGAATTGATGGAAATGATAAGAGGTGGCCCTTTCGAATCCAATTGCAATTTGAAAAAAGCTTATAAAAGTGTCGCACCAACCCTTCTTTTTTTTTTTTTAACATTTTCCAACCTTGTATCACTTCGGAGTTCGGAGAATATTAATTATTTGGTTCTTAGTTATGTATATAGAAATGACATAATATATATATATATATATATTATTTTGTTATGAAATTCATGTCATTAAAATTATTCATTTTCTCATTACATATGAGTAAAATTACTATTTCAAGAATATTATTATTTAATAATTATTCTTATCCCTATATATGCATGGAGCCCATGTAATGGATTTACTTAACCACAGAAATTGAACATTATCATTTTATTAATTTAAAAAGATTAATAGGGAAACGAAAGATACTTATTGCCCTTAATTTGTCTCTTTGCATTCATGATCCTATACTCATTCCTCTCACTATTCTTTGAACCTGGGAAAGCAACTTATCATTTACTTCACTAATTTTGCTTATGCATGATCAATCTAGTCTAGTAACTTTATCCAATGAAAATTAAGCTGTCTATAGCTCAATTGGCTTTTCTTTTCTTTTCTGTTTGGGAAGAATTAATAATCCATTCTCTTCATCAATAAACGACAAAAAAGAAAAGAAAGTCAACAAATTCCATTTGCAAAATTGTTGGATCTAAATTATAAGTAGGAAAACATTTACGAATATGCTAAAGTCATATTATAGAGAGTTTTTTTTTCACTTAATGATTAAATAATTTAATCATTTCTTTTAATGATATTATAAATTTCCAAAAAATGATAAAAAAATAAATCAAATATAATGACGGAATTTCAATCAGAACCCTCTAGTTGGGACTCTAGAACTAAAAATAAAAGTTAAAAAAGGGGATTGTTTTTAGAGATAAGATAAGATAAGATAAGATAAAAGTTAAAAATATAAAATATTATTGTAATATATATTTTTAATTATAATATATATTTTTAATATTAGTTTGTTTTGAGATTTGAAAAAGTGATTTAAAATTTGAAAAGGTTGAATTTTTTATTATATTTTATATAAAAATTTAAAAATTTTAATGATAAGATTGAGAAAATTTTGAATTTTGAAATTTTATTTCTCAAAATAAAGAAGGCCTTAACCAAGAAATTATTTGTAAGATGATAATATGTTTGAATGGCAGGCCTCTCTCTTGCAGTCAATTTTTGAGCCGTAGCTGTTTAGAACATCATGATCATGATGATCCATAACAAAGGAGACCAAGAGGTTGTGAATTATTGTTTATTCCATGCTCAAACAAAATAATCAAGATTTTTTTTACAATCAAATACGATACACAAAAGAAAATATATCATGATTATGCCTATATTTTGCCAGTAAACAATGTAACTTCTATCATGTTACTTCCGACAACTGAATCTTTAAAACAAAAGCAATTAAGGCTGGGTAGGTGATTGTTTTTCATGTTTAATAATGTGATGATTTCGGTGTCAAACCTTGTTTTGTAGTTTTGTCCTTCATGACTAGTAAATTCACCACAACACCCTAATTAATTTCTTCCCAAGTGTTTCTTTTTTGAAAAATGTAATAAAAATGTGAAAAATGATTAGAAATCAATGCCAATAATCACTCGAGATCCCACTGTTAAAACACAAATTATGGTATCCAAAAGACAATGTCTAGTAGGTGAAATACATGAAACTTTACTTCATAAACATGTCATGATTTACAAACCCATACAACAAAATGCATATATAGATATCAAAAAATATAAAATCAAAAAACAATAATGCTACATACAATTATAAAATGTGTAAATATCACAGTGCAAATATTTTAAAAAAGAGTATGATCCATTATTAAAAAATTAGTTTTTTTTGTAAGATTTGCATTTACTATTTTTTTTTTCAAAATAATTGTGTTATATTTATGTATTTTATGACTGTAAATATCATTCTCATCAATAAATGATTATCTTGGGGGTTAGTGCCACACAACGAGCATTTGTTGGCCAAAATGCGCCGACGATGTTTAATTTTAATTAATTTTAGTGTATTTATCTATTGAAATTAAACCATATAAAGATGACGACGAAGAAATTATTTGATTGTAGAAGGTGGCAAGAGAAAAAGGGTGTCACAACTTTTAGGCAATAAAATGATTGTTGAAAACCAACTTGAGAGAGATTGAGAGATGGGAGGAGGTAAGTTTTCATTAGGGTTTGAATAAAGGGATTGAAAAATGTAGGGGAAGATAAGGGGCATTTTCCTCACTTGGGCATCATGTTGTTGGCCATTTGTACACTACCTAGAAAGTGTACTCAATCGCCCAATTCTTGGATTTTCTTTTTCTTTTTCATACCCAAAAAATTCCTTAAATACAAGTCTTTCCTCCTACTCCTAGCCCTTGTGCCCTTTAGTGCCTCCTCCTTCTGACCTCTCCCATTTTCCCTATTTTTTTCCTTCACTTTTCACACTCTAGAAAACCAAACTTCTTATGATAGTGCTAAAGTGCGCATTATGCATTGGCTAATATGTAGTGCGCACTGCGCATCCCACGCACCATATGAATAGACACTCAAATTGCTAAAATGAACCGAGTGCGCTCATAGCTCACATACCATTTTTGCACCGAAGACACTCCCTCTCTCACACAAAAGGAAAAGCTTCCTCTTTTACTTCTGTTTGTTACTTTCTCCACTCACTCTCTCTCTCTCTCTCTCTCTCTCTCTCTCTCAAACCAGTGGGAAGAGTCCAAAGCTTTTTCTTTCTGTCAACAAAAATGGCTGCAAAACGTAGCTTAAACCTTTGAAATCTCACTCCAGTTTTCACTACTCACCAAGCTCAAAGCTTCAAACCTTATTCCAAAAAACAAAGTGGTTTGCAATTTGCATATCTCTATTCTTCATCTTCCATATCAATCCTACCCATGTCGTCTGATATCAGCTAAAGGACGGTTTTCGCACTTGCAATTCAAACGAATCGTCGTGCTTTGATTTTTGAATTCCAAATGGAGAGACGTTCGAGCTGTGGAAACAGAGCAACCGACTTCCTTGTAGTGTCTTTGAGGTTTTAAACGATTTGGGAAAATAGTTAGGGTTTAGGGGTTGTTGGGTAGTTTGGGGGAGATGGGTACAATTCGTCTGCTTTTTCCGACGGTGGGACCGCCGATCAAGCGGCGAGCAGGGTTGCGGAGGAAGCAGGCTGGAAGAGGCTCGTATAGAGGGAGTTAAAGCCTTTAGCTTTTTGTTGTTTTGGGAGGGATAGTGTGTATGTTAGAGGAGGGTGAAATAGATATAGAGAGAGAGACAAAGATGGGAGGTGGCGTTGGTGATATTGGTCATACTGAGTTCTCGCAAACGCTGAAGAGCCTCTGTTTGGAGACAGGGTGGAAGTATGCAGTGTTTTGGAAGCTCAAACATCGCGCTAGGATGTGAGTTTTTGGATTCTTTCAGTCTTATCTATGTTTCTTGAGCTAATATGTGTGTGTACTATTTTTTCTTTTTCTGGATTCTGAGAAAGAACTGGTAGTTTGTCGGAAAAGAAGCGGGCGGAACTTTTGGAATGTGGATTAAAAAGAGAAATGGATTTCGTGGCGCTTGAGATTAGTGATGTTTTAGTGGCGTCCATGACTTTTGTGCTTTGTTTTTGTTTAAAGGATATATGGATGCTTACTTTGTTGAGCGTAATCGAGGTTTTTTTTTTTTTTGCCCTTTCCTTCTTTCTTTTTTCCTTTTCTTTTTGAAGTTGATATGAGCTAGTTTGGAATTTGACGGTGCTATGCATCTAATTTTTTTTGGGTTTAATTACTGCTAGGGATTTTTCTTACTTATAAAAAATAAATTAAAAAAGTTACTGCTAGGTGTTTTTCTTAATTTTGTTTTAATATGTTACGAGGTCTGAATCATTATGTAGTGTGGAGAAAATTTTATCTGAACACTGTTTGGTTTTGAAATCATATGAAAAACATGTCTCCGTGATTTTCATTATGATCATGGTTTCTTTTGCAGGGTGCTGACGTGGGAGGATGCATACTATGATTACCATGAGCGGCATGATTCTTTAAATAATAATTGCTGCAGCAAGACACTGGACAAATTGCATGATGGCCATTATTCGCACGATCCCCTAGGTTTAGCCGTGGCAAAGATGTCGTATCATGTATATTCTCTGGGAGAAGGGTAGGACACTTCTCACTTAATGACTATTTGAGGCGGCTATCTTAGATTGCTCGTCATGCTACTGTGATAGAAGGACGTTCTTGAACATTGCCTGCATGTTACTTCTTTTCACGTCCCCTTATACCTTCTTATGGTTTTGTCAATCAAGATCCTTTGAATTATCACCTTAAAAGAAGCTTATGCTTGTGGTCATTCTTTCTGGTTTGCATATTCACTTTGCATCTTCATCCTTTGTTTTCACAGGATTGTTGGACAGGTGGCAGTTACGGGAAAGCATCAGTGGATCTTTGCTGATAAGCATTTTATGAGTTCTCGTTTATTATTTGAGGTGATGAACTTCCTTGGATTTTTTTTTTCTTTTAATGAATAGCTTCCTTGGCATTCTATGAAACTAAATGACATACTTTTTGGTTTGCATGTATGACAATTCATGTTGTTTTAAAAATAGCTCAATGCATATATAATTGGTCGATATCTCATTCTTAAATTATTGTTCTTTTTCTTCCCTCTTGTGTGCAGAGTTGCGATGGGTGGCAAACTCAATTTTCAGCAGGGATCAGGGTATGCCTACTCTCATTTTTATGTTTTAACTATATGAGGACTGATGAGTACTTGAGATGGTGAGGTTTTTTTTAATACTCTGAAAACGATTCATTACTTTCCATTTTATTTTATAACAGTATTAATATTTAATTGACTAATGATATCGATCAGTTGAAGTACCAGTTGATTTATTGAAATCAGTCGACTCAATTGTTGGTGGTATGTATAATTGGATAAGACACAAGCTATTTAGTTGCCCATGAGCTGCACCAAAGTTTCCCACCATCATTAGGCAAATAGGTCCAGTGATTTCTGAATGTGAACTGACATTAGAGGCACACGTCACTCTGACGAGTCTACTTAGTTTTTGATAACATGAAGTTTAAGAGTAAAGTATTCAATATCTGTTATGTGTTGTGGACCGGTCATAATCTGAATTGCAATGTATCAACATATGGCTAAATAGAGAAAGAAATTAAGTAGTCAATTGTACTAATGCAACATTCATGCTTGGGTGCGATCTTTTATATGCCCCATGTACTAATGCTTATTTATATCAATAAATCATTGTTTTACTGATAAAAAAAATTAACTTGTACTGTTGTGTAATGATAATGGACTGATGAGTACATGGTGGGAGAACTCGTTTTTAGATCATCCAACACTTCCCTTTACTCTCTTCTTTGTCTTTACTCTCTTGTTCTTTACTGGGTTCTCTGGGATAGTCTTTTTAACAAAATTGTTCTTGTCTTGCCATGTAGACTATTGTTGTTGTGGCTGTTGTTCCGCATGGAGTTGTGCAGCTTGGCTCTTTGAATAAAGTAAGATTCAAAGCTTCTTTGTTGCCATTGTTTTTTTGTGTTTTTTTCATTTTGAAATGGTAGATGCTGTGAATTTCGCATTATAGCTACTTAGTCAATAATAAAATTCTGTGTCACAGTACTTGCTTCTGCATCAAATGGTGATTTAGGAGCTGTTCAATCGTTTCTTGCATCTTCTGATATATTAATGTTGGTGATTTAAGTGTTGTTCCGCTAAAATTAATAAGAAGGGCCATTGCAATGGTTAAAGGCTGGAGCTAAAATCGGGTTTCCCTTCTAAAATTAACAAGAAGGGCCATTGCAATGGTTAAAGGTTGGAGCTAAAATTGGGTTTCCCTTCTCAGGATCCTGGTTGGCACATTAGACTGGAAATAATTGGTAAAAACAACCGGGACTTCCTGTATATGTTGATCTCACCATAAGGGGGATTTGATGCTGTGATTTTACATATGACTTAATAGCTTCAAGCTCTGAAGCTTTTAAAAGTCCACATTCTACAATATTAAGTTATATGAATTTGAGGGTTTGAGATCAACATTTTAGTGCAGATTCCTTACATTGGGTTAAAAAAAGGAAAGATAGTTGAATGAAACAGCAATCACCATGGAAGGGATTTGTTGTTACCACTAGACTGCTGAACCAATGTAGTCTTTCTTATGTTTCATTTAAAGAATTAATACTTATGCCGCCCTTGTTGATTATTTTGTCACCCTTGTTGATAATGCCCCTGTTGATCCCATTTGTTTGTATCTACTCATTAATGATTCACATACTTGGATGCTTCACAGTATGCTCCCAGTAGATTTTTTTCAGAAGTTTACCTGCTTCTCTTTAATGCTAGTTTCATGTTGTTTCTTCTATATGAATTTATGCATTGGTCTCTCAGTAATGAATTTTAATTGAACTCTAATCTATTTGAAAGACATGGGAGTAATTTTTTTTGCTAGTTATAATGGCAAAGTAACACATACCGATGCTAAAGTTTTTGGACTCACATCCCACATCTGGTTCGATTCCGGATTTAATTTTCTTTTTGTTCCTTCTTTGAATAAATCAGGTCACTGAAGATATGAAGCTTGTGAATCATATTAGAGATGTTTTTTTGGATCTTCAAGGTTCCTCTGCAATGCATGTACCTAGTCCAATACTAAGTAGTATGAAGAATTTACTACATCTGGTAACTTTCTCATGCAAACAAATAAAGCAACGGCATAATTTGTCACTGTGTGACACCTAGTAATATTGAACTTTTGTATTTCTCAGCAGGATATGCCAGCAAATAGTGTGACTTCAGACTGTCTATCCAATTTTGATAAAGTTGTGGACAAAGAAAGGGCAGATTTGCGGTTGCCCATGTTTCCATATTTTGGGAAGGGCAGAGGAAATTCTCATTCATTCCCACTACATGGTTTTTATCAGAAACAGACGGTAGAAGTGGTCAATGATCATGGGAGGCTTGAGTTATCCACATCAGAAGGTGATGACAGTCTCCAGTCAAAATCTAACCTAATCTATTTGGAGTATCAGAAACTAGTTGGTGGCAAGACATGTGGAGGTGACACTAGTGGCTGCAAAGATATGGTGGGTTCAGAACCCAATGTTAGTTCATTTTCACACAGTTCTGCTGCAGATAGTGTCAACTTATATGGTGCTATACCTCCAGCTGACAAGAACCTCCTTGAATCTGCTGTTTGTGACAGAAATAAGTTGGATGGTAACGCTTTTTACGAAAATGGTTTGTTACAGATATCTGAACCTTCAGACAAGAAATTCCAAAAAGACTTGAGAAAGTTGAACTTCCAAACCGAGTTGGGTCACATGGACATATTGGACACGTCTTTGAATTTTCCTGCTGGCTGTGAACTCCATGAAGCACTTGGACCAGCTTTTCTCAAAAAGAGTGATTATTTTTATTTGGAAGTGGAGAAGACTGAAAATGATTTAGATATTGAGATGCCAGAAAGGATGAGCTGTAGCCAATTGACATCCGACTCTTACCCTGATCATCTCTTAGAAGCAGTAGTATCTAATGTTTGCCAAAGTGGCAGTGATGTTAAAAGTGATAAACTATTCTGTAAGCCAGTGCATTCTCTGTCCACAACTGAAGTGACTCCAGAGCCTTCTGGTCATACTACGCATACTACTACTTCAGGAGGTTATCTGTTTGAGCAGTCCACTCTTGTAGGGGAGGACAAACTGCACTGCTTAAGCTCAACGGGGGTATGTGGTGTGATATCCCCGACAAGTTTTTCATCAAATTGTACAAGTACATGTAGTGAGCAGCTGGAGAGATCTTCTGAGCCAGCTAAGAACAATAAAAAGAGAACCAGGCCTGGTGAAAATTCTAGGCCTAGGCCGAGGGACAGACAGTTGATCCAAGATCGTATAAAGGAGCTGCGGGATCTGGTGCCCAATGGATCAAAGGTGACTTTTTTCGTAATCTGTCTTGTCTGCTGAGTTTTGGTCTAGTGATAGTTGCAGTTCCTATTGATGTAATGTGTTCTGAAATTTTCATGATAATTGTGCAGTGCAGTATTGATTCACTGCTGGAACGTACAATCAAACATATGATCTTTCTGCAAAGCATAACTAAGCATGCTGACAAGCTAAGCAAATGTGCCAATTCTAAGGTAAAGGCTTAAGCATTCAATGCCTCAAGTATCTTCCAGCATTCACTTGACTAATAAAGAACTCAACTGGCATCCATCATAATTAAGATGCAAATATTGGAATTTCTTTACACCTCCATAATAGTAGGTACAACTGAATTGTGATTACATGTCGCAGTGCTTCTAGATAAACCACCTATAATTTGTTTGGAGTGGACTCACCGATCGGAAAAATAAATAAATTATTTGAACTGGACTCCTCCATGCCACTTTGTTAGCAATAATTTGTTTTATTCATACCTTTTCCAAGTCTGTTCAACAACAAAATTCCAATACTTAATTGGATATCAACACAGATTTCACTGTCTACAACCTATCAGAAAGGCCATATCTGTTTTTGTGGCTTGATATATTATTCTCCTGTTTTTTATATGTAATAAATGAATTTGCAGTTGCATGACAAGGGAACAGCAGGCACTGTAGGATCATCTGGTTCTGAGCTAGGTTCAAGCTGGGCAGTGGAGGTGGGAGGTCATTTGAAAGTTTGTTCGATAATAGTAGAGAACCGTAACAAGAATGGTCAGATGCTTGTAGAGGTACGGATCGGCAATACATGTAACATTTGTTGTAGGTTCAATTGTGTTTCGGGAATTGGGATTTAGAAAAACAAAGAAATAATGAAATTAAAAAAAACAAAACAAAACAAGAAGAAACCCCAAAACAAATTATGAATGACAGTCCAATTTGGTTCTCCAAACAATATGCTCCTCAAACTATCCCCCCTTTTTTTTTTTCTTTCCCATCTCATTGTCAATACTACTATCTTTGTGTTTCCAGTATCACCACTAGAGCTGATATTTGCAGATGTTGTGTGAGGACTGCAGCCATTTTCTTGAGATAGCAGAGGCCATCAGAAGTTTAGGTCTTGCAATCTTAAAAGGTGCAACAGAAGTCCATGGGGAGAAGACCTGGATATGTTTTGTGGTTGAGGTATGCCCAAAATTCTAGATGCTGATATTTGGTTCTTACTGACTGTTCACATGTTTGACTATTTGTAGTTTCTAATCATTCAGGGTCAGAACAACAGAAGCATGCACAGAATGGATATACTCTGGTCCCTTGTTCAAATATTGCAACAACCCAAGAAAGAAATGCAACAATGATGGCTTCTCAGCTCTTGGAGATTTGCATGTAGGCTTCTCTGTAAAATATAGTGAGTCATATATGCAATCTTTTATAGGGTTTTCTGGTCTGTAGCTTTTGTTTGAACCACACTCCCAAGGAGAGGATGAAGGGGAGAACCAGCACTTATCTGGAGAGTATTTATGTTTCTTTAAATTACCGTGTGCAAGTGTAAAAGTGTTATTTGTCCCTCAATTTACCGATTGGAAGATTTACTGCCCTATGTTTGCAAGTTTGATTTTTGCTAGAAAAAATGTGAACTTTTATTCTTTTGGCCGATTTTTTTGGTGCTTTCATTTATGGAAGTCTTATATCCATTGAACATTTCCAGGTAGGGTCCTCAAGTAATGATCAAACAAGCTGAAGAAAGTAAAGACGAAATTATAAACTAACTGTAATATCATAGATTTCTCGACTTCCTTGATATCAGTTTAAAGCATTACTTAACTTGTAATTTTGAAGTACCTCAGACTTACATTCCATTGATATCAAGTTAAGAGTTTAAAATGAGGAAGGGCTGAGTTGCCATCCAGTCCCTTTGATCTGTAAAAGGCAAGATATTCAGTAATATGAGTTTCCCTGTATATGGGTGGGTCCATATCGGAGAGAAACTCCTCTATAGGCCCATATGGCTGCAATTTGTGCGTAGCACTTGGATAGAAAAAGCATGCAACTGAAACCCTGGGCCCAACCCGTCCAGCCAGCACCCTGTGCTTCACGCTTTTGAACTTGTCGTTTGTGATAAGCTACAACGGTATGGAAAATACAGCCAAGTTGTGATTCAAGATTGAATAATACCATAAACAAGACTATAAGAACCAAAGGAGTTGCTTTTATTTCTTAGGTTTTCCAACTTGCATTGGATTTTTCTGCCTTGAGTTCTCATATACCCTCTGTTTGCATGCCACTTGTAGGTCTTTTCATCGAAATTTTTTTGACCTATTAATAAAAAAAAAAAAATACTCTAGCTATAAAAGAATTACACAAGTAATTCTACAAATTGACGTAATTTAATGTGATTTATCAGATTATAAAATTACTTTTATTTTAAAATAGATTTAACAAATCAAATGAACCTACAGCAGTTCGTAATAATACTCATCAAAAAAACTGGAAAGGAAGAATAGGAAGAAAAAGTATGTGAGAAGAAACAATATTGGTACCTGCATAAAATCACCAATATTGGCTACTAGTGCTCCTTGCAGTGGTGGAACGTCAACCCAGTGATCTTGATGGAGGACTTGGAGGCCACCAATACTGTCTTGCAAGAGTAGAGTTATGGAGGAGGGGTCTGAATGCTTAGTTGCGCCAAAGGTTAAGTCTGGTTCAGGACAAGCTGGGTAGTAATGGCACACCAATGATTCAGTTTTCATGCATTCTATGCGAGCAATGTAGTCACTGCTAAGCCCCAAAGCCTTTGATAGTAATTCTGAAAGCCTCTTGCTTAGTTCGATGATGTATTTCATATATTCACTAACAGCCTCCCTGAAGAACACAAGAAGTTTTAGTTAGATCTGCATAGGCATGAAGTATTCATATGTGTTGTGTTTTTAGTTCATTTTCAACCTCCATAGTTCTAGACTCTAGTACCTGCATACTAGGGGAAATTCTTCAGGGTTTAGATGATCATCTTGGAAATCAAACGCGATTGAATCCCTCCAGTTTGCCGCTTTCGACACGAAGAGGTCGCCGTTGCTGTAATACCTCACTCGTTGCTTGTAATCTCGTGAGTACAACTTCATCTTCTCTTCTTTTGGTTGTTCATGGAATTGTCTAACAGCTTCTAACATGTTGTTCATAACAGTAGCTGGAACTCCATGATTAACCATTTGAAAGAAACCCCATGTTTTGGATGCTTCACGTATTTCATCGATAACCTCCGTCTGCGGCCAGCAACACTCGAGGCCTCGGAGATCTATCACCGGAACTTGGAAGTGGACAGACGAGTCTGGAGATGACTTTGGAATAATTAGGCTCTCCGATGGATGGATGAGGAACCTTGGCACCTTGGCAACACCAGAGTCAACTAGCCCTTTAACTCCAGCTTTTGTTTCATCGAATTCCTTCACTTCCTTGGCCCTGTCATACACTAACTCATTTCCTGGAACACCCATTTCAGCGTTAACAGTAAGTTGAAGTTCCATGCTAGAGGAGTGGATTCTAGACAATCAAAATGGAATTTCTTCCTCAAATATGAGAAGTTGGAAGTGGTCATTCAAGCAAAAGAAAGGGAACTAGATGCCAAATGCCAATGCTGAATGAACGTTCTTGAAGAAGAGATGCCAATGATTTTAAAATTGTACTTGTTAAGCAAAAGGCCAAGATAAGGAGATACCCACTTGTAGCCTTTACCCATCACCGTATGTAGAAAGTCATTCAGACATTACAGCACATTAATGTAAGTTAACCAGGAAATGTCCATTTCCTTCGGATTGGTGGGCGGTGACCCCGAAAAAAAAAAGCTTGCTTGATAGAGCAGTGTTCAGTCACGATTATATAAAAATAATTTTATAATTTAATTATAATTTTATGTAATTTATCGTATTTATTTTATAATAATAATAAATGTATAATTTAACAAATTATATTAAATTATATTAATTTATAAAATTATTTTTATATAATTATTTTATAACTAGAATATCTCTCTTCTCTTAAAACAGGATCAAACGCCCTAGCTAGTCAAACTGACCGAACCATAAAAAGGGCACCCGACGCTTCCACTTTTTAATTAAGAAATTAATTAGCAAGCAGATGACTTATGGTAGCATAAAATATTCAATATTCAGTTAAAGTCGTGATGCTCTGATCACTCAGTAGAACAATGCTTATGCTATATCTTGATTTGCATGGCACTTAAAATATAATATGTTAGTCATTATCAACAGGTGTGATCGTGATGGAGAATACCATCGTATTTATCCACTAATCTTACGTGTATTCTGCAAAGAACACACACTGTTTGTCGAAACTACTTCAAATCTCGCATGTCATATGATATCAAAGACTTCTTGTTGAGCAAAGTTCGCCACTAATGCCTGATGACGAGATTAGGATGCATGCTTACATGCTGCTAATTTGTAACTTCATACGGAAGTGATTGTAACAAACAAAACTGTGTTTATAAATGAGCGGCACACCATTCTATGCAGCAGTAGTGTCTTGTTGTAATCTGTTTTTCAGGGACCTGACAAGATGGATGAGAAATAATAAAAAGTTTCCTGACAAAACTAAAAAGATGAGAGAACTTGGGGCTTCACATTGAGTAGAGACAATCGATCATCATAATGCTTTACTATCCTTGACATGATGCAAATCATTTAGACTTTTTTTCGGGCACGGGTCATTGTAGTTTAATATGCGGCTGGATTTTGGCGGTCGAGTTGAGCTTTTAAAACAATAATTATTAAATTCAGAATGTTAAGTTGAGTTAAATTCTTTATGAATATAGTAAATTAAAAAGGTGAAATGAGTTTTATGATATTTACATAAGATAGGTTTAAGGTCTTGTTTGAATTCAGAAATGAGATGAGTTGAGTTAAAATAAATTTAGTTTATTTTGTAATATTATTTTTATTTTAAAATTTAAAAAATATGTATTGAAATTTGAAAAATCTGTATAGGAATTTATGTTTTGTATAAAAAATTATAAAAGTGTAAAGATAAAACGGAGATGAGTTGATGTAAGTTGCGAATACAAACGGGGCCTTAAATGTGTTTAAATATTAAAATAAGTTTAAATCATTTATTTATAATACAAAAATGATAGGGGATAACCTAACACACCGACAATCCGCTCACATGAATAGTGCAACTATACTGTAGCTACACTGTTTATGTGAGGAGGTTGCTGGTGTGCTAGGCTGCCCCTAATACATCTCTTTATAATAAGTTGAAAAATGTTGTGGATTTTATATATATATAGTAAAGCGATATTAAGTTGAAAATAATATTATAGGTTTCACGTGTAAAGAATTTTTAAATTGAGATGAATTTAATAATTTAAGAATTAAATATTAGACTGCCATACTCAACTTAAAATTAGATTGTTCCCAGTTTAGACCAAATTTCAAAAGAAGCCTAAGTATAGAATTGAAGAACAAACTTCACCTAGAAACCTCTGGCATGTCCCGCGTGAAATAACAATAGAACCAAGTGATAGAATGTGTTACAACATTGTCATATTTCTTTGGATGTTTGGTTGCAGTCACCGTCATGTTTTTCTGTCAAATTAACATCAACAGGTGGATAAAACTCGGTCTCAACTCTTATCAATTGTGGAACTGACTTACAAGTACTCTTATCAATTGCAGCAATAGCTTCGAGCTAATTTACTACAATGGATGGAAGAGAATAAAACGACTCACAATCAGCTGGCCGAAATGGATGCTCTCCATCCATAGCAAATTAAGCAAGTTAGCAAGGCGTTCAATAGAATTTGGTTGTTGCAATCCGCCCCAATAACTCTTTATTCTACCGTGTTTAATTTAGTTTGCAGTCCTAAACAGAAGAAGCACAGTAAGCACGCCAAGTTAGTAGAAACAAAAATTTTATCCGCAATCACTTTTGCGTAATTTTTGTACATTCTATTAATATGATTGGTTGCGCTAGTTTTTTTTTAATATAAAATAATTATTTCAATAAATCACACCAATAAAATGTATAAAAAAAAATACACAAAACTGATCTTATATAACAGAAGGGTGTTTTCTGTGCATTCGCAGCATCAGACTTTAGAGGATAATTAGGGTACTTATTATATTAGCATGATCTTCATTTACTTGGTTGTTGATATTCTGCTTTTAAGAATTAAACAGTCAAGATTAAACGGTCAAGATTAAATAATCATTATTTATAATGTGTGATCTAACAGTCAATAATGCAATTACCCTTGATGAAAGACGCGATCAAACGAACAGACCACCTTTGTTCAATTATAAAATTTTACTCTAATAATCATTAATAGATCATTCAACCGTCAGAAATTGTCAAGGTTCTTGTCTGAATAATCATCTAATTTGATTGAAAAGGCACCACTATCTACTACAACTTACATAGCTTTGGAAGTATGAAGGCTTGCTTTCATAAAACTCGGTAATGATAAGCTTAATTAATTATAACCTTTTTATTATCTTTTTATTATTTTTAGTATACTTGTTTTTAAAAATATTTTTTAACATCTTTAATTATTAAGAAAAAATTTTAAAAATATATAATTTTAATAATAGTCTTTTTTTAATCATGAAATAATTTTTTTAAAAGAAATTAAAAAATAATAAAAAAGTAATAAGACTATCATTATTCTTTCCAAAAAAATACTATAAATGGCAGATGTGCAAGGTCATATGAACTAATTGTATTCTTCTAAAAAGAATAATTAATTACTTGCTAGTATATTTATTAACAATATATGTTCATCCATTAATCTTAGATTCAAACTCACTGGAAAGAACAAAATTAAAAAAAGGTCAAATCATTCTAAATAATTGTATATGATTTTTTTTGTTATTAACAAGCATAATTATTTATTATTCCTCCTGTAAACAATAAACACTCTCTTTCAAACCCTCTTGTGCTTGCTTAACAGTTAACACTTGATATTCGGCTATCCTGAATAAATAGCCGTATTGTTGTCTTCCAAGACAAGTTCAACTATGGTTCGATAAGCCCTTTCCAAACCCAACACTTAAAAGACTGTCAAGCACAAGCATTCCTCGGCTTGCAAAAGAAAATCCACATCCACGGTTTGGGATGTTACAACGGGCGGAGGCTTCTCATATGGCAAAACAGCACATGTAGTACAACCAGCTCAGATTCACCACAATCATCAAGGTTTAAATTCCATTCCTTTTCAACTAGAATGAAGGAAATTTTTCGTTTCGATATAATATCCAGTGCATTATACTCATTATTTCATTCCGGTCCAAATTCCAATCACTTCGTTCCCTGCTCTATTTTGGACTATTTTTATAATTTTGTTGTGTTTAAATGACATTTTTTTAAAATTTAGATAGTATTAAATTAATTCTAAAATAGAAAATATATTCATATATTTTCTAATTTTAAATATGTTTTTTTTAAATATCATTATTTTTTAATATTTTATCTATTCTTTTGTTTTAAATGACATTTTTTTAAAAATTTAGATAGTATTAAATTAATTCTAAAATATAAAATATATTTATATATTTTGTAATTTTAAATATGTTCTTTTTTTGTTTTAAATATCATTGTAAGTGTGTATCATGTATATGTGTACATATTAGAAGAATTGAAAATTTATAAAATGAATTGAGATTGAAAAAATATAAACTTGAGTTGAGACACAAAAACAAATAAAACAAAAGAATAGATAAACTATTAAAAAATAATTATATTTAAAAAAAAACATATTTAAAATTACAAAATATATAAATATTTTTTATATTTTAGAATTAATTTAATACTATCTAAATTTAAAAAAAATACACACTTACATATATATATATATATGTATTTATTCTATTAGTTATTAATTTATATATCCCGAAATGGCATACTAAAACGGATTGATACCGAAATATTTCATTTTAATACCTCAATCGAAACGATCATCGAAACAAAATTCAAAACTTTAGTTCTAATAATCTGCATAAAAAGAGAAAAAAAAAAAGAAAAAAAACCTCTATTTATTTGTGCAAAAATCGTTAATGTGAAGCTCTGTGCACAAACCTTTATAGAAAGAGTACTGATACATCTACAAAGAAATTATATAATCTCATAAACTAATATGATTTTATCTCATCTATTAAATTTACTTTACAAAAAAAAGTAATTTTATGATCTGACAAACCAAATTAAACCACATCAACTTGTGAGATTAATTTTGTGTAATCCCTTTATAGCTAGAGTATTTTTTCTTATATAAATAGCTCGTTTTATGCATAGGTTACCCAAGCTCAAGAAGAAAAGCTCATAAATAATCCATAAGAAACAATATACGCCATGAAATAAAAGGGGAACAGTGCACTAAAAGACCTCATTTAAAGAAAATGTTGGTCCTAAACCACACACGCTGAAGCCGTATCCTAGAGGATTAAGATAAATGAGTTTCAAAATAAAAGAAACCGGAAATGAATCAAATAGGCTCCTTAGTGATTGAAGATATATCTTCCACCTACACTAACTTTTTAGACAGTTTTTGTTTTGGAAACCTTCTTCTTGGATTGTCTCCTAGGAATTGAATTCTTCATCCCAATGAAAAACAGCAACGCCCCTAAAAGGGCCACATTCTGCAACAAAAAGGTTTATAGCAAAAACCCTTAAAAGACTTGATAAACACAGTAAAACCTATTATAATCGTGGCTACATTTCAGAAATACAAATAATAGAAAAAGGAACAGGCAATATGACAACCTGTGTAAATTTAAGGAAAAGCTGAGCAAATTCTTTCTCCTCACTGTCATAGTTGTAGAAATCATATAATATGGTAGTAGCAATCAGCTGATGTAATAGCTGCACGAAAGAAATTGACACTTGTGAAAATTGGCCCACAGTACTAGAAAAAGATCAAAAGTAAGTAGCATGGTTGAAATACAAACCAGAAGAAATGCCCCAAAAGAGCTGCCAAATATAAAGAGGAGACCTCCAAAGCCCTTCAGTGCTATAGCTGCAGTAACTAAATGTTTCACCTGATGTAAAACATAGATAAAAAGTATCACCCAAGAGACATTGCTGGCAGGACAAGCACAAAACCGGTTAACATTTCATATCCAATTTTTATTCAAAACTCTTGGTGAGCACACACCTTATATCTCATTTTAGGTGTGTTGTCATAAGGATGTGCCGGATGAATACTGCTTACGATAATGCAAGAAAATCTTAAATCATGGCCTTCCTATACCAATCCAAAACTTAATCTTTGCCAAATCATTGTTTTTCTCATAAGCCCAGCCCCATGAATGGGTGGAATAAACCAAATGAAAGAGGAAACCCCGGCTTTCTACAATCTAGCTTCCATATATATTATTTTATTTTATTGTTCTATAGCACTTTTTAAACATTCATCAAAATTATTTTGAACAACCGAAATTGAGAAACAAACACAGAGAGGGAGAGGGAAAAAGAGACTGATTCTCACTTCAATATCTGGCAGTTGCATGGTAACCTGAGACTGAACATCTTTTGCAAAGACGTCATACTTTAGTCTGAGAACCTTTGCGGCAGGTCCCCCATCAAGGCCATATTCATTGAACCTATAAAGAGGAATGTGTCCCAACATCTTATATTCAAGAAACTGTGAGAAACCTTATCAACCAAAACTGTTTGAGCTAGAAACAAAAGATTGCAAGTCCCTGATATTACTTTCAAAGAAAAGAATCTTCTAATATCACAGATTGAATTACCAACTAAATCCAAAGTAATAGCAGCAGACAAATTAAATGCTTTTCCTAAACCATCCATTGTAATAAAAGAAGATTTTGATCAGGAACTTAGCAGCAGATCACAATATCCAAATCTAGTTAAAAATCATCTAATAAGGCATCTCCAAAGATGTCTAAATGGGTTCAACACAAACTTTAAAGAAATCAGTGAAGAAAATATCAGACTTCTATTGGTAGATAATTATCCATTGAATACCAGACTTCTATTTTTTTCCTTTTATAAATCTCTCTTATACAAGGCAGTGTTGCATAAGTGCCGCATCCCAAATGACTAGTTTGGGAAACTTTTCACCTTTTGAATCAGATGTAGTAAGGACTTTATAGCTACTTGACGTTAAAGGAAACTGGTGAGCCAACCTGTCATCACTAGGAACGCTAATCACCTCTTTTTGATCTCATCACTTCAGCTTATGCAGAAACCAAAATCCAAGAACCAACCTTTAGACAGTGATACCCATTGTTGATGTTGCATTGTGGGAAGACTTACCGCATTCCTAGGATTCTAACCATAATTTGCACCAAGTGACACCCAAAACCTACCAACTACATCTTAATGTTCACACGTGAGATTTTCAAAACACCCGACGTCAACACATCTGGCCCAATTCTTAGCATGAATGAATATTTGTTTTACAGAGAAAATCCATCAATACCTTACCCTTATGTAACCAATAACCCAACCCAAAACAAGCTAAACTCAAAGTGATTGATGAAGTACATTAAAGTGGGCTGGTAAGTAACATTTAATTAGTCAAACCGATAAGTTATTTTTCAACATACTAAAAAGAAAATGCAGATCTACATCAAGTTTTAATATAAAATGGTCAAACAATGAGTTGCAACCAAACATAACAGATCCAACAGCAATTTTCATGTCAGAAATGAAATTCCTTCAAAACCCAGAACTTATATTTGCCTAAAACCCACAGATAGGCTGAAGAACTAATGAAATTACGATAACAGTAAAAAAAAGACCATAAATACTGAAAGCATATAGAAGGTTAAACACAAGTAGTGATTGCATGCACTAACTCTTGGTAAGCAGAGAGTATGAAGACAGAAGCGAAGAGAACTCTTCCAAGAAACGAAGCGAAAGCCATCGGAGAAAGAGAGAGCAAATCGAGGTAAAGGCCTGGAGTCTTCTCTGTCTCTCACTCGGTTAGTTTAAACTTTAGGACAAGGCAAGGAGGAAGGGATTTGAAAAGTACGGTAAAGACTGAGGGCATTATAGTCTAGATTCAAGATCTTGTGCGGCAGTGCCGCAGCGGGCTTCTTTATGGAAACTAGTTATTTAAGTTCGAGGTCCTAAATGACATTGGGTTTTCACATAATTACTTTTCGTTTGAATTCAAAAAGTTTGATATGGTTAAAATAAGTTTTAAAAATGGAATAAAATATTATTATTATTTTAAAAATTAAATAAGTTGAGTTTGAAATAAGTTAAGATGAACTCAATTTGTCTTCAAATTTAAAGCTAAAGCAAATTGCAATTGGGAGGGATGAGAAATGGGAAGCAAGACATTTTGAAATTTTCTCCATCAATTTGTTCAGAGCAATGCTATATACAGACATAGAATTGTAGGTATTGTGTAGTCATTAAAAAAAATCATTATTAAAAAAATCAATTTTTTTTTTCATGTAGATCTTATATATATTTATTTTTTTTAAAGTGACTGTACTTCACTTGCAACTTCACGATTATAACTATCATTTCTCTTTGTTCATTTGGTGTGCTATTAATGCAATTTGTATTTTTTTCTACTTTTTATTTCAAATATTTTTTGAAAAATAAGAAATACTAACATATTAAGGAATGACCTAATTATTGCCAAGCCGGCTAGAATCTTAACTTTTGGTTAAAGAACTAACTTTTGGCTAGGTAAACTTATATTGGAAAGTCCAAATAATAATATACTATTAATATTTTAATAATATTTGACAAATTCTTTTATATTTTATAAATGCATTTAATATATTTAATCATGCTGTAGTATTTAAATACAAAAGGAGCTAAAGAAATGGTAACATCAATCTGCCATTAAATGTTCCCATTATATACAAACTTTCAATTAACATCCTCCACTACAGCATACTGAGAGGCAATCTTCTGTAGCATAACTATAGGCAATAGGATAGCCAATCAACAATCACCCAATAACGCTGATATATTGAGAGTCAAACACTGATATATTTAAGAGTCAAACATTGATATATTTAGCACTAAAGTATTTTTAAATCCCACCATATTATCTTACAGCTGATACTGAGAAGTAATCTTCTCTAGCATATTATAGGATAGCATAACTGTAAGTTTGATCTTATTGCCTCAAAATCATGATTTTTTTTTTTATCATTACACAGCTCATGTAGGATTAAGATAAGCCTTGATATAAAGGTAGCAAAAAACAAAGAAGTTTGATCTGATATGCAAAGAAGATAAACCAGGCTCATATATATATATATATATATATATATAGACACACACTAGGTAGAAGTAACGTGTAAAACACGTTTGCCTAATTTAATTATGCGATTATTTTTAAAAATTGATATTTTTTTATTAAAAATGAATTTTGATTAATAATGTAATACATTAGAAAAAAAATTATAATTTCTAACAAAAATTTAACGGTTTATTATAATTAAATAGATAATAAATAATTACACGTTTTATATATTGTAAAACAAAAATATTAGTTAAAACAATAAGATAGTTCTATAGTTTTAGCAAATTTTTTTGAGATAAATTTGATTAAAGTTTTAAAAAAATGTTAGTTCAAGATATTATTTTTTAAATTGTTATATAATATTATAATTTTTTAAATAATATTATATTATAATTTATAAGATAAAATTCTAATCTTAAATATTAATTATAGTTATATAAAATAATATTATATTATAATTTATAATATGTAAATCAATATGATCATATATTTTAAATATAAAACATATATATTCCATGGTAATCCACAACGGCTAGTACACGACGCGTGTGAAAGTTTATATAACTACAAAATTTCAAACAACGCCGTATCATTTAGCAATTAAAATATGAATTATATTTATTACATATGATTTATATTTAAAACATATGATCAAATTGATTTACATATTATATTTAAAACATATAATCAAATTAAAATATTGTTTTTTAATATTATTTATTTAAGATAAAAAAAAATTAAATTATTTTATTTAAAATTTTGAAAAAAGTGTAATAATTAAATAAAAAAGTTATAAATTAAAAATCAAATAATATTTATATTTAAATAATATTTAGATATATATATCTTTATATATATATAAAACCTATCCAACGAAAAAAATAATATTATATTTCCTTGCTGTTAATTCTGTGTTTTTTTTTTTTGGTCAATTAATTAGCTTTAAGAAACTTCAGTTTTGAAAAATACGTTCAATTGATAACATGAATCAATTCTAGATAAGTGGTAAGCACTTGATTTTTTTTATTTTATTATTTTTTTCCTATTCGGGTTGGTCCAATCTGAACAGATGTACTAAATGCAGTTTAATTTTCTTCAAGGTATCAGTCGAAACGCATGTAATTAATGCAATAATTATAGAAATTTAATTCAACTTTTATGCTTACAATACAAACGAATGTTTTATTAAGAATTCCAATGGAGAGGTAATAAACGGAGTTAGAAGACATCAATTATAAGTTATAAATATTTTATATTTTATACTATTATTATGTCATTCTATACTATTATTATTATTCTATATTTATTTTACATAAAAAAAATTTAAATAAAAAATTTACCGCTATAGAAAATTGAAGTGGTATAATTAAATTTAATGCAAGAATATTATTTTAGTGATTAATGAGTTTAATAGATTGTATTTAAAATGATATTTTTCATTAAATACAGTATTAATTTTAACATAAATGGATGAAAAGTGTTAACTTTAACAGAAAAATAATAATTTTCATTAAAACAAGATTTTTCGTTAAATAGTCACTTTATATATGTAAAGATTATATCTATAAATGTTAGTGTGTCCTGTTTTGCATAATTTCAATCAATTAATGTCCAATAATGCACAAACAGGCTACTAGACTTCCACAAAAATGCACAAACACCGAATGCCATATTCAAACCTAACATGGTGAGCTAGGAAAGGACATGTCAAACTAAAAATAAGAGAATATCAAATGTATCAAATAGATATTATTTATGTCATTATTTATTAAAAATATTAGTTAAAAAGATAATAAAAAATCTTGTAGTAATTTACTTGGCAAATTATAGGAATTATCTTTAAATAAAAATCTAATGTAAAAATTAAAATTAAAATAATTTTATTTAATTTTATTTTAAATACAAAACTTCAACCAAAATTTTAGCTTTAGGGCCTCTAACTTATTGAGCCGACTCTAGTCCAGACAGTAGAAGCCTAGAAACAATCACTGAGCATGAAGTCTAAAACCGATTTTGCATATAAATGTTAGTGATGCAATGAACTTAAAAATAGGACTTTTTTGTTTTGTTTTGTTTTGTTTTTAAAGCAGCTTATAAAGGGCTTTTTCTTGATAGCAAGATTATCTACACCAAGGGGGAGACAAAGGAGGAAACAAATTGCATTATGAAGTATAAATAAATTCCCACCAAATACAAATAGCAGTTTCACTGACTAGCCATAAATAACTTAATTGAATTAAGAAGGGCATGCACAAGGAAGGGTCTCGCTTAACCCTTCAATAAGACGATTAAACAAAGGAAGAACATTAGACGGCCAACATTAGAGCAACTAGAACAGATGCCCTTCACACTTTTCTGAATACAAGGTCAATCAAAGGGGATCCATAGCAAACAGTGATTGATGTTGATGTACGGTAAAGTCAGCACGTACTATTGGGATCAATTTCAAATTTGGGATTGTTTAATTGATTTTTTTTTGGGGGGGGACCATAGGATTTGAATTTGAACATCTTCTCTCACTCTCTCTCTCCCGAGTAAATTATGTGCATGTTTGAATTGTGAGCAGAAAATATACTTCATAACTTTAGAGTTATAGTTTAAATATTAACTTCTTTTATTAAAAAGTTATATATAATAATTAAATGTTTAAAAAATTTTAAAATTTATTATTTTTGTTTGGAAACAAATTTAAAAAATGTTTTTTCAATAAAACATTCTAATTTTTCCAATAAAAGCTTCTTAAGATTTTTTTTTAAAGATTAGTAGACTCTGATAATAAGATTGCAATGTCAATTTACAAAGATAATTAATTGCACTTTTTAATATTAAGGTCTGGTTTGTTTTCAGAGATGAGATAAAATGAGGTAAAAGTTAAAAAAAAAGATAAAATATTGTTGTAATATTTTTTTTAATATTAGTTTTATTTTAAAATTTGAAAAAATGATTTTGGAATTTAAAAAAGTTGAATTTTTTATTATATTTTGTATAGAAATTTGAAGAAAGTGTAATGAAAAGTTTGAGATTTTTGATTTTGTCTACTAAAATAAACAAGGCCTAAATATAATCTCTGAATAGGAAACATTTTTATTACCTGATAAAGGTACTTCAATGTTCAATAAGAATAGAGATAAATCAAAATGCTAATCACTGTGCACAAGAAATAGTTCATTACTCGATAACCAAAATACAAGTCTGAAGCCATCACAACTGAAAAGCCTGGATCCAATTGCTAACAAAATATCTAGGAATGCTCTTGAGCCAACTTCTATGAAGTGTGAAAGATGTAGTCCATGAACTCCTCGAGGCAATTTGACAGCAGACGATTCTATATATAATTAAAGAAGCTAACTAAGATCAAGAAGAAAATCATCTTTCATACTTTGTAGATTGAAAAAGGTTTGCTAACAATCATTTGCAGATTCTATTAATAATCTCTTCATTAAGCATCAAGACAATAAAAGGTGTAAAATTTCTACAAGTTTATCTGTAGATGATTCAAACTCAAAGAACCAAGAATGAACCCTTCTACCAACTCCAATTCACATTAAGATCAACTTAATTGGCCATACAAATAGTTTAGGTTATGTTTTCATGAATATTCTTGGTATAAGGAATATTTTTCCTTTGTAATCAATTTATTTAGTATGCTGAGTTGTATAAGGTCATTAAGCATACTTAGGCAAATTTGAATTCTGTTTTTCCCGCCATTTTATTTCGGCTTGTATATAAAGCTTTTTTGTACTTTGTTTTACATTACAATGAGAATTTACAGAAGTTAAACCCCTTAGAGCAACTCTTATCATGGTATTAGAGAAAACGCTGCCGGTTCTTCAAGTTCTTCAAATTCTTTGAGTTTTTCAAGTTCCTCCTCATTTCTTCCTTTGGATCCTTCAAATTCATATTATCTCCATTACGAAGACAGTCTAGGAACAATCCTAGTCACACAACTTCTTACTGGTGACAATTTCAATTCTTGGCACCGATCAATGCTTCTGGCCTTAACTGCTAAAAATAAAGTGCGCTTCATCGATGGATCTACTCCCTCGCCTTTGGAATCGTCGCCTATGTTTCCATACTAGACTTGGTGCAATAATATGGTACTTTCATGGCTTATGAACTCTCTTTCCAAAGAGATTGCCGCGAGTGTCATCTATGTTGATTTTGCGAAGGAGATGTGGTCCTATCTAATTGAGAGATTCTCCCAAGGTAATGGCCCTCAGATCTATCAATTATAGAAGTCTATCGCTTCTCTTGCTCAAGATGACCTTTCTGTCAGTGCGTATTTCATGAAGATGAAGGCACTCTGTGACAAATTGGTCAATTATTGCACTTTACTTGTTTGTTCATGTGGTGCTTTACGCTCTCTGATTGACATGCATCAACAAGAGTATGTCACGAGGTTTTTCGAAGGGATTAAATGATTCGTATTCCAATGTTTGCGGTCAGATTCTTCTCATTGATCCCTTGCCTCCAATCAACAAAGTATTTTCTCTAGTTCTTCAATACGAATGCCAGCGAGGCATTGGATCTGTATTACTGCCCATCGTGCCTTCTATTACCCTCTCATCCAATAAATCTATTCCTCCAACCAAAAGTTCCACTCAAAGGCCTATTTGCTCTTATTGTTCCATATCAGGGCACACAATAGAGAAGTGTTTTAAGTTTCATGGATATCCTCCTGGATATTGGTCCAAAGACAAATCATCCAATTCCAATTCTGTTAATACATCTTTCTTTTCTGCTAACAATGCCATCACTTCTCTTAATGCTAATCACGCTAGTTCCTTGATGCTTTTGACTCCAGAATAGTGTCAACAACTTTTGGCATTGCTCCACACTGATTCATCTTCCTCTCACACATCTCATATGGTAACTCCTTCCCTTGATCACCTATCTGGTAAGTTTTTTTTTTTCCATCCTCTATTGTGTCACTAAATACAACCAAATTTACCTATGTTTCTCCTAATAAATGAATTATCGATACTGACGCCTCTGACCATATGATTCATTCTATTTCGTTCTTCAACTCATATAAACCTATTCATAATTCCTTTGTCAAATTGCCAAATGGTTCCTCGGCACCAATCACACACATTGGTTCTGCTCCTTTGTTTCCTCAGCTCACATTACAATGTTTTGTATATTCTATCTTTTCACTTTAATCTTTTATCAATTAGCAAACTTACTCAATTTTCATCTTGCTGTATAATTTTTTTTCATAATTGGGAAGGGTAAAGCTGTTGAAAGACTCTATGTGTTGCAACAACCAGACTTAAATGTAAATTGTCTTTGAAATGTATCTTCTAATTCTGTTTTTGCTTTAAACTCTAGTCATTTGAATTTTGATGTTTGGCATAAAAGATAGAGATATCCATCTCAATCTCGAATGCAACTTTTGTCTTCTATTGATTCCGAAATTCCTATAAATACTTCAACAGTTTGTGACATTTGTCCTCTTGTTAAATATAAGAGGTTACATTTTACTTTACATTCTCACAAACTCCTTTTGAATTAATACATTGTGATATATGGGGACCATACCAATATCAATCTCTAGAAGGTTTCAAATACTTTCTGACAATAGTAGATGACTTTACTCATAGTACTTGGCTTTATCTGTTGAACAATAAATCTGATACTCGAGTTCAACTACATCATTTTATAACTTTAATCGCATCTGAACTTCATACCAAAGTCAAGTCCATTAGAACTGATAATGGAAGTGAGTTTTCCATGAATACTTACTTTTTTCATAAAGGTATTATTCATCAGTTCTCTTGTGTTGTAACTTCAGAACAGAACTAAACTATGGAAAGAAAATATCAGCACATTTTAAGCTAGGTTTGGCAACAAACTATTCTCAAATATTTTTAAACACTTTTTACTATTATTCATTACTTTATTATTATTTTTATCTACCTTTTTTACTATTCATTACTTTTTCATTACTATTCAATATTTTATTATTATTTTTTACCTACTTTTTACTACTATTCACAAACATTCTTAAACACTCTCAAATACTCTTAGATACTCTTGACATCCAAACGTAACCTACATTGACTTGTAATTTTATGTTCTAGTCTAATCTCCCTATCCATTTCTGGTCAGAATTTTTCCTTACTGCTGTTTATTTGATAAACAAAATTCATTCTCCATCCTTAGATAGCAAGAGTCCTTATGAACTCCTTTTTAACAAACTTCCAGCTTATAGTCATTTAAAAGTTTTTGGATTTCTATCTTATATCTCTATTTTAGCTCATAATAGATCTAAATTTGCCCCTAGAGCTCATGGATGCATTTTTCTTGGTTAACCACTTGCCATCAAAGGTTACAAGTAGTATGATTTTGATGATCATACCATTTTTGTGTCCTGAGATGCAGTGTTTCATGAACATATATTTCCTTCCAAGTCTTTAACTCATAATATCCACTTGACATAGCCCCCTATTATCTCTTCTCCTATTGTTCTTCCTAAACCTATTCTAGATCATTTTTCAGATTCTCCACCCATTCCATTACCAGATAATGATCAAATTAATCCCTCTGAACAATCTATTCAATCTGATTATCTACTTCCCATACAAATTCATCCCTAACAATTAATCCTATTGCTTTTATTGATACAGATTCTCAAATTTCAAATGATCCCCTTGCTTCTACTGATTCTCCTCTTAGAAGATCATCAGATCCACAGATTACCTGGTTATTTGCATGACTTTATTTGAATATGGCATCTTTAGAAGTTTTACCTTCCATATCCTCCAATGGTTCCAGCTCAGGTATTCTTTATCCTCTCTCTAATTTTATTTCATACAATCGTTTATCATCTAAACATAGATAATTTGTCCTTGCTCTTTCTACTTTTTTTAAGCCTAACATTTTTCACCAAGCTATAAACTTTCTCATTGGAGGACTGCCAGGACTGAAGAGATTATAGCCTTAGAATAAAATAAAACATGAAATTTAACTCCTCTTCCCATAGTAAGGCTACAATTGGTTGCAAATGGGTCAATAAAGTGAAGTTTAGGTCAGATGGAACTCTTGAGAGATACAAAACTAGGTTAATTGCTAAGGGGTTTACACAAAATGAAGGTGTTGATTACTTTGACACTTTTTGTCTGGTTGCTAAGATGGTGATAGTCAAGTGTTTTCTCTCAATGGCTGCTATCAAGGGCTGACATCGAATTCAATTAGATGTCAACAATATTTTTCTTCATAGGGTTTTTAATGGAATAAGTTTATATGGATTTACCCCCTAGTTTTGGTGACAAAAATGATAAGAGAGCATGCCGATTGAACAAATCCTTATATGGATTAAAATAGGCTTCTCGACAATGGTTTGATAAATTTCATCCACCATTATTTCTCTTGATTTTAAACAATCCAAAACCAATTACTCTTTGTTCACAAAGACTCAAGGTTCAAGTTTCATGGCCTTATTAGTATATATTGATAATATACTTATAGCTAGCAATGACATGAGTTTTGTGAATACATTCAAAGAGTTTCTTGATAAGCAATTCAAACTCAAAGATCTTGGACCATTGAAATATTTTTTAAGGCTTGAAATAGTAAGAAATTCATCTAGAATTTTCTTATCTCAATGAAAGTATGCATTGGTCTAGATTTCAAGGTTCACAACTAGTAAAAACTCCTTTGGAACAATATCTCAAACTCTCAAGATCAGAAGGCCCTCTCTTGAATGATCCAAAGCCATATTGAAGATTAGTTGGCAGGCTATTATATATTACAATTACACAACCTGATTTAACCTTTAATGTCCACACTCTATGCCAGTTTCTGGATTCCCCTTGACAGCCTCATTTACAAGTTGCTAATTGAGTTTTACAATACCTTAAAGATGCACCTATCCAAGGCCTTTATTTCCCTTCCAATTCTACATTCAAGCTCACTATTTTTGTCGATTTTGACTAGGCAGAATGCCAAGATACAAGACAATCGATTTTTGGATTTTGCATTTTCTTGACAGCTCCTTTATTTCTAGGAAGTCAAAGAAGCAATCTGTTGTCTCAAAATCATTGCCACGAATCCAATATTTCATGAATGCACTAAACACATCGAAATTGATTGTCATTTTATGCGTGACAAAATTCAAGATGGATCAATCAAGCTTTTTCATGTGAATTCTCACCAACAACTTGTCAATTATCTTACTAAACCACTTAGATCCCCTTTGTTTTCTGACTGGGTTTCCAAGCTAGGCATGCTTGACGTTCATGCACCAGCTTGAATGGGGGTATTAGGATTATTTTTCCTTTTGTAATCAATTTATTTAGTATGCCAAGTTGTATAAGGTTATTAAGCATACTTAGGCAAGTTTAAATTCTTTTTTTTTTGGCTTGTATATAAAAAAATTTTGTACTCTGTTTTACATTACAAAGAGAATTCACAGAAGTTAAACCCCTTAGAGCAACTCTTATCAAGTTAAGCCAATAGATGTCACGTTTCTTAAGTCAATCATTTAGATCAAATGTCCTTTAAAACATGCCACATCCGTCGCTGCAATTGGGACAATAAGATTCAGGATTCAGAATGTCATCTTTATATCTGCATTGCAAAACAAAGACAATGTAGAATAATGTTTTGTCAAAAAATTGGACGTTGGTTTCTAAATAACAATCTAGTACTGCATATAACAAGAATGATCAGATAGAGCTAATACATATAGATGCCATCATTATGACAATCAAACTAATAGGGAAACATCCTCTATTCATCATTTCATTCTCCAAAATAAGGAAACTAAAACTCCAAAAATAAGAAAATATAAAATCTTTTAGAACAGATAGCAAACAAATACACACAAAAAGACATTCATTTTGAGTGCAGAATTCTTCTAAAGGGATCTACTGAATAGCATAATAGGAATGACATCAATAGGAGGAGAATGATCAGGTAGAGCTCATACAAGATAGACGTCATTATATCAACAATCAAATCAATAGGGAAATATCCAAAACACAATCATCATCTCATTCTCCACCAGAAGTTTCAAAAACACAATCATCAACAATTTAATGTTCTTTTGCAATTTTTCTTTGCTGTTTCTACTTAAATTGTCAAAGTAATTTGTTATTCTTGTATTCATATGTATCTTGATAAGAATCTCCATCCCAAATGAGTAGGCTTATATAAATTCGATAATATTATAGTATTCACCCACTCTTATTGCTTAAAAGAAATTGTTAAATCCAGTCTGTATTGTTGTTTTTACTCGATTTGAGATTGAATCTCCCCCGCACTTGTGAACCTCTACCACAATGATCATAATTTCTCGCAAGCCTTTTTTTAGAGAATCCTTTTTATGTACTTTGAGGGTTTGTCCATTCGATGCATTTTATCTTGACTCAACTATCAAAGTTATAGGTAATATGATAAGGAACGACACTATTCACTCTCCTACACACCATTGTTAGCTTTGATATCTCTAATTGTAAAGATAAACACCAAGAAATCAATTGATATGATATGTTGACTACCCAACTTCACTCAAAAACTTAAGTATATGAGTTTGGCCTCAAATATGTTATATTAACCAGTAATTATGTTGTTTGTGCTTGACGTGAGACTCTTATCAACCTTGAACTCAAAATTTCTAAGTAATGAGAGCTAATTTATAGGTAGTGACATCCAAAACCTTATTGCAAGAAATACTAAGCAACTTTGGTTTCCACATGTGAGTGCCAAAAACACATGTAATTTGTGGGGATACAACATCCTAAAGTTTTGTTATGTTATATCATTAACTCACTCTAAAGCTCAAATAAAAGAGAAAGAAAACTTTTTCACTCAGGTGACTACTTTTGATATAGACTTAACAACTCAAAGTCACACTTCTATATTCAATATAAAGTTAAGGGAAAAACTAACTTTACCCAGAGTAAAGGATTAAAAGTGGACCAAATTTTAGGTTTTTTTTCCTTGTTTCATTGTATTAGAAAATTTGTTTATTGATATCATGTTTTTTGACAAATTACACTAAAATGATTTTGAAGAGACAAGGAAGGTATCGAAGTTATACATATAGCGTTCTTAATAAGTTTCAGTCACAGCAGTTGAAAGCAGACAAAGAAGTGGATATCATGAAAATAGTTTCTATGGAATCTAAAGTTGTCAAGAAGATGAGAAATGATTCTAGGCTCAGCAAATACAATTGTGAAAATGAATATTTGAGTAATAGAAAGTATAGGTTGGAGCTTGCTTGGCTCACAAAAGCTTTTGAACTAGCCCTTCAGTTGTATTGGTAGGCATTGCCAACAGGTCTATTTATGTTGTATTGTGTTGTTCATCTAATGGAATTGCTTGTGTTACTATGTAATGCTTGGCTTACCATATGAATCATGGCACTCTTGCAGAATCGTGTTATATGAGTTGACTTGCCAAGATTTGGATCCTTAGAACAAGCATCTAACAATAAATGATCTATGGTGATGATAGAGACTTATTTGGTAATCGTAATTTGCAAGAGCTGGAGTTACAAACAAAGCCCCTCCTAATAGTTGATCGCTTGTAGAAATCATTACAAGCTTTCAATGGAGTAAGATTGGAATCGGCCAGGATTAGAGCTTGAGTGGTCTTACAATTGGCTTATATCTTATATATCTTCGTCAAGCATCCACAAATCCATTTGAATATGTTAAGGGCATTCAGATCTCATCTGTTACAATAGTGAATTTTATGCCCTCGTTAGGTTTTGATGATATCTATTCAAGAATATTGTTTCAATTATCCAAAGTTCTTATTAGGTTATGGTTTCTTGATTTAGATGCAAGGTCTCATCTGCCATATGGAGTTAGCAAGAGGTTGTTATAAGTATAATGCTTTTGGTCTTGCAAGGAACAACATGCTTAAGGAAAGCAATGTTTTGAAGTTCGTAAAAAATTCCAATTTGATAAAGCCTAGATATTACATTGCAATCAATGACCGTAGAAAACTTTTGATTCTTGGAATTCGTGGTACTCAAATTATTTATGATCTTATCACTGATATTGCTTGTTCAAGTGATGGAGAAGTGACATTTAAAGCAGATTCCACCCACTTTAGTAGAGTTGAAGCTGCTCATTGGTTTATTACTTATGAGATAGGAATCATTAGGCCCATCTTGGAGAAATATGAGATGATGAAGATTTATATTTTATCTGTTTTTCCAGATTTTTCTCTTTCTATACTATCATTATAGTAAGCCTAATTCATTGACAGGGATATAGGTTAAGACTTGTGAGTCATTCTCTCGGAGGTGCTACTGCTTTGTTATTAGCAATAATGCTTCGTAGAAAGTCAGCTAAGGAACTAAGATTCAGCCTAGATATTATTTCTTCTGTTGGATATGCCACTCCCCCTTGTGTCTCCAGAGAACTCGCTGAAAGCTGCTCTGATTATGTCACCATTGTTGTTATGCAAGTGTGCGAATGCATGCTTTTAAAAGTATGATAGTTATGTTATTTTGGAAGAGGCAAAGCCTTTTGTTTTATATAAAATTCTTATTTGGGAATCTTTTCTTTGTTTTATTTATTGTGTTTTTATTCTCTTATCATTTTTTTTCCTTGGCTTTGCTCAGGATGATATTGTACCTAGCTAGGTTAAGTGTGGCTTCTCTAACAAGGCTAAGGAATGAAATCCTTCAGACTGATTGGTAAGCTAAAGCTAGCATTTATAGAAGCTACTGTTACTTTTCTTCAATGACAAGCTAAATCCAGTGCACCAATGACTTATCCTTGTGTTTTTTTGGAATAAAGGCCATCTGGATGCCAAAAAGAATTAGAAATCAAATGCAACATTTTTTCTAGGAAATTCCTTCATGTTTGCAACTAAAGTTGTAGTGCATTTTTTCTTCTCGTAGTCTTTTAATTCTTAAGGACTTGCAAGAATTTCAAAATATTCATGAAATTGAACTTGCAATTTGAGATTGATGCTCTTTGGAAATTTGTAATCAGTACGCCAACATCCTTTAATTTTATATTAGTTTTAACTGGAAAAATAAAAATGTATTTCATAAATTCCCCCTTTGGATAAACACTAGATTTTCAGATATGTTTTATTTTATTTTTATTTCTCCCTTTGTAGGACACTATATTTTCATATGTATTATCTATTTACACATTCTCATATATATATATATATAATTTACTTTTTCTTACATGATCAAACCCTTATCTATTGCCTTATAGCTTATCACAAAACCGAATGAAGTTTTCTAATGTAATTTTCAGACATTTTACATTGATAAGTTCCCTAACAAGAAGTTTGATCATATTTAAAATTTTGTAGAAATGATCAGAATGCCTAAACTCCAACCTAAAGTTTATTAGGCAATATTTTCTTAAAGCATCCTTACAAGTCAATGTCATTTTAAAATAATCTAGTAATGTTTGGAGGAGGTAGCTGGCAGAGGCGGCTCAATATATTTTGTGACTTTAGGTGATCATTAAATATATTATATTTTAATTGAAAAATAATAATAATTAAATATTAAATAATAACATTTTATTTGAAGATTTTGAGATGCAAATATAATATACTTCTTTATAACTTAAATACTTACTTTTATTTTAAGTAATATATATTTCTTTTAATATTTATTTTGAAAATAAATAAGTCCATCAACATAAAAATACACAATTTTGCTACTTTTATACCAATTTTACTATTGTTTAAAAATTTTGTACATTTTGAATAAAATATTTTTAAATAATTTTTTTACTTATTTTCTGTTATCAAAATTTTCATCTTTTAGGCAAAATAAGAGGCCTACTCAAGATAGGGGGCCTTAGGCGGTGGCCTAGTTGACTACTCCTTTGAGCCGGCCCTAGTAGTTGGTGAGCACTTTAAGCATTTTTTTTTTCATCTAGGAACTTTAAAGTAAAGAAAAAAAAAAGATGGAGATCACCCTACTTATGGAGGGGCTAGCTACTGATGGAAGGTAGTGGAATATACAAGGTGGTGTCTTTTGTTTGAGGCATCACTTTTATATGGAAGGTAATGGAATATGATTTATGAAATTTATTTTTTGCATTTTGACAGGATGAGTGTGGTTGAATTAAAGGAAGATTGGGAAAATGTAATAAATTTAGTTACCAATGCAAAGCAGGTTGTGTCTTTGGTGCAAGTTGTAGCTCAGAAACTGGCTGATATATTAAGCAATCCTTGGGAACAATAGAACTTCTTCTATTAAGCTTGCCCTGCACTCCCCCAAGATTGCCAGGCACTTTTGTGTTAAACTTCAGTCAATTGTATCTTTAGACTATACCATTGGTTCAAACTTAGATTTTACATTTAGTTATATAAAAAAAACAATTATATCGTCTAAAGTAAAATTTCAATTAGTACGGTGAGTAAGGAAAACATTAACTATGGAATACAGACAAAGAAACAATGTGAGAAATAAGTTTGAAACTTGATCATGATATAATGAACACGTGTGTGTGTGTGTGTGGGAACTACAATCATAAACATGTACCTTCTACAATATCTAAGTCCCAAAAAAAGAGAAGAGTCTTCCTACTTTTTTTAATGGTCAAGGAGGCATTGTTCAAATGATGCCCGTTGCTGTCAGTAGGAGACTTCTATTGGGCTCCTCAAGGGTCCATGAATAATGAAGAACTTGTTTTGTCTCCCCTTCTTTTTACAGATGACACCTTGATCTTTTGTAAGGCCTATCCAGATCAACTTCATCGCTTGTGTTGTCTATTTCTGTGCTTTGAAGTTGTGTTGAGGTTGAGAATTAATTTGGACAAATCAGAATTAGTCATGGTTAGAGCAATGGACAATATATGCGGATTGGCCCATTTCATCGGATGTGAGGCCGAGGGGTCTTCTCTCCCTTTAAAGTAACTGGGTCTCCAGGTGGGGACCCCGGCCGCGATGGGAGGTGGACTTGTTGGCAGCTTGTTGGCATATTGCTATTAGCAGTCTTACTCGAATAGCTATTAGAGAATGATCTTTATAGATGGATGTCCATTATTGACCATGCTTGATCCTTCTCTTTTCATGGATTAATGTGGTTGTGTCAAACAATGGGGACTCTGTTCATATAATGATAGATATAGATTTAGTGAGAATAATGCTATTTAGTATTTACAAACAAATTAGAAATTATGCAAATTAATTAGTTTTTGCAAATACACAAGTTGGATCCAGGATACAGTATCAACGAAACTTGGCATCTATGTTCTTAAAAGAGATTTATACGAAGAAATTGTTTCTAGCATTTTTCTTTTGTGTATTCCTTTAGTCCCGGCCTCACGTATTAAATGTCCATTATTTGTTACATTGATCATGTTTAATTCACTCGATGGTATGCTAGCAGTCCTGTTTTCGAATGAAGATACATTGTCAGTAATGCCCAAGTAATTTTGCATTTTGAACCTCCAGGAAGTACTCCTGCAATCCAATGTATCTTGATAGTACTAGAATATACATTGCTAATTTGCTAATATATATATATATATATGTAATAATATTACGTATAATTGTACAGAGTGGAACTAGTGTCGCATAATCGTTTTAAAAATAATGTAAAATTCACTATTAAAAAATTAATTTTTTTATATGAATTCCCAATCTTACTTTTTTCAAAATAATCATACTTGCATACTTTACGATGGTAAATATAATTTCATATATATATATATATGTATCTGTCCCATAAACATAGAGACTTCGTATATTTTTTACTTTATTATATTAATAAAGGTAACACTTAATATAATCCACCGACCCCATTACGAATTTACTACCTAAGCTAAGGCCTAAAGGCCACTTTTATCCAGAAAGTTACTTTCAAAATTAATTATTGCTTCTACTCTTGCCGGTTGATTGACTTGAGTCAGATCATATTGTATATGAAATCTACCAGTTGGGCTGGTCGGCCTGGTCCTAGGAACTGAAAACACCGAGGCAAGCTCAATTAGGGTTCATCCACAATACGCGTTGATAAAACAAAATGGTGGCCTAAGCCCAAACTTCAGAAGCATGAAATGCATGCAGCTTGTCGACACAGTTTCTGTTCATCTGGTCAAGTTTTTCCTTCCTTTGTTTTGCAAGTGTTGTGTATATCATGCACAATATTACGCAACGCAATCAGTAATTGTGTGATTTTGACACATTTTCCAACTTAATATTATTGAACCAAGAAAGAATCTTTACTTTAGCAATTAAGAAAGCCAAGTATTCAATTCTTCTTTCGGTCAATAGAATGCTAAGAAACGATAGAAAAATGAATGAGAGAGAGAGAGAGAGAGAGGATCATGATCAAGACCAAACTAAAGAGATCTGAAGGAAACCAAACTTGTAAATTTCAATGTATCTATATATTATAATAAACATGATCGAGACAAATTAAGTAGCTGGAGTCCAAAATAAGTTCTGAAAAGAAACTTCATTTTAATTAAATTGAACAAAATTTTGTTTTACCTTTGAAACTCCTTGACCATATCTTCCACATTACCAGTACTACACGTGAATTATTTGGTCAAATAACTCATCAAAATAATTGGTTAACTAATAGTACTTTCTTGGACGATCTATCAACTTTTCCAAGGTTAATGTCTCCACCTGTGAGTAGTTTTCCTATATAGGCATAAAGCTTAAACCGAGTCTACAAGAGTACTACAAGTAACTCGAAATTCTTCATAAACAGAAACATGAATGAGAAATCCATCCCTCTCACAGATCTCTTCTCACACCCCTCTGGCCTAGTCTTGATATGACAACCCCATTGTCCTTATTGTTCTTAATTTCAAGAACATCATATCAGTCCCTATATTAAGGTTTAGACTTTGAACAAATGCACCCCATTCAAACTACACATGATATATAATTTGAAAAAAATGCTTAAAATAATTAATATATCATGTTAACTATATATATACGTCCATATATATATATATAATGAAGACATTTATACTTATACTGGATCTGAAAATGATGTTTCTGCATATGTTTCTCAATCAGTTTCATCACATGTTATGTCTAGGCCGGCCAGGATTATTACTTATATCATAAGCAGCATAAAGATAGTTTATTATATATATTAGAAATGTAGCTTTCAGTACGAAGAATTCCTCGAATTCTAGCTAGTTTAAATTGTGATAGGACAATATGTCTGATATTTATTATTTGGCCTATTCTTCTATATATAGGATTCAAGTCATAATTGTATATATATGCGCGTTATCTCATTGGGGTTGGGATTATTAATAAATGAATTAGGAGCTTGGGGACTCATTAAAAATGGATGGTTTTCTTCTAGATTGAGAACAAAAGCTGGAATAATTAAGAAACCCCAGATAGTACCTGGCAATCATCCATATATATAAACACGTGCAATGGCCCCATCTGCAAACTTACGTCCTGGATGCATGTCGGCTAATTGACTGGTCTTAGTGGAACATGACTAATTGATTAATACTAATTGTCATCGTCATCTTCCAGCACCATCTTCCAGAACATGTTCTGCATTTGATCATAATTTTTAAGTGAGCTTTTGATAAGCTAGCAATATTGTATTTCTGGATCTTAAATAATTTATATCTTATAGCATGGTAGTGATATTACAACTTATTTTTAATCGAAACATGGGTTTTAAAATCGTCGTTTTTCCCTTACATGATTGATCATATATACTGTACACATATCCTTTGGAAAAAAAATACCATTTTTATTCCCTCAAACTGCAATAATTCTTACTTCTTAAGCACGAAGTACTCTGATTTGTAGGCTTCTAATTGGTAATTCACTTCTGTCAGTCCACAAAATAGCTTGCAATCAACCGTTTAATACAATTTTATCGCTTTCCAAACACAATGAGGTACTAATTTGCTGATGCAGTAATTTCTTATTCCGCACGTTTACCTAGATCCCGAGGAATAACTGACGACTACCTTGGTTTCTGTTTCTGTTTTTGTCTTTTTATTTGTTTTTTAATATTTGTTTTCGATTTGTTACTTTAAATTATCTTTTAAAAAGAAAAAATATATATATTAAATTGAGAACAGGTATATATATATATATATATATATCTGGTCCAACAAAGCCCACAAACTCTTGAAACATGTTGAATTCAAATTTAAGTTTATATATATATATGTAAGTAGGCTTGAGTTCAAATGGATTTTTTAATGAAAAAACTATAGAAATAAAACCTTCACCAATCAAAGCTTCGGTTTGTTTGAGTTTGAGTTTGAGTTTGATCGGCCACTAGTATATGTTGTGTCGTGCTTTTGATTTTTGTGCAGACAAGCGTGCATGTTTGGCATTACATCAAAACCATGACTGTCCGCATGAATCTGCATGCGAGGGATTGGTTGAAGCAAATCGGCCAAGAAATGAATACAGTATTGTATATTGGACTTATATATGATTGCCTAATTATTAATTGTCCTAACACAGACAGCTCAAAACCCTAATTATTATGCACGAAAGAGTTCTTCAAATCTAGGAGGAGCAAAGTACAGATCAAGAAGCTTCTTGGCCCGTGAGTGAAAAGCCTGATCAAAACAGAGTAATATTGCATATATTTAGGATTGTTGAAAGTGCGTTTCCATATCAATGTGAGGCTAATTAAATAATAGATTAATTTGTGCATTTCAATTTCAGGTTTAGGTTAAATTGGAAGTTTGTTTTTTGAATGGAATTTTCATATTTAAGAGCCACAATAAGAAAAATGATCAGATATAACCAATGATCTGACGCATTCAAAAGAGAGAAAAATGCTCAATCTGATAAAAATTGATCATTTTTGTCCCTTTTAAATATATCAGATTGGTTATATTTAATTATTTTTTCTTGTAATGGAGCCTAAATATTGGCATTTCAAATCAGTACTGGATATATATGTGATTGTTGCGATCGACTTATATACCCCTGAATAAATTTGGTCATTGAATGGGATCATATAAAAAATGATGATATTAATACATTGTCTATTTTATTTATAATAAATATAATGTAAATCATCATGTCCTCCACTAGCTAACAAAAAAAAAAAGAAAAAAGAATGGTAATTACAGTTCACAGGAGACATTGCCATATGGCTTCCACGGCCACCATGGGAGGCCATGCACTTATTTCTGGTCTTCTTATAAAGTTTATTCAGAAAAAATGGAAAGTATGTTTTTTTTTTATTATTATTATGATAACTAAGAATTAATATCGTCATTTTTCCTTATTCAAGATAATTTAAGTCAGAAAATTGTGGGTTTTTTTTCTGGTAGACAAATTAACTACAAAACTTAGAAATAGAAAATAAGCTAGCTAGTTAGTTAACTGTTTTTTTTTTCTAGGTAAGTAACTTTGAAGTTCTTATTAACTGAGAAAAAATGAAAATCTATAAGAAAGTATGAAACGGAAATTGCGTTTTGATTAATTTTAAGTTCAAACTCCAAAGTCTGATCAATAACAATATGTGTATATGCGTTTAAAAATATTTCTTCTTAGAAAGAAAAGAAAAGAAAAGTGGACCATACATGATATCTGCAACATGCCATGCACTTTGTTTGAGCAATTATTGTTATGGAGACCAAATATTGGAGGTGGGGCATGCTACTGTCAACTAAAGACATATAAAAACACGCAGCACCTTATGCATGCTTACTGCTTAATTAGCTTAATTAGTTAGCTATTATAATATAATATATAATTAGGACTTATTAATTCTGGGGTCATCGATAAAGTGTTTTGTAGGGGAAAAGGAGCTCGGCTGGTTCAATTGGTTTTTGGGCCTCAAAGCTAGCTTGTTCACTCGAGATTTAGAACATGTATATAATATTTGTAATATTCTTCTCCTGAATGTGCACTTATATATCTTACTTCAACACTGTCAGTTTAATTAAGTATAGAATTCAGATATATACCTCGTTATAAAAAAAAAATTGTTTATTTGTAGTTAATTATTTCTTGTCAAAATGATTATTTTTTATTAAAATAGTCTATTTTTATAATAAATAGTCATTTTCATCACAAATAATCTATCACAAATGCTCATTTTTTTTTAGTGCCTTCTCTTAGTCTGCAAAAAATGAGAACTGAAATGCCATTTTTTGTCATGTCCTTGAAGTTCATGCATATATATATCACATGCACTTGCTATATACATATGGCTATTTTCCACATATTAGTCACACAAAAGATGCACGAAAATTTCCCACAGTTCTTGCTTCTTGGGAATCATGATTCCTAGCCTCATATATGTGTGTGATATATATTGGTGCATTGGCTATAGCAGAATATGTCAAAACCTAGCTAAGACCTTGATTGATGCGAATGCGGCCTCCAGCAATATATAATTAACTACTCGTTTGCAAACCATGACAAGAATGCTTTCTTTTTTGGCTCTTTTGAAAGGTCATATCATCATCATGCACAAGCAACCTTTGATTGCGAGACATAATTTCCTCATGTACAAATGATGGAACTTCAAGGCCAAATTATTTGTTCTAGCCTTTAGCTAACTTATGATCCTTATCCAGTACCTCAGGTAGTACTACTGATCATGCATGTTAGCTAGTAATTATGTAATTAAGCGAATTAAAGGAAAAAGAAAAGCTTGTGTTGCTCAAGAATTATTTGGCTTAATGCGTCTTCAAAATGGGAGGACATCAAATCATCTAACCGATATATAAGGTATTCTGCTAAAAAAATATTAATTAATTAATATTCTTTCGTTCAAAGTTCTAAACATGGTAATTAATTTAGTCGTTTAGGGTAAAGTGATCGTTCTAGCTGGGTTTTGAGTCTTTCATGATCATGCTTTTTAATTATTTTCATGGGTTTCTTGCTAACCGGGAATATTGCATGTTTTATCATAAGAATTAAGGAACTGATATTACTACCATGCATGTGGCCTGCATATTAATTACACATTTACAGGCATATGTGCTTTAATTAATGTTGTATGGTTGATGCATCAGATCTAGAGAGATTCAGTTCACTATATAATGATGATGATGATGATGTGTGTGTGTATATATATATATGTGTGTATGCAGTATGTATGTATGTAGAAGCTGATGAAGTTTTCGGGCAGGATATAGGTCTTTTTTTTCTCTCTCTCTTTTCTTTCCGAAAGGATTAACTAGTAACTACACAAAAAGGCAGTACCTTTGAATTGCAAAAGGGCCTTTCAGGAGTGTTTTTATATTCGCAAGCTAGAATAAAGTTCAGACAGATGAGTTTAAAGATTATTTGGAACCCTAGCTAATTAGTTATTATATAAAGGTGATTAATACTATTTAATATTCCCCCATTAATTAACATGCTTTCTTGTCTCCAAAACCATTCTTTCCTTTCAAGCTAAAGTGGCCAACAAGTACACGTAAAAGGCATTCTCCATTAAATTATATGGCTCATGCCAATGTGATATCGATCTATAGCTAGCTGCAAAACCCAGCTTGCAGTTTGATACCTCCAACGTCGTCTGTAGTACTATAATTGTCTGATAGTGGTCATGATACATATATAGCTAGCCAGCCGGTTTTTATCCAATTCTAATTAATCATTTTGGATTTGTGCGTTGTGATTAGCTAGGGTCTTCATTACTAAATTTCATCTTAATTTCGTTTTATTTGAAGTAACATTATATATATATATATATATAGGCTACCACTTTAGTGATAGCTTGACACCAGATAGAATAGCGATTATTCTGCAGACTAGTTTCAACAGATGAATTTATAAGGAAGAACAAAAGAAATTCGCCCAAAATACAGGGAATACGTCTCTGAGAAAAAAATTGAATATTATCAAATGAAAAAATATCAAAAAAATGTCGAAAATCAGTCCACAAGCTGGATTGTATAACTAAAATTCGTCCGTAACCGAATTTTATCAAAAATAGAGAAATCTCGAAAATAACGTAAAATTGAAATTCAAAATCAAATAAGCAACCTGCGATAAATCTGGAATAAATCGGATTTAAAATGACTTCCTCACAAACATACGAAATATTACCAAAAATAGTAAAAAAATAACTAAAAATAACAATTCGGAAGATAAACAGCAGGATTTGAGGTCAAAAAAAGGCACATGGAGCCATGCTTGATGTGGACAGCGTGCACGTCGAAAAGAGCTTTTCGAATTAGGGTTTTATGCGCGATTCTGACACCCGTAGCTAAAGTTATGGCTAAAAGACTGAAACGCACCAAAAACTCTCCAAATTAGAAAGAGATCATGATCACTTCCGGCCTTTATGATGATCTGCCAATTTATAGTACCTCAGCGACATCAACGTAAAATCAGACAACTTAACATCATCTGTCTCAGATTCTCCTGCATCATAACTTAATTGATACGAACTAATATTATTTCATAGTCATTTCATAGCCTGGAGAGGATCAGGAATTCGAGCTGAATATAAGTCGAAATCACTTGTGGGGGAGTAGGGTTTGACCTTTAGGCTATGAGATGGAATTTGAACCAACTAATATTTTAGTAAGGCAGCTCAAATTAGACATTTCATGATAGTGAAGGACTCTTATGGTTATGCTTAGGGAGGGACGTAACTAAGCTAATCGTCTTCATCTCCCATTTTATTAAGAAAATAAATATATTATATAGGCCACCTTAATTTGATGATGGAAATTATTGACAAGATCCAACGTCATAAGGATAAGATCGATCGATCAAAGATATTGTTGATCAACTCTATATATATATATATATATATATATCTCAAGAATCTATATTATATATATAGGACTAGTGTGGGGATTAATATATTAATGGACGTTTTAATTTATAGGTGCTCATTAATTAACAACGAAAAATTATAAAGAGAAATTGATATTGAAATGATGATCTTTCATTGATGAAAATAGGTTTCAGTGTATTTATTTATTTTTTTCTCACAAATTATTTAATGCATGAGATAGAAGTCTAGCTAAAAGTACTGCATATTATAAAGGAGTTAATGGAGAACAGTACTACAGAATATTATATTATATTATATATTTTTTTAACCAAAGGCGGTAAAGGTTGGGTGTCATAATTATTAGAATTTGGGTCCTGTGGGGTCCAAAAATGCACATGATTTGCTCGATCGAGGTCTACATGTTGGTGCCTATATGTGACAGGAGAAAGTGATTGAAAGTGATTAATGATTATACCTAAAGATTAATTAATGATAACAATACGTACCACTGCTAGACAAGCCAGGCGCTTTACCAGCTTCAATGGTTAAACAAATCAATCAAAGGCAGACGTACTCCAAAAGATATCAACTGGTCTTAATTTGTTCCTTAATTAATTATCAATTAAGTCTGATCATAATCATGTAATCCTGTATTGTCACTATCTTTTGTTCGATTCAATTATTACAATAAAATTATTTATTTATTATCATTTAATTACAATTAAATAATTATTTATAATTAATTTTAATTATAAATAATTAATTGATCATAATTAAATAATTACATAAATTTATTTTTCTTGTATTAATTTTGAAATATATATATACAGCTAAAAATTAATTCCTTGCCCTTAATTATTTGTCTTTTTTGTACTTTAATTTTGTATTTTGTTATATATCATGTATTTAATCGTGAATATAATCATATATAAATATTCTCCACTAATTCTTGCGGTCCCTTATTTTTTTTTAAAAATAACACGAATACAAAGAGTTGTTGAGAGAATATGAAATTAGCCTGATTTGTTTTTTTAAGCTATCTCATCTTATTTCATTTTATTTTATTTTAAATTCATCATTATACTTCTTTAAATTTTTATAGAAAATAAAATAAAAAATCAACTTTTTTAAATTTTAAAACAAAACTAATATTAAAAATATATATTATAACAATATATATATTTTTTAATTTTTATCTCATCTTATCTATAAAAATAATCAAATCCTAAATTCTGTACCAAAATTACAAAATCCATTAATTTGCTTTCACCATGACATCGAATATATATTGATCAAAAACAATATCAAGATCAATTAGTTGATTTAATATTTGATCACATGATATATATATAATTTGTTATAAACGATTATAAACGAAGTCGGCAGCCGCCCTCCTGGCCCACCACTAAATTATGTGAATGACCCCACCACTATTATTTTAAATCTGCATAGTGACTTGCATAGTAACTTGCATAGTAATTTCAACGCCTATAAATATGGGCTTCAGTTGTAATGAAATTCATAAGAAAAAATAGAGAGAGAAAGAAAGCTTCAGTTCTTAAGAGTTTCAAGAGAATTTCTTATTTCTCTTTTGCAATAGTAGTTCCTTTCTTTAAGTTTCATAACACGTTATCAGCACGACGGTTCTGCCAATTCTGAAGCTAGTGGCGTTATTCCTCTGTAAGTTTTTCAATATATTATTTGAAATCTTTGATATATTTTATTGATGATTATCTGTGTAAATTTATAAATATATTTTCTGAGATACGCATATTTATTATTTATATGTGTAGAAAATGGTAAATCTTACAAAATTGGAATTTGTTGCTCTTGATATATCTGGGAAAAATTATTTATCCTGGATACTTGATGCTGAAATACATCTTGATGCAATGAACCTGGGAGAAACTATTAAAGAAGGAAATCAAGCATCCCTGCAGGAACGTGCTAAAGTAATGATTTTCCTTCGCCACCATCTTCATGAAGAATTGAAAACTGAATATCTCACTGTAAAAGATCCCTATATTTTGTGGAATAATTTAAGGGAGAGGTATGAACACCAGAAGACTGTCATCCTCCCAAGAGCTCGTTCTCAATGGATGCACCTGAGGTTGCAAGATTTTAAAAGTGTTAGTGAGTATAATTCCGCACTTTTTAAAATAAGTTCAGTATTAAAATTATGCGGTGAGAAAATCACCGATGAAGATATGCTAGAGAAGACTTTTACTACATTTCATGCCTCGAATGTGCTCCTGCAGCAGCAGTATCGAGAGAGAAAGTTCAAGAAATATTCTGAACTTATATCATGTCTTCTAGTAGCTGAGCAGAATAATGAGCTCTTATTAGAAAGCCACCATACACGCCATACTGGCTCAATATCATTCCCTGAAGTGAATGGTAATAGGTTTGCATCATTCCCAGAAGTGAATGGTGCATCCTTTAGAAGAAATCGGAGGCGTGGACGTGGTAGGAGAAATTATAGAAATGTTGGTCCCAGGAGTGACAACATTAAAAGGGATTATAATATACCATATCACCAGAAGTGGTACAATTCAGAGAGGGGTAAAAATCCTCAGAATAATTCTTCAAAAAAAAGTGAAGAGGTGTGCCATAGATGTGGAATGACTGGACATTGGTCACGTACCTGTCGTACGGCCAGGCACTTAGCTGATTTATATCAAGCTTCTATTAAAGGAAAGAATAAAGTGCATGAAACAAATTTAGTAGAACCATCAGATGATTTATTAGATTCAGTAGATGTAGACGTTACTCATCTTGATGTATCTGATTTCTTTAATCATCCTGATGGTAGTATTGAACACTTAATTGGAGATGGAAGTGTTCCACTCAATTAATGTATTTTCTTTCTATCAGTAATAAAAGTTTTGTATATTTTGTAGAATCATGGATCACATTGATGAGCTTTTTATCTCTGAGTTGAATGATAAAGATATATGTCTGGCTGACAGTGCTACAACTCACACAATTCTCAAAGAAAAGAAATATTTTCAAAATTTAACACTAAGTAAAGTCTATGTCCATATCATATCAGGTTCATCGGATTTAATTGAGGGCTCCGGAAGAGCTTATATTGTGTTGCCTAATGGCACCAAATTCTGTATTGATGATGCTCTATTCTCTTCACAATCCAGAAGAAATTTATTGAGTTTTAAAGATATACGTCGTAATAATTACCATATTGAAACGACCAATGAAGGCAGTAAAGAGCATCTTCTTATTACTAAAACAGTATCGGGCCAGAAGCTCGTATTAGAAAAACTGTCTGCTCTATGTTCTGGATTGTATTATACAAAAATGAGAACAATTGAATCATATGTGGTAATACACCAGAAGTGCATTGACCCTAAAGTATTTATGACTTGGCATGATCGCCTTGGACATCCGGGTTCTATAATGATGAGACGAATTATTGAAAATTCGCATGGGCATCCCTTAAAGAATCAAAAGATATTTCTACCCAATGAATCTCCGTGCTCTGCATGTTCTCAAGGTAAGTTAATTATTAGACCATCTCCCTCAAAAATCATTGTTGAATCTCCATCCTTTTTACAAAGGATTCACGGAGATATATGTGGGCCTATTCATCCATCAAGTGGACCATTTAGATATTTTATGATTCTAATTGATGCATCTAGTCGATGGTCACATGTTTGTCTTCTTTCCACTAGAAATGTTGCATTTGCTAGACTTCTTACTCAGATAATTAAACTACGAGCACAATTTCCTGAGTATCCAATTAAGACCATTCGATTGGATAATGCAGGTGAATTTTCATCTCAAGTTTTTGATGATTATTGCATGTCAATAGGAATAGATGTTGAACATCCTGTTGCCCATACACACACACAAAACGGTTTAGCTGAGTCTTTGATCAAAAGGCTTCAACTAATCGCTAGACCTTTACTTATGAAATCAAGACTACCTATTTCTGTTTGGGGACATGCTATACTTCATGCAGCATCTCTAATTCGCATTAGACCATCTGCATATCATAAATATTCTCCATTACAGCTTGCATATGGTCAACAACCAAATATTTCTCATCTTCGTACTTTTGGATGTGCTGTATATGTTCCAATTGCACCTCCACAACGTACAAAAATGGGCCCTCAACGTAGACTTGGGATATATGTTAGTTTTGATTCTCCATCCATTATTAGATACCTTGAACCCCTTACAAGGGATATGTTTAAAGCACGTTTTGAGGATTGTCATTTTGACGAATCAAATTTTTCGTTAATGGGTAAAGAAAAGTCGGTGCCTGAAGCACGACAAGATATTACTTGGGATAATATGACCCTGTCTCATTTTGATCCTCCTACAAATGAATGTAAACGGGAAGTTCAAAGGATTATTCATTTGCAAAATGTTGCAAATCAGTTACCGGATGTATTTACTGACACTAAAGGTGTAGTAAAATCTTATATTCCTGCTGTTAATACTCCAGCAAGGATTGAAGTCCCTGAAGGACAAATTGTCAAAGCAGCAATAGGTGAATCTAAAATACGCCTGAAGCGTGGAAGACCTATTGGTGCAAAAGATAAAATTCCTAGAAGGAAAAGAATACAAAATGAATTTGGTGTTCCTGAAGAACACGTACCCACAATACATGCCACAAATATAATTGATGCTCCTAAAGAGCTTAAATCTTCTATTCCAGAACCTCCTGAAGAGGAAAATCTTGAAGAGTATAAATCTCCTAAAAAGGGACCTCCTGAAGAGGTGTGTCATGAAATGTTTTCCCCTGAAGAGGAACAGGTACCTGAAAATAATGAGATCTCAATACATTTCATGAAAACTGGAGAAATTCTGGATAGAAATAAAACTGTTGTCGACAACATATTTTCATATAAAATGGCCCTTGACATTACCAGAAGTAATGAAGAAAGTGAGCCAAAAAGCGTCGAAGAATGTCGACGTAGAAATGATTGGCCAAAATGGAAAACAGCTATTGAAGCTGAATTAAATTCGCTAGCGAAACGAGAAGTATTTGGACCTGTTGTCCAAACACCAAAGGGTGTAATGCCTGTTGGATATAAGTGGGTATTTGTACGAAAACGTAATGAGAAAAATGAAATTGTGCGATACAAAGCACGACTTGTTGCACAAGGTTTCCTGCAGAAACCCGGGATTGATTATGAAGAAACATACTCTCCCGTTATGGATGCAATCACATTTAGATTTTTGATTAGTCTGGTTGTTACAAAAGGATTAGAAATGCGGTTGATGGATGTGGTCACTGCATATTTATATGGATCCTTAGACCATGACATATATATGAAAATTCCTGAAGGATATAAGATGCCTGAAGCATCTACAAGTACATCTAGAAATATGTACTCAATCAGACTACAAAGATCTTTATATGGGTTGAAGCAATCCGGACGCATGTGGTATAATCGCTTAAGCGAATATCTATTGAAAGAAGGATTTGAGAATAATCTTATATGCCCATGTGTTTTTATTAAGAAATCAGAATCCGAATTTGTCATTATTGCGGTTTATGTTGATGATTTAAATATTGTGGGAACTCCTGAAGAGATCTCAAAAACCGCTATATATTTAAAGAATGAATTTGAAATGAAAGATCTTGGCAAAACAAAACTTTGTCTTGGCCTGCAGCTTGAGCACTTGCCAAATGGAATTTTTATTCATCAGTTCATGTATACTGAGAAAGTCCTAAAGCATTTCTATATGGACAAATCTCATCCCCTGAGTACTCCAATGATTGTTCGAACACTTAATGTGAAGAAAGATCCATTCCGTCCTTGTGATGACGATGAAGAAATTCTTGATCCTGAAGTACCATATCTCAGTGCAATTGGAGCTTTGATGTATCTTGCAAATTGCACTCGACCAGATATTACATTCTCAGTTAATCTGCTTGCAAGATATAGTTCTGCACCAACTCGAAGGCATTGGAATGGCATTAAACATGTCCTTCGTTACCTTCATGATACGGTTGATATGGGATTATTTTATCAACGTGGTTCAAGTCCAGAATTGATTGGGTATGCAGATGCAGGTTATCTTTCAGACCCACATAGAGGTAGATCTCAAACTGGATATTTATTTACTTATGGAGATACTGCCATATCATGGAGATCTGTTAAGCAGACACTATCTGCTACTTCTTCAAATCACTCAGAAATCATTGCTATTCATGAAGCAAGTCGAGAGTGAATTTGGTTGAGATCAGTTATTCAACATATCCAGGAAAAGTGTGGACTTCTCATGATCAATAATAGCCCAACAATCTTATATGAAGATAATACTGTTTGTATCACTCAAATCAGAGGAGGATATATCAAAGGTGACAGAACCAAACATATTTCACCAAAATTATTTTATACTCATGAACTTCAAGAAAAATGTGAAATTGATGTCAAGCAGATACGATCTAGTGATAATCTGGCAGATTTATTCACAAAGGCGTTACCAACTTCCACATTCAAGAAGATTGTGCATAACATTGGAATGCGAAAACTCAATGATCTTTTGTCATGCACTTTTCAGGGAGAGTAAATGTGCTGATTGTACTCTTTTTCCTTCGCTGAGGTTTTGTCCCACTGGGTTTTCCTCTGCAAGGTTTTAATAAGACAATCCTAAAGCACTTGTGGATACATAAGAAGACTGTACTCTTTTTCCTTCGCCATTGATTTTTCTTCCCACCGGGTTTTTACTTGGCAAGGTTTTAACGAGGCAGATTCTTTATGGGTGGTCATTCAAGGGGGAGTGTTATAAACGATTATAAACGAAGTCGGCAGCCGCCCCCCTGGCCCACCACTAAATTATGTGAATGATCCCACCACTATTATTTTAAATCTGCATAGTGACTTGCATAGTAACTTGCATAGTAATTTCAACGCCTATAAATATGAGTTTCAGTTGTAATGAAATTCATAAGAAAAAATAGAGAGAGAAAGAAAGCTTCAGTTCTTAAGAATTTCAAGAGAATTTCTTATTTCTCTTTTACAATAGTAGTTCCTTTTTTTAAGTTTCATAACATAATTATATTAATGATCTGCAAAAACAATCACTTATATATAAATAGTAAAATTAAATCAATAAATAAATAAAAACAAAATATTATGAATATCAACTCTTGGTAAATTCAATATATAACTACGTACATAGATACAAGGATAGTACTTATTAATTAACTCGTACTAATTACGCTTAGTAGTATAGCTAGCTAGCCATAGTACTAGCTAGTGATATATCAATATTATATATTATATCTGGCTGAAAAGTTACCCAATTAGGAAAATAATTTGTCTAAAACGACAAGATCAGGTGATATTCCAAAATTCCAATTTCCATCTACTGCAACCGGCCTGATTTAAATTGTCATAAGGCAGGCAGGCTACTCGTTCTACTGTTTCTGTTTAGACGTAGCTAGGGTTAGGTTATGCCGATCGAATAAATAGTTTAGACTTTAGTTTACGTCCGATGGAGTACTTATAATTACATGGATCACGAATTCATCCATTAATTTTTTTTTTCTAATGTTACTATAAGAAAAATAAGTATTAGTGACTAAACAATTGTAACTGAAATATGATTATTTTTACTGAAAATAATAATTTATGACTTTTTTTTTTATATTTTGCTACAAAATCTTTCTTATAATGCATAATATATATATATAATAATGTAAGAAAATTATACATCATATATAATTATTATAAAAGTTGATGTCGTTAACTTAATTATTGACCATAATAATGGTTCTGGGCAAACATGAACGATGGAAGCAGATCACTAGCTCGATCAAAATATATATACCTTCCAAGTCCATGATCAAATGCACACGCACGTACGCATATATGAGACAAAATGACATAGAAAGCTTCCATATTATATAATCCTTCCCAATTAATTATATATAAAGTACTTCTGATCTTCAGAGTGTCCGTACGTAATTTCCTGAAACTCCGTCCTGCATCAGAGCTTCCAATATTGTTGTAACCAATTAGTAGAGTTAAGGACATCGGTTCAATGCCAATTAGTTCGACAATCCAAAATCTATTATCCGTACAAATTAAGGAGAGAAATCTTCTGCAATAAGTTAGCTAGCAAAGCATGATAATATATATATATATATATATATGCCCATGCTATCATAATCTGAAATATTAATAAAAGGTATTCCTAAAATAACATCTCAAATCATGTTTTTCACCAAAACAGACGGAATTCGAAAACAAACATTATCTTGACAAACATGGGCATTATTAAACTCGTAATTGATTTTCATTTTGGAGCCATTTGCTGCTGAGAGTTTCTCAGATGATTTTTCGAAGTACTTAGTCGAGACTAAGCCTTCACGGATGCAATTAAGATCCGAGCCCAAATCAATTAAGGCAATAACAGAAAAAGATAATTCATGGCAAACAACAATTTCAACCTTAGAATACCATTTGGTAGGCATAGGTTGTTTACGCAAACAAATAGCCTTGAGAAGTTCAGAGGATTCATTATGGTCTGGAACTTTTGTTTCCATATTATCGGAAGGACATGATTGATCAAAATGTTGTTTAATTTTAAAAGAAATCAAATCTTGTTTAAAACATGAATTTTCAAGTTTGAGAGAGTTAATCTCAGTTTTGAGTTCAACAATCTCTTTCTTGATTAGAGAAATTTCATGCTGTAAATCATTTGTTGAAACATTTTTCGGTTTCTTATTAAAACATCTTAATGTTTCTTGAAAACTGATATTCTTTTGAGAAGTTGATGACTCATTAATGACCCAGTGTGAGACAAGGACAAAAGTGGCCAAGGAGTTGATTCTGATTTTATTGAAATTTATACAGATGATTCTTCGGTAGATGATTCTGTCATTAATGATGATTTTAAAGAGTTTTCATTGAGAAACTTGAAATAGCCAGGCTTACTTCTACCAGACCTACGGGTTTTATGAAGAACTGGTTCACCAGGCCTACTCCATCAGATTTACAGATTGAAGAACGCATGTTTCAAAATCAGTTTTCAGCTAGTGCTGACAGGATATATGAATGGAATATTGATGAACAATCTGAACAAGAAGTCCTCAATACTCTGCAAAAAATGTCCATGGTCGCCGATGCTTATGTTAATAATAATATCTTGCAATCAGATATTGTCAAGATGTTAGTTTCTGGTTTCACAGGCATGCTTTGTTCTTGGTGGGATAAGCATCTCACTAAAGAAGCAAGACAAAAGATTCAATTTGCTGTTAAGCAAAATGATGATGGAACGCCTGTTTTTGATACTACCATAAGACGAGGAATCTCTGATGGTGTTAATACTTTGATTTACACGATTATTAAGCATTTTATTGGAACCCCTTCCAATATTACTAATCGTGTTTCTGATTATTTGAATAATTTGAGATGTCCTAACATGTCAGATTATAATTGGTATGAAAGTGTTTTTATGTCTCGTGTTTTGCAACGAGATGATTCTGATAAGCCTTACTGGAAAGAAAAATTTATTGATGGTCTTCCTCATTTGTTTACTCTAAAGGTTAAGGACTCACTACTTGATTCTATCGGCAGACTTGATTACGATAGTTATACCTACGGGGATATTACTAGCGTAATAAATAAACTCGGTATCAGTATGTGCAATGATTAAAAACTTATCAATCAACAGATGAAAGATAGAAAGAAAGCCAAATATAAGATGAGAAATTTTTGTCAACAATTTAGCCTTCCTCTTATTGCTTCATCTCGATAAAGGAGAAAGCATTTTAAAAAGGTTTTCAGAAAACCTCATGAGGAAAACAGGGGAAAAACCTGTGATGAAATTTACAAAAAACCTTTTCATAAAAAATTTTTGCATAAAAAACCTTTGAAAAACCCTTCTAAAGGGACATGTTTTAACTGCGGTAAAAAGGACATTATGCTGATAAATGTCCTAATCCAAAAAAGCCCAGTAAGATAAAAAAAAAAAAAAAATTATTTATAGTACTATATATTTCTAAATTTCAGAATGATTTGCTCAATCAAAAATTTCTTTTAAGAATTGATTGCAAAAGCGCTAAATATGTTTTAGAAAAAGATGTTCAAAATATTGCATCCAAACATATTTGTGCACGATGGCAAGCTATTTCAAGTGTTTTTGATTTCGATATTGAATATATTAAAGGATCTGAAAATTCGATCCATAATTTTCTTATCCGTGAATTTTTGCAGAGAAAATGAGTATGAGTGGAACAAGAAGATTTGATAATGCCCATGATAAAAATCAATTACCCGTGAATTCTTCCTCCTTAGTTAAAACATTAATTGTCTTAACTCTAGAGTTGCAATAAGAACCACTGTAATTGCAGTCAAGCTTAATCATTGCCGAATTAAATGGTTCAGCTTCTGAGTGATATTCTGAATCACTAGAGCTGAGCTCATCTTGGTCAGAAGATGAAGTACTGTTTTCTAGGAGATGAAATAGTTCTTGTTGGTCATCTTTGGTGGAACAGCTGTTTTAAAATGGGTAAGAACTGGCTGCAAACTGTCAGGATAGATATCAGGAATGAGACCAAATTGTTGCCACCATTGTTGAAACCATAGTAGAAATTTGGTTTTGCATTTCTTGTCAAAATTAAAGAACCTAGAATGCGATAAATCTGGAGTTTGGTAAAAACATGGTTATCTGTATTATATATAGTTATAAAGAACCAGCATTATATATAGTTATCTGTATCAAATGGGGGATGACTGCATTTTACAACGATTTTGTCTCCAGCCTTTGTAAAATTGGCTTTTAAAACATTTAAAGAATTATTTTTTATCATAATGATTTTCAAGGAAATCAAAGAAAAGAATATGCTTGTTTGAAGCATACATCAATTCTTTCCATTTTTGTCTGACCTGGCTTTTTCAGTCAGACTAAAATTCGCATCATAAACTTTTCAGAGCATTTGATGATATATATATATATATATATATATATATATATATATCAAGTGATCATTGTTTTGCATATTTAAAGTAGGTATTAATGATATATCATCAATCCAGAAACTAATGAAGAAGAAACACAATCGACAGTACTACACATGATGATTCACTGTTTTTAAGGCTGTGACGATACTGTAGATCTAACCAAACACTTTTTAACCAAATTCCTTCTTTAATCATCATTCTCTCATATCCGGGTATGAATAGATCAATCGTAGTCATCACTTACAGAAAGAATATATTCAGAAAAGGATCTTTCTATGTCCTATATATGTTATCCAATCTGCATAAAGAAATAGAGAAATGGTATGTTTGGTTGACAGTAATAGCTCTTTTGTCTAAGATCCTGTTTAGATTATGAGATCATGAGATAAGATGGTTAATTTTAATAAAATATTATTAAGGTATTAATATTTTAATATTATTATTTTGAAAAATCAAAAATATTAAATTGTTTATTATATTTTATATAAAAACTTAAAAAAATCATAATAATAAAATGAGATGAGCCCATTTCTACATTAAAACAGGGCCTAAAGAAATTGTTATATGGAATCTAATTTGAAATTATAACGATTTTTATTTTTTGAATAAGAAAGTACAACAATTTCGTATGGAGGAGTAATATAGAGTTTTATAATGAAAAACTAATGAAAGCTGCAACCCATTAAGGGAACCTAATCTAAATAAGAATACATTATAATATGATCACCCCACTCGCCTTCTGGTGTTTATAAACATGGCCATCATAATGCTTTGCACAAAGCCAGGAGAGCTAATTAGAAATTAATTAACAACACCCCAGGCCAAAATAAAGCTCAAGATCATCAAGATGACAGGTACTGGTTCTCCTTGTGGAGCTTGCAAATTCCTGAGAAGGAAATGTGTTAGGGGTTGTGTTTTTGCTCCATATTTCTGCCATGAACAGGGAGCTACCCATTTCTCTGCCATTCATAAGGTTTTCGGTGCAAGCAATGTAGCTAAACTGCTTGCTCACCTCCCTGTGAGTGATCGTTGTGAAGCGGCGGTCACAATCTCATATGAAGCTCAGGCTAGGCTTCGAGATCCTATTTATGGCTGTGTTTCCCATATTTTTGCTCTCCAACAGCAGGTAATTTTACCCTTTGACTTCACCTGGCCTGCAACTCTAGATCATGATCTCTTTCATTTGATGATTGAAACCCTAGTTCGTGTTAACTCTAGCCTAATTTAATCAATGCATGATGCTTTAATTTCTTGGTAATTTTCTGCAGGTTGTCAATCTACAAACTCAACTAGCATCTCTAAAGGAATTACAAGCAGCTCGAAGCTTTCTCAGTGGCTCTGCAGGCAGTACAAACCCTAATCAGGAAAAGTATGATGGAAACCCTTATGATCATCAGTCGCAAGATTTCCAAAGTTGGTTCCAGTCAGAAATTACCAACATGATGCCACAATTCAGTACAAACAATATCACCAATAATGCCTCAGCAAATATTCCATATTACAACGAGAATGTGTCCGAGAACTCTTTTGGGAACTATGGATCAAGCTCGATTATCCCCGAGGAAAATGCCTCATATGCTTGCTATCATGAAGATCAGGCTTCTCATTCCAACATGCAATGGACTCTCCAAGACACTGATCAGGACCTTGATCAGTCACTCGGCTTTGGGTATATTTAGCATTTATATATGAAGGGTCTGGCCTTAGTACAAGAGATTATAAGCGGTGAAGACGATCGATTTGTCAATTTTGGATTGCTACTACATAGTTTGAAACATGCATCTTTTAATTTGTTGCCATAAATTATTAGAAGTAAGAAACCCTAGAAATGTATATACAATTGGAAACCCCAAAACCAACGCTATGATTGTTTTGCTTAATCTAGCGTAATTTTGATACAATAAAAGTACTGTACTTCTTTCGCAAAACTAGCCGGAAGAAGATCTGCTTTTGTTTGAGCCCATTTGCATGCTTGTTTACTCATAGCTAGCTTGTGAAGACCCAAATTAATTTTGACCTAATGCCTACAGTTACCAGCTACTTTCTTAGTTTGATATAATATATTATCCCTTGAAGAATCAAAGTGGTAACTTTTGAGAATTTTCTGTCACGGTGGGTAATGATATTATTTTGAAGTAAAATATGTACCGATCTATCAAATCTACGAGCAGCTACTAAACTTTCTGCAGATAGCTAGCTCATGCTGTTCATGCAGTACTAATTATCTTAAGATAATTACTAATTACGGCCTGGAGTAATAAACTTGCGACTTAGATGCTGAGCTATTACTATTATGTTGTGTCGTTTCACGTAGTTAATGATCAAATATTGCTCAATTAAGCAACTAGCTAGCCTTTTTTTTTTTAACCTAGCCTCTTCAGTATACTGAAGAGGCTTTTTGGAGAATGACTAGGTTTCTAGTGCTGCAGGCGCTTTTTATTTCTATTGATTGATTATATATATATATATATTATATTTATGACTATATATACTAACGGTCTTCTATTTCCCCTTATCTCTAGGTTTCCATCATGTTATGGATGACTGATATCATGCATATTGTTCACCAGAAAGTTGCAATGCATATGAGACAAGGATATATATATTATATCGGTCGATCGATATCGAACCTTTTGTAGTTTCATCTTGTTTTTTACCTTCATGGTAATGTTAACATAACATGCATGATTCATGAATGACTGGAACTAGTTTTTTTTTCCCCCCCTGATCCGCAATACTGGAACAAGTTAGGTCATGGTGACAATTTTAATTTCATGAAAGTTCACATTTTTCAATTGTACGTATTTATGAATTAAGTACCCTGTTTTTGACTAGCATATGCAATCCCAAGAAAAGATTCGTCTCTGTCAGGTCGCTGATCAGAGAATAGCCTAATTACTTTGGTCTTCATATTGTTTCTTGTTTTCTTTTTTATTTTTAATTTATTTTCTCAATTCCTCACTCTCGCTGAGCTAGCTCTAGGTTGTGTTTGGTTGTTGGACTTAGTTTAACTCATCTGAAATCAATGATATATTGATGAGATTCATTATTTTTTAAACTTTCTATAAAAAAGTTAAAACTCATATCAACCTACTTCTTAGCTTCAAAGATGTTGAGTATGGCTTAGGAATACATGCCCAGACCTGTCTCACTCGACTCTCGCTCGAGCGAGACTTCGAGACTTCCAGAAATGCTCCAACCCGAGATTTCGCTCAACCCTCGCTCGACCTCCAGCTCGAGCGAGGATCAGGCAGTGACTTCGCTCGACCCTCGCTCGACTTCCAGTTCGAACGAGATGCCACGTGGCGCCAGGTGTCCGATTTCTAGTTGAGCGAATCTGACCTAAAAGTCATCGCTCGAGCGAGTTTAAATCTCGCTCGAGCGAGATTGCATAATATAAATATCGCGAAGCCATTTCGCTCAGCGGCAGACGAAGAACGAGAGGCCTCTGTTTTCGGCGCTAGTGAACAATGCTTCCTCCTAGATCATTTTCTTCTCCATTTCTCCACTATTCTGAGTGAAACTTGTGAGGATTGAGTGTATACACGCGAGGTGAGTGTTCTCTGTTGTAAGAATCTTCTGATTCTCTCTCTGTAACCTCCATTTGATCTAGTGAAACTTTGAAACCAACTCCACAGTGGATGTAAGCTCATTTTGAGCTGAACCACTTAAATCTGTGTGCTCTTTCTGTGTTTACCGTTTTATTTCTCATTGTTGCATCCGCTGCGGTTTATTTCATATATTTGTTGTTTGTTTCCTTGGTTATTTCCCAACAAACTGATATCAGAGCTATTTCAGACTCTGTGAATATTTAAAGGGATGGCTACAACAAGATTTGAAGTTGAGAAATTTGACGGTCAGAACAGTTTCAGCTTGTGACGCCTGAAGATGAGAGCATTATTGCGCCAGCAGGGGTTATTCAAATTTCTAGAGGAAAGAACGGCAGATTCTCCTGTACCGTCTAAGGACGATGAAGAAAAGGTACATAGTACTATTTTATTATCATTGTCTGATGGAGTGTTGAGAGAGGTGGCGGAGGAGGAGACCGCTGAGGGTCTCTGGAACAAGTTTGAGAGCTTGTACATTAAGAAGTCTCTCACAAACTGGTTGTATTTAAAACAACGGTTGTATACACTCAAAATGACTAAGGGTTCGTCAGTTACTGAACACCTAGATGAGTTTAATAAGTTTATTATGGATCTTAGAAATGTTGACATCAAGCTTGATGATGAAGATCAAGCTCTAATTGTGCTGTGTTCATTACCTGCCTCTTTTGATAATTTTGTAAATTCTATACTGTATGGTAAAGATACTATCTCCTTAGCAGATGTGAAGTCAGCTTTGAACTTGAAGGAGTTGAGGAGTAAGTATGATAAGGGTGGTGAAGCACAGGCCAATGATTTGTTTGTCAAAGATACCTCCGACAGAGGAAGATCCAGTCAGCAGGGTTCAGAGAAGGGCAGAGGCAAGTCCCCAGGGAAATCAAAGTCCAAGTCCAACAAGAAGAATGCAAAATGTTATTATTGTCAGAAGTTTGGACACTATAAGAGTGAGTGTACGAAGCTGAAGAAGAAGGAGGAATCTACGAGTTCCTCTAATGCCATCAGTGCTGCTGATAAATCTTACGGCTCTGATGTAGTTCTTACAATCAGTGATTCAAACAGTCGGTTCAGTGATAAGTGGGTGATGGACTCAGCTTGCACGTTCCATATGTGTCCCAGAAGTGACTGGTTCATGTCTTATGAATTAGTCAACAGTAGTTCTGTTTTGTTGGGGAACGACACTGCTTGCAAGATTGCGGGAATGGATTCTGTGAAGATCAAGATGCTTGATGGGATGGTTATGACATTAACCAACGTCCGGCACATTCCAGACTTGAAAAAGAATCTTAGCTCCATGGGGCCCCTTGATTCTTTGGGTTTGAAATACACAGGACAAGGTGGAGCCTTGAAGGTCAGCAAAGGCTCCATGATCATTATGAAGGGAGACCTGAAAGATGGTCTTTATTTCCTCCAGGACAGTACTATCAGCGGTGAAGCTGCAGTTTCAGTATCTGATCAGTCAGAGTCAGATGTTAGTCGTCTATGGCACATGAGATTGGGCCATATGAGTGAGAAGGGAATGTCTATCCTCAGTAAGCAAGGGTTGTAAGGGAATCAGAATTTGGGCAAGCTAGACCTGTGCGAGCACTGTGTATTCGACAAGCAGAGCAGGATTCAGTTTGCAACTGGGGTCTACAGAACAAAAGGTACAATGGACTACATTCATTCCGACCTTTAGGGTCCGTCTTCAGTTCCATCAAAAGGTGGAGCTAATTATTTGTTTACATTCATTCATGATTACTCACGGAAAGTGTGGGTTTATTTTTTGAAACAGAAAAGTGAAGTCTTCAAGAACTTCAAGCAATGGAAAGTTCTGATAGAGAATCAGACCGGCAAGAAGGTGAAACGGCTTCGAACTGATAACGGGATGGAATTTTGCGGCAATGACTTCGATGAGTTCTGTAAGAACGAAGGAATTGCCAGACACCGTACAGTCAGGTACACTTTACAGCAAAATGGAGTGGCTGAACGCATGAACCGGACCCTCCTAGAATGAGCACGCAGTATGCTCTCCAATGCCGGCCTATCTAAGGACTTTTGGGGAGAAGCAGTCAATACAGCCTGCTTTCTGGTGAACCGCTCTCCAGTCACAGTTATTGAGTTGAAGACACCTAACCAGGTATGGTCTGATGAACCTACTGATTATTTGAACCTAAAGATATTTGGTTGTCTTACTTATTTTCATGTAAATGATGGTAAGTTAGAACCTAGGGCAAAGAAGTGTATTTTTATGGGATATGTTTCTGGGGTGAAGGGATATAGATTGTGGTGTACTGATCCCAAGTCACCCAAGTTTGTGATAAGCAGAGATGTTGTGTTTGATAAGAAATCTATGCTTAGTCTGACAAAACAGATTCCCGAGTCTACAGGGAAGAAGGTAGAGCTGCAGGCTTCACTTGAGACACCACCAGTAACTCAGGATCATGCTATGACTGATGAGCATGATTATGAGTCAGAGACTGAGACACCAGCTGAGGAGCAATACAGTATAGCTGCTACTAGACAGAGGAGGTAGATCAGACCACCTCAGAGATATGCCCATGCAGATATGATCAGTTATGCACTCGCTACAGCGGAAGAAATTGTGGGGCAGGAGCCTTCTAGATACTTAGAGGCTGAGAAGAGTATTGAGTCTGCACAGTGGTGTTCAGCGATGACTGAAGAGATTGAGTCTCTTCACAAGAATCAAACCTGGGATTTGGTTAAGTTACCAGCAAAGACCAGAGTTGTGGGCTGCAAGTGGGTTTTCAAGAGAAAAGAGGGAATCCAGTCTGATGCAAGATACAAAACTCGCCTAGTTGCTAAAGGCTACAGTTAGAGAGAGGGGATCGACTTCATTGAAGTATTCTCTCTAGTAGTAAAGCACAGTTCAATTCGAGTTTTACTAGCCATCACGGCTTTGTATGATCTGTAACTTCAGCAGCTAGATGTGAAGACAGCGTTCTTACATGGTGAGCTTGAAGAAACTATCTATATGCGTCAGCCAGAGAAGTTCACAGTTGAAGGTAAAGAAGACCGTGTATGCAGACTGAAGAGGTCTTTGTATGGGTTGAAGCAGGCAATGGTATAAACGTTTTGATTTGTTTATGAGTGATTATGATTATTTGAAAAGTAATTATAACTGTTGTTTATATCATAAACAATTGCCTGATAAGTCTTTCATTCACTTATTGTTTTATGTTGATGACATGCTTATAACTGTTAAAAGCATGGTTGATGTTGATTTGTTGAAAACTCAACTTAAGGATGAGTTTGAGATGAAAGATTTAGGTGATGCTAAGAAAATACTGGGGATGGATATCTACAGGGATAGAAAAGCTGGGAACTTATACTTGTCCCAGAGAAAGTATATAGAGAAGGTTCTAGACAGGTTTGGAATGTCTGACTCCAAACCTGTCAGCACGCCGTTGGTGTTGCATTTTAAACTTTCAGCTTCCCTATCCCCCCAGACAGATGAGGAAGAACAGTCCATGGTAAATGTTTCTTATTCTAATGCTGTAGGTAGCATTATGTATGCTATGGTGTGTACCCGTCCAGATATTTCACAGGCAGTGAGTGTGGTTAGCAGATACATGGCTAAGTATGGTAGAACTCACTAGCAGGCCGTGAAATAGATTTTGAGGTACTTGAAGGGAACCTCGCATGTGGGCTTGATATTTGATAGAGATGTAGATCTCAGTTCTGTTGTTGTTAGTTTTGTTGATTCTGACTATGCTGGGGATTTAGACAAGAGAAGATCATTGACATGCTATATTTTCACATTGTGTGGTTCTACTATTAGTTGGAAAGCAATACTTCAATCAACTGTTGTTTCATCAACTACAAAGGCAGAATACATGGCAGCAGCTGAGGCTGTTAAGGAGGCCATTTGGGTGAAGGGGCTAATCAGTGACCTGGGTCTTCAGTAGACAGAGATGACAGTGTTTTGTGACAGCCAAAGTGCTATACATTTGACCAAAAATCAAATGTATCATGAGAGGACAAAGCACATTGACGTCAGGTATCAATTTATCAGAGGAGTAGTGTCAGATGGTACAGTTAGTATTCAGAAGATTGCTACTTCAGAGAATCCAGCAGATGTAATGACTAAGCCAGTTGTAGTATTCAAGTTCAAACTTTGTTTGGACTTGATAGGGGTTCGGGGTTTCCAAGTTCCTTAGGGAACTCAGATGGGGTTGGTTTTCTCAGTTGCTGCATTTTACATTCTCGGGTTAATCTGGATTTTATGGGGTTGTTAGGTATTCAAGCCAAGGTGGAGATTTGTTGAGTATGGCTTAGGAATACATGCCCAGCCCTGTCTCGCTCGACCCTCACTCGAACGAGACTTCGAGACTTCCAGAATTGCTCCAACTCGAGATTTCGCTCGACCCTTGCTCGACCTCCAGCTCGAGCGAGGATCAGGCAGTGACTTCACTCGACCCTCGCTCGACCTCTAGTTCGAGCGAGATGCCACGTGGCGCCAGGTGTCCGATTTCTAGTTGAGCGAATCTGACCTAAAAGTTCTCGTTCGAGCGAGTTTAAATCTCGCTCGAGCGAGATTCATAATATAAATATCGCGAAACCATTTCGCGCAGCAACAGACGAAGAACGAGAGGCCTCTGTTTTTGGCGCCAGTGAACAGTGCTTCCTCCTAGATCATTTTCTTCTCCATTTCTCCACTATTCTGAGTGAAACTTATGAGGATTGAGTGTATACACGTGAGGTGAGTGTTCTCTGTTGTAAGAATCTTCTGATTCTCTCTCTGTAACCTCCATTTGATTTAGTGAAACTTTGAAACCAACCCCACAATGAATGTAAACTCATTTTGAGCTAAACCACTTAAATCTGTGTGTTCTTTCTGTATTTACTGTTTTATGTCTAATTGTTGCATCCACTGCGGTTTATTTCATATCTTTGTTGTTTGTTTCCTTGACTATTTCCCAACAAAAGACATATATGAACAATGAGTCCTACAAAATATTAATATTAATATTATTCACAGATCGATTCAAATCATCTAAAATTACCCTAGCATCCAAACGTAGCTATATCTCTCCTTTCAGGCATTGAAGAAGTATATATTGAATTCGAGTTTTTTTTCGTTATTGATTTTCCTAGTGGATGAACAAAATAAAATAAAAAGTAGAAGGGGCTTCAATCAGTACTACTATTCCATTCTGCAACCGATTGAATTAAGTTTCAAAGTTTGCCTTTATATATCTTCTTCATGCAAGCATGCAGCTGAAGTTAGTGCTAATTAACATGCTTATATTATGTGCAATATTAATAGACATGTGGATCCGGCTAGCTAGAATATCACGCATGTAGGTAAGAGGCAATGATCACTTATATATATATATATAGATATATAAGATTACACCTTAGCTAGCTATAATATTCTGATTTTCTTTTTTAAGACCATATGCATATATACATGATATATTTTAGTACGGCCAATATTCAATGGCGAGATTCCTTTGAATTGACCTAAGATCAGCTCAAAAAGATCATATTGGTCATCATAATTTGCAGCCAAAGTTAATCCAGCATCTTGCCTTCTTTTTTTCACCCAGAAACTAATTAATACTCATCATGTCTGCAATCACAAAACATAATTAATTAAAGATCATGCTGATCTTATAACGTTAATGTCGTGTTTTTTATTTTCTTTTCATCAAATTTACTTTTATGATGCAAGGAAAAAAAACTTATTGAATACTAGTACTCAAATTAATGCTCATTTAACTTTACCTGCTTGTCAAAATTTAGTACCATATACATTTATAAAGCGAGACAGACACCCAGCCGGGGCCTCTTCTCTTTTGTTGCAACCCATGTATGGCATATATTGATGCAATAATAGTACTACCATTTCAGCAACTTGGATGGACCGACTTGATTACAACCTTGGTGAGTCATCTCATCGATCGGCCCAATTCATGTAATGGCCGGCATGCCGAGCTGCCTTTTCTTTGGACAAGAATAAACATAAAGTACAGTACCTTGGATTCCAATAATTCCCCGCATGAAAACGTTGAAAAGAAAAGGAAGTAACATATTTTATATATATATATATTATAAATTCTTGCATATTTGTATATGCATGCCTAATTAATTAATTGCTAGTGATCTTGTTGGCTGTAAAAGTACTAAAGGTAGCTCTTTAATTTTGTTTATGCTTCTGAGTAAGTTAATTGTAAGTTGAAAATATCTGAAATAGAATTAATTAATTACCAGTTGGGCCGCCTGCTGATCATACAGCTTCAAAAGGAACTACTGATCACATTTAGGCTGAGAAACAACAAGACCCAGTTGAACTTATGGCCTAGTCCAAACCCATTTCACCATGTGGAGCGCATCAAAATAATTAGCAACTAAAAATAAAAAATAATTTTTTAATAATTTAACGTCACTTTAAAAAAATATTAATGAAAGAGACAAATATTTTAGTTACAAAAATAAATTCATAAACTGATGTAATATATCAGATTATAGATTATTTTTGTTATATAGTAAATCTATCATATTATATAAAAATTTGCCAGTTTAGAATTTACTTTTATGAAATCTTTTATGTGACTTTAGTGTAGTACTCTTAGGTATGGTTTAATTAGTGAGTTGATAAGTCGATATGAATTTTAAATGTTGAATAAAATATTATTACGATAATATTTTTTAATTTATTATATTATGTATGGAAATTTGATAAAGTTGTAATGATGAGATGAGTTATGCTCAACTCCCAATCCAAACAAGCTTTAATGAAAAGAAAAATGTTAGAAAGAAGTCATATTTAAGAATACTCACTCATATGAACAAAAACATGTTATTGTTCATGTCATTGTTTATATGAGTAACTGCATTTAAGTGTGACTTATCCTCATCATTTCATTAATAAAAGAGAAATGCTAAGCAGAAACCACATTCAAAGGCATTCACTCACTTGAACAGTAACATATTGTTGATCATGTCACTGTTCATGTGAGTAAGTATCCTTAAGTGTAGTTTCTCTCCATTATATTGAAAGAAAATTTTTTTAGAAGTAATCACTATTTGGTAACATCCATTGCACACATAAATTGACATAAATAAATTTATCAATTTCTCCTTAAATAGACTCACAATTAATACGTGAAGATTTCTTAAGGCATCTCATATTTGTAATTGATGCTATCAATTAATAGTGCAGCTTTGTAGCAAAACTCATATTAAAAATATGATATTGAGAGAATAACTTATCGATCAAATCAACCATTTTTTATAGGACTGAAACTCATGTCCTACGACACACATTGATTTTTTGGTAAACAATTGGTCACGACTCACAATTAATACGTGAAGGTTTCTTAAGGCTCTCCAATTTAATACTGGGAAATTTAGCTAGATTTCGTACATTATTAATTTGCATTGGGTTTTGATGATTTGATCAGGACTGCTGGCCTACTTTCTACAAATTAAGATGCCAACACGATTATAATGTGAAAAAAAATTAAAAAATTAAAAAAAAAACCTAATATTTACATGTAATGTAAACACAGGGATGGGTTCAAATGAGACAGCCACGCTTTAATTTTAGGCCCACGAGATGATGAGGTTGGGAACGACACTTGGTCATTTTCACAATGTGCATGCACACAGCTCAAAGGGGTTAGGAGCTTGCCTCTCTACTTTTTTTTTTGTTTTTTTTGTTAAAGTCGCTGTTTGCCAAACCTTTTGAATTCCCTTTCACGTGTAATTAATATCACATTTACGTAGGTGTGTTTTTTTATTTTTTCTTCTTAAAGAATTGCAGTTACTTGAAGAGACAAATTCTTCTGTTTGGCATGTCACTTGGCCCCACAACAACGGCTTAGATTGCACGTGTGCGCCTATATATTCAACGGTCAACAATTTTCTGTTCATCAAAACCGAGGACTATTCCTTTCCTTTTCCCCTTTGTTTTTTCTTAAGAAAAAAACCTCTAATAGTATTTGTCATTTGGAGTTAAATTAAGAGAGACGATTATACAAATATTAAATAGACAAATCTGATCATACAAGTAACGCTGTAATCGAGCTGATCTTGAGTTCAATTCAAATCGATTTAAAATATTCAAATTCGAACTTAAGTTTGAATTCGAAATTTTTATTTATTTTTTATTCGCACTAAACTCGATAAGCTAAACTTTCGATTCGAGTTCAAGCTTGTTCCACAAACGAACTTGAGTCGAGCTAAGCTCAAAGCTCATTGTTTTTTTAAATAAAATTTAAAAATAAATAAAAATTAATACTTAATATCTAATTAGTTGAAATTTATTCATCATAACAATATATTATATACTTACATATATTATTAATAAATACACATAATATGATAATATATATGTATTTCATACATAATTTTTACGTACTAATATATAAAATTATTCAATTTTATAGATTAATTATTATACAAATTATAAAATATAACTATGATGTATATTCATTATATAGATATAATAATTTGATTATATATTACATATTTAATTATAAAAGTGTTGTACTTATATTATTAAAAATACATATATAACATATATATGTGTATTTATTTATCAATATATGAATGAATTTTAATTGAGTCGAGCTAACGAGTCAATTCGAGTATAAACGAGCGAGCATTGACGAGTTTTAATTTAGTCGAATTTTATCGGGTATGTGTCATTTACTAATTGAGCGAATATTTACTTTCACGAGCGAGCTTTTTTTTTTCACGAGTCGAGTTCAATTTGAGTTTAACCGAATGAACTATTGAGTAATCTGATTTATTTACAGCTCTAATACAAATCTTTATAAATAAAAAATAAACTCTACTTAAAAATGTATAAAATAACCATATAAAACTATATAAAACTTGTTTATAAAAATCTATATTTTTTTTATAAAAAACTATATAAAACTTGTTTATTTGAAACTTATACCTAACATTATATATATTTGGCATTGCTGTCAAGTGTCATATGAAGGAAAAAACTCTTTCTTTAACAAATAATTATTGGTGCTATGCTAGTATATATGCATTAAACTTTCTTGAAGAATATATATATATATATGAGAAATGATAGTTAGAAAAAAGAATTCACAAAAATAAAATTATAAATTAATATGATGACTTCATATATATATATATGTATATATATAATACATTAAATCTATTTTAGAATAGAAATAACTTAATTTATAATCTAACATACCACATTAAGTTATATTAAATTTATGTGTTTGCTTTATTTTTATAATCTACAAGTCTTAATTTGTGACTAAAGCATATATTCATATATAAAACTTGATGAGAGGAGGGCAACTAGAGCTTGCATACACAAGTCATTATATGTAGTACTGGATATATATGCTGTTTCCATTAACACCAATCTTTTCTTTTATCTAATCTTTAACTTCTCCCTTTTGTTTGTATATTATAATTATGTCCGATCACTTATTTTCTCCCTTTTGTTTGTAAATTATAATTACCAACTTAATTATTTCTTTAAAGGAAAGAAAGAGAAGAGACAGAAAGGGGGAAGAATTTGTCATGATTCAAACACATATATATGACATGAACTCCAAGTTTCATATAGTGCATTTATAATAATAATAATGAAAGTTCAGCTCTTTCTTGTCTTCTAAGTCTACCTTTTTGCCCCTAAAACTCACTTTCAACTAATAATCACTCATTACACTAATTGTCTTTGGAATAATTACTTTCTAAGTGCAACTTATAATGGATCGTCCAAAGGGGGCCGATCGATGGGGGAGATGATTAATAATTGCGGGAATCTCTAGGAGAGGCTTAGCTAAAGTTAATTTTTCATTTCCGGCCTGCATTTCTCTTTTCTATGATCTGATCTTCTTTGCGATTGTTTATATATAAATTAATTAATGCCAACGGCATAATAAACCGCGCCTACATATGAAAGTGACAACGATCGATCACATGCATGCAATTAAGGTCATGGCCTCGATCGAAGAAGTACATATGTGACAAAATAAATATTACTCATGATCATCATTTCATATCACATATTTTATATATTTTTAAATTATTTTTTTATTATTTTTAATTATTTTAATTTTAATCTATTCTTGTTAAACATGATCAGATCAGATCATGTACGTACGTACGTACTATAAATCACGAATTCTAGGCTTAATAAGATGACGTACTACTGCATGCATGATCTAATTTGTGATATAAATTTTCCTTTTAAGAACAAAAAGAAAACTAATTATTCATGAAATTATGTTTGATACTTAATTGGTTTGCATGATTCTAATAGCGAAAATTATCTCTCATTGATCGGGAGTGACTGAAAAGTAGAGATCACTCTCAAACAAGACTGTCTCCTACTAATTAATTTGCTTTTAACTTTACCAGATCATTTGAAAAACCGAACATGTTTTGACAATATAAATGGTAAACTAATCATTATGTTGCCCTAGTGATCTGCATTCAATTAATCAAGGGGACATTTTGTCTGCACATGATATGACTACATGCATGAAAAATCATTAATTAGGTATACTATTATTACTGGATTACATTATTAGAGCTCATGTAGTATTAATGTTATGTGAAACTAGCTAACTATCGCGTACTCATGCTTGCTTTAATTATAAATTACAAAGGTACGTACTACGTAATTTTGGCTTGAATGATCATAGTCCCAATTAATTAGAATTGAAACTCTTGGTCCACGTACGTACGTACAATATAAAAGGATACGTGTTCCATATATAACATGCAAAAGACACAATTAAATACACATGAGTATAAGAAAAACGAGTATTAATTGTGACAAATTAAATGATAATAATTATTTATAATTAAAAAGAATTGTCTTAATAGAAAATAATCATTTTTAAAAGAAATAATTAATTAAAAATAAATAGTTTTTTTGTGATGAATTAATATATTGTATATACATGTGTTCATGATACAAAAATATTATTTATTTACAATTATTTATTCTTAATAAAATAATTATTTTTAATTAAAATGAATTGTAAATAATCTTTTCGTAATAAATAATTTACAAAACCCAATTTTAATTCTTGTAGATATCTCCTTGTACGTACGTTGAAACTAGACTCAAAGCTGTGCCAGGCCAAGTACTAATTAAGTACTCACCTCAAGGGGGTGCAATGCACGTACGTACATAAGTACTGTATACTTATGTACAACGATTATAAGCCTTTAAGCAGATCAATGATTGCATTGATAACTTCTTATTCCTAACGCCTATATACCCAATTATATCGGTCCACATGATAACCATGGCCGAAGGGGGATGTATTCGGTCGAGAATCTATGGCAGGACAGGAATTTTCTTTTTCTGTTTTCTAACGTTACCAGTTTTAACCCCTGGATCGAGTATGTAAAAGCTAGTCAACACGCCTTGCCTTCCAGTTATTTATAAAGCGAGCTAGAGTTCTAATTAACTAGCAATAATTTCTTTAATTTTTCTATGCATGATATGTATATATATTATTTACTGCAGCTAGCTAGCTAGCTAGCAAGCAAGTACTGTACATGAGCTGAATATAATTTTTTGTTTTTAAATCTAGTGATATTGATGGGAGGTTTGTGACCAATTTTCATGGCAAATGGCAGGGGAAGATAAGCTTAATTAATTAAAGATGATAAACATTAAGAGCAATCCAACGTACAATTCAAAAAAGTAGATTTTTTTGTCATCTAAGTAATAAATAAATAAATAAATAATTTTATTATAAAATGAAATTAATTAAAATATTTTTATTTATAAATAAAAATTTTAAAAAATTTAAAAAATTTATTTCATTTAATCATAAAATGAGAACGTTTCTATATGAACTAGATTACAGTTGATCAAATATGAACTATAAAAAGTATTATTCAAACATTAATTATTTTTTGGGATGTGTCTTCCACGAATTCCTTTGACCATGCTTTGTCTTGTGATCTCATGGTCGGTATATACTTAATACTTTCCATATCGCGCACGTGGGAAACACAATAAAACCAGTTTCTTATATGACTAGTATTGCTACATCTATATAAAAAAAAATACATCAAAATAATTTTACAAGTTAATGTAACTTTATTTGATTTATTTTATAATAAAAATAATTTTAAATCATGATCAATATACGATTATTTTTGTGTATTTTTTTTTCATTTTTTATTCCCATTCTTTATATCTATGTATAATTGTTGAAGTTACTTGATAGGTGAAACTGAAGTAGCTAGACCATTTATTTGGTTTAAAGTGTAAAATAATAAAGAATGACCCGAATTCCGATCAGGCCTTAATTTGCTCATGTAATGTGGAGTGTCTTTAGTTCTTTATAATTGTTGTAGAGAAAAATAAAAGAAATTTCCTACGAATTTAATTGTTCGTACTAATAGCACTAGAGAGAGAGAGAGAGAGAGAGAGAGAGAGAGAGAGAGAGATCTTAAATATTCCAAGCCGTCCACATTAATTTTGGTGATCAGAAAAGAACAAGATCAAGCTAAATTAAGGAAGACAGAAGCGCCATGTCATGCCTATTTGAAGTTCATCACTCTAACCAAATTTCTCAGATAGTCTGTATATACAGCATTTGGAAATAGATCAGAATCCTCATCGTTATAATGAAACTCAACATCATGATCATCTATATTGTCGATTTAAAGAGATATGATGAATTAATTCCTCATCATTCTGAGCGCAAGTTCCTGAAGCTCACCCAACTCATGATGATTCTTAACATAATATGATTTTTTCTTAGAACATGGAGGTTGCAAATTAGAATAATATTCCTCTGATCTGCTTTGTATTTCTTGCATGATATTCATTCCATCACCATAGCTATGGTAAGCTGATTCAAGTGAGCTCTGGGGGGAAATGTGATTCATGTTATAAGTAGTAGGATAATTTGGAACCATTATTGGCAACCCAGCATTAACATTCCCACCTGCTGGCCCTTCATGATTCTGATCTATGTTCCGAAAATCATTCTGGCTTAATTGAGCTGCCAGCTGAGCCTTCGCTTGCATCAGTTGTGCTTGCAAGCATGCCACCTATATATACATATAAAAGATCAGAAAATAGGAATTAATTTGCATATATATATAATTAAAAAAAAATGCATTTATGACGAATTATACACCACGAGAATAACTATTTATAATTAAAATAGATAATTTTTGACAAGAATAATCATTTTTCTAGGAAATAACTGGTGTTTTCTTATAGTTATATTGATATTAAATGTGACCATATATTTATGTTTTTTAGGGCTTGCCAAAGGCTAATAGCTCTTTGGACTCCGATCATTATCAACATGAGAAAATGGAAACAATTACCAAAACAAGAAAAGAACTTAACTCAAATTTTCTCAAGAAATCAAGCTGGTATGTATATATATACCTAATTACAAAACAATTAAGTTTATGCAGAAAGAACCGTGAATAATAGCTAGACAGAAAATTGTGTGTATGAGTGTGTGTGTGTGTGTGTGTTTATTTACCTGCTGTTGCAAGGCGAAAATGTGAGAGACACAGCCATAAACGGGGTCTCTCATACGAGCTTGAGCTTCATAGGCAATGGTTACTACAGCCTCACAGCGATCGGGAACGGGGACATGCAACAAAAGTTTGGAGACGTTACTAGCACCAAACACCTTGTGAATGGCTGCAAATCTTGCAGACCCTTGCTCCGTACAAAAATATGGAGCAAAGATGCAATCTGAAGCGCACTTTCTCCTCAGAAACTTGCATGCCCCGCAAGGCGACCCAGTTCCATTCCCAGTACTTCCAGATTCCATGGCAGAGAGAGAGAGAGAGAGAGAGAATACAAAATTTTAGGCACACGAGCTCACTAGGAAATGGTGCAAAAATGAGGGAGTTATGGGGTATGGGTTGGCTTGAGAAGTACTGGGGTTTGGGGGTTTAAAGGTAGAAAGAGGTGGGGAGGGGTGTCCTTTTAAGGGGTGTGAATGGGGAACATGGAGGGCTCAAGTGCAGGGTTCTTAGGAAACATTTATTAATGGTTTATGACATATGGGGCTACTTTCTTCAGATTGTTTAGACCGACTTAATTAGTACTTTTTAGCCTCCTGCCTTCTTAAGTTTCTTTTGTTTAACTTTTCATTTTTCTTTTTTTTTTTTCCAAAAAGGAAAAATTGGTGAGTTTGATTTTGGGGCATTGACAACGTTATTTTTCCGCCGAAGGCAGCATCTGGAAACTGCTGCATGCTATATGTCGCTTTTTGCCTCTAATGCTTTACCCACACACAACCAAATTGATAAATTTGGCACCTCAAGATGATTTCCAATTATTATGGATCCGTCGATCCTAAAATAAAAAATGAGAAATGTTAAAGTTACAAATAAAAGTCACCCCTTATTAAATAAATAAATAAAATTCTTATTTTTTTATTTAATAATTAAGTAAGTATCTTTTAATAATAGTGATTTTTTTTTAAAAAAATATTAAAACTATTTTAAAAAATGTATGAAAAAAAACCAAAAAAGAATAATAAAAAAGAACTTTACCTTGGCGGAATCCTAGTCGGGATTCCACAGGAGTGGTTCTAGAACCACTCTAGAAAAATACAACAAAAAACAACAATAGATCATGATCATCATGTCTTCTGTTTTTTTTTTTTTTTTGTCTATTTTCAAAAGAAATTGGAGTTTGTAGAAAAGAATTCAAATTTGAGAAGGTTGTGCTAATTAATAATCAAATAGGAATATTATGCCATGTCTTGCTGATCCTTTACCTTGTTGGTGGTTTCTGTTTTCAATGCAATCATATTTGGCTTGTGCTGTGGTGATAATTTGGACAGAGATTAATTTAATCATGATTAGCTTTGTGTTAATGATCCTAATATATTTATTATGCACTATGATTATGGACTATTTGACGTTAATGCACCAACAGATTGGAAATGTTACCTGAGATTGTATTCGGCTATTTTTTCAACGAAAGCAAAATCTTTGAACTAAAATTGAAAGAAAAAAAGATAAAACTCTTTAGCCCTAAAGAAAGTAACTGGAACTGTGTTTAGCTTGTGGTGCAGTATGCTCCATTAATCATGGCAAGATACAAGAATAGTAACTTAAAGCAGGGACAAATAAGATGATATTATTATGAACATATTATCTTTACGACTTTTGGTCCATAAAATATTTCTTTCGTAAGACTTTATATTCGAAGAAATTTTTTCCTATCTCATCTTAAAACATAATAGATTTATTGGTAACTTTATTTTAGACAGAATTAAGTTGTCTTTCAAACGATAATCTGAAAATGATTACAGATAAGACTAAATTATATCAATCATTTTTAATATTAAAATGATTGAAAGCATTCACATTCATCACACGTATTTTCACATAAATAATAATATGTAATAAACGCTCTTTTTAAAAAATACAAATAATTTTTATTTATTTAATTTTTTTTTTAAAAAGGACATCATTCCCACAAAAATAAGAACAAAACAAAACAAAAAAGAAGAAGAAAAAAGACCTGTCAGAGAGTAATATCGCGCCCCTTTTTGTGTTCCTTTTTCATTGGGGATCTCCGATCAACCGTAGGGAAACTACGCGTCCTATAAATGTAGTAGCCATATTTGATTGTGTTTTCCATTAAGGCTGGCATGCCTCTTCTCAGTAATAATGCCAGTGGATGTCGCACACTCAACAGTTAATTCTGTCACTGCTTACAAAAATATTTACGCATTTATTTCTCAAGATCTACTCATCCTCCTACTCAATACTGATCCATTCCCTTTTCTTATTTGTAAAAGCAAAACAGATGCCCTTTGTTTTTAACTTTTTACCAGAGTCTTGTACTAAATCATAACCTTCCCAATTGCCATATATATCCACCCTCATTGTTCTAGAACTCTTCTCTTTTTTCTTCCCTTTTATTATGGATATAGTTACCTCTTTCCACTTCTATATTTGTCTTTATTAGGCATGGTTGCCACCTTTCTTGATCAGCGTATACATATAAAGAGATCTTACTTTTTCTGCAAACTAGTTAAGCTTTCTACATCAATAATGCGTTTGATGTGTCGGTAAATAAACTAGCAAATAGATTTTTTTTTTTTTTACTCTTTCTTTTAAAATATAAATAAGATATTCTAAAAACCAGCTCCAACGAATCGCTTAAAATAAAGATTGTTTATAGGCAGCTACAGTGATTCCACTACATGTAGTGGAATCACTGTAGCAGCATGTAAAAATTTTTATATTATTCTCTCTTTCTTCAGCAATTTTCCTCCTTTCCTTCATTGTTCTTTATTTTGATTTCAGCCCCAATCTTGGATGCCTTTTTCTGTGAAAGCTGATAGAGAAGAGGTATGGAAATCTAATGGATGCGAGGCCTTTGAAGGTGATAAGCCTTTGAAGTCTTAAGTTCCCTTAACCACTGTTCTTCTTCTTGCCGAAGAGGGATGCGAATCTAAGTTTTTCAGTTTGACTTTTGCTTTGAAATTAACATGAAATCAAAATCGAAGGTTAGCGAGAACTCAAAATCAACAGTGTAAACCTTGTATTTTGGTTCATTTGCAGTGACGAAAAACAAAGATAGTTGCGGGAAATCGCAGATGATTGCTGTGTTGGAGTTTTTCAACTTGTTTGTTTCTTGGGAAAACTCTCTTTCTTTCTCAAGCATACGCAAAAATTCGAAGTTTTACCGTTTTGGAATGATAAAGATTTTGAAGATGGGAAGATATTATAAATATTACAAAATATGAAATGACAGAAAAAAATCTAAAAAGAATAAAATAAAAATATTTAGATAATATAGAAAAAAAATAGCTGATAGATAATATACAAGCAAAAAAGTAAAAAAAAAAAAAGTAAGTTTTTTGTAGGGTATTTTGAAAAATTAAAAATAAAAGATCCATTGGAAATGCTTTACTTAGAACTCAAAACTCAAGCTCTCAGTGAAGTACTAAAGAGAACAAGCTATGGAGAAGTGAGATGAGAAGGGTGCAAGCACAGCCACGTCCCTCAAACCAAATATAAAAGAAAAATATTATATCTATAAATTGATTATACAAAAATAAATTCACAAACTAATGTAGCTCGATGTAATATGTTGAATTTTAAAATCACTTTATTATAAAATATATCTAATGAATTTCATAAACCACAATCAGTTTATAGATTTATTTTGTATAATTTATTTGTATCTATAACCGTTTTCAATATAAAAAGGGTGAGCAAAACTTCGTAACCGTTTAAAGGGTAACAAAAAGCAGTATGCATAGATTCGTCACCTAACCAAGGAAAATGGCTCTTTCCGTAGGAAGGTACATTCCATGTCACGTTCCTTACCTCAGCTATGCCGCTGCATGCACATATTCCTTGCATGCCATTTAAAGCTACAGCACACACCAAGCTGTGAAGGGTTATTCGGTAGGGATTCAACATCCAAAGCTAACCGTGACATAATCATCATTTATCCTACAGTCAATGTATGGCATCATACAAGCACATGGCACTCATGCTAGCTGCCTACAACATCTGTTAACTTAAAAATACTATCCAAATCAACACTACTCTTATCTAAAATGGGGTTGAAATTTGGTTGTTTATAAATGACATTCTGGTTATTTCATATGTTAGCATTCGTTTCTTCATAGGGAAGAAACAAATACCATTCCTATTTCAGTTTTTGGTACTGTTACACCAACTTGATAATGCACTTTTATATGGGATGGTGTTTTCCTTCCATATTCACCAACGAAGCATGTAACAGTGGTGTCTCCAAAGTTCCAAACAAGCACACGCTTAAAATATTACAAGAGTTTATTAAAGAAAAAACAAGTTATTAAGAAAAAGGAGCAAGAAACCAGCACAATTGAAATGACTGCCTCACAACACAAGTAGACAACAAGAAGCCCCAAGATACCATAAAGAAACAAAACATAGACAAGCAAAGAATTTTTTCCTAGTGAACAGGCCCTTTGGAATCTTCACCCATACATCTCTTGTTATATTTACATGGACCCAACTCGTAAGAGTTGGATTGAATGTCAGCTGGGCAATGGGGTTGCCACAGTTAGATTTCTCAGATGACCCAAGAATTTGTGAGAATCTAAAATAGACAGGAATTATTATTTTTATTTGTTTTTTGTTTTATCAACTACCAATTCCACTGGATTGTGAACCAATTTGCAGCAGTTTTGTGTTCAAAGTGAGGTTGGCACTTGGTGGTTGGTAGTCAACGTTTAAGGAAACTGTGGATTATCCGTAGCCATACTATCCAGGACACTAGGTATCAAAATTATAATAACACCTCCCTATTTTGGTCTCCACCCGCTCTGTACTTGCTGGTTGCTACATGTAAAAAAGAACAAGAATCTCACCCACTAATTCCAAGTCCAGATGCAAATGCTTTTGGCTACACACTTGCCACAATGGACAGAGATATTTCTTCACCCTAAAGTCTGTCATCACTAATCACACTTGCTAGGTTACATATTTCAAGTGGCTCCTATTTTGGATGAAGTCATTTAAAGTCGGAAAGGAATGCACCACTGTTTTGAAGATAAAAAGTGCACAATGGAGGAGTTAGAATTTTTTTACTCGTGTTATTGTTGTGGTTTTCAGCTATTGTACTAAAAAGTGTTCATGATTTCTTGTCTTTAATTTCTAGATCCTAGAATGTATTTAGGTGCTATTTAGTATACTTCTTGTGTACAAGGACTCAGCCTATTTCATTCATATCAATATAATTTCTCTCTTATTTGTCAAAAAAAGGTAGGCCAGGTCTAAGTATAACTAGGAATGACAAAGTTTTGGATGAAGACTAACATTGATATATAAGCACTGTATCACATTGCATTCAAACCTAAAAGTTTGCATTTCTGAAGATACTGAACTTGCTTCCACTACTTGCAAGCAATATTTACATCACAAAAAGTATGTTGAAGATCTCCAGCAAGCCCCAAAATGAGACACTAATTGAGACTTAGCGGTTAACAAAAGAGCGAACATTGTGTGAAACACTGATTACAGAACTGGAGAAACTGTAACACACTCCCCACAATAGTGAAAATTTACTTACCTCTCCTCATCTCTTGTGATGGAACTTCACCTTCAACAAGAACTGCATCTTGACCTGTTCAAAATAAGAACACCCAATCTAAGTCACATGACACATATACATCCACTAATCACACGGCACAAATTTGGGCAAAAAAATCAACGTAGGTGTGAAAAAAAGTTATCTACGTCAGTCTGGCCAACTCCCAAGAAACACATCAATTTCTAAGTTGGTGCAATTATAGTTATAAGAAAAAAAAAAGACCCTATTTAGTTAGTCCTCTCTCCCGATAAGAAGTCCCAAAAACCATAGCTTCTATTAGCTGTCAACCCTAAGACTGGTTGGAGGTGGGAGAAGCTTTGGTCCTCTTTCCCCCTTCTTTCTTGCCCCTCCTTCCCCATAGCCACCCATCAACCCACCTTTCAACTCTCCACTAACAAGTTCCCCTCTTCACCATAGGGTGTGACCCATGCACCACCTCTTCCAAAGACAATCTAGCCCCATTTCTCCATCCGAACCCAATCCATCCCCCAACTATACCAAAAATGAAGATTCTCTTTTGCCTGTAGTTGGTGTCAGACCATGCTCATAGCCAGGCCTTTTATGGAAACATCAATTAATGCATGTCACAGCAGAACCGGTTACTTCAATCCATATTCATATCGGAATTATAAATAAACATATATTTGTTGTTTGGGTGACAAATTAATATTCATCACCATGGACAAAAAATAACAAACTATATTTTGGAACACAAGTGATAGAAAACAAGATAACTTACTTGAGCCGTATCGTAGACAATGTACTCATTATACATCAGCTCAGAGGCCTTCAGTTTTGATGGCACAGGTTTTCCACATGGAACAACAATGCCATCCCTCCACCTTGCATATTCCGACTCTAGAGGTACATTCTTGCCAAGTCCTTTTGTAGAATGCTTTCCTTCAGGAGGCTTTTCTATATACTGAATAACAGAGGAAAAGAAGTTAAAAGGGAGACAGTCACAGAAGAATAACAAGATAATGTATTTGGATGGGCCTACTAGTTCTTCCAACAAGGCATTGGAAAAGTTTTGGGAAAACCATTGCTAAAAAATCTTATTCAAATCATGTAATTAGACTCACTTTGGCCTTCTTGAGCTCATAGACCTCCCCCAAAGCAACTTCACTAAGAAGCATTAGGCCAACAGGGTTTTTCTTATCAGTGTAGCAATACTGAGCACTCTTACTGACCAGGTCAGCAAAGTATATCCCTTTGCCAAACTATAACACATAACAATGAAGCCATCAGTCTGGTAAACAAAAATATGCATGTATGAAAACACAAACAGAGAGAGTGAGCGAGAAAGAACCATATAGCCAGTTGCTGGAGCTTCAGGAGGAGCTATTCTCAGTCCCTGGCTAAGTATTCCCACAAAATTTGTCAACCGAGAACCTGCAAAGAAAATGTTCGGATTTACATCAAACTCTAGTCAACTTTCCCAACACTCTAGTCAGTAGGTGCCCACAACAAACTGCAAGAAAGTAAAGTTATTCACAAGTCACCGCAGAGAACTACCAGACATCGCACTGCAACTTACCATGCCAAAGGAGCATCCTGTTCTTAAGCGTTTCTCGATAGGGAGCAAACTTATCAAATTCTCCTTTCCTTTCAAGTGAGAAAACTTCTTCCAGTTCAAGAGTCCAATCCTGATAATATTACCAGTTGCTTGATTAATTTGTCAACAAAAAAATTGAAGAAATAAGTAAAAAGTCATCACCAGCATAGTAGATGTCACTGCTAAAACTCACCTTATGTGTAGGGGCGTGAGTAGTAAGTAGATACTTCTCAATCAACCGATAATCTTCACTATCATGAGGAAGGGGAGTAATATCACATTGGAGTTTCATATACTTTTCATCTAGCGAGTCATCACTATCAGCATCAAAACCTACTAATCTGGATGCTATTTCAATTTCTTGGAGAGCTTCTAACATTTTAACCTATCATGGAAGCAAAAACAGGGCGCTGATAATTAGTCCTTGTACAAAACTGCATCAGGAAGATGAAAGAATAACTTAACATATATCAGTTACATTCTAAATAGGCAACAAAATACCTTTTTATGAGTAAATAAGCATCACAATACCCAAGCATATAAAAAATACCCATATTGGATAAAAGTGTAAGCTTATAACTGCAGATGGCGGTTTCCGATTTGTTGTGTCGTAATAATGGCACGGTGAGTTGGAACTTGACTTTTTCCAAGAATTTTCAGGATTGGGAAATGAATGAGATTGCAGATTTTACAACTTCATCTACTGTAGACAATTGGGGGGAAATGGGAGGGATAGAATGCTGTGGACAAGCTCCAAAAGCAAGAAATTTTCTGTCAAGTGTTTCTACAAGACTTTGCAAGACCAACCGCAGGTTGTATTCCCTAGGAAGGCCATTTGGAAAGCTTAGGCACCACCTAAAGTTGCGTTTTTCACCTGGCAGCAGCTTTAGGTAAGATTTTGACGGTTGACAACTTAAGAAAAAGAGGTATGATTATAGTGGAGTGCTGCTATCTGTGTAAGAAAAATGGAAAATCGATCGACCATATTTTCCTACATTGTGAAGTGGCAAAGGAGCTATGGGACGGACTACTTAGGAGAGCTGGTTTGTCTTGGGTTATGCCCAAAAGTGTTGTGGAGCTGCTCGCATGCTGGAATCGGTACCATCAATGCGCTAAGCTGGCCACGTCATGGATACTAATTCCTCTATGTCTTTTATGGTGCCTATGGATGGAAAGAAATGAGAGATGCTTCAACAACAAAGAAAGGACCGTGGGGGTAAATTTGAAACTTTTTTGTATTTTCTTTGGCTCAGTGGTTTTCTGCTATTTTACTAAAGGGAGGGAATGTCCATGAGTTTTTGAGTGCTTTTCAGCTTGCTAGTGTTAACTAAGTGTCTCTTTTGTATACCCCGTGTACATGGACTATGCCTAGTTGCATCTATTCAATAAAGATCATTACTTATCAAAAAAAAAAAAAAAGAACTGCAGAAGTAGGAAAAATGCCCCAATAATACTACATCTCACATACCAATTATGTCTCCTTCATTCAACAACTTTAGACCCTTTACAAAACATACTGTTCCTATAGAACTACCCAAGTAAAAGTTTTGGTTATTACACAGAATTCTAGATTAGAAAGTCAATGAATCTACCATCAATGTTTTAGAAGATTTGGTAAGACATCCTGTTTCTGACCATCTCAGTTTCACCTAGGGTTGTAAATAAACAATGCTACCCAACAGGCAACTCGAATTCGGCTTGATGAAACTCGAACTCTACTAGATTTGATCTTTAAATAGGTTCTTTCTGAACAAAAATCAGAATCGATTATTAAATGATGCAAACTCGTATAAAATTTGCTCGACTAGATTAAAGTATGTGTACATGCTCATACAAAGATCAGCTTGAGCAAATTTTTTAATTATCAGGCTGGGTTTGGGCAAACACTACTTGCTAAAACTTGTCTCGATTCCAACCCAAATTTCACCAATTTAATCTTTCAGTATGAATTTTCCACCAATTTCTTCACTCTTGTTCTAACACTTAACTAAGACTAAGGGCTTGTTCACTTTCACAAATGCTCTCATCTCATCTCATCTCATCCCATCTCATCTCATCATTACTATTTTTTAATTCTCATACAAAATAAAATAAACAATTCAATTTTTTCAAATCTCAAAACAAAATTTTCAAACAAAATTAATATTAAAAAAATATATTATAAAAAATATTTTGTTCAATTTTTAACTTTTATCTCATCTTAACTATGAAAACAAACCAGACCTAAATTGATGCCAAAAAGTTCATAACCACTTGTGAGGCGCTCAAACTGGTTTTTCTCAATATACTAGACTTCATGCCTATCCTTACTTTAGTTCTGTTTCTTTTTTCAATTGCATGTTTCAAAGAAAACTACAACCACCTTAAATATCTTAGCACAACTTATTGTTGAATACTAATACTAGGTCTTAGAGGTTTTCCAAATCATGAAACTGATGGAATATGTAATAAATTGACATACTACATATCACAGAAGGCATGCAAACAGGAGAAGTAAAATGTCTTCCTTCAGTATTTATAAATTACTCACTCAACACAGAAGATATCTAAATGCTAACTTTCTGGCACAGCCACCAGGGGACAAAAGAGTAAAAGTTGTTGTTCACACTTGAAAATTATGCAAATGTAGATAGAATACAATCAAAATGAAGTTTTCAAGTATTTTAAAGCAATATGTCACAATTGAAGGCTTAGAAGGTTCAGATCTCAGCTAGATATGCTGCCATAGATGGCAAAACAACAATGCAGCTAAGTTAAGGAATTGCTATAATGCAATTAAGACATAATGAAATATGAGCCAGAGTAACTGAACTTGGACAATTTATAAGCCTCTTATCAGAATTGGTAGGCTACTAGTTAATTTATGAATCAAGAAACTTGTTGGAAAATTATTTACAGAAGATTGAGATACTCTCAGAACCACTTTGTTTAATCAATTCGGGGATCTTACTACATCAGAGTACAGACCACCTAGAAAGTATCAATTATGTAAAGTTTCAGATAAAAGTAAAACAGGCTTTTCAAAATTACAAACAATAAATAAAAACAGAAAAATGGAGATTTATGATGAGGTTATATATCTGTAGTTTAAGTTGACAAATGGATTGAGAATTGGCAAGAACACAAAAACATGATAGACGCTCCACACTTGATTTAGTACCTTTGACTTGAAATCGTCCTCATCTCTAATAATATGTGGGTGAATTGAAGGGATCATAGTGAAAAAACGATTGCTGGCATCAATAATCAAGCTTTCCTTGACAGAAGGATCGTGAGCATCATTATTTAGTAGGTTCTGTATTTCAGTTAACGCCTCAAAACCTGGAAAACAAAAACCAATAATTATAAAGTAAACACACTTTTTTTTTTTTTTGGCATCCTTCTGTACAGAGAGTTTGAGAAAAGCATAACTACATATCATGAACTACATATCATGAGCACAATGCAAGTTTTTTTTTATGGTAACTACCCTTTTGGACATTTCTTTTGCTCAGTTTTCCCAGTGGCATTTCAGCCATATTAATCTCAAATTCCATCATGGCAGCCCTGCACAGATTAAGATTTAGCTTTTCAAGGTAGAAATCTTTTTTTTTTTTTGGAAAAGTCAAGGATATAAATCTTAAGAGAAAAAATAAATAATAAATGAAATAATGATCTCTACATAACCTGTATGTTTCCACATTAAAGAGCATCTTCATCAATTCTACTAATTCGGGGGCAAGATTGCTGGCTGCATCATTCTGTCTATTCTTAGACACCTGTTTGGTAACCCCATAGTCCTACAAAACAATTAAATGACTTAAGAAACGGCTACTGTCAAAGCAAGAATTGGCAAGACATAAATAAATAAGGTTTTTACTATATCCAATGGAAAAAATCTGCCAGGTTGCTTCTGAAAATTCTGTTTTTTTTCCCATGCCTCCCACGGATTCCCAGTCTTCTCAAGGAACAAACGCTTGAATTCATGAATTGCATCTGATTTTGACATTTCGTCCAATTTGATTCCTCCAATTCTTTCGTTTCCCACTCGACCCCATTTACGAAACACATAGCAATCAGGCCCTTTGTCGTCTTGGATTATTTGGAGGATATAGTAACTATTAGAGGGCAAACAGTGACGTTAGAAAAACATAAAGAGGTAAAAATTCAAAATAAAATATTTAAGAGAGAATATGGCATGATATAGGAATCCGGAAAGATAAAACAAAAATTAGAGGGTTGGTCCACCTTAACAGCAAACATGATAGGAAATAGCATACCAGATATTCTAACTTTTTATTTTACAAGTACTAAACATTCTAACTTACAAGTTGAAAAACACACTATATTCAGATGGCAACCCAAACTATAAGCAGCTCCTGGTTCATCCTCTGACTTGAACAGGGTCAAAAATACATGAAGCTTGGTGTTATACATATTGCCTATATTTGATTTTAAGCTAGGGAAAACCACAAGAAGGAACAAACAAAAATACCAACAAAATGGGATGTAATGCCATTGTACGTATTTGATTTTAAGCCAGGAAAAATTGTATATTGGAACAGACAGGAGTACCAACAAATTGGGCTGTAGTGCAATAGTGCCATATGAGTTTCTTTGTCTTTTTTAAGCCAATCAAATCCACAGATTATATTTGGAAAGGAAATTGAAGTCTGCAAAAGAAAACAACAAAATTACCTATTAACACCAGTTGACAAATCAGACATGCTCAAAGTCGTGTTATAGATTACTTTCCCATCCTCAAGTATGTGACCCGTATCTTGGAGGCCAGAAGATTCATGCACAGCACTTCGCCCTTTTACTTTGACAGTAACCATGCTAGATGCCTCACCAATGGCTTCAACTTTGTACGAATCAAATGGAAGCTTCTTCTGTTTTTTAATGCAATCAACCAAGTAATCCTCTCTAACAATTGGTAACTTCATCCTCCTATTAGTGAAACCACCCCAATCAACATGAAAAATGAAAAAAGAAAAAAAAAAAAAAATTGACCAGCAATTTGAGAGCATATTTACCTTGCTTTCCTGGTCTCAGCATTTTGATCATCCAACACTCCACTCACAACTAAGCAGTTAGTATCTGTTATTGATTTTTTTCCAATCAAATCAGTTAGAACAACGAGGCAATGTCAACAGCAATATACCCAGATGTCCAATGACACAAGACTTTATGTTCAAGTTCAAGATTCATTGACTCGAGGGATCATATACCTTTCTTTATTTTGGTATGAACAACTCCACCCTCTCCCTCAATTTTTCCCTTGAATTTCTCCTGCAAAATTATCTTTCATCAGATTAAGGGATTGTTTGGATTGAGCAACACTCTCAACCCATCCCATCCCATCTCATCTCATCTCATCTCATCATTACAACTTTCACAAATTTCCACACAAAATACAATAAACAATTCAATTTTTTCAAATCTCAATCAAATTTTTTCAAATCCCAAAACAATAATAATATTTTTTATAGGTACTAAGAAATTTTATTCCAAATAATAATATTGTTTTCTATCCCAAAATAATAACATTAAACTATTATATTTTAATAATGTTTTATTCAACTTTCAACTCTCATCTAAAACCATCTCATCTTATCTCACTATCCAAATAACCTCTAACTCAACTGCTAAATTAATTATGACAGATCCGAAACTGCATTAGACGGGTTCAGTATATCATAAAAGATAATTACGACATATAAACGAGGAAGCAAAAAGCATACCATGGATTCCTTAGGTAATCCAGACACGGCAACTCTCAAGTCTCCTAAACTTTCATTCTTTGCTGATTGAGGGCTGCAGTTAATAGCTTGACTTCCAGAAGGATTGTTGTATGCTGGTGGAGGCAGTATCCGAGCAGGTTTGGTCTTCTTTTGTGATTTAGACCACTGGTTACAATTGAGTAACTTAAGTCACTATCAGTCTACCGTCTAGTTCATTGCATGACAAGGGTGTAGGTTTAATACCTTGCTAAGATATTGATTATTGGTCTCTTCTGGGACTTTCCACTTCCCTTTCAGACGTTCTGGTTCACGAGTGGAGTAAGAGCACTTGCTCCATGCAGATAAGAAACCATGGCACCGGTACAGGCCTCCAGAATAACGAAGAGAACCAGCACATATTGGGCAGCTAGAAAGTGCTCCAAACATCATCGCATCCGCACTAAACAAGAATTACAACAGACAATATGGTGTCAACTGCTAATAAAAGCAATTAGAGAATCTTAAATAGTGGTATTTATTGACTTCCTAACAGCTTCTCAATCAAATAGATATTCAAGTCAAATATGGTGTAATCATTGCATGGTATGAAAAACACAGCAACAGTTTCATACATCTGAAACTAATCTACTGGGATAATGGTGATCTAGTGACCAGTACTTGCACGCAAAGCATAAGAGGCTAGTGTCAAGACAAATAAATAACTTATCCAAAGGTTAAAAATCCATGACAAAGTCTGTAGAAAAGTTTATAAATTTAAAAAGAAACCCTCCGTAGAATAAAAGCTCAAAGATTGCATTAAAAAAAAAAAAGGAAAATGATAAAGACACCAATGGTTGAGTCCAGCTCCAAGTCCCACTCCCAATTTTTTTTTCTTTTGACTTAACGACTAAGGATATATTATTTAATAATATTATAATTTTTTTTCTTTTCTTAAAAATGTTTAAAAGAATTAAAAAATGATGTAAAAAAACAACAAAAAAATTGCCTAGCGGGACCCGGAACGGGTCCCAAATAGCGGGGGCTGTAGCAGTCCCTTAAAAAAAATCACCAGCGTTCACGCAAATCAAGTTCTGATCCTGTTGAATCTTGAGCATTGGCTTCAAGCATTTGCCGCAACTCTGCCATTGTCACATGTTTCTTCAAATCATCTTTCAGAGCCCACAGTTCTTTACTTTGGGTCTCAAGTTTACTATCCAAATCAGTTCCTTTTGGACGTTCATCAATGGAGTTGGCAGCATTCTTCTTATATGCAGCCCTGCTTGCTGACGTGTCTCCCACAGCATTAGCAACTTTTGGATTCTGATCACCACAAACATCTTTTTTACGTTTTATGCCAGCTTTGGAAGTTGATTGTTGCAGGAGTTCTTTACTCTCTTCTATCTTAGTTTCAGTGCCTGAAAAAACAAATACATGGGGAGAGATAATAACTAGTAAAAACAAGAGTTATGTGGTTGCTCGAGCATTTGAGAAAAACTTACCATAAAATAAAAATATAAAAAGGTTCATACACACCCTTGGCATTAGAAGGAACGTTTTTAGCCACAGCACTAACATCTGCCTGGACAGAAGCTGAGAGGCTCTCCCAACCAGACAACTTCTCCACTTCGGTAGATGGAGATGATTCCAGGAAACATTTGGCATGCTTCCATACCAAGCCCCTAGCTCCTTGGCCATCAGGCTTGGTTGATATACGAATCTAGAGGAAAAATATTAAAAGCATTGACATGAAGGAAAATTCCAATAGCACTTATGCACTACTAGTTAAAAAATCACTCAAGAAAGAAGCATGGTTAAATTAACCCAAGCAAAGGTGAATCCATCAACTGGATAAAGATCTTCTTTACAAAATAATCATTGCTCCACAATTGGCAAATACTATGTTATCTTCAGATGTGGGTCTAACTTCAGGAATTCAACTTTGCGATCGCTAAAATTGCCAAATTCCTTTTGAGGACTTTTATAAAAACTTAAACAGCACCTACAGCCTAATTCTTCTTTTTGGTCATTGCCCGCTTCATGTTATTTAAAACAATTTGAGAAGGTTAAGTTTATATCACATTTAAAACAGAATTACATTTCATTTTGTGCACAAAGTAGCACCAAACTTCAATGCCCTTTTTTCAGTCCACTCATTTAATGATGACACCTGAATATGGCCTAACTCATAAACAAGTCAGGAGAAGTGACCACTTGCAGGAGTTCTTGGCTTGATAGGTTATGGTAGAGCCGTTCAGTGAGGTAGACACCTTATCGAAGGACCACCAAGCACCATACACTTGCAAAAGGCCTTTAACTATTACTCTCAGTATGGACTAACAGAGGAATAGCAGCAACCATGCAGATCACCACATAAGAGACACCGCAAAATTCAATGTAGCATGTGATGCATTGCTTAAGCCTTTTCTGTCTGGTACATCAAACATCTGCAGATTCCTCAAACTTGCATATGAATGTTGACTATTTTAATCTCTTTTTGTCTTGGAACACAAAGAATATTGATTTAGGGACAAGTTCAATCATAAAGTTTTCACTAGACTCGTTTCTCTTTACACAACCTTACATTTTCAGTTTCTAGGAGAGGACGCTTGATATCCAATTCTCGTTTCCAGTTCTTGTTTCTCCACAGAATCCCCACACGTCTCAGTGTAGATAGGGTTGTGATGAAAAAGACTGCAGAAACATAGAAACTAACCTTTCCTTTCATAATCTTTTGGCTGCACTGCTTGCAGGTAGCACGAGAAGATTGTGAAACTTCGATACTGCATTCTGCAGCTGTGACAGCAGTGCTAGCAGGGGATCCACTGCCCTCCACATACTTCCTGATCTTCTGCTGATCTTCCCAACGAAGCAACTCAATGCCTTCAACATCATCAATGCTAAAAGCAAAATCACGCATGGGAGTTGATTACTGAATCTATCTGCTAAACTCAATGAAAATGATGAAAGTAATACAAGCATACATACGATTTTATCTGCTTTGCTTTCTTCAGTATGCAAGCAGCATGGTTCCACATCTGATTCATAAAACGAATACGTGTCAGAGCCGTATGATACCCGCAGGATATTTGGAAAGTAAGTCCTTCCAAATTACATTTGAAAATTTACAAACATCAAGAATCATAGAATCCCTCAACAAATCTTGTATGAACTTCCAAGTAACAGATAAAAACTAATAATAAGGCAGGATATAAAATTCTAACTTTTAAAATGTATCTTTCAATATGCTGTTTACATAGAATGTAAAGAAAATAGTTGTGGCAGACTTCATAAAGCAGATGGAACGTATTCATAAGGTTTCCTCGATAGAAGAAGACAACAATTTAAGTACAGGTTTTAGAGGCGCCAGTTCTGAGAACGAAGGAGTAAATTTTTTAGCAGAGCCAACTTGAGAACTAAAATGACTTTGGGGCTCACTTCCAAGTCTGGCTGAATCTGACTATACCAAATCAAGCAAGCAGAAAACAGTTAAAAACCCATTATCTTGAGAGCTCCAAAAATTAACCAAATGAAAAGTAAAAATTAACTGAGCATTTACAGAAAGTCCTAAACCGACCCCCCCCCCAAAAAAATAAATAAATAAAAAATAAACGGAAAAAAACAGAAGCGTAAACCAATGGTCAAAATTACATCTTTCTTCCGCTTAAGCCATGGATTACAGGTGCCTAGATTAAAAAGAACAAGAAAATGAAAGTGAGTTCTCATTACCCAAATGCCACAATGTAAAAGATAATATACGAAAATCCAAAACATCAATACTACAAATAATAAATAAATAAAAAGGGAAAAAAAATGGCTGAAAGAGAACATACGGGCATGAAGCCGTCGAATTGAGTGGCCTGGACCATCTTGCCGAGGCGGAAAACCTCTTTGTCGATGGCGCTCTTGCATGTCTTGCACGACGATCGCGACGATTTGGCGTACTCCGCCTTCCATGGCTTCGGAGGGTTTGCCATTGCCTTCGTCTCTCTCTCTCTCTCTCTCTCTCTCTCTCTTTCTGGAACAGAGTACACTCGTACTCTCAACTCAATATATATGTAACTGTGGAGTGTGGACTGGGGAGTGTCGAAGAATTTTGGGTTAAAGACTTGATTGCTTCTCTGACACTCTTTGCAATTTCTTTCCTTTCTTTTTTTTAAAATAAAATAAAATAAAACTACCGTCAACTCCGAACTTTCTCAGACCCTATTTTATTGCCCCTTTTCTATCTGCGGCCCACTTAAGACGTGACTGGATGAGACATTGATGCGCTTCACTAGGCCTGGGCCGGGCCGGGCCGGGCCGGGCGGGGCGTCCAGCACAACACCCCAAAGTTCCCAACAGAGTCGACCCATCCCGTTTGTGAGTGCAAGGTGGTTATGCACTTTTTAGTATAAAAATTCTATTTTCAAGTATAGGGTACATCTAGTAAAGCGATTAGGTGACATAATTTTTTTTCTTTAAAATGAAACATAGTAAACTTTATTGATATAATCAATAAATAAAAGGAAGAATACATGAATGACCTTCCTCCAATTTAATATAGTCTCTTTCACTCTCTAAAATTCGATCTATTTAGATAATGGAAAGTATTAAAAAAAATTATGAATAGTAAAAAAAATATATTAAATAATAATAAAAATTAATGCATAATAATAAAAAATAGGTAAAAAATAATAATAACGTAACGAATAGTAGAAAAGTATTCTTACTTGCTAAATCTAGTAGCCAACACAAGTACCGCAATATTGACATTTCTTCTCACATAGACTACAATCTAATGATCAAATTAGACAAAACAAACTTGGCATCTTATCAAATAACCTCTTAGTTTTGGAATTAAGAAGTGTTCAGTTTGATAATGGGAATCACTTTTAGTGCATCTCATTTCCAATATTACACATTTGCATCCTTCTGAAAGCCACCTGCCTTTTTTCCAAATCCCTTATAACAATACTTATGCCAATTCTACCAACTTCTGTGTTTAATTGCAACATCCCACCTTGTATGATTTCTTCCTGAGCCATCTTTAGAAGCTACCTCTGAAGCTCTTGGCCTCTTAATACTTTGAATTCGAAAAAATGATGAATGAGAAATCCATGTATCTTTCCAAATTCTCACATGTTGTCCACTGCCAATCCTCCATAAAGATCCTTCCTCCACCAAGTTTTGTAGAAAGAGTTTGATCTAAGTTTAGCTTCAAAATATGAAGAATAGAATAAACATCACAATTTTAGATCTTATTTAAATCAGATAGCGGAGAAAGGCCGCTAAGCCTTTCGCAGCCCGCGCAAAGAACAGTTACCATAATTATGACCTTGAAGTGAAGAGCTTAAAGGGCGGCTATCATGGGTACGACCTTGAAGCAATCTTAGAACTTAGCGAAGCAACTGAAAGGGTGTTGCTAGGGGGTTCGAGGGAGACCCTCAGCTTCTATAGAATCTCTCTCCATTTTAATAATCTATACCCTTGTTTTGCAAGTAAAATCAAGTTAAAAAATTTCAAATCTCTAATCCTCAAATCACCTACAAACTTTGCATTTTCCATTTGACTAAGTTTTTCCTTCACTATGTTGTTAATTCTGCCATAATTGCTTCATAATTACATCGATCTCTCTTAATAAAGAAGAATGAAGCTTAGGACTCCCATATATTAAGTGGGAACGGATTGTACCACAGTTAATTCTAATAAGATCTCTTTTCCAACATGTGAGGGGAATTTAGTTTTTCAATGATTGATTCTACCCTTCACTCTATCTAAAATGTTGCAGAAAGCTTTTCTATTTGAGCGGCATAGAAGAGCAAGAAGACCAAGATATGTTCAAGATGAATTTAAAACCCTGCCTTACTATATTGAAGATGAATTTCTTAGTCTTCCTTCTTTGTGTTTATGCTAAAATGAATGAAAGTCTTATCTTTGTTTAGTCTTTTTTCAAATGCTAAGCCTTTGATTCCACTCCAATGCATTTGATCTACAAAATAACAAGTTGTCATTTATAAAAATTAAATGATTAACAAAAATTTCTTTACTGGCAAAATAGTTTTTTTTTTATATTTAAAATTATAATAATGATTTTTTATCAAAATAGTATTTTTTTTCTTATTTAATAATAGACCTGCACATGCACTCATATTTTTATTTTAAAATTTTAATCACATATGTGAGTTAATTATTGAAACTTTAATTTATAAAAGTATTTAAAATATATTTTATTTAAGATAATGAGTAATGTTATTTGTAATTGTAAAGTGCATACTTTTATGTAATTATTTTCAAAAAAATAGTGAAATTTATTATTAAAAAATGAAATTTTTATATAAATTTTGTATTTATTATTATTTTTTAAAAATAACTGTACAGTTGCTTACAAGTATGATTTATTGATTTCTCTAAGATAATAGGTGTAAAAAAATAGTGTCTTTCACAGAGGCAAATCCAAATCCATCGTTGCGTATTTCTGCCACCTTATTCAGCTGTGGCATACTGTAAAAACGAAGCACCCTTCCCTTCGATTCCCAATCCTTTTCTCATATCTGAATTCCCCCAACTTCTCGAACAATTTACTTGATTTTTCTGTGCGTATATAATTTTCTTTTTCTTTTCTTTTCTTTTCTTTTTCCTGTCCAATGAATTTCTCTTCCTTTTCATTTTCTGGTTTATTTCTCTTTCGTTATGATTAATTTCTTGGAATTCTTTCAATTAAAGCAATTGAGAAGATCGAAGAACTGGGATTACGAGTACAAGAAGCAGAGTCGGGCATATAGATTCTGTGATCTTGTTAACTATGAATGCCAGAAGGTTGGTAAATTCCCATCTTCTTGTTACTTGTTTCAACCATTCGTGAATCATGTATCTCTTTTACGCGTTATATTTATCCTTTATACGGTTTTATTTTCTATGAAGATGGTAAAAGATCTCATAGTCTGACTTGGTGATACTGGACACTGCTAGATTTCATCTGCATAGATTGTTGCGTGCTTGTAAGCTTGTGAAGTTTCCTATATGGGGAGATATTATCATGTTCTTACTGGTGTCTGGTATATTTATGCTTATTACAGACTAAATGTGCTGCCTTGTAGAGCGGATTATGGTTCCTTTTTGTCTAGTGTGATATATTTGGTAGGAAAGGTATGAAAGAAAGTTTGAGGATCAAGAGTGGATGATGGATAGAGTAGCTTATAACTTTCTTTTTCAATACTTCTTCGTTTGGGTAGCTTCTATAGATTTTCATGGGCCTGAGCTTCCATGGTTTTCTTGTTCTTTTTATATATTTAATTAGGCATTTCTTCTGTGTATCTGGGTTATGCCTTTTGAGATTTTAATAAAATCTTCATTTACTTCTTAAGCAAGACTCTTTCCTAGGCATTGTGAGATCTCATTTACCACTCTTATACTCAATCAGAGGCGTTACAATTTATCTTCCTTAAACCTTTATGTTCTCTTCAAGCCATCATGTAATAGATGGTATGGTTCAAGTCCCATATCTATGTTTAGGATTGACTTTGATAACAATTATCATGACCAAAGGAAAGCCTAATGCATAGTTAGACTTATAACCCAAACGGACTAGTCAATTATACAATCTGAGTTCCTTACAATTGTAATAAACCACAACTTCTCTCTCCTAGGCAATATGGGAACCCCATTCACTACCCTCTCATGCTAAGTCTTGGGATACAATGTGGATACTCTGGGTGGCAGATCGATGTCATCAATTTGTGGTGTTATGTTCACATTTAGGTGGTACATCCTTTGCTTGTTTATATGGTACATTTATACTCAGAAGTGGGTGAAAGTACACGTGTATTTTGCACTTTGATGAATCATTGACACTTGCTTATCTAAGTAATGTTAAAAGAGGTTATATATATATATATATATATCGATAATATGGTTGCTTTTTTATGCATTGTAAAAGGATCTAGAGCATCTATCATCAGTAAAATATAACTTAATATACTGAACTCAATTTTAAATTAGCTCACTAAGCTTGGTGAACTTGTTGATGCCTTACATGGTATACTTTCAAGACTGATGCTTATATTAAAACATGATAAAAAGTCTCATCAATTAATATATGTGAGATTTCAAAGGACGTAGGGAATCACTGGGTATCATGCAACTGTTAGCTTTGAGGTTATACACATTTATGGCTGTACGCAAAGATCTGGTCTCTCTCTCTCTCTCTCTCTCTCTCTCTGCCGCTTCCCATTCGACTCCTCCTCCTTCAATTGTTTTTCTCCTCCTCCTTGAAGCATGAATGACCACAGGTTTGCGAAGAGACCCATAGCCATTCATGGCCATTTTTCAGATCTGTTGTGTTTTGGTTGTTTTGGATTTTTTTTATTGTTTTCTGATTTGTTGTGGATGGATGTGGTTTTGTTGTTACTTTTCTGGCTGTTTTGGATTTTCTTGGTGCTTTCCAGTTGTCTATTCACTGTGGGCGGGCGGTGGGTAAGGTGGGGTGGATGGTCGTGGGGGCTAATCCGGCCTCTGGTGTCCAGGGTATGGGGGTAGGACGGGGGCACCCCCCATCCGAGCAGTAGCACCCACTAATTAGTAGCACCCCTAATTAGTGGCACCAAAGGTCAAAATTTGTGTTGTAAACCACTATTTCTGGTTTTACTTGAATTATTATTTTACTTGTATATGAAGAAAAGGTTGTACTAGGATATTCGAGCTTTATCCCATTAATAGCCAGGAGTATCCTTCGAGCAGTTGGTATGTTTCCACAAACCTCTTATGGGTTTAACATTTGTTTTGCAAGTATTTCACTGGAAATGGGAAGTATTGGTATATATTGGATATGAAATATTCATGGCTCTATGGCTGATGAATTGGGCCTACATAGTTCAGAATGATACATATATTCAAATATAATTTCATGGTGCCTCGTAATGCTGGGTGAATAATGACTTTCTATTCCAATTCTCCCTCAGTGAATTTATGATTCTGCTGAGTTTTACTTTATAAGGAAACTTGAGTAGTTTATGGGATTTCATCTATTCATTTTGGCTCTGTGATAAGATCTTTATGTGTAATATACACACATATATTACTCATGCATATATATATATGTATTTATGTATAATAATATGATTTTAATCAATCTCCAAAAGTGTGTGAAATCCAAGATATATGGTATATAATTTATGCACCTAAACATTAGAAACTTCTGAAATAAGATCTCCTTTGCATGCAGGGACGTCCGCAACAACAAAACTGCTCTTTTTGATGGAATTGAGGAGGGTGACATAAAGGCCTCATCTTCTTACTCCTCCCATGAAATTGATGAGCATGACAATGAAGGAGCAATAGATGGATTGCATGACAGAGTCATTCTGCTGAAGAGGGTAAGTTTTATCTCAGCAAGTAAGCTTAATTGTTCAAGTTAGATGTTGAAGTTCATGACTGGCTTGAATGTGATTTATTATATAATTAAAGACAGAGTTTTACATTGTTTTTATTTAGTTGGTTTTATGAGGATACAGGAAGTTGAAAATAATGGAAATTTGGACATCTATCTGGAATCAAGAATTGAATTGTTCGTGTAACTAAATAATTTTTGTAGCGCCCCTCCATTTTAACAACAAACCAAATGAAGCATCTTTGAGAAAACCTTCTGGATAGATGAGGGGCTTAAACTTTTATGGACTATGCGTTCTCTGTTCTGCAACTTCGACATCTGATAGAACTACCCTAGAGTGGTTAAAGCTTCGGCAACTAATTCAAATTGAAGCTTAAGTGAGCAAAGCAATGTTTAATAATATGCATTAGCCAGTGTTACAAATTTCTTGTACTTTTTAAGTTTTGAGCGTCCAAAGCAAATATTAATGCATTTTACTTTCAGTTGTCAGGAGATATAAATGAGGAGGTGGAAAGTCATAATCGCATGCTGGATAGAATGGTATGTATGGCAGCTTACTTCTTTGCTTTAACAGTTATCTCTCTCTCTCTCTCTCTCTCTCTCTCTCAATGTAAGATGCGGCATTCTATGCATTAGGGCAACGATATGGATTCATCAAGGGGAGTCTTGTCAGGAACCATGGATCGTTTGAAGATGGTATGTACAATAAATGACATTTTCCGATTCCATTAAAAAGTCTTTCCGACTTATCCAAAAAATAAAATAAAATAAAAGATAAAAGTCATTGTGTAGTTATCTTTTCTTCTCTTTTTGTGATCTTCCCCATACGTGTAGTTTATTGTAAGATTGAATATCTGCTGCAATATGTTTGGTATGATGAGCTTGTTTTACCTTGTAGGTATTTGAAACCAAGTCAAGCCGGAGAATGTTTACACTGGTGTCATCATTTGTCATAATTTTTCTAGTTATATACTATCTTACTAGGTACTCAAGCAATCTATGATGGATTTGCTAGAGCTTGTAGCTTTTGTGAGATGGGACGAGAAATCTCGATTTATTACTTTAATCAGTGTCTTCCTGCCTTTAAGATTTCATGGTAAGCATGTATCAAATTGATGTCAAATGGATGGAATGTTTAGCAGTTAATATGCTGTTTGCATCGTACTCTGTGTGTGCGTGTGTGTGTGTGTGTGTGTTCTGTTGCATGTTTTGATCATGTTGCTGCCTTTATGTTTAGCAATCCTTGATTCAGTCATAAGAACCCCAAAACCTGAATGGGGTCCGGATGGAAAGAAAAGGAAAAACTTGTAAGCTTGTTTTGTTTCGATGTCTGCATTCTGAATAGAAATAGTGGCTTTTTGACATTTACAATCTGTTGCGCTGCCAAGTTCATTTGCTAAGATATGAGTCTGTATATGAAGGACACGCTTTTTCGTTTTGTTTTTATAACTAATAGACCAAGCTGGACTGATTTAAAATTTTTGGAAGACGTGTCGAATTGGATTTGGGTGCCTGAAATAATGGGAAATCTTGACCAAAGAACAATGGGAATAGGAGAATAAACAAGTTAAGAAAAAGAGAAATAAAAAGCAACATGCACCAGCCGGGAATCGAACCCGGGTCTGTACCGTGGCAGGGTACTATTCTACCACTAGACCACTGGTGCGTCTGACGGTAAGATACAGCAATGGTATACCATTAACAAATACGGTAATTCAACCAATTACTTTCCTGCAAATAATATCTCTCTTAATTCAATACTGAATTAATATTTGCTAAATTAATTTATTGATAATGTGATGCAAAGGATATTAATGTCGCAATAATGATCACAATAAAAAATGATTAAAAATAATCCATTAATAGAATATTTTTCCAATGATCTAATTATCATAATATATATTAAGAGATTTCTAATTATATATTCTGAGGTTTTTTAATCCGTCTAATACATCAGTTCATATATTATATATTCTTTTTGTATATAATCATTATTTTAAATATTTTCAGGAATTTATTGTTATCAGAAGCTTATTGACAATAAATTAATTATTATTTTGGCTTTAAAATTATATTTGGTAATAAAATTATCATAAGCTTATTTGCAAATGATCTGATTATTAGAATGTATATTAAAAGATTTATTAATAAATATTAATAGGTTTCTTAATCTGCTCAAAACATCAGTTCATATATAGTCTTTCTGCATATAATCATTTTTCAATATTATTTATGAATTTATTGTTATTAGAAGCCTAATGAATAATTTTTTAATATTCTTCATGGATTTATCATTCTTTATTAACAGAAGAAAGTCAATATAAATACCTAATGATTATATCCCCTTTGTTTATATATTTGATATTTTTTTAATAATTGTAGTAATGACTATATAGAATTAAAAAATTTAACATAAATAACCATCTACGCAATGGTTGTATATATAATAAGACAATGCGTGTGTTAATATGGGTGGATGTTTATGATCCATACGTGTACACTGTCTTACTTGAGGAACAAGTCCAAGTGTAATTGTTGGAAATTTAGACCACCCAAATTTTCTGCACCAGGATCTACTTTTGACAAAATATCAAGAAAAATAGGAAAATAAACATAACACAAGAATTTATGTAGAAAACTCCCAAACCAGGAGAAAAATCACCAAACCCAGAGAAGAAAATACATTATGTGAAAAATTGTTACAATCATACAATTTTTCTCCTTACTCTAACGACATCCACAAAAACTTCTCCCACTAGTAAAACTCTAACTTTCACATCTCTTCCTTTTACATATAAAAAAGATAACAGAGGAATTTTACTTAAGTCAAAAGTTACTAGATAAGTTTCTGACTGGTGTGTTTAAACCAATGAGACTAAACCCATTTTTATAAGCCTATGGGCTTGCTCCCTCATTCAGTCATTTTTCATGTGGGATTTAAGGAGCAACACCTAACAATCTCCACCTTACGACATTGACTGATCCCACAGTCATGCTCTACCGCAATGAGGATCTTTATAGCTTCTGCTACCATGCTCCACCATAAAAGCATACTCACTCAGAATAAACCAATTTCAAGCATTTCATTTCGGCCTATGTCGAAAATAATTTTACTGAAAAATTATAGTGCAACTCCCACGTTTGACTTTCCTGGAAGTTCATCAGCCATCGACATGAATTTCCACTACACACCCTACATTAATGCCAAACCAATGCCCATGTGCAAACTTGTGGAACCGCTAACATTAACACATCTTCTATCATGGAAACTTTGGGATTAGCGGCATGCCATGAGGATGTACATATCTCTTTTAATAGATATCGTCTTCTATGAATAAAGATACAATGTTAGTTTCATTGTTAGTATCTCCATTTACTGACTTGGAGCCTCTTGCCGAACCTGCTCCACCTCTTGTTGACAACTTTTCTTGACGTGCACAAGTTGTCCACGCCTCCAGCAAATGGCTGACTTCATGGGTTGGTCGACGCCTTATATAATCTTGATAGAATCAAAATATCCTTGATTTGCACTTACCACAAGTCAAAAATGGATTCTCCTATCAAATTTCTCTGCCTCCATTTTTGACATTGTCTCGATGAATTTTACTGTAAAAATGAATAATACCTACTAAGTAAGTTCTTAGGAAAAACTAATCTTTCCTATACAGAACTTCAAGGTTCCTAGGATAGATTAGAAGGTCACAACGAACACACTTAAAATATCAAATTTCTTAGACAGATTCACCTTAGACCGTATGTATCCACACTACCACATCAAAACTCCACCTCGCCAAAAGAACCTAGTGGTTCTGATACTACTTGTTGATAATTTGGACCATCCAAATCCCCCCCACCAAAATCTACTTTTGACAGAATACCAAGAAAAATAGAGAAATAAATACAATATAAGAATTTACGTAGAAAACTCTCAAACCAGGAGAAAAACCACCAGACCCAGAAAAGAAAATATACTATGAAAAATTGTTACAATCATACAATTTTTCTCCTCACCCTAACGACACCCACAAAAATTTCTCCAACTAGTAAAACTCTAACTCTCACCTCTATTCCTTTTACATACAAAAAGGATAACAGAAGAATTTTACTAAAGTCAAAAGTTACTAGATAAGTTTCTGACTGGTATGTTTAAATCAATGAGGCTAAACCTATTTTTATAGGCCTATGGGCTTGCTCCCTCATTCACTCATTTCCCATGTGGGATTCAAGGAGCAACACCTAACAATCTCCACCTTGCGACATTGACAGTTCCCACAGCCACGCTCCACCGCAATGAGGATCTTCATAACTTCCGCTACCATGCTCCACCATAAAAGTATACTCACTCAGAATAAACAAATTCCAAACATTTCACTTTGGCCCATGTCGAAAATAACTTTGCTGAAAAATTATGGTGCAACTCCCATGTTTGGCTTTCCTGGAAGTTCATCAGTCATCGATATGAATTTTTACTACACACCCTGCATCAATGCCAAACCAATACCCGTGTACAAACTTGTGGAACTGCTAACATTAACACATCCTCTATCATGACAATTTTGAGATTAGCGGCATGCTATGAGGATTTACATGTCTCTTTTAACAGATATCGTCTTCTGTGAATAGAGATACAATGCTAGTTTCATTGTCAGTATCTCTACTTATTGACTTGGAGCCTCTTGCCAAACCTGCTCCACCTCTTATTGACAACTTTTCTTGACGTGCTCAGGTTGTCCACACTTTCAACAAACTGCTAATTTCATGGGTTGGTCGACGCCTTGTGTAATCCTGATGGAATCAAAATATTCCTGACTTGCACTTACCACAAGTCAAAAATTGATTCTCCGATCAAATTTCTCTACTTTCATTCTTGACATTGCCTCGATGAATTTTACTGTAGAAATGAATAATACCCACTAAGTAAGTTTTTAGGAAAGACTGATCTTTCCCTATACAGAATTTCAAGGTTCTCAGGAAAGATTGGAGGGTCACAACGGACACATTTAAAATTTTCAATCTCCTAGAAAGAACCTACTTAGATCGTACGTATCCACATTACCACATCAAAATTCCACTCTGCCAAAAGAACCTAGTGGCTCTGATACCGCTTATTGGTAATCTGGACTACCCAAATTCTCCCTACTATGATTTATTTTTTACAGAATACCAAGAAAAATAGAGAAATAAATACAATACAAGAATTTACGTGAAAAATTCCCAAACTAGGAGAAAAACCACTAGACCCAAAGAAGAAAATACACTATGTAAAAAATTGTTATAATTATACAATTTTTCTTCTCACCCTAACAACACCTACAAAAACTTCTCCCACTAATAAAATTCTAATTTTCACATCTCTTCCTTTTACATACAAAAAGGACAATAGAGAAATCTTACTAAAATAAAAAATTACTAGATAAGTTTCTGATTGGTGTGTTTAAACTAATGAGAGTAAACTCATTTTTATAGGCCTATGGACTTGCTTCCTCATTTACTCATTTCTCATATGGGATTTAAGGAACAACACCTAACAACAATTACAAGCATCGCATGCATGACAAATGTTGTAGATCATGATCCGCCATCCGGGGACAAGATCATGATTAATTTATGTAGTACTTAGATATAACATGATTAACATGTACACATGACGCGCATGACATATGTGTGTGTGTGTGTGTATATATATATTATATATTCTGATCAATGGTGATCGTCTGCTCATGATGATCAATGTTTCTTTCCCAGCTTACTAATTATTAAGTGAACATTTTCTATGATTACTCGATATTAATGAATTCTTTCGATTTATATAATATATATTTAGCATATACATATAATAAGTCGTATTTAATTTTCATGCCGCGACGATCTAAATGCTGCGTAATTCAAGTAGCAGCATGGATATATAAATCGAGGAAAATCTTGCAGAGGCGTACATTAAGAGTGATCTTAATTTTCCCAAAAGTATATCCTAGAGCTCATAATTAAAATCAACAGAAATTTTGAGTAGTATATATTGATGATCGATATCTGCATGTGAACCAATGGTCCAAAACTTAAAAAAAAAGAAAAAAAAGAAAAAGAAATTCCAACCCGACGTATAAGCAGCATATATAATTAGCTTACTCTTAACTCCCAATTTTGATGGAGATTGATCACTAAGTTTTTACTAATTAATATGCTGGCCGTTTCAGTCTCGGTCGTGATCTGCGAATACGTACAGCTAATTTCCATGCTGATTATTTAGTTCACCCTCACAATTAATGGAAATGACATCGTGTGTCCAACCATGCATTAATCTGCTTAATTATAAAAATTCGACAGTACTCATCAATACTTCTGATTATACACCCTTATGTTGCGGTCGATTATCAGATCTACATATAATATGATACATTTTGGTAACTGTTTATTTGTCTGAACTATGAACAGAAATATGTATATAATGGCAATGGTGGAGTTAGAAATTTGCATTAGGGGGAGCCAGATAAAATTATAATAAAATATATAAAATATTTTTTATTTTATTTATATATAATTTTTTATGCAGTATAAAATAATTTGATAGTAAGATCTACAATAAAAATAAAAAATATTTAATATAACTTATATATTAAAAAAGTATATAATATGATAAAAACATACCATCATAATAAAAATATATTAGAAATCATCAAACTTCTTTTTTTATTTTTATTTTTTATTTATAATAAAAACATGCATCATGTTATTATATCATTTTATTTTGTATGAAATGTATTTTATTTTTAAATTATATTAATTTTGTAGTGGGAGATCAAAATAATTTTTAGAGAGAAGGCCAACACAAAATAAAATTAACATTATCCTACAAAATTATAAAAAAATAAACATATTTTTTAATTTTTCAAATTTTTTTTTAAAAACACATATTATATTTTAATTTAAAAAAAAAAAAAAAAAAGGATTGGAGCCCGATGGCCTCCCTCCCTGGGCCTATATAACTACAATCATGATCCCAACTAATGCTTCTGACATGTTCGTAGCTAGCTAGCTCATGTATCAACTTTGAGCTGTTTATGTAACTAATATTTTCCTAACCCAAATGAGCTTTTAGCAGGAATAATATTAGGTATTATCTTATCGAGTAGTGTTATATAGACTTATAGTTTTACTTTATAATTTTATATATAACATTCATTTTATTAGTTTCTTTTGAAATTTAAATTTTAAATTCTAAATTTAATAATTTTCAACAAATCAATAATTGACACGTGAAGAAATAAGTTTTTTATAAATTTTTCTTAAGTACATTTAGCATTTTCCTATCCCAAAACCTTCAGCCTTTGATCCAATATAGATCTTAATTTATAAACCAGCTAATTATAAGCCACCAATTATATGACTAATTTGTGCCCTTAAACATTCTATTTCGACTAGTTATTAAACCTTTGATATGTTTCATTTGTGTGCGCGTATTAAGTTTTTCCAGGAGGGGAAAGAAAGCTGATATAAAACAGTTAAAAGGAAAAAGAAGAAGAAGAATATGCATGATCGCTAATATATATATATATAGTTTATTTTTCTATCCCTAGTGTGTTTGTAATGTTACTACGATATTCATCAGCTATAAATGAGGGTATTTCAAAAAAATGTGGACGAGATCACTCATGGACATAGTGACATTCCTTTCTTTCCAAAATATTATATATATATATATATGTATATATATATAACAGAAGTCATAAATCAAAAATTCTGTATGCATGGCCCCTTTTTATATATGGGCGTACCGAATGGAAATGCATGTTCCTAGCTATGGACGAGTTCAGGTCGAATAATCAACATCTAATATTAAGTTTTAACCCTTGTATGTAGTAGTACTAGGGGATCGACTATCGAGTCCTCTATCAAGGTGTTGCCGCTTTGTTTTCCATATTTTTGAACAATTCATGTTTTCATTATTAGTACTGCATGATCAATGTATTTATAACGGCCTGCAGTTTCAGTTGTGCTAGAATATATAATGGAAAAATAAATTAATAAACTAGATACATCATAATTAATTAACATCTTACTTTCTCTTTTATTTGACACGAAACTAGACACTAAACAAGTTTTAAACGAAGTAGTACTACTAGATCAGCTTTCTCCCATTATTATATATATATATATATTTATATATATATATGCATGTTAATTGTATGCTAGCTCTGTAGTATTCATTCAATCCTAACACAATTCAATCCTAGCTATCACTTGGATTAATTAATTTCAGATATTTACAAATACTCATATATTTCACCAAAGAATGTCCAACCAAATACTCATATAGTACTACTCATGCAGGATTGTACACACTAAGGTACTAATCATAATCTCAGATGATCATTATTAGATATATGATAGTATAATATTGTACATGGTACACATGATAGTATATTGTACAAAAAGTAGTTGTTTTTTTACATATATTTAATTTAATTAGGATGATGCATCTATCCTAGATAGCTAGATAACAAACAGATGAATAATGGAGTAGCTAGGCTGCTTTGGTCATTTAATTGATTAATGATCTTCAATTAATTAGCTGGTGTACTTTTAATCCCCCCTTTTCCTGCTAGAGTACAACTAGGGTTTCCAGATCAAGATTCTTAGCAAAATATAACATGCATGAAAAAAACAGCTGACAAGGAATTCATTTAGCAAGATATATAAATATATAAATATATATATGTATATATATATTTATATAAATTTCTTGTTGGGATCACGAGACATTTCAATTCCATTAGAAATGAAACTGTAGATATATAAGTTCTATTAATTAGTTTACCTCAACAAAAAGCTTGCATGGGGAAAGATAAAAGAAAACATGGGAAAAATTAAAGGAGCTAGCTAGCTAGTTAGATAGTGATCAACATAACTTAATATATAACATGATCATTTAATAGAACCCTAAATTAATTTAGGTCTTTACTTTATAGAGAGGAAAAAATGGTACCTTCTAATTCCTTGGAAACCTAGCCTGCCTTCATTTTTTGCTTCCTTTCTTGAATTAACCCAAGTGGAAAACATTTTTCTCGCATGCATCATTCCTTATGAATATATATAGAGTATTGCCAAGAAGGCCTCAAATTCAATTACCAATTAACACTCAGAAACTACCATTAATATATAACTTCTCCGATCCCATTTTTTGTATGAAAGAAATACGATCGTGCTGAATTTAATTAATGTGTAAGATATATTATATATACATATGCATGACATCTATATATTTTTATATATCCAGAGCAGTACAGCAGAAAATATCAATATTGCTCCATAAAATTATGTTCTTACATATCTAACATGATGAGAATCCTATGGATAATGACCAAGTCGAAGCTCCAAGTCCAAATCACCTTGTTCACTGCCAACTTCTGATCTGATCTTTCCTCCCTCACGATCATGATGATCTACATGATGATGCGTTGGACCAACTTGCAATCTTAGACTTGTTTTCCAGTCCTCATCAAGGAGATCTAGATGTCGTGGATATTGCACAGACAACTCATGATCATCACCGTGATGTACTGTATGTGGCTGCAGCCTCAGATCCCATGTTGATGCTGAGAAATTAGGTATTTGATAAATTACGGGTACTATCTCAGGAGCTTTGGGATAGATTTGAAATGGTAGGTATGATTTAAGACTCCCATAGTTTTCATCGCCTCCTCTTGAATCGACTGAATTATTAGGAGCTGATGAAATATTGGGTCTAGACAGCTTGCCTTTATCTTTCCTATGGATGTTCATGTGTCCACCCAAGGCTTGTGCTGTAGTGAAGCCTCTCTTGCAAAACACGCACTCGTAGGATCGGCCAGCTGTTTCCTTATCATCTTTTTGTTCTAATCGATCGCTGTCTTCACTACTTGAGCTCTTTGAGTCTTCCTCGTAGATGATTTCCATGGTTTCTCGCAAAAAAGAAACAAAAAACTGTTTGTTTCTCGAGACTATAGGGAAGAAATTAGAGGGTCCTATAATACTAGAGAGGAGGAGGTGGAGGAGGAGGAGGGAAAGGGGGGAGGCGGGAGGCAAGAGAAAACAAATAGAGGACAGATGGGAATTTACCTATATATATATAGTCATTAGTAATATTGAGTGAAGTCTTGTCTAAGAGAGAAAAGTCTAATTAGATGTCTAAGCCTGCATTTGCATAGCCGGCTCATGTAGATTCTTGATATCTATTATCTCGTATAAAATTTAGCAGACAAGTCTTATTTTTATGCATGTTCTTTTCAATGCTCTTGTTATTGCGCCTCTTGTAGCTTTCATCTAATTGGTTTTCTTAACACGTTCTAATTTGCTCTGTCATCTCTCTCTCTCTCTCTCTCTCTCTCTCTCTCTCTCTACACATACAATTATATTTACATCGATCGACGAATATTAATCTTCTATATGAATTTCATGTCGACCACCAATTACGTACTGTAGTGTGTCACATCGGCGTATGGAGCAGTAATTGATGATCAGGAATTACACAATTAATCTATACGTGTTATGATGAAAAATGCTAAAGCACATATACGCGTACACTCATAATTTCAAATTAGTCATAGGAAAGTTTTGAGATGAATGAAGTAATTAAGATCAACTCCACAATACACACACACACACACACACACATATATATATATATATACACACACGAGCTTATAATTTGCGAAATGCATGGAATGTCATTTATATTGACTTTCCTTTTTTTATAATTTTTTATAATTCATTATACGAGATCATTACCACAATTATTAAAAAAAAATATAGCAAATATATATAAACGAATATATATATATCAAATATTTATGTTGACTTTCCTCTGTTAAAAATGATTTATTAGGCTTCTAATAATAATAAATTCACGAATAATATTAAAAAATAATTATATGCAGAAAGAATAAAATATATGAATTAATGTTTTGGACAGATTAAAAAATCTCCTAATATATACTTAAAAAATCTCTTAATATATATTCTAATAATCAAATCATTTGCAAATAAGTTTCTGTTAATTTTATTGTCAAATATAATCTAAAAGCCTAAGTGATAATTTTATTGTCAATAAGCTTCTGATAACAATAAATTCATGAACATTATTAAAAAAATGATTATATGCAAAAAGAATATAATATATGAATTGATGTCTTGGGTAGATTATGAAACCTCTTAATATATATATATATATTAAAAAATCTCTTAATATATATTACGAAACCTCGTAATATATATATTCTGATAATCAGATCATATATAAATATTCCATTAACAGATTATTTTTAATCATTTTTTATTGTGACCATTATTGTGACATTTATAGCCTATGCGTCACATTATCAATAAATTAATTTAGCAAATATTAATTCCGTATTGCATTAATAGAGAGAGTATTTGTAGGAAAATGATTAATTGATATGAATTCATTGCCAAGTGAATTGTAATACTTGGGTGCTATATATTTATATGTAGTAATATTATATATGTATATATATATGTATATATAATCATCGTATAAATTATAGCTCTTATCTAGCTACAACAATTAATACAAGTAAATAAACATTTGCCAGTTGAGATAGGGAGTCATTATTGAATATGTGGATCTGACTCTTTACAAAATATATATATATATATATATATATATATGTATATAAACATCTGTCAGTTGGCCTACCCCCCTTGGCCACTGTCTAATATAGTTTTACCAATATATTAATTATGTAGCGATAAGAAAACTTGGTGATCAAATTTCATTAATGATATCCGAGTGGTCATGACAATTAGGGTTATTTATGGCTTACCCTAGGTCTTGCTAATTAATTAATTAATAAGCATTTAAGAGAAATTTCATCGCAGATATATAGTGATCACTACAAATTATGATGTTTTTCCCTTACCTTTTTTTTGGAGACACTATATATATATATATATAATATGTGTATAGCTAGTTAGAGATCACCTAGCTTGCCGTATCACATTATGATCGATATCGATCGGAAAGATGTAGGAACTTTCCTATATGTTAAACAGAGGAGAAAAAAACATGCATTTTGTAGCTTATGCTTGTCCTCAGTACAACTTTCTAGACAATGATGATGGCCGTTGCGCGTATATATTATATATATATATATATATTTATATAATATGTCATTTTGCCATTGAAACCATTAAAAGGGACTAAATTAAAAATGAGGAAGTCTTAAGCGCCAAGTTAACAACTCCGTAAAAGAAGGGTTTATTTTAAGCATGTTATATATGGATGATAGATTATGTTCTCAAATAACTAATAAGTAGTATTGCCGGCTTAAAAAAAATAATAAGTAGTATTGCCAGAGTACCCGCGGGAGCTCGCTCATCATCATGATCATGTGACCTTCATGTGGTGACCACGAAGAAAGTCATGACAACTATATATTCTTTTCTTTCCATTTTTTAAGACCAAATTTGGACCACGTAATTATATATGTTTTTGAAAAACAAAAACAACAGTTGATTGGTTGGCTACTATATATATATATATACACATACATATTGACGGTTTTTCTTCCATATATATAAGGAAAATGATTGGAATTAGTACTTTAACCAAAATGAGCCACGGTGTATCCTTTGTGAAGGGAATTACAAAATAGAAGAATTTAATTTAAATATTGGAAAAGACGTGTTAGTTGAAGGTAATCAACATTAACCTTAGGAAAAAATTGAGAATCGGTCCGTCTTATAAATTTAAAAAAAGTTCTTCAACCACAAACAATCATGTCACCTCTTAAGGAGAAACCAATATGTGTTTAGCCGTACCAAATAATTCGGGTTTTTTGTGATTCTGTTGAACAAGCACTCCACCCCACCCAACAGTTATGAACTTACATGAAAATGACTTTTACAAACTGGGTTTTACTATTCACAACTCATTTCGTACTTTCAACTTATCTCAACTACTCATTTCAAATTTCAACTCATCTCAACCACTCATTTTATTACTATTCACAACTCATCTCATCTCATCTCTAAATCCAAACGTGCCTGAACGACTTCATTCTAGACGTTGATTGCGACCACATGGTGATGGTTCTTTCAATTGGTCGGCACTCTGTTCTAGTTTTCTTTTGTATTTCATTTCTACAACATTGATTAGTTGGGGTTTCTACGAGATTGACTGGTTCTTGCTTCTAGGTCACGACCAGTGTTGTCGATAAATTAGCAGTCAAAAGAGAGCTTCAGCACATCTCCACCCGTTTCCTCCACGACCTCATCGTTTATGTCATATGTTATTGGAGACGGCAGTGTTTCGGCTGGAAAACCGCCTAAGTGCCGTGTGAATCGTTCTCTCTCTGCTGCGAATGTTTCTTGTCTGGCCATTGCCATTGCTCCAAAAAAGGTACCTTACCAATACTTTTGATATTGAAACTTTCAAGAATCTATAAGTAATTCTTTTATTAATCTATATTTTTCTGTGTTTTTAGGAAATCCAGAGTGAAGAAGGTCGTCAAAGTTGCAGCAATAAGCTCGAAGATCGCTGATATACCATCATACAAGTTCTCATGGAGAAAAATACGGTCGATCCTAATTTTTGTGAAGATTATTGTAGGAGATGTGTTTTTGTTTAAATCATTTAAGGGGTTGCATTTTAGCAAAACATTTAAATCAACATTTTGTGTTTATGTTTCTTTTCTATACCTGTAAGTTATTGCCGCTTTGATGGAAGGGTAGGTTGTTTGCGTTTCTTTTCTATACATGCAAATTCTAGTTCAAAAATAGAGTGCTTGAATGGACAAACAATTGTGGGATTCGGTATGTCCTTGTTTGTAGAAATGGCTAACGTGGCTATTAGAAGGTTGTTTTTTATTGTTTAAAAGCCAAATCGGTTGTGGCGTCCCCAATCCCTACGCATGAACAAGTGGTATCAGAGTAATTCAACTCTAGGTAAACCCAAATGTCACTTAAGTTTTGTACTAGAATCTTTTTACTTCAATCTTAGAATTTTAGGCTTGAATCTTGTGAGTAAGATTTAGTTTTGATCATGCTAATTAAGTTATTGATAGGAAGATTTTTGGAAGAAGTGTATTACTCTTGTGAGGTTGGAATGTCAATTTTTGTTTGGAGAATGATCATTTTTAGTTTGAGATTGTAGGGTTAGGAGGTTTCAGGAATTGATTTGTTATTAATTTAAGGATTACAGATAGTGTCATCTAGGGATTGATTCTTGTTGGCTTAAAAGGTATAGGACCTGATGATGGTGAGGACAGCTGTGTGGGTATACATGTTGCTTAAGTTGGTTTGAGTTTAAGTTGGATGTACTAGATAGAATTGAGAAGCTGTATAGTTAAGTTATGTTGTCGAATTAGATTTGTGATTGCTTATATGTTTTGGATGTTTTTATGTTTTTGGATTTGTTTGTTTTGTTCTTTTGAAACTCGATGCTTGATAGCGGTTGGATGTGCAGACTTCCAGCTTTGAGTGTCGTGGTTCGTGACTAGTTTACCTTTCAGTGATGAGATGCTTGCTTGGATATGTACCGTCGTGCGTAAGAGCTAACTAAGTGATCTAAATCTCCTTCCCTGTAAATTCTTTAAGAATCGCAACTCGTGGAAATTCATGCTTAACTTGGCTCTCCCCTGCTGCTTGGTCTCCTTACTTTCGTCCTTGGTAATTTATTTGAAATTTTATTTCATGAGTTCCCTACAAGATGACTTTGGTTTTTGCTTGTTTATCTTTTTATTTTAATTACGGCTCTTGTCTTTTAAATAATTCTAAATTTTTGAAATTCTTTAAGGCAAAAATTTAAAGGAAAATCACTGCTTTTGTAATCCTTTTAAAGTTGCATTTTGAGATGAGTTTATAATTTTATATGTCTTTTCACTTTTCCACTTATTTCTTTTAATTCAATCTCTTTGTCCTTTTAATGAAAAGCTTCTGATGATATGGTTTTGATAAGAGTGGGTTATTTTAGTGAATTGTAAGAATTTATTCATTTATTTACTTTATTTTTACCATGGCTCTTTTCTTTTAAAAGTTTCTAAAATCCTTAAAAATACTATAATAAATCTTTTTAGAGTTAGACTTTGAGGAGAATTTCAAAATTCTATTTGTCTTCTATTTTCTCATTTATCTTTTATTTCAACCTCCTTGTTCTTTCTAATGAAAACCTTTGGGTGACTTTGTCTTTGGCAAATGAGATGGACTCGTTTTGTTAAATTACTGGTATTTGTTTATTTTATCCCTTTGTGTTTTTATATAATATTTGTGTGAATTACTTATGGTTTACTTAGTGTTTGGACATGCTCTAATTTTGTTTTGAGGTGGATTTGTTTTGATAAATTATTGGTATTTACTTATTTATTTATGTTTTTTCATTGGTGTTTTTATATGCTATCTATTGGGCATTATTTATTTTGAAGTCACATGCACGATCGTTATCCGTGGTGTGGCGAAGAGAGCCAGGCATGTGGATAGTCCTTACGGAAGACTATGGTGCATGTGTAATAAAACGGATTGTATAGATTATGTGAATCATAACCCCAAGTCGGAATGAGGTATTATTTCGGTGGAGCTCATCTGATCACTCAAGAGCATAATAAATTGATGTGACGTTCACTTGTCGCAAGGCGACAACAGGATTGGACGAGATGGTAACGTTCTCGTGCCAACTTCGTGAGTCCTCTGCTAGCGGGAGTTAGAAGATGCCTGATCACGATACACGCTGGATGCGGAGTTGGATATCGCTCGTTACGAAATCATATGCAGGTCGTCACCCGTGGTGTGGCGAAAAGAGTTAGGACGTACGGATGGTCCCCAAAAAAGATCATGGTGTGTGGTGCGCCTGATCATGGTCTGTACTTAATAAATAATACGAAATTGTGTTGTAGGCTAGAAACTGAGTTTTTTGCATGTACTGATAGATGTGATGATTTTTGGAAAATGACTGATGATGTATACGGTTTGATGAGTTCCTTTCTAGAAAAAGGATGAATTCGTGTGTGTATAGTTAAATTAATTGAGTTCCTCTCAAGGAAATGATGAATTTGTTCTTGTATGTGTTAATGTGTCCTTTCGAGAAAAATGACGAATTTATTCTTACCTGTATTCCTGTTTGTTTGTGGAATGCGTTGGTTGCATTTATGTGTTTTAAATTCTTGGCTGTATTTGGTTATTTATTTGCTGAGATGTCATAATCTCATGTGGTGTTTTCTATCCACTCGTAGTTCCATTTTATGGAACCATAGATTTGTTGTAGATGTTGAATTTGAGTATTGAACTGACTCTGCCCGAGAAGTGAAGTGTTAGAGTTGTGAGTTGAGAATTTTTCTTTTCCTTATTGGTCATTTGGGGTATTGTATTAATTTTTTAAGAAGTTTTGATTGGATTATAGATTTTTAAATTTCTTGTACTAGAATGTATGCCTTTTATTTTTCCACTGCAAATTTTATTTGTACACCTTATACATAATACTCACCTTGGAGCACATATCGATAGGGTGTAACCTGTGTGGTCATCATCCAGATGTCTCGTCTTTCGCCTGTTCACATGTGGGAGTCAGGTGCCACATTAGTCTCAAGTGTCTCCCTTAATCTTAACGATGTAAGTATATTCCAGCTTATAATTATTGCATTAAAATAAGAATTACTAAGTGCTTGTACTTATTATTCGTACAGGTCACTTTTTGTTTAATGGATATTATTCCTTACTATATATCAATAAAATTAAACCCTTGGAAACTAAAAGAAGAAAACTGAAAAATCACAATTAATAAAACTTGTATATCTTCAAATCGACTTAATCTAGTTATTTTCAAATAGCAGACACCAATAAATATAGGTTACGTAGGAAATACACTTCTAACGTGGTGAGGTGTACTGTAGACAAAAAAAACAAATAAGATCATCTCTCAAGACCCAACCCCCCTCCCTCCCCACCCACCTCTCTCTCTCTCTCTCTCTCTCTCTCTCTCTCTCTCTCTCTATGGTGAACCTTATGGGAGCCCTGGTCATGCCATCCCTTTATAAAATCACTGGCACTTTCATCCCCTTGTTGGTACTAGCCGCCAAACAACCCATAGGCACCATCCAACAAAGCGGCCCCGCTATCTCCATCGGAATTTGGACTTCACCAATCGCAATAAACCTTCCTCTCATTTACTTGATTTCTCAATACCTCTCATTTATTTGATTTCTCAATACCAAGTATATATCCTAACAAAAAAGCTCTTAATTTGAAACATGGGAAATAAACAGGACCTCAGCAGTTCCTATGCATATCACGGGAAAGAATATGAAAAAGGGAAAAATCAAAGAAAAGGTGAAAAATGACAAAAAAAAGGAACTAAACAAATCGAGATATTAAGTAAAAGCAAATCCAATTGGGTGGTTTCTCACAGAGAGAGAGAGAGAGAGAGAGAGAGAGAGAGAGAGAGAGAGAGAGAGAGAGAGAGAGAGAGAGAGAGAGAGAGAGAGAGAGAGAGAGAGAGAGAGAGAGAGAGAGAGAGAGAGAGAGAGTAAGGAAGCTTGGCCTGTTTGTTTTTAGAGATGAAATGAGATGAGATAAGATGAGATAAAAGTAAAAAAAATATTGTTGTAAGATATTTTTTTAATATTAATTTTGTATGAGAATCTAAAAAAGTGGTTTTAGAATTTGGAAAAATTGATTTTTTTATTATATTTTATATCAGAATTTGAAAAATATAATGATGAGTTTGAGATGAGTTAGAAGTTTTTGCTTTTATCTCCTAAAACAAACCGGCCCTAAAATGTCGTAGAGACAAAGTGGGTGGGTCTATGCATTTTCAACGTATTTGCTTCCTCTCATATTCCATTTCTTTTACATGGTTAAGAAGCTTAGATTGATCAATTTATTGTTGAATTTCCATCTCTTAGCACTGATCCACGATGGATTCATAGTCGAACTTCTTTAGTGGGAGCCCAGCCAGCGACTTGCCCTTCATTAGTCCAGCACAATTCCATCGTGAAACGAGTAGAGAAAGCAGTGTGGCGAGGGATATGTTGGCAGCAAGTCCAATGGAGGACGAAGGGGAGGAGTGTAGAGTACTCTTGATTAGTTTTGGTCTTTGGATGAATGGAAGAGCTAGTAGGGTTTCATGAGTATGATCAAGTTTATTGTATTTCATGTATTCAGCTGATGTGTCCTCTTATTAGTGGTCTTTGATAAACTCTGCTTATAGGATTCAAATCCCAAAAATAGGAATATACGACAACTTCGTCTCTGTGTGGTGATCTAATCATGCTCTGCGCAATGTTTTATATTTTTGGCTTTTAAGCGGTAAACAATAGTATTTGAACAGCAAGGAAACATATAGTTTTATCATTTTTTCGGTTCATTATTTCATATATACTGCTAGAGGGTGAGCAATAATACCAAGTTGGAGTCGGAATCCCGACGTAAATCTCACTCCGACTCTAGTTTGACTCCAACTCTAATTTGCTGGAGGAGAGTTGGATTTGAAATTTTTAATTTTTTTTTTAACTTCATATTTATAATCAAGGTTTTTGGTAGGCTTTCAAATTTAAAGTTAACTAAAAATATAACCAAAATTCTTTGAACAAAAGAATAATTCTTTTTGTAATCTATATTTGATAGACTGCATTGCAGTCCATATAGAAACGTTCATGTTTTATGACTAAATGAAATGAATTTTTCAGATTTTTAAAGTTTCTTATTTATAAATAAGGGTGTTTTAATCAATTTTATTTTAAAATAGAGATTTTCCTATTTGTTTATTACTTGGACTGTAAAAGAGTCTAACTTTTTAGACTGTATGTAATATTACTCTGAATAAAAAGAACACGATGTGCATATTAATGGTCATTTCACATAAGTATTTTAAATTTACAGTAAATATTCCATTATAAAAAATCATTAAACAGTAAATATAATAGGAGCTCAGCAATAAATAAAGTAAAAAAAATCACAGTTTTAAAATTCAGCTATTGCCTATATGCCATATGATCAGTTGCTACTTGTCTAACTTAAAAAAAAACACCAGAGAGCGGGATACAAAAGCAGAACTTTCCAGCGGACTCTTTATCATTTTCCTATATATATATATATATATATTAGTCATCATGTCTAACTTAAATAATATTAATGTAGCGTATATTTAAGATCAGTCTATAGATCAACCCCTAGATGGCGCCATGAATTAATGTCATTGTATTAATTATTTATGTGCGTTAAATAATTCATTGGTTGCGACGTCGTTATACATGGGTACGCGCAATTCTCTCGACTCGACGTATGTACCAAATGGATCGAATTAAATGAAAATTCTCATCTATTATATAAACACGCGCACGAACATTGAATACATATAGCCAACAGCTGGGAGCTAGTTTAATTTTGTAGACTTTATGTCCTAGCTAGTTAATAATATTTTTTCAGAAAAATTATAAAAGCTTATATTATATCTGATTCCTATTTGCTTATATTATAAAAGCAACACGTAATTACATTTCCTCGATCGTATTCTTGAAGTACTCCCAAGGCCAAAAGAAAGAGATCGATCTCTTTCTTTCTCACCATCAGCGGCCGCGTGCCAGGCTGACACATACATATGCGGATTTACATCATATAGTGTATTTAATTAAGCATGCAGGCCGTCATGACTCATCTAATTTAATTGCTACAAATTAAATGATAATTAATTTTGTTAGAATATACATATTAATTAAATAATGATTATACTTCTTATCATTTAAACTTTTGAGATAATGACAAATTAAAGTAGATGTTTTTTTTTTTTTTAGAATAAATTAAAGTAGACGTGGGATATTTTGAAATTTCGAATGACCCTGACTCCACGTTATCGTGACCAATTGAAATAAAAATACAAATAATTAAAAAACAAAAACCATTTTAGTTAATATGCAGTTATCATGTGCATGCATGATACGCGCGCCATGATTCGGCCTCTAGCTAGCAAGAACATCGTGCATGTAAAGTCATGAGCCATCAGACAATTAAAAAATCCTACGGCCATTATTCACTTCACATAAAATAGAAAAATACTGATCAATTTTTAACTAAAATGACCAGAAATAAAGAAAACAAATCATGTTTGTAACATAGTGTTAATCAGTCCACATATTATATATATATATATTGATCATTCTACATTTATAATTACATGATCTTATATATATTATTACAAGTGGGGGGCGGGGTGTTGTCTTAATTAAAGTAATTGTTATAATTTATAACTAGCAATCTAGTGAAAAACAATTTATACAACCTTCTACTATTTACATAACCTCTACACACCACATTTTATTTTATTTTATTTTTATTAAATATTTAATACATGAATAATGAATAAAAAATAAAATTATTTTAAAAAGAAAAAATTTAAAATAAAAATATTAAAAAAAATTAAAAAATTAAAAAAAATTAAATAGTGGTAATGTGTGGAGGTTGGAGAGGTTACATAGAACAATCCATGACTTCCTAATTATTTTTAAATAATTAGGAATTAATTGATTTAAAGGTACGTACGTATAATTAATTAATAATATTTAGGTGTTGGGTTTGACTTAGTTTGCAAGAAAACCAAGAGAGGAAAAGTTAGAAAGAAATGGACAAAGGCTAGAACATGGACGAAAACAACACAAGTGCGTGTGGATTCAACTACTACTTCAATTGTTCTGATCATGATCTACCAAATCATTCTGTCTTCTACTTTACATTTTGATCACAACATATAAATATATATATATATATATATATATACTAGGTGAAAATAACGTACAAAGTACGTTTGCTTCGTTTATTTCAACTAATATTTTTTAATTATTTCTTTTAGATTCTTTTTCTTATTGTTTGTTTAATTTATGTTTAATTTTTTATTTTTTTGGTTTTAAAATATAATATGGTTTTTATAAAAAATAGATTTCAATAATTAATTTAATATATAGAGTAAATAATGTAAATTCTAACAAATAATTAACAAGTACTAGTAATTAATAGTTAAATAGAGAATAATAATTACATTCTTTAATAAATTGTTAGACAAAAATATTAGTTAAAACACTAAAATAGTCTCATAGAAAGTCATGATATTTATAGCTTTAGTAAAATTGATTGAGATAAGTTTAATATAAGTTTAACAAAAAGATTAATTCAAAACTATATGATTTCTTTGATAATTCTAGAATGATTATTTTCTATAAAAATGAATACATGGAGTCATTTTTATATCAAATAATTATTTACAAACGCTATCTTGTTTATATTTTTGAGAATAAACTAATGTTGCAACTTATTAAATTATCTTGTTCTACTGCTTGCTTACCTACAGAAGGTCATCTTATAAACAATAATTTGTTAATTATTCATAATTAAGTAAATAATAAATAATTACATAATTTTCATATATTATAAAAAAATAGTATTAATAAAAATAATAAGATGGTCTTATAAATAATATAGCCCATAGTTTTATCAAACTTGTTTAAGATTATTTTGATTGAAGCATTAAAAAAATGTTAGTTCAGGATATGATTTTTACGAAGAAATAAATTATATAATTTATAATTTATATAAAAGAATGTTATATTATAATTTGTAACATGAAAATTCTTAAATATGCAAATTTATTTGATTATATATATTTTAATTAAATATCAAACATATATAATATATTAATTATATTTATTGCCTATTATTATTAATTTAATATAATTATAGTTAATTGTATATATCTTATATTTATCATCTTCAAAAATAAATAATGCATTAATTTTAAAATTAAAAATAATTTTTAAAAAATTAAACTATTAATTATATAACAGAAATAAAATTTTGAAATTAAACTCTATAAGATATAACTTAACATCTAGGATTATGTTTATATATAATTATCAATGGTTTGTTTTTATATATATTATTATATTTATATATACTATTATTGGATCATTTTACATGAAATAAAAATGTCAAAAGCCCTTCTCATCGTCATCTACCCCCCCCCTTTTTCTCTTTCACGTCGTTTAACACTCCCCATTTCTTCTCTCTCTCGCCTTCTTCCCCTCCCCCCTCTCTTTCTCCACCACCCAGGCATCTCTCTCTCTCTTTCTCTCTCGCTTTCTCTTTCTCTCTCCGAAAATCTTAGCATCCCTCAACGATCTAGTCTCTCCTAGATTTGGGTTTACTGTTTTTCCTTTATAATCAAATCCTAGATTCCTAATCAAACCCTAGATTCCTGATCATTAGTCCATGACCATCATCGCCGACCTCATCTTCGATTTCTTGTAGTTGCGGCCATTCCTATGGTCATGAGGAAGTACCCCGAGGAAGTACCCCTATGACTCTTGCTTTGCTTAAGAAAATGTGCCGCCTTTTTTCAAGGTTTTTTTTTTCCTTTTGGTTTGGATCTGGGTTTTTTATTTTTCATAATCTCTAATTTATTTTCAGCTTTTTTCTTGCTATTTAGGATGTTGTATATCAAGAATTGTGTTTCTATTTCTCTACTGCGTTTTTTTCCTACTGTTTGGTTTGGATTTGGTCCATCTAGTTTTGGTTTGATTTGCTCTTCTCTAATCTAAGTTTGTTCTGAATTTTTATCTTGATATTAATTTCTCTGGACGTGGTGACAAAAAATATTTTTAAAATAAAAATAAATAAAAAAATAGAAAAAAACATAGATAAGCTATATTAAAACATAGATTCAAAAATTAAGAAAATACTTATCTAAAGAGAATGCATACAACAAAAACCTAAATGAAATGCTAAAATCTAATAATATGTTGTAGGCTTAGCATAGTATGGATTGACAATGAAAATACTTGAATATCAATTGATTATTCACAAAAAAATAGATTAAGAAAATAAAATAATAATTCGAAAGAGATTATTCACAAAAACTGATTAAAAAATAAAAATTTGATAATTTTTTTGTCACAAATAATAAACACTGTGAATAAACAGATTATTCACAAAAAATAGTCAACATTGTAATTAATCTCTTTTTGGAAATAAACAGATTATAAAAATTTATAGTTAAAAAATAAATTATAACAGGAAATTTTATTTGAAGAATTTAGAACATCAAACAACATGCCCAAAAAAAGTAAAGAGATCTATTCATTGATAAGAAAAAGAAAAAATATGAACGGTGATTGGATTGATGATAAAACATATACTTACAAAGTTGAACTAAAGAATTGATAAGCTCCAAATACACAACACCAGCACCTGAAAAGAAAACAACTAAAAACAGAAGATGAACAACTAAATAAAAGGACATGCAAAACAAAACAATAAAAGAAAGATCGAACAGTGGAAGAATGGAAAAAACTTACAAACTCAAATGATGATGAAGAACCAAAAAAAAAAAAAAAAGATGATGGCAACCTCGTAATGAACTGTCCTGCAGAAAGAAATTAAATATCAAATAAATAACAATACATAAACATACAATGTATGTTTTGAAAGTATGTTCTCAAATAACAAAACTGAAAGAAATATCAAAACAGAACATGAATTTAAAAAGAAATTAACAAAACAGGAAAAAAACATGATTTGAAGAAATAACCAAACAAAAGAACATAGAAAAAAAAAAGAGGGTACGTTGAGAATATATAATAGGAATGAGATTGGGAATGAGGAATGGGGATAAATATAGAATTTATGTTCTTTTTAACTTTTAAATGAGTTTTATGTTAACATTATATGAATATGAACGGATTGAATTAAATATTGTCATTTATTGATAAACATAACTGAGTATTGATTGTTGTTGCAGGGTATGAATAGAGATTGCAAGATGAAGCGGTGGGATTAAATTTAATGGCAGGAATGTATTATTTGGTGAATGGGCTTAAAGGAATTTAAATTATTGTGTTTAAATTATTGATTTTAATTGGATGCGGTAGAAAGTTGATGCGGTAGAAAGTTGAAGGGGTTTAATTAATTTTAGTGGCAGAAGCATTATTTTGGCTAATGGGCTTAATGGATTGAGTATTGAGTAGCGTTTCCGTATTAAATAGTGACTAAATAGACATTAAATGAGTTTTAATGGATAAAGCATTATTTCGATAAATTAGCTTAATGACAATAAATAGCATTATTATCATAAATTTTCTGTTTACAAACGGACGTTTATATACAATACAAATGACTTTAACAGTTTTTGTTAAACCAACAATTTTGAATCTGTTAAAACAAGAATTTCTGTTAGATAGGCTCTTTATATATATAGATAGATATTATGTATGAATTAAACAGTTTTCTTCGCTTTGTTACCTAATTATATATGTGAACGGCCTATTACATATATGTATATAAAATATCTGAGTGAGTGGCTAAACCCTAAACCCTTAATCTAATAGCCACTCTCTCTTATTTTGAGTGAGTGGTTAATTCATATTAGTGAACAATGTTAAGAATTCTTATTTTGAGATTTTTATTTGGGATTTTTTTTTTAGTTTTTTATTTTACATTATTTTTATATAAGTATTTTAAAATAATATTGTGATTTTTTTATATTTAAAAAAATGATTTAAGATGTTAAAAAAATTATGTAAATAAAATATAAATCTTAAAATACTTATATTTTTAATTTTTTTTACATAATCTTTTAAAAATATAAAAAAATCACAAGATTATTTTAAAACACTTATATAAAACTAATGTAAAATAAAAAACAAAAAAAAAATTCCTAATAAAAATTTTCAAATAAAGATTCAAAAATAAAAATGTCAAAGTTATAGGATACTTAACATTTTATTTTTCTTAATTAGCAGCACGGCGAAAAATGGATCAAAGTTCTGGAAAGCCGGCGTGCAGACAGTCATACATTTTGACCATACCGGCTTCTCTGACCTGTCAAAGTGTCAACTCGATCCCAAATTAATTATTAAGAGATGTAAAAACTAAAGGGAAAAAATATAATATGACCATAAAAAATCACATAAAATTTAATTTATAAATTAATTTGATTTTTAGTGATACTTAAATGTTAAAGTCATTTTGTATTAAAATTTATTTAATAATTTAACATATCACGTTACGTTATAGTAATTTATAAATTTATCTATCGTTTTGTAATTAAAATATTTAAGAAAATACAAAAATTGGATGGAGCGCTCTATGTTAATTGGCTTTGCTCAACTTGGGAAGTTCATGAACTGAGCTGAAATATGTCCCATATTTATTTTCTAGTCAAGACTCGGAAAAATTATCAAAAGGAAATATATCTTCAAGGCTGCAGCATCATGCATGTTGGTGATCAAAGTTATCAGAAAAGACACGTGAAGATCGGCCACAAAGAGCTCCATATTCCAATGTCCATATGCATGTACTTGACATGAGAAGTTCGATGGTTAATAGAATTAATGATATGATCTGATCCATTAGTTTGGAGTTTCTAGTTTATGCATTTGTGACATGATAAGCACTCTTATTGGATTGATTATTATTAAAATATACTTTTAATCAATATAATCTTCATTTTGATTTTTAGCGGTCATTCCATTCACATAATTAAGTCTCTACATTAGAATGATTATTTTTTTAAAATATAATAATAAAATAATACAATTAATTTTTAATTTTAACTATTCACATCAAATCTTCACATTAGATTATCCATTTATGAAGATACATAATAATGAGTAATTAATAATTACTTATTTTTAATTATTTGAAATTATGAAATTAATTAATTTTATCATATTTGACTATTCTATCTATTATATGTTAATTAATAATCATATTTTAATTGAATTATGAGTTTAAAAAAAATAATTAGTAATCATATTATATTTAAATTAAATTACTAATCAATATTAAAAAAAACTATTTCTACTTACTTCTCATCCAACTATATTTTTTTATTAACTTAATTTTCTTATCCAACTATATTTAAGAAGAGAGAGTAAAGTAAGAAAGAGAAATAAAATAAAGAATAAAATAAAAATTTGATCATTGTTTTTATTAACCATATTTGGCATTTAATTTTGGTTTACTATTTACAAAAGTCAAATTATTTGATTTTTGAACAATTCAATGTAGATTTAAAATGAATTTTAGTGTTTAAATTCTTATTAGATTTGATTTTTAGTCAATCCAATAAGAATACTTTTAAGAAAAAGAGCTTCTGATCAGAATTTGCTAGAGATGCTGCTGTTTAATTCACCACCTGCAAAAGTAATATAAGCAAATATTATAAGAACCTAAGTATAGATGATATCTCTCTCTCTCTCTCTCTCTCTCTCTCTCTCTCTATATATATATATATATGAGCTAATTAGGGTATAAAGATCCATTGTCCTTTTCCTCTATTTATATACATGTTAGCATAAGACTAGTAATAATATATATCATACTATCATCTCATTTTTATTTTATTACGTAAGATGCTACATCACATTTATAATCATTTAGATGATGTTAAATAATTATCTAATAAAAAATAATTCAATAATAATAAATATGTCATATTTTACGTAATAAAATGAAATTAAGATGAAGTATTATGTGTGCGTATAGAATTTTATAAAGAATTAGATGCAGTAGACAATTATGAACCAAAACTCCTTTCCGTTCTCACGACAAATGACCCATAAATTTCTGGCTTTGCTCGATCGACACCCACAAACTATTCCACGTTGACCGGAGCGGTCAACCTAGATAGACTCGAAGAACTAATATCAGATCAGTCGAAGAATGGCATGGCGCCGTAGGTAATTTACCAATGATAAATATTATTTTGGATATTTTTCTATGATTCAAGGTGCAAATTGTCTAAGCCTAATTAAACATGTGTTATCTGGGCCTAGACCAGGCCCAACGTCAAACTAATTTGCAATCCAAGCCCGGAATTCACTTTTATAATTTTTCTTTTATCAAAAAAGAAGGAAAGAAGGAAAGGAGCAAGAAGGAAAGGAGCAACAGCATTACATGGACATTATAAGAAAAATAGAAATTTATAATCAATTAATTATGATAAAAATAATATTTATAATTAATTTTAATTATAAATAATTATTTTATTAAAATTAACTAATTGTAAATAAATCATATTCTGGTAGTGGGATGCCTAGCTAACATGCGGCAATTGGCTTTCTTTAACCCATATTATCCCGTCAACTTTCACTAAATTAAACAAGCACTTTTGGCAGGTCATGGCTCTAGCCCTCTAGCCCCAAATTTCCATTTTTCTTACCCTAAATGCTTCAAACTTTCCTTTTGATGAGGTTTTGTTTTTTGTTTCGTATAGTACAATGTTTCGCACTTCAACATGACATCATTTTTAGGTTCCAAAATCCCCCAATGACTTGTATGTACACAACTTCTTACACTATCCTCTTGAGAGAGAGAAGAACAAACCTACATATAATTGGAAAGTGTGTATATGCCGTGCAATTATTTATTTTTTAAAAAATAAAATTTATTATTAAAAAATTAATTCTTTTTCATATGATCGAGTTCCGTAGTTACTCATTTTTTTTAAATAATTGCAAGCTGCCTTACGCACTCACAAACTAATACTATAATTTTTCTTTTAGCTAGGAAAACGCCATCAAAACATTGCCGACCCCAGACAATGTGGGGGGAACAAGCAAAATATCACAAGTTGGAAAATAGTAAAATATCCAGGCCATGCAGTTACAGGGATGACCAACATACCAATACCCTCATGAAATTGAATCGTCGGACAAGGCAATGCATGTGTACTATTAATAGTGCTACCAATACCATCCGAGTTGGTGGAATGCTGCGTAGAGTCCTAGCTATAGTTTTGGCAGTTTGATCTTTGGGACAGGCATGAAGTCATCTACGTCCTGACCTTGTATGTCGATCTAGACAGAATAAGAAAAATAAATAAATATAATTAATTAATTGCGATTAAAATGATTATTTTTATTACGAATAATTTATTTTTATTATAAATAATCTTTTTAATTATAATTAATTAATTATTTATATATTCTCAAATTCTCTTTTCTTTTATTTTTGTCAGACGTCCTAGACTTTGACTTTGACCTTGCTTTTTCACTATTTCATCACAAACAAATAGAATGCATGGGTTGCGGAGAGTCATCCAGTTAAGTTATCATAAATATTGTACGTGTTTATAAGTACTTGTCGGTTAACAACTCCTCAGCTATAAATAGGTCGTTTAGATTGTCAACCTTATAGGTCCCATGAAATAGGAGAGTGACAGATCGACATAACATTCTTCTTACGTACGAGAACTTGAATTGAAAACCAATCTGAATGTAGCCGGCCTATAAATTATATACACACATACATATATTGTAATTAAAGAAGCAACTAGAGAGAGAGAGAGAGAGAGAGAGAGGAGGAGGACATCTGGAAATGATGATCAAGTAAAACATCCCATCCTTTGTAGGAATTAGGGTGAATGATTATATCTGTCACCAACTTTAATATTCACCTATCTTAATATTCACCTATCTAATAACAATTAACCTAACAAGGACAACCCCACCACACACTAATTAATCAAAATTACAACGAAGTAAAATATTATGACGATCAAAGTTAACCTCACAGTAATTCATCATGAAAACATTAATACTATGCATATTTGCTCACAATGAAAGCTTTGATCAACGCAAGCATTTGGTATATTAATACAAGAACACAAATGAACTACGTACCAAAAAATACAAATTAAAGAGATCAAGAAGGATGAACACTTTGTGATCAGCTGGTGGAATATAAGAGGCAATACATTCATTAATATTTGTTAGAATTCAATCTTCTCAAGATAACCGGCCATGCATCTACGTACGTATAACTGGCCATCGTTTGGTGTCTGAGAAGCTAAGGCAGGGAGAAAGCAAAGGACTAATTTGAAGATTGCATGCACCTAATTACCAACCAAGTCGAAGCTCTAAATCCACATGTTCCTTCTGGTCTTTCATTAAGCCTATCTCCAAGTCCAAACTAACCATGCTTTCCTTCCTGCAAACCGTATGCTCATCATCTTTCTGCGCAAAAAAGTTCAATCCTTGAAACCCTAGAACATTTCTGATCCGTCTCTTATTTGCAATAATATCCTTGCCTTGAGGTAAACTTATTACCAGTTTCTTCTCTTCATTAGTTGAAGCCGATGGTGATGGTGATGGTGATGGTGATGGTGATGGTGAAGATGAAGTAATGAGTACTGATGAAGAAGGCAAGCGACGATCTGTGTGCAGTAGGAAGTTAGCTGAAGAAGATGAAGGCGATGAGGCAAAAACATGATTAGGGTTGTGGGATTCAGAAACAGATGAAGGCCTCAGGCTTGCAGCTCTATCCCTCCTATGAACATTCATATGACCCCCAAGGGCCTGAGCAGATCTGAATTGCCTATTGCAGAACCTACATCTGTAGTGCTGTTTTGCAAGCCACGAAGTTCGACATGAACCATCTTCTTCAAAGCGGAAACCATTATTTTCTTTCACCATAACACTGCTCGAGTAGGGCCTCTCCATGGCAGGACGCAGGAGTAGTATTCGAGGTTGAGTCCAACCTAGAAAGATCGAAACAATGATAACACTACTTCATATATTATTGACTACTTCACAAACATATATATAAAGTGAAAATAAAGAAATATTTAATCATCTTCAGAACTTATAGTACGTACGTTGAGACTCGTGAGTGCGTGCATGAGATCAGAGAGAAGACTGGCGAATGTGAGATCGACAGCGGCGGCCTTCACAGTGAAGCTAAGCTCCTACAACTGTTTGACAGAAACAGACAACCGATCGATTAATAATTTGGTGTTAACTTGCAATAACGTTTTGTAGCTCAGTGGCAGGCAGTGTTGATCTCGATCGGCCTAATTTTTAATTAATTACCAATTTTAAAAGAATTATAATAGATTATATTCACTAAAAAAAATAGTCAAATATAATCAATCTATGCATCTAAAAAGATTGATTATATTTATTTAATAAAAAATAAATATAATAACGAGGAAGGTTTTCTCAAAAATAGAAAATATTCAAAATAATGATCCGATCCGTAACCCTAAATAATAAAAATAGAGTCCATATAGTAATATTGGGAGTAGGCCTAGCTTGGGCTGGGATAGCCCATACCATAGCCCAATAAGTTAAATGTTAAATAAAACTAGCTTACCAAATAATAAGTACTGCTCCCAGAAAATCCAAAAAATAATATTTAGTTGGCACTTAATTAATTAGAAGTGATCCCCAATTTGTCTATTTTACTCCTAATTTTATATAGTACAGAATAATAATCTCTACCAGCTAATTACAAGTTAATAATAATCTCTTATATATATATAATTGTAATCAGATCACCGCGTCGACAGTCATTAAAAAATTCAAAACACAATTAATATATATATATTTATATATATATAAATTAATAGAAATATTTATTGTGTCAATAGAGTGATATATAAATATAATTTTTCAAAAATCTGTACGGCCAAGTTTCCAACCAATGAGCACGATTAGAATAAGAAAAATGCTATTTCACCTTAATTCGGATGGCGTAGATTTTTCCTGCATATATATATATATATAAAATAATTTTATTAAAGGATTAAAAAAATATTTTTTTAATAATGATATGATTTTTTAATTTTTAAAACTATTTAAAACTATCAAAAAATTGATTAAAAATAAATAAATAATAAATAAAAAAATAAAGTTACCTTTTTCAGGAGTAATTCGGGCTACATTCTCTTGAGAGATGTAGCACCGCTCTTAGAATAAGAAGGAATCTTTGTTAAAAAAAAAAAAATCCAAGGAGTCTGTGACAAGTAATAGAATAATATTCAGACTAACAGTAAACGGTATAATATATTGAAAATATCCCTTATAGTGCTCCTAAATGTCTTAAAAGTCTAAAAATTCAAATATACTACCTCCAATCTGAATTAAAAGTCTACATACGACGTACTAGCTAGCTGCCTCATTCAAAATCTGAAAATGACCCCAAAAAAAAAAAAATGGAAATCCCTCAACCTAGCCATCCAAACACTTGTGATTTTTAATTTCCTTGTCATAACATATAAAAAAAAAATCCGAGCTTTCGTTGAAAGGACAAAATATAAGAGTATTTTTATTAGATTGATTAAAATTTAAGATAAAAAAATATAAATTTGCATATATATATATATCAAAATATTTTTATTATATTTGATAAAAAATAAAATAAATAAATAAATAATAAAAATACTTTTTATCTTAAAAGTTTGGCCAATCTCTTAAAAGTATTCAAATTTGAAAAATTATTATTCATTTTTAAAAATAAAAAATATTTATATTTTTGTCTTCTACTTTTTTTCTCTTCATTTTTTATTAAATATGATAATTTTTTTTAATATATATGTAAATTTATATTTTTTAATCTTAAATTTTAGTCAATTTAATAAGAATATTTTAAGTAGATTTCAGTGCCTTATTCCCCAAGAAAGAAAAAAAAAGTCTTAGCAGATTAATTAATTTGTCAATCTCGTTTTCACTGATTTTATGGATATGATTTTAAATTCATGAGATCAGCAAAACGAGTCAAATTATTAATTAATGAGATCAGCCCTGATTAGCTAGGAAAGTTGAAACACCTATGAGTGGGAATTAATTAATGAGATCAGCCCTGATTTGCCAATTCAATACGTATCATTAATTAGGCCTATACATGCGAGTCGAATAGTACCAAACTCGATTTAAAATTTTATCTATTTATCAATACTTTTAATTTTTAAAAAAAATAAATTTAAAAAAATTTTAAATTTAAACTTTGAATTCTCAAATTTAAAATTCGAATGGAATGAATACCTTACTATTAATGTTAAATCTGGATCCCAGACCTAAAACCTGGGAATTATATATTAATTAGCAGGTTCTATAATTGGTACGTATGGCTTTGTACGTGTCCGGCACTGCATTTCATAGTTGAAACACCTATGAGTACGGGCCTATCCAAATAGAAAACACGAGTCAAAACATGATCATATCATCAGTAAAGATTTTCCTTTCCAGTCTTTTAAATTTGTAGAAATTTCATGTCAACTAAACCAAACAGAACATGATATCGATAAATATTATAAGAAAAAAAATAATTTTATTTGTAGTCTATATCTATGAACTGCAATACCATCCATTAATTAAATGCAGTATTTCACTTATTTTAATAAAGCGTTGTAGCCTACATCCAACTAAAAAACCCCTCCTTTATGCATTTCAAATCTAACTAGCCATCGTCTCTTAACCCAAACTCTCCAACCGCGTTTCTTTTGATTTAACCCCCTAGATGGAAGATGCAATAGAAAAAACCACAGCCATGACAAGTGTTGAAAAATGGTTCTCTTTGCTCGGAGAAATTGCAGCCATGGCAAGTCTTAATAATTGAACTTTTAGGTAGATACGTTAAGTTGACATTAAAGAGCTTTATTTAAAATTTTGTTTAAGATTACAAAGGGCTGAATTCCTTCGAAAAAAAGCAAATATAATTGGATGTGTGTAGGCAACCCTTAACTATTGAAGGAAAGAAGAAGATAATGGCCTATAGGCGTGGGTGTATTTGTGCAGAAGAAGATAATGGCCTCTAGGAGATTTAGCTGAAATATAAAAACACAAAAAAAAAAAGATATTGCTCACTGAAAGTTATTGTTGAACCCAAGGTTTCAAGTTTCATGTAAATGTACACATGGATTTTGATGATAACAAATGAATTCAAAGAATAAAGGAGTCTCAAGCTCAAGTTGTCCACACAATATAATCAAGCACATCAAGGAAGCAAGCATGAGTAAGAAGGGAACAAGTTCACATTAAAATCATAGAGTAATTTTGTAAATCTCTTAAAAATTTGAAATTAGGATTAAGGTTCAAAATAAATATTTTATCATAAAGCATTAAAATACATTTTTCACATGTGCATGAATATTTTGAAAATTAAATTTGAAAATTTTGAAAGATGATTGATTGTCATCTTTCACATGTGCATGACATGATTAAAGATTTGAATTTTGAAAATTTTGAAAGATGATTGATTGTCATCTTTCACATGTGCATGACATGATTAAAGGTTTAAACTTTGAAAATATTAAGATGATTAATTGTCATCTTTCACATGTGCATGATATGATTAAAGGTTTGAATTTTGAAAATATTAAGATGATTGATTGTCATCTTTCACATGTGCATGTTTTATTTGAATATTTTCAAAAGTGGTGAATGCTTTCTTGACTTATGCAAAAGATAGATGTCTTTATTTGAAAATTTTGAAAAGTAAAGTATGTTCTTTTTGTCATATGCAAAAAGTAAACGATTATGTTTGAAATTTTTGAAAAGTAAAGTGTGCTCCTTTTGTCATATGCAAAAAGTAAAAATATTAGATTTGAAATTTTTGAAAAGTATATGATGATGTTTTTGAGATGTGAATCTTTTCAAATTTGAAATTGAAAAATCATTTGCCTATAAATAGCTCACTTGAGTTTTACAAAATTCATAATAAGAGCTTACACATCTATTACTAAGTTTTGCATCATTTCTTCAAAACTCTCATTCTCTCTTTTCTAAAGTTTTGAGACTTAATTCTTGTTCTTGTTGAAAGAGATATAGGTTGCGCTGTATTGTTTCTATCTCACTCATTGAGGAGTGTACTTTGATAGTCTACCTACTATCAACTCTTGTATTTGTAAAAGGGTGTGTATAACCCTTGTGTGTGTAGAAGGTGTTCTACACGGGAAATAGTTAAATCACCAAGTGTGAGGTGATTGGAAGTGTAGAAGGTGTTATATACGGGGAATGGTTAAATCACCAAGTGTAAGGTGATTGGAAGTGTAGAGGGTGTTCTACACGGATTCTTGGGAGCGGTGCTGCTCAAAGGTGTAATAGGTTTCTATCTCCACCTAAAGGAGATTGAATAGTAGATTTGGGGATCCTCAAGAGGTAGCTTGAGGCGAGGACGTAGGCAGTGGGGCCGAACCTCGTTAACATACTGAGTTTGCTTCTCTGTTACTCTTACTATTTATATTTATTGTTGTTTCATATTTTGTTTATATTTTATATTATATATTTGATTTATAATTGTTATTTTTTTAAATATAACTCAATTCATCCCCCCTCTTGTGTTAGTCATCTGGGCAACAGTTATAAAAAAAAAAAGAGCACGCAATAAATCACTGATGAGTAGGCCTGTTCATCTGGGCCGAGTTGTACTCGGCCCGGTTTAAAATTTTAATATATTTCTTAATATTTTAATTTTTTTAAAAAAGATTGAAAAAAATTTTAAATCCGGGTTCCGGATTTAAGAATCCGAAACTCGGATGAATACCCCTACTGATGAGCATGCATGAGTCTTGAGAAGGCATGGGTCTTGATTCAAGAGTCTGGCAGTGGAGATTAATTTAAGGTTGTTTTAATTTAAGAGTGTTTTGGTCAAGAGATTGATAAAATAAAGGTCTTTTTGTCTATTATTAGATTGAACTGCATAAGAGTCTAAAAAATTAGACTACACTTAAACTACTCTAAGAAAAATACTTTAGACATTAAAGTAATTATACAATGTTGAACCCAAGGTTTCAAGTCTCGTATTTACGTATAAATTTTGATGATAACAAATAATATTGAAAACTCAAGCTCAAGTTGTCTATGCATGAAGGGAGCTAAACACATCAAGAAATCAAGCATGAGCAAGAAAGATATCAAGTCTACAAATGAAGCTCATAGATTATTTTTGTACATCTCTTGATAAAATTAGAAATTGGATTAAGGCTCCAAATTACTCTTTTTTCTCATAAAACATCAAATTATTTTTTCCACATATGCAAGACATTTTTAAATGTCTTAGTTTTGAAAATTATGTTTTTCACATGTGCATAACACCATCAAACAAAATAATTTCGAAAATTATATTTTTTTTATAAAAACTTGATTTTATAAGATGATTGATTATCATATTTGACATGTGCATATTTTGTTTGAAAGTCTTGAAGGGAGGTGGTGTGTTTTTTTGACTAATGCAAAAGGTATATGATTTTGTTTGAGAATCTTAAAGGGTGGTTGTGTGTTTTTTTGACAAATATAAAAGATAGATGATTTGTTTGAAAATCTTAAAGGGTGGTTGTGTGTTTTTTTGACATATGCAAAAAGAAGATGATTTGGTTTGAAAAATAAATCATGCTCATTTTGTCTTGTATGAAAAGCAAAATATTAGGTTTGATTTCTTTGAAAAATGAATGGAGTTGTCTTTGACAAATGCAAAAAGGAAATGTTTTTATTTGAATTTTTTGAAAAGTAAATAGTGCTCTTATTTGACATGGGAATCTTTTCAAATTTGAAATTGAAGAATCATTTGCCTATAAATAGCTCACTTGAGTTTTGCAAAATTTACAACAAGAGCTTACACATCTATTGCTAAATTTTGCATCATTCTTTCAAAGCTCTCATTCTCTCTTTTCTAAAGTTTTGAGCCTTAATTCTTGTTCTTGTTGAGAGAGATATAGTTTGTGTTGTATTGTTCTTATTTCACTCATTGAGGAGTGTTTTCTGATAGCCTACCCACTATCAATTCTTGTATCAGTAAGAGGGTGTGTATAATCCTTGTGTATGTAGAAGGTGTTCTACACGGGGAATAGTTAAATCACCAAGTGTGAGGTGATTGGAAGTAAGAGGGTGTGTATAACCCTTGTGTGTGTAGAAGGTGTTCTACACAGGGAATAGTTGAATCACCAAGTGTGAGGTGATTGGAAGTGTAGAGGGTGTTCTACACAGAATCTTTGGAGCGGTGCTGCTCAAAGGTGTAATAGGTTTCTATCTCCACCTAAAGGAGATTGAATAGTGGATTTGGGAATCCTCAAGGGGTAGCTTGAGGCGAGGACGTAGGCAGTGGGGCTGAACCTCGTAAAAATACTGAGTTTGCTTTCTCTTACCCTACTCTTTATATTTCCTACTGCTTTATATTTTGGTTATATTTTATATTGTATATTTAGTTTATAAGTATTAATTTTTTAATATATCCCAATTCACCCCCCCTCTTGTGTTAGTCATCTGGGCAACAAGTGGTATCAGAGCTAGAGCTCTATTATAAGATTAACTATCTTTTGAGTTAAGATCTTATGGCTAACATTGCAGCTTCATTTGGTGAAGGTCAATCTAGCAGTCGGCCTCCACTCTTTTGTGGAGACAATTACTCATTCTGGAAAGTTAGAATGAGAATATTCCTTCAGGCTCAAGGTCGAGAAATCTGGAAATGTATTGTAAATGGACCTTATATTCCAACAAAAGTAGTTGATGGAGTAAAGGTCAAAAAGGAAGAAGAAGAGTTTAATCGTGAAGACGATAGACTTTATACTTTGAATTTAACTGCTATGAATTTATTATATAATGCTCTAAATGGTAATGAATTTAATAGAGTAATGACTTGTGCTACAGCAAAGGAAATTTGGGATAACTTGGAAGTTATTTATGAAGGAACTTCTCAAGTCAAGGAATCAAAAATTTATATTCTTACTCATGAATATGAAATGTTTAAGATGAATGATGATGAATCTATTTCTAGTATGTACACTCGTTTTACTAACATCATAAATAGCTTGACAGCTCTTGACAAAGTTTATTCCAAAGTGGAGATAGTAAGAAAAATTCTCAACTCTCTACCAAAACGTTGGGAATCAAAAGTGACAGCGATTCTTGAAACTAGAGACCTCAAGAAACTCGAAGTGAATGAACTCATCGGGTCACTTATCACCCATGAGTACACATTGAAAAGAGGAGAAGAAGAAGGAAAGTCAAAGAAGAGCTTGGCACTTAAAGCTGTTCCACATGAAAGTGAAAGTGATGAAGATGAGGAAAATGACGACAAAGATGAAGAAGTTGCGATGATAACAAGAAGAATTCAGAGGTTCTTAAAGAAAAATAAGACTCCTCCAAGGAAATCCTTCAATAAGTTTTCCAAGAAAGATTCAGGTAAAAATGACACTTTAATTTGTTATAAATGCAATAAACCCGGTCATATCAAGCCAGATTGTCCTCTGCTAAAGAAAGATCGAAACAAAGGCAAAAAAGCAATGAAAACTACGTGGAATGATGATTCAAGTAGCTCAGATAGTGAAGCAAGCAATGGAGAATCAGGAAATCTTTGTCTTATGGCTAAAGATGACATTGAGGTAACAAATTTTGATAATATTGAAGATCCTTCATATGAAGAATTGCAAAATGTTTTAGAAGAAGTATATGAGGAATTTGAAAAATTGGGTATCAAGTATACTGTTTTGAAAAAGAAAAATTCTTCTTTAACAAACGAAATTGATATTTTAAGAAAAGAAAATATTGTTTTGAAAGATGAAAATTTTGAGTTGAAGAAAAAGAAAACTGATTTAGAAAATATTATTGAAAACTTTACGAATGGAAAAAGAAATTTTGAAAAACTTCTTGGTAGTCAAAGATGTGTTTTTGATAAGGCAGGCTTGGGATATATGCCAAAACAAAAATACAAATCTTATAAAAACTTCTTTGATAATCCTTCTACATCAAAGTCCAATATTCAAAATTCTTTTCATAAAAATAATTTTGTTAAAAAAGGATACTATTATAATCACTCAAGTTCTTCATATATGTCACATGCTATTTGCAATTTTTGTAATAGAAATGGTCATAATTATCTTGCTTGTCCTATTAGAAGAAAACATACAATGACTATTAGGGCCATATGGGTACCTAAATATCTTATTTCTTCTAATACTAATAAATAAAGGACCCAAAGAACTTGGGTACCAGGAATTGTTTTTAATTGCTTTTGTAGGTATGCATGAAGTATTCTACAGGTAAAAATAAATGATTTTTAGATAACGGATGCTCAAGATACGTGACAGAAGACAAAACTAAATTCATTGACTTCACTTCTAAAGAAAAAGGATGTGTGATATTTGGAGACAATTCAAAAGGGAAGATCATGGAAATTGAAGGAAAGATCATCAAGACTTAGTACAAGATGCAACCAAATAGTGGAAACATGTGAAAGATCATCCAGCGGAATAAATTCTAGGAGAACCTTCACGAGATGTAAGTACTCGATCATCTTTTAGAAATATTTGCAATCATACTGCTTTTCTATCTTAGATTGAACCTAAAAATATTGATGAAGCACTTCTTGATGAATCTTAGATTCTAGCTATGTAAGAAGAGCTTAATCAATTTGAAAGAAATGATGTTTGAACACTTGTTCCTAAACCCAAAAATCGTACTATTATTGGAACAAAATGGGTTTCTAGAAACAAGAAACATGAGTCCGGAGTCATTACTAGAAATGAGGCTCGACTAGTGGTCCAAGGTTTCAATCAAGAAGAATGAATCAATTATGATGAGACATATGCACCAGTCGCAAGATTAGAAGCTATTCGAATGCTACTTACATATGCTTGTTATAAAGACTTCAAACTTTTTCAAATGGATGTTAAAAGTACTTTCTCAAACGGTTTTATAAATGAAGAAGTATATGCTGAGCAACCTCCAGGTTTTGAAAATCATATTTCTCTAAATCATGTTTTCAAACTCATAAAAGTACTATTTGGACTCAAACAAGCTCCTAAAGCGCGGTACGAGAGATTCAGTAGTTTCTTGATTGAAAAAGGCTTTTTAAGAGAAAAAATTGATACAACTCTTTTCATTATATACGAAAATGATGATATTCTTTTGATTCAAATTTATGTTGATGATATAATATTCGGTGCTACTAATGAAAATATGTGCCAAGTTTTTGCTAAGACTATGCAGGAAGAATTTGAAATGAGCATGATGGGAGAGCTTATATTCTTTCTCGGATTGCAAATTAAGCAAGCAAAAAGTGGGATATTCATCAATCAAAATATATTAAAAAATTGCTGAAGAAGTTTGGGATGGAAGGTGCTAAGGAAACTGGAACACCAATGAGCTCATCCACTAAACTTGATAAAGATGAATCCGGTAAACTAGTTGATTCGAAGGTATATCGAGGTATGATTGGTAGCTTATTATATTTGAAAACCGGTAGACCAGATATTATGTTTAGTGTATGTTTATGTGCACGTTTTCAATCATTTCCAAAATAATCTCATTTGATTGCAGTCAAGCGGATTTTTAGATATTTTGCCAATACCATTGACTTAGAGTTATGGTATCCTAAACACATTATTTCGATCTTATTAGTTATTCAGGTACCGATTATACTGGTTCTTTGAAATAAGATATCATTTTTTTTAGATCATGTGCAGAAAAGGCGATATAGTACTGGAGTTCACAAACACACACGATCAGTTCGCAAATATATTCACAAAACCCTTACCAGAAGATAGATTATTTATGATTAGAAGAGAAATAGGTATGATGCATGTTATGAATATCTCTTGAAAGATAGATCAGAGTTCATAAAAATAGAGAGATATTTTTTTAAATACTTTTACATAAACTTGAGGTTCTTAGCCTCATGTTTGAGATGCTCATTCTCTTCATACAATATCATGTCATCCCTATCCATGGGAACTGGCAAGCGGAATGAAGAATCCAATAGAGATTTCAACTTTTTATTCTTCTGCCGAAGGATTCCTTCCCTTGTGTGAGACTCTTGAACAATTCGTTGAAGTACAACAATTTGTTCTTTAAGCTTTTCAACCTCATGATTTTTGACTTGTAGCCGCTGGGAAAAAGCGACAATAGAGGATGAGTAGCGAGTCCCGAGACTCACCAAGTCGTAGATAGCATCGGAGTCTAGCTTATTAGCCAAACTGTTGTTCTCTTGCTGCAACATGGCGCTAATGGTAGCTGGAGAAAGGACATGAGATTGAGATGTAGAATACCTCATGGATGCATCTAGAGGAATGTTAGAAGAATGAGCCATTGAGAAAAGAATTGAAAACTTAAAGCGAGAATATTGAATGAATGCAGATGAGTTATAGAGATGAGAATAAGATTTGATGCAAATCGAATGAACTTTAAAACTGATTTTATAGAGATAGCATAAAGAACAAGACAAACTATTGTCTCTTCAAATCTTATTAGTCAAAAGAAATATAAGATATGCTGGACACACATTGTCAAAAGTTTTCTTACTAGAAAAACGGTTCTCTGCTCCTATCATGGCATTGACGGCCTTAGGAGAGAAGATTGATGGTTGATGCGTCAAGGGTTCCTGATTCAAGTCTGGAACATTAGTGGAAGAGAATTGTTCGGCCATTCTATCGTTATGGAGAAACAGAACTTAGGTCAAGAAGCAATGTTTTTTTTTTGGTATTCGATTGGTGAAAATGATTTTTTTTATAGAAACTCAGAGTCTTCAAACCCGTTTGTCAACAACATCAGGCGATTGATCTGCTTTCGCACCGACTGCTAGAGCTAAGCCTCCAACCTTTACAGGTTTTGTCAGATACGCGTGGCTCCGCACCGAATTGCCAGAGTTAGACTTCCAACATTTGCAGGTTTTGTGGGACATGCATGGCTCCGCACCGCATTGCCAAAACTAGGCCTGCAGCTTTTGCTGTCTTTGTCGGACACGAATAATTTTAATTATTCATCTTCAAATCTCCGAAACATCTAATTCGTCAATAACATCAAGCGGATTTAAATCTTCTTCCGCACCGAGATGATAAAATTCGGCTTCAACGTTTGCAACTTTTGTCGGACACGGGTGGTTCTAATTTCTACAGTCTCTACTAACGCAGCGTTTTATTTGTCTATTAGTTATTGCAGGAATATATCTTATTGATCTAATTATGATTCCTTTTTAATGATGCCAAAAGGGGGAGAAGTCTTATACTAGTATTATACTACCCTATTATATATGCTAGAATCATGTTTATATTTTTCTTGAAATACTAACGCATATTTTTAGGGGGAGCTTAAGTATTACTGTAGGTCGCAGATTTCTACTAAGTATTTGTCATCATCAAAAAGGGGGAGATTGTTGAACCCAAGGTTTCAAGTCTCGTATTTACGTATAAATTTTGATGATAACAAATAATATTGAAAACTCAAGCTCAAGTTGTCTATGCATGAAGGGAGCTAAACACATTAAGAAATCAAGCATGAGCAAGAAAGATATCAAGTCTACAAATAAAGCTCATAGATTATTTTTGTACATCTCTTGATAAAATTAGAAATTGGATTAAGGCTCCAAATTACTCTTTTTTCTCATAAAACATCAAATTATTTTTTCCACATATGCAAGACATTTTTAAATGTCTTAGTTTTGAAAATTATGTTTTTCACATGTGCATAACACCATCAAACAAAATAATTTCGAAAATTATATTTTTTTTTATAAAAACTTGATTTTATAAGATGATTGATTATCATATTTGACATGTGCATATTTTGTTTGAAAGTCTTGAAGGGAGGTGGTGTGTTTTTTTGACTAATGCAAAAGGTAGATGATTTTGTTTGAGAATCTTAAAGGGTGGTTGTGTGTTTTTTTGACAAATATAAAAGATAGATGATTTGTTTGAAAATCTTAAAGGGTGGTTGTGTGTTTTTTTGACATATGCAAAAAGAAGATGATTTGGTTTGAAAAATAAATCATGCTCATTTTGTCTTGTATGAAAAGCAAAATATTAGGTTTGATTTCTTTGAAAAATGAATGGAGTTGTCTTTGACAAATGCAAAAAGGAAATGTTTTTATTTGAATTTTTTGAAAAGTAAATAGTGCTCTTATTTGACATGGGAATCTTTTCAAATTTGAAATTGAGGAATCATTTGCCTATAAATAGCTCACTTGAGTTTTGCAAAATTTACAACAAGAGCTTACACATCTATTGCTAAATTTTGCATCATTCTTTCAAAGCTCTCATTCTCTCTTTTCTAAAGTTTTGAGCCTTAATTCTTGTTCTTGTTGAGAGAGATATAGTTTGTGCTGTATTGTTCTTATTTCACTCATTGAGGAGTGTTTTCTGATAGCCTACCCACTATCAATTCTTGTATCAGTAAGAGGGTGTGTATAACCCTTGTGTATGTAGAAGGTGTTCTACACGGGGAATAGTTAAATCACCAAGTGTGAGGTGATTGGAAGTAAGAGGGTGTGTATAACCCTTGTGTATGTAGAAGGTGTTCTACACAGGGAATAGTTGAATCACCAAGTGTGAGGTGATTGGAAGTGTAGAGGGTGTTCTACACGGAATCTTTGGAGCGGTGCTGCTCAAAAGTATAATAGGTTTCTATCTCCACCTAAAGAAGATTGAATAGTGGATTTGGGAATTCTCAAGGGGTAGCTTGAGGCGAGGACGTAGGCAGTGGGGCTGAACCTCGTAAAAATACTGAGTTTGCTTTCTCTTACCCTACTCTTTATATTTCCTACTGCTTTATATTTTGGTTATATTTTATATTGTATATTTAGTTTATAAGTATTAATTTTTTAATATAACCCAATTCACCCCCCCTCTTGTGTTAGTCATCTGGGCAACATACAAAATAATTTTATAAATTAATATAATTCAAGAGCAAAACTAGAATCAGGACTAGCTTATACTACTTTTTATTAAAGGTAAAAATTTTGATTGAATTTTTTTTAATTAAAATAAAATAAAATCAATTAATTTTAATTTTTACATTACATTTTTATTTAAAAATAATGCTTATCATTTGCCAAGTAAAAATATTAGTTAAGATTTATGCTATATTTTCAACTAATAACTGAGTTAATTTTTATTAAAAAAATCTAATTTAGAGAAGATTTTATCAAATTTATTTTTATAAGACGTGTTCTTAAATTTTAGGAATCGTTTGGGAACACAACTATTTTTTATGTATTCTCAGATATTTTCAAATTTAATTTTTTCTTTCACTTAAAACGTAATATTAAAACATCTTAAGATTCTTAACTCAAACTATTTCATTGCTATTTATAGATATTCTGAGGTACTATTCTTAGTATTTAAAAGAAAAATATAAGTAATTATAATAATTATATGGAATAGTTCTAAAATTAATAATGACATATAATATCTACTTGATACTTTTGTTCTCTTATTGAGTTATTTAATTTTTTTAATTAGATTTTTTTTTTAATCTTTATAAAGAAAAATTACTTTAGACTTTTTTTTTGAAGCATTTTCCCACTAGGGGGCTTAGGCGCACAATTGTCTAATTTGTCTAAGGGTGGAGTCGGCCCTTACTAAAATTTAGTGTTTTGCAGACGATTGACAAAGTATGTAGTATTGTGAGTATAAATAATATGTACTTTTTTATACATGACTATATAAAAATGTATATAAAACTCTCAAACACTAACTCAAAGAGATACATCCCCCTATAAGAAAATTGTTTATTTAGAATCAATTAATTTCAACAAAATAATTATATACAACTAAGATGAGTCGCAAATAATTTTTTCATCACAAATAATTAATCACAAAGCCCATTTTTATTACATCAAAACATGAGACTTGAAAGATCATACGTACCATGCATGCAGGATGTTATACAAGAAAAGTTTTCTGCAATAGCCATCACATAAATCCCAATACACAAATTAAGGGCATGTTTCCACATTTAATTGGGACATGAATTGTTGGGTCCGACGCTGTAATTCGATCTTTTTCTGTTCCGGTCCCACTTTAATGAGTCATGCATGCTGTATCAGACTTTAGTTTCAATATTGGTTTTGAAGCCTTTCAAATTAACTAGCATATATATATATATATATGTGTGTGTGTGTGTGTGTGTGTGTGTGTGTGTGTGTGTGTGTGTGTGGTGTAAAAGGATTATCACAAACAAAGTAATTAAGCCTGTTTCCACGTTATTCCGATAACGAATGCCAATATATATATTTCCACCAAAGTTTTCTACGTTCAAAGTAAACCAAGATCATCAAGCGGCCAATGGCCGCGTAATATATATCTATCTATCGGCCGGTTATGTACTTATCCATATCGTCTGGGACTCGGTCAAGCTAGCCAGGCCGGTTGGTCTACATGACTCTTTATTTGCAAACGTTTAATTACTATGTTCTTTTATTCTTCTTCTTTGATCAGCATATATGCATTCTCAAGATAATCCAACGCCATCGATGTGAAATTTGCCAAATAAGTGATTATAATGTAGGCATTGAATAAAACTTTTCGAATTGAGATCATATGAATACTTTTGATACGTACTACGTACTCAAAACCAAAATTGTGGCCGTTAAAATACTAACGGTACTACTGTCAATGCATGCGCAATCTTCACATTTTTCTCTACCTTCTCAAGATAATCCAACGCTATCAATGTGAAATTTGCCAATTCAGTACGTACCATTAATTAGCAGGTTCTATAATTCGTACGTATGGCTTTGTACGTGGCAGGCACTGCATTTCAAACGTTCCAAGGATCATAAACCAAAACGTTTTCACTTAATTTGCAAGGTTTTGTTAAATTATGCTTCCACGGGAAAAAAAAAAAAATTAGGATTCAAATCAAAGCTAGTGGAATTTTTATAAAAATCAAAAATCAAAATCAAAGCCAGTTTCTTCATTTGAGACCGACCCATTCAACGGCGTCTTTAATCTTGATCGACTCTTACCATATATAATAGTCAAGAGTCCTATTAAGGATTCAAACAATATATTTTTAAAAACTAGAAAAATCAACTCACGTACACAAGTTCGTTCCGGCTTGCATATAACATATATAAATACCCACAAACGATCCTTGGCAAGTACTTCATCAAATATAGCCATATATACTTAACTATCTTGGCTTATTTTTATCTATAGAACAAGCTGCTGATCATCAATATCATGAGGGTTTTAAAGATGTTTTTTGCAGTCACAACAGTGCTTTCTCTTATGAGCATGCAGGCAAATCAGGCCAATTGCAGAACCTTTCAAGGAGATCAAAGGCGCCTTTTGTTAGGGTCATTGGAGAAGGGTTCAGTAGTCTCTGATCCATCTGCTTCCAATCCACGCACCTTCTTTGGCAACAATATGGCTGATCATTTGTCGTTTGGATCGCTACAAAAAGTTCTTGATCATGATCTGCCTGTGCCCAATCCGACCTCTCAAATTCCATGCTCTATGGCTCATGATCAGCTTGTTCCTCCAATATCTGGACCCAATCCGGACACTCACAACCAAAGGACACTCATGAACGGTCATGATCAGTCCATGAATCATCTGTTGCTAAATTCACTGCAGAAGGGTCCAGTCACTCCCCCTTCGCCAAATCCAACTGTACCATGATATTGCATCCATGCAGGCTTGTCTACAAAATGGAAATAAAGGCCATTCAACATGACGGGTAGTATTAAAAATGAAATGTTCAAAAATAATACTCAGGAAGTTAATAACTCAAAGCATCAAACATGTGATTAATAATATTTTAGCTACTGCATGTAATAGTGATGGCAACTGTAAACACTTAATTGCCAGATTAGCTTCGTACTTCAGTTAATTCGTTTTTTTTTTGGTATAATCTTGGTGTATTTGCTTATGTATTTATTTGGAAGAATAATGAAGTTAGCAATATTCTTTCCTTATCTACTTTTTGTTCTTTTAGAGCATACCCTTAGTCTTATGAAGTAAAATTAGTTTCTACTTGTTCATTAAATGTACTCATGCTGATTAATTAAGCTGCTTGTGCATCGATCGATATCCTGAAGCCAACCATATATCGAAAAATACAACCATATTATATACAGCTTAATGTAGCTCTTCGTTAATATAATTACCGACGTGTCCTTTGAGTACTACTTGGTTTATGCTTAACTAAAGTTCTATTTAGTATGGGATAAGAACGAGATTGTACGTGTTTGAAAGGAAATTAAAGAGAAGTTTATATATATATATATATATGAGTACGCATATATATTTTTTGGGACGTTAATTACAAAATTAATCAGTATATATCCACGGTTTTTAATTATCATTATAGAAGAGGTTCTTGCATGGATTTTCACATTCATATCTACATGTCAAGAATTGAATTCTGCCATGGATTTGAAGTGTAAACTGATATACAAAACAAAAGAGATGGGAGAAACAGAGCTAGGATTTCGGAAAAGGAAATTTGCCTTTTGTATTTCAATCGAGTAAAATGAAGTTGCACTGTACAGAAATGAAAAAGCAGTATTTATATGTGCTGCTTATTACAAATAACAGAGGGGCAAAATTGTAACTGTACATGAAGAAATATTACAAAGAATAAAATTGTATATTCATCTATATTTCTAATACTACATATATATAAGGTCTTAAAAAACTCTATTTTATCCGGCCTCCATCCATCTATCCATCCATCTATCCGTCCATATTTCTGATAGGAAAATTGTCATTTGGCCAAGAGTACTCCACGTGCCAGCTAATAAAAAGCTTACAGATGGCCTCTTAATTAAAAAATAATTCAAAGAATAAATCTAAAATAAAAAAAAAAATCATATATATTGTTTAAAAACAATTCCTATATACGTTCTATAGAATGGCCCATCCAAAATTAATTTTCTTGGCCCCCAAGTAGCGTCCTTTTCTAATTTCACGATGGCCTGAATTGATTTTTAATAATGATAAATTTGATTATATATACTCTCCTTTATGACATTATATATATGGTCGATCGACTTGGAACTAGCTCAATTATTTACGTACTGCTATATATATATATATATTAAGAAACATACGATTTGAGTTATTTAGAAATATATAGCTTGCTAGCTAGGGACGTCCTCTGTCAATTTTGATCTAGTCTATCAACATTAAAAAAAAAAAAAAAAAAACACATGACAAAACACGTGACCAAGTCACAAATTGCCACATGTATATATATTATATATATAATCAGTAATGCATTATATGTGGCAGTCATGTCGCGCGTAGTATAACATCGACTTTAAGACTAGCTAAGCTAAGTGAGAAGTTCGTGTAAATTAACTAATTACTTGTAATTTACTCGTGTATGACGTGTTAGATCAGCGAGCTAGCTAGCTGGGGTACATGAGTCAAAAATTCATATAAATATATTTATATTTTTTTTTTTGAAAATTAATTCTTGATCTCTTAGGATGCGGTCGTTATAAAGTCGATGGTGCCACCTATCTTTTATATATATATATATATATATATATATATATAATTATTTATTTTAGTACTAGTAATCAAATCATAATCTTCGTCAATGTAAATCGTCAACAATTCAAAACTGCTAGTTTAGAGTACCTAGCTAGCTATATAGCTCCAATATTGTAACATATATTTCATGGTTTTAGCATGATTAATTGACATCACGAATTAATGTTTCAATCGTAATTTGAGGCTTATATATTATGATCTTAATCTACTGAAGTCCGCCCGAAATGCATATCCGCGTGAAGAAAATTAATGGTCATGGCATGACCTACGACGTTTAATTCATTACTTTGTATATAAGTATTGACCAAAACGACGACTTAAATTGAGGTCCATTCCATTTCTGACCCTCAACATAATTAACTAAAATAGTCAAAATTCAATCCACTTTCAATACGCTGCAAATATATTAAAAGTTCGATCGAGTCATACAAATTAATTAATTGGCGCATATATATAAATCCTAGTATATGGTCCAGCTTGGATGGATCGAGATCAAGGAAAGTAAGTCGTATTTTTCTTTTTTTCTCCTCTTGAAACTTGAACGCACATGCATGTAGGAAAGGCAAAGACGTTTACTTACACGATTAAGTTCCCTGCATTTAAATTATAAGACTAGTCGGGAACATAACATGCAATGCACACTTGTCTAGTTTTGAGAAAAAATTATAGGAAAAAAAAATACTTTCATTAAAATATCATTTCTAAACAAGGGTATGAAAAATATCCTTCTTGTCCATCAGTTTCAACCAAGTAATTCAAACAAGAAGATAAAAATCCATGCACATCAAAGTAATAATACGAAAATTAAAATTCAATCACACGAGACGCTAATCTATGCAAATCTAAAATAAAAAGCTAAATTTTGATTAACCCAAAATTCTCCAATTCAAGCCTACAATGCATGAAAGAAATTTCATTATACATTGCTCATTCTGGTTCTTGACTTTAGTGTTGGGATAAATCCTGCATAAAAAAAAAAGCCCAAATAACATGAGTATAGAAACTTGTTTAAAATGTTCTATGGAAAAAAAAAACATGACACAAAATACGTATATATGGGTGTGAGTGTTTGTGTCAAATATAAGATGCAAAAAGTAAATTGACAGCTAGCAGGTGGAAAGTTCATTCTGTTCATCAGATTTCATTCAGGAGATTGTTACTGATATATTGATGGTGAAAGATGTGGTTGTGTTTTAAGATTTTTCAAAGCACTTAAATACATTGTAATTATGCACCTAGACTATATCTACTTAAAGGTGAATTAATGAAATGTAAAAAGAACTTAGAATAATCAACTGGCAAAGAGATATTTAGCTAAAAGGAATAGCAAAATGATAATTTTGCTATAAACTCCAGATGGATGATTCATTATTAAAAGGATTCAAAGATAGTATACTGGAGCCGTTAGAAATGACAATACCATAATATAGACTAATTTGTGTGTTTGTGCATCATAACCACGCAAATTATAAGAACGGTCTTATCATACCACGTCTCCAAATACTTACAATACTTCTCTTCCAAATCCAAAGTTAAAACCTTCAAACCACCTTTCTGCAGCAATAAAAAAAAAACTAATACATTGACATGTGGGTTTGAATTTAAACACATAGATATGCTGTAAAAGAATAAACAACTTTTTAATGTGACATCATCAGTGTTTGTTTTTTAGAAAAACAAATCCACATCATCCTAATCTTGACAAAATAAAATTAAAAAAAAATATATGCTCTATTTAAAACATTTAATTTTCACACACAAATAGCAAATTTATAATCTAACACATCACACAATATCTATGTATGAAGACACACATATCCAAAAGGCCACAAATCTTGTCATGTATATCTATCATAATAGTGGCATACAAAAACATTTAGGTTGATAGTCTATATAGCCTGTTCATGACAGGCTGAATAAAATTGATATATTTTTTTAAAGCAAAACATAACTTCACAAAGGCCTAGAAATTAAATAAAACCAATAAAATTATATAGAAAGAGACAGAAGATGCATAGATACCCTCATTTGACAATAAATATTAAAATATTCATTTAGGATCTTCTGTATATTTTGTTTCTCTAGTTCCTTGTATGCCTTGACTTCCTCTTCATTTATTGAGCTTGCTGAAAATTTTGTTCCCACTAAAATCAAGAAAAAAAGAAGCTATTATTATATAATAAGTTCAAAAACTTAAACCTTCAAAAATTATGCTGACAACTACAAGATAAAATTGCCTTGCAAAAACTGATTAGTCACCAAATCAAATCAATTAAATCAAAAAATAAAAAAGGGAATAAAATAATATTGACATGCAAACCAAATTTTTGATCACCTACTTTCTATTCTAATCATATTGACGTACACCAACAGCAGGACAAACTAAAGCATCCAACTGGCTGGAAGATAATCAACTAGTAGAGAATATTTATAATCTGGAATCACATAATAAAAAATCAGCAAAAAACACAGCAACAAGTGCTCAGGGCTCCAAAACCAAAACAAGGCACGGATGCCTCGTGCACATAGTAAGGGTGCTACGTGCAAGGCATGTATGCCCCGTACAAGCAGAACCCGACTAGAAGAATAAAATAGTGCTGTAGAAAATATTTTTACAAAAGTAGATAACAATAACAATTCATTAAAAAAAGTGCCAAAATTAATTAAAATCAAGAATACATTATCATTTCATAACAACACGTACTAAAACCTGAACTAGTTTTCATGAAAATTAAGTTAGAAACATTGATTAATTGATGACAAAAACCAAGACGCAAGCTCTTTCGTGAGATTTGCACATCCAAAAGCACCAAATTTATAAACATCATTCTTTACATAAATATTATGAGGTTTGACATCTAAGTGATCAATTCCTTTTCATGTACAAACTGCAACGATTTTTTAGTGTTGTCCCACGCAATCTTTGTGACTTATACATTAGAAGAGAATCACAAGAAACTCATAAAGAGCAAAAAATCTCTATCCTGATATGAAAATGAGAAGATGTCATTAAAAAAAGGGGAAAAAATGGAAAAAAAAAATTGCAACCTCAGGTCTATTACGTACCCATCGAAAGTTGCATTAGTGATATCATACCAATGTTTCATCAACTAATCTCGTGGAAAAATGGTAGCGGCATTTCCATTGTGCCCATCAAAGATCTGAATATTAGAAGAAACAATATTCATCTAGTTGAAAAATACATCTATAACTACGTAAATTTGATATGTGCATGTACATAGTTTAATAATACAATTAAAGACAAATATGTTCATGTACAAAAGTTGAACTGCAATTAACTCTAGTAATTACAAAACGGTGAAATGCATTTCACCAGAGGCATCGATTTTACAAATTAAGAAAAGAATGCTCTTAAAAAAGGAAGAAAGGGCAAGGCTATTACCGCGAATACAGAAAATGTCAATGAAGAATTTTTGGGGACTCTCTCGCATAAGATTCACCAAGCCTTTTGGAGATTTCTTGGATAAGCTTTGCTTTTGGTTGAATTTTAGATATTTCATCCATTAGTTGATGGCTCAAAAGTATTTGCTATACATGCTTTCATAAACAAACGCAAGAAATCAATATAGGAAAGAACATCAAAGCTATATTGTGCACGTATGAGTTTTGCATATAGCCACGAAAACTTAAAGTATGTAACCATTTTCAGAGCCAGAAAATAAATTTGAAAATTTTATAGAAACCAAAAAGAAACATTTAAGTTCTAATATATGTATTAACCTCCATTTTGTTTCTTTCTTCAATGGCAATAAGTAATTGTCTTTTGAGATGCTGAACCTCTTCTTTATGATTCTTGAATGAACAAGTCCAAGAGAATGTAATGAGTACAACCAAAACAAACATAAAACTTTAGATCTCAATCAAAAAACATCATACAAACTTTAAAAAAACCAGCACAACAATATATTATAGACTAAATAATCTAAATTTGAATGTATTCAATATTTAATTAAGTCACCTTTAACTATAGTTTTGCTTGTTCAAAATCTTCAGGATCATCAAAATTATACAAGAATTAAAGGATAAAAAACAAAAGTGAAAACCTGCATTGCCAAGACCTCGAATTCCTCACTACCAACAACATAAAAGTATTCATCTTCACCACCTTGCAAAATGTAAGAATCAATAGGAATAAATTCAAAAGGCAACAAAAAAATGGATGTTGAACCCAAGGTTTCAAGTCTCGTATTTACGTATAAATTTTGATGATAACAAATAATATTGAAAACTCAAGCTCAAGTTGTCTATGCATGAAGGGAGTTAAACACATCAAGAAATCAAGCATGAGCAAGAAAGATATCAAGTCTACAAATGAAGCTCATAGATTATTTTGTACATCTCTTGATAAAATTAGAAATTGGATTAAGGCTCCAAATTACTCTTTTTTCTCATAAAACATCAAATTATTTTTTCCACATATGCAAGACATTTTTAAATGTCTTAGTTTTGAAAATTATGTTTTTTCACATGTGCATAACACCATCAAACAAAATAATTTCGAAAATTATATTTTTTTTATAAAAACTTGATTTTATAAGATGATAGATTATCATATTTGACATGTGCATATTTTGTTTGAAAGTCTTGAAGGGAGGTGGTGTGTTTTTTTGACTAATGCAAAAGGTAGATGATTTTGTTTGAGAATCTTAAAGGGTGGTTGTGTGTTTTTTTGACAAATATAAAAGATAGATGATTTGTTTGAAAATCTTAAAGGGTGGTTGTGTGTTTTTTTGACATATGCAAAAAGAAAATGATTTGGTTTGAAAAATAAATCATGCTCATTTTGTCTTGTATGAAAAGCAAAAGATTAGGTTTGATTTCTTTGAAAAATGAATGGAGTTGTCTTTGACAAATGCAAAAAGGAAATGTTTTTATTTGAATTTTTTGAAAAGTAAATGATGATGTTTTTGATATGAGAATCTTTTCAAATTTGAAATTGAAAACTCATTTGCCTATAAATAGCTCACTTGAGTTTTGTAAAATTTACAACAAGAGCTTACACATCTATTGCTAAATTTTGCATCATTCTTTCAAAGCTCTCATTCTCTCTTTTCTAAAGTTTTGAGCCTTAATTCTTGTTCTTGTTGAGAGAGATATAGTTTGTGCTGTATTGTTCTTATTTCACTCATTGAGGAGTGTTTTCTGATAGCCTACCCACTATCAATTATTGTATCAGTAAGAGGGTGTGTATAACCCTTGTGTGTGTAGAAGGTGTTCTACACGGAGAATAGTTAAATCACCAAGTGTGAGGTGATTGGAAGTAAGAGGGTGTGTATAACCCTTGTGTGTGTAGAAGGTGTTCTACACAGGGAATAGTTGAATCACCAAGTGTGAGGTGATTGGAAGTGTAGAGGGTATTCTACACGGAATCTTTGGAGCGGTGCTGCTCAAAGGTGTAATAGGTTTCTATCTCCACCTAAAGGAGATTGAATAGTGGATTTGGGAATCCTCAAGGGGTAGCTTGAGGCGAGGACGTAGGCAGTGGGGCTGAACCTCGTAAAAATACTGAGTTTGCTTTCTCTTACCCTACTCTTTATATTTCCTACTGCTTTATATTTTGGTTATATTTTATATTGTATATTTAGTTTATAAGTATTAATTTTTTAATATAACCCAATTCACCCCCCCTCTTGTGTTAGTCATCTGGGCAACAAGTGGTATCAGAGCTAGAGCTCTATTATAAGATTAACTATCTTTTGAGTTAAGATCTTATGGCTAACATTGCAGCTTCATTTGGTGAAGGTCAATCTAGCAGTCGGCCTCCACTCTTTTGTGGAGACAATTACTCATTCTGGAAAGTTAGAATGAGAATATTCCTTCAGGCTCAAGGTCGAGAAATCTGGAAATGTATTGTAAATGGACCTTATATTCCAACAAAAGTAGTTGATGGAGTAAAGGTCAAAAAGGAAGAAGAAGAGTTTAATCGTGAAGACGATAGACTTTATACTTTGAATTTAACTGCTATGAATTTATTATATAATGCTCTCAATGGTAATGAATTTAATAGAGTAATGACTTGTGCTACAGCAAAAGAAATTTGGGATAACTTGGAAGTTACTTATGAAGGAACTTCTCAAGTCAAGGAATCAAAAATTTATATTCTTACTCATGAATATGAAATGTTTAAGATGAATGATGATGAATCTATTTCTAGTATGTACACTCGTTTTACTAACATCATAAATAGCTTGACAGCTCTTGGCAAAGTTTATTCCAAAGTGGAGATAGTAAGAAAAATTCTCAACTCTCTACCAAAACGTTGGGAATCAAAAGTGACAGCGATTCTTGAAGCTAGAGACCTCAAGAAGCTCGAAGTGAATGAACTCATCGGGTCACTTATCACCCATGAGTACACATTGAAAAGAGGAGAAGAAGAAGGAAAGTCAAAGAAGAGCTTGGCACTTAAAGCTGTTCCACATGAAAGTGAAAGTGATGAAGATGAGGAAAATGACGACAAAGATGAAGAAGTTGCGATGATAACAAGAAGAATTCAGAGGTTCTTAAAGAAAAATAAAACTCCTCCAAGGAAATCCTTCAATAAGTTTTCCAAGAAAGATTCAGGTAAAAATGACACTTTAATTTGTTATAAATGCAATAAACCTGGTCATATCAAGCCAGATTGTCCTCTGCTAAAGAAAGATCGAAACAAAGGCAAAAAGGCAATGAAAGCTACGTGGGATGATGATTCAAGTAGTTCAGATAGTGAAGCAAGCAATGGAGAATCAGCAAATCTTTGTCTTATGGCTAAAGATGACATTGAGGTAACAAATCTTGATAATATTGAAGATCCTTCATATGAAGAATTGCAAAATGTTTTAGAAGAGGTATATGAGGAATTTGAAAAATTGGGTATCAAGTATACTGTTTTGAAAAAGAAAAATTCTTCTTTAACAAACGAAATTGATATTTTAAGAAAAGAAAATATTGTTTTGAAAGATGAAAATTTTGAGTTGAAGAAAAAGAAAACTGATTTAGAAAATATTATTGAAAACTTTACGAATGGAAAAAGAAATTTTGAAAAACTTCTTGGTAGTCAAAGATGTGTTTTTGATAAGGCAGGCTTGGGATATATGCCAAAACAAAAATACGAACCTTATAAAAACTTCTTTGATAATCCTTCTACATCAAAGTCCAATATTCAAAATTCTTTTCATAAAAATAATTTTGTTAAAAAAGGATACTATTATAATCACTCAAGTTCTTCATATATGTCACATGCTATTTGTAATTTTTGTAATAGAAATGGTCATAATTATTTTGCTTGTCCTATTAGAAGAAAACATACAATGACTATTAGGGCCATATGGGTACCTAAAAATCTTATTTCTTCTAATACTAATAAATAAAGGACCCAAAGAACTTGGGTACCAGGAATTGTTTTTAATTGCTTTTGTAGGTATGCATGAAGTATTCTACAGGTAAAAATAAATGATTTTTAGATAACGGATGCTCAAGATACGTGACAGAAGACAAAACTAAATTCATTGACTTCACTTCTAAAGAAAAAGGATGTGTGATATTTGGAGACAATTCAAAAGGGAAGATCATGGAAATAGAAGGAAAGATCATCAAGACTTAGTACAAGATGCAACCAAATAGTGGAAACATGTGAAAGATCATCCAGCAGAATAAATTCTAGGAGAACCTTCACGAGATATTTTACTAAGAATATGCAGAAAGAATTTGAAATGAGCATAATGGGAGAACTTAATTTCTTTCTCGGATTGCAAATCAAGTAATTGGAACATCAATGAGTCCAACCACTAAATTTGATAAAGATGAAAGCGGTAAGCCAGTTGACTCAAAGGTATATCGAGGTATGATTGGTAGTTTATTATATTTGATAACTAGTAGACTTGATATTATGTTCAATGTATGTTTATGTGCACGTTTTCAATCATTTCCGAAACAATCTCATTTGATTGCAGTCAAGCGGATTTTTAGATATTTTTCCAATACCATTGACTTAGAGTTATGGTATCCTAAACACATTATTTCGATCTTATTAGTTATTCAGGTACCGATTATACTGGTTCTTTGAAATAAGATATCATTTTTTTGAGATCATGTGCAGAAAAGGCGATATAGTATTGGAGTTCACAAACACACACGATCAGTTAACAAATATATTCACAAAACCCTTACCAGAAGATAGATTATTTATGATTAGAAGAGAAATAGGTATGATGCATGTTATGAATATCTCTTGAAAGATAGATCAGAGTTCATAAAAATAAAGAGATATTTTTTTAAATACTTTTACATAAACTTGAGGTTCTTAGCCTCATGTTTGAGACGCTCACTCTCTTCATACAATATCATGTCATCCCTATCCATGGGAACTGGCAAGCGGAATGAAGAATCCAATAGAGATTTCAACTTTTTATTCTTCTGCCGAAGGATTCCTTCTCTTGTGTGAGACTCTTGAACAATTCGTTGAAGTACAACAATTTGTTCTTTAAGTTTTTCAACCTCATGATTTTTGACTTGTAGCCGCTGGGAAAAAGCGACAATAGAGGATGAGTAGCGAGTCCCGAGACTCACCAAGTCGTAGATAGCATCGGAGTCTGGCTTATTAGCCAAACTGTTGTTCTCTTGCTGCAACATGGCGCCAATGGTAGCTGCAGAAAGGACATGAGATTGAGATGTAGAATACCTCATGGATGCATCTAGAGGAATGTTAGAAGAATAAGCCATTGAGAAAATAATTGAAAACTTAAAGCGAGAATATTGAAGGAATGCAGATGAGTTATAGAGATGAGAATAAGATTTGATGCAAATCGGATGAACTTTAAAACTGATTTTATAGAGATAGCATAAAGAACAAGACAAACTATTGTCTCTTCAAATCTTATTAGTCAAAAGAAATATAAGATATGCTGGACACACATTGTCAAAAGTTTTCTTACTAGAAAAACGGTTCTCTGCTCCTATCATGGCATTGACGGCCTTAGGAGAGAAGATTGATGGTTGATGCGTCAAGGGTTCCTGATTCAAGTCTGGAACATTAGTGGAAGAGAATTGTTCGGCCATTCTATCGTTATGGAGAAACAGAACTTAGGTCAAGAAGCAATGTTTTTTTTTTTGGTATCCGATTGGTGAAAATGATTTTTTTTATAGAAACTCAGAGCCTTCAAACCCGTTTGTCAACAACATCAGGCAATTGATCTGCTTTCGCACCGACTCCTAGAGCTAGGCCTCCAACCTTTACAGGTTTTGTCAGATACGCGTGGCTCCGCACCGAATTGCCAGAGTTAGACTTCCAACATTTGCAGGTTTTGTCGGACATGCATGGCTCCGCACCGCATTGCCAAAGCTAGGCCTGCAGCTTTTGCTGTCTTTGTCGGACATGAATAATTTTAATTATTCATCTTCAAATCTCCGAAACATCTAATTCGTCAATAACATCAAGCGGATTTAAATCTTCTTCCGCACCGAGATGATAAAATTCGGCTTCAACGTTTGCAACTTTTGTCGGACACGGGTGGTTCTAATTTCTACAGTCTCTACTAACGCAGCGTTTTATTTGTCTATTGGTTATTGCAGGAATATATCTTATTGATCTAATTATGATTCCTTTTTAATGATGCCAAAAGGGGGAGAAGTCTTATACTAGTATTATACTACCCTGTTATATATGCTAGAATCATGTTTATATTTTTCTTGAAATACTAACGCATATTTTCAGGGGGAGCTTAAGTATTACTGCAGGTCGCAGATTTCTACTAAGTATTTGTCATCATCAAAAAGGGGGAGATTGTTGAACCCAAGGTTTCAAGTCTCGTATTTACGTATAAATTTTGATGATAACAAATAATATTGAAAACTCAAGCTCAAGTTGTCTATGCATGAAGGGAGTTAAACACATCAAGAAATCAAGCATGAGCAAGAAAGATATCAAGTCTACAAATGAAGCTCATAGATTATTTTGTACATCTCTTGATAAAATTAGAAATTGGATTAAGGCTCCAAATTACTCTTTTTTCTCATAAAACATCAAATTATTTTTTCCACATATGCAAGACATTTTTAAATGTCTTAGTTTTGAAAATTATGTTTTTTCACATGTGCATAACACCATCAAACAAAATAATTTCGAAAATTATATTTTTTTTATAAAAACTTGATTTTATAAGATGATAGATTATCATATTTGACATGTGCATATTTTGTTTGAAAGTCTTGAAGGGAGGTGGTGTGTTTTTTTGACTAATGCAAAAGGTAGATGATTTTGTTTGAGAATCTTAAAGGGTGGTTGTGTGTTTTTTTGACAAATATAAAAGATAGATGATTTGTTTGAAAATCTTAAAGGGTGGTTGTGTGTTTTTTTGACATATGCAAAAAGAAAATGATTTGGTTTGAAAAATAAATCATGCTCATTTTGTCTTGTATGAAAAGCAAAAGATTAGGTTTGATTTCTTTGAAAAATGAATGGAGTTGTCTTTGACAAATGCAAAAAGGAAATGTTTTTATTTGAATTTTTTGAAAAGTAAATGATGATGTTTTTGATATGAGAATCTTTTCAAATTTGAAATTGAAAACTCATTTGCCTATAAATAGCTCACTTGAGTTTTGTAAAATTTACAACAAGAGCTTACACATCTATTGCTAAATTTTGCATCATTCTTTCAAAGCTCTCATTCTCTCTTTTCTAAAGTTTTGAGCCTTAATTCTTGTTCTTGTTGAGAGAGATATAGTTTGTGCTGTATTGTTCTTATTTCACTCATTGAGGAGTGTTTTCTGATAGCCTACCCACTATCAATTATTGTATCAGTAAGAGGGTGTGTATAACCCTTGTGTGTGTAGAAGGTGTTCTACACGGAGAATAGTTAAATCACCAAGTGTGAGGTGATTGGAAGTAAGAGGGTGTGTATAACCCTTGTGTGTGTAGAAGGTGTTCTACACAGGGAATAGTTGAATCACCAAGTGTGAGGTGATTGGAAGTGTAGAGGGTATTCTACACGGAATCTTTGGAGCGGTGCTGCTCAAAGGTGTAATAGGTTTCTATCTCCACCTAAAGGAGATTGAATAGTGGATTTGGGAATCCTCAAGGGGTAGCTTGAGGCGAGGACGTAGGCAGTGGGGCTGAACCTCGTAAAAATACTGAGTTTGCTTTCTCTTACCCTACTCTTTATATTTCCTACTGCTTTATATTTTGGTTATATTTTATATTGTATATTTAGTTTATAAGTATTAATTTTTTAATATAACCCAATTCACCCCCCCTCTTGTGTTAGTCATCTGGGCAACAATGGAGAACAAAAAAACCCAATAAGCAAAAATACCCATACTTACGAACGAAAAAGAGAGAACTAAAATCACTATATTCTATAGAATAGGGCAAAAATCAACCTCTAAAAGTCAAAATATCAGTAAACCCTAAAAAAATAAAGCATATAAAGGATGACAAAGCCCTCCTATCTAGCGTGCTTCATGGTTGCAAATGGAAACAAAGGTCGTGAGGTGGAGAGAGAGAAAAGATTAACGAAAAAGAGAGAACTGAAAGCACTACAGTTAGTCAAACATGGTAGCAATCGACGCCTCCAAAAATAAAACATCAAAAAATCCTAGAATAGAGCAACAATCAACGTCTCCAAAAATCAAAACATTAATAAACCCTAGATTCATATGTCTAAAAAATAAAGTAAATACAAGATGACAAAGCCCTCCTATCCAGTGTGCTCTATGACTGCAAACGGCGGCAAGACTCGTGAGGTAGAGAGAGAGAAAAGAAAGAGGAATCCAAATTGAAAGAAAGAACCTGAGAGGGAGGGAGTGAGAGCTCGAGACGGAGGGCTAAAAATGAGAGAGGGGTCTGAATTTTTGTGAGGGAGGGAGAGCTACTAACGAGAGAGAGAGGAGGATTTTTGTAGTTTGAAATTCTTCAAAGATAATATCCCTGCACTTAGTAGGTGGAAAACCAATTTTAACTTCAATAAATGTTGCCCAGATGACTAACACAAGAGGGGGGTGAATTGAGTTGTATTAAAAAAAAACAACAATTATAAATCAAATATATAATATAAAATATAAACTAAATATAAAACAACAATAAATATAAAGAGTAAGGGTAAGAGAGAAGCAAACTCAGTATGTTAACGAGGTTCGGCCCCACTGCCTACGTCCTCGCCTCAAGCTACCTCTTGAGGATCCCCAAATCCACTATTCAATCTCCTTTAGGTGGAGATAGAAACCTATTACAATTTTGAGCAGCACCGCTCCAAAGAATCCGTGTAGAACACCCTCTACACTTCCAATCACCTTACACTTGGTGATTTAACTATTCCCCGTGTAGAACACCTTCTATACTTCCAATCACCTCACACTTGGTGATTTAACTATTCCCCGTGTAGAACACCATCTACACACACAAGGGTTATACACACCCTTTTACAAATACAAGAGTTGATAGTAAGTAGACTATCAAAGTACACTCCTCAATGAGTGAGATAGAAACAATACAGCGCAACCTATATCTCTCTCAACAAGAACAAGAATTAAGACTCAAAACTTTAGAAAAGAGAGAATGAGAGCTTTGAAGAAATGATGCAAAACTTAACAATAGATGTGTAAGCACTTATTGTGAATTTTGCAAAACTCAAGTGAGCTATTTATAGGCAAATGATTTTTCAATTTCAAATTTGAAAAGATTCCCATGTCAAAAACATCATCATTTACTTTTCAAAAATTTCAAATCTAATATTTTTACTTTTTGCATGTGACAAAAGGAGCACACTTTACTTTTCAAAAATTTCAAATATAATCTTTTACTTTTTGCATATGACAAAAGGAGCACACTTTACTTTTTAAAATTTTCAAATAAAGACATCTACCTTTTGCATAAGTCAAGAAAATCATCCACCACTTTTGAAAATATTCAAATAAAACATACACATGTGAAAGATGACAATAAATCATCTTAATATTTTCAAAGTTCAAACCTTTAATCATGTCATGCACATGTGAAAGATGGCAATCAATCATCTTTCAAAATTTTCAAATTTAATTTTCAAAATATTCATGCATATGTGGAAAATGTATTTTGATGCTTTATGATAAAATATTAATTTTGAGCCTTAATCCTAATTTCAAATTTTTTAAGAGATTTACAAAATTACTCTATGATTTTAATATGAACTTGTTCCATTCTTGCTCATGCTTGCTTCCTTGATGTGCTTGATTATATTGTGTGGACAACTTGAACTTGAGACTCCTTTATTCTTTGGATTCATTTGTTATCATCAAAATCCATTTGTAGATTTACATAAAACTTGAAACCTTGGGTTCAACAATCTCCCCCTTTTTGATGATGACAAATACTTGATAGAACCTGAAGCCTGTATTAATACTTAAGCTCCCCCTGAGAATGTGCGTTAGTTTTTCAAGCAAAAATATAAATATAATTCCAAGCATATATAACAAGTTTAGCAATTTAAATAAAATTAAAGTTCTAGTCTAAAACTTCTCCCCCTTTTGGCATCATTAAAAAGGAATCATAATTAACTCAATAAGATATACTCCTACAATAACCAATAGACAAATAAAACGCTGCGTTAGTAGAGACTGTAGAAATTAGAACCACCCGTGTCCGATAAAACTTGCAAACGTTGAAGCCGAATTTTATCATCTCGGTGCGGAAGAAGATTTAAATCCGCTTGATGTTATTGACGAATTAGATGTTTCAGAGATTTGAAGATGAATAATTAAAATTATTCGTTTCCGACAAAGACAGCAAAAGCTACAGGCCTAGCTTTGGCAATGCGGTGCGGAGCCATGCATGTCCGACAAAATCTGCAAATGTTGGAAGTCTAACTCTGGCAATTCGGTGCGGAGCCACGCGTATCTGACAAAACCTGTAAAGGTTGGAGGCCTAGCTCTAGCAGTCGGTGTGAAAGCAGATCAATCGCCTGATATTGTTGACAAACGGGTTTGAAGGCTCTGAGTTTCTATAAAAAAAAAATCATTTTCACCAATCGGATACAAAAAAAAAAACATTACTTCTTGACCTAAGTTCTGTTTCTCCATAACAATAGAATGGCCGAACAATTTTCTTCTACTAATGTTCCAGACTTGAATCAGGAACTCTTGACGCATCAACCATCAATCTTCTCTCCTAAGGCCGTCAATGCCATGATAGGAGCAGAGAACCGTTTTTCTAGTAAGAAAACTTTTGACAACGTGTGTCCAGAATATCTTATATTTCTTTTGACTAATAAGATTTGAAGAGACAATAGTTTGTCTTGTTCTTTATGCTATCTCTATAAAATCAGTTTTAAAGTTTATCCGATTTGCATCAAATCTTATTCTCATCTCTATAACTCATCTGCATTCCTTCAATATTCTCGCTTTAAGTTTTCAATTCTTTTCTCAATGGCTCATTCTTCTAACATTCCTCTAGATGCATCCATGAGGTATTCTACATCTCAATCTCATGTCCTTTCTGCAGCTACCATTGGCGCCATGTTGCAACAAGAGAACAACAGTTTGGCTAATAAGCCAGACTCCGATGCTATCTACGACTTGGTGAGTCTCGGGACTCGCTACTCATCCTCTATTGTCGCTTTTTCCGAGCGGCTACAAGTCAAAAATCATGAGGTTGAAAAGCTTAAAGAACAAATTATTGTACTTCAACGAATTGTTCAAGAGTCTCACACAAGGGAAGGAATCCTTCGGCAGAAGAATAAAAAGTTGAAATCTCTATTAGATTCTTCATTCCGCTTGCCAGTTCCCATGGATAGGGATGACATGATATTGTATGAAGAGAATGAGCGTCTCAAACATGAGGCTAAGAACCTCAAGTTTATGTAAAAGTATTTAAAAAAATATCTCTCTATTTTTATGAACTCTGATCTATCTTTAAAGAGATATTCATAACATGCATCATACCTATTTCTCTTCTAATCATAAATAATCTATCTTCTGGTAAGGGTTTTGTGAATATATTTGCTAACTGATCGTGTGTGTTTGTGAACTCCAGTACTATATCGCCTTTCTGCACATGATCTCAAAAAAAAATGATATCTTATTTCAATATACTTAATTCTAAAATGTTGTATTGGGTTTTTTTTTAAGATTTATAGCACTTGTATTATCACATTTGATTGGAATTTGATTATACATAAGTTTAAAATCCTCAAGTTGTTGCTTCATGTAAAGAACTTGAGCACAACAACTACCCGCAGCAACATATTCTGCCTCAGCAGTAGATAGTGCAACAGAATTTTGTTTTTTTGTTTTTACTAAACCAGGGAACTAGTGCACGACCTAAGAAATGACATGTTCTACTAAAAAAATTTCGATCATCTTTGCAACCAGTATAATCGGTACCTGAATAACTAATAAGATCGAAAGAAGTGTGTTTAGGATACCATAACTCTAAGTCAATGGTATTGGCAAAATATCTAAAAATCCGCTTGACTGCAATAAAATGAGATTATTTTGGAAATGATTGAAAACGTGCACATAAACATACACTAAACATAATATCTGGTCTACCGGCTGTCAAATATAATAAGCTACCAATCATACCTCGATATACCTTCGAATCAACTAGTTTACCGGATTCATCTTTATCAAATTTAGTGGATGGGCTCATTGGTATTTCAGTTTCCTTAGCACCTTCCATCCCAAACTTCTTCAGCAATTTTTTAATATATTTTGATTGATTGATGAATATCCCACTTTTTGCTTGCTTAATTTGCAATCCGAGAAAGAATATAAGCTCTTCCATCATGCTCATTTCAAATTCTTCCTGCATAGTCTTAGCAAAAACTTGGCACATATTTTTATTAGTAGCACCGAATATTATATTATTAACATAAATTTGAATCAAAAGAATATCATCATTTTCGTATATAATGAAAAGAGTTGTATCAATTTTTCCTCTTAAAAAGCCTTTTTCAATCAAGAAACTACTGAATCTCTCGTACCGCGCTCTAGGAGCTTGTTTGAGTCCAAATAGTACTTTTGTGAGTTTGAAAACATGATTTAGAGAAATATGATTTTCAAAACCTGGAGGTTGCTCAGCATATACTTCTTCATTTATAAAACCGTTTAAGAAAGCACTTTTAACATCCATTTGAAAAGGTTTGAAATCTTTATAACAAGCATATGTAAGTAGCATTTGAATAGTTTCTAATCTTGCGACTGGTGCATATGTCTCATCATAATTGATTCATTCTTCTTGATTGAAACCTTGGACCACTAGTCGAGCCTTATTTCTAGTAATGACTCCGGACTCATATTTATTGTTTCTAAAAACCCATTTTGTTCTAATAATAGTATGATTTTTGGGTTTAGGAACAAGTATTCAAACATCATTTCTTTCAAATTGATTAAGCTCTTCTTACATAACTAGAATCTAAGATTCATCAAGAAGTGCTTTATCAATATTTTTAGGTTCAATCTGAGATAGAAAAGCAGTATGATTGCAAATATTTCTAAGAGATGATCGAGTACTTACACCTCGTGAAGGTTCTCCTAGAATTTATTCCGCTAGATGATCTTTCACATGTTTCCACTATTTGGTTGCATCTTGTACTAAGTCTTGATGATCTTTCCTTCTATTTCCATGATCTTCCCTTTTGAATTGTCTCCAATATCACACATCCTTTTTCTTTAGAAGTAAAGTCAATGAATTTAATTTTGTCTTCTGTCACGTATCTTGAGCATCCGTTATCTAAAAATCATTTATTTTTACCAGTAGAATAGTTCATGCATACCTACAAAAGTAATTAAAAACAATTCCTGGTACCCGAGTTCTTTGGGTCCTTTATTTATTAGTATTAGAATAAATTAGATTTTTAGGTACCCATATGGCCCTAATAGTCATTGTATGTTTTCTTCTAATAGGACAAGCAAAATAATTATGACCATTTCTATTACAAAAATTGCAAATAGCATGTGACATATATGAAGAACTTGAGTGATTATAATAGTATCTTTTTTTAACAAAATTGTTTTTATGAAAAGAATTTTGAATATTGGATTTTGATGTAGAAGGATTATCAAAGAAGTTTTTATAAGATTTGTATTTTTGTTTTGGCTTATATCCCAAGTCTGCCTTAGCAAAAACACATCTTTGACTACCAAGAAGTTTTTCAAAATTTCTTTTTCCATTCGTAAAGTTTTCAATAATATTTTCTAAATCAGTTTTCTTTTTCTTCAACTGAAGATTTTCATCTTTCAAAACAATACTTTCTTTTCTTAAAATATCAATTTCGTTTGTTAAAGAAGAATTTTTCTTTTTCAAAACAGTATACTTGATACCCAATTTTTCAAATTCCTCATAAACCTCTTCTAAAACATTTTGCAATTCTTCATATGAAGGATTTTCAATATTATCAAGATTTGTTACCTCAATGTCATCTTTAGCCATAAGACAAAGATTTGCTGATTCTCCATTGCTTGCTTCACTATCTGAGCTACTTGAATCATCATCCTACGTAGCTTTCATTGCTTTTTTGCCTTTGTTTTGATCTTTCTTTAGCAGAGGACAATCTGGCTTGATATGACCAGGTTTACTGCATTTATAACAAATTAAAGTATCATTTTTACCTGAATCTTTCTTGGAAAACTTATTGAAGGATTTCCTTGGAGGAGTTTTATTTTTCTTTAAGAACCTCTGAATTCTTCTTACTATCATCGCAATTTCTTCATCTTTGTCGTCATTTTCCTCATTTTCATCACTTTCACTTTCATGTGGAACAGCTTTAAGTGCCAAGCTTTTCTTTGACTTTCCTTCTTCTTCTCCTCTTTTCAATGTGTACTCATGGGTGATAAGTGACCCGATGAGTTCATTCACTTCGAGTTTCTTGAGGTCTCTAACTTCAAGAATCGCTGTCACTTTTGATTCCCAACGTTTTGGTAGACAGTTGAGAATTTTTCTTACTATCTCCACTTTGGAATAAATTTTGCCAAGAGCTGTCAAACTGTTTATGATGTTAGTAAAACGAGTGTACATACTAGAAATAGATTCATCATCATTCATCTTAAACATTTCATATTCATGAGTAAGAATATAAATTTTTGATTCCTTGACTTGAGAAGTTCCTTCATAAGTAACTTCCAAGTTATCCCAAATTTCCTTTGCTGTAGCACAAGTCATTACTCTATTAAATTCATTACCATTAAGAGCATTATATAATAAATTCATAGCAGTTAAATTCAAAGTATAAAGTCTATCGTCTTCACGATTAAACTCTTCTTCTTCCTTTTTGACCTTTACTCCATCAACCACTTTTGTTGGAATATAAGGTCCATTTACAATGCATTTCCAGATTTCTCGACCTTGAGTCTGAAGGAATATTCTCATTCTAACTTTCCAGAATGAGTAATTGTCTCCGCAAAAGAGTGGAGGCCGACTGCTAGATTGACCTTCCCCAAATGAAACTGTAATGTTAGCCATAAGATCTTAACTCAAAAGATAGTTAATCTTATAATAGAGCTCTAGCTCTGATACCAATTGTTGCCCAGATGACTAACACAAGAGGGGGGGTGAATTGAGTTGTATTTAAAAAAAAATAACAATTATAAATCAAATATATAATATAAAATATAAACTAAATATAAAACAACAATAAATATAAAGAGTAAGGGTAAGAGAGAAGCAAACTCAGTATGTTAACAAGGTTCGGCCCCACTGCCTACGTCCTCGCCTCAAGCTACCTCTTGAGGATCCCCAAATCCAATATTCAATCTCCTTTAAGTGGAGATAGAAACCTATTACACTTTTGAGCAGTACCGCTCCAAAGAATCCGTGTAGAACACCCTCTACACTTCCAATCACCTTACACTTGGTGATTTAACTATTCCCCGTGTAGAACACCTTCTACACTTCCAATCACCTCACACTTGGTGATTTAACTATTCCCCGTGTAGAACACCTTCTACACACACAAGGGTTATACACACACTTTTACAAATACAAGAGTTGATAGTAGGTAGACTATCAAAGTACACTCCTCAATGAGTGAGATAGAAACAATACAGCGCAACCTATATCTCTCTCAACAAGAACAAGAATTAAGGCTCAAAACTTTAGAAAAGAGAGAATGAGAGTTTTGAAGAAATGATGCAAAACTTAACAATAGATGTGTAAGCTCTTGTTGTGAATTTTGCAAAACTCAAGTGAGCTATTTATAGGCAAATGGTTTTTCAATTTCAAATTTGAAAAGATTCCCATGTCAAAAACATTATCATTTACTTTTCAAAAATTTTAAATCTAATATTTTTACTTTTTGCATGTGACAAAAGGAACACACTTTACTTTTCAAAAATTTCAAACATAATCTTTTACTTTTTGCATATGACAAAAGGAGCACACTTTACTTTTCAAAATTTTCAAATAAAGACATCTACATTTTGCATAAGTCAAGAAAATCATCCACCACTTTTGAAAATATTCAAATAAAACATGCACACGTGAAAGATGACAATCAATCATCTTAATATTTTCAAAGTTCAAACCTTTAATCATGTCATGCACATGTGAAAGATGACAATCAATCATCTTTCAAAATTTTCAAATTTAATTTTCAAAATATTCATGCATATGTGGAAAATGTATTTTGATGCTTTATGATAAAATATTAATTTTGAGCCTTAATCCTAATTTCAAATTTTTTAAGAGATTTACAAAATTACTCTATGATTTTAATATGAACTTGTTCCATTCTTGCTCATGCTTGCTTTCTTGATGTGCTTGATTATATTGTGTGGAAAACTTGAGCTTGAGACTCCTTTATTCTTTGGATTCATTTGTTATCATCAAAATCCATTTGTAGATTTACATAAAACTTGAAATATTGGGTTCAACAATAAACGACGATGGAAAGATTAAAAAGCAAACCACTGCCGCTGTTAACTAATGTAAATAAACAAATATTCAAGGGACAAGAATAGAAAAAAAAAGAACGTTGAAAACGGCACAGTGCATTACCTCTTATATTATAGAAGATAGATATATCAATTCTCTATTTTATTTAGAATAATGCTACATACAACGTAAACTGCGTAAGTAATGTGCAGTCACTTTAAAATAAAAATAATTCTTTTTACAGTCCATTAAATATGGACTCTATTGCAGTCCACATAAAAACGTTTTAATTTTATGACTAAATAAAATGAATTTTTCAAATTTTTAAAATTTTTTATTTGTAAATAAAGTTGTTTTAATTAATTTTATTCTAAAATAAGAATTTCTCTATTTGTTTATTACTTAGATTTAGGGGGGAACCACCCTTTGAATTGGGGGATTTTGGCCCCCTAAAATTTTTAAAACTTGATAAAAATCAAATTTTGAAATATATTTTTAAGAAATAGATTATATAAAAAATTAATATTTGTCTCTCCCTAAATTTTGTTTTGTAAATTGATTCCCTTAAATTAGATTTTCTAATTTTGTCTTTGTTTGGACTGCAAAGGAGTCCAATTTTTAGACTTTATGTAGCATTGTCCTTAAAATAATAATGAAATTCATTATTAAGAAATTAATTTTTTTTTATGTGTGTCCCATATTAATTCTCACAAGTCTCCACTGAAGCTATCATTCTTCATTTTATGCAATTATGCATGCTTAAATAGTTAACGGTACTCCACAAGATGTTAAATATATATAAATGCTACAAAAAAATTGAGTATTAAATGCTACAACAAATACTATTCTCTGTTAAAATAGTTATTTTTTACTAATTTTTGTAACAAATAGAGAATAGTTGACCACATATATCTAATTTTCTTGTAGTAAAATATATATGAATTAATTTCGTAATTGATTATTTTCACCATTCACGCACCTGCAAGCTGTCAAGATTAATCACGTACGAACAAAATCACAGACTTCCTAGTTCGTTTATAGTACGTATGTAATTGGACTTGCATTAATCCAAATTATAAGTTTGCTCCATGCACGCAGGACATATAATTTGGATTAATGCAACATTCAGCTGGGTACGACGTTCCTGGTGATTTTGCTAGCTAGCCAGTCAAAAACATTGAAATTAAACAGTATATATATATAGAGAGAGAATTTTTACATAACCTTCCAACCTATATATACCATCATTTTTTTATTTTTTTTTAATTTTTTAATATTTTTTTTTTTGAATTTTTTTCTTTTTAAACTAATTTAATTTTTTTATTCATTATTTATATATTAAATATTTGATTAAAAATAAAATAAAATAAAATGTGGTAGGTAGAGGTTGTATAAATAATAAGAGGTTGAGTTGATTATATATAAATATATATATATATATATATGTGTGTGTGTGTGTTTTTTTTTTCTTTTTTAAATTAAGGCCCGGTTTGGTTTGCTATAACTATCTTATCTGACTGTACGGATGAGACCGTATTGTCTATCCAAAAATTAGGGCTTAGTTAATTTTTACAAATAATCTCATTTTTATCTTATAATCATTACTATTTTTTAAAATTTGTAAACAAAATTAAATAAACAATTCTAAATTTCAAATTCTAAAATAAAATTAATATTAAAAAAATATTTTATAATAATATTTTATTCAATTTTTAATTTTTATATCGTTTTATCTCATTTTATTTATAAAAATAAATCTGATAAACTTCACATCTTTATTTTGTCTCTAAGGTCATCTCATTACTTTCTGATATAAATAGTACAAAGAATCCCACACAATACTAAAAAGACTTAATTTATGATGAAAATAGAACAATCAATAAGTCATAATTAGAATAATATATTATTTTAATAAATTGATAATTTTGTGAGTATTAAATAGAAGTGAATTTTGGAGTTTTATTAGAAAATTCAAAAATAATAAAATATATACTTATTTATTAAAATAATCAAGATTATTATAATTTATAATTAGAATAAAAAATGACAAATTTCCTATATAGAGAAAAGTAAATAGATAAAAATATCTTTTAAAAAAATAAATTATTTTTTAGAATTTTAGAGTAATTTTGGCCAACAACTTTCCAATATTTCTAATTACTCATAAATATATTTTTATATTAATATATAACTATTACTCAACCATTGGTGGCACCTATCCTTTTATCATACACCCACACATGGGGGATCCAGCCCACTGTGTGTGTGCGTTTTTTTTTTTAAATATATTTTAAAAAAAAATCATAACATCAATAAATTCATAATATATTTTTTTAAGTAGGAACCAATCGGGTGAAAACTAAAAACCCAAACTTAAACCAGTCAAATCCCTATTTACGCCCACCCACATGCACTAGATTCTCTACTTTTTTTATTTTTTATTTTTTTAATGTCATCTTCTCCCTTTTCCCATCCCCAAATTAAAGTTATTTTTTTTATTATAATTCATTTTTCATCTTTTAATCTTTTTAAATGTATTAATGTTTTTGTTTTTTCAAAAACAAATTCTCATTTTTATTTTTTTAGTTTTAAATTATTTTTTATTATTTCAAGTACTTATATAACTTATATTGAATTTTAGTTTTTTCTAATCTAAAGTATATAATATTTAGAATTTGTTATGGGGATTAGAGTACAAATCTTTGGAAGTTTAGTTTGAGAGAGCGAATATCAAAATTCTGAAAGCGAGCCGTGCAGTTTAAGAAGACGTGTGCGTGTGAGTGGGTTTTTTTTTTTTCCCGATGTTTTTAGTGCTGCATTCTGTCATGCGCGGGTTCATGTCTAATTAACTAGTCAAAAACACTCAATATTTAAGCCAGGCCGGTTTGTTCATTTTTATCGAAGAACCGAGGTTTGTAATTGCCTATGAAAGGGAATAAAGAGGGGACAAACTACAACCCAAAACCTTATTGGGAGTACTACTGTTCCTTGTGAAAATCAGTGCTAAGTAACTATTTTTGGTTCGTTTTCTACATTGACTAATTACCGAGTATGGGTAATTTGTCAATAGCATGCAGTTAGTTTTGTCAATAGCATGCACCATATATAATCTTCAATCTCAGGATTAATAATACATCAGGAATTGAAATACTTGTTCAGTTGCTAAGAAATAGACCTGAAAGCATGGAAAGTAATGCACCGAGCTGGTAGAAGAAGAAGATGAAAATAAATGGTTTGGACAAGTAATAAAACTTCTACAATTGCATGCTTTTGGCTGATCATGAATCTCTTTTATAGCCCAAATTTTGCTATACCTGCTATCTTTAGCGGAGCTATAATAATCAGTATAAAATAACTATTTAAAGTAAACTGCTGCCTACATCCACAACCTATCCGATTCATGGCCTTAATGCAATTTAAAAGACAGATCACAAGATGAATAACTCTCTCCATGGATTTACAGAGCAAGATCATTCAGATGTCTCTTTAGTTAGATTACGAATCATGAATTTGTCAACATCATCAGATTCCATTTTTCTTCAAGGACATGTATTGAATCACTTGAGCACAAACGTACTGGTTTGATCACTTGGAAAGGGCGGCCATCAGCTCCTCCTTCAACTGTTCTGCATAACTACCTTGAATTCGAACGGACAAGATATGAATAACCTTGTCATTGTCCATTGAAACATTTGTCTCTTCAGTTACAATTTGTTGTTCCTTAAACACTTTGATGACTCCAGAAATCGGGTGAGCATCCAATGGGCAGCTTATCCTTTTAACCAAATCGTCTTGTTTGTCTTGAAAATCAAACTACGGTGCTGCAGGCAGGTTTTATGCTTATATTTTTCTCGGCTCCTTCTCAATTCCCAAAACCTTGATCTTCATTTGGAGATCAGTGACATATGTAATAGCATCACCAAGCAAGGATGCCTTGTCCAACAACTCTTAACACATAGAATCTCTGATTAAGCTTATCATGCCTCTGCCTCTCTGTTTCCACATGATTCAATGGTTCTTCTCCCCCATTGGCAGGCCTTTTCCCTTTCTTTCTGGGTTTCCGCTCATCAGGCTAAGATGATGATTCATCCCTAAACATCTCCAAACTAGAAACTATAGTTTGGGGATTAAAAGCCCCAACAACCATCTGGTTCAACTGTGGAAATCGTTTTTCCTCATTATCATCACCTTGACATCCATTAGAAGAATTTCCATAAACATAATTGGTACCCATTGCTTATACTTTGAAAGTTTCTGAATTAAAACCAGCATCATCTTCAACCTTAGTAGAAAAACTAATATTGAGTGAGAGTGACTTTGTACCCACCCAGATTAAGTTCATGTCCAAAAATCTTACAGAATTAGATTCCCCAAATGTAGTTTTAACTATGTCCACAATATTCTGTTATTCTGGAACTGATTTGATCGAACCAATCTCCACAACTCCAATTTCACAGGCACAAACAGCACAAGTTGGAACCCATCTAACCTCGGTAGAAATGACCTTTGTTGATAATGATGAAAACAACTAGGCATATTCGAAGCCCAAATTGATTGACCAGATGCATACAATGCCCTGAGTCCACAATTGGATAATCACACCGAAAAATAAAATACAATAATACATTGAAGTGAGGTAAAAAGACTTGCTGCAAATCCTAAACCCTAAATCCTAAAACCCTAAAACCTAAAATTATCCTCATCAGACCCACCAAATGAAGCGTGAAGCTTCTAGAGCACCAGCTTCTCCACCCCCTTCTTTCCTCTCAACTCCTTTCAAACTGCCATCTCTACATCTATTCAGGTCTCCAGCTCCCCCACGTCTAAGGTCTTGGCAGTACCCATTACCCCATATCAAGCCAGAACCACCAGATTTCAAACTCACAACCCGCCACAAAACTGAGTAATCCAATTGGACCCTTCAACAATCTGGCACAAGCCCTTCTGGGATAACATGTTTTCGGAAGCAGATGAAACAAAGAAGTCGCTCGCTTCTGTACCCACCACTGACTCCACTCCAACATGGCCCCCTATCTTCTTCATTCACCCAAAATTTCTCACCGGCCATCTTTCGCCTACCACAATTATCCTACGAAAACCCTCACCAAGATTCTCAAACTAAAAAAATCTGGAGAATTCAAGTGCACCCAATTAAACACAAGAAAGGCCTCAAAAATAAACATATAGGTAAAACTCCATAAACACTTCACCAAATGAAACAAATATCAAAATCCTAAGATAGAACTACATCTGTCAACTGGTGATATTGAAACTGTCCTGAAATTCAGCAGATTTCAAAACTTATCTCCACTCATTTAGTAGGTCTTTCAAAATACCTCTCCAAAAATCAGATCATCTAGGCTTACCCAATTAGCAAATACGACACTGAAACCAGAAGATTTTAGATAATCTAGGCCTACCCAATTAGCAGAACTTTGAAAAAATCCCAAACCAGAAAACAGTTCATTTCATTTCATAGCTCAAATTTTAGGAGTCAAAGCAATTGTTTACAAGAGTCGAGAAATTTCAGAATTGAAGTAACAGACTTTACCTGAAAATTAAGATTGAGCTTCAAGATCCACCAGTCTCACCTGACTACCACAAAACAGCAGATAAGGAGATCATTGGGTAATTTCAGCCTCATATGAGTCAGATCTGAAAGCTGGTTCTTTTTGAATCTTTCTGCACTTTATTCACACTCTCTTCGAGGTTTCTTTCTCTCTTCTCATGGATTATTGTACTTGTTTAATTTTGGATTTTAACCTATTTTTCAAGGTTTTGGTGGAAATGACAGTATGACACCATCAAGACAGAGGAAACGATAATTGGTCAGTAGTTTATTACGACGAAGAAAAATGAAACGACAGTGGCTTAGTTACCATTTTCTTGATGGTATACCATATATATTCTCTTTTACCTGCAGAATCAGTCATTAGGGTGTTATCTCGGTTTTGAATTTAAGAATTTAGAATTTAAATTCAAAATTTCTTTAAAATAAATAAAATTTTAAGTCGGGCCGGATACAATCCAGCCTGGATGAACAGGCCTATTCATCACCTCACTATTTTATTTTATTTTATTTTATTTTTGTATTAAATGATAAATAGTTATTTATTTATTTACGTAATATCACATTAAAAGGTATGGAAAAATACTCTCGTTTTCATGAGCTAAACTTTTTTCTTTTGTCATAAAGATTAATAATTAGGCAAATTAACTCTGTTAATTGTATTTGTTCTTTTTTTTTTGTAATTAGAAAAATCATGTCGGGGCTGCATAGAGATTATATAGATTAATGTTAATTGGTGTTACCTCTTCTAATTACATACTGTTAAGTTTGGTCGGAGATTTAAAGATAATTAATTTGATCTATAATTCAACACATTAATATACGATCTATTTTGTGGTTTAATTGGTTCTCTTTCCCGAATTAATTAATATTCCGGGAGGAATTAATTTGACCTGTGAATATAGATAAGTTTCTTGAAAACACTATCAAAAAAAAAAATAAAAGATTTTGAAAAATGCTTTTTTATTAAGTTTTGTGAAAGTGGCCGACGAGAAAAATGAGATATAAAGGCGACGTATACATAGAAAATTCTTGAGACGTATTTTGCATATATTCCATGGGTTTGCAAAAGTAGATAATAAGCAAATTTAAAAAACTTATTTTCATATAATCGTTTTAATTTTTCTTTTTCTTTCTCATGAATGTCTCCACAACTAATTAATTAGATGAAAAGACGTTTTTTTTTTTTCCGAAAGTTTTTGAGCTCATTCACGAGATGTTTAGACTTCAGATTGAAATTCAAAATTTCTATAAAAATATTTAAAAACAAAGCCGAAACAAACACATACATATATATATATATAATATATATAGTGCATGTGCGACGTGTAATATTGCCTAGATCTACGTAATTACCATGCAATTACATGGTATTAATAATACGGGGCCACCGCGCGCCGTCACTGCGCGCATGATCTCGTGCATGCATATACAGTATAGGACGTACATGGCATTTTCCTCGCTATTAATAAAAGAAAAAAGAGTAGATGATATATTCTCGGAAATGAATAGCCCCTCCTGGCGACCGAGGCACTAACGAGTTGGACAAATGCCACTATAATAAAAATAGATATTTATAATATTTTAATTGTAGTTAAAATGATTATTTTTACTGTAAATATTTATTTTACAACATTCTTTCTATTTTTTACGATAAAATTTAATATTGTAAAAAGTCAATTTTTTTGTAATGCACGTTGTACATTTGGATCTTCTTTCTGTAATTAATTAACTAATGATTTAATTATATTATATTATATTATATATATTTATTTTGAGTAATACTAAGGACAAACATCAGAAATTAACGATAGACAAAAATAAACTAACATGACATGATAAACAAAATGCATATTTCGTTTTTATTTCCTTCAATTTTAGATCTATTTCTTCATTTCTTAACCCATAGATATTGTGCAATACACTGCATGCATCAAATATAATAGATTATCAGATGACGTTTGTCTGCCATTTATCTCTAATATTTGTTCATATATTTTTTTATGCATTTTCTTTTATTTTATTTTGTTTCTCCCCCGGTTGAATTTCTCAAGTACCATTGTTTCTGATCTATAAGCACAATTAATCTATGATCAATATTGGTATATATTAACTTCAAGGATGAAACAAGATCAAGAATATGAAATATTAACACACACACACACACACACATATATATATATATATATATGCATCAGCTTTAATTATACAACAAACCATATATATATATATGCATCAGCTTTAATTATACAACAAACCCATATATGATTTGATAAATTAACTAGTTTACAATAGTCAAGCTTTCAGAAAGTTAAAAGTAGTACTATAATATTACACGAGACATACAGTATACTAGAAGTAAAAAAGATCGAGATCGTGCGTTTTGTAACTTCCTAATATATATATATATATACGTACACGATCAACACAATGAAAAACAAATTAAATAGTCGCCATATAATATCAGCTTATAATGATCAAGCATCCATGATTCATGAATTGATCATTATTATACTAGCTAGCTAGTGATGGTGGCAGGGCTCTCCAGGAATTGGGATGTATGTGCAAGGATTAGGCCCCGAAGGTGGCACCGGAGTACGATCTGGAAACGAGACGGCCGCCTTAATCTCCACACAGTATTTTGGATTTGTGCCACCACCGGCCATCGGCCTGATGGCCTGACCAAGATCAGGCATGACCATGAAAATCAAGAACAAAACCATGATCACCACTTTTGCAGTATATTTAATACTGCTCAAAAGCTGGTTTCTCCTCAAGCTGGTCATTGTTTCTAGCTATGAAGAAATCAAGGAAGGATATTGCGAGATATATATATATATGTGTGTGTGTGTGTGTGTGTGTGTGTGTGTGTGATAATGGTAAGAGATCGATCGAGCAGCTAGCTATATATAGAGGTGATGATGATCATTAAATTCAGGAAAATTTTCACATCATTTTCGAGGAACGATCGAGATGCATGCCAAATTAGGGTTTGCTACTTCCGTGAGAAAATGATCATGAATATACCGCGTCCTGGAATACTAGGGTATCGCATGATAATATTGACCCACTTCCATCACAGCACTTGAAGCTTAATAGCTAAGCAAATTAAAAGAGAACAGCTAGGAAATTAAAAAAAAAAAAGATTTAAATAACTAAAAAGTGGTATTTAATTTAATGAACTAGCTAGCTAGCAAGCTCGCTCTAGCAATGGTAACCAGGCATATATGATCTGCATGTAATGTGGCCTTGATAAAATGGCAGGAAGTATGGACTAACTTGTGTGGTTGTCTTAATTATATGGTGCGATACAAGTTTGGTACATATAATTTTCTAATTTAATTATTTAATAGGTGGATTATATATATATATTATGTATGTACGTTAATCATTTCATGTCGTTTAATTAATGCTTTGTGTGATAAATTAAGCCTCAAGCTTTAATTAACATCTTGAGGGTATGTGATGATTACTATTTTACAAACAGTTCGTTACTATTCAGAGTATGTTAATTTAATAGCTATTATATATTCATAAACAAATTAAATACTAATTTATTATTATTTATAAATTATAGTATTATTATTTACAGATCGACATAACATCAAAACGAAGACAGATTCACGTTAGAGTTTCTTTTGCGCTTAATTCCCGCAGCTTCCTTGAACCTTCTCAGCAGTTCCTTTGTAAGTATCTTTTCAACAGATTTGCTCCTTAATTTTGGATGTATATGTATACTTTATATGTACGTACTGGACAAGCCAAAAATCAAACGCCGCGTCGCCGGCCACCTTTTAAACAAACGCGAGAATTACCGCACAATTAAAAGGTCACAACTTATATATGTTTTTCTTGTAGTGACATGTAAGAAAGAGTTCATAAATGCTAATTTGTTTATCAATTTTAACACTTTATATATTTTAATTTATTTATTTATTTAATAATTAAAGAATTGATTATTAGTATATTAATATTTATATATATATTTAAAATATTTAAAATAATAAAAAATTACAAAATTACAAAAATAGAAAAACATTTTAACTTTGCAGTTAACTAGAGCAGAAATTGTAGCACCACCCTTCCCTAATTACAATATGATCAAATAAACAAGGATTCCTATTTTGATCAGACAGTACGTAGTGATAAATATGTAAAATAAATTCTAAAATACTTATTATTGTTCGTGTCAATTTATTTTTGATAATATAATATCTTAATTAAATGCTTATTAATAAGTATGATAAGGCCTGTTATACATATATATATTATATGTAGATCACTTAATTAGCTTTCAAATTCTTATCCATACAGCTGGAAATTAGAATTTATATATATATATATATATATATATATATAAACAGAACATTATAAAAGTTTTGTCGTTTTGTTTTTTGTTTTTTGTTTTTTTTAAGCGTTGTGTTTCAATATTTTAAATAATGTACCGATCTGCAAGTAGCAGGTTCAGAATTAACTCTTTCTTCGCATCAGTCTAAATATCGGCCGTATCAATTAATAGTCTTGGATTTTGACCGGTAATTTGGATTTCGGCCTCTTCTATTATTTATATTTATATTTTTATTATTTTTAGACCCCTAATTCGAACCAAACTGTTTATATATATATTTATATATATAATTTACTCATATATAAATTATTATTTTAAAATCATTTATATATATATATAATTTATTTATACATAAGTTATTTTAAAACAATATCTGATATAATGTTGATATCAAAAGTTTATTGGCTCTATCAAAAGTTTAATACAAATACAAATTTGATATATTTATTTAAAATATTTTTATATCGTATCTATCAAAGATTCAATAATTTTATTTTATCCTTTAAATATAAATATTTATTATTTACCAATTAAAATAATTTTTATTATTTTTTAATATGTTTGTTGGATAAATAAATTATAAATGTATTTATTAGTTTTATAAATTATATATTATATTATTATTTTGATAAATTTAATATGAGATTATGAATATAAACATATTAATTTTTTTAATCAAATTTTTACTTTTTATCAAATTATAAAAAATATTTTAATAAAACTAAAGTCATTGCTCTAATTGTCAGTTTCCGGAGACAATGGTTAAGAAAAGCAATTTTATTCCTTAAAATATATATTCTGGTACGAAAGATCAGCGACATTAAAGACGAGTATAAAAGTACGACAGAAAGCCAGAGCTAGAAAAGGCCGAGGAATCTTCTGCATGAGATTAAAGAAATGATTAGAACCACTAATATATAATATATGCAATATGTTTTGGCGCTTTTATTAACTTTATTCCAAGATTGAGGGAAAGGGAGAGGGGGGTCTACTCTTTAATAATAGAAGCACGCCTAGGGCGACAAGTACCGATCTTCTTCATATCTTTTTAACCATATCACCCCAGATAGTGCAATGTACGTGTCTTTAATTTATTAGAATCTTTCTCAACTTCCAAGCCACGTGCAGAAATTTCGAACAAAATCCCTCCACAAACAATAAAAATATAAATGATCAAGCTACTATACACACACGTATAGCTTAATTTCAGAGATAAATTAATCAAATGCTTAAGGATCGAGATGACATCCTGCTGAAATATGTTAATCAAATACACAATAATATAATAAAAATTACAATAAATACAATATCATAACATAACAAAAATTACAATAAAATAATATTCAAACAACATCAATTTGGTTAAGGCACAAAAATCTATTATAACAAAAAGCACTTTTTTTCAAGAAATAATTCATCCAAAACACTCACTTTTGTTGTCGGTAAAAGTTTATTTTGATATTTTTCATTTGTAAGAAAGTTACAGGAAATAACTGGTCCAAGAAACCCGTTTTTCTCGCGATTCTTTGAACTGCTAGAAATACTAATATTTCTAGCATCACTGCATCGAGGGAAATAACAAATTCTGGTAGTAAAAATTGACTTTTTACGGCATTATATGGTCATCGAAAATAGTCTTCTATGAAATAAAAAATAGTAAAATAACATCATAGGATCACAACCTTATTCCTAAAATACATAAAGAATGTGAACAATATAATACAAAAAAAATACATTGGAATACAAATAAGAATTTCTAGATACTTTGAAAAGAAAGGGAAAAAATAAGCACAAGTACTAAACATAGAAAAATGCATTAAATGAATAAAAAAGAAAAAAAATGTTGATGTAAAATTTAGTAGTTGGCAATTGTCTAGTGAAAAACCTAATATAATTGAGTTGTAACTAATGGTGGACAGAGTAAACATGAAGATGATCAAGATGGCTCGAGAAAAACAGAACACAGTGATCTCGCTCGACACTCGCTCGACATGGCGCTCGAGCGAAGTCCAGGCAGAGACTTCGCTCAACACTCGCTCGACATGGCGCTCGAGCGAAGTCCAGGCAGAGACTTCGCTCAACACTCGCTCGATATCCCGCTCGAGCGAAGTCCAGGCAGAGACTTCGCTCGACACTCGCTCGATATCCCGCTCGAGCGAAATTCATCTTAAACGAATTTCTCTAGGGTTTTAGCGCCGTTTGAGCAGATGACTTATAAATAGATCCTTAAGTCTTCTGCTGGAGTGAGGAGAATATAGAGGAAAAGCCAAGGAGCCCCATTTCATCCATTGAGAGAAACATCTCCATTGTTTCAAAGATCATTCTCTTGGATTATATTTCTCCCCCACAACACACATTCATAATTTTAGTGAATCCATTGGAGTGGACGTGTTCATCAAGATGGAAGAGTTCTTCAAGGTGCTTGGATGAAAAAATTAAGGTGTTCGTGTGAGAAACTATAGAAAGGTCGGAGTTCCGGCACTACATGCGTGTAGAGATCGAGTGGGTCACTCGTGGTGTTGCAAGATAATTTTAGATGCTCTTGTTGGTTTGTAAGTGTTTCTAAATTATTTGTAACAAACTAAAATTTCTATAGTGGATTAGAGGTGGTGTCTTACACCCGGAGTGGTTTTAGATTTTGAAGAGGTTCTTCAAATGAGTTTCCACTTCGTAACCAAAATCGGTGTGTTGATTTCTCCTTTGATTATTTGTGTTTGTTGATTAATTTTTTTAAAACTGCTATCGTTTCTGTTAAACACCTATTCACCCCCCTATAGGTGTGTAAGGTAATTAGCTACCGCTTTTCCAATTGGTATCAGAGCAAAAGAAAAAAATATGCATGCAGTGTGTATGAAATGCATGTTACATCTCTTGTGTTAAGACACAAATACCAATCACCTTTCTAAGATACTCAAACCGAAGACCATCTAATGGTTTCGTAAAAAGATCGGCCAATTGATGTTCGGTGGGAATGTATTCAAGAGTAATTGCGTGTGTTTCTACAAGTTCCCGAATGAGATGATGCCTAATGTCAATATGCTTGGTCCTAGAGTGTTGGACATGATTTTTAGAGATGTTGATGGCACTAGTATTATCACAGTAGATGCTCATCACACCTTGAGTAATGCCATAATCACAAATCATTTGTTTCATCCACAGCAATTGAGTACAACAACTCCCAGCAGCAATGTATTCAGCTTCAACTGTAGACAAAGAAATGGAGTTTTGTTTCTTACTCATCCAAGCAACAAGATTTGTTCCCATATAAAAACATCCACCTGAAGTGCTTTTTCTATCATCGGCATTTCCAGCCCAATCAGTATCAGAGTAGCCTGCAAACTCAGAGTTAGACTCTTTGGAGTACCAAATTCCATAATTCACTGTAGCATTCACATAGCGAAGTATACGTTTGACAGCCACAAGATGAGATTCTTTGGGGTTTGCTTGGAATCTAGCACAAACGCCGACACTGAAAGCAATGTCAGGTCTACTAGCAGTGAGATACAGTAGACTCCCAATCATGCTTCTGTACAGAGATTGCTCAACCCCCTTTCCTGACACATCAGCACTGAGTTTTATACTTGTGCTCATAGGAGTTCTAGCATGGCTACTCCCATCTAGTCCAAATTTTTTCAGCAAGTCCTTTGCATATTTTGACTGTGATATGAACAGCCCTTCATCTAGCTGTTTTACTTGGAGTCCCAAGAAAAAAGTTAGCTCACCCACCATACTCATCTCAAATTCTTTCTTCATTTCTTCTGCAAACTCGAGAGCTAGGTCATCAATAGATGATCCAAACACAATATCATCCACATAAATTTGAGCTACAGTTATTTCCTCACCCACTTTCCGGATGAAAAGTGTCCTATCAACACTTCCTCGTAGAAACTTGTGCTTCAAAAGATATGAAGTTAGCCTCTCATACCAGGCTCTGGGAGCTTGTTTCAACCCATACAGGGCTTTCTTCAACCTGTAGACATGATTAGGATATTTTGGAGCCTCGAAACCTTTTGGTTGCTTGACATACACTTCTTCTTGAAGTATTCCATTTAGAAAGGCACTCTTTACATCCATTTGATAGAGTTTGAAACACATATGGCAAGCAATACTCAATAGTATTCGGATTGACTCAAGCCTTGCCACCAGTGCAAATGTCTCATCAAAGTCTATTCCTTCCATTTGGGCATAACCTTGTGCCACCAATCTTGCCTTATTCCGTACAATCATTCCATTTTCATCAGATTTGTTCTTGAAGATCCATTTTGTACCTACAACATTGTGCATTTCAGGTCTTGGGACCAGGTACCATACATCATTTCTCACAAATTGATTAATTTCTTCATGTATGGCATTTGTCCAATTCTCATCCTTTAAGGCTTCTTCCACCCTTTTTGGTTCAATCTGAGAGATGTAACATGAGTGAGCTAGTTGACTTATTACTTTCTTCCTCAACCTCATCCCTTCAGTTACATTCCCGATTATGTTATCTTGAGGATGGTTTAGCTTCACTCTCAAAGATGGCTCCTTGTGAATATGAACTTTTTCAGTTGATGAGGTCTCTTGATCTTCATTAAGTTCACTAGAGTTCTCTTCAGTTCCACTTGGTGTATCAATTAGATTTTGATTCAACTCCTCTTTAAGAGTATCATCTATAACCACATTGATGGATTCAATGATAGTTTGGGTGCGTAGATTGCAACATCTGTAAGCACGACTGTTTCTGGAATAACCAAGGAATATTCCCTCATCACTCTTTGGGTCAAACTTACCCAGATTTTTCCTATCTCTCAAAATGTAATACTTACTCCCGAACACCCTGAAGTACTTCACATTTGGCTTCTTTCCTTTCCACAGCTCATATGGTGTCTGAGAAGTGTTGGGTCGAGGGTAGACTCTATTCACAATGTGACATGCTGTGTTCACAGTTTCACCCCAAAAATGAGCAGAAACAGTTTTGGTATGCATCATAACTCGAGCCATTTCTTGGATAACTCGATTTTTTCTTTCAACAACTCCATTTTGCTGTGGAGTAATGGGAGCAGAGAATTCTTGACGACTGCCTTCTTCATCACAGAATTTCTCTAAACTTGAGTTATCAAATTCTCGTCCATGATCGCTCCTGATTCTGACAATAGGGTTCCCTTGTTCATTTTGAAGCTTCTTACATAAGTTCCTTATCACATTTGAAACCTCACCCTTTTCCCTAAAAAATTCTACCCAAGAGTATCTGGTGAAATCATCTACCATCACCAGTATGTATTTCTTTCCCCCCAGACTTTCAGTCCTAGAGGGTCCCATAAGATCAGTGTGTAACAACTCTAAGGGTCTTTTGGTCAGGATATCTGTTGTGTTCTTGTGGGCTGCTCGAACTTGTTTTCCCACTTGACATGATCCACAAACAGATGTCTCCACTTTTCCAAGTTCGGGCAGTCCAATCACCATTTCTTTCTTAGCAATCTTTGACAGATTTTTGTGATTCACATGCCCAAGTCTTTGATGCCAGAGAGTAGTAGCCTCACTTTTAGTACTATTGCAGCTGTACTGTGAAGTGGGAGTGATACCATAGCAATTGTCAGAGGTCCTGGTTCCTTGCATCAAGCATTGTCCATAGTTATCAGAAACAACGCACATATCTTTTGAGAACCGAACTTCGGCACCATTATCACACATTTGGCTTATGCTAAGAAGATTTGCTTTTAATCCATCAACATATAGAACTTCTCTCAATGCCGGTAGTCCAGTAATGTTAATTTCACCTTTCCCAATTATGTTTGCTTTTCCACCATCTCCAAATGTCACTGTCCCACATTTGTACTCTTCAATTGTCTTAAAAAGAGTTTTATCACCGGACATGTGTCGAGAACACCCATTATCAAGATACCACAGTGAATTGTTCTGAGTCTTCAAGGCAATGTGAGCAATGTGACATGTGTCTCTTTCCTCCTTCTTGACCCACACTCTTTTGATTTTTGGAGAGTTGACTTGCACAGCCTTCTGGGTACTTGTCAGGTTGTCTATCTTGGCATTTAGACGAGCATTTTGTCTAGTGAGAACCATGACTTGATCCCACAGATTTATGTGATCTCCTTTTGGTTGTCTCCTTTTATTTCTCACAGAGAGCTTCTTGAGCTCATAGCAGTTAGGCCGGATGTGACCATACTTGCCACAATTATGACAAATGCGGTATTCTTTGTGAGTTTGTTGTTTCTTGAAGGGCAAGTCATCCTTAGGAGCTTTTCTGGTGAGTCTTTTAAATTTCAAACAATTTGTTTTCACATGACCCAACTTCCCACAGTGATGACACACGGGTCTTGTGTTGTGAGCTATTTGTTTCTCTTGAGATGAAACAAACTTTTGTGCATGTATGACTTTCTTTCCCTTTGCTAGTGAGTGATTTTTCACCATGCTGTTTTGAGGAGTTTTCGAGCTCGTACCCATTTCAAACTTTCCTCCAACATATCCTATTCCACTCTTGTCTCCTATGGGCTTTCCAAGAGATAGAATTTTGTCCAGATTTTGTTTTCCAGTGGAAAAGGCTTGCAATCTTCCCTTTAGCTGGGTTAATTCATTTTCCTTAGTTTCCATAGCATCTTCCAAAGCCTCACTTTTCTTTCGCAATTGATCAGTCAAGATATAAGCTTCATTCAGTTTGCCTTGGAGTTCATCATTTTCTTGTTTGCACTGAATTATCTTTTCAGTCTGTGCTCTGTTACTTTTCTTGTTTTATTTCCTTCTTTGTCTTTCCTCTAACTCACTTGTCTTTCCTTACGAGCATGAGTCTTGTGAAAATTGTATCATAGACTTATGCTGCAAAGGTGTAAGATGTGTGTCACTTTTAATATGCGTTTTGCCACACACACTGCACGCCTAGCTCGATCTCTTGACATTTGACCTTATGTGAGACTTTAGGGAGGCAATCAAAAGTGTAAGGGAGCCCTACGAGTGTTCAGAATTGACCTCGGGCTAGATGATCTGTGTAAGAACTTTTGTTTCTCGAAAGGAAAGAAAATGAAGAGGCTCTATCGTTGTATTAATTTAAAAAAAAAGGGGGGGGGCCTAAATACAAATCCTGAATCTGGTTCTATTAGACACAAGAAATTAGGTCCTAGCAGCATTGAGTTGGACTTTCTGCACTTTGAAGGGTCTCTCAAGCACCTATGGTTTCTTGTTTAGCCAAACCCCACTCACACCTCTCGGTTAGAATTTCTTGATTGAGTAAGGGCACTGCCTAAACACGCATATTCATATTAATTATGACATACAATATTTATACTTGCGTGGTATTTAGAATATGATATTATTTTACATTTGCTATGCTATGAATGGTTTTAAATTGTCCCCACTGAAATTTGAAATCACTACTGTGAGTATTACTCTGAAACTGGGCAAAAATGGAATCTCGCTCGACCATAAAATTTCGCTCGAGCGAAAAACCCCTATATCGTGCTCTGCATCGCGCGACAAGCCAAAATGACAGAATTCATTTTCTAATCATTTCTCTCACATTTCCCTCCTCCCAAACACCCAATCCACGCCATACTCTCTTCATTTTAAGCAAGAAGAAGCATCCCATTCACGGTAAGCCCTCTTCTCTCCAATTCTTCTTCCATTCATTTCCATATCTCATTCCATCCCTAAGAAAAATGTTGGGTTGTGATAGTTTCGGATTCTCTTGTATTTAAGAAATCTGGTGGGTCATTCTGGGTATGGATGATCCTGTGAGAGTGCTGTTGTATCTAGGGAGGGATGGGATCATTGATTGGGCGTTAAACCCATGTTTGCACAGCATGCACACTACTTGTTCGATGAAATGCTTCAATGAAAATTTGTCTTTCATTTTGTCTCTCTTTTGGTGCATTGATCTTTTAGACAAAATGTAGGTCTCATTCATAGTCTACACACCTTGTTGAGAATATTGTTGGGTCACATTTTAGTCATTTTAGGCATGTTAGGCATTTTAAGCATTTTAGGCATTTTATCATGTCATATATGCCTCATTGTCTGTGCTTGGTCCGTCTACAGCTGCCATGGCATCACGGCGTGTTCGTCCTCGCACTGCCACATCCGCCTCTCGGACTTACTTCCACAGTCCCCAAGCCGAGGAACTCTACACACAGAATTTTTCTCATCGCTCCCTTCTTGTGGAACCTGAAGTTCTTCTCGGTGAGTTTCGGGATACCTATCCCATCGTCCCTCAGATCTTTGAGTCGCGCCAGTGGCTCGCTTTAACCACTGGTCATCTCGCTCCCTCGGTGGAGTTGGTTAGGGAGTTTTACTCAAACATACATGACATCTCAGAGGGATCTTTTCAAGTGGATATCCGGAATATCACTTTCCGGGTGACTCATGATCTTGTGGCAAATTTACTAGGGGTACCACGAGTAAATAATCCAGTCTACCCCTATCTCCGTACCCCAACCCCTAGCAGACCTGATTTGGGTCGTTTTCTCACCAGGTCTCCTATAACTTAGACTGAGATTCCTCCTCTAGCGACCAAGTCGTTTCCCCATGCATACCAAATTGTGAGTCGGATTGTTTTGACAAACATCTACCCTACTGGACATTATAGTGACATTGGTCCGGATCGTGCCCTTCTCCTTCATGCCTTGCTCACTGATGTCACTATTGATTTGGGCAGTCTTCTCTGTCGGGTCATGATAGAGGCCCATATGTCGTCAAATTTTCGAATTGGTCTTCCTCTTGCTTGTCTCATTACGAGGATAGCCTTGGCTCAATCTGTGTCCATCACTCCCCAGGAACTTAGAGTGAATCTTAAGACACCAATTGGACGGAAAACCATGCAACTAAGTCAGGCGCATCTTCCTAATGTTGAACCCGCTCCTGCACATTCAACCCAGAGCGGACCTATTCCTCACGCTCCTGAGTCCAGCTCGGGTCCTTCCAGCTCGGGTCTGATGCCACCAGCTACCGAACCAACCCGGCAGACCCTATTGGATTTTCTGATTAGCATTCAGCAGTCCGTGACCAGCATGGATACCCGCATTGATAACCGACTTAACAGCCTTGAGACTCGGGTTACTCAATTGGATACTCATATCAATGCTCGGTTTGACACACTTGACACTCAGGTGATTGAGCTTGGCAATCAAGTCCAGCATCTTCTTGCTGAGGAGGAAGAAACTGATGAAGATTGAGACCCCTTACCATTTGTGACAAAAAGGGGGAGCTAAGCTAAGCTACATTGTAGGGGGAGTACCTAACAGTTTGATGTTTTTAGTTTTGCTATATGATTAAACTTTTTGAACTCTTGATGTATTCTGTGTTGAACTTATTGCTATTGCAGGTTTAATGTTAAATTTTTGTGGCAATATTTTTTTTTTACGTTTGAGTTCATTTGTTAAATTCCTTGCAAGTGTTTTCTTTTGGTACGTTTACATGTTTGTTAAGTGTGCAGATACTTCACTTGCCAAGACTAAACCTACATGTGGAAGTCCTGTTGTTTGTGTGTGATAGGATTAAGTCCAATGTATAGGTTAGAGGTTTTGTCACAGAAATGCCAAAGGGGGAGATTGTTAATGTAAAATTTAGTAGTTGGCAATTGTCTAGTGAAAAACCTAATATAATTGAGTTGTAACTAATGGTGGACAGAGTAAACATGAAGATGATCAAGATGGCTCGAGAAAAACAGAACACAGTGATCTCGCTCGACACTCGCTCGACATGGCGCTCGAGCGAAGTCCAGGCAGAGACTTCGCTCAACACTCGCTCGACATGGCGCTCGAGCGAAGTCCAGGCAGAGACTTCGCTCAACACTCGCTCGATATCCTGCTCGAGCGAAGTCCAGGCAGAGACTTCGCTCGACACTCACTCGATATCCCGCTCGAGTGAAATTCATCTTAAACGAATTTCTCTAGGGTTTTTGCGCCGTTTGAGCAGAGGACTTATAAATAGATCCTTAAGTCTTCTGCTGGAGTAAGGAGAATATAGAGGAAAAGCCAAGGAGCCCCATTTCATCCCTTGAGAAAAACATCTCCATTGTTTCAAAGATCATTCTCTTGGATTATATTTCTCCCCCACAACACACATTCATAATTTTAGTGAATCCATTGGAGTGGACGTGTTCATCAAGCTGGAAGAGTTCTTCAAGGTGCTTGCTTGGATGAAGAAATCAAGGTATTCGTGTGAGAAGCTATAGAAAGGTCGGAGTTCCGGCACTACATGTGTGTAGAGATCGAGTGGGTCACTCGTGATGTTGCAAGATAAGTTTAGATGCTCTTGTTGATTTGTAAGTGTTTCTAAATTAGTTGTAACAAACTAAAATTTCTATAGTGGATTAGAGGTGGTGTCTTACACCCGGAGTGGTTTTAGATTTTGAAGAGGTTCTTCAAATGAGTTTCCACTTCGTAACCAAAATCGGTGTGTTGATTTCTCCTTTGATTATTTGTGTTTGTTGATTAATTTTTTTAAAACTGCTATCGTTTCTGTTAAACACCTATTCACCCCCTATAGGTGTGTAAGGTAATTAGCTACCGCTTTTTCAAAAAATAACCAATAGAATAATTGATCTGCAAAGAATATGACAATGAGTTATTAAAAAGATAATAAGAAGCAAGAATAGATATATGTTCTTGAAGAAGTTGAAATTATACACTAGAACATAAATTTGTCTATTGATCAAATTCACCACAAATGTGACGCCCCCAAAATTCTCCTTAAAATAAACACAGGAATCGAGACGTCGGGATGCTGACAACACGAGTCATGCACCCAAACGCCAAGTGATAAGTGTGTGAACACGTGACATGCATAAATAAAAATCGCAACGGAATAATTAAAGTCAATAACTAAGTACCAGAATTTTTAGAAATATTTTACAAACCATTTTAATATAAATTCTCCGACAGTAGATTTAATACAGTCATCTGAAATAAAAATTAAACAAATATATATTTATAAAAATGGGAGAAATAAATTTATCGAGATAACAATTAATAATAATAACACATCAATGGCGGAACCGTCTCCTCAAGCTCGGCCTCTTCAAAGTCTGCATCCAAAAACTACGATGCCAAAAATGGCATTGCAGGTAAGTACAACACAAACAAACTCAAGATAATAAATACATTCATGCAATAACACTATACATGAACAGGATATCGTATGCATGTGACTTAAAATTATCATTCTCAAAATTAATAAAATACTTACACACGCCAAAATCCCGTTTTGACCCAAATAAAACTCTAGTAAAATCAACCATCATTTTCCCAGAAAATGATGACCATAAATTTATTAAAACCACAACCATTTTCCCAGAAACTGGTCCATGTAAAACCAATAATTAAAACTCGTCACTTTCCCAGAAAATGGCCTAAACATCCGTTTTATTAACCGTATGCATCATGATCTCCTTTAGGGACCATCCACACACCTTGACTTTCATCATCATACCGAAGGTAACGACCCTGCATGTGACTTCGGAACGGGCGATGCCTAACTAACCGCGTCCAGCACTTACCATGACCAGACATCCCCTAACTCCCGCCAGCAGAGGAGCCACGGAGTCGGCACGAGAGCGTTACCATCCCGTCCAATCCCTTCGTTGCCCGGCGACGACCCAGGGGACATCACTAAGTATATTCCGCTCCTGAGTGACCAGAGGAGCTCAACCGGGATAATGCCCCATCCCGACTTGGGGTCGTGATACACACGCACCCGAAACCATAAACACAAAGAAAACCTAGTTTTCATTTCCAACACATAAATATGCACGTAAGTACACAATGCAGATGACCATGCACCAAATAACCAATAACTGATAATTTTTAATAATGACCAAATATAATATTTGTTGATGCCAAAAATATATTTAAATTTAAAATTCATTTGAAAAATACTTACAGCAGGTAAAAGCGCAATTCCTTGAACAAACGCTAATCTACAACGTTTGTAGCAGTCACCGATAAGTTGGGGAATCTCATGGAAGTGGTGGTGTGGCGGCACAGCCACTGGAAGGTGGCAAATCGGGGTCAAAATGGGTGAAAACCCATTTTCGACTTTGAGGTTGTACCGAGAAGATGAGGCAACGGTTGGGGAAACTAAGTTAGGGGGATGACCAGCTGGGCGATGGGAGTCTTTTGGTGGCGGTGGTGAGGCCTACAGTGGCTGGACGGCGGCGCGGCAAAAAACAACCCGTTTTAGGACCCATTCCCGGTAGAGGGGTAACCGGAAAAAATGGGTGGCTACTGACGGTGGGTTCTGCTCCCCGGAGGGTGGAGAGTCTAGTGGTGGTGGTCGAAGGCCAAGAGGTGGCCGGCGGTGGCCAGAAAATGCAGAGGAAGTTAAAACACTCATTTCGGGTAAGAGGTCGTGTAGGGGCGGTGGGGTGGCTGGATGTGACATCGCCGGTGCCAGTAAACTCGCTGGCGTGTGGGGGTGAGGTTGGGTTAGGCAGTGTCGCCGGTGAGTGGCCGACGGCGGTCCTGGGGGAGGAGGAAGAAGCGACGGGAGATGAGAGGGAGAGAGAGGGTGCACGGGCTGGGGGGCTGGGCCGAAACTGAGAAAGAAAAAAGAAAAAGAAAAGAAAAAGAAAAAAAAAGGAAAAAGGAAAATGAAGGGAAAATGAGTTCAATTAGAAAAATACAATAAATTAAATAAAAGCCAATAAAAAATACTACAATTCAATATCAATAAAATAAAATATTTAAAATCCAAGAATAAGTTAGTTTAATTTAAAGAAAAATTTAATTATAGAACACTAATTATTATTTAAGAAAGCACATCAATTAAAATCACATAATAAAATAAAGGAAATTAAATTCCACTTATTAAAATAATTACCTCATATTTAAATTAATAAAGAAACAACGTAACTTAACATTTACTAATTAATAGCTCAAATAAATATTTTAAATAATTAAAATATGATTAATAATATTATTAAATTAAATTAAAATAATTAACACTGAAAATAAAATAACATGTAAAAATACACGTAAATCTGGGATCTCACATTCTCCCTCCTTAAAAAGAATTTCGTCCCCAAAATTCAATCGGCTGCAACTAATAAAACTCCAATAACTCACCTACCACATCGTTTAATATTCACTCCAAGTATTAGCATAGTCATTTATTTTCCTCAAACACAATTGGATGTTATTCCATCATAACCGTATAGTTTCCAAATAATATTTCATCTCTAAGACTCCTGAGGTAGCCAATCAATCTGAACTCTATATCTACAAGAACTTTAGTACAATCTCCCAAAATTCTAATGTTCACTAACTCCATACAACATTTTGTGTCACTCTCAAATAACTCTCAAGTTTATCTTTCCAATTTAACCATCAACAAACATAATTTACCCAATCAAAAGATAATTCTCCCATAATAAGTATTGTTCCAAAATTTCCAGTCGCCACTAATTCCTCAAAACTAATGTAAAACTTAAATCTCCAACTACATCGCAAATCATCATGCTTTTGTGCGCACTCTGATAATTCGCTAAATGTATAAAAATTTAAGTCCTCATAAATTATCACCATAAGTAAAAATTAGCTCAACACCTATTAACAAGAAATCATATATCACTCTTCCAAGTCCTAAAATTTTAATTTCTCATAATTCTAATTATACCCCCATAGCTGATACCTAAGCTCCAATGTACATCACCTAATAATCCTGTCAACTCTACTCATTTTAATCAGTATGGTAATCATGATACCCATAATTCTCTCACTCATCTGGACCTTCTATATCCAAAAGAAAGAATAATCCCAAATATTCAAATTTTTATGTGACTTCAAGTCACAACTAAATTCTTTAAGATATCTCGACAAATATTGCTAACTATTAAATTCTCTAAAATATTATACTTGAATTATCCACTCCAAACAATTCGCCCAGAAGCCTAAAATTTATATCTCTTGAATTTATCTCCATCACATCAATTCAACCCTATCACTTAACAAAAAACATTCTCCCAAGTTAAACACCAGCCAAAAACAAATATTCTCCAAAATTTTATACACATAATTATTATACATCAAAACTTCACCAAAAAAATAATTGATCATATACTATCATAAACATTACTAAAACAGATTCCATAACAATATATTAATGATCAACAATTTCACACTCACAAGAAGAGTTCATCTAAAATACACTTCCAACAATCTCCCAGAAATTAAATTAGAAGTTTGAAACTCTAACACTCAGTGAGACCCAGCTAATACATATAAACAGCATGGAAAATATCAACAAAGAAACATAATTACATAAATACCAATAATTTATCAAAACGAATCCATCTCGCTATTTTAAATAATAATATACCCAAATACTAAATAAAACTCAAGTAATTCACATAATTATTATATAAAAACACGAGGGAAAAAGATCTAATAAACAAATAAGTAAAAGCCATTCATTTAAGAAAACAAGATCACTTCCTTTGGTAATCACAAATCACCAAAAACTTTTATTAAATAAAACAAGGAGATTGAATTAAAATAAAAATAGCAAATAAAATAACAAATAAAGTTTTGAAATTCTCCACAAAACCTAACTCTTAAAAATATTTATTGTAAAAATCAAAAAAATTTAAAACCTTTAAAAGAAACGAACTATAGTAAGATAATTAAATAGTAAATTAATTAATAAATAAATACAAACAAGTCGCCGAACAAATCCACTTGTCAAAATAAATAGATAAACTTTCCAAATAAAACAAACAGAAAGACGAAGAGATAATAAATTTAAACTTACATCAAAGCATATGTTTAAACAAAAAACATGGCATCAATTTATTTTAAATTTTTGTCTAAATAAATTTTAAACTTTTAAAAATATTTAAAGACAAAAGCCATAATTTAAAAGAAAAAATATAATAAACAAAATCCAAAACTATCTTGTAGGAAACGCATGATATAAAATTAAAATAACACTAAACACATATGATTAATGCGTAAAAGTTTAATAAAATAAAATAAAATAACCCATAACAAAATAATAAATTTAAAATAAGGGAGCCCATAATACAATTATTCAAACTATAGGATTCAATAAAAATGATAATTTAAAATAATAATCTAATCCGAAATATCCAAATTCCAATTTAAACAAAAACAAAGGCATATATGTAAAATAAATAATTAAATAAATGCTCAACAACTTAACTAAATAAGATCAACTAACTAAAATCTTAACTACTACTCAATTACAATATTGAAAAAAATATTAAAATAAAATAAGACAAAACAAATCAACCAATCAAAATTAAGTTAATTATGAAACAAATAAACAACATGCACATTAAAATAAAAAGCACAACACCACAAAATAAATATTGATAATCTTACCATATATATTAGTAGAAAAACTTAAAGGACAAATAAAATAATAGAATAAAATAAAATAACTAAATCATAAAACAAATAAATTTTTAAAACCACAAATTTTTCTGGTACTGTCTCTAGGTAATTTGCGGATTTACTTAAGAGTCGAACTGCTCTAATACCACCTGTAACGCCCCTAAATTCCCCTTAAAATAAATACGGGAATCGAGACGTCGGGATGCTAACAACACAGGCCACGCATCCTTAACGTCAAGTGCTAAGTGTGTGAACACGTGACATACATAAATAAAAGTCGCAGAGGAATAATTAAAGTCAATAACTAAATAACAGAATTTTTAGAAATATTTTACAAACCATTTTAATATAAATTCTTCGACAGGAGATTTAATATAGTCATCCAAAATACAAATTAAACAAATACATATTTATAAAAATGGGAGAAATAAATTTCCCGAAATAACAATTAATAATAATAACACATCAACGGCAGAGCCGTCTTTTCAGACTCAGCCTCTTCAAAGTCTGCATCTAAAAATTACGACGCCAAAAATGGCATCGCAGGTAAGTACAACCCAAACAAACTTAAGATAATAAATACATTCATGCAAAAATACTATGCATGAATAGGACACCGTATGCATGTGACTTAAAATTATCATTCTCAAAATTAATAAAATACTCACACACGCCAAAATCTCATTTTGGCCCAAATAAAACTCTAGTAAAATCATCCATTATTTTCCCAGAAAATGATGACCATAAATCCATTAAAACCACAACCATTTTTCCAAAAAATGGTCCACGTAAAACCAATAATTAAAACCCTCCACTTTCCCAGAAAATAGCCTAAACATCTGTTTTATTAACCGTATGCACCATGATCTCCCCTAGGGACCATTCGCACACTCTGGCTTTTATCATCACATCGAAGGTAACGATCCCGCATGTGACTTCGGAACGGGCGATACCTAGCTAACCGCACCTAGCACGTATCATAACCAGGCATCCCCTAACTCCCGCTAGCAGAAAAGTCACGGAGTCGGCACAAGAGCGTTATCATCCCGTCTGATCCTGTCGTCGCCCGGCGACGTCCCAGGGGACATCACTCAGTATATTCCGCTCTCGAGTGATCAGAGGAGTTCCACCGGGATAATACCCCATCCCGGCTTGGGGTCGTGATACACACGCACCTGAAACCATAAATACAAAGAAAACTCAGTTTTCATTTCCAACATATAAATATGCGCGTACATACACAATGCAGATGATCATGCACCAAATAACCAACAACTGATAATTTTCAATAATGACCAAATACAATATTTGTTGATGCCAAAAATATATTTAAATCTTAAAATTCATTTAGAAAATACTTACAGTGGGTAAAAGCGTAATTCCTTGAACAAACGCCAATCTGCAGTGTTCGTAGTAGTCACCGATACGTTGGACTAAAATGCTCGGTTTGACACCAAAATTTAGAAAAATACTCTTTTAAGAGTGGAGAATCTCATGGAGGTGGTGGTGTGGCGGCACAACCACCGGAAGGTGGCAAATCGGGGTCAAAATAGGTGAAAACCCATTTTTGAGTTTGAGGTTGTACCGGGAAGGTGAGGCAACGGTTGAGGAAACTGAGTTAGGAGGATGACCAGCTGGGCGAGGGGAGTCTTTTGGTGGTGGTGGTGAGGCCTATGGTAGCCGGACGGTGGCGTGGCGAAGAACAACCCGTTTTAGGACCCATTCTGGGTGGAAGGGTAACCGGCGGAGATGGATAGCTACCGACGGTGGGTTATGCTCGCCGGAGGGTGGAGAGTCTAGTGGTGGTGCTCGAAGGCCAAGAGGTGGCCGGTGGTCATCGAAAAATGTAAAGGAAGTTAAAACACTCATTTCGGGTAGGGGGCCGTGTAGGGGCGGTGGGGTGGCCGGAGGTGACACCATCGGTGCCGGTAGACTTGCTGACATGTGGGGGTGAGGTTGGGCTGGACGGTGTCGACGGTGGGTGGCCGACGGCAATCCTGAGGGAGGAGGAAGAAGTGTCGAGAGATGAGAGGGAGAGAGAGGGTGCACAGGCTGGGGGGGTGTGGGCCGAAATTGACAAAGAAATGAGAAAAAGAAAAAAAAAAAGAAAAAGGAAAAAGGAAAAAGAAGGGAAAATAAGTCCAATTAGAAAAATACAATAAACTAAATAAAAGCCAATCAAAAATACTATAATTAATATCAATAAAATAAAATATTTAAAGTCTAAGAATAAGCTAATTTAATTTAAAGAACAATTTAATTATAGAATAGTAATTATTATTTAAGAAAGCACATCAATTAAAATCACATAATAAAATAAAGGAAATTAAATTCCACTCATTAAAATAATTACCTCACATTTAAATTAATAAAAAAACAACGTAACTCAACATTAACTAATTAATAGTTCAAATAAATATCTTAAATAATTAAAACATGACTAATAATATTATTAAATTAAATTAAAATAATTAATATTGAGAATAAAATAACATATAAAAATACACATAAATCTAAGATCTCACAACAAACCTCATCCAGAGTGAAGAAAAAAAAGGGAGAAACATACCACAACAATAGTAATAACAAGATCATCCCAATGTTTCTCATATGCAAGATGAATTGCAAGGCTATCGCTTTAATCCTTATCCTTGACAAATTCATATATAAATGATCAAAACTAAATGCTAGAAAATGAACATACTTTTTCCAGGATCCACTTGACAAACCCACCATACTAGCTATCCTAAAAATAGGAGTAGCAATCTGAGATGCTAACAATGTACTATTTTTCATATAAAAAACATTACCAATAGATAACTCTAACATTTACCTCACAGCTACTAAGCTGATAAAACTAAGCACTTTATACATAATTAGATCTTCAATGCACTATTTTTCATATAAAAAACATTACTCTGAGTCCTATAAATCTTTCTACTAAGCATACAGAAATAGCCATATAAAAAGGAGCTAAAATACAGCTCAAAACAAATAGCTGGAGCATCTATTGCAGTTCCTATCTAAAAAATCAACTCACAATAGCTTCCACACTTGCAACAGCCGCTGCCAACTCTCCACTTACATCAACTCACAGTTCAATGCACATGTTAAGTGTCACAAAGGGCCATGGAATCTCACTTCCACATAACCTACAAAGAATATGATGCATTCACAATACAAGGAAAAATTAATAGTACTCAAAAGCTTCAAAGTATTCTGCATATCCTCTTCACTACTTTGATACAACCTTACAACCTAATGTAAAATTGTTAAAAGTGTCCTAAAATAGAAAGTAATTGAACTCTTTGTAATAAAGGGCGTTATCATGCTTCTAGTTCAAAATGAATGGCTGTAATAATAGAAGATCCAAAACTGTTAAAAATAAATATGGCATCTAGATACTAGAATTGAGGCATAAGTTACATGTGAACAAGGATTAGCTTCATATAATAATATTTATCTCTTACATAACAGAAAAAAGAAGTTACATGTGAACAAGGAACGAGGGGAGAAAAAATTAAGCCTTCATTCATATTATGATGCCATTTAGAAAGCAAAAAAGGAAATACATATCAGGTCAACTGTCAGACAAATGTCGCAGTCCAAAGCATTTGACAAAATATGCTTACTCTTGCCTCTTTATGTGATAAAGAAATTAAATAATAAAAACAAGAGGAACCTAAAATAGAAATTGCATTAAGAGAAAAAAAAAATACTTCAAAATCAATAGATATGTATTGATGCTGCCAACACAATAAAGATACCAAATCAAACAATAACAAGCATAAAGTATTAGAAAAAGTAATGACATTTCCTTATAGCAAAAATAAAAGAAAGTGATGACATTTCCTTATAGCCAAGACACGCTCTACCAATTAAGTTTTGTATTTGATTTGAAGGAAGAAATCAAAGTTGAATATCAAAGATAACAGTGATGACATTTAGCATTATAATGCTCCTTATCCTCTTGGATGAAAACCAAGATTTCCTCCACAAAGGCTACTTTCTAGCAAGCAATTTCAATCCCACCTTCAAACAATTCTGAGCCTTAGCTTTCTTTATCATCTGCTTCAATATAAAGAAAAACCAACATCAGTTATAAGAATGTTAACAATTATATTGGTTTTTTGTATTCTCAACACTTTCACATGGCATGATTATAATTTTTTTGCTTCCAAACTTAGCTTCAAACTTCTCTTTAAAATATCCTAACGTAAACATATTTTTTCTTATAATTTTTTTTAAACAAATTAATGAATATTTATAGAAAAAGTAGAGATCAGATCACAAAGCAAGTACTAATTTAAATATTATGCTTCTCAACACACATCACCACAAATCACATACAATATTCACAAGGAAAGTACATATCAGCCACCAAAACAAGCACCAATTAAAATATTATACATCGAAAACACCACAGATCAAATTAGTTTCCAGAAAAAAAAGGAAATATAAATAAAAACCAAATCCATAAGGCAAAGTAGGGATTTTTACCCTTGCCACACAATAGAAATCAAAATAGATCAATTTGAAGAAGCAGTCTAGTCCAGGGCAAAAATAGAAATAATGTTTAGCTCGTTGATGAAATTTAGACTAGGAGTCCACCCTTTGGAAATGAGAGAGCATGAGAGAGAGAGAGAGAGAGAGAGAGAGTGAGAGAGCGAGAGAGATGAACAGAGAGAGATAGAGAGAGAGACGACCGGAGAGGGAGAGAGACTCACCTACGAACCAGGACGGCGACGACAACGGCACGATAGCGTGATACAACATGGTAGGGAAGCGCAATCACACACATAGAGAGAGAGGGTTGGGGAGAATCTCGGTGGGGGGGTGGTATCGTAGAGATGATATTAGAGATTAGGGAGAAATGAGGAAATGGGTGGAATGCGCACCGATCTTATTTTTAAAAGATAATTTTCGACGCTACACAAGCGTCGTAATTAGTTCAAAAGTCACAACAAAAAATAAATCATCAGCATTAGCCCAGTGTGCATCGAATTTAACCATTTTTTTTTTATGAACTATCTTTTGTCAGAATAAGTAACTTTTCTTGCGAAACAACGAAGTGCCAAAAATGGTATGTAAAAAATACGTATTTCCTGCATGACTTGTGTTCTTCAAAAAAGACTTGGTCACAAAACTATTTTTTGTTGTAGTGATATCTCACTCTCTTTAAAGAAATTCAAAGTTTTTGCAATTTATAATCTCTCAGATTAACTGGTATGATAGAACACGTTTTTATCTGACTCTTCTATGATATAATTACAGTCCAACTGATCGTCATATAGCTCAAACCAACGCTACACAAGTGAATGAACTCAAAGTTAAAAAAAAAACACATTTTTTTTATCAGAAAAAATCTCTCAAAAATATATAGTCACCCAAAGTTTTTGTTCTCACTTTCTCTTAATATATATATATGTATATATATAGTTTCTCACTCTATACACCTTGAACAATCGAAAACACACATAATTCCAAAGTCTAGGCATTCCCAACGTTAACAACCCTTCAAAGCCAACGTTTAACATCCCAACGTTAACAAACTTATGGAATTAGCCAAAACACTAACTATTCTAGTAAGCCTTCAAGCCATGTAAATACCCAAATAACGGCAACTTTATTCCAAGCCGATTAAAACAACGTTTAACAGCAATAAAACTCATAACATATCTAATAACTAAAAAAGTTTGTAACAGTAGTTCTTTTCAAAACGCCGGCTAAAGCAACATGAATTACAAATAGTAAATGAGGATGTTTTTTTTTTTTATAACCGAAAGACAATAAAAGATGACAACAGCCAACGTTAAAATTAAAAAGTTTTTCCGAATTCTTTTTCAATTACCGTCTTGAATGCCAAATTTAATCACTATAAAAAATTATGACAATTTATTAATTACAAATATTTATTATAGTCACTAATAATTTGTTTTAATCACTAATAATCTTTTTAGTTATAAATATTTGATCACAAATACTTATTTTTTTATTGTAAATAGGAGGAAACCAATGTACTACAAGAAATCTGCCTATCTATAGCTAACTATTCTCTATCAAAATGGTTATTCTTTATCAATTTTCATAACAAATAATCATATTTGCAATAAATAATCCGTCAAAGATACTAATTTTTTTTTATAGTGATGGTAATTAACTCATTAATGAAAAGAAACGTAACAAATAAATACTTTATTGAAAAAAATTCCAACAAAATATATGTTACTTCTTGCTGAGTTATAAAGAGAATCAGTACTTGAGATATATCTTATCATGATAAATTAACTATCAATGCATGCATGGCGGGCGCATTAAGCTGGTTTAATATTAGTACTTTAATGTGTGCCAATAATAATATGTATGTATGTATGTATGTATGTATATATATATATATATATAAGCCATATAACCATTCATGTCCATCGTTGTACCCCTGGACCATTTACCAATATTATATCATTATAAAAAATTATTTATTCGTAATCAATTATTTTTTTATTAAAATGATTATTTTTTTTTATCAAAATTAATTTATTTTTACAATAAATAATTAATTTTGTCTCAAATAATTTGTTACAAATATTCATTTTTTTGTAGTGTATTAAATTAGGAATTATTAAGATATAGTTATGCAAAATTAACCATGCAATCATCTGATAATTAACTGAGAGACAATAACTAGTGGTGTGTGATTAATTAGAGCTGGACTCAAAGGAAAGGCAAGGGGGGATGAATTTGATTCAACCTTTTATTTTCTTTAGAGTTTCTAGTCTTTATTTTCTTTTTCTTTTTCTTTCTTTTTCTTTTGTCTGGCAAAGCTTAAAGTACTCTGGCTAAGCTAGTAATTGGCTTCTCTGGACATTAATTAACGCGTTCTTTAAGTGGATGGAAGCCGGCGGCCAAGTGATCATGATTTAAGTACTTTAAAAGATGACTATGGTTAACTTTGCACCGGAGTGGACTTTGAACAATGGCAGGCACAGTGATCATGATTAAGCTAGCTAATCGCCAAAGTTATCCATTGAAGATCATAATGATGTGACAGATCTGAATTATAATGGCATACACACACACATATATATATATATATATATACACATACGCACGCCACACATACATATAACTTTCAGATGATCATCACTTGGAAAGCTGCTGTAATTAACTAGAAAGGGTGGTGAAATTGGCAAGAAGGAAATAATAAAAAGAAGAAAGAATGACTGGTGGAACTAACTAACTAACTATATATATAATAAGTGAGAGTAATGGAGGCACAAAATGCTTATTGCTTTTTGGATTGGAATGGCCAAGGACTATGAGTTTTGACTATCAGTAGCTATATAGCTTTCCATTTCATTAGAAAATTTTGATTCTTATTATATAGTCCGCAAAAGTACACCTTAAAGCTAGCCCCGCGCCGTCGGCCATATCAAGATGCGTCCCCACTTCGTATGTTAATTAAGATCAGGTTTTTTCACGAGATTGCGCTGCATACCTCTTGTCCTTTGTGGTACGTACGTGGAGATTCGCTGGACTTACAATCGCAGACTTTCGTTAATGATCATGTCGTTGTACATTCTTGTTGTTAGCTAGATTTATCTAATTGCCGTGAACGGTAATAGATCGAAGAGAAAGACGGAGAGACCAGAAACATTTGAATTTATATATGGTAACAAGATTATGAACATAATTATTTCCGAAAGATCAGCGCGCAATAGTTATTAGGTTTGTATCACTTACGTTGAAAACTGGAAAACTGGAAAACTGGCTAATTATAGGTTAATTCGGTATTTATTTTATTTACATAATGTTGATCAAAGCTATATATGATCTATTAATATCATGTCTTGCATCATGTGTGCAATACGCAAAATTAAATAACACACACACACACACGATTATATATACTGCATATAGATCAGACAGAACATCAAATAAACATTAATTCCATCCATACATAGGGAATTATGTTATTTTATTATTTTGGTGGGAGCGGGAGGAGTACAGCTTTAAAATTTATTATTTTAAACTATTTTGAAATCATTTATATATAAATTATTATTTTAAAATTATTTATATATATAATTTATTTATATATAAACTATTTTAAAACGATATCTGAAATAACGTTGATATCAAAAATCTATTGACTCTATCAAAAATTTAATACAAATGAAAATTTGAAATATTTATTTAAAATATTTTTATATCGTATCTATCAAAGATTCAAATAAAATTATAAGAAGTTTAATAATTTTATTTTATCCTTTAAATATAAATGTTTATTATTCACCAATTAAAATAATTTTTATTATTTTTTAGTATGTTTGTTGGATGAATAAATTATAAATATATTTATTAATTTTATAAATGATATATTATATTATTATTTTGATAAATTTAATATGAGATTATGAATATAAACATATTAATTTTTTTTTATCAAATTTTTACTTTTTATCAAATTATAAAAAATATTTTAATAAAACTAATGTCATTGCTCTAATTGTCAGTTTCCGGAGACAATGGTTAAGAAAAGCAATTTTATTCCTTAAAATATATATTCTGGTACGAAAGATCAGCGATATTAAAGACGAGTATAAAAGTATGAAAGAAAGACAAAGACAAAGAGCTAGAAAAGGCCGAGGAATCTTCTGCATGAGATTAAAGAAATGATTAGCACCACTAGTATATAATATATGCAGTATGTTTTGGCGCTTTTATTAACTTTATTCCAAGATTGAGGGAAAGGGAGAGGGGGGTTTACTCTTTAATAATGGAAGCACGCCTAGGGCGACAAGTACCGATCTTCTTCATATCATTTTAACCATATATATATCTCCTCGGGGAGTGCTATTCACTCTGATGGTAAGTGTTTCGATACCATTCCATATTTTTTTTTGAATTTTTTTTATATATAATTTTTAAGTAAATATTTTAAAATAATATTATAATTTTTTTATATTTTTAAAAAATATAAAAAAATGTAAAAAAAATCATGTAAAAAATATGTTTTTTTTATATATTTTTTATATTATTTTTCTAATATATTAAAATATTATCAAAAAATATAAAAAAAAATCATAATTTTATTTAAAAATATTTACTTAAAAATCATATATAATTTTTTTTAAAAAAAATAAAGAAAAAGAAAACGGCATGGGATCGGGACAATACCATAAGAGTGAAAAGCATTTTCCATATCCCCCAGATATTGCAATGTGCGTGTCTTTAATTTATTGGAATCTTTCTCAACTTCCAAGCCACGTGCGGAAATTTCGAATTAAATATTGTGAGGATGAAATATTTCAAGTAAGACCCAAACCTATTATTTAGTACACTAAAAGACAAGAATAAAGAGAAGTTGAGTGAATCAGATTACATGGGGAACAGGCCATAAAGAGAAACCACACGCAAGAAATAATATCCAAACCAAAACCTCTATATATAAAAAGGTAGCAATAAGATGAAGTCTCGCTGGATATCTCTCTAGCTGTACAAAAATTCATTTCATCTATCGGATCATCTGCTTCATCTTTTCAAATGAACTCAATAGTTCATATAAGTAAAATTATGTATTTTATGTACGTACAATGAGTTTCTTGAGAGACTGTAAAAATATTCATTATAGTGGATTCTCTTTTCCAAAATTTCGTGGATGTAGGCCTTATGCCGAACCACATAAATACTGTATTTCTATATTTATTTATCTGCTATCCGCGTACGTATGGCTACACCGGAGTCTCACCGGGAGCCCCAAATGACACCCATCAAAGCCCAACTCATCCCAGTGGGCTGAAAATGACTCATTTTCCTGCCCTGGCCTGTTCACCGATTTTTGTGGCATCAACATTGGCGTCGTCTGTGGGATAGTTAGACCAGAGGTGGGAAAATGATATTTTCTGGAACACTCGACGACTTCTCAGACATGCAAACGATGTCCCAGCCAGGTGAGTATTCTTTATTGTGCTATTTTTTTGTAAAATATCAGGCAAATGTGAGAAAATATCTCGCCTAAGAAAAAGAATTGTTGTCCTCATCTCTTTTATATATAAATATTCAATATTTTCTCACGGACACTACACTCGCCAATTATTATTTTTATCTTACAAAAATAGTACATGTATACAAGCTCGCCGGATAAAAGTCAGGCGAACACACTCACAGCATAGTGCATACAGGCAGATCACGTGCACTGGACGTGGAAAGTATTGTGCACTTAAGTGCACAGTGCGGTTGCATGTGCATGGCACTATGGCACTATACAGTGCCATGCACAGCGCACGGGCATGGCAGGGTGCCGTGCCCAGTTCGTGGCAGGCGCCCTGTCGCCCAAAGACTCGTAGCGCTCCGCCGCGAGTCGTGGATCTCTGCCAGCGGTCCCATTGTGACGGCCCCACAACCAAGCGCACGGGCATGCATGCCCATGCATGCACGCCCGGCGCGCCCCACGGGACTGGCTTTAATCCTGTGGGCCCTCCACGGGGTAGCTGCCGGCGGTCACCACCGTGACCGCCGGAGGTTTCTGTCTACGGCGGGGCATCAACCCGTCAGAGACATGCCCGTGCACGCACTCACGTGCATGTGTCAGGGAATTAAGCCCAAAGCTCACGGCGTTGCGCCGTGAGCTCGGGCCACCATCCGGCGATCACCACCATGACCGCCGGAGTTTTCTGTCTCCGGCAGGGCGTCAACCCGCCAGAGACATGCCCGTGCATGCATCCACTCGCACGCACGTCGAGGAATCGAGCCCAAAGCTCACGACGTTGCGCCGTGAGCTCGGGCCACCATCCGGCGGTCACCACCATGACCGCCGGAGTTGTCTGTCTCCGGTAGGGCATCAACTTGCCGGAGGCACGCTCGTGCATGCACCCACGTGCATGCATGTCAACGTGAAGGTTGTCTCCGGTACCCCTCGCCAACCTCATGGCGTTCTCTTGCCTAAACCATCATCATCAACCCGCCACTTCTCAGGCGCTCGCCCAACTCTCACCTACGAGCACCGTGCTCACCTCGATCACCAAACTCACCACTCACCTCACGAGCCCACACGAACACTGCCATGAAGTCCAGCCCGATTTGCCATGCACACTAGCTTACCCTCTCGGGCACTTGCCTTCCTTCACTCACGGCTGCCAAAACACCATTCGGCACCACAGGGGATCAGGCATCCTCTCGCCATTTCTCGGGCGTTCGCCCACAACTCACCCGTGAGCGCCATGCATGCTCGCCCTCACCTTTCAGGTCATATTTCCCAGTCGCCCAAGTCGCTCACCAGCTCGCCATACAACCCACTCGCCAACAGACTACCAAAACCAGCTCGTCATGCATGCTCGCCAAACCTAGCTTGCCTGATCACCTCTCACAACTTGCCTCGTGCTCGCTATCACAGCACATTCACAACCGTCGGCGAGCTCCCCCTCACCTCTTCAACTTCACGGAACTCGCCCAATACACATTCATTTAAAGAAATAACTTACCATTTGCTTATTCGTGACCACCATTTGGTCACCACATGGGCTCAGACCGCCCTACATGCCTATAGCTCACGAATGGATCACCATACTCTCCACAACTTATCATATTCACACAGCTCGCCAAAATTGTATTCGAACCATAACTTTCCTGCTCACACTCTCGTGAGCTCACCAATCATGCTCGTTTTAAAAAAAAAAAAAAAGAGAGACAAATCACTCGCCACCTTGAATCACGAGGATTAAAAATGCTGCAATATTACGGAATCGATTTTAACAAATTTTATACTCTAATTGTACACATTCATATTCAGATTCAGCACTCGGACTCAGTGACATGAAAAATCATATTTCTATTAAGAAAATTATGTTACAGCGTAAAGTTGACGCACCTATTCCACGGTGACACCAGCTCCATGCTTGTCATACGGGATTAGGTTTAGTCGCGAGGTCGTTCAGCCACCCATGACCAGCCCAATGATTCGTTCGTCAAGGGCTCGAGGCTTGAGGTCCAGCACCCAAGCTCACTCGTCATGTCCTTACATCCATGATAGGCTCGAGGCTTGCGATCTGCCCACCAAGCACACTCGACAAGCCTCATCTTGGATGCTTGCGAATTACGGGGTTGAATCTCGGGTCTAGGCTTGCACCTAAACCCTCGCACACTTGATTTCCCGCCAATGACCGCTTGTGGATTGCGGGATTGTAAATCCTCACACCTTATGACATTTTCTTAATAAAATATATATTGCATGTTTTCATGTCATTCTTACCTGAGGCTCGAAAGACAAACCATCACTTTCTCGATTTTCAGATACTTTAGAATTCCCACCAAAGTGTCTTTGGTAAGAATTTGCAGGGTTCTGTGAGGGTGAAATATCTCAAGTAGGGCCCAGACCTATTATTTAGTGCACTAGAAGACAAGAGTGAAGAGGAGTTGAGTGGACCAGATCACATGGGGGACAGGCCATAAAGACAAGCAATTGACATACGCAATAAATAATATCCAGACCAAAACCTCTATATATAAAAAGGCAACAATAAGATGAAGTCTCACTAGATATCTCTCTGGCTGTACAACAATTCATCTCTTCTATCGGATCACCTGTTTCATCTTCTCAAATGAACCCAATAGTTCATACCAGTAAAAATATTTTATTCACGTACAGTGAGAGTCTTGAGAGACTGTAAAAATATTCATTATAGTGGATTCCCTTCTCCAAAATTCCGTGGACGTAGGCCTTACGCCGAACCACGTATATACTGTGTTTCTATATTTATTTATTTGCTATCCGTGTGTGTATGGCTGCATCGGAGTCTCACCGGGGGCCCCAAACGACACCCATCGAAGCCCAACTCGCTCTAGTGGACTGGAAATAACTTATTTTCCTGCCCTGGCCTATTCACCGATTTTTGTGGCATAATCAAATCCCTCCACAAACAATAAAAAGATGAATGATCAAGCTCCTATACACACACGCATAGCTTAATTTCAAAGATAAATTAATGCAAATGCTTGAGGATCGAGATGACACCCTGCATAAATATGTTAATAAAATACACAATAATATAATAAGAATTACAATAAATACAATATCATAACATAAAAAAATTACAATAAAATAATATTTAAATTAATGACATCAATTTAGTTGATGCACGAAAATCGATATCTCACTTTCTTTAAAAATATTTAAACCTTTTACAATATACAATCTCTCAGATTAACTGGTATAATAGAACATCTTTTAAGTTGAATATTCTATAATATAATTATAGTCCAACTGATCGTTATATAACTCAAACCAATTCTGTACAAGTGAATGAACTTAAAGTTTTACAAAAAAATACACATTTTTTATCAGGAAAAATCTCTTAAAAATATATAGTCACCCAAAGTTTTTATTCTCACTTTCACTTCAAAAGAAAAAAAAAACACACACATGATTCCAAAGCCTAGGCCTTCCCAACGTTAACAATCCTTCAAACCCAACGTTTAACATCCCAAGTACGTTAACAAACTTATGGAATTAGCCAAAATACTAACTATTTTAAGGATCATTTAGATTTGAAGATGAAATGAGATAAATTATAAATAATAAAATTGAGACTAATTAAAATAAATTGAAATGAATTATAAATAGTCAAACTGAAACTGGGTTTGAAAAACAGACCACCCCTTAATAAGTTTTCAAGCCATGAAAATACCCAAATAACGGCAACTTTATTCCAAGCCCATTGAAACATCGTTTAATAGCAATAAAACTCATAACATATCTAATAACTAAAAAAGTTTGTAACAGTAGTTCTTTTCAAAACGCCGGCTAAAGCAACATGAATAATATTACAAATAGTAAATGAGGATGTTTTTTTCTTTTTATAACCGAAAGACAATAAAAGATGACAACAGCCAACGTTAAAACGTTTTTCCGATTCTTTTTCAATTACCGTCTTCAATTCCAAATCTAATCACTACAAAAAATTATTTATAATTTAAATAATTTATTAATCACAAATAATTCATTTTAATCACTAATAATATATTTTAGTCATTAATAATTATTTTCATTATAAATATTTGATTATAAATACTTATTTTTCTTGTAATAAACAAGAGAAAACCAACCGTCATTAATGAAAAGAAACATAACAAATAAATACTATTTATTAAAAAAAATACCAACAAAATATATATCACTTCTTGCTGAGTTATAAAGAGAATCAGTACTTGACATATATCTTATCATGATAAATTAACTATCAATGCATCCATGGCGGGCGCATTTAGATTTAATATTAGTACTTTAATGTGTGCCAATAATAATATATATGTATACTTATATATATATATATATATAGAAGCCATATATAGCCATTCATATCGATCGTTATGTTGATATGTGTTTTACACTCTTGATTTGAATTGCGATTTTCAATCCTAATTTGCAACATAAAAAATAGAGGGTTGGGTTCCTCGACCCTTAGAACTTTTCGATACTTTTGTTAGAGAAAAATGTGGATAGATTAAAGACAACAATCAGAGAGAGCTTTTAGATAGATGTTTTATACCTTTTTTAAGTGATCTATTCTTTTCTTTATATGTGTTGAAGTATTGATCAGGTACACGTGTAATTATCCAGGACTATCGGATAGCAAATCATTCCCTTCTACATCCTGGATTTTCTAAGATCATTTATTAGTTTTGTTTCTTCTCAATAATATTTCTATTAATATGATTACCTCCGAGCAATCAGTAGGTATCTTTGGATATTTATATCAATCCGCATTTAATGTGATATGTTACCTTACCAGGCATTAAATGTTTATATGATTTCTGATTATCACACTGTCAATGTGTCAGAGATAACTGTGACGAACTTACTAAATTTATCGTCTTTGTATAGTAGGAGTTCACATGGGAGGAATTTAGTTTGAGTAGAGAGGATTTAGAATCCAACTGAAGAGATTATAATATAATTCCTTCTAAGTCTCCGAAAGAGGAGTAACAAGCGGGCGCCACTTCGAATGGCGTCCATCATCTTATCCCTTATCGTAATTACCCCCTCACACATTATACCCCTAGACTATATACCCATATATCATTATAAAAAAATTATTTATTTATGGTTAACTATTTTCTGTTAAAATGACTATTTCTTATTAAAATGAGTATGTTTTTGCAGTAAATAATCATTTTCATCTCAAATAATTTGTCACATATACTCGTTTTTTTATAGTGTATTAAATTAGAATTATTAAGATATAGATTTGAAGGCTTTAGGCAAATATTAAGTTATGCAAAATTAACCATGCAATCATCTGATAATTAACTGAGAGACAATAACTAGTGGTGTGTGATTAATTAGAGCTGGACTCAAAGGAAAGGCAAGGGGGGATGAATTTGATTCAAACTTTTTTTTTTTTAAGTTTCTATTTTTTTTTTCTTTTTCTATTTTTTTCTTTCTTTTTCTTTTGTCTGGCAAAGCTTAAAGTACTCTAGCTAAGCTAGTAATTGGCTTCTCTGGACATTAATTAACGCGTTCTTTAAGTGGATGGAAGCCGGTGGCCAAGTGATCATGATTTAAGTACTTTAAAAGATGACTATGCTTAACTAATTTGCACCGGAGTGGACTTGGAACAATGGCAGGCACAGTGATCATTAAGTTAGCTAGCGCCAAAGTTAGCCATTGAAGATCATAATGATGTGACAGATCTGAATTATAATGGCATACACACGCACATATATGTGTGTATACACACGCCACACATACATATAACTTTCAGATGATCATCACTTGGAAAGCTGCTGTAATTAACTAGAAAGGGTGGTCGAATTGGCAAGAAGGAAATAAAGAAAAGAAGAAAGAATGACTGGTGGAACTAACTACATATATATATATGTATATAATAAGTGAGTAATGGAGGCACAAAATGCTTATTGCTTTTTCGATTGGAATGACCAAGGACTATGACTATAATGGTTATATAGTCCCCAAAAGTACACCTTTAAGCTAGCCACGCGCCGTCGGCCATATCAAGATACGTCCCCACTTCGTATGTTAATTAAGTTCAGGTTTTTTCACGAGATTGCGCTGCATACCTCTTGTCCTTTGTGGTACGCACGTGGAGATTCGCTGGACTTATAATCGCAGACTTTCTTTAATGATCATGTCGTTGTACATTCTTGTTGTTAGCTAGATTTATCTAATTGCTGTGAACGGTAAAAGATCGAAGAGAAAGACGAAGAGACCAGAAACATTTGAATTTATATATAGTAACAAGATTATGAACATAATTATTTCCGAAAGATCGGCGCGCAATAGTTATTAGGTTTATATTGAACTCTTGGTATTGCTTATAACTTATCCGGCCAGAATATCACTTACGTTGAAAACTGGAAAACTGGCTAATTATAGGTTAATTCGGTATTTATTTTATTTACATAATGTTGAAATTAACTTAATTTACATGATGTTGATCAAAGCTATGTATGATCTATTAATATCATGTCATGCATCATGTGTGCAACACGCAAAATTAAATATAACACACACACGCACACATGATTATATATACATATAGATCGGACAGAACATCAAATAAACATTTCGATCCATACATAGGGAATTATGTTATTTTATTATTTTGGTGGGGGCGGGAGGAGTACAGCTTAAAGCATAAGGAAACACACGTTGCGAAGCGATCGACATAGGAGCTAGCTAGATCACTCCACAAAAACCCAAATTAACTACGTACTTACATATATATAAAGCTCCATTAATATGGCGATCATGATGAGCTAGTGGCAATGACCACGATTGCCAGGTGTACAAGGGTTAGGGCCTGAAGGCCGTGGTATCTCTCGGCCTACTTGATGATCTTGTGGAATTAATGACACTTTTTTTAATGCTGATGTGTACTTCATCATCATTTCATCCAAAGGCCTTGCATCAATAGTAGTGACAAGACTACTGTTGGTGGTAAAGATCAAGAACGCCAGGAACACAACCTTCGCAGCATTGCAGATCATCTGGAATAGGAATCCCATTTTTCAAGATCGAAGTACTGGGACTAATACTTAGCTAGCTTATAACTTGTTGAAGAAATATGTGCTCATACCATGCGGTTTATATAGCTCCATGAAGTTGCTCTTATATACTGGCAAAAGTTGCAATAGGCATTAGCTAGCTAGCTAGCTTGATTATCAAGTTTCCATTTTTTTTCATATAATATTTGTAAAGAAATAAAGGAGGAACACCACAAATATTGCGTGCTGATCAGGCCCAGTCATGAGATCGATTCTATTATTTTAACTTTTAGTATTTTTGTTTTTCTTGACAGGTAATATTTATGATATTTTATATGTAATCAGAAAATTATTTATAATTAAAATACTATTTTTTAATCGTAAATAGTATTTTTCTTGTAGTGTGAATAACTATAATATTTGATCCAAAAAGAAAAAAAGAAACAGAAAGCTCAGCAAAACCATTATTACTAACTACTACTGATTAATACTCTTCATTAAAGAGAGGCGAAAATCACCAACTGTTCTAAAATATATTAACATCACAAAATGAGAAACCGGAAATACGTCAACAAGTAGTTATTATAATCTTAGAGCTAGCACGTACACGACCTCTAGCTTTTTCATAGATAGCCTCTGTCATGAACACCAATCAAGCACATGCAACCAAAAGACACGTTAATCATGATGCATTAAACCAATTTGTATGTAGGGGTTCGTCACTGATCTAAGCACTTTTTTTTTAAGGTATCATAATCGTGATAACCGACTTAATTATAACCGTAATATTGTTATATCTAAGTTCCGCTTTTTTAATTGAGAGAATTAAGTTTGTATGTGATGTACCGTTGAGTGATGAATATATTAGAGGGAATTCATTGGGTTGAGATCACACACAGCTAGGGATGAATTTTGGTGCTTTTCATAGGAAAGAATTACAGCCAGAAAATAACTTTAATATTCCCCAGTACGTTTTTTTTTTTTTAATTGAGAGATTTAAGTTTGTATTTGATGTACCATTGAGTGATGATTATATTAGAGGGAATTCATTGGGTTGAGATCACACACAGCTAGGAGGCCGGATGAATTTTGGTGCTTTCCATAGTAAAGAATTACAGCCAGAAAATAACTCTAAGCTGAACTCGATCAACCGGTCCTGATCTCTCCCATATTCCCCGGTACGTTTTTTTCTGTTCTTTTTTTATTAGGAAAAAATTAGGTGATGACCTAAACATCTTTTAAAAAAAAAAACAAAAGAATTTCTACTTTACATAATGTATGTGTACGTACGGCCCTATATAAGATTTACATCATGATGATCAGTAATATACTTAATGGCAGCTTCGTTGCTAGCTAGCTTGTCGATCCATATATACCCGGCCACGACGACGTCGTACCGGCCGATGCGACGTTACTCAAAACATGCACGTACGACAAATGAAGAGAGAATCTGAGAGTGCTTTGATCATTAATTAGCTTTTGAGAGATTGAAAATGGAGTGGCTTTTTTTTTTTTTAATCAAAAAGCAGCAGCAAGATACCCCATTAAAGGGATACGGGTGAAAATGGGAAGGATTTGCTCATATGCATATGTGCTAGCTTTTTCTAACTCTCTCGCCCTTTTGTTATTTTGATTTGGATATATTTGCCATTTGGCCGACTTATTCTCATTGCCTGGTTTTTCCTCAGTATATATTATATATTTTAACTAATTAAGCCAATGAAAATGATTAATTGTGTTGCGAGAAGGTAATGATGGGTTTTCTGGTTTCTCCCAAATTCATTTCATGTTGGATTTTTCATAGTGATCTGCATGCATGAGCAAATTGAACTAGATGACCATGATTTCATGGTACTTGATCAGATTGATTTTGCATGTTTATCTAATTGGCTTTTAATTTAACGGTAGTACTGAAGTAATATACTTTTATTTATTTATTTATAAAAGACATATAGGAGACTTGTAACGTCTTGAACTTGTATATATATATATCATTATTGATTTGCAAATGATCATGCTTGAAAAACTGAAAATTAATCTTGCTTATTAAATACATCATTCCTTGTTCGCTCCCATATATGATATAAGGTTAAAAAGAAAGTTTCCCCCATTAGAAATAGAATCGCTGAAAAATGATTGTAAGAAAAAAGTAATTTAAAAAAAAAATATATAGAATACATATCTAAAATTTAAAGATATATAAATAAGAGTAATTAGGAATAGGCCGCCGTGACCACCATTCGGTCACCACATGGGCTCAGACCGCCCCTACATGCCTACAGCTCACAAATGGATCACCATACTCTCCACAACTTATCATATTCACATAGCTCGCCAAAATTGTATTCGAACCATAACTTTCCTGCTCACACTCTCGTGAGCTCACCAATCATGCTCGTTTAAAAAAAAAAAAAAGAGAGAGACAAGTCACTCGCCACCTTGAATCACGAGGATTAAAAATGCTGCAATATTACGGAATCGATTTTAACAAATTTTATACTCTAATTGTACACATTCATATTCAGATTCAGCACTCGGACTCAGTGACATGAAAAATCATATTTCTATTAAGAAAATTATGTTACAGCGTAAAGTTGATGCACCTATTCTACGGTGACACCAGCTCCATGCTTGTCATACAGGATTAGGTTTAGTCGCGAGGTCGTCCAGCCACCCATGACCAGCCCAATGATTCGTTCGTCAAGGGCTCGAAGCTTGAGGTCCAGCACCCAAGCTCACTCGTCATGTCCTTACATCCATGATAGGCTCGAGGCTTGCGATCTGCCCACCAAGCACACTCGACAAGCCTCATCTTGGATGCTTGCGAATCGCGGGATTGAATCTCGGGTCTAGGCTTGCACCTAAACCCTCGCACACTTGATTTCCCGCCAATGACCGCTTGTGGATTGTGGGATTGTAAATCCTCACACCTTACGACATTTTCTTAATAAAATATATATTGCATGTTTTCATGTCATTCTTACCTGAGGCTCGAAAGACAAACCACCACCTTCTCGATTTTCAGATACTTTAGAATTCCCACCAAAGTGTCTTTGGTAAGAATTTGCAGGGTTCTGTGAGGGTGAAATATCCCAAGTAGGGCCCAGACCTATTATTTAGTGCACTAGAAGACAAGAGTGAAGAGGAGTTGAGTGGACCAGATCACATGGGGGACAGGCCATAAAGACAAGCAATTGACATACGCAATAAATAATATCCAGACCAAAACCTCTATATATAAAAAGGCAGCAATAAGATGAAGTCTCACTAGATATCTCTCTGGCTGTACAACAATTCATCTCTTCTATCGGATCACCTGTTTCATCTTCTCAAATGAACCCAATAGTTCATACCAGTAAAAATATTTTATTCACGTACAGTGAGAGTCTTGAGAGACTGTAAAAATATTCATTATAGTGGATTCCCTTTTCCAAAATTCCGTGGACGTAGGCCTTACGCCGAACCACGTATATACTGTATTTCTATATTTATTTATCTGCTATCCGCGTGCGTATGGCCGCACCGGAGTCTCACCGGGGGTCCCAAACGACACCCATCGAAGCCCAACTCGCTCTAGTGGACTGGAAATGACTTATTTTCCTGCCTTGGCCTATTCACCGATTTTTGTGGCATAATCAAATCCCTCCACAAACAATAAAAAGATGAATGATCAAGCTCCTATACACACACGCATAGCTTAATTTCAAAGATAAATTAATGCAAATGCTTGAGGATCGAGATGACACCCTGCAGAAATATGTTAATAAAATACACAATAATATAATAAGAATTATAATAAATACAATATCATAACATAAAAAAATTACAATAAAATAATATTTAAATTAATGACATCAATTTAGTTGATGCACGAAAATCGATATCTCACTTTCTTTAAAAAAATTTAAACCTTTTACAATATACAATCTCTCAGATTAACTGGTATAATAGAACATCTTTTAATTTGAATACTCTATAATATAATTATAGTCTAACTGATCGTTATATAACTCAAACCAATTCTGTACAAGTGAATGAACTTAAAGTTTTACAAAAAAAATACACATTTTTTATCAGGAAAAATCTCTTAAAAATATATAGTCACCCAAAGTTTTTGTTCTCACTTTCACTTCAAAAGAAAAAAAAACACACACATGATTCCAAAGCCTAGGCCTTCCCAACGTTAACAATCCTTCAAACCCAACGTTTAACATCCCAAGTACGTTAACAAACTTATGGAATTAGCCAAAATACTAACTATTTTAAGGATCATTTAGATTTGAAGATGAAATGAGATAAATTATAAATTATAAAATTGAGACTAATTAAAATAAATTGAAATGAATTATAAATAGTCAAACTCGGTTTGAAAAACAGACCACCCCTTAATAAGTTTTCAAGCCATGAAAATACCCAAATAACGGCAACTTTATTCCAAGCCCATTGAAACATCGTTTAATAGCAATAAAACTCATAACATATCTAATAACTAAAAAAGTTTGTAACAGTAGTTCTTTTCAAAACGCCGGCTAAAGCAACGTGAATAATATTACAAATAGTAAATGAGGATGTTTTTTTCTTTTTATAACCGAAAGACAATAAAAGATGACAACAGCCAACGTTAAAACGTTTTTCCGATTCTTTTTCAATTACCGTCTTCAATTCCAAATCTAATCACTACAAAAAATTATTTATAATTTAAATAATTTATTAATCACAAATAGTTCATTTTAATCACTAATAATATATTTTAGTCATTAATAATTATTTTCGTTACAAATATTTGATTATAAATACTTATTTTTCTTGTAATAAATAAGAGAAAACCAACTGTCATTAATGAAAGAAATATAACAAATATATACTATTTATTAAAAAAAATACCAACGAAATATATATCACTTCTTGCTGAGTTATAAAGAGAATCAGTACTTGAGCTATATCTTATCATGATAAATTAACTATCAATGCATGCATGGCGGGAGCATTTAGGTTTAATATTAGTACTTTAATGTGTGCCAATAATAATATATATGTATACTTATATATATATATATAAGCCATATATAGCCATTCATATCGATCGTTATGTTGATATGTGTTTTACACCTGATTTGAATTGCGATTTTCAATCCTAATTTGCAACATAAAAAATAGAGGGTTGGGTTCCTCGACCCTTAGAACTTTTCGATACTTTTGTTAGAGAAAAATGTGGATAGATTAAAGACAACAATCAGAGAGAGCTTTTAGATAGATGTTTTGTACCTTTTTCAAGTGATCTATTCTTTTCTTTATATGGGTTGAAGTATTGATCAGGTACACGTGTAATTATCCAGGACTATCGGATAGCAGATCATTTCCCTCTACATCCTGGATTTTCTAAGATCATTTATTGGTTTTGTTTCTTCTCAATAATATTTCTATTAATATGATTACCTCCGAGCAATCAGTCGGCATCTTTGGATATTTATATCAATCCGCATTTAATGTGATATGTTACTTTACCAGGCATTAAATGTTTATATGATTTCTGATTATCACACTGTCAATGTGTCAGAGATAACTATGACGAACTTACTAAATTTATCGTATTTGTATAGTAGGAGTTCACATGGGAGGAATTTAGTTTGAGTAGAGAGGATTTAGAATCCAACTAAAGGGATCATAATATAATTCCTTCTAAGTCTCCGAAAGAGGAGTAACAAGCGGGCGCCACTTCGAATGGCATCCATCATCTTATCTCTTATCGTAATTACCCCCTCACACGTTATACCCCTAGACTATATACCCATATATCATTATAAAAAAATTATTTATTTATGGTTAACTATTTTCTGTTAAAATGACTATTTCTTATTAAAATGAGTATGTTTTTGCAGTAAATAATCATTTTCATCTCAAATAATTTGTCACATATACTCGTTTTTTTATAGTGTATTAAATTAGAATTATTAAGATATAGATTTGAAGGCTGTCTTTAGGCAAATATTAAGTTATGCAAAATTAACCATGCAATCATCTGATAATTAACTGAGAGACAATAACTAGTGGTGTGTGATTAATTAGAGCTGGACTCAAAGGAAAGGCAAGGGGGGATGAATTTGATTCAAACTTTTTTTTTTTTAAGTTTCTATTCTTTTTTTTTTCTTTTTTTTTTTCGTTCTTTTTCTTTTGTCTGGCAAAGCTTAAAGTACTCTAGCTAAGCTAGTAATTGGCTTCTCTGGACATTAATTAACGCGTTCTTTAAGTGGATGGAAGCCGGTGGCCAAGTGATCATGATTTAAGTACTTTAAAAGATGACTATGCTTAACTAATTTGCACCGGAGTGGACTTGGAACAATGGCAGGCACAGTGATCATTAAGTTAACTAGCGCCAAAGTTAGCCATTGAAGATCATAATGATGTGACAGATCTGAATTATAATGGCATACACACGCACATATATGTGTGTATACACACGCCACACATACATATAACTTTCAGATGATCATCACTTGGAAAGCTGCTGTAATTAACTAGAAAGGGTGGTCGAATTGGCAAGAAGGAAATAAAGAAAAGAAGAAAGAATGACTGGTGGAACTAACTACATATATTTATGTATATAATAAGTGAGTAATGGAGGCACAAAATGCTTATTGCTTTTTCGATTGGAATGACCAAGGACTATGACTATAATGGTTATATAGTCCCCAAAAGTACACCTTAAAGCTAGCCACGCGCCGTCGGCCATATCAAGATACGTCCCCACTTCGTATGTTAATTAAGATCAGGTTTTTTCACGAGATTGCGCTGCATACCTCTTGTCCTTTGTGGTACGCACGTGGAGATTCGCTGGACATATAATCGCAGACTTTCTTCAATGATCATGTCGTTGTACATTCTTGTTGTTAGCTAGATTTATCTAATTGCTGTGAACGGTAAAAGATCGAAGAGAAAGACGAAGAGACCAGAAACATTTGAATTTATATATAGTAACAAGATTATGAACATAATTTTTTCTCAAAGATCAGCGCGCAATAGTTATTAGGTTTATATTGAACTCTTGGTATTGCTTATAACTTATCCGGCCAGAATATCACTTACGTTGAAAACTGGAAAACTGGCTAATTATAGGTTAATTCGGTATTTATTTTATTTACATAATGTTGAAATTAACTTAATTTACATGATGTTGATCAAAGCTATATATGATCTATTAATATCATGCATGCATCATGTGTGCAATACGCAAATTTAAATAACACACATGATTATATATACATATAGATCAGACAGAACATCAAATAAACATTTCGATCCATACATAGGGAATTATGTTATTTTATTATTTTGGTGGGGGCGGGAGGAGTACAGCTTTAAGCATAAGGAAACACACGTTGCGAAAAGATCGACATAGGAGCTAGCTAGATCACTCCACAAAAACCCAAATTAACTACGTACTTACATATATATAAAGCTCCATTAATATGGCGATCATGACGATGATGAGCTAGTGGCAATGACCATGATCGCCAGGTGTGGGGATGTAAGTACAAGGGTTAGGGCCTGAAGGCCGTGGTATCTCTCGGCCTACTTGATGATCTTGTGGAATTAATGACACTTTTTTTAATGCTGATGTGTACTTCATCATCATTTCATCCAAAGGCCTTGCATCAGTAGTAGTGACAAGACTACTGTTGGTGGTAAAGATCAAGAACGCCAGGAACACAACCTTCGCAGCATTGCAGATAATCTGGAATAGGAATCCCATTTTTCAAGATCGAAGTACTGGAACTAATACTTAGCTAGCTTATAACTTGTTGAAGAAATATAGCTCCATGAAGTTGCTCTTATATACTGGCAAAAGTTGCCATAGGCATTAGCTAGCTAGCTAGCTTGATTATAAAGTTTCCATTTTTTTTTTATATAATATTTGTAAAGAAATAAAGGAGGAACACCACAAATATTGCGCGCTGATCAGACCCAGTCATGAGATCGATTCTCTTATTTTAACTTTTAGTATTTTTGTTTTTCTTGACAGGTAATATTTATGATATTTTATTTGTAATCAGAAAATTATTTATAATTAAAATTGTATTTTTTAATCGTAAATAGTATTTTTCTTGTAGTGTGAATAACTATAATATTTGATCGAAAAAGAAAAGAAAAAGAAAAAACAGAAAGCTCAGCAAAACCATTATTACTAACTACTACTAATTAATACTCTTCATTAAATAGAGGCTAAAATCACCAACTGATCTAAAACATATTAACATCACAAAATGAGAAACCGGAAATACGTCAACAAGTAGTTATTATAATCTTAGAGCTAGCACGTAGACGACCTCTAGCTCTTTCATATATAGCCTCTGTCACGAACACCATGTTGAGGACCACCCATGTGTTGATATTCTCCAACTCATCTTGAGGTCCACTCATGTGGTGATATTCCACATTGTGATGAGAACCACCATGTGTATTGGAATGATTGAGCATCTCCAGCTCATGTTACATGGAGGGAGAAGTCCAACCTCCCCCTATAAATAGGAGAGGAATGTTGAAGCTAAGATCATCCCAACAAGAAGAAGTGTTTGAGTGTGTGAGAGTGTAAGTGCCATTTGAGAGATAGAGAAGCATTGAGAGTGTTTGTAATCTTGTACAAACATTTTGAATAGTAAGTTTCCGCTCCAGTGGACGTAGGCAAATTGCCGAACCACTTCAATATTGTCTCTATCTATTTTATGTTTATTTTCTGGACAGCATTAGGCACAACAATTGGTATCAGAGCTTCGGTTCGTGCTATCCAGAAAATTGCAGTTGCTCGAAATCAACTTTTGATCACACCAAAGCGTTCCTCTCGTCAAGACGGATCCGTTGCCGTGAACGGCATCGAAAACGAACATCGGAGGAGCCCGTACGCGCCATTTGAAGGTCGGAGCGTGTATCACAAGCGCCTAACAGATCTGGACCGTCCGATTTTTAGATCTGATTTTGAGCTTGATCTTAGCCATTTGGAGTCCGATTTCGACGATCAAATAGTACTTTCCAACTATTTGGATCATTCCGGACTCATCCGTACGGTTAGAATTTCGAAATTTGTTTTCTAAAATTTCTTAATTAATATGGAAGGTGTTGGGGAAGTTATGAACTCTGGAAATACCAGCAGTTCAGGGCGCAGGTCCACAGTTTCAAATGCCAAGTTTGAAGTTGAGAAGTTCGATGGAACTTCTAACTTTGGTATGTGGCAATGTGAAGTGATGGACATTTTGATCCAACAAGAGTTGGATATGGCGTTGGAAGAAAAACCCAACGATATGTCAGAAAAGGATTGGAAGAAGCTTAATACCCAAGCTTGTAGTACAATCCGTCTGTGCCTTACCAAAGAACAGAAGTATTTTGTCATGAGAGAGGCAAATGCAAAAGAACTTTGGCAGAAATTGGAGGATAAGTTCATGAAGAAGAACATTGAGAGTCGTTTGCATTTGAAGAAAAAGCTCTTCAGATTCCAATTTCGTGAAGGTATTAGTATGTCTGAACATTTGAATAGTTACAATCAAATTCTTGCTGATCTACTAAACTTGGATGTTGAAATCCAAGATGAAGATAAGGCTTTACTTTTGTTAAATTCCTTACCCGATACATATGATCATTTAGTTACAACATTATTGTATGGGAAGGAAAAAATTAGTTTTAACGATGTATCTAGTTCTCTGATTAGCAATGAGTACCGAAAAAAGGATAAGCAGGTACAGCTAGATACATCAAGTGAAGCACTGACAGCAAGAGGGAGAACGCGGTCAAGGTATCCCGGAAAGAAGAAAGGTTTTCAATCGAAAACTCGGGCCACATCACGTGGTTCATCAGTCGGCAGAAAACTCGCTAAAGATGAGTGTTCCTATTGTCATAACAAAGGACACTGGAAGAAGGATTGTCCCAAATTGAAGGGACAATAGAAGAATCAACCCACCACAGCCAATGTCGTGGACAAAGATGAAGATCTAGACATTGCCTTGATAGGTTCATCATTCATTTGTCATCCCGATGAATGGATTATGGATTCCGGATGCACTTATCATATGTGTCCCAATCGGGACTGGTTTACTGACTTCACAGATATTGAAGGTGGAGCAGTACTTATGGGTAACGACAGTGCCTGTAAGACTCGGGGGATAGGTAGCATTCGGTTGAAGCTGCACGATGGAACTGTCAAGACTTTGACCGAAGTTCGATTCGTCCCGGACTTGCGGAAAAATCTTATCTCATTAGGATCTCTGGATTCGAAGGGATTCAGAATCACTATTGAAGACGGAACTCTCAAAGTGGTAAAGGGAGTTCAGGTGGCTATGAAAGGCTTGAGGCGAGGAAACCTGTATTTCTTGCAGGGAAGTACTGTTGTTGGAAGAGCTTCTACAAGTTGTGAGAAGCTAGATGAGACTGATGCTGACACCACCAGACTTTGGCATATGCGTATGGGACACGCTGGAGAGAAAGCTTTGCAAACACTCGTAAAGCAAGGCTTACTCAAAGGTGCAAAGACTGGTAAGTTGTCTTTTTGTGAGCACTGTGTATTGGGGAAGCAGTCACGGATCAAGTTCGGAACCGCTGTTCACAATACACAGGGGATACTTGACTATGTACACTCCGATGTTTGGGGACCTACCAAAATTGCATCTTTGGGAGGTAAGCATTGGTTTGTAACTTTTGTCGATGATTATTCTCGCCGTGTGTGGGTGTATCCGATGAAGAATAAAGATGAAGTGTTGAACATCTTTCTTGTTTGGAAGAAGATGATTGAGACTCAAACCGGTAGAAAAATTAAGCGGCTCAGATCAGATAATGGAGGGGAGTATACTCTAGACCCTTTCATGGAAGTATGCCGGAGAGAGGGAATAGTCAGACACTTCACGGTACGAGGAACACCGCAGCAAAACGGTGTGGCAGAACGGATGAATCGTACTTTGCTAGAGAAAGTACGATGTATGTTACTGAATGCTGGATTTAGTAAACAATTTTGGGCTGAAGCTGTGACATATGCATGCCACCTCGTCAACAGACTACCCGCAGCTGCCAATGGCGGGAAGACACCCATTGAAATGTGGAAAGGTACACATGCTACTGATTATGACTCTTTACATATTTTTGGATGTCCAGCTTACTATCATGCTAAAGAAAGTAAACTTGACCCTAGAGCCAAGAAAGCAAAATTCTTAGGCTTTAGCTCTGGTGTAAAAGGGTATAGACTCTGGTGCATAGAGTCTAAGAAAGTAATTATCAGTAGAGATGTTACTTTCAACGAATCTGAGATGCTTAAGTCACATAAGCATAAAGATTCCAGTGAAGGCAGCTATGATGGCGAAACACCTGGTGATTCGCAGAAGGTGGAGTTTATCACTCCAAATGATTCAAGAGAAGACAGACAAGAGGAGGTTGATAGTCCAGTCACAGCACCTCCAAGTCAAATTGAATCAATAGCAACCAACAGACCGAGACGAGAGAAACGTGTACCGACACGTTATGCAGACTACGTGACATATGCACTACCAGTTGAAGGGGGTGAGATCCCCACCACTTACAGAGAAGCCATACAATCCAGTGAAAAGGATGAATGGATAAAGGCGATGACTGAGGAGATGCAGTCTCTTCATAAGAACCAGACTTGGGAACTTGTGCCACTGCCACAAGGAAAGAAGTCAATTGGCTGTAAGTGGATCTTTAATCAGAAAGATGATCAAGTTGCTAAAAATAGAATTCGATACAAAGCTAGATTGGTAGCCAAGGGCTACGCTCAGACAGAAGGAATTGACTACAGTGAAGTATTCTCTCCTGTTGTGAAGCATTCATCCATTCGGATATTGCTAGCTTTGGTTGCACAATATGATCTTGAGTTAGCACAACTTGATGTGAAGACAGCTTTCTTGCATGGTGATCTGGAAGAGGAGATTTATCTGTCTCAACCAGAAGGGTTTAAAGAAACTGGTAAAGAAAATTGGGTCTGCAGGCTGGAGAAATCTCTCTATGGACTGAAGCAGTCACCTCGGCAATGGTACAAGCGGTTTGACCGTTTTATGATGGATCTGAAATACACTCGTTGCCAATACGATCATTGTGTGTATTTCAGAAAACTTGCAGATGGATCTTTCATTTATTTGCTTTTATATGTAGATGATATGTTGATTGCATGTAAAAGCAAGGTGGAGATAAATCGTTTGAAAACTCAGTTGAGTCATGAGTTTGAAATGAAAGATCTAGGAGAAGCACGAAGAATATTAGGGATGGAGATCAGCAGAGATAGGGTGAAATGTACAGTTCACCTTACTCAAAAGCAGTACTTGAAGAAAATATTGCAACGCTTCAATATGGACTCAAAGTCGAAGCCTGTGAGTACTCCAATGGCCCAATATTTTAAGCTCAGTGCATTGCAGTCTCCTAAAGATGATGAAGAGCGGGACTTCATGAAGAGTGTCCCATATGCAAGTGTTGTTGGTAGCCTAATGTATGCCATGGTGTGTACACGACCTGATATCTCCCAGGCCGTCAGTTTGGTCAGTCGTTATATGCATAATCCTGGAAAGAAGCACTGGCATGCGGCTAAATGGATTCTACGGTATATTCTAGGGACCGTAGATCTTGGTTTGAAGTTCGAGAAGAGTGAAGATAATCTAGTAACTGGATACGTTGACTCAGACTATGCAGGTGATCTTGACAAACGGCGGTCGACAACTGGATACGTGTTCACTATGTCTGGAGCACCAGTTAGTTGGCGATCAACTTTGCAGTCTACGATTGCACTGTCATCCACAGAGGCTGAGTATATGGCTGTAACAGAAGCCGTAAAAGAAGCCATTTGGTTACAAGGATTGGTAACAGATTTGGGAATTGAGCAGCAAAAAGTTACCGTTTACTGTGACAGTCAGAGTGCAATTCATTTGGCCAAGAATCAAGTTTATCACTCTCGAACAAAACATATAGATGTCCGTTTCCACTTCGTACGTGAGATATTGGAAGAAGGGGACATTCTACTTCAGAAGATTGGCACTGAAAATAATCCAGCAGATATGTTGACAAAAGTTGTCACTGGAATCAAGTTCCAACACTGCTTGGACTTGATTAATATCTCACACTGCTGAGCACCTAAGGGTGCATTGGCGCCTTAGGGCGCATTTAATAGCGGAAATCTTTCATGGAAAACGAACATTTCAATAAGGAGGTGAAATCATTGCAAGGATGCAACATGTAGTATCCTAGTATGGCACACTTGGGTGGAGGGGGTGATTGTTGAGGACCACCCATGTGTTGATATTCTCCAACTCATCTTGAGGTCCACTCATGTGGTGATATTCCACATTGTGATGAGAACCACCATGTGTATTGGAATGATTGAGCATCTCCAGCTCATGTTACATGGAGGGAGAAGTCCAACCTCCCCCTATAAATAGGAGAGGAATGTTGAAGCTAAGATCATCCCAACAAGAAGAAGTGTTTGAGTGTGTGAGAGTGTAAGTGCCATTTGAGAGATAGAGAAGCATTGAGAGTGTTTGTAATCTTGTACAAACATTTTGAATAGTAAGTTTCCGCTCCAGTGGACGTAGGCAAATTGCCGAACCACTTCAATATTGTCTCTATCTATTTTATGTTTATTTTCTGGACAGCATTAGGCACAACACACCAATCAAGCACATGCAACCAAAAGACACGTTAATCATGATAACTGACTTAATTATAACCGTAATATCTAAGTTCCGCTTTTTTAATTGAGAGAATTAAGTTTGTATGTGATGTACCGTTGAGTGTGAATATATTAGAGGGAATTCATTGGGTTGAGATCACACACAGCTAGGGATGAATTTTGGTGCTTTTCGTAGGAAAGAATTACAGCCAGAAAATAACTTTAATATTCCCCAGTACGTTTTTTTTTTTTTAATTGAGAGATTTAAGTTTGTATTTGATGTACCATTGAGTGATGAATATATTAGAGGGAATTCATTGGGTTGAGATCACACACAGCTAGGGATGAATTTTGGTGCTTTTCATAGGAAAGAATTACAGCCAGAAAATAACTTTAATATTCCCCAGTACGTTTTTTTTTTAATTGAGAGATTTAAGTTTGTATTTGATGTACCATTGAGTGATGAATATATTAGAGGGAATTCATTGGGTTGAGATCACACACAGCTAGGAGGCCGGATGAATTTTGGTGCTTTCCATAGTAAAGAATTACAGCCAGAAAATAACTCTAAGCTGAACTCGATCAACCGGTCCTGATCTCTCCCATATTCCCCGGTACGTTTTTTTCTTTTCTTAATTTTTTATTAGAAAAAAATTAGGTGATGACCTAAACATCTTTTAAAAAAAAAACAAAAGAATTTCTACTTTACATAATGTATGTGTACGTACGGCCCTATATAAGATTTACATCATGATGATCAGTAATATACTTAATGGCAGCTTCGTTGCTAGCTAGCTTGTCGATCCATATATACCCGGCCACGACGACGTCGTACCGGCCGATGCGACGTTACTCAAAACATGCACGTACGACAAATGAAGAGAGAATCTGAGAGTGCTTTGATCATTAATTAGCTTTTGAGAGATTGAAAATGGAGTGGCTTTTTTTTTTAATCAAAAAGCAGCAGCAAGATACCCCATTAAAGGGATACGGGTGAAAATGGGAAGGATTTGCTCACATGCATATGTGCTTTTTCTAACTCTCTCGCCCTTGTTATTTTGATTTGGATATATTTGCCATTTGGCCGACTTATTCTCATTGCCTGGTTTTTCCTCAGTAATTATTATATATTTTAACTAATTAAGCCAATGAAAATGATTAATTGTGTTGCGAGAAGGTAAGGATGGGATTTCTGGTTTCTCCCAAATTAATTTCATGTTGGATTTTTCATAGTGATCTGCATGCATGAGCAAATTGAACTAGATGACCATGATTTCATGGTACTTGATCAGTTTGATTTTGCATGTTTATCTAATTGGCTTTTAATTTAACGGTAGTACTGAAGTAATATACTTTTATTTATTTATTTATTTATTTATTTATATGTCATTATTGATTTGCAAATGATCATGTTCGCTCCCATATATGATATAAGGTTAAAAAGAAAGTTTCCCCCATTAGAAATAGAATCGCTGAAAAATGATTGTAAGAAAAAAGTAATTTAAAAAAAAAAATATAGAATAAATATCTAAAATTTAAAGATATATAAATAAGAGTAATTAGGAATAGGCCGCCGTTACCAATACTCTTAAAGAAGCATAGAATAATTACGGCTGGTTACATGTAAAGAAAAACTTTAGTCTATTTGAAGAATATTCCAGATCAGAACGCGCGTTTGTTTTACTTCTTAAATTAATATATAAGCTGCGTCCACTAAATAGTGCTGATCTAGCTAGATGGTGATCATCAAAGGCGTATACCTTTCTAGTTGAAAAGATTTTGTTGCTAACTATTTAGATGTTCACTAGCTGTTCCTTTAATTTTTGACACTTAATCTTCTTATTTATAGAATTAACTGATGATCATGCAGATCAGAGCAATAACATTTGTCGTTTTCACTAAAAACAATTATAATAAAGGTAATCTTTTTCCATTCTTTATACATGTAAGCTTTACAGAAATTATATAAGGACATGAGAAGAAACGTGATTCAATTAGATCATACGTATTGATGAAGCTGAAGAAAAGAAAAAAGAGTGGAAGATATCAATTATAAACCACTGGCTAGTCGCACGCGTCACATGATCATGATGGTATACGTACTTCCATCTCAACCGTTGGAATAGTACTGAATCCTTGGCTTATCAATTAATAATTGAACCCATCCGGTATATATAATATTCTTCAAAAAGGATTAAGGTCTTTATATATGAATATTTAATGCTAACAGGAGGGAGCATGATCTACGTAATCACATTACTTTTGATCTCTCATATATCCATCTCAATCATGGGAATAGTGTGCGCATATGATCTGCACTTACGAGAGTTAATAATATGATCATTCAAATGATTAACGGGGTACAAGATCGTGGTCACATGTATGTCCTTTTACATCGGCGGCCTATATTATATTATATATATATATATATATGAATGCTACAAAAAATTATATAAAAATAATCTCATGAACATAATTTTATGACTTATTAAATTTATTTTATAATAAAATAACTTTACCATCTGAGGAAACAAATGAAAACACATCAATTAATCAATTTATTTAATTAATTGCGTAGATTACGTACCGAGAAAATTAGTAGTATATATATATATATATAATTAAAGCTTAGCGAGTCTTTTGGAGCATTTTGAAACAAATAAAGCAAATGATGTTTGCCAATATTGGACTTTGATCATCAGCAAACCACTATAATGAGTCATGCATGCTGTATCAGACTTTAGTTTCAATATTGGTTTTGAAGACTTTCAAATTAACTAGCATATTATATATATATATATATATATATATATATAATATGTCGTGTAAAAGGATTATCACAAACAAAGTAATTAAGCCTGTTTCCACGTTATTCCGATAACGAATGCCAATATATATGTTTCCACCAAAGTTTTCTACGTTCAAAGTAAACCAAGATCATCAAGCGGCCAATGTCCGAGTAATATATATCTATCTATCGACCGGGTATGTACTTATACATATCGTCTGGGACTCGGTCAAGCTAGCTAGGCCGGTTGGTCTACATGACTCTTTATTTGCAAACGTTTAATTACTATGTTCTTTTGTTCTTCTTCTTCTTTGATCAGCATATATACTTTTCCATTCAAAATGCCCAAGAAGGCAAATTAAGCGTACCACGAGTTTTATCATGAGTTGAATTTCTGACGCCGGACATATTAATATATAAGACTATTTAGAAAAGTGTTATTCCTCTCATAGTCTCATCTCTACAAACTATGCATCACACTTGTTTTAAATTTTATTTTTTTTTCTCTTATCAAATGTGTAGTATATGGATCCTGACTCCTGAGTAAAAAAAATTCAATTATTTTAAAAAGAATAAATTAAAAAAAGTGTGATACTATTTAGAGATGATAAGTATCAAAACTCTTAAGAATTATCATGACGGCTAGCTAGTACGTAATCAATAGATAGAAATTAAGAATTGAGATTGAGATCAAAAGATGCAACACAAAGAAGATTATGAGATTAGGGTTTATTCGTAAAAGCAACCCAAAATCCAGGATTAAATAGCTTATAAGAAATCCAAGATTTTGAGATTTTTGCCCAAAAAGCTGGCAAAATCCCAATAATTGAATAAAATATAAAATATAAAATAAAATAATAAGTTTCTTGTAAAAAATCTAGTCCAATTAAAATAAGAGTCATCATATCTCTAAAAGTGAGCAAAATATTATCATAAAAGAGAAATATAACTTAAATAGATAATTCAGAAGATCAAAGATGAGATCATAAATAATTTCGGAATTTTAAACGAAGATCACCAAAGCATAATGTGGTGATTATAATGTAGGCATTGAAAATAATTTTTCTAATTGAAATCTTATGAGTATTTTTTATACGTAATAGCTAGTACTCAAAACCAAAATTGTGGCCGTTAAAATACTAGACGTAGTACTGTCGATGCATGCGCAATCTTTACATTTTTCTCTGCCATTCTCAAGATAATCCAACGCTATCAATGTGAAATTTGCCAATTCAGTACGTACCATTAATGTTAAATCTGGATCCCAAACCTAAAACCTGGGAATGATTAGCGGGTTCTATAATTGTTACGTATGGCTTTGTACGTGGTCGCCACTGCATTTTAAACGTTAAGGGCTAATTCCAAGCACGACTTTACCATTAAACTTAATTATAAATGTAAATGCACGGATCATTTAGAGGCTAGGTTGGAAATTAGGAGCTGGGTTTTGGTTTCACAAATTAGGGGACCAAAACGTTTTCACTTAATTTGCAAGGTTAGTTTATATTATGTTTCCACGGAAAAAAATAAAAAAAAAAGGAAGAAGAAGAAACTTTAGGATTCAAATCAAAGCCAGTTTCTTCATTTGAGACCGACCCATTCAACGTTTTCGCGTCTTTAATCTTGAGCGACTCTTACCATAAATAATAGTCAAGAGTCCTATAAGGATTCAAACAATATATTTTAAAAAACTGGAAAAATCAACTCACGTACACAAGTTCGTTCCGGCCTGCATATAACATATATAAATACCCACAAACGATCCTTGGCAAGTACTTCATCAAATATAGCCATATATACTTAACTATCTTGGCTTATTTTTATCTATAGAACAAGCTGCTGATCATCAATATCATGAGGGTTTTAAAGATGCTTTTTGCAGTCACAACAGTGCTTTCTCTTATGAGCATGCAGGCAAATCAGGCCAATTGCAGAACCTTTCATGAAGATCAAAGGCGCCTTTTGTTAGGGTCATTGGAGAAGGGTTCAGTAGTCTCTGATCCATCTGCTTCCAATCCACGCACCTTCTTTGGCAACAATATGGCTGATCATTTGTCGTTTGGATCGCTACAGAAAGTTCTTGATCATGATCTGCCTGTGCCGAATCCGGCCTCTCAAATTCCATGCTCTATGGCTCATGATCAGCTTGTTCCTCCAATATCTGGACTCAATCCGGACACTCACAGCCAAAGGACACTCATGAACGGTCATGATCAGTCCATGAATCATCTGTTGCTAAATTCACTGCAGAAGGGTCCCGTCCCTCCCTCTTCGCCAAATCCAACTGAACCATGATATTGCATCCATGCAGGCTTGTCTACAAAATGGAAATAGAGGCCATTCAACATGACCCATGACCGGTAGTATTAACAATGAAATGTTAAAAATAATACTCAGGATGTGAGATCCCGGATTTACGTGTATTTTTACACGTTATTTTATGCTTGGTGTTAATTATTTTAATTTATTTAAATAATATTATTGGTCATATTTTATTTATTTAAGATATTTAATTGAGCTATTAATTAGTTGATATCGAGTTACGTTGCTTTTCTTATTTATTTTAATAAGTTAATTATTTTAATGAGTGGAATTAAATTCTTCTATTTTATTATGTGAATTTATTTTATCTGCTTTCGTTATATTATTTATTTATATTGTTGGGGCTTTAAATATTTTATTTTAATGATATTAGATTGTAGTATCTTGGCTGGCTTTTATTTAATTTGTTGTGTTTTTCTGGTTGGACCCTTTTTCCCTTCTTTTTCCTTTTTCTCCTTTTTCTTTTCCTTTTCTTTTCTTTTTTCCTTTTTCTTTTTCTTTTCTTTTTCTCTTCTTCCTTCCCAGACCCCCCCCCAGCCCGCGTCCCCTGCTCCCACTCCCCTTCGCCCGTCTCTTCTCCTCAGCCCCAGGACTGCCGCCGGCCACCCACCGGCGACACCGCCCAGCCCAACCTCACCCCCTCACGCCGGCGAGCTCAACGGCACCGGTGGTGTCCCCTCCGGCCACCCCACCGCCCCTACACGGCCACAAACCCGAAATGGCCATTTTTGCTTCCCTTGCATTTTCCGGCCACCGCCGGCCACCCCTTGGCCTCCGACCACCACCACTAGACTCCCCAACCTCCGGCGAGCATAACCCACCGCCCAAAGCCACCCATCGCCGCCGGTTAGCCCCTCCACCCGAAATGGGCCTTAAACGGGTCGTTCTTCGCCACGCCGCCGTCCGGCCACCGTAGGTCTCACCTCCGCCACCATTCGACTCCCCTCGCCCAGCCGGTCAACCCCCTAGCTCAGTTTCCCCAACCGCGGCCTCACCTTCCCGGTACGAGCCCAAACCCGAAAATGGGTTTTCACCACTTTTGGCCCCGATCCGCCACCTTCCGGTGGTTGTGCCGCCACACCACCACCTCCATGAGATTCCCCACCCTTCAATGAGTACCTCCCTAAATTTTGGGGTCAAACCGAGTGTTTTAGCCTAACGTACATGTGACCGCTACAAACGCTGCGGATTGGCGTTGTTCAAGGAGATGCGTTTTTACCGCTGTAAGTACTTTCCAAACAAGCTTTAAGATTTAAATATATTTTTGGCATCAACAGTTGTTGTATTTGATTATTGCTGATATGTGATGGTTGATGTTGGTATTTGTTGATTGATTGGATTATTTAAATGTTGGTTAATTGTTGCATGGTTGTCTGCATTGTGGATTTACGCGCATGCTCATGAAAATATTTGGAAAGTGGATTTTGGCATGATTTTGGATATTTATGTGTTGAGAATGGAATCTGGAATTTAAAGTGAGTTTAATGGATTTTATTGGTTTTGGGCTGAGTCATAACGGGGACGGCGATACGTAACGCCCGTTGTGATCAGCGTGTGAGTGTGTGGGTGACATAATGGGGACGGCGATACGTAACGCCCATTATGGTCATCAGGGTGTGCATTTCATATCGGGGACGGCGATACGTAACGCCCGGTATGAAATGAGTGTGTGTGGATCGTAATGGGGACGGCGATACGTAACGCCCATTATGGTTTCGGGTGTGTGTGTAATCATATCGGGGACGGCGATACGTAACGCCCGGTATGATCGATTTTGAGGATATTATTTTTATGGAAATGATGGGTGATTTTATGGTGGATTAAATTGGGATTTTGACGAGTGGTTATTTCATCGATTTTGAGGAAGATGATTTTGAGCCTCATGCATATAGTAATTGTTCTTGGTTGTTGTTGTGGCATTAATGTATTTATTGTCTTAGGTTTGGTTGGGTTGTACTTACCTGCGATGCCATCTTGGCGTCGTAGTTTGCTTTGGATGCAGACTTTGGACAGGCCGAGCCTGAGGAGACGGCTCCGCTATTGAGGTGATATTATTAATTGATATCTCGGGAAATTTATTTTCCCATTTTTTATAATTATGTATTCGTTTAAATTGTATTTTTGGATGACTGTATTAAATCTCCTGTTGGAGAGTTTTTATTAAATTGGTTTGTAAAATATTTCTAAAAAAATTCTGGTACTTAGATATTAATTTATTTTCCGCTGCGACCTTTTATTTATGTATGTCACGTGTGCACACACGTTTGACACGTGTTGTTGGGATGTGTGACCCGTGTTGTCATCATCCCGACGCCTCGATTCCCGTGTTATTTTAGGGGGAATTTGGGGGCGTCACAGGTGGTATCAGAGCAGTTCGGCTCTGGGTAAATCCGCAAGTTACCTAGGGACAGTACCAGAAAAGTTTGTGGTTTTTAAAATTTTATTTGTTTGATGATTGGGTTATTTTATTATATTATTTTATTTGTTGTCTTAGTCTTTCGACTAATTTATATGGTAACATTATCGGTATTTATTTTGTTGTGTTGTGCTTTTTATTTTAATATTTTTATTGTTTATTTATTTTCATAATTAAATCGATTCCGATCGATTGGTTTGTTAGTTTATTTTATTTTATTGTAATATTTGTTTAATATTGTAAATGGGTAGCAGTTAAGATTTTTGTTAGTTGATTTTATTTGGTTAGGTTGTCGAGTATTTATTTAATTATTTATTTATTTTATATATATGCCTTTGTTTTTGTTTAAATTAGAATTTGGATATTTCGGATTAAATTATTATTTTAAGTCAATCTATTTATTGAATCTGTTATTTTAAACAGTTGTGTTATAAAATTCCTTATTTTAAAGTTTATTTATTTTTTTATGGGTTATTTTATCGTCTTAAGCTTTTATTCAATTATCGTCAGGATTTGCTTTTAATTTCAGTTCATAGGTTTCCTATGAGATAGTTTTGGTTTTGGTTTATTATTTGTTTATTTTAATTATGGCTCTTGTATTTTAAGTATTTCTGAACGTTTGAAATTTATTTAGACAAAATTTAAAAGCATCACTGCCTTGTTTCTTTTTAAGTTTATGCTTTGAGATAAAATTAAAATTGATTATATTTTCACATTTCTGTTGTTTTATTTTTAGGGGCATGCTTTGAAGTAAGTTTTAAAATTTATTATCTTTCCACATTTTCGTGTGTTTTATTTTAAAAGTTTATCTATTACTTTAACGAGTGGATTTGTTTTGGCGACTTGTTTGTATTTAGTTATTAATTAATTTACCGATTTAATTATTTTATGATGGTTCGTTTCTTTTAACAGATTTTAAATTTTAGAGATTTCTACAATAATCTTTTTAAGAGTTGAGTTTGTAGAGAATTTTAAAATTTTATTTGTGATTTTGTTTTTTTGTTGTTATTTTAATTTATCCTTCTCTCGTTATTTAATAAAAGTTTTTGGTGAATTTGTGTTTATTAAAGGAGGTGGGTTTGTTTTCTTGAATGAGTGGTTTTTACTTAGTTGTTTATTAAATCTTTTCCCCTTTTGTGTTTTTATATAATAATTATGTGAATTACTTGAATTTTGTTTAGTATTTGGGTATTCTATTATTTATAATTGCGATATGGATTTGTTTGATAGTTTGTTGGTATTTATGCAATTGCATTTCTTTGTTGATATTGTATATGCTATATTTTTGTGTATTTATTTCCTGGGTCTCACTGAGTGTTTGAGTGTCTAATTTCTGATTTTATTTCTGGGAGATTATTGGAATTGTATTTAGATAGACTCTTCATGTGAGTGTAAAATTCTTAGCCATTGGTATGGTGTTATAGGAATTGTTTTAGTAATGCTTATGATGGTGGGCGATCAATTATTTTCTTGGTGAAACTTTGATGTTATTTGTGGATAATTAGAGATTGATGTATAATAAATGTGAGTGTAAATTTTGGAGAGTATTTGTTTTTGGCTGGTGTTGAACTTGGGGAAAATTTATTTGTTAAGTGATAAGGTTGAGTTGATGCGATGGAAATAAATTTAAGAGATAAATTTTAAGCTTTTGGGCGAATTGTTAGGAGTGGATAATTTAAGTATAATATTTCGGAGAATTTAATGGTTAGCAACAATTGTCGAGGTATTTTAAAGAATTTAGTTTGGCTTGAGGTCATATAAGAATTAAAATATTGCAGGTTATTCCATCTCATAGGTAATGAAGGTTCGATTGAGAGAATACGGATTTAGATAATTAATCTATGATGAGAGTGAGGAGTTATAATGATGGAGAAGTATATTGGTGGTTTGGGAGTTAGAAAAAATTTTTAGGCTTTAATATTGGGTGGCATAACTTGAATTGTGAGATGATAAAGTATTAAGATTTGAAAGAGTGGTATAGGATTTCTTGCTAATAGATGTTAAGCCAATTTTTACTATGGTGATAATTTATGAGCGCTTAAATTTTTATGAATTTAGCGAATTATCAAAGTGCGCGAGGAAGCGTGATGAATTGCAATATGGTTGAAGGTTCAATTCTTATGTAAATTTTGGGGAATTAGTGGTGAGTTGAAATTTGAGATGATACTTGTAAGTAAAGAATTATCTTTTAGTTGGGTAAATTATGTTTATTGGTGATTAAGTTAGAAAGTTAAACTTGGGAGTTATTTTAGGGTAACACAAATTGTTGTAAGGAGTTAGTGAATATTAAATTTTGGGAGATTGTACTGAGGTTCTTGTACATGTGGGGTTCAGATTGATTGGCTATCTCAAGAGTTTTAGAGATGAAATATTATTTGGAGACTATACGTTTATGATGAAATATAATTCGTTTACATTTGAGGAAAATAGATGATTGTACTAAGACTTGGAGTGAGTATTAAGTGATGTAGTAGGTGAGTTATTAGAGTTTTATTAGCTGCAGCCGAGCGAATTTCGAGGACGAAATTCTTTTTAAGGGGGGGAGGATGTGAGATCCCGGATTTACGTGTATTTTTACACGTTATTTTATGCTTGGTGTTAATTATTTTAATTTATTTAAATAATATTATTGGTCATATTTTATTTATTTAAGATATTTAATTGAGCTATTAATTAGTTGATATCGAGTTACGTTGCTTTTCTTATTTATTTTAATAAGTTAATTATTTTAATGAGTGGAATTAAATTCTTCTATTTTATTATGTGAATTTATTTTATCTGCTTTCGTTATATTATTTATTTATATTGTTGGGGCTTTAAATATTTTATTTTAATGATATTAGATTGTAGTATCTTGGCTGGCTTTTATTTAATTTGTTGTGTTTTTCTGGTTGGACCCTTTTTCCCTTCTTTTTCCTTTTTCTCCTTTTTCTTTTCCTTTTCTTTTCTTTTTTCCTTTTTCTTTTTCTTTTCTTTTTCTCTTCTTCCTTCCCAGACCCCCCCCAGCCCGCGTCCCCTGCTCCCACTCCCCTTCGCCCGTCTCTTCTCCTCAGCCCCAGGACTGCCGCCGGCCACCCACCGGCGACACCGCCCAGCCCAACCTCACCCCCTCACGCCGGCGAGCTCAACGGCACCGGTGGTGTCCCCTCCGGCCACCCCACCGCCCCTACACGGCCACAAACCCGAAATGGCCATTTTTGCTTCCCTTGCATTTTCCGGCCACCGCCGGCCACCCCTTGGCCTCCGACCACCACCACTAGACTCCCCAACCTCCGGCGAGCATAACCCACCGCCCAAAGCCACCCATCGCCGCCGGTTAGCCCCTCCACCCGAAATGGGCCTTAAACGGGTCGTTCTTCGCCACGCCGCCGTCCGGCCACCGTAGGTCTCACCTCCGCCACCATTCGACTCCCCTCGCCCAGCCGGTCAACCCCCTAGCTCAGTTTCCCCAACCGCGGCCTCACCTTCCCGGTACGAGCCCAAACCCGAAAATGGGTTTTCACCACTTTTGGCCCCGATCCGCCACCTTCCGGTGGTTGTGCCGCCACACCACCACCTCCATGAGATTCCCCACCCTTCAATGAGTACCTCCCTAAATTTTGGGGTCAAACCGAGTGTTTTAGCCTAACGTACATGTGACCGCTACAAACGCTGCGGATTGGCGTTGTTCAAGGAAATGCGTTTTTACCGCTGTAAGTACTTTCCAAACAAGTTTTAAGATTTAAATATATTTTTGGCATCAACAGTTGTTGTATTTGATTATTGCTGATATGTGATGGTTGATGTTGGTATTTGTTGATTGATTGGATTATTTAAATGTTGGTTAATTGTTGCATGGTTGTCTGCATTGTGGATTTACGCGCATGCTCATGAAAATATTTGGAAAGTGGATTTTGGCATGATTTTGGATATTTATGTGTTGAGAATGGAATCTGGAATTTAAAGTGAGTTTAATGGATTTTATTGGTTTTGGGCTGAGTCATAACGGGGACGGCGATACGTAACGCCCGTTGTGATCAGCGTGTGAGTGTGTGGGTGACATAATGGGGACGGCGATACGTAACGCCCATTATGGTCATCAGGGTGTGCATTTCATATCGGGGACGGCGATACGTAACGCCCGGTATGAAATGAGTGTGTGTGGATCGTAATGGGGACGGCGATACGTAACGCCCATTATGGTTTCGGGTGTGTGTGTAATCATATCGGGGACGGCGATACGTAACGCCCGGTATGATCGATTTTGAGAATATTATTTTTATGGAAATGATGGGTGATTTTATGGTGGATTAAATTGGGATTTTGACGAGTGGTTATTTCATCGATTTTGAGGAAGATGATTTTGAGCCTCATGCATATAGTAATTGTTCTTGGTTGTTGTTGTGGCATTAATGTATTTATTGTCTTAGGTTTGGTTGGGTTGTACTTACCTGCGATGCCATCTTGGCGTCGTAGTTTGCTTTGGATGCAGACTTTGGACAGGCCGAGCCTGAGGAGACGGCTCCGCTATTGAGGTGATATTATTAATTGATATCTCGGGAAATTTATTTTCCCATTTTTTATAATTATGTATTCGTTTAAATTGTATTTTTGGATGACTGTATTAAATCTCCTGTTGGAGAGTTTTTATTAAATTGGTTTGTAAAATATTTCTAAAAAAATTCTGGTACTTAGATATTAATTTATTTTCCGCTGCGACCTTTTATTTATGTATGTCACGTGTGCACACACGTTTGACACGTGTTGTTGGGATGTGTGACCCGTGTTGTCATCATCCCGACGCCTCGATTCCCGTGTTATTTTAAGGGGAATTTGGGGGCGTCACACAGGAAGATAATAATTCAAAGCATAAAACATGTGATTAATATTATTTTAGCTACTGCATGTAATAATGATGGCAACTGTAAACACTTAATTGCCAGATTAGCTTCGTACTAGTTAATTCTTTTTTTTTTTTTTTTGGTATAATCTTGGTGTATTTGCTAATGTATTTATTTGGAAGAATAATGAAGTTGGCAATATTCTTTCCTTATCTACTTTTTGTTCTTTTAGAGTTAAGCTTGGTGTACGGCATATCTTGGTGTACTGCATATTCTTGGTATGATCGGTACATATCTTGGTGTACTGCATATTTTAAGATAATCGAAGCCAACCATATATAGAAAAATACAACCATATTATATACAGCTTAATGTAGCCCTTCGTTATAATTAGCGACGTAATTTCCTTTGAGTACTACTTGGTTTATGCTTAACTAAAGTTCTATTTATTATGGGATAAGAACGAGATTGTACGTGTTTACAGGGAAATTAAAGAGAAGTTTATATATATATATATATATATATATGAGTACGCATATATATTTTTTGGGTTAATTACAAAATTAATCAGTATTTTATCCGGCCTCCATCCATCCATCCATCCATCTTCCATTAATATTTCTGATAGGAAAATTGTCATTGGGCCAAGAGTACTCCACGTCCCAGCTAATAAAAAGCTTACAGATGGCCTCTTCATTAAAAAATAATTCAAAAAATAAATCTAAAATAAAAAAGAAATCATATATATAGTTTAGAAACAATTCCTACGTTCTATAGAATGTAACAAGTAGCGTACTTTTCTAATTTTACGTATTACAAGAAAAATTGATAGAAATAATCAATATGTTGTATTCAAAAGGATATAAATAATTAAAATAAATTATTTTAATTATTTTTACTTCTTTTGAATGTAACAAATTAATTTTTTCTATCTATTTTTATTTTTTATAATGACGATGACCTGAATTGATTTTTAATAATGGTAAATTTCATTATATATACCCTCCTTTATGATATTGTATATATGGTCGATCGACTTAGAACTAGCACCATGATGTACATAGTACTGCGCTTATATATATATAGATATATATATATATTATAATTAGAAACATATAACTCTGTGGTTTGATTTATTTAGAAATATATAGGGATGTCCTCTGTCAATTTTGATCTAGTATATCAACATTAATAAAAAAAAAAAAAAACACATGACAAAACACGTGACCAAATCACAAACTGCCACATGTCAACTTTAATTTTATGTGTGTATATATATATTAATCATTAATGCATTATATGTGGCAGCCATGTCGCGCGTACTATAACATCAACTTTAAGACTAGCTAAATGTCAAATGAGAAGTTCGTGTAAATTAACTAATTACTTGTAATTTACTCATGTATGACGTGTAAGATCGGCGAAGCTAGCTAGCTGTGGTACATGAGTCAAAAAACGTAATTCAAAGTACGTATACGACAAATGTACAGATGAAAAGATTAAAAATCCATATAAATATATTTTTATATTGAAAATTAATTCTTGTACTAGTCATAGGATGCGGTCGTTATAATGTCGGTGTTTCCACATATGTCCTTTTTTTTATTTATTGATTTTAGTAATCAAATCATAATCTTCTAAATCATCAAAATTGCTAGTTTAGAGCACACCTAGCTAGCTAGCTCCAATATTGTAAATTTCATGATTTAACATATAATTATTAATTTGACATCATGAATTATTGTCTCAATCGTTTGAAGCTTATATATGATCTTAAATTTATTAATGGTCATGGCATGACCTACGACGTTTATAAATTTATTACTTTGTATGTATATATTTATATATATACGCTTTTGACCAAAAAGACGACTTAAATTGAGACCCATTCCATTTCTGACTCTCAACGTATAATTAAAAAAGTCAAAATTCAATCCACTTTCAATACGCTGCAAATATATTACAAGTTCGATCGAGTCATACAAATTAATTAATTGGCTGAGTCAATTGCTGAGTCACTATTTGCTCCTTTATTATATAAACCTTAGTACATAGTCCAGCTTGTACGGATCGAGATCAAGGAAAGTAATTCGTAGTTTTTCTTTCTTCTATTCTCTTGAAACTTGAACGCGCATGCGTGTAGTACTAATATAAAGACAAAGATGTTAATTATAACGTACATTAATAATCATGCTACATATAATGTGAAGTGCATGTGTAAGTATTTTACAATCATTCTAAAAAAATAGTGAGATATTCTACAATTAAAAAATTAATTTTTTTTATGTGTATCCTATATTTATTCATTTTTTTCAAAATAATTTATTATATGCGACGTCGGTTGCATACAAGCTCACTAGTCACCACTGAAACTTATATTCATTTCTCATTTTATGCAAATTATGCATGGTACTTAAATATTTAACGGTCCTCCACAAGATGATAAATATGCAAATATATGAGTTAATTATGGTAATTAATCCCTTAATTGATTATTTTTAGTACTAATCACCCACCAAGCTGTATCAAAATTAATCATGTACGTACAAAAAATACCGGACTTTTCTAATTCGTATATAGTTATACGTAATTGGACTTGAATTAATCCAAATTATAAGTTTGATCGGCCATTGACGGGCGTATAACTTTTGGATCCTTTAGTTTTTTATCTCAGAAAAACAGGAACGTCTAAGGAAAAAAAAACCCCAATGTTGCGACAAAACGTGATACTCAGTAATATTTTCAAGTTAATTAATATGTTAAGTGATTAATTTTTGGAATGTTTCTCACGTACATACTAATTACAGAAACTCTTTTTGGGGGGCGGTTCATTATATTGATTAATTAAATTCGTTACCTTTTTAATTATAATAATTCTCGATCATATTAATTAATTATATATCGTTAACCCAAATATAATCGTGAGAAGCTAATTTTGTGCATTAGGACCCAAATATTATTAATTACAACCAAACGCAGCATGTTTCATTAATTAATTAATAACGGCATTCATGTATATTATATTATATAAATTAACAACAGCATTTAAACATTAATTATGTTTTATAACCCGACATAAAACATTAATTCAATAGTGATATTAAATTGTAAGTTTTTTTTGTAAAATTTTGAATACTAGACCAAACATGTGGTTTTTTTTTTTTTTGTTACCTATAAATAGTAAGGTGATCTTGGTATGTATTAAAAGAAAAATTACGATTATTTATGATTATATATTTGCGTCGACAATAGGACTATTTGTTATGAGAATTTGTTTATTTTAATAAAAAAATAATTATTTTTATTAGAAATAACTAATATACATTAGCATTTTTCTCATAATTAAGAAATAATAATAATAATAATAATAACAACAATAACAACAATGGTATTGAGTTTACGGACCAATATTGCATGCATGCATTAAGCACGAGGTGCACACGCCCGAGCCCCGTGCGGGAACGTGAGTGCATGGACCGGATGGAGTGACTGTACTTGCAGCTTTTGGAAGTACCGACTGAATCAGAAGGCCGCTAGCCTCCTTCCTCCAGTACTCTTCTCCTACCATTAATGGTCTCATGGCTCCAACTTCTATGTGCAGGAGCAAATAAAAGTATACAAACAATCACTACTACTATTACTACTATTAAATTAAAGAAATTTTGAGTAATGTTCGAGATAAATGTTAGATAAGTGTCATTAACTGATGAAATGGTATGATAAATAAAATACACTGATTTTATTTTTTTTAATTTCGGATCTATTTCTTTATTTCTCAACTCACATATATTGTGTATCACCTAACAAATACCAAGTATCATAAATTATTAATTGACATTTATCTGGTATTTATCTTTATCTTTTGTCCATAACATTAATCAAAAACTGTTTTTTAGAGAGAAAACCCATCTTTGTAAAGTTATTCTTACAATTTTATATGATGTGCTATCATTTTTTATTTAAGTTATTCATGTTCTTTTATGTAACTTTACCAGCTTAGTAGTCGGTAACCATAGGTGGCTTTAGTAATATAAGTCGATGATGCAAATACTATAAAAGCTCTGTATTATGCCTTACATTTTAATTCAATCCCATGAGGTAATCTTCAGCACGTGTAAGAGTTTAATATGGTATCAGAAGTTTGTAATAGTTATCAAGGAATCTCTCTCTCTCTCTCTCTCTCTCTCTGTGTATGAGTTTTTGAGCTAAATTAGGTTGGGATCATCAGGAAAACAAATGTTTTTGGGATGGCTTGATTAAGGTGGAGGAGATTAGGCATAACGTCTAGGGCTTGTTTCTCAAAGATTTATCAACTGCTCAAACATGGGTAAAATGGTTTGACTACTGCTCACGTATATTGACATTTCGGGGTTTGACTGAGACATGATGGGTTTGAAGGGTGAACCAGATCAATGGAATGGATCAAATTCGGTACCTTAAACGCTAAGCCACCATATATAATGTCGCGAACGTACGTCGACTAGTTTGTATTTTTACTACTATTACATGATTCAGCTGGGTTCGGTTCCTGATGATTTTGCTAGCTAGCCAGCCAAAAACATTGAAATTAAACAATATATATATATATATATGTATGTATGTTTAATTAAGGCCTTGTTTGGTTTGCCGTATGAGATTAAACTATATATCTCATATAGTCTGTATGGATGAGACATTATTATTTATCCAACGGTAAGTTTCACATCTCTATTTTATCTCTCTCTCTCTCTCTATGTATATATATATATATGTTTAATTAAGGCCTGGTTTGGTTTGTCATATGAGATTAAACTATCTCATCTGGTTTGTACGAAGACAATATTGTCTATTCAAACGGTAAGTTTCACATTTTTATTTCATCTCTATGTTTTTAAATCCATCTCATTATTTTCTGACTTAAATAGTACAAAAAATCCCACATAGTATTGAAAAAGAAATATTTTGTGATTAAAATAGAATAACCAATAAATCATAATTAGAATAATACATCTTTATCATGGTAATCTTGTGAGTATTGAATAGATGTGAGTTTTTGAAATTTTATTAAAAGATTCAAAACAAATAAATTGTTTAAAACAAATCTACACATAAACATGTCTTTTAAATCTTAAAATATATTAGGAAGTTGTTGGCCGAAATTACTCTATAATTCTAAAACATAACTTCTCTTTTTTAAAAGACTTGTTTATCTTTTATTTTTCTATATATAGGAATTTTGTAATTTTCTATTCTAATTATGATGCATTTTATTTTTGTCATTTTTAAATTTATTTTTAAGAAAATGCACAACATCAATAGAAAAAAAATAGTTCTTAATCATTGAGTAAAAATAAGTCAGTCGAGATCCCTATCAAGAATACCCAATTGTGATTTTACTAATTTCTTTTATCAAATTTAAAAAAGTTAAAATTATTTCATCTCATCTCATTATGCAAACACATAATTTTTTACAAACTATCTTATATCATATTAACTTAAAAAATCTTTTTTATTTATTTAAAATATCTTATCTCATCTTATCTAAACTAGACATCCAAACTAGCCTAAGTATATATGTCAATTAGAAATTATGAATATAAAAAGTGTATTGATTTAACCAACATTAATCATAGTCATGCTTTGGGGAAAAACCAGACAAACAAATCTTGTAATATCATATAATTTGCCATAATTCCCGAACGGAGAAGCTAGGAACCGGTCGGGTGAAAACCCAAACTTAAACCAGTCAATCAAATTCTACCATGTAGGAGGTGCAGCAAATTCTCATTTACACTTACATGCACTAGATTCTTTATTTATTTATTTATTTATATCTCTTCCTCCTCTTCCTATCCCCGAATTAAATTTATTTTTTTACTATAATTCATTTTTCATTTCTTAATATTTTGAAATGTATTAATGTTTTTGTAATTATTTCAAAAACAAATTCCCGTTTTTTTTTAGTTTTAGAATTATTTTTCTTTTTTTTTTGGAATTATATTTACTTTTAGAATTTTCTTATATAGAATTTATAATATGTAGAACTTTTGATGGGGATTAGAGTAAGAATTTTTGATAGTTTAGTTTGAGAGTGTGAATATCAAAATTATGAAAGCGAGCCGTGCAGTTTGAGAAGACGGGTGTTTGTTTTCCCGATGTTTTTAGTGCTGCATTCTGCGGGCTCATGATGTAATTCACTAGTCAAAAACATTGAAAGCAAGAAAGTATACCCATTGACAATGCAAGCCATGATCAAAGCAGAAAAACGACGTACGCTTTAAGAGATGAACATATTGGCAACCGTATTCCTGACATATCACAAAAAAAAAAATTATAAATTGATGAAATTTACTTTATAATATTTATTAAATTTATTTTATAATAAAAATAATTTTATATTTTGACATATCACATTAAACCATATTGATTTATAAATTTATTTTTGTATAATTTATTTATAGTTAAAGATTTCTTAATATTTAAGCCAGGCTGGCCTTGTTCCTTTTTATTGAAGAGCCGAGGTTTGTATTTGCCTAAGAAAGGGAATGAAGAGGGGACAAACTACAACCCAAAACCTTACTGGGAGTACTACTGTTCCCTGTAAAAACCAGATTGATATAACTTATAAGTAATAAATCAATGTTAAGTAACTATTTTTTGTTCATTTCCTACATTGACAAATTACCGAATATGTGTAATTTGTCAATAGCATGTTAATTTTGTTTGTTGTTTATAAGCACTAGCACCTTGATCTTGTTAGGATTAATAATACAACAGGAATTTTGCCATAGCTGCTATCTTTAATAATCAGTTTAAAATTACTATTCTAAAGTGAACTGCTGCCTACATCCACAACCTACCCAATTGATCATGGCCTTAATGCAATTTAAAAGACAGATCACAAGATGAAAAACTAGATCTCTCCATGGATTTACAGAACAAGATATTCAATTTCAGCTGTCTGTCAAGTTAGATTAAATAATCATGAATTTGTCAACCTCAGATTCCATTTTTCTTCAAGGAGATTCATTGAGTCACCTGAACACAAACTTACTGGTTAGATCACTTAGAAAGGGTGGCCATCAGCTCCTCCTTTAACTGTTCTGCATAACCACCTTGAGTTCAAATGGACAACGTTTGAATAACCTTGTCATTGTCCATTGAAGCATTTGTCTCTTTCACTACAATCTGTTGTTCCTTAAATGCTTTGATGACTCCAGAAATCGGGTGAGCATCCAATGGGTAGCTTATCGTTACAACCGAACCATCGTCTTGTCTGTTCTAAAAATCAAACTCTGTTGCTGGGAGCTTTTTATGCTTATTTTTTCCCAGCTCCTTTTCAATTTCCAGAACCTTGATCTTCATCTAGAGATCAGTGATATATGTAATAGCATCACATCTTAGATATATTCGGGACGATAGCTCTTAACGCATAGAATCTCTCATTAAGCTTCTCGCGCCTCGGCCTCTCTGCTTCCATATGATTCAATGGTTCTTCTCTCCCATTGGCAAGCTTTCTCCCTCTCTTTCTGGGTTTCTGCTCATCAGGCTGAGATGATGATTCATCCCTAGACATCTCCAAACTAGAAACTATCGTTTGGGAATTAAAAGCTCCAACAACCATCTGGTTCAACTGTGGGAATCGTTTTTCCTCATTATCATCACCTTGACATCCATTAGAAGAATTTCCATAAACATGATTTGTACCCATTACTTCTACTTTGAAAGTTTCTGAAGTAAAACCAACGTCTTCAACCTTAGGAGAAAAATTAATATTGAGTGAGCCTGATTTTGTAGCATCCAGACTAAGTTCATGTCTAAAAATCTTTGGAAATAACTTTGACTGTACAGAATTAGATTCCCCAAATATATTTTTAACTATGTCTACAATCTTCTGTTCTTCTAGAACTTATTTGATCGAAGCAAGCTCCACAACTCCAGGTTTCACAAGCACAAACACAACATTTTGGAACTCAGCTAACCTCGCTAGAAATGATGTCTGTTGATAATGATGTAAACAACTAGGCATATCTGAAGATCAAATTGATTTACCAGATGCATACAACTCCCCGAGTCCACAGTTAGAAGAATCATACCGAAAAGTAAAATACATTGAGGTGAGGTAAAACATCTCAACAGCCGATACTCCATCCAGACTTGCTGCAAAATATCCTCATCCGACCCACCAAATGATATATGAAGCTTCTAGAGCACCAGCTTCTCCACCCCCTCTTTCCTCTCAACTCCCTTCAAAATGCCATCCCCACATCTACTCAGGTCTCCAGCCTACTACACGTCTAAGGTCTTGGCAATATCCATCATCCCATATCAAGGCAGAACCACCAGATTTCAAGCTCACAACCCGCCACAAAACTGCGTAATTTCAATTGGACCCTTCAACATTCTGGCACAAGCCCTTCTGGACACCTAAATCCCCAGACATCGAAACTAAATTTGATAAGGTGTTCTCGGAAGCAAGTGAAACCAAGAACTCGCACGCTTCTGTAATCTGTACCCACCACTGACTCCACCATGGCCCTATCTTCTTCATTCACCCAAAATTTATCACCCATCTTTCGCCTACCACAATTATCCTACGAAAAAACTTCTCGCCCATCTTTCGCCTCACCAAGATTCTCAAACTAAAAAACTTTGGAGAATTCAAGTGCACCCAATTAAACACAAGAAGGCCTAAAAAATAAACATTTAGGTAAAACTCCATAAACACTTCACCGAATGAAACAAATATCAGAATCCAAATATTCAACTACATCAGTTAACCGGTGATATTGAAACTGCCCTGAAATTCAGCAGATTTCAGAAACATATCTCCACCCATTTAGTAGGTCTTTCAAACTACTCTCCAAAAAATCAGATCAATTCCCAGCGAATACGACATTGAAACCAAAAGATTTTAAAGAATCTAGCCTACCAAACCTGAAAACAGTTCAGTTTATTTCAAAGATCAAATTTTAATAGTGAAATCAATTGTTTAACAAGAGTGGAGAAGTATCGGACTTGAAGTAACAGAAATTACCTGAAGATTAATTCAGCTTCAAGATCCACCAGTCTCACTTGACTACCACAAAACAGCAGACACGGAGATTGGTTAATTTCAGCCTCAGACGAGTCAGATCTGAAAGCTGGTTCTTTCTGAATCTTTCTGCACATTACTCCCACGTGTCTCTTCGGGATTTTTTTTCTCGGCCTGTCTCAGGAATTATTGTACTTAATTAATTTTGGATTTTAATCTATTTTTCAGGGTTTTGGAGGAAATGACAGTATGACACCATCAGAGATTCAGCTGTTGATTGAGGAAACAATTAATTGGTCTGTCCTTTACAAGGGAGGAAACTGAAACGACAGTCGCTTAGTTATGATGGAAACCAGATATGGAAAACTTCTCTTTTACCATCTTCATAATCAATCATCATCTCACAATTTTTTTTTAATTAAATGATATATAGTTATTTATTTATTTAAAAATCTGATTGTGCGAGACTGGACTAAGCTATGACAATTCCAAGCTAGTGTCCTCATGATTTCTCTGGTAGCAGTGAGGATTTCACCCCGTTAATCATTGGATTTAGAATAAAATAAGGGACACCGATTTTGGTCCCAACGTTCGTGTGCACCGTTTTTTTTTTTTTCTTATTAATGGTTAAAAAAATATTATTTGAAGGGCTTGAGTTTAGTTTGGCACAACACAATCATCAACAGGATTCTTGCTTGTTGGCTTCCTCGATCTCGTCACTCTCTTTTGCTTTTTTTTTTTTTTTTGCCCCTTTCTTTGAAGTTTTTTTATTATGTAGTTGGATAATTTTTATAGTCTCAAGTTCTTGTAAAGACATCAGCATAGATGAGTTGATTATTGCTTGACTTGAAGTATCTACATCATTTAATCTAATGCAATGGGCAGTGGTAATGCAAGCCTACGATAATATTCTTCTTACAAAAATTCTTCTTTTTATGTTGGATTTTCACAAGGGGAAGGATCCTCCTGCTCCCCCTTTGTAATATGTAATATGTGACCGGTTTTGTATCTTTTTAGTTCTAATAATATTTTAGCTTGCATAAAAAATAAAAAAATAAATAAAAAGTAAGATCACATTTGAAGATGGAGAATGCTAAACAAGAGAATAATAAATAATAAATCTTCTTTATATGCGGTCTATTGCTATACATGAAGGATGCCAATCGTGCCCAGAATGAATAATGAATGAAAAATTCTGCGCGCAGACCCACTCCCTGTAATGAATATCACAAAACTCAATGAATGCATATGAAACGCGGTGTACATTGAAAAACCTCATCTCTTTAAGAGGATTTCTCTCACGTCTTTTTCAGCTACCTATTTGTGTTTCTTTTCCTGGATAATTTATCGTAATTTCATAATCATGTCTTTAATTAATCTCTTTTGTACTAGTATATATATTTTAAGGAATAAAATTGCTTTTCTTAACCATTGTCTCCTATATATTTTATGCACGTTTATTAAAAAGTCTTTTTATTTGAAATGGCCGAAAATTAAGTAATTTTTTATTTTTTTAGGAATGTCCAGATTGTGTTAACGAATATCAAGATATATGGTATATTATATGGGTTAATCTTATTTTAATTTGTTAAATTTATCGTATTAAGATTTTAAAATTTAACACGAATTATGTCATGTCAATTTATTTTAAAACATTAATTTTATAAAATAAGTTAATACGATAGAATAAGTCAAATTTCAATCTATTTCATGAAAATAGATTGGATAATAACAAAATTAATTCGTTTGACTTGATTAAATTTAGTATAATTTTATATAAATATTTAAATTGCGATAGTTATAAATTTTTAAAATTAACTATAAGTCCAAAATTACAATTCAAACAATAAAAATATCAAAATTAAAATACTAATAATTTTACTTTTAGATATAAAGGTATAATAATTATAACTTTAAATTTTTTAATATATTATAATGAATCAAAATAATTTGATTTGTTATCAATTCGTCAAACAATCATATCTTAATGAGTATTTAATTCTTTTTTATTTGAATTATTAAATTTGAATTTATTATTATATTGATATTAAATTAACTAATCGTATAATATATTTTCGCTCTTAATTCTCTCTCTATGTATATATAAAAAAGCTGGGCCGCCTCATATTTTCTGTTTATATATGTTGATATAAAAAGTAAGATGCCTTTTTCATGCGTTAGCTAGCTCTCCCTTATTTATACTTTTCAAATCTCCTTCTAATCAATAATATGTATATATATGCTCTGCGAGGGCCAACTAGCTAGCGTTAATTAAGCTAGTTTAAACTAGAAAAAATCTACCCATAAACTCATATATATTATAGATTTATTTATGGGGGCATGTGCAGCGTGTAATATTATGCCTAGATCTAAACAAAGGCGAATTAAAACAAAAACTTAGATATGTGGGGGCCGCTTTCACGATCATCGACCGATCGACTTGACACACACACGTCGACACTCATATAAATATATATATATATTTATGGTGCATGTGCGACGTGTAATATTGCCTAGATCTACGTACCTAATTACCATGCAATTACAGGTAATAATAATAATAGGGGGGCACCGCATGATCTCATGCATATACAATAGGACGTAGCATTTTCCTAGCTAGTAAAACAAAAAACAAAAAACAAAAAAAGTAGCATTTAAACATATATGGTGGCCGCGTATAATTAATTTCTCGGAAATGAATAGACCCTTCCGGCGGCCGATGCACTAAGGAGGTGGCACAAAAAACGCGTTGTACATTTTGAAAATCTTCTTTCTTTTAATTAATTGGTCATGGTTTAATTATATTATATTATATATATATATGCATTCATTTTATTTTATTCTATTTTTGTTTTGCCTCCGATCGAATTTCTCAAGTATCATTGTTTCTGATCTATAAGCACAATTAATCTATAATCAATGTTAGTATATATTTCAAGGATGATTAAACAAGATCAAGAACATAAAATCAAAATATTAACATATTTATATATATGCAACAGTTAATTATGCAACACACTCGTATATCTGATAAATTAACTAGTTTACAATAATCAAGCTTTCATGAGAAAGTTGAAAGTAGTACTATAACACAGTACGAGACATGCAGTACTAGAAGTCAAGTAGATCGAGACCATGCGTTTTGTAGTTACCTACGTATAACATGATCACAAATATATAATTAATAATTAGTCGCCATATGTGCAGCTAATGAAGCATCGGTCCATGCATTGATTATTATACTAGCTGGCTAGTGATGGTGGCAGGGCGCTCCAGGAATTGGGATGTATGTGCAAGGATTAGGCCCCGAAGGTGTCACCGGAGTACGATCTGGAAACGAGACGGCCGCCTTGATCTCCCCTCTGTATTTTGGATTTGCGCCACCACTGGCCATCGGCCTGATGGCCTGACCAAGATCAGGCATGACCAGGAAAATCAAGAACAGAACCAACACCACTTTTGTGGCAGTAGTATTAATATAACTATTAATACGGCTCGAAAGCTGGTTTCTCCTCGAGAAGGACATTGTTTCTATGAAGAAATAAGGATGGATGTGATATATATGTGATAATAATGGTAAGATCAGATCGATCGAGCAGCTTGGACGTTGGAATTAGAATTTGATGTACATGATGTATCTGATCTCACTAGTTCTCGCTATATATATGTATTAGGTGATGATGATCATTAAATTCAGGGAAATTTCGCATCATTTTTCCAGGAAAGAACGAGCTGCCAAATTTGAGTTTGCTACTTGCTAAATATATATATATATATTTAAAATATTGTACGCGTACGCATCATCCATGCGTTGTGTGATAAGGCCTCAAGCAATTTTAACATGATCTTGAGGCTATGTTATTTAATAGCTATTATTCATAAACAATTAAATAGTATTTTATTACTATTTTTAAATTATTTTATTACTATTATTTATAGATAATCCAAAATACTGATCTTAACATCTAAACGAAGACAGATTCACTTTAGAGTTTTTTTTTTTTTTTTTTTTTGCGCTTAATTCCCCTAATTCCTTGAACCTTCTCAGCAATTCCTAGCTAGATTTGTGATCAGGCGCGTTTTTTCAACAGGATCACTCATTTTTGGAAGTATATACTTGCATCGTACTGAACAAGCAAAGAAACGACCGCCCACCTTTGAAATGAACGCGGTATTAATCGCTCATCTGGAACGCAGCAATAATGTTGTAAAGAGTTCTTGAATTTCCTAATTACAGTATGATCAAACAAACAAACTGGATTCCTATTTAATTTGCTGTAAAAACGTCGAAGTTTCGAATATAAGATGATCAGATAGTGATCATAAACATGTAAAATAAATTCTAAAATATTTATTATTGTCCTTGTAAATTTATTTTTGATAATATATTTATATCTCTGATCAGTTAATGATCAGCTTAATTTCAAATTCTTATCCATTCTGCAGGAAATTAAATTAATTTTGATATATAATATTTTCCTTTTAATAAGAGATAGTTGGGTAGTGTGGATTATTGAAGAAAGGAATACATGTACGTTTCATGTGCAAGATTAATGAGGCCTATGCCTCATGTGGATAACAATAAAGTCAAATTTTAGTAACGTAAATGATAAGGTTTCTTTTTTCTTTTTGAAGTAAATTACAAGGTTTCATTTGTGCATAATACAGTACTACGCCTGTTTTGCATAAAGAAATTCCGTTTGTTTTGAGAAATGAAATTAAAATTTTTAAATTTATCTCAAATTTATTATTATGGTTTTTTAATTTTTTTATATAAAATATAATAAAAAATTTAACTTTTTTAAATTTTAAAACTATTTTTTTTTTAATTTTTATACAAAACTAATATTAAAAAAATATTTTATAACAATATTTTATTATTTTCTTAACTTTTATTTCATCTTATTTTATCTCATTTTTAAAAATAAACAAAGCCTAAATTAAAGGTACTGAATTAATATTTATTTAATTAGGACAAATATATACTAGAAAGTAGATCATTAATTAATGATAGAATCTTCTTTTATTTTTTTTTTTTGCATTTATTTTTTATATTTTTTTAAATATTTTTAAATACTCATAAAAAAAATCACAATAGTATAAAACAATATATTTTTAATTATTATGTAAAATTAAAATAATAAAAAACAAATAAAAATTCTACGGCGGAATTCCCGACTGGGACCGGGAATTCCGTTTGTAGGACAATCATTTCTCTTAATGATTTCTTTCGTAAGTTAATTAATATAGTTGCATCCAACAGTTATTAATCAAAGCATTGGGTCTGAAGCTAGAAAGAAGACAAAAACTCGTACTCAGATGATGTCGAAATTAAGGTGGGCCTGAAGTAACATCAAAACGGGGCGTAGGGGCAAAACGGGCCCACTAAAAGAAGCCGCAGCCCAAATGAATTATTATTAATTAAATGGGGAAAGCCATTAATTATAAACATTATAAGTGGATAGGGATTCATAGCCAAAGGCTCAAAACCAATTAACAAATAAAATTAATTAATATAATTTCCAGCATGCATGATTACTACCATCGATCATGATCAGTGCGCACACACATCACGTGGCCGGCGATGCTGCTTTTCATAATTGAAAAATACTAATGTGTTCATTTACTTTAATTTTTTACTTAATAATTAAGAAAATAATTATTAATTTATTTATATTTAAAAAAAATATTTTATAATGGAAAAAAAAAAAACTACGATATAAAAGAACGGTACTATTATGCGCTTTTTCATAATTAGTAATCGATCAGAGAGTAGTACTACCAATTGAGACTTGTACGTATTAAGGAGATCATGTGAATGCTTTATATGAGCGATCCATTTTGTTTAAATAAAATAAAATATTTAAAAAGTTTAAATATATGAGTAATCAAAATAAGATGACAAAATGGATGAATATAATAGCATTATTCATTTATAAATATAGCGTGATCGGTGATCCATTTTGTTGGTTGACTTTGTCGGTTCAAGTAGCGGCATCTTTCCTCGAAATTCTAGATCCTGAGTAAAATTTTGGTCCATTTAGATTCAAAATTAAATGATCAATTTAGATAAAAGATAAAAAATTAAATAAAAAATTATATTTTGATATTATTATTATTATTATAATATATGAAAAAATTATAATATTTATTGTATTTTATGTAAAATTTTGAAAAAATTATAATTACAAGATTGAGATGAGATGAAAATAAAAAGTATTTTTATTTTTATTTTTCACATTTTTCTCTTCATTTTTTATTAAGAAAGTAAAAATCTAGAGTTTTCGATTCACCAAAACTAATCCTACGTAATTTTTCTAATTGAATTAAAAATATCAATTCATATTGTTGATAATCTGGTTTATCTAATTTATTCATTAATCTTTCTCAAGTATTAACAAAATATCTCAACAGAAGAATTTCCTACATCTTTGTGACAATTCTGAACCTGTCAAAACTCATTAAGAATAAACAAATCCTATAAAGATTATATAGGCTTATAGATATTTCTATTCTACGGCATCCTATAGTATTTCAAATATAGGCTAAAATAATTATCACTTCTTAGTCTCAAACTGAATCTCAAATTATGTAAATAATGATCAAGCATTCATAAGCATTAAGTCTAGAATAAAATAATCAACAACACAAAATAAATATTAAATTAATCCAACTATGAAAAATTCACATCATCAAAGTTAGGCTACATCCTAACCCTAAAAAAATAAATTAGTTCATGATGAAAATCTAATAAAAAAATTTAACATAAAGACACTAAAAAATATAATTGAAAGAACTGAAAAAAAAAAACTTAAAGAATTCGCCAACTGCACTGCAGCTTCTCTTTTAGGTCTCGTCTCCCCTCTATTATTCTGCGGCACTCAATCTAAACTTAAGTTTATATATTGTGCCATGCTCCCTTGAACTCCTGGTGCATGTTAAAGTCAATTAGGATCCATACAATGATTGCTTGCTGTGCCCAGAAACAAGTGCGGCCCATCTCCATTTTCTGCATGTTGAGCCTTTTCTTAATTGATGGAATATGGTTTAAAATACATGTGTTTCCCGCCCAAATGAGTTTTGGCTCCTTTTGTTGTGCTCTTGCAATGTGTGATCTCAAAAGAACTTGTGATATCCTAAACCTATCTGCTTGTGAAGATGCTTGTTTGTGGGGCCAAGTCGAAAGAAATTGAAGTTAATGTTGAGGCTAAAATCAGTTGAAATTAAGTTGAAATGCGGCTTAAAATGTAATAATTCTTTTCATTCTTTTAAACACAAACAATTAAAGAAATAAAAATAAATAAAAGAAAACTAAAAATTTTAATAAGTAAAAATATAATAAAAATAATGTAAAAATTACTCTTATCAAATTACTTAATCAGCCATTTCAAATACTTCTTAATATTCTTGTATAAACTATAAACTAATAAAATTTTGTTCCTCCCACTTGGCTCGTTTTTGTTTTGTTTTTTTAATTTTTAAGCATTAATGTCTTTCGCACCCACTTGCACGTATAGTTGTCGGTTTTCGGAGACAATGGTTAAGAAAAGCAAAATTTCTCTCGAAAAGGCAATTTTTTTTTTAATGTTTTTGATTTATTTTCAATCAATTTTTTGATAGTTTTAAATAATTTTGAAAAATAAAAAAATATATATCATTATTAAAAATCATTTTTTAATCAATTAATTAAAAAAAAATCCCATTCCGAAGAAATCTATTTCACCCAAACTAGGATGAAATTATAGCATTTTTCTAAATATGTATCCTGCAAATGAAAGATCAGCGAGATTAAAGACATGATTATGAAATTAAGTACGATAAATTATCCAATAAAAGAAAGACAAAGAGCTAAAAAAAGGCGGAGGAATCTTCTGCATGAAGATTAGAGAAATGATTAACAGCAGTACTTATATATATGCAGTATGTTTCGGCGCTTTTATTAACTTTATTCCAAGATTATTGGGGGGTTTTATACTCTTTAATAATGGAAGCATGCCTAGGCCACAACTTGTCTTCATATTTTTTTACCATATCCCCCCAGATAGTGCAATGTACGACGCTTCTTTAATTTATGGGGGCGTGCTACATGTCCCTTTTTTGGATCCTGATTCGGATTTCGATTTAAAATTCTTTTTCTTTTTTATATAAATTTTAAATAAGTATTTTTAAATAATATTATAATTTTTTTAATTTAAAAAATAGTTTAAAATATTAAAAAAATTATGCAAAAAAATATAAAAATCATGTTAAAAAAATCGAAATTCCAATCGCGATCCCAAAAGTGGGACAAATAGCATTTCCCTTAATTTATTGGAATCTTTCCCAACTTTCAAGTGACTGGCAGAAATTTCTAACAAAATCCGTCCACATACAATAATAATAAAAATACAAATGATCAAGCTATGTAACACACGTACACGCGGTATAGCTTAATTTCAGAGATAAATTAAACCGGATTAAGATACCGAGGAAATTAATGCAAATGCTTAAGGATTGAGATGACACCCAGCAGTAATATTTATCACTTAGCTTCTTGCTTAAGAATTAAGAGAATCATTTGAGATATATCTTATCATAATAAACTATCAATGCATGCATGGCGGGCGCATTAAGGTCTATTAATATTAGTACTTTTAATATGTGCCAATCATATAAGCATTTGCTATTTCTAAAATCCAATAAAAATATTGTTTGTTTCAAAAGAAAATGATTCAAGCCTTTATTGATAAAGGTTATAATTTCATGCATATTGCTTCGGTTCAAGTTGCTGTCAAACCTCTTATGAGAAAATGCATTAATGCTTCCGTACTGTTATGTTTACGTGATGGAAGATTTAAAAATTTTGAAGATAGTAAACTGGAAATTGTCCAAACCTTCCTTACGGAAGGTCCAGTTCATTTTGATTGCTACCCTGATTTAACTGTTGATTTACGTAATAAAAATGTTTTATCTATTTTAACTCTGAATATTTTAACTTCTGATTTTAATATGATGGAAGGCAGTAGACCTCTTGCTCTTGTCTACTGCATTTATTATCATGTTTTAAAGACTAGTCTTAATCCAAGGGTTAAGATTAAGGCCCTGCTTGTATTCGAAAGTGGGTTGAGCTCATCTCAACTCACTTCCATTTCATCATTATATTTTTATAATTTTTTATACAAAACACAAATTTCTATACACCTTTTTCAAATCCCAACACATCTTTTTCAAATCCCAAAATAATAATAATATTAAAAAATAAACTAAACTCATCTCAACTCATCTCATCTCCGAATCCAAGCGGGGCCTAAGTCTGCTAAGAACCAGACCCTTCTGATGTAGAGTTTTACCTTTGGTGCCAATATCAGAACACCAAAAATGATTTTCTAGAAAGATGTTTCTTTACCAAATGAGTGGGTTCTTCAGCAAGAACTTTCACCAGTAGAGATTTTTTCTGATGAAAAAGATCTCGACTATATTCAGCAGTATCTTGATGGTATTATAAAAATTTCTTTTGACCAACCTCATCTAGCCAATGAAAGAAGACATTCTTTTGCCGGTTCCAGATCTTCTTGTGATTCTGAACCATGAAGAAGAGATGCAAATCTCAAACAATTCCTCTGTTCAACCAGTTTTTATAAGGGAAATTCCCAAATAGGAAAAATCCTTTGTTTCAGATTTAAAATTGAAAGGTGTTTCTTCATATTCACAGGTCACTTCGGCCTATTATTCAACCAAGGATGATGTGCCATCATCTAAGGGAAAATTCATAAAGGAAGAAGTATAGGTTGAAGACGATTCATCGATGTCTCCCATAGTTTCGGATATGGTAGCTCCTCATCATCACAGTCAACTCATGATGATGAATATGTCTTTTCAAATATATATAATTTCTTTGTTTAAAGAATTTAACTCTGTTGAAAACCGTCATAAGAGGAAAACTTATGATGCGAATTTTACACTTGCAGAAAAGCAAATGGTTAGAAAGAAATGGAAAGAGTTTATGTATGCGTCCAACAAGCATTTTCTTTTCTTTGATTTTCTGGAAAACTATTATGTTTCAAAGAATAGTTCTTTAAATGTTTTAAAATCTAATCTTACAAAAGCAGCAAACAAGTCAATTGTAAAATCCAGCCACCCTCATTTAGAAACTATTTTGATTTCTATAAAAGGAGTATAAGTGACAGCCTCTCCTTTTAAATTTCCAGATCCAAGTGATCCCAATGCTTTGCCAATTTTTTCCGAAACAAAAAATATTATTGAACAAAATAATTTTGTCAACACAGTCCACTATACAATAGGTCAACAATTAGACTATATTGAAGAAAAAGTTGATTTACCCGTTTTAGAAAAACCTGTTGCTTCAAAAGTTTTAGAAAAACTTTTGATTATTTTATCAGAGAATAGGCAAAAAATAGATTTCAATCAAAATGTCAATACTTTGGATAAAATTAATCAAATGCTTGCTAATTTAAAACAAGAACGACCCTTCACCAGTGTGTTGGACAAAGGTGATCAAAGGGTTCATTTTACAATTTTCACCACTGATTCAGAGGAATCTTCAGATGATGAGTCAGTTATTAACGATATTGAAAATTGCTTTAAAGATATTGAGAAACCTGAGATTGTCAGGCTTATTTCAAAAGGACCCAATCCAATGAGTCTTTTGAAGAACTGGTTTTCTAGGCATTCTCCCTTTGATTTACAGTTTGAAGAAAGAATGTTTCAATCACAGTTTTCAGCTACCGCAGATAAGATTTATGAATGAAATATTGACGGGTTGTTTGAGCAAAAAACCCTCAATACCTTACAAAAAATGTCTATGGTGGCAAATGCCTATGTTAATAATAATCTCTAATAGTCAGAGATTGTTACGCTTATAACTTTTGGTCTTTTGGGTATGCTTCGAAGTTTGTGGGACAAATATCTCACTGATGAAGCAAGACAAACCATTCAGAATGCTGTTAAGCGTGATGATAAAGGGTTACCCATTTTTAATTAAGCCATAGGAAGGGGTACTCCTGATGGTGTCAATACTGTAATTTACACGATTATTAAACATTTTGTTGGAACTCCTTCCATTGTTACTAATCGTATTTCTGATTATTTAAATAATTTACGACACCATAAAATGTCTGATTACAATTGGTATCAAAGTATTTTTGTTTCTAGAGTTTTACTTCGTGATGATTCACGCAAGCCTTACTGGAATGAGAAATTCATTGATGGTTTACCTTGTTTGTTTGCTAATAAGGTTAAGGATGCACTTACTGATGATACAAGATTTATTAATTATGACAGATATACCTATGGTGATTTCATAAGCATGATTAAGAAACTTGGGATTGGTATGTGCAATGATCAAAAGTTGCTTCACCAACAGATGAATGATAGAAAGAAAGCCAAATATGAAATATGAAATTTCTGTAAGCAATTTGGCCTTCTACCTATTGCTCCATCTAAGGAGAGGAAAAGACATTTCAAAAAAGTTTTCAAAAAACCTCATGGGGATTACAAGAGAAAAACTCGTGATGAAGTTTACAAAAAACCTTTTCATAAAAAGATTTCTCATAAAAAAGTTTCAAAGGATCCCTCAAAAGAGAAATGTTTTAATTGTGGCAAACCTGGTCACTTTGCCAATAAGTGCCCCAAAAAGTCAAATAAGTTGAAAAACAAACTTAATGCTCTGAATATTAAGGAAGACGCCAACAAGAACTATTTCAGCTCCTTGAAAATAGAACTTCTTCGTCTGAATTTGATGAGTTTAGCTCTAGTGATTCAGAATATCACTCAGAAGCTGAACTATTTGATTCTGTAATGATTAAGTTTGGTTGCAATTGCAATGGTTCTTATTGTAATTCTAGAGTTAAGACAATCAATGTTTTAATTAAAGAAGAAGAACATGAGAACCTTTTTTTAACCCCGATTTCACAAATTGAAAACTCGGAACTTGAGAAAAAATATCTTCTACAGCTTAAGAAGACAATGGCTTGTAAAGAACCCTCGACTTCTCATGAGAAAATCAGATTTCATGAAACTTGGGACATTTTGAAAAGAAAAAATCCAAAGAAATTTTAACTCATAATTTACAGCATGAAATTGGTTTAATCAAGAAAGAGATTGTTGAACTCAAATGTGAGATTAACTCTCTTAAACTTCAAAATTCTTCTTTTAAACAAGATTTACTTTTTTTAAAAATTAAAAGTCAATTTGATCTAGAATGTCCTTCCAATAAGGAGGAAACTAGCCAAACAGACCATGCTGAATCCTTTGATCTAATCAAGGCTATTTGTTTCCTTAAACAACCTATGACTACCAAATGATATTCTAAGGTTGAGATTGTTGTTTGTAGAGAATTTTCTTTTTATGTGATTGCTTTGATTGATTCTAGATCTGATCTTAATTGCATCAGTGAATGCTTGATTCTCACTAAGTATTATGAAAAGTCTAAAGAGACTTTATCTGCAGCAAATGGATTTAAGATGAAGATCAACTATGAGCTCAACAACGCTCATGTTTATCAAAATAATGTTTATTTCAGGATTTCGTCTGTTCTTGTAAAGAACATGACTTTAAATGTTATCCTAGGAATGCTTTTTATTTCTTCTATTTGTCATTTTCTAACTGAAACAGATGGGATTACTACTGATCCCTTTGGACAGAAAGTCAAGTTTAAGTTTTCTTCAAAATTTGATATTGATATTTCAAAAGGTTTTCATTTTTTGATTTTTGCTAAGACCAAGCATTTAAACTTCTTACAACAAGAGTTCGTTTCAAAAAAATTTCTGAGCATTTTTTCGATCCATTGCTTCAATCAAAAATCAATGATTTTCATAAAAAAAAATTGATTTTTGAGATCTGTTCTGATCTTCCTAATACTTTTTGGAATACAAAAAAACATTTTGTTTCCCTTTCTTTTGTTCAGGAATTTTCTGAGAAAATGATTCTAACCAAAGCCAAACCTATTCAAATGAATAGCGAGACTTTGGAGTTTTGCAAAAACGAGATCTCTGATCATCTTTCAAAAGGTCTTATCAGGTATAGTAGGTCACCCTGGTCGTGTGCTGCATTTTATGTTCAGAAAAATGCTAAGATTGAGCCAGGGACATTCCATTTAGTCATAAATTACAAACCTCTGAGCAAAGTTTTAGAGTGGATTATGTACCCTATTCTCAATAAAAATGATTTGGTTCATAGGTTATGTGAGATCCCAGATTTACGTGTATTTTTACACGTTATTTTATGCTCAGTATTAATTATTTTAATTTATTTAAATAATATTATTGGTCATATTTTATTTATTTAAGATATTTAATTGAGTTATTAATTAGTTGATATCGAGTTGCGTTGCTTTTTCTTATTTATTTTAATGAGTTAATTATTTTAATGATTGAGAATTAAATTCCTTTATTTTATTATGTGAAATTATTTTATCTGCTTTCGTTATATTATTTATTGTTTTATAAATAATTTTGTGTTTGGGTTTAATTTATTTATATTGTTGGGGCTTTAATTATTTTATTTTATTGATATTAGATTGTAGTATTTTGACTGGCTTTTATTTAATTTGTTGTGTTTTTCTGGCTAGACCTTTTTTCCCTTCTTTTCCTTTTTTTCCTTTTTCTTTTTCTTTTCTTTTCTTTTTCTTCTTTCTTTTTCTTTTTCTTCTCTTTTTTCCTCTGCCTTTCCCGTGTGCCCAGCCGCGTCCCCTGCCTCCCTCTCCCCTTCGCCCGTCTCTTCTCCTCAGCCCCAGGACTGCCGCCGGCCACCCACCGGCGACACCGCCCAGCCCAACCTCACCCCCTCATGCCGGCGAGCTCAACGGCACCGGTGGTGTCCCCTCCGGCCACCCCACCGCCCCTACACGGCCCCCTACCCGAAATGGGTATTTTTGCTTCCCTTCCATTTTCCGGCCACCTCCGACCACCCATTGGCCTCCGACCACCACCACTAGACTCCCCAACCTCCGGCGAGCATAACCCACCGCCCAAAGCCACCCATCGCCGCCGGTTAGCCCCTCCACCCGAAATGGGCCTTAAACGGGTCGTTCTTCGCCACGCCGCCGTCCGGCCACCGTAGGTCTCACCTCCGCCACCATTCGACTCCCCTCACCCAGCCGGTCAACCCCCTAGCTCAGTTTCCCCAACCGCGGCCTCACCTTCCCGGTACGACCCCAAACCCGAAAATGGGTTTTCACCCCTTTTGGCCCCGATCCGCCGCCTTCCGGTGGTTGTGCCGCCACACCACCACCTCCATGAGATTCCCCACCCTTCAATGAGTACCTCCCTAAATTTTGGTGTCAAACCGAGTGTTTTAGCCTAACGTACATGTAACCGATACAAACGCTGCAGATTGGCGTTGTTCAAGGAAATGCGTTTTTACCGCTGTAAGTACTTTCCAAACAAGCTTTAAGATTTAAATATATTTTTGGCATCAACAGTTGTTGTATTTGATTATTGCTGATATGTGATGGTTGATGTTGGTATTTGTTGGTTGATTGGATTATTTAATTGTTGGCTATTTGGTGCATAGTTGTCTGCATTGTGTATTTATGCGCATGCTCATGAAAATATTTGGAAAGTGGATTTTGACATGATTTTGGATATTCATGTGTTGGGAATGGAATCTGGGATTTAAAGTGAGTTTAATGGATTTTATTGGTTTTGGGCTGAGTCATAACGGGGACGGCGATACGTAACGCCCGTTGTGATCAGCGTGTGAGTGTGTGGGTGACATAATGGGGACGGCGATACGTAACGCCCATTATGGTCATCAGGGTGTGCATTTCATATCGGGGACGGCGATACGTAACGCCCGGTATGAAATGAGTGTGTGTGGATCGTAATGGGGACGGCGATACGTAACGCCCATTATGGTTTCGGGTGTGTGTGTAATCATATCGGGGACGGCGATACGTAACGCCCGGTATGATCGATTTTGAGGATATTATTTTATGGAAAATGATGGGTGATTTTATGGTGGATTAAATTGGGATTTTGACGAGTGTGGTTATTTCATCGATTTTGAGGAAGATGATTTTGAGCCTCATGCATACGGAAATTGTTCTTGGTTGTCGTTGTGGCATTAAATGTATTTTTTGTCTTTTAGTTTGGTTGGGTTGTACTTACCTGCGATGCCATCTTGGCGTCGTAGTTTTGTTTGGATGCAGACTTTGGAGAGGCCGAGCCTGAGGAGACGGCTCTGCTATTGAGGTGATATTATTAATTGATATCTCGGGAAATTTATTTTCCCCTTTTTATAATTATGTATTTGTTTAAATTGTATTTTTAGATGACTGTATTAAATCTCCGGTTGGAGAATTTACTTTGGCTTGGTTTGTATTTATTTCAAAAAAAAAAATTCTGGTACTTAGATATTAATTTATTATCCGCTGCGACCTATATTTTTATGTATGTCACGTGTGCACGCACATTTGACACGTGTTGTTGGGATGTGTGACCCGTGTTGTCATCATCCTGACGCCTCGATTCCCGTGTTATTTTAAGGGGAATTTGGGGGCGTCACAGGTGGTATCAGAGCAGTTCGGCTCTGGGTAAATCCGCAAGTTACCTAGGGACAGTACCAGAAAAGTTTGTGGTTTTTAAAAAATTTATTTGTTTGTTTGATGATTGGGTTATTTTATTTTATTGTTTTATTATTTTATTTGTTGTCTTAGTCTTTCGACTAATTTATATGGTAACATTATAGATATTTATTTTGTTGTGTTGTACTTTTTATTTTAATGTTTATATTGTTTATTTATTTTCATAATTAACTTAGTTCTGATTGATTGGTTTGTTAGTTTTGTTTTATTTTATTTTAATTTTTGTTAAATATTGTACGTGAGTAGTAATTCAAATTTTTGTTAGTTGATTTTATTTGGTTAGGTTGTCGAGTATTTATTTAATTATTTATTTATTTTATATATATGCCTTTGTTTTTGTTTAAATTAGAATTTGGATATTTTGGATTAAATTATTATTTTAAATCAATCTATTTATTGGATCTGTTATTTTAAACAGTTGTGTTATAGAATTCCTTATTTTAAAGTTTATTTATTTTGTTATGGGTTATTTTATCGTCTTAAGCTTTTACTCAATTATCATCAGGATTTGATTTTAATTTTAGTTCATAGGTTTCCTATGAGATAGTTTTGGTTTTGGTTTATTATTTGTTTATTTAATTATGGCTCTTGTATTTTAAGTATTTCTGAACGTTTGAAATTTATTTAGACAAAATTTAAAAGCATCACTGCCTTGTTTCTTTTTAAGTTTATGCTTTGAGATAAATTTAAATTGATTATCTTTTCACATTCCTGTTGTTTTATTTTAGGGACATGCTTTGAAGTAAGTTTTAAAATTTATTATCTTTCCGCATTTTCGTGTGTTTTATTTTAAAAGTTTATCTATTTACTTTAACGAGTGGATTTGTTTTGGCGATTTGTTTTTATTTATTTATTAATTAATTTATCGATTTAATTATTTTATTGTGGTTCGTTTCTTTTAACAGATTTTAAATTTTAGAGATTTCTACAGTAATCTTTTTAAGAGTTGAGTTTGTAGAGAATTTTAAAATTTTATTTGTGATTTTGTTTGTTGTTCTTATTTTAATATAATCTCCTTCTTTTATTTAATAAAAGTTTTTGGTGAATTTGTGTTTATTAAAGGAGGTGGGTTTGTTTTCTTGAATGAGTGGTTTTTACTTATTTGTTTATTAAATCTTTTCCCCTTTTTGTGTTTTTATATAATAATTATGTGAATTACTTAAATTTTGTTTAGTATTTGGGTATTCTATTATTTGTAATTGCGATATGGATTTGTTTGACAATTTGTTGGTATTTATGCAATTGCATTTCTTTGTCGATATTGTATATGCTATATTTTTGTGTATTTATTTCCTGGGTCTCACTGAGTGTTTGAGTGTCTAAGTTCTGATTTTATTTCTGGGAGATTATTGGAATTATATTTAGATAGACTCTTCATGTGAGTGTAAAATTCTTAGCCATTGGTATGGTGTTACAGAAATTGTTTTAGTAATGCTTATGATGGTGGGCGATCAATTATTTTCTTGGTGAAACCTTGATATTATTTGTGGATAATTAGAGATTGAAGTATAATAAATGTGCGTGTAAATTTTGGAGAGTATTTGTTTTTGGCTAGTGTGTAACTTGGGAAAGATTTATTTATTAAGTAATAAGGTTGAATTGATGTGATGGAAATAAATTTAAGAGATATAAATTTTAGGCTTTTGGGCGAATTGTTAGGAGTTGATAATTTAAGAATAATATTTCGGAGAATTTAATGGTTAGTAGCATTTGTCGAGATATCTTAAAGAATTTAGTTTTGGCTTGAAGTCATATAAGAGTTTAAATAATTGAGGTTATTCCATGTCATAGGTAATGAAGGTTCGATTGAGAGAATACGGATTTAAATAATTAATCTATGATGAGAGTGAGGGATTATAATGATGGAGAAGTATATTGGTGGTTTGGGAGTTAGAAAATTTTTTTAGGCTGTAATATTGGGTGGCATAACTTGAATGGTGAGATGACAAAACATTAGGATTTGTAAATGTGGCAAATGATTTCTTGTAATAGGTGTTGAACTAGTTTTTGCTCAGCGGTGATATTTTATGAGAACTTAAATTTTTATAAATTTAGCGAGTTATCAAAGTGCGCGCGGAAGCGTGGTGAATTGCAATATAGTTGAAGGTTCAATTTTTGTGTAAATTTTGAAAAATTAGTGGCGAGTTGAAATTTAAAATGATACTTGTAAGTGAGGATTTATATTTTAGTTGGGTAAATTATGGTTATTGACGATTAAGTTAGGAAGATAAACCTGGGAGTCATTTTAGGGTAACACAAATTGTTGTAAGGAGTTAGTGAATATTAAATTTTTGGGAGATTGTACTAAGGTTTTGTGCATGTGGGGTTCAGATTGATTGGCTATCTCAAGAGTTTTAGAGATGAAATATTATTTGGAGACTATACATTTATGATGAAATATAATTCATTTATATTTGAGGAAAATAGATGATTGTACTAAGGCTTGGAGTGAGTATTAAGTGATGTAATAGGTGAGTTATTGGAGTTTTATTAGCTGCAGCCGAGCGAATTTCGAGGACGAAATTCTTTTTAAGGGGGGGAGGATGTGAGATCCCAGATTTACGTGTATTTTTACACGTTATTTTATGCTCGGTGTTAATTATTTTAATTTATTTAAATAATATTATTGGTCATATTTTATTTATTTAAGATATTTAATTGAGTTATTAATTAGTTGATATCGAGTTGCGTTGCTTTTTCTTATTTATTTTAATGAGTTAATTATTTTAATGATTGAGAATTAAATTCCTTTATTTTATTATGTGAAATTATTTTATCTGCTTTCGTTATATTATTTATTGTTTTATAAATAATTTTGTGTTTGGGTTTAATTTATTTATATTGTTGGGGCTTTAATTATTTTATTTTATTGATATTAGATTGTAGTATTTTGACTGGCTTTTATTTAATTTGTTGTGTTTTTCTGGCTAGACCTTTTTTCCCTTCTTTTCCTTTTTTTCCTTTTTCTTTTTCTTTTCTTTTCTTTTTCTTCTTTCTTTTTCTTTTTCTTCTCTTTTTTTCCTCTGCCTTTCCCGTGTGCCCAGCCGCGTCCCCTGCCTCCCTCTCCCCTTCGCCCGTCTCTTCTCCTCAGCCCCAGGACTGCCGCCGGCCACCCACCGGCGACACCGCCCAGCCCAACCTCACCCCCTCATGCCGGCGAGCTCAACGGCACCGGTGGTGTCCCCTCCGGCCACCCCACCGCCCCTACACGGCCCCCTACCCGAAATGGGTATTTTTGCTTCCCTTCCATTTTCCGGCCACCTCCGACCACCCCTTGGCCTCCGACCACCACCACTAGACTCCCCAACCTCCGGCGAGCATAACCCACCGCCCAAAGCCACCCATCGCCGCCGGTTAGCCCCTCCACCCGAAATGGGCCTTAAACGGGTCGTTCTTCGCCACGCCGCCATCCGGCCACCGTAGGTCTCACCTCCGCCACCATTCGACTCCCCTCACCCAGCCGGTCAACCCCCTAGCTCAGTTTCCCCAACCGCGGCCTCACCTTCCCGGTACGACCCCAAACCCGAAAATGGGTTTTCACCCCTTTTGGCCCCGATCCGCCGCCTTCCGGTGGTTGTGCCGCCACACCACCACCTCCATGAGATTCCCCACCCTTCAATGAGTACCTCCCTAAATTTTGGTGTCAAACCGAGTGTTTTAGCCTAACGTACATGTAACCGATACAAACGCTGCAGATTGGCGTTGTTCAAGGAAATGCGTTTTTACCGCTGTAAGTACTTTCCAAACAAGTTTTAAGATTTAAATATATTTTTGGCATCAACAGTTGTTGTATTTGATTATTGCTGATATGTGATGGTTGATGTTGGTATTTGTTGGTTGATTGGATTATTTAATTGTTGGCTATTTGGTGCATAGTTGTCTGCATTGTGTATTTACGCGCATGCTCATGAAAATATTTGGAAAGTGGATTTTGACATGATTTTGGATATTCATGTGTTGGGAATGGAATCTGGGATTTAAAGTGAGTTTAATGGATTTTATTGGTTTTGGGCTGAGTCATAACGGGGACGGCGATACGTAACGCCCGTTGTGATCAGCGTGTGAGTGTGTGGGTGACATAATGGGGACGGCGATACGTAACGCCCATTATGGTCATCAGGGTGTGCATTTCATATCGGGGACGGCGATACGTAACGCCCGGTATGAAATGAGTGTGTGTGGATCGTAATGGGGACGGCGATACGTAACGCCCATTATGGTTTCGGGTGTGTGTGTAATCATATCGGGGACGGCGATATGTAACGCCCGGTATGATCGATTTTGAGGATATTATTTTATGGAAAATGATGGGTGATTTTATGGTGGATTAAATTGGGATTTTGACGAGTGTGGTTATTTCATCGATTTTGAGGAAGATAATTTTGAGCCTCATGCATACGGAAATTGTTCTTGGTTGTCGTTGTGGCATTAAATGTATTTTTGTCTTTTAGTTTGGTTGGGTTGTACTTACCTGCGATGCCATCTTGGCGTCGTAGTTTTGTTTGGATGCAGACTTTGGAGAGGCCGAGCCTGAGGAGACGGCTCCGCTATTGAGGTGATATTATTAATTGATATCTCGGGAAATTTATTTTCCCCTTTTTATAATTATGTATTTGTTTAAATTGTATTTTTAGATGACTGTATTAAATCTCCGGTTGGAGAATTTACTTTGGCTTGGTTTGTATTTATTTCAAAAAAAAAAATTCTGGTACTTAGATATTAATTTATTATCCGCTGCGACCTATATTTTTATGTATGTCACGTGTGCACGCACATTTGACACGTGTTGTTGGGATGTGTGACCCGTGTTGTCATCATCCTGACGCCTCGATTCCCGTGTTATTTTAAGGGGAATTTGGGGGCGTCACAGGTTAAGTAATGCAATTATTTTTTCTAAATTTGACTTTAAGTCTGGATTTTGGCAGATCCAAATTAGGGAGTTTGACAAGTACAAGACTGTTTTTAATACTCCTTTTAGAAACTATGAGTGGAATGTGATGTCTTTCGGCCTAAAAAACGCTCCTAGTGAATTTCAAAATATCATGAATGACATATTTAATTCGTTCACCAATTTCACTATCATCTACATAGATGATGTTTAAATTTTCTCAAAATCCATTGATGATCACTGGAAATATTTGTCGACATTTCTTGATATCATTCGACATAATGGTCTAGTAGTTTCTGCAAAAAAGATTAAATTGTTTCAAATCAAGATTAGATTTCTTGGTTATGACATCTTTGAAGGCAAAATCAGACCAATCCAAAGGTCTATTGAATTTGTCGATAAATTTTCAGATGTCATTCTTAACAAAACACAGCTTTAGAGATACCTTGGTTCATTAAATTATATTTCAGATTTTTACAAGGATATGAGAAAACAGTGTTGTCTTCTCTTTGAGCGACTCCACCTCAATCCTCTTCCATAGACTGATGTCCATACCAAATTGATTCAACAAATCAAGGCATATGTCAAAACTTTTTCATGTCTTGGTATACCCACATTCAATATAATTATTACGATTATATTGATGCTTGGTTTTACTTTCCTTTGTTCCAAATCCCAGATTTATCGCATTCTTGATTCTTTAATTTTGATAAGAAATGCAAAAATAGTTTTCCTCTCTGGTTCCAAAGATGGTGGCATCAATATGGCCCCATTCCAAAGATATTTCCTAATAGTCTCCAACAAACTATCAATCATTTCAAAATTTCAAACCTACCCAAGATAAATAACCATAATGCCAAATTTCCTTTCTTAGTTCATTTTTGCTTCAGATACAAAATTTCCTGAATTTGCAAATGGACTTATGAAAAAACTGGCAACATCTTGGTTTGTCATTTCCGAGTCAAGTGGTGGGATAAATTTCAACACACGGAATCCATTGTTTCCTATGTTTCAAGGGGTTTTCCTCTAGTTGTTTCTAATCTAAAAGGCCTAGAAGAATTTTCTACTCCAGTTTCAGAACAAGTTTTAATCACTTATCCAACCTTTGAGGATAAAAACCCAAAAGATTCATAAGATTTCAGGAAGAAGAAGTCTTCATCAACATCTTCTTCAAAGAAAAATGAAAAGATTTAGATGATTCATCTTCTTCAAAATCTAAAATAGTATCTCATTTTTCCAGACTGAAGAAGAAGGATTTAGCTAAACAATTGGAAAAATTAGTCAAAGAAGAAGTCAATAGTGAAGATTCAGCTGAAAAATCAAAAGCCTCTACAGAGAATTTTGATACTTATAATAACATTTATTGTCATGATTCACCCGATTATCCTCCAACTATAGATGAAGGTTATCGGCATAGTTAAAAGATCTATTTGTTCTACCTAAGGTTCACTCGTCGGTACAAAAAGACAAAATTGCTTTCGGTGCATATGGAATCTACTTTTACTGTTTTACATGAGATTCACCCGTTGGCACAAAAAGACAAGACTACTTTTAGTGCAGATGGAATTTACTTTTATTTTTTACTATTTCACCCGTAATTTATGCATGGTTTCCAATGTAAAGGTGACTCCTTCTTCTATAAAAGGAGGCCTCAGTTTCAATAAGAGGACAGAGCTCATTCTATGCCTTTTCTCTCTGAACTCTCCTACTTCCAAGTATTGTAATCAGTTCAGTTTTCTTTGTAAACTTGTGAGTATTCAGTTTCAATGAAGAATCTTTCGATTCAAGTTTTTATTTAGTTTTACATATATTAATTACTTTATTTTTGCATTACATTACATGCATGTGGTCGACTCTGCCTCCTCATATCTGTTCCATACTTCATCATTATCCAGTCATTTGGTCCTCCAGTTATCTGGTTCCTGCTTACTTTTGCGTTATGAAGTATGGAACAGATATGTGGCGACAGAGCCAGTCAAATGCATGTAATGTAATGCAAAAATAAAATAATTAATATAAGTAAAACTGAATAAAAACTTGAATCGAAAGATTCTTCTATGAAACTGAATACTCATAAGTTTACAAAAAAAAAATGAACTGATTACAATACTTGGAAGTATGAGAGTTCAGAGAGAAAATAGGTAGAATAAGCTCTGTCCTCCAATTGAAACTGAGGTCTCATTTTATAGAAGAATGAGTCACCTTTACATTTAAAACCGTGCATAAATCATGGGTGAAACAGTAAAAAGTAAAAGTAAATTCCATTTGCACTGAAAGTAGTCGTGTCTTTTTGTGCCGACGGGTGAATCTAATGTAAAACAGTAAAAGTAGATTACATATGCACCGAAAGCAATTTTGTCTTTTTGTGCTGACGGGTGAACCTTAGGTAGAACAAGTAGATCCTTTAACTATGCCGATAATCTTCATCTATAGTTGGAGGATAATCGGGTGAATCATGACCAAAAGTATTACTATAAGTATCAAAATTCTCTGTATAGGCTTCTGATTCTTCAGCTGAATCTTCACTATTGGCTTATTCTCTGACTGATTTTTCCAATAGTTTAACTAAATCCTTCTTCTTCAGTCTGGCAAAAGGAGATACTTTTTTAAATTTTGAAGAAGATGAATCATCTGAATCTTTTTCATTTTTCTTTGAAGAAGATGCTGGTGAAGACTTCTTCTTCCTGAAATCTAATGAATCTTTTGGTTTTTTATCCTCAAAGGTTGGATAAGTGATTAAAGCTTGTTGTGAAACTTGCGAAATTGGATTAAGAAATTCTTCTAGGCTTTTTAGATTAGGAACAGCTAGAGGAAAATCCCTTAAAACATAAGAAACCATTGATTCCGTGTGTGGAAATTTATCCCTCCACTTGACCCATAAATGACGAACCAAGATGTCACCAATTTTTTCATAAGTCCATTTGCAAATCTAGGAAATTTTGTATCTGAAGCAAAAATGAACTAAGAAAGGAAATTTGGCATTATGGTTATTCATCTTGGGTAGGTTTGAAATTTTGAAATGATTGATAGTCGGTTAGAGACTATCAGGAAATATCTCTGGACTGGGGTCATATTGATGCCACTATCTTTGGAACCAGAGAGGAAAACTAGTTTTGCATTTCTTGTCAAAATTAAAGAACCAAGAATACGATAAATCTAGAGCTTGGAACAAAGGAAAGTGAAATCAAGCATCAGTATAATCGTAATAATTATATTGAATGTGTGAATCTGGTATACTCTTGAGGGTATATGGATCAGTTTCCCATTCTTTTTCTGTCAATATTGAAGAAAGATAGCAATTATGGGAGAAAAGTGTGGGATCAATCTTGTCATAAAGTGGTTTAAGGGAAATAGAACCATGGTGAATCAGGATTGCAAGATAAAACTTGATATTTTTAGTTGAATTTTGAGGAATCCAAAAGAAACCAGGGGGAAAATATTTAGTTGAACTTTGAGGAATGAAAACATTTGTGGGCCTAGGCCTTGCCGTTGCTAGAGGATTAGCTAACGGGTCATATGGCATGGCCAAAGTTGAAGCAAAGGAGCTCGGGGGAATTGGTCTTGGGATACTTCCCAAGGTGGTAAATCTGTTGGTAATCTCCAGTGGGGAGGAAGTCGTTAGTAAAAGCAAAGGTGAAGCTGGTAGTGGGGGAAGCCTTTTGGGCTGCTCGAGTTTCTTTTTCTTGCTCATTGTTTCTGCAGAAATTCACGAGTAAGAAAATTAGGTATAGAATTGTCAGAACTTTTTATGTATTCAATGTCAAAATCAAAAATACTTCAAATTGCTTGCCATCGTGCAAAAATATGTTTGGATGCAATGTTTTGAACATTTTTTTCTAAAACATACTTAGCGCTTTTGCAATCAATTCTCAAAAGAAATTTTTGATTAAGTAAATCACTTTGAAACTTAGAAATGCATAGTACTATAAATTATATTTCTTTTTTAATAGTACTATAATTAAACTGTGCATGATTCCAGGTTTCGGAGTGGAATCGAATAATTTATTCGGAAGAACCTGGTGAAACGATTTGTTTCAAAATGCCGCTATAACCAATGTCAGAGGCATCTGTTTCAACAAGTTTAAAAGAATCAAAAGTGGGTATACCAAGGCATGGAGGAATTTTGACATATGCCTTAATTTGTTGAATCAATTTGGTATGGACATCAATCCATGGAGGAGGATTAAGGTGGAGTCGCTCAAAGAGAGGACGACACTGTTTTCTCATATCCTTATAAAAATCTGAAATATAATTTAGTGAACCAAGGAATCTCTGAAGTTGTGTTTTGTCAAGAATGACATTTGAAAATTTATCAGCAAATTCAATAAACCTTTGAATTGGTCTGATTTTGCCTTCGAAGATATCATAATCAAGGAATCTAATCTTGGTTTGAAACAATTTAATCTTTTTTTGCGAAAACCACTAGACCATTATGTCGAATGATATCAAGAAATGTCGACAAATGTTTCCAATGATCATCAATAGATTTTGACAAAATTAAAACATCATCTATGTAGACGATGGTGAAACTAGTGAACGAATTAAAGATGTCGTTCATGATATTTTGAAATTCACTAGGAGCATTTTTTAGTCTAAAAGACATTACATTCCACTTATAGTGTCCAAAAGGAATATTAAAAGCAGTCTTGTACTTGTCAGACTCCCTAATTTGGATCTGTCAAAATCCATACTTAAGGTCAAATTTAGAAAAAATAACGGCATTATTTAACCTATGAACCAAGTCATTTTTATTGGAAATAGGGTACCTAATCCACTCTAAAACTTTGTTCAGGAGTTTGTAATTTATGACTAAACGGGGTGTCCCTCACTCAATCTCAGCATTTTTTGGACATAGAATGCAGCACACGACCAATGTGACTTACTATACCTGATAAGATCTTTTGAAAGAAGATCAAAGATCTCGTTTTTCAAAACTCCAAAGTCTCGCTATTTATTTGAATATGTCTGGTTTTGATTGGAATAATTTTCTTAGAAAATTCTTTAACATAAGGAAGTGAAACAAAATGTTTTTTCCTATTCCAAAAAGCATTAGGAAGATTAGAACAGATCTCAGAAATCAATTGTTTTTATGAAAATCATTGATTTTTGATTGAAGCAATGGATCAGACAAATGCTTAGAAATTTTTTTGAAACGAATTTCTCGTTGTAAGAAGTTTAAATGCTTAATCTTAGCAGAAATCAAAGAATGAAAACCTTTGAAACATCAATATCAAATTTTGAAGCAAACTTAAACTTGACTTTCTGTCCAAAGGGATCAGTAGTAATCCCATCTATTACCCATCAGAAAGGACAAATAGAAAAAATAAAAGGCATTCCTATGATAACATCCCAAGTCATGTTCTTTACAAGAACAGACGGAATCCTAAAACAAACATTGTTTTGGCAAACATGAGCGTTGTTGAGCTCATAGTTGATCTTCATCTTAGATCCGTTTGTTGTAAATCATGAGTTAAAATTTCTTTGGGTTTTTTCAAAGGGATCAGTAGTAATCACATATGTTTCAGTCAGATTTGAGTTCAACAATCTCTTTCTTAATTAAACCAATTTCATGCTGTAAATCATGAGTTAAAATTTCTTTGGATTTTTTCTTTTCAAAACGTCCCAAAGTTTCATGAAAACTGATTTTCCCATGACAAGTTGATGGTTCTTTACGAGCAATTGTCTTCTTGAGCTGTAGAAAATATTTCTCCTTAAGTTTTGGGTTTTCAATTTGTGAAATCAGGGTTAAAAAAAGGTTCTCTTGTTCTTTTTCTTTAGTTAAAACATTGATTGTCTTAATCCCAGAATTACAACAGAAACCATTACAGTTGCAATCAAACTTAATCATTGCAGAATCAAATGGTTCAGGTTCTGAGTGATATTATGAATCACTAGAGCTAAACTCATCGAAGTCAGATGAAGAAGTTCTGTTTTCAAGGAGCTGAAACAATTTTTGTTGGTCGTCTTCCTTAATATTCAGAGTATAATGTTTTTCAACTTATTTGACTTTTTGGGGCACTTATTGGCAAAGTGTCTAGGCTTGCACTTCCTGATATGTGCCAATAATATAAAGCCGTATAACCATTCATGTCGATCGTGTTATGCCCCTGGACTATTTACCCATATAATATTGAATTAGAATTATTAAGATATGGTAGATGGCTGTCTTTAGGCAAATATTGAGTTATGCAGAATTAATCGTGCAATTATCTGATAATTAACTGAGAGACATTAATAACTATTGGTCTATGATTAATTAGAATTGGACTAAAAAAAAGCACTAGAAGAAAAATTGACAGACACAATCAATCTGTTGCATCTAAAAGAAGCATAAATAATCAAAATAACTAAATAATCAATGTGTTGCATTCAAAAGAGGCAGAAATAATCTAAATAGTTGTTTTGATTATTTTTGTCCCTTTTGAATGTAACAAATTGATTATTTTTATCTATTTTTCTTATAGTGAAGGTAAAAAGAGATGAATATGATTCGACATTTCTTATTATTATTATTTTTTTTTATCTTTTGCCTGGCAAAGCTAAAAGTACTCTTGCTAAGCTTAACGCGTTCATCATTGAGTGGATGGCAGCCGGCGGCCAAGTGATCATCTAAGTACTTTAAAGGATGACTATAGTTAACTTTGCACCCGAGTGGGCTTGGAACAATGGCATGCATAAATGGCAGGCACAGCGATCATTAAGCTAGTTATTGCCAAAGTTATCCATTGAAGAAGATCATAATAATGTGACATGCACATCTTAAATATTATGGCGCACCTACACATATATGTCTATATATGTATTATATACACGCGCACACTGCATGCATATAACTTTCAGAACACTCGGAAATTAGCTAGCCTGCAATTAACTAGAAAGGGTGGTGGAATTGGCAAGAATTAGGAACTAATTATATATATAATAAAAACAGAATGGGCGGTGGAACTAATTATATATATAATAAGTGAAAGGAATGGAGGCACAAAATGCTTATCGCTTTTTCGATTGGAATGATCAGTACTCTGACTTTGAGGTGATACACACACAATATTTTACACAACAATTTACGCAACACAAGCATAAAATTAAGGGTATTTTTGTAAACTGTTGTTAATAACAGTTTACGAAAATATCCCTACTTTTATGCTTGTGTTGTATAAATTGTTGTGGAAGTTGTTGTGTGTCTATAATTTTCCTGACCTTAAAGCTAGCCGCCGCCGTCCATATACACATATATATATAGATATATATGTATGTGACATGAGAACTTAATATAATATATGACTATATGTATGGCATATATATATGTATGTACATCAAGATACCCGGCCAACTTCGCATGTTAATTAGGACAAGCTTTTTTCACGAGATTGCACTGCATACCTCTTGTCATAATTTGGGGTACGTAAGTGGAGATTCTTTTTTTTTTTTTAAAGAAGGAAACTTTCTTACTCATTAAAAGCAAGAAATGAGTACAAGAGAGTTACAATACTGGTTGGACAACCAGTTCAGAGACTCCCTCAGCTAGCAGACTAGAGATTTTTGCTAGACAATGGGCACTAACATTCCCATTCCTTTTAACAAAAGAGGCATTCCAATTTAAAGAAAATAATAACATGATAGTATCTCTAATAACAATTCCACTACTATCCCATCTTCCCATTCCCTGATTTAATTCCTTGACTAGCAGCTTGTTGTCTCCATCAATATTTACTAGGTTGAAATTCAACTGTCTGGCCATCACTGCAGCCTCCTTTGCTCCTAGAGCTTCCGCTAGGTAAGGATCCAAGAATGATCATTCTTAGTAGCCACCACTTCCGCATCTTGATTTCTAGCTATGAGCCCTATTCCAACAATGTTTTTCAGTTGTTTAATGCAACATTCCAGTTTAATTTAATCACACCAACAAGGGGAGAAATCGAGTCACTGCTTTGAAGATTCACATTGTCACTTTGACCTTGAGCAATTTTATAATCTTCTAAGAAATTTTCTACTGCAATTAGAACAGATGAGGGATGAGATATTTTCAAATATAAATTTGTTCCTCCTATTCCAAATGGCTCGAGAAATTACTGAAAAATTCTCAATTGAATCATCTGAGCAGTTTGATAAAATGAGCTCAAAAAGGTCTCTAAAGTTTCCGTTTTCTGGAATCTAATCTTTCCTTGGCTAGCTCCATACATCTTGGGCGGCTTTACAACTCCAAACAACATGATTTACAGATTCATCTTCTAAATTACATATAGGACATAAAGGGGAATCAACTATTTTCCTTTTAAATGTGTGATCCCATATTTACATGTATTTTTACACGTTATTTTATTCTCGGTATTAATTATTTTAATTTATTTTAATAATATTATTAGTCGTGTTTTATTTGTTTAAAATATTTATTTGAGCTATTAATTAGTTAATATTGAGTTACGTTGCTTTTCTTATTTATTTTAATATGAGTTAATTATTTTAATAATTGGAATTTAATTCCTTTATTTTAATATGTGAGTTTATTTGATCTGCTTTCATTATATTAATTATTGTTTAATTTTTAATATTACGTTTGGGTTTAATTTATTTCTATTGATGGGCTTTAAATATCTTATTTTATTGATATTGAAATTATAACATTTAAAGTTAGCTTTTATTTAATTTATTGTGTTTTTCTAGTTAGATTTTTTTTTTTATTTTTCCTTTTTCTCTTTTTTCTTTTCTTTTTTTCTTTCTTTCTTTCCCTTTCTTCCCCTGCATTTCCCCCCCCCCCCCCCCGGGACCCGTGCGCGACGCAAGCCCCCCCTCCCTCTGTTTTCGTTCGGCCACTAAGCAGCCCAGCCACCACCCTACGCCGGCCGCTTGTCCTCACCACCCCTCCACCTGAACTCCCCACCCTCCGTCGACCTCCCCTGTACCGGTGGTGCACGTCACGGCTGCCCCTAACTGGCGCGTGAGTTCCCTACCCAAAATGAGTGTTTTAGCTTCCCTTGCATTTTTCGGCCACCGTCGGCCACCCCTTGGCACCGACAACCTATCAGCAGCCTCCCCTCACTCCGGCGAGCATAACCCAACCTCAGGCACCACCCACGGCAGCCCAAATAACCCAATCCAAAATGGGTATTTCAAATACCCATACACGGGTTTGCCACCCTAGAGCCGCCATCCGACCACCGTAGGCCTCACCACCGCCACCAAAAGACTCCCCTTGCCCAGTCGGTCATCTCCCTAACTCAGTTTCCCCAACTGTTGCCTCACCTTCCTGGTATAACCTCAAACTCGAAAATGGGTTTTCACCCATTTTGAGCCCGATCCGCCACCTTCCGGTGGTTGTGCCGCCACACCACCACTTCCATGAGATTCCCCACCTTCCAAAGAGTATCTCTCTAAATTTTGGTGTGTCAAACCGAGCACTTTAGCCTAACGTATCGGTGACTGCTACAAACGCTGCAGATTGGCGTTGTTCAAGGATTTGCGTTTTTACCCGCTGTAAGTACTTTCCAAACGAGATTTAAGATTTAAATATATTTTTGGCATCAACAGTTATTGTGTTTGATTATTGTTGGAATTTATTAATTGTTAAATATTTGGTGCATGGTTGTCTACATTGTGTATTTACGCGTATGTTCATTGAACTATTTGGAAATTGAAATTTTTGCATGATTTCGGATATTCATGTGTTGGAAATGGAAATTGGGTTTTTATTGAGTTTATAGATTTTAATGATTTTTGGTGGAGTCATAACGGAGACTGCGATATGTAACGCCTGTTGTGATCAGCGTGTGTGTGGATGACATAATAGGGATGGCGATACGTAACGCCCCTTATGGTCATTATGTGTCTCAGTTATAATGGGGACGGCAATACGTAATGCTCATTGTGATTGATAGTGTGTGCATGACATAGCAGGGACAGCAATACGTAACACTCGTTATGGTCATTGGGTGTGCATTTCATATCGGGGACGGCGATACGTAACGCCCGATATGAAATGAGTGTATGAATCATAATGGGGACGACGATACATAACGCCCATTATGATTGGTGTATGTGTTTATCATATCGAGGACTGCGATACATAACCCCCGGTATGGGTTGTACCTGGCCCAGATGAACAGACCTGCATTCACTAGCCTTTACCTTGCAAAAAATTAAGCTGTCATCCGCAAAGAATAAATGATTAATACTAGAGCTACCCCTACTAATTTTATAGCCATGAATTTTCCTGTTCCTCTCAGTTTTATTAAGCATAAAGCTCAAACTTCTGCCATCAAGAGGACTAAATAAGGGGAGATGGAATAAATAGGTGGAGATTCGATGGACTTATAATCGCAAACTTTCCGTAATGATGTAGACGTCTTTGTTGTTAGCTAGATTTATCTTGCTTGGAATGTCACTACAATAAAAAGCACTTTTTCCTGAGAAAGAATTTGTCCCAAATACTCACTTCTGCTGCCACAAATAGTTTATTCTGGCATTTTACAGTCGCAGAAAGGTCCTAGGAAATAACTGGCCCAAGAAGCCCTTTACCCGCCATTCTTACTGCCAGAAATGTTAGTATTTCTGGCATTATCGTATCATGAAAAATGATAAATTCTGACAGTAAAAACTGCAGGAAATAACTTCTTGTGACATTATATTTTCTCGAGAAATAGTCTTTTATAAAATTTTTAAAAAAAGAATAGTAGTAAAACAAAATATTTCTTCTCTCTTCCTTATAACCTTCACTAACTAAGCAGTTTGTGATACCTAGATAATAAATATGCTTGTAACCACATATATTATCATCTTACATACTCTACCATAGATGGCAGCCATTATACTACATGTTAATTAATATGTACAGACCTATTATTCTACTATCATGAATAAACATAGCAAATTTGGTTTTTTTAACACTCCATGCAACTAATCACAACCATCAACTATCTAGAAAGAATTAACATATATTGACTAAAATTAAAATCAGCTTGCATAAGAAGGATCTGAGGTATAGAAACAGATCAATTAAAACTTTAAGAATGATGGTAGTAACTTTAAATGCAATCACCTATACAAACAGATCAATTAATGATGTATATACCTATAAGGAAATATATTCTTATGGGTTTATAATCTCTAAACACGGCATGGAAAGAAAGCTGACAAGCAAAGAATAGCAGAGAGCAAGAAAACAAGCAGAAAAGGCAAAACTTGGGGATTAGCAAGAGGGGGCGTAAAAAACATTAATATATTAATAATACCCATTAGTTCACACATTAGGGTCCAGATTCTGGAATACTGGCATTGTAATTAACAATAGAACTTAACACTAAGTTAATAATTATAGTTAGCAATAGCAGTTAGCCCAGAAGAAATATTGATAAGAAAATGGGAAATTGGGTGAAAGAGCAAATGGCAGAGAGTCCAACATGTTGTAACATATACTGAAAACAATGCAATACCTCCGTAGAGTCGCCTAACATTGAAACAATTGTGGTATCAATGGCATCTTGATTCTCTAACCTTGATGCCCTTGTAGCCATAAGTACAACCATATCCTTGTCAACATCTTTGGCAAAAACCTGTAACGACATGAATGATGAAAGAATTCTTTAAACCAAACACAAATAGCATTTCATAATTAAAATGTGATCCAACTTTCATTATGTTAAGAGAAATATAAGAGGGACTAAGAGTATAACCTCAATCATATTTTTATCCACTGTAAGCTTGTTAAGCGTCAACGTGCCTATTTTATCACTGCATAGCACATCCATTCCAGCCATTTCCTCAATAGTGGTCACTCCCTTTGTTATGGCTCCCTGTACAAGACATAGATGCCCATTGCTCAATAATATTCAGAATTTCAATCCATTTAACTCTTTCATATTCACCATCAGGATTATGTACTTTATGATTATTGTAAAATTCCAAAATATCAATATAGAGTGTGTTTGTGGCTTCACAAACCTGCTGTGATATACGATGTGAACCAATGGCCATTGTAACAGAAAGTGACATCAAAGGCCTAAAACATTGAAAGAAAGCTATCAACAAGAGAATAAATCAACTGAAAAATAGAAGAAATTTTTATGTCAATAAAATTAAATAGAACCAGCTCAAGTCTTTTAAAAAATTATTCAGAAGTAATACCCATTTTAAAAAATGCTATGAAATTAAAAGGGAACTAAGCAAAGAATTAACCTAACACTTCTAACATCCCAAAATAGGCCATACAGCCCCATTGACACCCAGATGGAAAACAAAGATAAATAATGGATCTAGTATTATGTTTGTTACATCTCCCGCCAGTAGATGCTTGATAAGGCCGAATAATTATTGATCTTTATCCATGCTTGAAAAGATCAAATTATAAGTTGAATTATTGCAGTCGGTGGAGGTATAATAGTGGCATATAAAGGTGTTTTTGTATCCTTAAATCCACAAAGGACCCCTTGCATTGCCAGCGAGAGAAGAACAGCAGGAGCACCAAGTGATCGCAATGTCAAGTACTGTTGTGCAGGGATTAGCATAGCAGAGTCCTATATAGAAATGAAAGCGGCGTGCTTTTTTTTTTATAAGTAGAAATGAAAGCGGCATGCTATTAAGAAAAAACTACATTGTAATAAAAATGGGGGCTTGATATTAAAGGAAACCAAACGAGACTTGTAATAAAATTTAACAGAACAAGTGCCAGAGCTACTTGTACTTCAACTGAAAGCACTTACAAAACTGACTCCCATGAAGTTTAGAAGAGGTTTTGCACCAGATATGAGGAATATGGATTGTATGAGGCCAAGTATGCTGCCAATGACCAAGGACGATGAGGCAGATGGAATATGCCTCCTTTTATTCTCAATCTTAGCTATATCGAAGCTACCACGAGTTAGTTTAGAAGTGTATGCATTCTCATATGTAAATGATAGAGAAACTTAACAGGGTTAATATATGTTTAATATAAATAATGTATGAACGGCAAAAGGATCCAAGATAAGTAGGGAAAATATGTATGATTATAAAAATTAAAGAGAGTAGAAAATAGGAAATCATACCATTTTTTGGTAGCAATTCTTTATCCTCACTCTCTACAATTGAACCTTTCTGTTGTAGTGTCTCAAGGAACATACAAAATGTTAATTTCATCATATCTACAAACAAGCTTAGTCAAATCCAGTGAGTAAAAATCATACCTGTACAGCTACTTATCTGTATGACAGATGCAATCGCTACAAAGTGCACGCCCCAACAGTCGAGGCTCTATTACATTGGACATCAAGCCTGTCAAGCAGTTTCGTGTAAGTCAAAGAAAACAAGCATGTTGCTTCTTAAAATACCTGACCAACATCAGCAGTGAAGCAAACAGTATCACAACCATAGTTCTCCCTGCAAAGGAAAATCTCTTACTATATAAACCTAGCACCATAATACATCTATTCACAATCAGATTGTCTAAGTGAATAAACACAGAAAAACACATCAGAGAAAAATGATATATCACAGAAAAACATACAAACTCCACGTTTCAAAGAGAGAAGGTGATAGCAATTACCAAATCATTATAGCAGAATGGATAGCAAATTGAAATAACTCCCCAATTCCTTAGACGATTACAGGGTTCCTGGGACACTCGAACTTTGACAAAAACCAACACAATCACAAATAAAATCGAAAATACCTATACGATTTCTACAAAACCCCAACAGATTTAGAAAGAAAATACCTTGTCGTATTCTTTAACACCAAAACCCTATTAGCAATCACTCCAGCTAAAATGGCAGAGAAGTGTGGTTTCCTTTTAGAAACCTCTCTTTCTTTAACACTGAAACCCTAAAAACTCAAACACTTTACCTCCATAAATCATCAAGCTCGAAGATTGGAGTGGGTATCGAGAGAAATACTCACCTGCTAAGCGGCGGCAACAGCCCAAACGGTAGCTATGAAGGGGTGCAATCAGAGAGAGAGAGAGAGAGAGAGAGGATTTGGAGGAAAAACTCAGGGGAGTGGGAGTGGGTATCGCGAGAGAGAGATACAGATATTAAGGATTGAAGAAAAATTGGGGAAAAAGTGGGGTTATCCGGCTGTTATATTTTTAACAGACTATTTCCGGCGCTTCTATCGCGCCGGAAATATTCTTTTAAATCGCCACAAAAAACCAAAGCACAATTTCTCGCCCAGTTACTTTAGGAATTCGCGCGCAAGCGTCCCAATGCCGCTATAAGTGTCCTTTACTGGCATTTTTAATTGTGGTAGATTGAAAAACGTCCTAATAGGCGTCTTGTAGTGTGTTAATAGATCGAAGAGCAAGACGAAGAGACCAGAAACATTCGAATTTATATATAGGAACATGAAGCTCATCATGAACATAATTATTTCCGAAAGATGGGGGCGCAATTATTAGTTATTGAGCACTTGTACTGCTCAGAACTTATAATCCAAAATATATATCACTTACGTTGGAAACTGGAAAATTGGCTAAGTATAAGTAGTAGCACGTTAATAATTCGGTGCATGTTTATTTTGTTTACATGATGTTGAAAGCTATCATGATCTATTAATATCATGTCATGCATGTGCAATACGCAACATTAATTCAAAATTAACACGCGTACTACATTATATATATATATATATATATATATAAAGAGAACATCAAATAAACATTTCGATACATTCATAGGGAATTATTTCGCCTTTTGATATTTTCTAGCAATAAGCAACACATGGTCATGATACGCGTTTATTTTATTTTATTTTTTGGTGGGGGAGATATCGACATATAAGGGAAACACACGTACTTGCGAAGCGATCGACATAGGAACTAGCTAGATCACTCCACAAAAACACAAATTAACTACTTACATATAAAGCTCCATTATTAATAATATGGTGATGATAATGAGCTAGTGGCGATGACCATGATCGCCTGGTGTACTGGGGATGTAAGTACAAGGGTTAGGGCCTGAAGGCCGTAGTATCGTCGGCCTACTTGATGATCTTGTGGAATTTATGACACTTTTTTTGCACCAACTAGTAGTGCTGAGGATGAGTACTTCATCATCAAGCAATCCAATTAAGGCCTTGCATGAGTAGTAGTGACAAGACTACTCATGTTGGCGGTAAAGATCAAGAACGCCAGGAACATGACCACCTTCCCAGCATTGCAGATCTGGAATAGGAATCCCATTTTTCTAGATCGAGCTGGAATACTTAGCTTTCAGCTAATCGATCGATCGAGGAAGATGGAAGTGTATATATGTTTGATCAAAGGCCAGCTAGCTTGCTTATAAATTGTTGAAGAAATATGTGCTCATACCACGCGATTTATATAACTCCATTAAGTCGCTCTACATTGGCAAAAGCTAGCCTGATTATAACGTTTCCATTTTTTTTAATATAATATTTGTACAGAAACAAAGTATAAGGAACACCATAAATATTGCGTGCTGATCAGATTGTCTTATTTGAACTTAGTATTTTTGTTTTTTTTTATTATAAATAGATATAGTTGATTAAGGCCTTGTTTGTTTTTAGAGATGAAATATGATAAGATAAAATAAAAGTTAAAAAAAGAATAAATTATTATTGTAATATATTTTTTTAACATTAGTTTTGTTCCAAAATTTGAAAAAGTTGTTTTAGGATTGAAAAAAGTTGAATTGCTTATTATATTTTGTATGAAAATTTGAAAATATATAATGATGAGTTTTAAATGAAATGAGATGAAAAAACAAACCAGGCCTAAATTCATTAAAAAAAAAACTACAAGCTTAGCAAAACCATTATTACCGCTTACTAGCTTACTCTATAAGGTTATACATTTCAGTTAATGTTAAGAGGAGAAGGTAGCCTAGCTACCACTAATTAATACTTTTAATCGTTTGTTTATATAGTTCATTTCAATTCATTTTATCTCATATAATAATTATAATTTTTTTAAATTTTCATATAAAATAAATAATTCAAATTTTTTAAATCCCAAAATAAAAATAAAAATAAAATATCATAATAATATTTTATTCAACTTTTAATTTTCATATCAATTTAAATTGTCTCATGATCTTAGAAAACAAACTAGGTTCACTACAACAAATATAGCTTTAATTGTCTTACGAGTTTTTTTTTCCAAAATATGTTATCGTGGCAAATACTGTTGATGACATGAAAACTTTCATGAAAAAAAAAGAAGTCTTTTGCCATGAGATCACAGCTAGCGAGCAAAATTTTGTGAAAAACAGCAGCGAAATAAAGTTAGTCTAATTAGGACATTTTAATTAAACAGGGGATAAAATTACCAAATCTAAAATATGTTAACATGGCACAAAATGAGAGATCACTCTAAGCCCTAGTACTGATGCTTCCAATTATAACTCGAGCCCATTAAATGAGAAATAGGAAATACAAGAAGTAAATATTATAATCTTAGAGCGAGCAACTTTTTATGTGACAGAGGCTTCCCCTATAACAATTCTATCTTCAAGGGTATAAAAATCATTTTTTATGAACCTTCTCATTACTGTTATAGGCCCATTTTTTATTGACAAAGTTTCTGACTTGGAAATAAACATACAACCAAATGTATCAAGCATGCTAAGAGAAAATCAAATTTCTTTTCAATTCAGGTATGTATCTAATATCTTCAAGAATTCTTTCTTTACCAACATGCAGTTTTAATATAATTGTACCAATTCCAAGAATTTTGCAAGATTTATTATTTTCTAACATTACATGTCCTCCATCTAAATCCCTAAAGGTTTCAAACCAGGACTTAGAAGGACACATATGAGAGGAACAACCAGAATCTAGGATCCATTCTTTTCCATATTCTATTTCAGAGATACTAAAGACTTTAGCACTTTCATAGTCCTCATAAGCAATAGATACACTCCCTTCCCTTTTTGGCTTGTTTGCAGTGTTTGGTTTTCTTTTAAGACAATTTTTCTTAAAATGTCATTCTTTGTGACAAAGAAAATATTTCAATTGTTTCCCTTTTGATTTAATTTTTTCTTTGTTTTTCTTTCCCTTATTAGAAGTTTTTCAGGTTTTACCTGAGCCATAAGACCCTCTCCACCTTTTGGTTTGGACTCACTTTTTCCTTGTAATTCTCTAGCATGTAAAATAGACTGGACATCATCCAGTGTTAAACTCTCTCGACTATACATGATGGTTTCCTTGAGATTAGCATATAAATTATCCAAAGAACTGAGTAACAGAATAGCTTGATCCTCATCCTCAATAGTGATGTCTATATTGGTAAGATCTAAAATGATTTTGTTAAAATCATCGAGATGATCTTCCAACGATACCCCTGGTTTCATTTTGAAGGTGTATAATTTGGTCTTTTTGTGGAGATGGTTTGCCAAGGACTTAGTCATATAGAGGGACTCTAGTTTTAACCAAATCTCTGCTGCTGTTTCCTCACTAGCTACCTCTTTAAGAACCATATCACCCAATGATGGTATAATGATACTATGTTCCTTTTGTAAGATTTCGAGTTTTACTTTCTTAGAGGAACTAGCATTTTCATCAGTGGATGTCGCAATGGCCTTTTTGTCTCTAAGAAGTGCGTCTTGGAGACCGTTCTGCACCAGCAAGGCCTTCATTTTGATTCGCCACATGCCGAAGTCGTTTTTTCCCGTGAATTTCTCCACATCGAACCTGGTTGACCCCATCTCGACGTGGCTCTTGATACCACTTGTTAGATGTCTACAAACCCTAGATTTGCTCTGAACAACTCTCAACCAAGACCAATGTACAAGAAAAGAAATAGAACAAATATCAAAACTGGGAAAACAAAATCAGAAAGAAAGTAAACAAGAAAAATACACAAGTATTTACGTGGATTGATCCCTAATGGATCTACATCCACGGTGGGAACTAGCTCATGGGTATTCTTATTGATCAACAACAGATGTACAAGGCATCGATACAAGCTTCACAAGCTCAACCTCTCTTTACAAGTTTCTATCTGCTTCTCACTCTCACATCTGTGCCCTAAGAAGATGAACAATATTGCCCCTTTTGTCTGCAACGTGTTCTCTCTAATTCACACCAAACAATCAGAGATAAGGAGCCTTATATATGAACGTCAAAAGAAACCCTAAACTTAATAAGATAACAACACGTGGCTTCTTTAAGCCATTAGATTGCAGACCCTTGTAATTGACAAATTACAAATATAGACATACTGCTTCTAATTATTTACACAAATGCATTACAAGGTTAAAGAGGCGATGTTTTCTATTCCAACTGATAGCAGTGCAGGACCTGATGGTTTTGGATCTAAGTTCTATTGCTCGTGTTGGGATATTGTGGAGTTTGATGTGGTTGCAGCTGTTAGAAAGATCTTTAATGGATCTCCCCTTCCCAGAGTCTACTCGGATTCTAATATTGTTCTTATTCCTAAAGTGAATAATCCTGCTAGTATTGATAAGTTCCATCCTATTAGTCTGTGCTTCGTGATCTATAATGTCTTTGCCAAAATTATGGTTCGTAGACTGTCCCCCATTCTTAATAAGATTATCTCTCCGGAACAAGGTATTTTTTTGCCTGGGAGACGTATTTTTGAAAATATAACTTTAGCCTAAGAGATTATACAATTGAGGAATAAGCGGGTTCAAGGTGGAAACATTATGCTTAAAGTGGACATAGCCAAGGCATATGACAGTGATGATTGGAATTTTTTATTACAGGTTTTGGCGGCGTTTGGTTTCTCTAATCAGGTTTGTGATCTAATTAGACAAAGCAAATTGATGCCATGGTTTTCTGTAGTCATGAATGGAACCGTAGAAGGATTCTTTCCCAATGGGCGTGGTTTGAGGTAGGTAGATCCGTTATCTCCCTATTTGTTTATTCTTGTTGAAGAAATTATATCCAGATTATTGAAGAAGAAGTTTGAAAATGGTGGAATTGCTCCTTATTATCATCCTCGGGGTGCCCCAATTATATCCCATTTGCTGTACGCAGAGGACATAATGGTGTTTGTGAATGGTGGGGAATCCTCTCTTCGGACTATAAAAAATGTTTTTGATCAGTATGAAGATTAGTCTAGTCAGATGGTGAATAAACATAAGTCCGCTATTTTTTTTTTCCGAAGTATTTTACTAGAGCCCAAAAAAGGAGTGCATTGAGAATTACTAACTTCTCGAAAGGTTCCTTTCCGGTGAAATATTTAGGTGCGCCTTTGGTTTCTGGCAGATTGAAAGTGTCTTATTTTGATGATTTACTTCTTCGAATTCGTGGTAAACTGGATGGATGGCAAAATAAAATTTTGTCATCTGGTGTGCGTATTCTTTTATTGAGACATGTTGTGGCTAGTATTCTGGTTCACCTTTTCTTCGTGTTGCATGTTCCTAAGGCATTGGTAACTAATCTCAATCGTATTATGAGCAATTTTTATTTTGGGATCTTCTAACGGCAAGCATAGAAGGAAGTGGGTCACCTGGGATAAAATATGTAAGCCGACTATGGAAAGGGGCATTGGTTTACGGAAACTTGAAGATGTGCAGATGTTGCTTTTTATGAAGTTTGCTTGGAATCTTTTAACTCAAAACTCTGTATGGGTTAATTTTTTCAAAGCAAAATATGTCAGGGATAAGCACATATCATTGATTGACCCGCAAAAAGGCTCTGTGTTCTGGAAAAGAGAGGTTGTTGTGTTACCTAAAGTGAGGAGCAATTCATTGTGGAATTTGAAAGAAGGTCGGGTTTCCTTTTGGTGGGACCCTTGGTTGAAATTTGGAGTTATCTTGGATTCTTGTGAGATCTCTGAACTTCCTTATCTCATAGTAAGGGAGTGTAAGTTCAAAATGGCTAGGATGTAGATCTACTAAGAAGATTGGTGGGAGAGGATAAAAGTGAATAAATCCTGAACTATTTAGGGGAGCATAAGGAAGGAGCAGATATCTTGATTTGGAAACCAAGCTTGACTGGGAAATTTTCTTTTAAATTAGCCTGGGATTGTGTTCGTGTAAGGGCACCAAAATCTGATTGGGCATTTTGGATCTGGTATCCTGCACTCCCAAAAAAATACTCGGTCATGATGTGGAAGGCTGTTAATGGTTGTCTTAGTGTGGATGCGTTTATTCAAAAGTTGGGCATTCCGATGGCCTCTAAATGTGATTGTTGTACACAAGGATCTATGGAGGATCAAGATCATGTTCTTGGTACCAGTGATATTGCAGCAAATGTGTGGCGTAGTGCCTCTCTAATTTTGGAGATGTCGTATGACTCAGGCCAACCTTGGAAGGCTAAGATGGAACTTTGGTTCAGACGTGCTTCATTTACATCCCAAAAAGGTACGTTACTTGGCTTGGTCCCTATCATTTTAACCTGGTCGCTTTGGATGTGGCGGTGCAAAGCTCGTATAGAAGGGAGAAAAAGTTTCAATCATGAGTCTGTGGGGTGCGATAAAAGCAGCGATTGTTTGGGTTAGTTTACGATTGAAGGCTAGTAAAAATTTGTAAGAGGGGGATGTCCACATTCTATTTTCCTTGTCTATTTCTGTTAAAACTTCAGTAAGAAAACAGACATGTTTGGTGAGATGGAGTAAACCCAATAGGGGCTGGTGTAAACTTAATGTTGATGGGAGCTCGTTGGAGAATCTAGGCCGCATGGGGGCAGGTGGTATTATTCGGGATGATGAGGGTCGATTGAGGTTGGCTCTTGCTAAGGAGTTGTCTCATGGCTCTAACAATGAAGTGGAATTGCTAGCTCTTTATTTTGGGTTGCAACATTGTAAGAAATTGAACTTGCAAAGAATTGAGATTGAGCTAGACTCTTTACTTATTGTTAATTGGTTGGAAAAAGATAGATGTGACATTTGGTATCTTGAAGATTATTGGGAAAAAATCCAATAGATCATTTTCGACTTGCAAGTCAAAATAATGCATGTTTATAGAGAAGGAAACACATGAGCTGATTACCTAGTGTGTTTGGCTTCGAGTCAACAGTTTGGTATGTGGACGAGGTTTAATGACATCCCCCGGCAACTTAAAGGTATTCTCAAGCTTGATAAAGCAGGACTTCCTAATCTGAAATCTTAAGGTTTTGGTTTGGTTGTTGCTTTTTTCAGGTTTTTTCTTTTATGTTTGTTTTGGTTGGTTTAGGCCTGTTTAGATGATTTGTTGTTTTTATAGGTCTGTTTAGATGTTTTGTTGTTTCTTACAGGCTTGTTTAGATTTTTAGCTATCTTTATATAGGCCTGTTTAGATTTTTGTTGCTTTTATCTTTGTTTGGTTTTGTTTTATTGTCTTTTTATTTGTATTTGAGAGGTTATTTATTGCTTTTCTTATTGTAAACTCTCAAATGCTTTGCTTGTAACTACAATATTCCTCCACCACAAGTGAGGACTTATCAATAAATTTGGGACGAGGCCATTATTAGACATGTGGCTACCGGCTCTTCGGTACAAAAAAGAAAAGACTTAGAACTAGCTACATGATGTACCTGATCTATATATTTTTTTAAGAGAGATATAATTAACTCTGCGGTTTGAGTTATTTAGAAATATATAGCTAGCTAGGGACTTCTGTCAATTTTGATCTAGTCTATATATATTAATAAAAAACACGACAAAACATGCGATCAAATCACAAATTGCAACATGTTAACTTTAATTTTATGTGTGTGTATATATATGTAATCAATAATGCATTATGACAGCCATGTCGTGCGTATAACATCAACTTTAAGACTAGCTAAATGAGAAGTTCGTGTAAATTAACCAACTTGTAATTTACTCATGTATGACGTGTAAGATCAGCGAAGCTAGCTAGCTGGGTACATGACTCAAAAAAAGGTAATTCAAAGTACGTACAATGACAAACATACAAATGAAAATATTGAAAATTCATATAAATATATTTATATATATATATATTGAAAATTAATCTTGTCTTAGGATGCGGTCGTTATAAAGTCGGTGTTTCCACATATATATAATATATATATATATATATATTCTTTTTTATTGATTTCAGTAATCAAATCATAATCGTCGTTAACGTAAATCGTCAAAATTGCTTATATAGACAGCACCTAGCTAAGCTAGCTCCAATATTGTAAATTTCATGATTTTACACTACAAAACAAAAAATTTATTTGCGGCAACTTTTAGTCGCCGCTAGAAGCCATAATTTCATGACTTTGAGTAGCCATAAGTTTTTGCGGCTCATTTCCATCGCCGGAAAGGTATCGCAATACGTGAGCCAGGACAAGTTGTTTCTGGCGCAGATTAAAACCGCCAGAGGAAATATTTTTACGACGACTTGGGGTCGCCGCACATAGTGGCTAAAGCGCCAGAAAAAAAAAATGAAATTGATTTTTTGTGATGACTAATGTTCGCCGAAAATATTTTTTCTCAGCATTTTTTCTTTTATAAATGCTGTAATCACTACAAAAAATTTTGCCTTTTGCAACAATTTTCTATCCACTGCAAATTTTGTCGCTGGGAAAAATTTATATTTGCGGCAATTAATAATTCGCCATGTAGTTTTCAAATACTTTTGACGCCGACCCCAGTCTCATAGAGTGGGGTTTTATTACGGCGAAAAAGAATCGCTGCAAATGTAACTGGATGTATTGCGGCGAAACAAATTGCCGCAAAATTAAATTTAATGAGGCGGGAAGAAACACCCTTAATTAGCCCGCTCCCTTCGTTTTGCGCCTATTCCCCCCTTTCCTTCAATTTCCCGCTGGCCTTTGTGAAATCGCTATCCAAAGAATCTTCCACCGCTGCGATCGCGCGACAACCCATCCTCTCACCGGCCACTGGTCCACCACGAACTGCCACCACCTCACCGCTGGCAGCTATTTATCTTCCTAAGCTAGCATCGTCTGAGTCACCGAAAGGATTTGGAGGTACACTTCTAATTTTCTCCAAAATCCACAAATACCTAAGTGTTACACCATCGAATTAGTTTGTGCTCTTGGAGCTTGCTGCTTCTGATTTCTGTCATTTTGTCGAGTTCCTTGGTTAGGAGCCCCAGATCGTGGAAGACACAGCTCGAAGGTAAGCTTCTGGAACTAATTCGGTGGGTTCATGCTTAAAGTGCTTTAATACATTATTCTGTGATTTACAGTAGAATCTATTGGTAAAACTCTAATCGTTTTGTTAAATCCATAAAATCAAAACGAGATATGCCTATTCTAAAGCTGCTACCGTAGTGTATATGTGTTGATGCTTATGTGCATATAATTTGCAATGGGCTGTTTCTTCATGAGAGATGCCTTTTCCTATTGTGCTTTTTGTGAGATTAAGTTGCGTTTGGGTAGTAATGTTATCTCAGATATTCAGTGAATAGTATTAAAAAAGTAATAAAAAAAAAGAATATTGAATAATAGTGAACAATAAAAAAATATGGAATAGGTGAGTGAAAATAATGAATAATAATAGTAGATTACTCTCAGAATACCTTACTACCGAAATTAGCCTGACAGAAGGGAGCTGTATCAAGGGTCCAATTCAAGCAATTTTCTCATCCAAACACTGCATAATTCGTAGAGATATTTGTACCTATTAACTATAATACTTGACTCTAGTGTTGGTTCTGAGATTTTCAGAATGGGGTCAGGTAAGCTCGGATTAGACTAGATAACCATTCACTTCTAAAATGTACCAAAGAATACTATTACCAACTAATTTCAAAAAGTCATAGCTCCTTTAACCCAGAATTTATGGCAATACAGGACCAGGTAACATTGATTTAACTTTGCCCAACAAATGTAAAAGTATCATATACATAATTCAGAACTCAATTTGGTTTAACCCTATTTATTAAGAGTTGTGTTATCATACCCTCTCAATTTGTCCACTTAATTATGTGCTTTTATTGTAAATTATACTCCACTTTCTTTTGTCCTTTACAAGTTTCCATATTCTTTGACATGGCTCAGATATGGAAAGAGCACAAATTCACAACATCTTTACATAATCAAAGTTTCCATATTTTTTTTTATTTTATTCAGAAGCTTCTTATGCTATAAGTACTGCACTTTATTGTTTCTATTCTATTTTATTTCAAGCAAATTGAAATAAAATATTTCACATATGATTTTGATTCATAAATAATTTCTTGCTAGAAAAAATCCTAGTTTTTAGGCGATCAATTTATTAGGAAGAATTAATATTTACTTTTAAACTAATTTAAACATAGAAAAGGATAAATCAGATATTATGATTTGTAGGTATCATTAATGTCTTTTAATTTTTGATAGACTTTTTTAAACCATAATTCTGATTTGTGTAATTCCTTAAATTTATAGATACACTTTTTTAATTAAAACATTCTATATATGAACGTTCTTTGTTGCTGTGGTTTATGTAAAATGCCAATTTTCTTTAGTTTTATAATTCTCTTTTTTTAATCACTTTTTATTAATGAAATATTTATTCCAACCTAAAAATGCATAAAGCCCCTCGAAAATTATCCTTCCTTCCAGTTTCAGTATCTCTTTATTATGTGTTCATAGTGCTCTATTTGCTGGTCGATTTTAGCACTTTAGTTTTATAATTCCCTTTTTTTAATCACTTTTTAGATACAATATTCGATGTTGATCTCTGAACAAATGCAAGAGAAGGCCAGCCAACTCATTAATCTGTAATTACATAGATTAGATTTGTTTCTTTTGAATCTTTTTCTCTTTTGCTTTTGGGCTCTCTAATACCGGTAGGTTTTGAGTGTCTATATATATATGATATATTAATATTTCATTTATTGGTTTCCTTATGTGATTAGATTTATGTGTGTCTATATATAGATCATGGTTTTATTGATTAGTTTCCTCAAGATCTAGGCCTAATCTTTCCACTTGGATCCTAGTACACAAAGCTACACTTTTTTGCTTTATATTTTTCTACTAATCTTCCCTTGACTCCTAACCAATAAAATCTCTTAATTTTAACTATTGTATTAGAAGTGAGAATAATAAGAGGGGACATGGTTGTGTGTGCGTGTGAGTGTCTATATATGATTTAAATATATAATTATATTGGGTGTAGTAATATATTGCACATGGACTGTGTTAGTTGTTGAAGAAATGCATAATTGATGCATAAAACGTTAACGACTATATATAGAGTATTTCTAGTGTACATTACTTAATTATAAAATTCATTTGTATATGTTTGCCTTGGTGTTAATATAATGATCATATTAACAAATGAATGATGAATATGCACCGGTTTTATTCTTATATGGTGAGGAAACATCTACTCTGTTTGTTTTTATAGTTAGCAGCATATTATGCTATATAATTACAGGTTTTTTTGGATGAGTAGTGACACAAGGAATATTCAACATTCCTTGTGATCATAAAAAAATAGTAGTGAATTTTGTTCTAGCTAAATTACAAAATCATCACAAATCTATTGATGATCCTTCAGAGAACAACCTTGTCACTTAAATTGTAAAGGCATTAACCAAATTTGCACATGAATTTCTATTTGCAGCTTATGATTAAAGGTAGTAAAAATGTAACAACTTCATCTCCATCTGATGTTCAGATGTTTTTTAAACATATAGAATGATATACTACGATATGAGATGTAAATGAACCGACCTTTTCAAAGAAACATTGAAGTCATTTGAAAATTCATGTGATATGCTTTGAGCGTATCACATGAATTTTGCCTTGAGCATATAGTCCGCACTAGAGTTCACTACTAAAATGTTAGAGGTATAAAGTATCCTTAAATGAATGTCTAAGCCTATAAATAAATTGGATCTATTTCAATAGAAAGTTCATATCCAAGATTATCAAAACCCATAAAAGGCGGTTTCCAAGCTATCATCTGGTTAATCTGAGAATTAGGAACATCCAAAATCTGACTTTGATACAACCATATGAACCACCTATTAAATGAAGAAGAATAACTTTTTCAAATATGAACACTAGAAAATGCTAAAGTACCCAAGTACTAGGAAGAAACAAAATATATTCATGGTGAACTCTTTGGAAACGATTTTATGATTTCCATTCCCACACGTATGTTGTCGCAACAAATAATGTGGTGAGACCATTCATTTAATCACATGCAACAAAATATATGCAACCTTCATTTCCATTAAATGTGACTTGATCAATGTGTTGAAAATTGTCGCATAACTCAGGTTATCTAATAAAATTTTCCAATCATGTGTTTTCTCTAGATGGACAAAAGTTGGATGAAAGAGCCCGATAAACTTTTATCACCTGCATACGCTGATGGGGTTAACAATTTTCTCACACAAGCAAGGAACCATGCAGGTGGAAGGGATCGCATTCGGTGTCCCTGTCGTACATGTCTTAACAATCTGTGGTTGCTTATATATGAGGTGGAAACTCATTTGTATATCAAATGGATCAATCCAAATTACACTCAATGGATATTTCATGGAGAGGATGAGACATTTAATGTCAGTGACGACGATATTCAGGACGAGGTTATACCAGAAGATGATTACATCGACGACATGCAGCAAATGTTGGATGACATTCAGGCAGGCACCTTTGTTGATGTGCCTCAAGACAACACTCATTCGCCAAATAGGCCCCCAATACCTGAAGCCACACAAGCGTCATCTTTTGACCAAATACTGGAGGATGGTCGACGTCCTCTTTTCAATGGGTGTACAAAATTTTCAAAGTTGTCATTCATTGTCAAATTATTACACATCAAATCAATCGATGGATGGTCAATTAAGTCATTCGACATGCTCCTTAACCTGTTGAGGTCTGCCTTCCCAGATGTGCTCTTGCCACAATCATATGAGGAGTCAAGGTCTTTGGAGCGCGGTTTGGGATTCAAGTACAACAAAATACATGCACGCGTCAACAACTGCATATTATTCTGGAAAGAAAATGAAGCTCTTAATGAGTGCCCTTTATGTAAGGCCTCGAGGTGGATGCCAAATGCACATGGGTCACGAGTGATACCTCAAAAAGTGTTGCGACATTTTCCTTTGAAACCGAGATTACAGCGTCTCTTTATGACTGCAAAGATAGCTGGTGATATGAAATGGCATAAAGAACAACGGACAATAGAAGATACTAGTATAAGACATCCGGCCAACTCTGAGTCCTGGAAGAAATTTGATGAGGAACATAATTGGTTCGCTGTGGATCCTCGCAATGTAAGGCTCGGTCTGTCAAGTGACGGCTTCACTCCCTTCAACAATTTGGCTAAACCTCATAACATTTGGCCAGTGATCCTTGTTCCGTATAACTTGCCGTCGTGGTCATGCATGAAAGACCAGTTCTTCATGACATCTTTGATTATTCCTGGTCCAAGGTCACCAGGGAATGACATTGATGTCTACTTGCAGCCGTTGCTCGATGAACTACTTGAATTTTGGAAACATGGGATACCTTCATATGATGCATCGACTAGGGAAACATTTATGTTACATGCTGTCTTATTGTGGACAATTAGTGACTTTCTTGCTTACGGGAATCTTTCTGGTTGGTCAACAGAAGGAAAATTGGCTTGTTCATCTTGTAATGCCGACACAGACTCCAATTGGTTGAAATATGGCCGAAAGCATTGTTATATGAGACATTGACGTTTCTTACCACCTGATCACATATGGAGAACGAGAAAATGGTTATTTAATGGTAAAGAAGATTGCCGCATGCCATCGAGAGATCTAGGAGGAGACGATATTCAAACGCAATTGCGTATGATTGGGGATGTTCAGTTTGGTAAATCTCGTAAGAAGAGAAAACGCACTGCTGAAGAGCTGAACTGGACAAAGTGTAGCATATTCTTCAAGTTACCTTATTGGTCAACACTTCGACTTCGGCATAATCTAGATGTTATGCATATTGAGAAGAATATTGCCGATAACATCTTATTCACTTTAATGAACATTCCAGATAAAACTAAGGATAACATTAACTCTCGACGTGACTTGGAGATTTTGGGCTACAGAAAAGAATTACATTTAAAGCGTGAAGGTGAACGTGTAACAATGCCGCATACACTTTACACATTACACGGAAATGAAAGGAATAAATTTTGTGAGTGGTTGACCGATATGAAATTCCCTGATGGGTTCGCTTCTAATATTGCTAAATGTGTTTCTCTACGTGATTGCAAAATCTCAAGGTTGAAAAGCCACGATTGTTATGTTTTCCTTCAACGTATACTCCCCATTGCTGTTGGGGGGTACTTAAGAAGTGACATTGTTTTGGCATTGACTGAACTTAGCACTTTTTTCAAAGAGTTATGTGCTCGAACTTTGGATGTGAATCGTTTATTCCAGCTCCAAACTGATATCATCACCATTTTATGCAAACTGGAGATGATATTCCCTCCTTCTTTTTTCGATATTATGGTTCACCTAGCTGTTCATTTACCCCGTGAAGCTATTCTTGGGGGTCCAGTACAATATAGGTGGATGTATCCATTTGAGAGATATCTCGACAAATTCAAGAGGTATGTTAAGAATAAAGCCCGTCCATAAGGTTCATTAGCAGAAGCTTACATTCACATTGAATGTCTGACATTTTGCTCCATGTACCTCCATGATGTTGAGACAAAATTTAGTCGAGTGGATCGCAACGTTGATGCTGACAAAGAGGAAACTATAGATGGATTCAAAATTTTCAACCAAAAAGTTCGTGTCTTGGGTATAGCTTCTAATGTGCAATTAGAAAACAAATTCTTTAAAGCAGCCATCTGGTACGTGCTTAACAACTGTGCGGAGATTAGATCCTATATAGAGTAAGCATCAATGGCTTTACTTATACATATATACTTCCATTTTAACTTAACAAGTTCTTATCGACCCACACTAGTTAACTTGAATATTTTGCTTGGCGATTCCATGCTCCAAATGCAGGGAGCACTACGAGAAATGTAAGGTGCAACACCCAAATTGCATTGATCGCATGCATCAAAATGAGTTTCCAACTTGGTTCAAGCAACATGTAAGTTATTCTCTATCCATATCTACTTTATATATGGATAGATTTTGTTATGTTTTGGAATGAAAAAAATTTATGTTGTGATTTTTTAACAATTTTGGTGTAGATCCAGGAACAACGTATCTCCAATCCACATTCAGTGACCTCTGATTTGTATGCTTTAGCTTGTGGGCCTGACCGTTGGGTGGTATCATATACTGCTTGAATTATAAATGGAAAAAGGTTTCATACAAAGCAGCGTGAACTTCGCCGGCGTACACAAAATTCTGGGATGTTGGTAACTGGTGACGAGGTTACAAATAATCTAGATTTCTACGGTGTTATTAATAATATCGTAGAGTTACGATCATGGAGTGGCGTCGGGTGTACCTATTTGAATGTGATTGGTTTAACGTGGGTGATCGAAAAAGAGGGGTGCGGGTGGATGACCATATGATTAGTCTCAACATGGACATGAAGTGGTATAAGGATGAACCGTTTGTGTTGGCGAGTCAGGCTTCTCAATGTTTCTACATCAAAGATTCAAGGGCGAAAGGGAATTGGGGTGTTGTGCAGAACTATATAAATAGGAATGTATACAATATTCCTCCAGTGCCGAGGGTTTTGGAAGATATTGATGGCGAATCAAGTGACGATGATGCCGATCAAGAAGATGAGTCATCATATTATTATGCACTAGTACAATGTGATGCGGATCCAATGCCAACTCCACTGAGTAGGATGGATATACTACCTAGACATATTGATGTACGAGATATCACGGATCAGGATGGTCAATGCATAGATTCAACAGACTTAATCAATGATGACATTATGGCTTCTGGTTCTGGAGATGCGTATAGTGATGTGGAATATTCAGATGAGGGGGATCTATCCACAGAGGAAGAGTCTGTGTCAGATTTATAATTACATCAAAAACAAAGAAAAAAATATCGCCGAGATTGAAGGGTAACACAATAGATTAACTCTTTGAAATTGAATTGTAGACATAGGTAGTTGATTATTATGTCATATAAAATTCTTACTTTGATTTATTTATTAAAATTAACATATTTATTATTGATAAATGGGCTGGACTAATATGCACAAGATAGTATTTATGTTTTCATATATATATATATATATATATAAAGGGATAAATATAAATGATAGTTTATTTATTTTCTTCTAAACTTGTTTGATTTCAGATATGTATGATATTATTCTTTTCAGGTGAGGGGAAAATAGACGGTGTTGCGTGTGACTTCGCTTCCTTGAATCCAATCAAGGTAGAATTTACTTGCTTCAGTCTCGGCCTATTTAATTATGCAAATAACAAACAAGTACAGAAAAAGTATTCATCTTTACTACTTTAATACCTGCTGAAACAAAGCCTAACGTGCGATACTTATTTCCTTCAGGGTTCTAGAAATTGGGTACATAACATAACTGTAGCCGGTACACCTTGTCAACATGTCATCGCAATCTTATCTTCAATCTAGAGGCACGGGGAGCAATATCAACTATCAAGGTATATAATTCGACAATTTAGTTATTTTTCTATGTTGTGCTCATAACATAGGCTACTATCTAAGTGCATTAAATGACATTACTTTTGAAGACTCTAATTTGTAAAAATATAATCCTTATAAAATGTAAGAATTATTCTACTAACAACTTATTGCAAAATAGGTGACATATGATATTTTCATTGTACTTGTCTTTGACTTTGAGACTATCATGTGGAATAGAATGTTATCTGTCTAAATAATTAACTCGTACACACGAAGGTAATCGATTGGGAGGAAGTTCAAAAGGCGGAGGGAGACTCCAAGGTACTCGTGGAAGAGGCCCTGTACCGTACTCATGTCGATTTGGCCGAACACGTGGAGCGCGTCTCTCTTCACCCCATAGTTTTGAGGAGGCAAAGCAACCCAGCTCAGATGATTCCACGCAGCCTCCGAGCCATCCCTGGGTACTTCCATGCCCCAACCCAGTTCCCCCACTAGATCCCATACAAGAACCCACACCAGTTAGAGAACAATCACCTCCCAGAGAACCTACAAGCAATGAAGATCTTGGTAACCACAAATTGTCATGTTTTTTCCTAGATATAAAGATGACTTTGAGACTATTTATACATGTGAATTGAGTCTAAATATTAACTCCAGTTTCAAACACTAATGTTGTGATCATTGTAAATTATTGTTGCAGATGCCCCCATGGAGGCCATAGCGAACTAGCAAGAGAGGAAAAGTAAGCGTGGTCCCGTGAAAGGCACCCTGTTTGAGAAACTGAGGAAGAACGGGAAAGTAATTTTAAAGATAAATGATGGCGAAACTGCCCCATGTTGTGAGAATGGGGCCATGTTCACATCTCGGGTGTCATGAATTATTAAACAATATTGTGACATGAGTCACGCACGATGGTCTGATGTCCCGTAAGCCCAAAAAGACGAGTTGATTAGTCGTGTCAAGGTATGATTCTTGTTAATTAATATTGGTTGCTAGAAAGTTTTGTCATAGTATAATCGTTGCGTAAATGACATGATAACACTTTCTTGTAGAGTGACTTTGAGTTGGATTGGGAACGCGAAAACTACCGATTGACAGTAACCAAACAATTGCGTAAGCGCTTCAATGCATTTCACCATGACTTGCACAAGATATATCTATCATATGGAAGCCATGAAGAGGCGTTGGCTAACGGGACTAGTTTGGTCGACCCGCTTGTATGGGTTAAGTTGTGTGGGAGGTGGGGCAGCGACGCCTTTAAGGTATGTATTGTATACAATATTAAACAAATTATTTACCCATTTAAGCTCCAAAAATTGTTGTGGCAAGTTTGTTTATTATAGATAACGTTGGGAATTTACGTGGCAGAAAATGTCAGCTCAAAATCGAGAGAATCGAAAGAAGCTCATGATTAATCACACATCAAGATGTAAATCATTTGTCCAGATCCTTGCACAAAAGGTATAGGTTTAAAATAACTTCTTCTCATAGAGGTTACACTTGTACCAAATATAAACTCATATCCCAAACAATAAGTAACATAATGACTCATAATGTATTAAATCAAAAGCCCGAATAAGTAACACAACGATATGCAACGATAGATGGGTATTTTATAGTGTGTTATTATATTAGGAATATGGTTTTTGGTGTTGTTTTAGATACTATTTTTGGGTGAATAGTATTTCTTTTATTTTTGTGTTCGTGGTAAATTATTGTTGTGAATGGTTACTTTAGCTGTTTGGGCTTAGAATGCACATGTCCACTTTCATGAAAGTTCTCTCATAGGAAAATATATTCTTATACTGTACACATTGTTAACTCATGTAGCGGGCTGAAAATTCCAAGAATATGATTGACTATTACAAGGAGATGCGTTGGTCGAAGAAGAAGAATGCGTTTGTGATACCAGCGACAGAAGAAACTTATGTGAGTAGTGCAATTACATTCCCTGGGATCTATGCTTCTTTTCAAATGTGATAAATGCATAAATAGCACAGGATGTATATACATTTTTAATAATTGAAAGCATTGTCAATGTGCAGAGGACTATGCAAGGTAGGATGGATGGCCTAGCACCAGAGTAGCGTATTGATGAGGTATCAACAACTGTCTTTAGGGAGGTTCTTGGCCATAGACCTGGATATGCACAGGGACTCGGAGAGATGGTCATCCCTGAGTCAAGTAGACAACGTGACCAACTTAAAATGCAACAGTATTTGGCCGAGATTGAGAGACAAAGGCAGGATGTTGAACAATATAAGAAAGATACTGAATAATATAAGAAAGATGCTGAACAGTACAAGGGTCAACTCTAAGAAATGTGAGAAGAGGTGCGGGATCTTAGGGAGCAGCAGATGCAGAATAAAAGGATGCTCCAGACTTTAATGAGGGGTTTCCCTGGATTCACTGAGTCATTCCAACAGAATCAGGGTTGGAGTAATTCCTCTGATACTTAAGGGGACTGTATGTTTAGACAATTTTGGGTGCTTTTTGTGGGCCAATATGGCAATTGGGCTATAGATATATAATATATATATATATATACATATATATATATACAAAGGGGTCTGTTCAAACGTTGGTGGGTTTTTTATTTTTGAGAAGCTTTTGGCCAAGGATAGTTAAATCACAGGTTGTGTTTCTTATATCAAACAAACTTTTCTCACTCTTATCCACAAATACTTGTTGACACATTCTTCCTATGGTTATTCTAGGTACCTAGAGAGTAAACTGACATGAATGGCTTTTGCAATGATGCCTCGACCTTGAAAAATCTTCGTGAGTTCCCCAAACAGTTCACGTTGTTCTAGCTGAATTCTCAGGTGAGTATCGGGAATCTCATGTATTCTTCTATTTATGCATGAATGTGACCAAACCTTCGTAATCTCATTCTTGGTTATATTTTATTATATATTGCAGTTAGTGCTCGAGGATGGATTTCCTAATCAACCTCATTGAGGTATGGATATTTTCCCTTCAGTCTTCCTTGCTAAATTAGCACCACCTATTAAGATTAATTATAAGCCTATTTATACACTTCATTAGGCCTGAAAATGCCATATCTTTCTACTGACTAGTGGGAATTTGTTATATAGGGTTAACATATGTTTAATGATTGTTGTAGCCAACCAGTTTGGTTTTGATAGACTTTGGTAATTCATCCATGGGTGAAATATTTAGGCTTAGTGTATTTCGTTTTGTTTCTTAAAATACAATCAATGATATGCCTTTGAGTTATGCAGCTGCCTTATATGGATTCACTTTGTAGTTTAATTAACATATCCCCATTGTAACATTCAATGGGGATATGCTATATTTGATCGTTAATTTAGTCCAGGTATTGTTTTTTATGTCTTTTCAATTGGAATGATTCGGAAGTTTAAATAAAATTGACGACCATCTATTTGAAGATCTCGGTAGCCCAACTGGGTCCATGACTCAGTTTTTACGTTTACTATAGGTCTTGTTTACATAAAGCAAGTTCTTTGCACGCTTAATATTTATTTTTCTGTCTCTAAACCAGCACAATTTGTTAAACATACACGTCTATTTTGTTTTTCTAGATTTCATTTTTTCCTGAATTTTGTTTTGCCAATATATTGGGTTTGCTTTATTTAGAAATTATTTTCCTGTTTTCTTTAAAGGAAATTTTTGGAGTAAGAGATAGTTATAATGCTTGGTGAGAAATTGTGAAGAAAAATTAGAAGGGAAATTTTAATAACCAATGATATAATAAACTTGTTAAGATTGTCTTGAAGAGGAAAAAATACTAAAGATAGATACTTTGCTATTACTTTATATTAATGATAATCAACTTCATATGAAGAAACATCATGAATCACGAGATGTACCTGCAACTAGGATATCTATTTCCTTTGTTGATGTTGCATTTCATTTTCAAGCAAGTATGTCTCATATGAGTCAGTTTTAGTGTTAGATATATGTTACATAAGTTTTGTCTATTATAAATCTCCACATACCTTGTTAATTCAATTTGACTCTTTGATATGTCTTCTTTTTTCCTAGTAGTTCATAGGTTTTGTTATTTTTTGTTTAATGGTGACTGGTGATGACTTGGATGCATTGGATGCAATCATCTGATAGATTTATGTTTGTGAAAACTAAACACCCTTTTATACACAGAAAAATCATGCACATGACCCATATTTGTAAAAACTAAATATCCTTTCATATTCTCAAATGTACAGTTAGATTATGTATCCTTATGATACATTTGCATATGCGAAATTCTAAAACTAAATTGAAGTTATGAGAAGAGCGATGATGTTGGTGAATGTTAGTAGATGTAATTTATAGGATGAATATATGAAGGAGAGGACTTATTATTTATTTATTTATATTGATTGATTGAAAAGAAGATAATTTGCACTTTTGGTATTTTGTCAACACAGATATAGCTTTTTTCCTAGTAGTTGAGTTAGTTTTTGTTACATAATAAGTACTAGTGACTTGTATGCATTGGGTATATTTGCAATGGTTTTTCTTATAAGTGAAGTATAGTTAGCAAGTCATAATGTGTTGCTCACATTATGGTTTTTCATTTCATCTCAATGTCAGGCATAGCAAATATGGATGTAGTGGCTTGTGCGAAAGAGAAGAGCTTTTGAACCATATATGGTGATATGGCAATTCATAAAGATTGGGTTGATGAGTAGCGGCAACGTGAGCGTGAAGCCAAGATTTGCTGCATTATTTTAGTGGTAGCAGACTCTTTAAATCTATTATAATAGTCATATGTGACTTATTTATTAAATGCCCAGTTTGTACTTGCCTTGGTATAATGCACCATCTCAATGTATAAAATATATGACTTTGGATGTCATTTGTGAAGATATTTATGAATGTCATTTGTTAATTGAAACAAAGATTGTATGATATTTAGTATATGTGTAAATGAATGTGATCTGAGAGAAAGAAAAAATTGAGCAGGAATTTGTAAACTAAGCAGGAATTTGTAACAGGAAAATCAATTGGGGCACAACAGAAATAAATCGGGCCATTCAACCATTTTCCCGGCGAAAAAAAGTCACCGGTATTCATATTATTTCACGTAAGCTTTTTCGTGACGTCATAAAAACTCGCTATGTAAAGTCCTTTAGCAGCGTTTTGAAACTGCCACAACTGAAAATAAGGAAACCAGAATCTAATAGCGGCGTGGCAAAAAACTACGCAAAACTACAGTAGCGGCAAGAATATGTCGCTGCAATTGAACCCTTCAAAAGAGTCCCTCTTATTACCGGCATGGCCAAAAACGTCGTGTAAATATTAATAGCATCAAAAACAGTTATCGCTGCTATTAATTAAACGAAACCCAAAAGTATATAATGGCGTGATCTTGGACGTTGGGAAAACTTTTTTACGGTGAAATTATATCGCTGCAAATGAAACTTCTGTCTGCTGTTATTGATCTTTGGCAACGATATGTAACTGAAAGGCGGAAGCATTTTTGCAGCGGCTGTAGTACTTATAGCGACGGAAAAAAATGCCGTGAAATAGAATACTTTTAGCGGCGACTTTTCCATTCCACTACAAAAAGGCAGAAGTGAAGAATTTGTACCAACGATGCTGCAGCAAAGTTAAGTCGCCGCTAAAAAGAGTTTGACGCGAAAGTTGTACTTTTTACAGCGAAATATTTCGCTGGGAAAGGTCATTTCTGTTGTAGTGAATAATTATACAATTTAGCGTGCTTTAACACATCAACTTAATTCATGATACATTTAATCAATTATATTTATTTATAAGCATTACAATATCATGAATTCATCATTAATATATATATATATAATGTTTAAACATTCCTAACGTCATGCATTAATTAAAAGAGTTCAAATTGAAAGTCATGACAATTTATTCTAAGTTAACATCCAACAATGTATCAATATTGTTTTACAAGTGTTGAATATAGGATAACTAGGATTTCCTAAGCATGCCATGATCATCCCTTGGAAACTCTGTTATTCATGATTTCAAAATTGCCTTTTTCAACTCTTCTTCTCAAAATTTGATGTCTTTTTTATTGATTTCAATTGCTACAAACATATATATATATATATATATTAGTTCTGAAAGTCAACCACAATGTACATTATTTAGAACAATAACTGATTTCTTTCCAAATAATTTACCAATGGAAGTAAAGTACACCAAAACATGAATATAGAAGAACAAAAAAAAAAGTATAAAGAAAATGATAGATAATTAATAATTGGTCAACATGACATACTCAATAAAGAAAACCTTAAGAAGAAAGGAAACCAAAACAAAAAATAAAATCTTACTTTTGATATGAGAAATCATTTTGATTGATTTGAATATATTCTGACAGATCTTCAGTATGTTGGTCCTTCAAGCAAAACATAGTCCATGTTACTTATGTAAATTCTGAAAATAGGAACAAATAAGGGGAAAAAGGCCTTTCCTTGGAGCTAGAAACTCAAAAAAAAATGTATTGAAGCGGAATTGAGATCATGAACAAAGATAGATTGACATTAAGTTCAATGAAAGCCACACAATATCAATACACAATATCGATAAGAAGTGCATATATTGTACTTCATAAAATAAATGAATAAATTAAGATGCATGAAACCATATATTCACAAGTTAATCATGAGGCTTTGTCGTAGTACTGAGGCAGCCAATGCGTGCTCTTCACAAGACTTTTGTCCTGCAACCAAGGTACTAAAACAACCACAGCCAACAGTATGATCACTCCTTTACAACTGCTCACTCCATGACCAACCTAACAATTTTTCACACGCAATACTTGCTTAAGTTGACCACTTATAGTCAGCTTACTATTGCAACAAAAGGAAAAGAAATAATACTTGAAAAAGAAGCAAAACACTTTCAATTAATGCATCTTGAATAGTTATATATACTTTCAGAATGTTGAACTAATTGATACTTTCAAGGATTCGCACCTCTGTGTTGCAAAATAAACAGGAAGTGCAACAGCAACACCTTGTGAAAAGGAAAGGGAAAAATGAAAAATGGCCCTTGATCAAATAGAAGAGTACTTGAGTTTGTAATGATAAAGGAACAAGATATTCAGTGTATTTTAGCTCAGTGCCACATAAATGTCAATAAATGATTGTTATCATCGTATTACTATCATTGCTAATTACTCAATTAAGCTTTGAAATATGACAGATGGGAAGAAATTACAACATTGACCAATGAATTGAATCTTATGAGTAAAATCAGGATCCTCCCCTAAGCTTTCAAAACCACTTAAAAAAAAAACAAGTTGAAAAAAGGCACTAGAGCAAACTAACTGAGCCATACAATCTTAATTTCATGGACCTATCAAAGTTCAGTTTAATTTTTCTGATATAGCCCCAATAGAACATACACAAATAATAACACGGATTTAATGGAGGACTTCTATGAGAGTAATTAGAAATATAGGAAAAATTGAAATGATATTAATAGCAGGTAATGCAAGTTTAGTCCTAGTGATTAAATAAAGGAGAAGTTGACTGGTGGAAAGCACGAGGAGCACTCACACGCCACTACTATTACTAGCACAACCACAACCACTATATCCAATAGTCCTGGAATTTATGCACGCCAGGGGCATGAGAAGAAAATTATGATGGAGAAAATCAAGGAAAAATTGCATGGCCATCATAGCACTACTTAGAAACTCCTGATATATATGTAAATAGCCATCTAAATTTTGTAGTAATTACTTTGTTTCTTGTCGTGGTGTGCATCATGTTGAAGATTTATTTTGCGCAAAAGAGTTTGAGCCGCGGATTTGTGTCCCTAATTTGTTAATACTTTTGTTTCTCTCAAATACTCACTCGATTGATTCTGTAATAATAGGAAATAATGATAATTACTCGGCCACTATATATAATGATAATTACTATGTAATCATATCTAAAACAAGAGAACTCTCAGATACAAACATCTGAGCTGGGAATTATCATTAAAGTTGTAAATCTAAATAGAACTCTCAAAGAAATCATTTTAAATTCTCCAGAAATTAACAAGAGAATAAATTAACAATATTATTATACGAGATTAAAAAAACTTTCAATGACTAATAGGAATCAAGAATTAAAAATAATAAAATTCTAAGACTGAATTCATCCATCACTTGGCAAACTAATCATCTTACTACCAAGGAGCATTAGTTGTAATGCCAACAAGAGAACGTGATCCAAAATAATTGTATACTAAATTCTCAAAGTCAAACAGAGGAATCAGACCTAAATATGCAAATTGATCGATGTTTCTTTATTTATAATGATTTTAACAAGGAATGAAAGCTGAACCTCACCTAAAGCTATGGAAATCCTCTGAAGAACAATCACAAACACATAAAGGACATGACCCAAAATCTTACATTCCATAACACGCGTGACCGAAAGTAGCTCTATGTCTTCGTTTGTTTTTCTCCAAATAAACAAAACTACTAAAAAAAACAGAGGGAAAATAGGAAAAATCACATGAATGGAATCCTTGAGTAAGTACCTCAATGCAAACGACAACAACGACAACACGAGATAAACCAGCCAATGAGAGGAAAATGAAAGATGAATGGAGAGATCACTCACTAGCGTCGAGAGGACGCAAGACGATACTTAGGTTGAACTTACGGCATCGGCGATGGGAGATGGCCAACAAACAATGGAGAAGAGACGCAGAGGGTATCGGGGAAGAAGAGGGAAAAATAAACGCAACAATGGTTTGAAGATTTTGAGATTTGATAAACAATTATAGTAGTACGCATTATTAGAAAGTCACAATCAAACAAGATAAATTTATGCTATGCCTTTTGATGTTCGTATAATGTTAGAATATAATCTTTTTATTCTAAACTTATTCCTTTTGTTTATAGTGGAATTCTTCTCCCTGATCATTTTATTAGATTAAAAGAATTATTACAATGGCTCAAAGTCACAATTTGTTAAAAAGCTGCCATAAAAAAGTATTTATTATGGCAGAAGTATTTACTCAAAAAGACGCCTCAACAAGTTTTTTTTCCCACTTTTGATAGATGATTTACAGTTGAAACATTAAAATTACTATTTTCAGCATTTTTTTTTTTTTTGCCCGCAAGAAATAAAAAGAGCCACAAAAATCCTTTTTCCTTATAGTGGATGGGAAAATTAGGTGCGGGAGGTAACTTTAGGTTTTTGTTATTACGTACCCACCACTGACTGTTGATGATGATGTAAACAACTAGGGGGAGGACAATTATGAAATTAAGTGTGGGAGGTAACTTTCGGTTTTTCAAACGAGTTAACGTTGGCGTGAATGGGGGGAGGACCATTATGAAATAACCGAGAAGATCGATCCAATACTACTAGCTAGGTCAAATCTTAAAGATCATGTGTAGATCAACTGAGTCAACTTAACAAGAGCAGTACTAGCTACTGTATCGATCTGATCATAGGTAATTTAATAATTAACGTTAGAGCTTGGAATAAAGAGATTTTGTAACTTGAGAAGACTCTTTCATAGCTAGATTTTTGGAGATGAATCTGTTGAATAGACCATCTGCAATATTTAAGGATCTGAAAAGGGAGATATCGATAAGCTTGCAGATTATATATAGATGTCAATGGAAGCTAGCAATTATTAATGTTTAATGTTGTATATATTATCATCTTGATGATGAGCAGGATTAACCGGCCCTTTTGGTTTTGATTTTTTTTAAAAAGCGCAGAGGTTTTGAAGAATATGTTTTGTTTTGGAAAAAGAATATGAATCACGCATCATCAAGTATTCTTACGACAGGAAGAGAAAGTATCTTCTTAAGTAACATTATAAATGCGCTTTGCTGAATTATAATATAATGCTATAAGATGATGAGGTTATTATACTTATATAGATGGGGACTAGCTAGCCAATATTCCCAATATGTTAGAGATCATGCCAATTCTTTCTCAACAATTTGTGGGTAATGGAGTTTATATCCATATTATTTGGACAACAAACGTTTTACAAGTAATTAAAGACAGCCAGCCAACGTCGAAACAAATGGCTAGCACAATTATTTTACATATTAATTTATTTATTACATAAACCAAGTACCAATAAGTACTAGTGGCAGCTTGGTGGAAATGCTTGCAGTAGTTTAAGGCATTGAGATGGGCTAGCTAGATAGCTATCCAATTCGAGGAATCTGAGAAACAACGCTACTCTCATTAACCACAACCCTGACCCTGTCACACCTAAAGTCACTTGTCACCGGCGTCCCTTCCAGCACCAAGATTGCATGCACATTGCTATTTTCTGCTTCTATCTTTTCTGCTGCAGCCTCCCCATTTGCTCCAAGCAGCTCCGGCCATGAGTTCTTCCCTACAATCATTTCTTATATTATAATATTGATCTTTAATTCTTTGAGTACTCATGAAAGAAAACCCAATCCAACAACAATTAATCCAAAATAAGCCCATTCGAAAATAACAACTAAAGAAAATAAAATTCAACACATTAATTTAATTACTAACTTAATAAATTAAAGAGATTAAATTCAAACATTAAAATAAATGCACCACAACCAAAATAATAAAAGAAAATGAATTAACTCAATATTTAAACATAGAATTAACTAAAAGATAATATTTAGCAAACTAATAGTTCTAATATTAATTTAAACAAATAAAACATGAAAATATAAAGCGAGAAAATAACGGACCTCACAATATACATGGCAATATCAGACATTGGAAATAAAACTTACCTCGACATATTAATGCCATTGTACGTACGTACACCTTTCTTATTTCTTTCTCCTTCTGTGTAATATATCTGCGATAGATGTTTTGAGTGAGGTCTCCCTGATTGGATGGGGTATATATAGATGTACGTAGATTCAAGTGGTTTGTTATATAAGTTTGCAAAGCTTTTTTTTCTTTCATCTTTTTTTTTTTTATTAGCATGTAATTTGAGTGAATTTACACGTTGAAATTCTGTTGGGATAATTAATGGTGATTTTCAAATGGAGGACGAACGATATTTGAAGAAAAAGAAAAAAACACGTTGAAAAGGCCTAAAGACAAAAAGACAAATATGTCGAAATCAAAGAGACGTGAAGAAATCAAAGACATGTTTAAAGTTTAAAATTCAGAACGAAAATAAATAAATAAATTGCGAACCACCTTATGATCATCATGCATGCAGGCACCTACCTTATTGAGAACATCAAGATTGAGAAGATTTCTCCACCATACATGGCCAGATCGTCTGTATAATGGGTATATTTCTCCACCTTATATTTTATTTCGTTCTTTCTTAGATTTTTTTGTATCATCTTCTCCTTCTGTTTTTTTAGATGTACCTATATATTCTTCTATTTTATTAGATATAAATGAATAAAAAAAATTTAACATCTCAGATCAATTAATAAATATTAATTTGTATATTACTAATAAATTTGATAGTAAGAACAATGTTTTTTTTATAGGAGTAATAACAATGCCAGTGTTATTAATAACATTACCTATATTAAAAAAAATTGTTTTATTAACAATTTTTAACTGATTTATCTTGTAGCTTTGTGCCAGCTTCAGTTCTGTAGGTTCTAGCTGTTGATGGGCCACGATCCTCATCGGCCATCGTTTAGCCCACAGGTCCAATCTCAAATAGCTCTTAGGCCTCATCTTCCTCCAACACTAGGCTCTTTGGATCTCACCAGATGCAAACACGAGTCAAATCTAGGATTTTCAGACTTTCTACTTGGGCCCTTCATACCTGCGCTGCTCTAAATTCCAATCTTATTCAGTCCTTACTCATCATGCATGAACCCAAGGGGTTCAAGTCCACTGCCAAGCATCTCGGATGGATTGTCGCCGTGGATGAGGAGCTTCAGGCAAAGTTTTGAATTTCGTACCGGTGTCGATCAAGGCACTGAAACAAAATATTTCAGTGCCAGTACCATTTTGTGTACCATTTCGGAATAGTCTATTTATAAAAAAAATTATATATATAAATACATATGTAAATTATATGTCAAAAAAATAGTCAATATATGAATAGATTATATATATATATAAATACATATATTTAAATAATTTAGTCTAAATTGAGAAAAAAAGAAAAAGTAAAAAATGAAAAATAAAATAAAATAAAATCCGGTACGGCCGGTATTTGGACCGGTACAGTACATGCATTGTACCTATACCGTCCAAGTGATCGGTACGGCATGTACCGGCCAGTACGATATGGTGCCAAAAACATTGGCTTCAGGCCTTCCATTATAATCACACTGGGGATTTAGTGCCCCAATTGCCAAATAAAAATATTGTGGGCTCCAAATGGGTTTTTCACATCAAGTATGTTACAAAATACAAATGGTTCTGTTAATCGTCTCAAGGCCTGTCTTGTAGCTACAAGCTATACTCAGCAACCAAGTCTTGATTTTAATGATACTTTTAGCCTAGTTGTTAAAGCCTAAACTATTCAAGTTGTTCTTTTTTTGGCGGTTTCTAATCACTGGCAACTTCGCCAACTTCATGTGAAAAATGCCTTTTTGAGTGGCATTCTTCGAAAGGAAGTTTATATGGAGTAGCCTCCAGGTTATGTTGATTCAAGATATCCCTCCCATGTCTGTAGGCTATGCCGAGCTTTATATAGACTTAAACAAGCTCCACGATCTTGGTTCTATAGGTTTAGTGCCTTTTTTTTCTTGCTATTGGGTTTTCTCGTAATCAGGCCGATTCGTCCTTGCTTGTTCTTTCCAAAGATCTTGATTTAATCTATCTACTATTATATGTTGATGATATTGTCGTGACTAGCAACAATTAGTTCTTCTTGATGCTTTTATTGGCAAATTAACCAAGGAGTTAGCCACCAAGGACATGGGATCATTAAACTATTTTTTGGGTCTTGACACACATCGATCTTCCTTTGATCTCTTTCTTAGCCAGGCTAAGTATGCTCATGAAATTTTGCAGCATGCCAAACTGGTGGATGGTAAGCCTATGAGCACTCACATGGTCGTTTCCCAACACCAATCCACTAATGGTTCTGATTTTGATGATACCCCACTTTACTAGTCCCTTGTTGGTGCTCTTCAATATTTCACTATCACTCAACCGGACTTGGTCATCTTCTTCGTGATCTCAAGGTGACATCTTCCTCTTCTTCGATTCTATGTTGTGACAATCTAAGCTCCATCTTTTTTGCTGTCAATCCAGTCTCTCACAATCACTCAAAGTATATTAAGCTTGATTTTCATTTTGTGCGTGCCGAACCTTTTCATTTGTACGTTTGTCATTGTACGTACTTTGAATTACGTTTTTTGAGTCGTGTACCCCAGCTAGCTAGCTTCGCTGATCTTACACGTCATACGTGAGTAAATTACAAGTTGGTTAATTGACACGGACTTCTAATTTAACTAGTCTTAAAGTTGATGTTATACGCACGACATGGCTGCCATAATGCATTAATGATTACATATATATATATACACACATATAAAATTAAAGTTAACATGTGGCAATTTGGGATATGGTTGCGTGTTTTGTCGTATTTTTTATTAATGTTTATAGACTAGATCAAAATTGACAGAGGTACCTAACTAGCTATATATTTCTAAATAACTCAAACTGCGGAGTTAATTATATATCTCTTAAAAAAATATATAGAGCACGTACATCATGTAGCTAGTTCTAAGTCGATCGACCATATAATATATCTTAAGGAGTGTGTGTATATAAATTTATAATCAAATTTACCATTATTAAAAATCGATTCCACCATTGTCAAGTTAGAAAAAGATGTCACTTGGAGGCCAAGAAAACTAATTTTGGATGGGCCATTTTATAGAACGTAGGAATATTTGTTTTTAATATATGATTTTTTTTTTGGATTTATTCTTTGAAATTTTTTCTTAATGGGGAGGCCATATGTAAGCTGCTTTTTATTAGTTGGCACGTGGCGTACTCTTGGCCAAATGGAAATTTTCATCAGAAATATAAATGGCAGATAAATGGATGGAGGCAGGATAAAATAGAGTTTTTCAAAACCTATATATACACATATATATATTAGGAAGAAGCAACGTGCAAAGCTTATTTGTCTAATTTTGTAAAGCGATTTTTTTTTAAAAGATGATGTTGTTTTTATAAAAAAAAAAAGTTGATCAATAATATAATCTGTATATTCTACAATTTTAGCAAACTCGTTTATAACGAGTTTGATACCATAGTTGTTTGTAATATTATATTATAATTTGTAATATGAGTTTTTAATCTTAAATATATAAATTTATATATATATAATTAAACATAAAACATATATAATATGTTAATTACATTTATTGAATATTTTGATACATTTATTGAATATTTTAATATGTCAATAAATTAGTTATTCTATATATAGTATATAGTATATTTTAATCTTAATTATTTTACTTAGATTTCATTGTTATTTCTTTACTTGTTATTCTACTTTTTATTATAAAATTAATTATGAAACATGTATAATATATGAATTATATTTATTGGCTGTTTATTTTATATTATTATGTTATTCTTTATTTTTTATTTTTTTTTCTCTTATTCGATTTGGGCTTTGTGAGTGTTTATTTATTGTGTTTTAACTTATTGGGCTGTCTGTGAGTGGGTGGTGGGACCAACCCGCACCCCTTTATTCAGCTCCTTCCCAATAGGGAAAATGTCGCCGTTTTGTTAGATGTATATATTTGAAAGCTAGGGCTATCTCATCCGACCCGAGCGCTAGCCCACTTCTTATCTTCGCCACTTCTCTTCTTATCTGATCTGTCGAAATCCTAACCTCTAATCCCCCCTTGTAATGTCGCTTCTTGCAGTCTACCCAGCCACCCCGATCTAAACCACCTCCCCCACTCCCCAACTAGTGAGACCTTGCAACCTAAGTTTTCCCCTCCTTCTGCAAAACTGTGGCTTTTTCAAACATGGTAGCCACTCAATGTGACTTCGAGCTCGACATCTAGCTCCGCTCGACCTAACTTGTCTCTTTGTTTCGATTTTGGGTTTTTTTTTTTAGATAGTTTAGCATTTAGGGCTTGTTTCTCATCATTCTCCATCTCTTTTATATTCCTTATTTTCTTCTAACTTGTCTCTTTATTTCGATTTCGAGTTTGTTTAGATAGTTTGGCATTTAAGGGTTTTTGGGTTTACTGACTTTGATTTTTTAATATTTATTTACTTAATTTTTTTAGACATTTAAATCTTGGGTTTAGTATTTTAAGGGGATGGTTTAGATTTTGGGATTTTCTGAAAGCATTAGTTCAATCCCATGTTTACTTTATTTTTTTAATCCCATAAGATTTTCTGCTATTAATATGAGTCGATGTTTAATAATTTGTCTCGGCTTGAGTCTCTCTCCAATTTAGATTAGGTGCTTGGTGTTGAATGTGTACTCGGCCATCCTAATGTGGTTCAACTGAAGCACTGTTTCTTTTTAACAACAAGCAAAGATGAGTTGTATATTAACCTCGTCCTAGAGTATATATCCGTGACTATGTACAAATATTGGTAAAGATATTGGTGCATATACAAGTTAGGTGCATATAAAATCGAAACAGAGAGACAAGATAGGTACATATATTAGTGAGGCTATTAGTTTATTTCTTGTATCTTTGTTAACAAATACGTACTTTGAGTACTTTGTTTTGGTTGATCACATACATATATTACTTGCGATTGGGAATGTAAATTGTCAACTAATCTATAGCTGAGTTTTTGTTGCTTTCGTTTAACTTATCTAATTTTGAATTGAGTTGGTTATTATGGATTATTAGGCTAGGTCAAATTGTTGATTGGTTGCACAGTAATTGCCTTGATCTTATTTTTTTAAGAAACTTAAATACTATTTATGTGCAGGATTATTGCATGAAATGCTACAGTTAACAAAAATAGGGATTCGAAATCAACTTGAAAGGTACATGCAGTTTGTAGTAGTTTTTGAGACATTTGAATGAGATTTTTTTATACTATGTATTTTCATGTACACACACATAAATAGTTTTATAAATTACATCTTCATGTTCACTATATATCTTTCTACAGGGACTTGGCTTGGCTGTATATGTTCCTTACAGACTTCTAGTCTGGTCTACTGATATTGGTTCCTCCAAATTTCTAAAGTCACTCAACAATCTCTCATGGTATGTTTTATAATATTTATGTAAAAAATAATTTTTGTTGTGTTCCTCCGTTTCTCATCATAGTGGTGGTGTCGTTGATGTTCTTGTGTTGATTTGTTTAGTAGAAATTACAAAAAATTGGAGTTGTTTATTTCTTTTGGATCGGTATGTTAGAAGTAGACACATAATCTTGGTGCTGGTTATGTCTTGGAATTTAGTGTCGTTGGAATTTAGTCAACTTGGAAGTGATGCTGGAATCTTGTTTTTGTTGGAAATGTTTTTGGATATTTGAATTTGGGTGATGTTTCTTAAACTAACCAGTGTCATACCAGTTCACACAAGAAAAAAATACTAAATAATGTTTTGAGTTATTGTTTTGAACACAAAAAAGATGTTGTGACGTCCCAAACTCCCTCATACGGAAGTACGGGAATTGAGGCGTCTAGATGCTGACAACTCAGGTCACACATCCCAACAAAAGTGCTAAGTGTATGACCCGAGTTGTCAGTATCCTGACGCCTTAATTTTCGTGCTTCCGTATGAAAGAGTTGGGGACGTCATAGGTGGTATCAGAGCAGTTTGGCTCTGGATAAATCCACACGTTACTTAAGAACGGTATCAGAAAAGTTTGTTGTTGTTTTTTTTTTAATTTATTTGTTTTATTGTTTGGGTATGTTACTTTATTTCAATTATTTTAATCATTCTTTAGTTTATTTCTACTAAGTTGTATTTTAAGATTTTAAATATTTGTTCGTTGTGTTATGCCTTTTAGCTTAATGTGCTTTTGTTTATTATTTTCGGATTTATCTCAATTTTGGTGGGTTGGTTTTAATTATTATATTTTATTTTAGGATTATGCAAAGGTTGTGTTTTATTTGGTTTCAATGGGCATCTTATTGTATTGGTACCTTATTTGAAATTTCATTTCATGAATTCCTTACAAGATGACCTTGGTTTGATTTGTTTATTTGCTTGTTTAATTATCTTTACTACAACTCTTTTCTATTGTATGTTTATGAGTATTTGGATTTCTTTGAGGAAAGGATTTAAAGGACATTATTACTTTCGTAAACCTTTCTAAAGATACGATTTGAGATGAGTTTACGATTCTATTTGTCATTTCACTTTCTTACTTATTTCTTTTTTAATTTAATTTCATTGTCCTTTTAATGATAAGTTTTGTTGGCATGGTCTTTGCCAAGAGAGGGCTTGTTATTAATGAGTTGTTGAAATTTGTTTATTTAGTTACTATGGTTCTTTCTTTTAAAAGTTTCTAAATCCTTGATATTTCTATAAGAAACCTTTTAGAGTTGACATTGAGGAGAATTTCAAAATTCTATTCGCCATTTCACTTCCTCTCTCTCTCCTATTTAATGAAACTTCCTTATTCATTTTAGTGAAAGCTTTTGATGACTCTATTTTTGGTAAGTGAAGTGAGCTCTTTTTATTAAATTGCTGGTATTTATTTAGTTGTTTATTAAAGTTTTCCCCTTTGTGTTTTAATATGATACTTATGTGAGTTACTTGAGTTTCACTTATTGGTTGGGTATGTTTTATTATCGTTTCGAGGCGGATTTGTTTTGAAAATTATTGGTATTTATTTATTTATTTATATTTCCTTGTTGGTGTTTTTATATGTTTCTCTCATGCATTGCTTGGGCCTCACGTAATATTTGGGGTATTTAAGTGGTGTTATCATTCGGAAGAGATTGTTAGAATGATGCTCAAGGTAGACTCTTATAAGTATTGGATCCTTATCTTTGGGTGTGTTGATGCTGTTTTGTCACTTTTATTGCTTGTGGTGGTAGTTGATCATTTATTTCGTTGGTGGGGTCTTAGTTTTGTTTGTGGATGTTTGATGACCAATGTGTGGAATTGTGAGTGTATGTCTTTGTTTTGTGTTTAACTTGGGAGAAGTTGTTTTATTAAGTAATGGATTCAAGCCTTTTAAGGTATTTTCCGTATCCTTAGGTGAGTCAGATATATTTTGGGATGATGTGGTTGATTGGTAATGGTTGTCTGATAGCGATCATGGTTGTATTTTACGGAACATTGATTTTGATTAAGGCAACGAGAGCTAATTGAGGAATGGGTGTGGAATTTATGTTTTTGAGGGGCATAGTATCTTCTACCAAAATGTGGTATAGGATTTCTTGTTAATAGGTGTTGAGCTAGCTTGTACTCAATGATAATTTATAAGGACTTAATTTTATGCATTTAGTAAGTTATCAAAGTGCGTGCAAAAGCGTAAAATCTTGCGATGTAATTGGAGGTTCAAGTCTTGTGCTAGTTTCAAAGAATTACTGGTGACTTGAAATTTAGAATGATACTTGTAAGTGGAGATTTATCATTTGGTTAGGTATATTATGTTTATTGATGGTTGAGTTGGGAAGTTAAATTTGAGAGTTATTTAAGGGCGGCATGATTTATTGTATGTAGTTATTGAACATTAGGATTTTGAGAGATTGTACTAAAGTCCTTGTACATATGGAGACTTTGGACTACATGGCTGCCCTAGGAGTCTTAGGCATGATACGCCATTTAAAGACAAATATGATTGCAATGAAAATACCTGATGAAGTGAATGTGATGACAGAACAACATATGTATGTGTTTGAAGAATTGAGTGATTGTGTATTTTGTTTTGATCAAGTGATGAGCAATGCAGTAAGTGAATTGTTGGAGTTTTTATTGTTGCAGCCGAGAAAATTTTGAAGACAAAATTTATTTTAAGTGAGGGAGAATGTGATACCCCGTATTTACGTGTATTTTTATTGAAAAATTATTTAAATTATTATAATTAATAGTTCTGTTGTTTTAAATTCAAAGTATTTTTCATTGTATTGTTTTTTGTTTTTGTTTTAGTTGTGGAATTTAAATAATGTACTCTCTTGATTTTAATTAATATTTTGTATTTAATTTGCTTTCTAATTTAAATTAGTTTATTGTTGGGCTTTAAATATTTTATTTTATTAAAATTAAACTGTAGCCTTTTCAGTTGGCTTTTATTTATTTCTTTGTACTATTTTTTTAGTTGGATTTCTTTTTTTGTTCCCTCTTTTTCTTTTTTCCTTTTTCTTTCTTTTTCTTTCTTTCCCCTGCTTTGCCCACCCCCTAACTCGCTCGGTCTCTCTTCTCCCCCTCCCTTCCGTGCGCCTCACCACCTCAGCCCCACCATGTGCTGCTGTCCGGTGACACCTCCCATGCCGCTAGCACCCTTTCCCTCTGGCGAGCTCCCCTGCACCGGTGGTGCACCTCCGATAGCCCCATACCCCTTGTGTGAGCTTTAAATTTGAAATGGGTTATTTGAGCTTTTCCTTCATTTTTCGGCACCACCACTGGCCACCTTGGCCTCCGACCACCTCTACCAGGTTCACCACCCACCGGTAAACCTCCAACTAGCTTCGGCGACCTCCAATCCCACATTTTCACCTCAAATCCAAAATGGGTCTTCAAATGAGTCTCCCTTCGCCGCGCCGCCTTCTGGCCACCATGGGTCTCACCTCTACCATCAAAACGTTCCCCCATCTATGGCTTCACCTCTTGTGTATGAGCCCAAACTTGAAAATGGGTTTTCACTCCTTTTGAGATAGATCTGCCATCTTCCAGTGGTTGCACCGCCTCACCACTACCTTCATGAGATTCCTCATTGTCCAATGTGTATTTCTCTAAATTTTGGTGAAACCGATTATCCTAACCCAACGTACGAAATGACCCGCTATGAGCGTTGTGGATCAGCGCTTGCTCGAATATCTATGCTTTTAGCGCTGTAAGTATTTTCCAAATAAGCTTTTGAGATTTAAATATATTTTTGCATTAGCAACTCTTTGTGTGATTGGTTGATGTTGGGATTTGTTGGTAGTTGGTTATCTTTTTGTGTATTGTCGTATACATTGCATAGTACACGCAAGTTCATGTTTGTAAAGGAAAACTAAGTTTTCCCATAATTGCATGCATATTCATGTGTTGGAAATGAAAATTGGGTTTTTATGTATAATGGCTTTCGAGTGCATGTGTATCACGACCTCAAGCCGGAATGAGGCATTATCCCGGCGGAGTTTCTCTGGTCACTCAGGAGTGGAATATACTGAGTGACATCCCCTAAGTTGTTGCTGGACGACAATGGGATCGAACGAGATGGTAACGCTCGCGTGCCAACTCCATGGCCCCTCTCCTAGTGGGGGCTAGGGGATGCCTAGTCATAGTACGTGCTAGGCGCAGTTAGCTAAATATCGCCTGTTTCGAAGTCACATGCATGGTTGTTACCTATAGTATGACGAAGAGAGTCAGGATGTACGGATGGTTCCTAAGGGAGACCATGGTGCATATAATTAATAAAATGGATATGTAAGCCATTTTATGAGAAAATGACAGGTTTTGATTATTGGATTTATGTGAACCATTTTCTGGAAAAAATGATGGATATTTTCAACGGATTTATTTTGGGCCAAAATGTGATTTTGGCGTGTGTGGAAACTGTTCGTTTTGAGAAAGATGGTTTTTGAGTTTCATGCATATGGTATCATGTTCATTCATTTTGTTGTTGCATGAATGTAATTTTATCTTGTGATTTGTTTGGACTTTACGTACCTGCGATACCATTTTTGGTATCGTAGATTTTGATACAAATAACGAGAAGGCTAAGTTTGAGGGGACGGCTCCGCTGTTGGATTGAATTGCTATAATTTATTATCTTGGAAAATGTTCTCCTCGTTTTTGATAATTTTATATTTTAATGTTTTAACTTTGGGAGGACGGTATTAAATCTCCTGTTGTAGAATTTGTATTAAACTGTTTTGTAATATTTCTAAAAATTCTATTACTTAGATATTGACTTCAGTTATCCGCTGTTTCTATTTTATGTATACCACATGTACATACACACTTAGCACTTTTGTTGGGGTGTATGACCCGAGTTGTCAGTATCTCAATGCCTCGATTTTCGTGCTTCCATATGAGGGAGTTGAGGATGTCATAGATGTAGTCGACAAAAGATTATAAAACATAAATAAGTTGGATTAAAAAATATATAAAAAAAAATTAGGAAATACTTAACAAAAATGTTGTTTCATAATATATATTGGCAACTATGATAAAATATTGTCTCAGATAAACTAAATAATGCAATAACATGAGAGGAATACCTTGTAGTGTGTCAATAAGCTATTCTACAGTAGTTGTTTGCTTAAGATTCAGATAAAATTGAGAGAAAAAAGAAATTATAAGAATAAGAAAATTAATATATCACAACCAGATTATAAAATGTATTTACAAACAATGAACATAATAAGAAAGAAAAAGGATATAACTTTAGAATTCCCTCCACGTCCTCAAAATAAAATTCTATGCTTTACCATTTGGTCTTGTTTAAATATTACTTAAGGCAATAAAGAAGAGCAAGAGCTCATTGGGATGGGTGTTAACACAATTAATTTTATATTAAGTTTATGTTTAATTACGGTAGTAAAAGCTTGGAATCAGGAGTCATTACTTTATTTATATTTTTTGGTTTCCAATAATAAGTTGCCTACTTCATTTGTCTTTGTACCTGCAGGGCACGCGTGCTGGAGAATATTAAAAACAATTGCATTTCTAAGAAGAATACATATACTTTTTCCTAAATTGGATTCCCAAGGAATACAGATGGGCAGATGGACGTGAATGAGCTTAATGGATTGCATTCTGAAGGAATACGGATAGACTTTTAATAGATGGACGTGATTAGGCTTAATTGAAAATAATTGCAAGAATATATTCTTAAATTGCATTAATACAAACATAATTGTGAATGCAATTTCCGATTGAATACTGATGTAAGTGTAGCTATGTAATTTCCGATTGGACTATTAATATCTTTATATTATATATAATATAAAGATATATATATATATTAGTAGGGGACCATGTGTCCAGGCACATGGATTTTAATTAATTAATAAAAAATACTTTCTTAATTTTATTACATACAGTAAAATTATTCAGACGATCTGGACATGTATGGTGGAGAAATCTTCTCAATCTTGATGTTCTCAATAAGGTAGGTGCCTGCATGCATGATGATCAGGAGGTTCGCATTTTTTTTTTTTTTTGTCCTTCTGAATTTTAAACTTTAAACGTGTCTTTGATTTCTTCACGTCTCTTTGATTTCGACATATTTGTCTTTTTGTCGTTACGCCTTTTCAACGTGTTTTTTTCTTTTTCTTCAAATATCGTTCTCCCTCCATTTGAAAATCACCATTAATTATCCCAACTGAAATTCAACGTGTAAATTCACTCAAATTACATGCTAATAAATAAAATAAAAAAGGATAAAAGAAAAAAAAGCTTTGGAACTTATATAACAAACCACTTGAATCTACATATAACATACATCTACATATACCCCATCCAATCAGGAAGACCCCACTCAAACATCTATCGCATATATATTACACAGAAGGAGAAAGAAATAATACGTACAATGGCATTAGTATGTCGAGGTTAGTTTTATTTCCGATGTCTGATATTGCCATATATATTGTGAGGTTCCGTTATTTTCTCGTTTTGTATTTTCATGTTTTATTTGTTTGAATTAATATTAAAGCTATTAGTTTGCTAAATATTATCTTTTAGTTAATTCTATGTTTAAATAATATTGACTTAATTCATTTTCTTTTATTATTTTGGTTGTGGTGCATTTATTTTAATGTTTGGATTTTATCTCTTTATTTTATTAAGTTAGTATTTAAATTAATGTGTTGAATTTTATTTTCTTTAGTTGTTATTTTTGGATGGGCTTATTTTGGATTAATTGTTGTTGGATTGGGTTTTCTTTCATGAGTACTCAAAGAATTAAGGATCGATATCATAATATAAGAAATGATTGTAGGGAAGAACTCATGGCCGGAGCTGCTTGGAGCAAATGGGGAGGCTGCAGCAGAAAAGATAGAAGCAGAAAATAGCAACGTGCATGCAATCTTGGTGCTGGAAGGGATGCCAGTGACTCTTGACTTTAGTTGTCATAGGATCAGGGTTGTGGTTAATGAGAGTGGTGTTGTTTCTCAAGTTCCTTGGATTGGATAGCTATCTAGCTAGCCCATTTCAATGCCTTAAACTACTGCATGCATTTCCACCAGGCTGCCACTAGTACTTAATTGGTATTTGATTTACGTAATAAATAAATTAATATGTAAAATAATTGTGCTAGCCATTGGTTTCGACGTTGGCTGGCTACCTCTAATTATTTGTAAAACGTATGTTGTCCAAATAATATGGATATAAACTCCATTACCCACAAATTGTTGAGAAAGACTTGGAATGATCTCGAACATATTGGGAATAATAGCTAGCTAGCTAGCTAGTCCCCATCTATATAAATATAATAACCTGATCATCTTATAGCATTATATTATAATTCAACAAAGCGTATTTATGATTAGAGTTGTAAAAATATCGAACCGGACCGACGGACCGAACCGGACCTGACCAGTTGGATCGGTCCGGTCCAATTTATATATGGATCGAATAATTCTGGTCCGGTCCTGGTCTAGGGGATTTCTCCCCCTAGACCAGACCGGATTGAACCGAACCCCCACCATATATATATTTTTTTCTATATATATGTATATGTAAATAATAGTATATAAATTATAATATTAATATTAATATATATTAACATATTAATATATAATATATACTCTTATAATATTAACATATTATAATTTATAGTAGTTGACTAGTTGTAATATAAAAATATAAATTATAGTATATCTATATAAAATATTAGTAATAACTTATAAGTAATAAGTGTATTATTATTATTTAATATATTATTACTAATTTATCACTATTTACTAATATATAAATATATAATATAATATTGTAATAGTGTTATTAGTAATATTTTTTCCTTTTTTTTTATTTAGATTATTTTTCTTTTGCCATTTTTCTAAGAGTAAGTTTTTTTAAATTTGTAATAAATATGTAAATTGGGCTGAAAATAATTAAATTTGGGTCAAAAAATATGTGAGATGTATTTTTACACGTTATTTTACACGTTATTTTTACACGTTATTTTACACGTTATTTTTACACGTTATTTTTACATGTTATTTTTACACGTTATTTTATGCTCGGTGTTAATTATTTTAATTTATTTAAATAATATTATTAGTCATATTTAATTTGTTTAAGATATTTATTTGAGCTATTAATTAGTTAATATCGAATTACGTTGCTTTTCTTATTTATTTTAATGAGTTAATTATTTTAATGAGTGGAATTAAATTCCTTTATTTTATTATGTGAATTTATTTTATCTGCTTTCGTTATATTAATTTGTTGCCCAGATGACTAACACAAGAGGGGGGGTGAATTGAGTTGTATCTAAAAAAATAACAATTATAAATCAAATATATAATATAAAATATAAATAAAATATGAAACAATAATAAATATAAAGAGTAAGGGTAAGAGAGAAGCAAACTCAGTATGTTAACGAGGTTCGGCCCCACTGCCTACGTCCTCGCCTCAAGCTACCTCTTGAGGATTCCCAAATCCACTATTCAATCTCCTTTAGGTGGAGATAGAAACCTATTACACCTTTGAGCAGCACCGCTCCAAAGAATCCGTGTAGAACACCCTCTACACTTCCAATCACCTTACACTTGGTGATTTAACTATTCCCCGTGTAGAACACCTTCTACACTTCCAATCACCTCACACTTGGTGATTTAACTATTTCCCGTGTAGAACACCTTCTACACACACAAGGGTTATACACACCCTTTTACAAATACAAGAATTGATAGTAGGTAGACTATCAAAGTACACTCCTCAATGAGTGAGATAAAAACAATACAGCGCAACCTATATCTCTCTCAACAAGAACAAGAATTAAGGCTCAAAACTTTAGAAAAGAGAGAATGAGAGTTTTGAAAAAATGATGCAAAACTTAGCAATAGATGTGTAAGCTATTGTTGTGAATTTTGTAAAACTCAAGTGAGCTATTTATAGACAAATGATTTTTCAATTTCAAATTTGAAAAGATTCCCATGTCAAAAACATCATCATTTACTTTTCAAAAATTTCAAATATAATATTTTTACTTTTTGCATGTGACAAAAGGAGCACACTTTACTTTTCAAAAATTTCAAACATAATTTTTTACTTTTTGCATATGACAAAAGGAGCACACTTTACTTTTCAAAATTTTCAAATAAAGACATCTACCTTTTGCATAAGTCAAGAAAAGCATCCACCACTTTTGAAAATATTCAAATAAAACATGCACATGTGAAAGATGACAATCAATCATCTTAATATTTTCAAAGTTTAAACCTTTAATCATGTCATGCACATGTGAAAGATGACAATCAAGCATCTTAATATTTTCAAAATTCAAACCTTTAATCATGTCATGCACATGTGAAAAATGACAATCAATCATCTTTCAAAATTTTCAAAATTCAAACATTTAATCATGTCATGCACATGTGAAAGATGACAATCAATCATCTTTCAAAATTTTCAAATTTAATTTTCAAAATATCATGTACATGTGGAAAATGTATTTTAATGCTTTATGATAAAATATTAATTTTGAGCCTTAATCCTAATTTTGAATTTTTAAGAGATTTACAACATTACTCTATGATTTTAATGTGAACTTGTTTCCTTCTTGCTCATGCTTGCTTCCTTGATGTGCTTGATTATATTGTGTGGACAACTTGAACTTGAGACTCCTTTATTCTTTGGATTCATTTGTTATCATCAAAATCCATTTGTAGATTTACATGAAACTTGAAACCTTGGATTCAACATAATTATTGTTTTATAATTAATATTGTGCTTGGATTTAATTTATTTCTGTTAATGGGCTTTAAATATCTTATTTTATTGATATTGAAATTATAGTATTTAAAGTCAGTTTTTATTTTATTTATTGTGCTTTTTCTAGTAGTCTTCTTTTCCTTCTTTTTTCTTTTTCTTTTTCTTTTTCTTTTCTTTTCTTTTTCTTCTTTCTTTTTCTTTTTCTTCTTCTCTTCCTCTGCTTCCTCGCGTGCGACCCGCGTCCCCTGCCTCCTCTCTCCCTCTTGTCGTTTCTTCTCTCCCACCCAGGGCTGCCGCCGGCCACCCACCGGCGACACCGCCCACACCACCAGCCTCTCCATACACCGGCGAGTTCAACGGCACCAGTGGTGTGGGCGGCGACCACCCCACCGCCCCACACGGCCCCCTACCTGAAATAGTCATTTTAAATTCCCTTGCATTTTTCGGCCACCGCCGGCCACCCCTTGGCCTCCGACCACCACCACTAGACTCCTCACCCTCCGGCGAGCATAACCCACCGTCCAAAGCCACCCATCGCCGCCGGTTACCCCCTCCAGCAGAAATGGGTCTTAAACGGGTTGAGCAACCCAGCGCAGCCTTCCGGCCACCGTGCAACTTACCTCCGCCACAATTCGACTCCCCTCACCCAGCTGGTCAACCCCCTAACTCAGTTTCCCCAACCGCGGCCTCACCTTCCCGGTACGATCCCAAACCTGAAAATGGGTTTTCACCCATTTTGACCCCGATCCGCCACCTTCCGGTGGTTGTGCCGCCACACCACCACCTCCATGAGATTTCCCACCCTTCAATGATTACCTCCCTAAATTTTAGTGTCAAACCGAGTGTTTTAGCCTAACGTACATGTGACCGCTACAAACGCTGCAGATTGGCGTTGTTCGAGAAAATGCGTTTTTACCGCTGTAAGTACTTTCCAAACAAATTTTAAGATTTAAATATATTTTTAGCATCAACAGTTGTTGTATTTGATTATTGTTGCTGTGTTGGTTGAAGATGGTATTTGTTGGTTGATTGGATTAATTAAATGTTGGATAATTCCTGCATGGTTGTCTGCATTGTGTATTTACATGCATGCTCATGAAAATATTTGGAAAGTGGGTTTTTGCATGATTTCGGATTTTCATGTGTTGAGAATGGAAAATGAGATTTAAATTGTGTTTAATGGATTTTAATGATTTTAGGCTGAGTCATAACGGGGACGGCGATACGTAATGCCCGTTGTGATCAGCGTGTGAGTGTGTGGATGACATAATAGGGATGGCGATACGTAACGCCCATTATGGTCATTGGGTGTGCATTTCATATCGAGGACGGCGATACGTAACGCCCGGTATGAAATGAGTGTGTAGATCGTAATGGGGACGGCGATACGTAACGCCCATTATGGTTTCGGGTGTATGTGTAAATCATATCGGGGATGGCGATACGTAACGCCCGGTATGAAATAAGTGTGTGGATCGTAATGGGGATGGCGATACGTAATGCCCATTATGGTTTCAGGTGTGTGTGTAAATCATATCGGGGATGGCGATACGTAACGCCCAGTATGATCGGTTTTGAGGATATTATTTTATGGAAAAATGATGAGTGATTTTATTGGGATTTTATTGTGAATCAAATGGGATTTTGACGAGTGTGATTATTTCATTGACTTTGAGGAAGATGATTTTAAGCCTCATGCATATGGTAATTGCTCATGATTGTTGTTGTGGCATTAATGTATTTTTGTCTTTTGGTTTGGTTGGGTTGTATTTACTTGCAATGCCATCTTGGCGTCGTAGTTTTTTTTGGATGCAGACTTTGGAGAGGTCGAGCCTGAAGAGACAGCTCCACTATTGAGATGTTATTAATAATAATTGTTATTCCGGGAAATTTATTTTTCCCTTTTTATAAATATGTATTTGTTTAATTTGAATTTTTGGATGACTGTATTAAATCTCCTGTTGGAGAGTTTTCATTAAATTGGTTTGTAAAATATTTCTAAAAATTCTGGTACTTAGATATTAATTTATTATCCGCTGCGACTTTTTATTTATGTATGTCACGTGTGCACACACGTTTGGCACTTGTCATTGGGATGTGTGACCCAAGTTGTCATCATCCTGATACCTCGATTCCCGTGTTATTTTAAGGAAAATTTTGGGGTGTCACAAGTGGTATCGAAGCAGTTCGGCTCTGGGTAAATCCGCAAGTTACCTAGAGATAGTACCAGAAAAATTTGTGGTTTTAAAAATTTATTTGTTTCATGATTTGGTTATTTTATTTTATTCTGCTAATTTATTTGTTGTCTTAGTTTTTTGACTAATTTATATGGTAAGATTATTGATATTTACTTCGTTATGTTGTACTTTTTATTTTAATGTTTATGTTGTTTATTTATTTTCATAATTAAATCAGTTCTGATTGATTAGTTTGTTGGCTTTGTTTTATTTTATTTTAATTTTTGTTAAATATTGTACATGTGTAGTAATTCAGATTTTAGTTAGTTGATTTTATTTGGTTAAGTTGTCGAGTATTTATTTAATTATTTATTTATTTTATATATGCCTTTGTTTTTGTTTAAGTTGGAATTTGGACATTTCGGATTAGATTATTATTTTAGATCAATCCATTTATTGAATCTGATATTTTAAATAATTGTATTATAAAATTCCTTATTTTAAAGTTTATTTCTTTTGTTGTGGGTTGTTTTATTGTCTTAAGCTTTTATTCAATTATCATCAGGATTTGATTTTAATTTCAGTTCATAAGTTTCCTACAAGACAGTTTTGGATTTGGTTTATTATTTGTTTATTTTAATTATGACTCTTGTATTTTAAGTATTTCTGAACATTTGAAATTTATTTAGACAAAGATTTAAAAGAATCGCTGTCATATTTCTTTTTAAGTTTATGCTTTGAGATAAATTTAAATTGATTATCTTTTCACATTTCTGTTGTTTTATTTTTAGTGATATGCTTTGAAGTAAGTTTTAAAATTTATTATCTTTCCACATTTCTGTATGTTTTATTTTAAAAGTTTATTTATTTACTTTAACGAGTGGATTTGTTTTGGCGACTTGTTTGTATTTATTTATTAATTTATCGATTTAATTATTTTATTATGGTTCGTTTCTTTTAAAGATTTTAAATTTTAGAGATTTCTACAATAAATCTTTTTAAGAGTTGGTTTTGTAGATCAAAATTTTATTTGTGATTTTATTTGCTATTCTTATTTTAATTTAATCTCATTCTTTTATTTAATAAAAGTTTTTGGTGACTTTATGTTTACTAAAGGAGTTGGGCTTGTTTTCTTGAATGAGTGGCTTTTACTTAATTGTTTATTAAATCTTTTTCCCCTTTTTTGTGTTTTTATATAATATTTATGTGAATTACTTGAGTTTTATTTAGTGGTTGGATATGTTGTTATATCTTTGTGAGATGGATTCGTTTTGATAATTACTGGTATTTATGTACTTGGATTTCTTTGTTATTAGTTCTTATGTTAATTATGTGTAGTACCTGGGTCTCACTGAGTGTTAGAGTTTCTAAGTTTTAATTTTATTTCTGGGGAGATTGTTGGAATTGTAATCAAGGCGAACTCTTCATGTGAGTGAGAAATTCTTAACCGTTGACATATTGTTATGGAATTTGTTTTAGTACTGCTTATGATAATAGGCGATTAATTATTTTCTTGGTGAAAGTTTAGATTTTGTTTGTGGATGCTTAGAGATTGATGTATAATAAATGTGAGTGTAAATTTTGGAGAGTATTTGTCTTTGGCTGGTGTTTAACTTGGGGAAAATTTATTTGTTAAGTGATAGGGTTGAATTGATATGATGGAAATAAATTTAAAAGATATAAATTTTAGGCTTTTGGGCGAATTGTTAGGAGTGGATAATTTAAGAATAATATTTTGGAGAATTTAATGGTTAGCAGCATTTGTTGAGGTATCTTAAAAAAAATATAGTTTTGGCTTGAGGTCATATAAGAATTAAAATATTTGAGATTATTTCATCTCATAGGTAATGAAGGTTCGATTGAGAGAATACAGATTTAAATAATTAATCTATGATAAGAGTGAGGAGTTATAATGATGGAAAAGTATATTAGTGGTTTGGGAGTTAGAAATTTTTAGGCTTTAATATTGGGTGGCATAACTTGAATTGTGAGATGATAAAGTATTAAGATTTGAAAGAGTGGTATAGGATTTCTTGCTAATAGATGTTAAGCCAATTTTTACTATGGTGATAATTTATGAGGACTTAAATTTTTATGAATTTAGCGAGTTATCAAAGTGCGCGCGAAAGCGTGATGAATTGCAATATAGTTGGAAGTTCAATTCTTGTATAAATTTTGAGGAATTATTGGTGATTTGAAATTTGGGATGATACTTGTAAGTGAAAATTTATCTTTTAGTTGGGTAAATTATGGTTATTGACGATTAACTTAGGAAGATAAACTTGGAAGTTATTTTAGGGTGACACAAAGTGTGGTATGAAGTTAGTGAATATTAAAATTTTGGGAGATTGTACTGAGGTTCTTGTGCATGTGGAGTTCAAATTGATTGGCTACCTCAGGAGTTTTAGAGATAAAATATTATTTGGAGACTATATGTATATGATGAAATAAAATCCATTTGTGTTTGAGGAAAATAGATGATTGTACTAATGCTTGGAGTAAGTATTAAGTGATGTAGTAGGTGAGTTATTGGAGTTTTATTAGTTGCAGCCGAGCGAATTTCGAGGACAAAATTCTTTTTAAGGGAGGAGAATGTGAGATCCCAGATTTACGTGTATTTTTACACGTTATTTTATGCTCGGTGTTAATTATTTTAATTTATTTAAATAATATTATTAGTCATATTTTATTTGTTTAAGATATTTATTTGAGCTATTAATTAGTTAATATCGAGTTACGTTACTTTTCTTATTTATTTTAATGAGTGGAATTAAATTCCTTTATTTTAATATGTGAATTTATTTTATCTGCTTTCGTTATATTAATTATTGTTTTATAATTCATATTGCGCTTGGATTTAATTTATTTTTGTTAATGGGTTTTAAATATCTTATTTTATTGATATTGAAATTATAGTATTTAAAGTCAGTTTTTATTTTATTTATTGTGCTTTTTCTAGTAGTCTTCTTTTCCTTCTTTTTCCTTTTTCTTTTTCTTTTTCTTTTCTTTTTCTTTTCTTTTTTTTCTTTCTTTTTCTTTTTCTTCTTCTCTTCCTCTGCTTCCTCGCGTGCGACCTGCGTCCCCTGCCTCCTCTCTCCCTCTTGCCGTTCCTTCTCTCCCACCCAGGGCTGCCGCCGGCCACCCACCAGCAACACCGCCCACACCACCAGCCTCCCCACACACCGGTGAGTTCAACGGCACCGGTGGTGTCCCCTCCGGCCACCCCACCGCCCCACACGGCCCCCTACCCGAAATAGCCATTTTACATTCCCTTGCATTTTCCGACCACCGCCGGCCACCCCTTGGCCTCCGACCACCACCACTAGACTCATCCCCCTCCGGCGAGCATAACCCACCGCCCAAAGCCACCCATCGCCGCCGGTTACCCCCCTCCACCCGAAATGGGTCTTAAACTGGTTGAGCAACCTAGCGCCGCCTTCTGGCCACCGTGCAACTCACCTCCGCCACCATTCGACTCCCCTCACCCAACCGGTCAACTCCCTAGCTCAGTTTTCCCAACCGCGGCCTCACCTTCCCAGTACGACCCCAAACCCGAAAATGGGTTTTCACCCATCTTGACCCCGATCCGCCACACCACCACCTCCATGAGATTTCCCACCCTTCAATAAGTACCTCCCTAAATTTTGGTCTCAAACCAAGTGTTTTAGCCTAACGTACATATGACCGCTACAAACGCTACAGATTGGCATTATTCAAGAAAATGCGTTTTTACCGCTGTAAGTACTTTCCAAACAAATTTTAAGATTTAAATATATAATTAGCATCAACAGTTGTTGTATTTGATTATCGTTGCTATGTGTTGGTTAAAGATGGTATTTGTTGGTTGATTGGATTAATTAAATGTTGGATAATTCCTGCATGGTTGTCTGCATTGTTATTTACATGCATGCTCATGAAAATATTTGGAAAGTGGGTTTTTCCATGATTTCGGATTTTCATGTGTTGAGAATGGAAAATGAGATTTAAATTGTGTTTAATGGATTTTAATGGTTTTAGGCTGAGTCATAACGGGGACGGCGATATGTAACACCGTTATGATCAGCGTGTGAGTGTGTGGATGACATAATGGGGACGGCGATACGTAACGCCCATTATGGTCATTGGGTGTGCATTTCATATCGGGGACGGTGATACGTAACGCCCGGTATGAAATGAGTGTATGTGGATCGTAATGGGGACGGAGATACGTAACGCCCATTATGGTTTCGGATGTGTGCGTAAATCATATCGGGGACGGCGATACGTAACGCCCGGTATGAAATGAGTGTGTGGATCGTAATGGGGATGACGATACGTAACGCCCATTATGATTTCGGGTGTGTGTGTAAATCATATCGGGGACGGCGATACGTAATGCCCGGTATGATCGGTTTTGAGGATATTATTTTATGGAAAAATGATGGGTGATTTTATTGAGATTTTATTGTGGATCAAAGGAGATTTTGACGAGTGTGATTATTTCATTGACTTTGAGGAAGATGATTTTAAGTCTCATGCATATGGTAATTGCTCATGATTGTTGTTGTGGCATTAATGTATTTTTATCTTTTGGTTTGGTTGGGTTGTACTTGCCTGCAATGCCATCTTGGAGTCGTAGTTTTTTTTTTGGATGCAGACTTTGGAGAGGTCGAGCCTGAGGGGACGGCTCCGCTATTGAGGTGTTATTAATAATAATTGTTATTCCGGGAAATTTATTTTCCCCTTTTTATAAGTATGTATTTGTTTAATTTGTATTTTTGGATTACTGTATTAAATCTCTTGTTGGAGAGTTTTTATTAAATTGGTTTGTAAAATATTTCTAAAAATTCTGGTACTTAGATATTAATTTATTATCCGCTGTGACTTTTTATTTATGTATGTCACGTGTGCACACACGTTTGGCACTTGTCGTTGGGATGTGTGATCCAGGTTGTCATCATCCTGATGCCTCGATTCCCGTGTTATTTTAAGGGGAATTTGGGGGCGTCACAAAATATTTGATCATTATAGAATTTTGGATTAAATTTAGCCCATTAAATCATATGGTGCGCCCCTGGACCGGACCGGATCGCCCCTAGACCGAATCGGACAAGACCGATATGGACCGAATATGACTTTGGTCCGGTCCAGTATGAAATAATTCTTGAACCGAATAAAACCGGTCCACAAATTTTTCGGACCGGACCTTTTGCACCCTTACTTATAATATTACTTAAGAAGATACTTTTTCTTCCTGTCGTAAGAATAATTGATGATGCGTGATTCATATTCTTCTTCCAAATCAAAATATATTCTTCAAAACCTCTGCGCTTTTAAAAACAAAATTCAGAACCAAAAGGCCTGGTAATCTTGCTCATGATCAAGATTATATACAACATTAAACATTAATAATCGCTAGCTTCCACTGACATCTATATATAATATGCAAGCTTATCGATATCTCCCTTTTCGAATCCTTAAATATTGCAGATGGTTTGTTCAATGGATTCATCCCCAAAAACCTAGCTATGAAAAAGTCTTCTCAAGTTACAAATCTCTTGATTCCAAGCTCTAATGTTAATTATTAAATTACCTACAATCAGATTGAGGCGGTAGCTAGTACTGCTCTTGTTAAGTTGACTCACTTAATCTAAACATGATCTTTAAGATTTAACCTAGCTAGTAGTTCTGGATTTTTCTTCTAGGTTATTTCATAGTGGTCCTCCCCCATTCACGCCAACGTTAACTCGTTTGAAAAATCGAAAGTTACCTCCCACACCTAATTTCATAATGGTCCTCCCCCTAATTGTTTACATCATTATCAACAGTCAACGGTGGGTACACAGTAATAAAAACATGCCACAACAAGTTATAATGGGTCATAGTGAGTTGATCTATTATCAACCCGTTATGCAATCGTATCTTAATGGGTCAACCCATGTCATGTTCATATTGAGTTAACGGATCATGTAACATATTACGACCTCTACTTTTAATAGCATGCAATTTCCACAACAAAAATTCACAATGGCCATTTTCATATTAGTACTGCTTTGTTAATATGAGAGGTGTGGGACTACTGCAGCTGCTCAGCCTAGGGACATTACAGCTACTCAGCCTGGGGACACCACAACTGCATCAACTACAGGCACATCGAAGGCAGGTATAGGCACTTTTGCATTATCAATACCACACGGGCTACTAATTGGTCCAAATTTCAAGTGCACAATATCGTAGTTTTATAATAAACTGATGAGAAGAGTGTCGTCCTCAGGGATTAGTATCTCACTTTTGACAAATATCGAAATTATACTAATTTTGACTTTATTTAGAAAAGCCATTAAGACTTTTGTAATTCAAAGAAAATATTTTAAATAAAAGAAAGCTATTGTTTGATGATCAAATCAAAGAAAAAAAAACTTTTGGGAATATGATTTCACCTAGTCACTCGCTATGCTTTTCTCATGATCTAACTAATTGAATTTAGTTTTCTCTATTTGTTATCAATCTCAAAACCTATCCAAAATCTTCTTTCGATAGTCAATTGAAATTATTCTTGATCATCATTTTACACAAGAATATGAAAATTAATGAAGCAATAAACCATTAAGACTAGTGATCTTAAGGCTCCATAGATAGTGAAAAGTAGTGACATCCACCATTAAAAAATCGTTTTTTATGCGAATCTATAATTTATTCAATTTTTTCAAGGAAGTATGCGATGCTTGCATGTTATAGATAGGAGTGGCAATACATGATATGGCCCAAATTCAATATGAACACGACACGATAATAGCAAATTTGGCTTTAGTCTTAAAGAATTGGGCCAAAACGGGTTAATGCATTCAGACACGATTACTTAACGAATTGAACTGTTGAGACACAATTCTTTAACGATTGATAACAGGCCAATCCTTTGACTTGTTATGACCCATCATGATCTGTTAAGAAATTAAATTAAAGTTACACTTACCTCCTTATACTTAAAAGTAAAATTGTTGGGATTTTAGTTTCGATATTTTTATTGTTTGGATTGTGATTTTTGACTTGTAGTTAGTTTTTTATATTTTTTTATAAATATTGTGATCTTAACATATATATATAACTATGCTAAACATAATTAGGTCAAATAAATTGATTTCGGGTATGTTCAACCCAAAAATATAAATGGATTGAAACAAGTTAAGTTGTGTTGTGTTAACATATTTCGTAGTACTTACTAACAGGTCAAAATCGATCTTATTGTGTCAACCTATTATGTTAATTGGTCGTGGTAGGCTTTGATGTTTTGACCCGATAAACTTGACAAGTTGAATTTAGATAAAGACATATGGTATAATATATATGTCTTGATACAATACAAATATAACCTATTAATACAATTTGATACCCCTAGTTATAGGATTGCAAGTATCATTTCTTTATAATGATAGGATCATCATGATAGTAATTAAGTGATGCATGACATGCATACTTAAGAAATTATCCAATTATTTTCAGAATGAACTCGATTTTTCTCTATCTTGGCTTCATTATAGGTGGAACAAAGATTCATCAAGCTCTCCTAGCCAAGCAAATGTTATCTTAGCTACCAGGTATATATGTATATATTATTATTTTTTTGAGCTAGAGGCTACTATTCATTCAAATAATTTGTTCACTAAGAGAAGTCAATTATATATTTATATATGTATATATACATGTATATATAAATGATGCAGCTAGCCTAGCTAGGAGTGAAATGAATTCCAACCAATTCGATCCGAGGTAATAATATTGGCAGTTAAAAAGGACAGATATGATGAGCCAGGGTAATTAAAGACGACAATCATGTTATAAACAATGTTAATGAAAGGAAGATATGCAGAAGAGCAGCAAAGAAATAAAAGGAAGATAAACAGACCTCATGTGTTGTGTTTATAGAATTGATGGAAGGTGGAAGCAGGCAGAGCAATGATGTAATAACTCATATAGAAAAGAAACTTACCCTACGCTTTCCTTTCTAACCGGCAATCAAAAAGTCAGCACTAGAAGAATTAAAATGTGGAACATATATAACTTGTTCTAGCTAGAATGTAGAATTAAAATGTGAGATCTAAAGAAACAAAAGAACTGACATGATTAAGAACTAAAGAAAGAAAAAGGTAAAAGCTCTAAAAAACCATGGATCAGACCAAACACCTAGAAATTTGCTATTCTGTTCCTCTGTTTCTTATATTTATTGGTGCCTCGCTTAAGATCACGTCTCCAGAAGATGGCCAAATTAGGCACAAGGTTGCCTGGTTTCTGCCTAAATAGAATTAGGCCTCATGCTAGAGTTCGTTCCCCTCCAGCACAAATCTTTATTCAATTAACCTTTAATTATCAAACCTATTCTACTTATCATGAATTTGCACGGAACTTTTTATCATTTTTAATTACACAAATTAACGATGCATTAGATTTTACATATATATTATTTTTTTACTTAAATTATGACTGACATCAACATATCAAACTACTGATCAGAAGACTAAAAATAATATATTATTCTACTTATCATGATCTATGACTGACTTTAAACGTTCCTTTGATTTCTTCACGTCTCTTTGATTTCTTCACGTCTCTTTAGTCTTTGATTTCGGCATTTCTGTCTTTTTGTCTTTAGGCCTTTTCAACGTGATTTTTTCTTTTTCTTCAAATATCGTTCGTCCTCCATTTGAAAATCACCATTAATTATCCCAACTGAATTTCAACGTGTAAATTCACTAAAACATGCTAATAATAACAAACCACTTGAATCTACATACATCTATATTGAAATTTAAAATTTCTTTTAAAATATTTAAAAACAAAGGGGAAACATGCTTCCCCTTTGTTTTTAAATATTTTAAAAGATATATATGGTGGCCACGGCCAGTTTCACGATCGACCGATCGGCTTGACACACACATGATGTTACCAAATGAATGATGAACTTGTCAAGGCAATATCTAGATCTTCATCTATGTCTGCGACATTGGCTGTGATGGTTTGATTCTTCTGTTGTCCCTTCAATTAGGGACAATCTTTCTTCTGGTGTCTTTTGTCGTGACAATAGGAACACTCATCTTTAACGAGTTTTCTGCCGACTGATGAACCACATGATGTAGCCCGAATTTTTGATTGAAAACCTTTCTTCTTTCCTGAATACCTTGACTGTGGTATCTCTCTTGCTGTCAATACTTCACTTGATGTATCTAGTTGTACCTATTTATCTTTTTTACGGTACTCATTGCTAATCAAAGAACTAGATAAATCATCAAAACTAATTTTTTCCTTCTCATATAATAGTATGGTAACTAAATGATCATATGTATCGGGTAAGGAATTTAACAACAGTAAAGCCTTATCTTCATATTGGATTTCAACATCCAAGTTTAGTAGATCAGCAAGAATCTAATTGTAACTATTCAGGTCTTCGAACATACTAATACCTTTATGAAATTGGAATCTGTGGATCTACGCCATAAACTACTGGCATTTCCAAAGTTCTTATCTTCTCCAACACCTTCCATATTAATTTAGAAATTTTAGAATACAAATTTTAAAATTCTAACCGGATGGATGAGTCTGGAAATATCCAAATAGTTGGAAAGTACTATTTGATCGTCGAAATCGAACTCTTAATAACTTAGATCAAGCCCAAAATCAGATCTAAAATTTGGACGGTCTAGATCTATCTGGCACGTGAGATACACGCGCTGAAAGGGTGTATCAAAACCCCTACGAGGATTGCCCAGGATCATGCCTCGACTCAGCCACTGGAGGGTAGGACAGTCCCTTGGCTAACCTGCATGCATGCCTTGGCTTAGACCTTGACACGCAGCGGGCACCTAGCGAGGCTATTGGCCGTGCGCATGCAGTGCGCACAGCCATGCGCGCCCTACAGCGCATCCACCTGCGCGCGCATGCGTGTGCGCTTGCGTGTGCGCATGCGCATCACCACCCGCGCATCCCTACGCGCCCCATCACACCACAGCGAGGCTAGTGGCGTGTCTTCACAGGCACGCTATCCAGAGCGTAGCACCAGCCCGCGCCCTGCGAAGCAGGCTAGTGGCATGCACATCATGCATGCCATCCAGAGCATGGCTCCAGCCCATGCCTTGCGGATCAAGCGAGTGGCATGCATACCATGCATGCCACCCAGTGCGCGGCACCAGCCCACACCATGCAGCCGGTGCCCAAACTACCAACTTGGGCCATGCATGCACATCACCCCGGCACCCAGCCCGGGCCATGCAAGACCACCGCTTGAGCACCTTAACTGAGCCACTCCCGAGCGACGTGGCTTGATCTTGTGCCTACCACCAGGACCATGCATGGCACCCTGCCATGACCACCATCAGTTGGCCCTGCATAGAGTCATGCCAGCGCACCACCGCACCACGCAGACATGCCCACCCATGGACCTTGCAGCACCATAGCCTGCCATGGGCACAGCAACCCACGGCCACACCATCTCTTGGGCACCTATCATCTTTTATTTTATTTTATTATTTAAATTGCATTAGGACGTGTTAGTCATTTGCTTATTTTGATTAGGGACCTATTGGGGGTTTCCAACTTGTTGGCTCTATAAATAGTACCCTTAGGCTTTCATTTTAGACATTTTTTATCATTGAACATTAGAGAACCCTAGAACATTGCTCCAAGAGGAATTAGGCCGGCCACTCCATAGTGGTTAGAATTTTCATTCGGTGCTTCATGCACTTAGGCTTCTTGAGGTGCAATTCGTGAATCCCCTTGAAGAGGATTTCTCCTTACAATTCGTAAGTAGGAGTAATCCACATCTATATTATTTTTCATTTGATTTATAAAAATATTTTGAGGTTTATTCATTTGGTATTTTGGTTTTGGTTTTGGTTTTGGAGTGTTCTTGTTGTTCTTGAAGTTTGTTCTTGGTGTTCTTGTGATTGTGAGTTTGTATGTTTGTGTTCTTATGAGGCCAAATCCATACCACTTGTAGATTTGAGAAAGAGTGTGTGAGTGTTCAAGAGAATTTCTTAATCCACAACATTTGTGAATTTCGAAATTCCCTAGAGAGTGAGTGAGAAAGTGTCTTGAAAACAAAAGAAAAGAAAAAGAAGTGTTGTGTGAGTGTTTGGCCGAATCCCTTGTAGTTTGGGAGAAGTTTTCGTGTTCTTCATTCCTTTTGAGTATTCATCATTTTTCTTAGGTGTTCATACTCTTTTCTTGAAATTCCATTAGCCCCAAACACGAAAGCATTCAGCCCCCAACAGCCCACACAAGCCAAGGCAACAAGCACCAAATCTAGCTAGGTGTATTGCCCAATTTCGCCCCTCCAGCTTTCTCACCAACCAGCCATCAAACCCTAACCCTACTTGCCTTATTTCTATCATATTACCAGACCTAAATCACCCTAAAACACCCCTGGTCGAGCTCTGGTCGTGCCCCATAAAGCAACCCCAAAACTTTCCTTGCAAACCAACACACTTGCCAAAACAGTTTTTCCACTTTCCAGATTTGCACCATTTTGGGTTAGGCAACTTATCTACTACGAAATTACAATATTCTCTTCACCAAATTAGATCTTAACCTTTCATAAACACACCTGGACGTGGTCTGAAAGTTTCCCCCAAGTCAGCCACTTCAAACCCCTCCAAACTTACCAAACCGATCACCCCCACTTTCTAAATTAAACCCATTCAGCTAAGGCAACTTGCCTAGCTCAAAAATCCTCTACTCCATCTCATCAAATCTGATTATTATTTTCTCATTTGATTATTCAATACTTCCCTTATTGAATTAATCAAATCCCCAATTCCCCAAGTCAACCAAATCAAATCTCCTCCACTCACCAAAATAGGCCATACAATATCCCCATCAGAATTTTCCAACTTTGAGCTTCAAAGATCTTCCATTAATTTCCAAACCCTAAATCACTTTCCTAAACCCTTACATGGCCGAAATACACACTTAACCTAGTCCCATAATTAGCCATCCAATCCCCCAAAACAAATCATTTTCGTGCATCCCTCTAGCCCCCATTATCGTGACATTCAAATCACCCTAGCTAAGCCAATTCTTCATCTAAACACTCATTTTTTGCTCCATATACCTTAACACCACTTCAACCCTACCATCATCCACTTGATTAACACCAAACTAGAAGTCTTTTTCAGTCATTGAAGAGCAACCTAAAGCAAAGAGGAACATTGGCTGTATGGTGTTTTGATCGAGGACCCCATCAAGGTGTCTGGCACGTGAAACGCATGGGCGTCACACACAGAAGCTGTGCTGGGCGAGTGAGAGCACGTGGGGTTTACGCGTCTTCAACCTCTGGGCGCGTGGGAGCATGTGGCAGAACGTGGGACGTGAGTTTCAATCATCTTCAATCTCTAGCTGAGAGTGGACACATGGCGTACACACTCTGGCCTTCTACCAACACGTGCGAGCAGTTCCAACGTCCGTTTTCAATTCCGTTTGCTCCAATGAATTCGTCCCGCGCAAGGAATGACTTGGAGTTGTCAAAAGTTGATTTTGATCAACTTGATTTCTGGACAATGCAAACTAAAGTTCTAATACCAATTGTTGCGTATACACAAAACTATCTAAATCAAATAAGATAATATTTAAGTAGTTCAGCAATTTACCTATATTCACTGATGCCAAATTCAATATATTTTTATGAAATTATAAATATTCAAACAAATCTTACATCCACTCTCTCTAATTTGCACACACCACTTCTCACCACCACTTTGATTATACACACCAAAGCTCTCATTTTATAAAAGAAGTTTTACAACAAATTTCTACTGTACTGATGAATGCAACAATATATAACTATGAGATAATAGACAGTATGGTTAGTACAGCCATCATTGAAGCTTCTGTACTTAGATATGTGGTTGGTTGGTATAACTAAGGGTTGGTCTTCTCCATGCATTCACACTTTGGTGACTTGGCTGCACCAACCCTTAACTGCACCAACCAGCCACCCATTCAAATACAAAAGCTTCAACAATGTCTGCACCAACCATACTATCTATTAACTCATAGTCATATATTGTTACTATATTTATTAATGCAATAAATATTTATTGTCAAGCCTCTCATATAGAAATAGAATCCTGGTGTAAGAGGTGCGCTGATATTAGAAATAGTTATGTGCAAATTAAAAGAAATAAACATAAAATTTCTATGAGCATTTATAATCTCATACAAATATATTAAATTTAATACCAATAAATATAGGCAAATTATAAAAAAAAGTAAAGATGAAATTTGTTTGAATTTTTATAATCTCATATAAATATATTAAATTTGACACCAATAAATATAAACAAATTACTAAATTACTTAATTATCATCTTGCATGATTCTGAATAATATCAATCGAATGAATAGAATTTTTGTTCGTACTTCTTTGCTCCCATTTTGCCCGTTTTTAATTTCTTTTTCCTTTTGAACACAATTTGATGACGTGAGGGTAAAATTGCAGATGATCTTCAAATCAGGCCAGATTTACCCCTACTTCCACAATATTTTACAAAGAACGGTGTTCTGGAACTTCACCGACAAAACACCAGAAACACAAGGACAAACCACCAAATCTGAAGATTTTTTAAAAACGCAGCAGATGAAAACGATGACAAAGAAAAAGAATTCACTCACATTTGTACGGAAAAAAATGAAAAACCAGAACAAAAAAAAATTGCTTACAGATTTTTAGATTCAGATCTGTAAAAGATTTCGAATCAGAAAGTATAAACACTCGAAGAGAAATAGCCTATAAGCCATTTAAGTCAAAGATCAAACCACCTAGAAAAATTTATATTCAAGTCTGCATTGACAAAAACCATAAAGAACAACAGCAAAATAAACAAAATAAAAACAAAAACACCCAGCTCTGAATAAGATCTCTTGAAAAACATCAATGACAGAGAGAGATGAAGAACTACAAACACGCAAGAATCACAAACACGACCATAAATCAAAACCGGGATGAGATTAAAAATCAATTTTGTTTTTCAACAACCAACAAACACCCATTTACAGTAAACGAGTTAAAAAAAAATAAAGAGCATTCAGATCTAAAGTACACGTCTACAAGTTTGTACAGATAAAACTTAAGAACACAGATTAGAATACGATCTCTTCAAGTATATGAAGATTTTAACAAACAAAATACGAGGCCATGACTAAAGTGGATAAAAAATAATTGCATATATGAAAAATACCACCTCAGATTCGTAAGGCTTGAAAAATTACGTTGTGCGAAGAAATAAAAGAAACCCAGAAGGGAAGCTGCAGAAAAAGCCAGAAGAAAGAAGGAGAGCAAGAACGGCGGGGAAGGACGCGCAATGAGAAGTACGCAACGTATTTGATGAATTTATAGGGCTGGCTTAGGGTTTTTTGTGATAAAATGAGCCAGGCCTTATTTTCCATATGGGCCGAATTTGAAATCATGGCTAATGAAATAGCTGCCAAGATTTGTTGCTCCCTACAACAAATCCCGAATATGGAGAGCGCGTAGCCAAAGTTTTTTATTAATATATTCACAATTTTAAATTGAGAAATGCATGGGTGGCAGAAAAATTTTGTGAAAAAAATATAAATTGACGTGAATCACAATATATTTTATATAATTTTTGTTGTTGTATATATTCCATACAGATGTTATTTTAATTTTTTGTTTTAAAATTATTTTTTGATCTTTATGTGTGTAGATGTTATTTAAAAAAATATATATATACTGGAACAGCGCATGCCCGTTAAATTCCTAACTAGTATATATATATATATGGTGCATGTGCTTGTAATATTGACTAGATCGATCATCTACATAATTATCATGCAATTACATGGTAATAGTAGGAGTAGTAATTGGCAGTCTACTATTTGAGAGCAGTTGAAATATTTCAGATATATAAACAGTATTTTTACTATTTATATAAATAATAAAAATATTATTTATATCTCTAAAATATTCTGTCCTCAAACAGTAAGAGCCGCTAAAAATTATTCTAATAATAATAATAGGGGGGTACCGCCGTAACTGCGCGCATGATCTCAGCACGTCTGGTGATCAAAGGCTAGCTAGCTTAAAACCTAAAGAAATATGTGCTTATACCAAGCGGTTTATATAGCTCCATGAAGTCGCTCTTTACTGGCAAAAGTTATCCTAGGCTCTAGCTGGCTAGCTAGCTAGCTTGATTATAAAGTTTCCATTTTTTTTATATAATATTTGTAAAGAAATAAAGGAGGAACACCACAAATATTGCGTGCTGATCAGACCCAGTCATGAGACCGATTGTCTTATTTTAACTAATTTTAGTATTTAATTTGTTTTTCTTAATCAATAGGTATAATATTTGATCAAATTCATTCATTAAAAAAAAAAAAACAGAAAGCTCACACAAAAACCATTATTACTAGCTAGCTTTAGTCTATAACGTTATACATTTCAGTTCTCGACGGTAGCGCCCTGGCTACAACTAATTAATACTCTTCTTAAAGAGGCTAAAATTACCGACTTGATCTAAAATATATTAACATCACAAAATGTGTGTGTGTATGCTTTGCCAGAGCATCTAGCTAGCATTAGTTAAGCTGGTTTAAACTATATCATCTTGAATTAAACTAATGCTAGATAATTAAATTAAGTACAACTTTTTAGTTATTTTAATAATTTTTTTAATTTCCTAGCTGTTCTATTTTTCTTTATTAATTAATACTATAAGAAAAATAATTTTTAGAGACAAAATATTTTAGAAATGGTCTAAATTTCGTCCCTAAATGAACATTTTTAAGATAAAATTAATTTTTGTCTCAAAACATATATATATATAGGCGTAGAATATAGAATCATGAGGGAGAAAAACCAATTTCAATAAATTATTTAGTTCACCTGATCTACATGTGTGCGCGAAAGCCAATGCTATTTCATACATCCGAAATATGTTGAACCGGCCAAAATATGCCATACTGACCAATTGTCTGATATAGAACACATAATTGTTTCGTACCGGTTGATATTTCTGCTTGTATTTCGGCCATATCAGATTTCGACATTTTCACAATATTATGTAGAGTTATTATAATATTATTAAGTTGGTGTGTAGATATATAACATATGACCATTTACAATATCACTTAATGCTAAGATTTGATTAAAATCACTCAAGTTTTAAATTCAAATAATAATATTTGTAAATAAAATTATTTGAAAAAAATATTATTTATTTCTCAATTTAAATTCATTATAAAATATTAAGTTCAAATAATAATATTTTATAAATGAATATAAACATTACATTATTGATTGAAATTTATTTTTTTATAAAAACCATATCATTTCTTAAAAATAACCACTTCACCAAAATATATCTCAAGAATTTTCTATGCAGATGCGTATACATACACTACGTTCTGGGGGAGGCCTCAATTAAGTCGGGTAAAAACAATTTCCTTCCGAATATATGCAAGAGATATATATATATATATTTATATATTGTAAGAGTTTTATTTAAACTCTGTGACCCACACACCCATCTTATCAGTTTGAAGTAGTTCAAATCTTATTGGATAATATTTGAGTTATGAAGGGATAAAGATTACTCCTAAGAGATAGGATTAAACTCTATATCTCTAATCATAGTCAAACACAAACTCATAAATTTCTTGATGGTCGGAAGTCTATAAATAGCACTGGGAGGCTCAAGGGTTCTCACCTACGACATTAGAGTGCCTCTAGCCATCGGGAGACACTTGTGAGGCAAACGTTGTTAGGGCGATCCTTCTCTCATAGTCAAATTAATTGTTCATTAATCACATGGAGAAAGGTACGTTTGTCATATTATTAATTTATTATTGTAGATCATAGAAAATCAAAAATCCGTTTTATTAATGTCATGTTAAAATATTTAACATGTGGTATCAGAGCGTCAGGTTATAGACTTTTTATGATCTCAATAAAATATGCCGTTAATGTATATTTAATTATATATATATATATATATATACTTTCGCATATGGGCTTTTATCTATTTGTTATTCACGAAAATTACAATATGCGTATGTTTTAAGATTAAGCCTTTTGACTTCTCCCTTGCCGTATTAATGGAGAAAGGTTGTCTCTGCGTTTGGTTTTCACGTAAGTTTCGGCTTGGGCATTTTGTTGCCTCCGTGATGTTGGTTTTAACATCGAAGAAAGGAGAAAGGCTGTAGCTACTAGTTGGGAACCATGTGGTGTGGAGGTGGCTCCACACGTTGGCGGCGTAAAGGGGCTGAGAAGCCCACTGGCTGACGTCCCTATAAACGACGGCAATGGGCAGTCGACCAGCCCACTGTTCTCTGTTGTTGTGGAAAGAATAGGAAACAAATAAAAAAATAAAAATAAAAAAGGGGAAAGAATGGGTCGGGCCAGCACAGTAAAGGCTCGACCCAGGTCAACCCAAAACAGGTTGACTAACTATGATTCGGGTCCTGACCCGGTTTCTTGACCCGACCCGTTTCCGACCCAACTCAAATTTAAATAATATTATTTTAATATTATGATATTATTCCAAAAAAAAAACAATTAATTAATTAAAGTTTTATTTTATGCATACTTTAATGTTACGTGTATGCATTTAAATTATGTACATGTTATTCTAATTATTTACATGTATGTATGAAATATTTATTTGATTTATATACATGTTATTATTGTTAATTGTTATGTACATGTATATATAAAAAGTTTATTAAATTCTATAATATTATTATTGTGATTTTCCTGTAAAATCAATTAAAGTTTAAACATGAAAATTCTTTTTAATGAATTTTGCTGTGGGAGTGTGAATGTGTACAAATTGAGGTGGTTCTGTCTAGGAGATTGGAAATTCCAAGTGTGTCCGTTGTGACCCTCCAATCTTTTCTGGGAACCTTGAAGTTCTATCTAGGAAAGAATATTCTTTCCTGGAAACTTACTTAGTGAGTATTATTCACATCCGTTGTAAAATTCATCAAAATTCCTATTTCATGCATATTATTGCTATCCACATTATATGCATATTATTATTGTGCAGTGTCTATTTTGACTTTTGTTATTATGCCATGTATATCCGATATGGGATAAATGATTTACGTCAAAATCAAGAGAAAATTGGTCGCCCAAAGGTACAAGATTTTCTTGATTTTGGTATAAGTCGTTAAACTCATAGTAAGGTGGATATGATGGAGGGAACACCTTGTGTGTCAAGATCTACTCTCAAAGGAGGGTTTTGATGACACTACTAGTTTATCCATCAAAGTAAGGTTGGAGGGAACATTTTGTGTGTCAGAGTTTTCTCCCAAAGGAGAATTCTGATGATACAGCTAGTTCATCCACAGAATTTAATACTGGATGGAACACCTTGTGTGTCAAGATCTACTCCCAAAGGAGGGTTTTGATGACACTATTAGTTCTTCCATAATTTTTTAAATTCTAATTATTGTTTATAAGTGTCTAACTCAAAGCAATTTATTATAAAATTTTCTTGCAGTAAGCGTACCCACATCACTACACTCATAGATTTCATCTGTTCCTATTTTGAATTGCTCCAATTTTTCTGAATGGATTGAGAGTGTTAGGTTCACCCTAGGAGTCCTTGATTTAGACTCATCCCTTATGAGTTCAAAACCATCACCTATTACTGAAACCAGTACCAATGATCAGAAAGAATCCCTTAAACAGTAGGAGAGATCCAATAGGCTAAGTTTAATGTTTATGAAAATGACCATAGCCGAAAATATCAAAAATTCACTCCCTAGTACTGAGGAAGCCCAAACTTTTTGAAAAATGCTGAGGAGATGTTTAAATCCGCTGATAAGTCTTTAGCAGGAACACTGATGGCTAGACTCACCACCATGAAATATGATGGTATTAAAGGAATGCAGGAGCATATCCTTGAAATGACCAATATTTCTGCCAGATTGCAAACCCTAGGAATGAAAGTAGATAAGTCTTTCGTTGTTCAGTTTATTCTGAACTCATTTCCACCTCAGTATGGTCCATTCCAGATGCATTACGATGCTATAAAAGATAAATGGAATGTGAATAAGTTGGCAAGTATGGTAGTTCAGGAGGAAGTGAGACTGAGACAACAAGGATACCACTCTGTCAATTTCGTGAATAAAGAAGCTGGAAAGGGAAAGTACCATTACAGTAAAAAGAAGCGAACTAGACCACTAAAAGGAAAGCAACCTGTGAAAGCTAATCAGGTTCAGAACAACAGCAGCAAATGCTACTTTTGTAGGGAACATGGACACGTGAAAGCTGAGTGTCCAAAACGTAAGGCTTGGTTCGAAAAGAAGGGTAAGCCTCTTACCTTTCTATGTCTTGAATCAAACATTGTAAATGTTCCTACTAATTCTTGGTGGCTAGATTCAGGTGCTAATGTTCATGTTTCCATAACCATACAGGGATACCTTACAAGCCAAACACCAAGCCCCAATGAGCGATTCATTTTTATGGGAAATGAGAATAAGGCTGAAGTTTTAGCCATAGGGACCTTTCGTTTAGTTTTGAGTACCGGTCATTGTTTAGACCTTCATAACACAGTATTTGTGCCTTCTGTGAGGCGTAATTTAATTTCCCTTTCTAGACTTGATACTGATGGTTATTCCTTTTCATTCCATAATGGTAGTTTCAATTTGTTTAAAAACAGTTTATCTATTGGTTCTGGGTTTCTTTCCAATGGTCTTTATCAACTTTGCCTTGATAATACATTCATTAAAAATACCTATACCCAACACCATGAAACATGTATTGAAATGAAAAGAAACATGATGAATGAAAACTCATATGACTTGTGGCATAAAAGGTTGGGGCATATCTCCAAAGAAAGGTTAAAGAGATTAGTAAAAGAAGGGATTCTTCCGCACCTTGACTTTACCAATCTTGAAGTGTGTGTGGATTGCATAAAAGGAAAGCAAACCAAACATACTAAGAAAGGCGCCACAAGAAGTAAAGAACTTCTTGAAATAATTCACACAGATATATGTGGACCATTCTCCATAGAATGTTTTGGTGGAGAAAAGTATTTCATCACCTTTATTGATGACTTTTCACGATTTGGATATATCTATCTGTTGCATGAGAAATCTCAAGCTGTATCGGTACTTGAGGTATTTCTCATGGAGGTGGAAAGACAGTTAGATAGAAAAGTGAAAATCATCAGGTCGGATAGAGGTGGAGAATACTATGGAAAGTATGATGAATCGGGCCGTAATCCGGGCCCATTCGCCAAACTTCTTGAACAGCGTGGCATTGTTGCACAGTATACGATGCCCGGGACGCCTCAGCAGAACGGAGTTGCTGAAAGGCGTAATCGGACCTTATTGGATATGGTCAGAAGTATAGTAAGTAATTCTACCTTACCCAAATCATTGTGGGGTGAAGCCATTAAGACGGCAATGTATATCTTAAACCGAGTTCCCAGTAAGGCACTTCCAAAAACTCCTTTCGAGTTATGGACTGATAGGAAACCAAGTTTGAGACATATGCATGTTTGGGGTTGCCCAGCCGAAGCCAGACTTTACAACCCACATGAAAAGAAATTGGATCCTAGAACAGTAAGTAGGTATTTTATTGGTTACCCAGAGAGATCCAAAGGGTACAGATTTTACTGTCCTAATCACAGTCCGAGAATGGTGGAAACAGGAAATGCCAAATTCATTGAACTTGGCGAGATCAGTGGAAAAATTGAACCTAGAGATGTGATCATTGAGGAAATACGGGTAGATGTCCCTATACCTACATCCTCAGAAAAGATAATAGTTCCTCTAATTGATCATCACGATGATACTGTGGAACAAGTAAATGATCACCCATCTCGGAATGAAAATACCATTGATGACCCAAGTTCGAAGTCACCAGAACAGATTGTCTTGCGCAGATCTTAGAGAGATCGGAGACCTGCCATTTCGACAGATTACGTGGTGTATCTCCAAGAATCTGAATTTGACATTAGGACAAGAAAAGATCCACTAACGTTTTCACAAGCCATAGAGGGAAGTGATTCTAATAAATGGATCAATGCTATGAAAGAAGAGTTGAAATCCATGGATCAGAATCAAGTCTGGGACCTCGTTGAATTGCCTGAAGGTAGTAAAAGAGTTGGGTGTAAATGGGTCTTTAAGACCAAATGCGACTCAAAAGGCAACATCGAACGACATAAGGCCAGACTTGTTGCTAAGGGTTTCACTCAGAAAGAAGGCATTGATTACAATGAGACATTTTCTCCAGTATCCAAAAAGGACTCATTTAGAATCATTATGGCATTGGTGGCTCATTATGATTTAGAGTTACATCAGATGGATGTGAAAACAGCATTTTTAAATAGAAGTTTGGATGAAGTGGTCTACATGGAGTAGCCAGAGGGCTTCTCAGAAAAGGGCAAAGATCACCTAGTGTGTAGACTTAAGAAATCAATATACGGGCTTAAGCAAGCTTCCCGACAGTGGTACTTAAAATTCAACGATACCATTACTGCCTTTGGTTTTAAAGAGAACATCGTTGATCGATATATATACCTAAAGGTCAGTGGGAATAAGTTCATAATTTTGATTCTGTATGTTGATGATATCTTGTTGGCTAGTAGTGATCTTGGCTTACTCTATGAAACCAAGGGTTTTCTCTCTAAGAACTTTGAAATGAAAGATATGGGTGAGGCATCATTTGTGATCAGAATCGAAATCTTTCGAGATCGAAAACAAGGACTGTTGGGATTGTCTCCCAGCTTACTTTCAAAAGAACTGACAGTTTGGAGGTAACTGGATACTCAAACTCTGATTTTGCCGGTTGTCCTGATAGCAGGAAATCCACTTCGGGTTATGTTTTCCTGTTGGCCGGTGGAGCAATCTCATGGAGAAGTATGAAGCAAACAATCACTGCTTCATCAACAATGGAGGCTGAGTTTGTGGCGTGCTTTGAGGCCGCAGTGCATGGTTTATGGCTGAGGAACTTTATCTCAGGGCTTGGGGTTGTTGACTCTATAGCCAAGCCCCTGAGAATTTATTGTGATAATTCCTCTGCAGTCTTTTTCTCCAAGAATGATAGGTATTCTAAAGGTGCTAAGCACATGGAGCTCAAATACCTAAGCGTCAAGGAGGAAGTACAGAAACAAACAGTGTCCATAGAACATATTAGGACTTCGCTTATGATAGCAGACCCATTAACAAAGGGTCTGATAGCGATGGGTCTGCTATCGAAACAGTTTAAAGAACATGTTAACAGTATGGGTCTTATGATGTAAACATGCTATTGAGCTCATGGATGTTATGATTCTATTTTGACACTTAAAGATATCAATTATGGTTATTTTGTTTCTGTTTTCTTGTCTTTCCACTTTATATGTACATTGAATGGTGTGGGTGAATGATGACAAGATAATGTCTACAACAGACATGAATTGGAACCCAAAGGCATTATTGTATTAGTCTTAATTATCCCAATTAAAGATCGTGTGTTAAATTGGTTACTGGTGTTGTGGTACATGGAAGGGAATCAGTTGATTATATAATAGAGGACCGCCATGACTCGCATTGGTAATTAGTTTGACACTGATATTATGGAACTCATGAAATGTGTTTTGAGCTATGAAAAGTTCAAGAAATAAATTTGCGCAGTATGATTAATTTCCTGTAATAAACCCATAAAAGAAAAGTATTGTTTTATGGGCGTATGGGCCAAGTGGGAGAATGTAAGAGTTTTATTTAAACTTTGTGACCCACACACCCATCTTATCAGTTTGAAGTAGTTCAAATCTTATTGGATAATATTTGAGTTATGAAGGGATAAAGATTACTCCTAAGAGATAGGATTAAACTCTATATCTCTAATCATAGTCAAACACAAACTCATAGATTTCTTGATGGTCGGAAGTCTATAAATAGCACTGGGAGGCTCAAGGGTTCTCACCTACGACATTAGAGTGCCTCTAGCCATCGGAAGACACTTGTGAGGCAAACGTTGTTAGGGCGATCCTTCTCTCATAATCAAATTAATTGTTCATCAATCACATGGAGAAAGGTACGTTTGTCATATTATTAATTTATTATTGTAGATCATAGAAAATCAAAGATTCATTTTATTAATGTCATGTTAAAATATTTAACATATATATCTAGCAGCTTGTTCACTTTTGATCATATATAGTATAATATAATATACCGATGAAAGTACCATGTCATGTGTTTTGTATTCCAAACTATTAATACCATCAATTGGCATTTAAAACTTTCATTTTTGTCCATTTCGTTGATGATCATGATGATGATAATAATTGGCCAGCTTTAAGAATATTGTGCCAGTATTAATTCTCGTCAAATCTCTAGAAGAAAATTTTAAATTATCGAAAAGTAGTACGTAGTAGTTAATTTGATCGTGTGCATATATCGATATATATTTATATATATTAAAAATATGGAAATTGAGGGGTTTCAAATATAATTTTGAGATAAATTTTAAACCTGCTCGTCAGTACTTTGGGATAGAAAGTCCCATTAACTACGTCCAGTAAACCTGTATATATAGTTAGCTAGCTAGCCTCCACTATAATTTAAAGTACATAGCTTATATATGCGTCTTTGGGTACATTTATTAGGTGGTCCTCCGATCCTCACAACAACAATAATAATAATAATAATAATAACAAAATTCAATTTACGCCCGGCCTGTACCCCAGGCCCAAATGAAAGGGCACGTCCATGGAATTGAGGGTTCAGGTAATTACTAGCTAGGGCTAGAAATTTTTGGGCTGGAATGGAGTTTATATGTATGTATATATATATTATTTACTTATTTGGACAACAAACGTTTTACAAAGTAATTAGAGGCAGCCAACCGAGATTGTAACCAATCATGGCTAACACAATTATTTTACATAATAATTTATATTATTTATTACACATGAAACACCAAGTACCAATTAAGTAGTGGCTACCGATAGGTGGGCATGCATGTCGTAGTTTAAGCCATTGAAATATGAGTAATTCTACTCTTACAAACGGCGAGTGGTGCTGGCCCAATTATTGTTGGCCAGTGAATTACGTACAAGAGAGTCAATAATGGTTGGGGGTGGGAATGGTGTATGAACTGCTTTGTATTTGGGAGGCATATATTTATTTGAAATTGCAATGAATTAAATATATCACCAGATAAATGTTTTGGATATTTATAAGATTTATACTTACATAGATATTTTAATTTATTCACTATCAGTTTTACTGGACCAGTCCCATTCATTCTCACTAGACACGTCAGTAGATTCATGGTTTCGACATTCCACCCCCAATCACTTCTGGTGCAACATCTTCTTTACGGAGTGAGACCATGTCATATTGACTTAGGTCAATAAATAGATTAATTCCTAGTTCATTTTCTTAATATGCTTCTTCATTTGTCACACCATCAAATTTTCCATGTGGTTCATTTGCTTCTAGAATTGAATTATATACATTTTTTGGTGCAAACTTCTCCACCACTTGCCATAGGTTCCTGTATTCTGGATCATCTAAATAAAAAAAAAAATTGATTTGCCTAGTAGGCGATAATGAAATGATCATCCTCGTACTAGGTCCAGGATCTATTCACGTTGACAAAATTTTCATCTTTAAGCACTCCCAATATAGGATTTGAAACATCCCACCAAGTACAACTAAACAACCAAGCAATATAACCCTCCATATACGTTAACCTTATAATATCTTCTACAATTCCGTAGAAGTCAATGCTATCATCCTCATGGCTCTCTTCGATTGCAACCCCACAATTTTGACTTTTTCTATATCATTCTAGGTCACGTGTATGAAATCTATATCCATGTACCAAGCACCTCAAATATTGGATAGCCCTCTTGCCCGAACCTCATGCCAATGTATAAAGTTTTGCTAAGATCTCCTCGAAATTTTCAGCATGTTTTGATAAAACCTACAATAATAAATATATTTAATATGATATTAAATCTCAATAGAATCCATATTATTTTTTAATAATACCGTATGCTCAAACCATGACGCAAACTCATCTTCATGCTACTTTTGTACGTCAACGGGGTTTCAAGCTTATAGGGGTCACCACTCCCCGTCTCGATTTTCTTCCACGTCCTCAGTATGCATTGAGGAAACAGGCGGATCAACACCGTCGTCTCACCCCAGGCGAATGCCCTAAATGTTTGCTACGCGTTTTCATGTGAAATATTAATTTCTATGAACATACTAACCTCAAGTATTTGATTGAAACATAAATTCATTACTAACTTTAAGTAGTGTTCAATTTCTGCACAGTTATTCAGGACATACCATTGAACTCTATGAAAATCTTGTCCGCATAAGTTGTAACCCTCCTGTGCGCCCATTAGACGCATAGTTTGGGAAAATACAGAAAACGGTGATGAGACACTCATTTGTTCACCTTCATCATTTTGATCCGATCTCGTAAATCTGGTATCAACCTGATGAGTGCTCAAAAGTGCACTAAAAATACTCTATCTTTAAATTAAATTGCTAAAACAATGAATAGAAAGAATGGATTATAACTTATATTATTAAAATTAATTTCTATCACATTGAAATAGATTTGAGCATAATTTTATAATATTTTATATCTCAATTTTGGACAATGAGAAATGCCTTATAATTTGCAAGACATGTTGAAATTTTATTTAATGGACTCATGCATGCTTACACATAAGTGGCAATTCATTTTGTACCTCAAATAAGCCACACGTTCAAGAATAAATCTTGACTTCCACTTACATTGTTTTAAATCTTGGAGCGCCCCATGACATTTAATTTTGTCTCCCACCTACACTTTAATTTATTAATGCAGTCTTGATTTTATTTTTGAAGCAAATGAAAACACACAGCAACTTCTTTTTAAAACAAGATAAAAGCTTCAAGTCACAGTATTTGACCAAGTTTAGAAGAAGACAAGTGGAAGAAGCAAAGTGGTTTACTTAACCATACATATTTAGGCTATGACATATGGAGGTGATTAAATCAAGCTTCAAGCCACTTTATTTGACTTATCTACAAAATCAATACACGTCATGTTGGAGGAAGAAGAAGTGATACATGGCAAAACAATTCCACTCCACCAACTTGCAAATTTTGACCGATGCATTTAGGAGACAACAAAATGCCAACTCAAACCCACTTGGAATCCAATGGATGACCACTTTAATTTGTCATGATTTTGGGCATATCAACTTGCATGAAAAAACTCTATAAATAAAGGAGGGAGGCGTGAACACAAGGAAAATGCTTGGAGAGTCATTTGTTACGTTGAGAGAAAGAGAGAACCAAATAAAAGAGAGAATCTATGGCCGGCTTTACCATAGTATCCCTTAGAAAATTTTTGTTGCATATTTTTAATATGTGTAACTAAATTCTCAAGAAGAGTTAGGGATAAACATGTATATGTGATAGTGTTTGTAATTTATTTTTTATTCATATATTTGGTCTTTAAATATTAAAACTCTTTTGTTTAGTCATTCCCAATTTATTTGTGATTTTTTTTCATTTTCAAATAATTATAGAATCTATTTTGTTTATGGATTCAATCATACTTTTTCCATCGAAATGATTAGTTCTATGATTATATTTGGAACAATTGATTGTCTATATTGATTTAATTCTCTGCTGCAAAAATATCATAACAAAAATGGCATAGTGCTAGGCGTATCCATCAAATCATTCATGAAAGTGTTCATCAGATGACAAAAATACCAAAGTGCAAAGAAGAATGAAAAACATTATTAGTAAAAATTTGAAAAATTGAAAAGTATATTAAAAGGAAAGTATGGTCTACTGAAAAATTTAATAAATTCCCTTTTGTGTATACTTGAAAGTTTTTGAATATCTTTCACCATTTTCTTCTTATAGCCCCAAAACTAAGTCACGTTACAACCTTTTTGTGTTGATTATTCTGATTTTAAGTATGATTGTGGAAAGAACGGTGGAATTCTCATTTGTTAATATTCTTATCATAAGATCAATATTTACTTGTTACTTATATATAATTGCCTAATTCTCCATGAGAATAACTGTCCACCTTTGTCAACTCTATAGAGAGAACCCTTATATAAAATACTTATATATCCATAAGTTATGGAATTGAACTTTTTGCTTGAAATATTATTGATGTTGCCTGTATCAAAACTTCAGGATAAATGAATATGGTTTAGAGCGCACACACACTCTGTGGATTGCTATATTTGAATTACTTGAAAATATTTATTGAATTCCTAAGATTGTTTTAATATGTGAATTTTGAAAATGTCTTAATGACCCCAATGTGTGAATTGTTTTTTGGTCTTTCTCATCATTTTGTATGAAAATTATTAAGGACTAGCAATGAGCAAATTGGAGGGTATGATGAGTGCTCAAAAATGCACTCAAAATATTCTATCTTTAAATTAAATTACTAAAAAAAGATTAGAAAGAATGGATTACAACTTATATTATTAAAATTAATTTCTATTCACATTGAGATAAATTTGAGCATAATTTTATATCTCAATTTTGGAAATGAGAAATGCCTTATAATTTGCAAGACATGTAATTTTATTTAATGGGCCCATGCATGCTTACACATAGATGGCAATTCATTTTGTACCTCAAATAAGCCACATGTTTAAGAATAAATCTTGACTTCCACTTACATGATTTTAAATCATGAAGGGCTCCATGACATTTAATCTTATCTCCCACCTAGACTTCAATTTATTAATGCACTCTTGGTTTTATTTTTGAAGCAAATGAAAACACACGACAATTGCTTTTTAAAACAAGACAAAGGCTTCAAGCCACAATATTTGACCAAGTTTAGAAGAAGACAAGTGGAGGAAGCAAAGTGGTTTACTTAACCATGCATATTTTGGCTATGACATATGGAGGTGATCAAATCGAGCTTCAAGCCACTTTATTCGACTTATCTACAAAATCAATACACATGTCATGTTGGAGGAAGAAGAAGTGATACACGGCAAAGCAATTCCACTCCACCAATTTGCAAATTTCGACTAAGGCATTGTCATGTCAACTTAAAGTGGTCACCCATTGGATTCCAAGTGGGTTTGAGTTGATATTTTGTTATTGATGCCTTGGTCGAAATTTGCAAGTTGGTAGAGTGGAATTGCTTTGCTGTGTATCACTTCTTCTTCCTCCAACATGACATGTGTATTGATTTTGTAGATAAGTCAAATAAAATGGCTTAAAGCTCAATTTAATCACTTCCATATGTCATAGCCAAAATATGCATAGTTAAGTAAATTACTTTGCTTCCTCCACTTATCTTCTTCTAAACTTGGTCAAATATTGTGACTTGAAGCTTTTGTCTTATTTTAAAAAGAAGTTACCGTATGTTTCCATGTGCTTCAAAAATAAAATCAAGAGTGCATTAATAAATTGAAGTCTAGGTGGGAGACAAAATTAAATATCATGGGGTCCTATATGATTTAAAATCATGTAAGTGAAAGTCAAGATTTATTCTTGAACGTGTGGCTTATTTGAGGTACAAAATAAATTACCACCTATGTGTAAGCATGCATGGGCCCATTAAATAAAATTTCAACATATCTTGCAAATTATAAGGTATTTGTCATTGTCCAAAATTGAGATATAAAATATTATAAAATTATGCTCAAAAATAATTTTAATAATATATAATCCATTATTTCTATTCTTTTTTTAGCAATTTAATTTAAAGACTGAATATTTTGAGTGCACTTTTAAGCACTCATCATACCCCCAACTTGTTCATTGCTAATCCCTAACAATTTGCATGCAAAATGATAAGAAAGACAAAAACAAATCACACATTGGGACTATCTAAACACATTTTCCAAATTTACATATCAAAATAGTTCTAGGAATTCAATAATCCTTTCACAAGTAATTCAAATATAACAATCCACAAAGTGTGTGTGCGCGCTCCAAACTATATCCATTTATCAAATCAGAAATTCCAACACATGCAACATCAAGAATATCTTCAAGCAAAAGGTTTAACTCATAACTCACGGATATAGAGATGTTTTTGTAAGGGTTCTGTCTTTGGAATTAACAATAAGTGTATACAACCTCATGGGGAATTAGATAATTATGTATAAACAACAAACAAATATTGATCTTATGGTAGAATACTAACAAATGAAAATTCCATCGTTCTTTCTATAAACGTACTTAATATCAGAATAATCAACACAAAAAGGTTGTAACGTGACTTAAGTTTGGGACTATAAAAAAAAAATGTGAAGATTATTAAAAAACTTCTACGTATACACAAAAATGAATTTATTTAATTTCTCAATAGACCAAACTTTCTTTTTAATGTACTTTTCAATTTTTCAATTTTTTTACTAATAATGCTTTTTCTTCTTGTTTGCCACTTTGGTATTCTTGTCATCTAAAGAACATTTTCATGAATAATTTGATGAATACACCTATCACCATGCCATTTTTTTCATGGTATTATTGCTATTTCTATTAAACTCTTTTTTTTTAAATGAAAATTCCACACCTAGTACATACTTGGAAGTAAAATGGTAGAAAAAATTAATGTATAAACTATACTCCAATGTAGAGAGGTTTGAGTGATGTAGGTATAAAAAGAAAAAGTCATATGTGTATATTAGCTCAAAATCGACTACTAGGGGTTTATGATGAATAGGATCAGCTTGAAAGGCTCTAATGTTAATCCTAAGTTGACTTTCACCACATCCCAAGTATATCAATCATCTTATCACAAACCATGTAATGATATTCTCAAAAGAAGTATCTAATTTAATAAATCAATAAACGCTTATCACAATTTATGTATTTATAAACTCTTAATTATATCCAAAAATTCACTTGAATGCTTGAGCAAAATAATTCTCTAACCACATGTGTCAAACCACTATCTTAACTCAAAGCTTGGATTAGTGCATAAGAGATTCTGTGAATGCCTTAGCAAAATACTTAAAATAGATTTGTTGAATTCACCAAAATGGATTTATCATTTAACTCTATGTGAAAAGATGCCTGTGTGATGCAAATTTTAAAAAAAAATTGACAATTTTTTTATATTTTGATTGAAATATGCCACAGAATTAAATGATAAATTTTCATTCCCACCCCCAACTTAAATGAGACATTATCCTCAATATTTAAGAATCAAAATTGAATGTGGAGTAACTAAAAAGAGTAGGATACACCTGATGTGTGATGTGGATAGCTCGCTAAGTATTAAAAATGGTGATTTGAAATGACAAAATAAAACTATCCTGCAAACAAAATTAAAGAAAACAATAGTAAACAAAAATAAAACAAAACTAACAAGATAATAATAATAGTAATAATAATAATAATAATTGTTACATGCTGTGGTTAAAGTTGATAAATCAAGTCTACAACCAGACTATCTTATACTTCTAGAACTGTTCCTCTTGTGTAAAAAATAAAACACTTATTTGTCCAATAAACTCGATGCTCGAGCTTCACAGGTAGATGACAAGTTTTCAGATTAACCTTTAGTACTTCCTCACTTGAAGGAACTTTTCTTTCATTTTTTTCGAGCAACTCCTAAGACTCAATTGCCTAGCCTGTGTGCAATAATCTTGAGTTTTGTCAAAAATTGTACAAATATTAATTACATCAGATGGATTACTAATAGAATCAAATTCGAAATTTACAATGAAGTTTTCAAGAGGATCAAAATCATGAGTTTGAAAAAGAAACTTACATTACTCATTTATACTCAAGAAGCTCGTTATCTTAGATATCTGACTTTTTATCTCTTTTTATTCTTCAGCAACCTACGTAATCAAATATTCAAATTTTTGATTAGTTTTACCTTGTGCTTTTATAAATACATGCAAAGTGTCTTCTAAAGGACTCTTAGAAGATGAAAATACATGATATGATATAGAATATGATCTAAAGAGTTGTGCAAGCTGTTGATTTTCAAACTTCCAACTGAAGTTGGGATAATTACGCCATACTCTAATGCTAATATGTGTAAGACATTCTTGGGTATGATGATCTACCCCGCCGCACACAACACATAGCCCAAAAGAGTCTGCATGATTAGCCATGTGTATTGGCTTTAAGTTTTTAGTCTTTAACAGCTCTATTTTTCTTGCAAGCATTTCAACATTGGCTTTTAGATTATCCTCCTCCTTGAGATGGTAAATTTTCCCACCATTTAAGTTTCCTGCAAGTCGTGATCTATTTATACTCTCAGTAATACTAGATCCAATCTAATTATGATTTTTTTTCAACAAGCTCATTGAGGTACTTTATGACCTCATCAAGATTTTTCTGTAAAAATTCTCCATTGCACATCATTTCCACGAAGTAATATTCCCTAGACGTAAGCCATTCATAGAAATAACTCACTAAGCACCAATTTTCATATCCGTAGTGAGAACACATACTCAACAATTTTTTAAATCTTTCCCGAAATTAATATAAAGTCTCACTATCCTTTTGTACAAAGGTTGAGATTTGTCTCTTTAAGACATTAGTCTTACGTTAGGGAAAATATTTATGAAGAAAACCTAAATCATCTCATTTCAAAACCCAATAGACAATAGTCTATAACCAACTCTTATCTCTCTCTTTGAACTTAAGTCTCACCACGTCATCAGTTGAATTTTGACTATAAAAAGTTACAACTACTTCTTCAAATTTCCTAATATGAACATAGAAGTTTTCATTTAAAATTATACTTTTTACACAACTTCTCAAAACTTTTGATCATATTTGATCAAAAACTACTAAAAGAATTGTAGAAAAATGTCAAAAAATACACTTTATTTTTAAAAGTAAATAATAAAATTTAATTTTTCTTCAAATATAAAGAAAAATTGAACTTTACTATTTACTTTTTAAAATAAAATTTACTTTCTAACTTTTTTTTACAATTCTTTTAGTAACTTTTAATTAAATATAATCAATTTTTTTTAAAAATTGTGCAAAAAGTACAATTTAAAAAAAAAAAATCTTAACTACTCCATTAAAAGTGCTCTTAATATTCTTAAAAACTAATTCTCTCTTGAAAAACTGACGATTCTCTATGAGTCATAGTCTTCTTGAACTGGTTAAAATATTTTTTTTAACTCAATATTCTCAATCTGAAAATCAAAGTTAAAAAAATATTCTCTTTATCTTCATCCTTACTCAAAACATTAATTGTCTTGACTCTGAAATTGCAATAAAAACTATTACAATTGCAACCAAGCTTAATCATTACCGAATCAAATAATTAAACTTCTAAGTGATATTCTAAATCACTAGAACTAAACTCATTTTAGTCCGAAGACGAAGTGCTATTTTCAAGTAGATGAAACAGCTCTTACTAATTATCTTCACCAATATTTAAGTAGCATTAAACATATATATATATATATATACATATTAGTAACAGACCACGTGCTCAGGCACATAGATTTTAATTAATTAATAAAAAGTATTTTCTTATTTTATGGCAATTATATTATATATTAATAAAACAATTTTATTTTAGTACAGGTAATATACATTAACATTGTTATTACTGTGAAATTTATTAGTAATCTACAAATTACTATTTATTAATTGATCTGAGATGTTAATTTTTTTTATTCATGTATATCTAATAAAATAGAACAACAGGTATATCTAAATAAAATAGAAGAATAGGTACATCTAAAAAAAACAGAAGAAGAAGATGATATAAAAAATCTAGGAAAGAACGAAATAAAATATAAGGTGGAGAAATATACCCATTACACAGACGATCTGGACATGTATGATGGAGAAATCTTCTCAATCTTGATGTTCTCAATCGAGGCATGTAAATACATGTGTAGATATTAATTTACATGTGTAGATATTAAACAAAAAAAGGAAAATGTTAGGATCCCTTCTACTTTTACTTTTGTTCCCTACCAATTTGGATGTCTGCGTTTCAAAATTAATCATCCAAGTCACTCTATTCCCGCGTGTGAAACGTGGGTATTTGGGAAAGGAAAATCTGGGTGAGCCGTGACTCTCAAGCCAACCAGTAGCCCCCCCTTGCAGACCCTAGCTCCGGCGACGATCCAGTATTCCGGAGAAGACCTCAAGCACCGGCAACGGAAATAACTCTGGTAACGAACCCAACCCTCGGCGACGGAAACAAGCCGGAGCAGCAGCGATTTCGCGGACCCACATTCACGGCATATGACCCATCCTCATTTCGCGCGGTCTCCCTCCGACCGGCAACTCTCCCCTTCGACCTCCATCTCCGACCGGCTGCAATGCTTCCCTTCACAGAGGACGCCGATATCCATACCCCCAGACCCCGCGGGTTGATTTTCTAGGACATTTATCATTTTTTGGACGCCGATGGTTGGGTTTGTTGTCGGAGTTATTTCATCGCCGGTGGTTGAGGGCTTCGCCGGAATATTGGGTCGTCGATATTGGGTCTTCGCCGGAATGTTAAAACTGAGAATAAAATTCATGGTCAGAGAACGGGATGAATATAGAGGGAAAAGACAACTTTTCCAAATCCACCACTTCGATATAAACTCAGATCACACCAAAAAAAACATGAAAAATAAAACAAAAGAATCAAACCATCTAATACATTCGAAGATGTAAAAAAATGTCCTCAACGAAAAAAAAAAAAAACATATGCGCACAGGATTAACAAGGATCCAAAGACGTTAACTTTTCCAAACCCACAACTCCCCCACAGAACCTCAGATCACAGCCAAACAACTATGCTCGATATTGATGAACAAAAATGCTATGAAGAAAATGTATAACAAATCAGAGGAAATAACAGATAATTTACAGAAGCAAAATAAGAGTAACAAAAATCATATATCTGGAGACAGGATGAATATTAGATGGAAAGGAGTAGACTTGGTGCGATTGACAACATGTGCGGGAAGCAGAGCAAGATGGAGAAAAAGAAAAAAGAAGAGAAAAGAAAAGTCTGGAACATTTGAGAGAGGCGAGGAAGCAGAGAGAACTAATGAGAGAAAGATTTGGATACACGTGTAAGGGTAAAAATGGGTATAAATGGAAAAAAAAATCAGAGAGAGAGAGAGATAACAATGAAAAAACTGTTGTTCGACACCTTCTTGCTTATGGACGCTTATTATGTATAATATATAAGATATATTGAGTTAATCACAAAATCAGTATCTAAGGATTTTTACCATTTTAGAAGTTTATATACATAAAATAGAGGTTCTTGCATGGATTTTCAAAATCCGTAGATACTGATTTTGTAATTATCCCAATATATATATATATATATATTTATTTATATGCGTACTCATACATATAATTTCTCTTTAATTTCCCTCTAAAATCTAAATACTTACAGTCTCTTTCTTATCCCATATTAAATAGAACTCAATTCTTCGGATTTAGTGATAATTTGAAATTTCTGATAATTTTCAAACAATCACCAAAAATCATTTTTTGTAATACTTTTTAGAACCGTTACTAAAGAAATTGGCAGTTTTTTTTTTTAACATTCGAACGAAGACAATTTTACATTCAAATGTTGAATGCACATTTCAACAATAAGATCACTGAGACCAATATGCAAACTATATGAAAGAACATTCGAATGTTTAGATTAAATTTAAAAAGGAAAATACTTTGATGCTTTATTTTGATACATTTAATATTTTAATATATTTAAATTTCTTTCCTTTATTTCTTTCTCTTTTTGTGTAATATATATGTGATTGATGCTTGAGTGAGGTCTTTCTGATTGGATGAGGTATATATAGATGTACGTAGATTCAAGTGGTTTGTTATATAAATTTATTAAGGATAGACGATGAAATTTTGGATTCTAAGAGATAATCAATTTTTCTTTATTGATGTCCTTAATATCCAAATAATTAAGCTTGTTTTTTAATTTATTGGACTTCTTGGGGCACTTATTAGCAAAGTGTCCAGTCTTGCCATAGTTAAAACACTTCCCTTTTGAGAGAGTTTTAGAAACTTTTTTATGAAATTTTTTTTTATGAAAAGGTATTTTGTAAAACTCGTCATGGGTTTTTCTCCAGTTGTCTTCATGAGATTTTTTGCAAAATGTTTTGAAATGTTTGTTCTTCTAGCAGGATGAGGCAATAGGAGGAAGGCTAAACTGTTAACAAAAGTTTTTCATTTCATATTTTGCTTTCTTTTTATCTTTCATCTGTTGATGAATCAGATGCTGATTATTAACTATACTAATACCAAGCTTCTTAATCATACTTCTGATATCACCATAAGTATAATTATATTAATTAAGAAGTCCCGAGATATCAGTAAGTGAATATTTCTCCTTGAAAGCAAACAAACGAGATAGAACATCAATGAATTTTTCTTTCCTATAAGGTTTATCACTATTATCTCTAAGCATAACCATAGATATGAAAACATCTCGATACCAACGATAATCAGACATCTTATGATATCATAAATTATTCAAATAATCAGAAATTCTAATAGTAATGTTGGAAGAAGTTCCAACAAAATCCTTAACAATGGTATAAATCAAAGTATTGACATCATTTGGGATTTTCCATCCTATGGTTTCATTAAAAATGGGCAACCAAACATCATTATGCTAAATAGCATTCTGAATGGTTTATCTTGCTTTAGCAGTGAGATATTTTTCCCACCAATGTAGAAACATGCCCGAAATCCAGTGGTTAAAAGAGTAACAATCTCATGCTGTTGAAGATTGTTATTAATATAAGAATTAACAACCATGGACATTTTATTCAAAGTATTGAAGACTTCTTGTTCAAATTATCTATCAATATTTCATTCGTAAATCTTATCAGTAGAAATAGAAGACTGAGACTGAAAATTCTTTCTTGAAATTGTAAATCAAGGGGAGTGGGTATGATATATCATTTCTTCGTTAAACCCATTGTTTTTGTCTCTCTTGAAGAAAGCTCTGTAATTTCAGGTTTCTCTAAATAAATATTTTGGAAATTCTTTTAAATCAAATCAATATCTAAATCATCATCAGATGACTCATCTAAAGAAAAAACATTAACTTCATTGAAATCAATCCCTTGGCCAATTTTATCTAAAATGCTAGTGGAGGGTTGTTCTTACTTTATTTGAGCAAGCATTCGGTCAAGTTTATCCAAAGTACTGACATTTGTTAAATCAATTTTTGGCCTGTTCTCTGGTAAAGTGATAAAAGGTTTTTTACTATTTTTGAAATCTTTGATGAAGCAGATGTAGAATTTTCTAGAACAGATTTTTCAACATTTTCCTCAATATGGTCTAACTATCAACCTATTGTATGGAGGATCTGATTGACGAAATTGTTTTGTTCAATAATCTTTTTTGTTTCGTTAAAAATAGAGATGTTTTTTGGATCAGCCTTTGGGAATTTGAAAGGTGAAGTTTTAACTTCTTCTCTTTTGGTTGAATTAAGTATAGTTTCAAGAGGGGGATTGCTAGATTTTATAATAACTCTGCTTTCATCATTTGTAAAACTAGTTTTTAAAACATTCAAAAAAAGATTTTTTAAAACATAGTAATGTTCAAGAAAGTCAAAGAAGAGAATATGCTTTTTTGAATCATACATCACAGTTTTTCATTTTCTTTTAACTCTCTGCTTTTTAGCAGAAAGTTAAAAGAAAATAGGCAATGAGTATTGTTAGCAGATACATGACTAATCTAGGGAAAACTTACTGGCAAGCAATGAAATGAGTAACTTGGGTCTACAGTAGGAGGGGATGTCAGTTCACTATGATAGTCAGAGTGTAATACATTTGACTAAAAATCTAATGTATCATGAGAGAACAAAACACATTGATGTCAGATATCATTTTCTCAGAGATATCGTTGCAGACGGTATTGTAACAATTCAAAAGATTGCTACTACAGAAAATTCAGCAGACATGATGATAAAACCAATTCGAATATACAAGTTTAAACTCTGTTTGAAATTGATTGGTGTTCAGGGTTTCCAGATCCCTTAGGAGATTTTGATGGGGTTGGTGCTGTTGATGATTTCAGTAAGGCTTGTGAGTATTCAAGCTAAGGTAGATATTTGTTGAGAGGTGACTTGAATAAGCGCCTCCCCTATATTTTCGCTCGACTCTCGCTCGACGTTCAGCTCGAACGAGAGTCGTCTAGTAAGTTCGCTCAACTCTCGCTTGACTTCTAGCTAGAGTGAGACTTCAACCCGAGAGTTCGCTCAACTCTCGCTCGACGTCCAGCTCTAACGAGATCCAGGCAAAGATTTTGCGAAACCCTCGCTCGACGTCTAGCTCAAGCGAGGTGCAGGCAATGACTTTGCTTGCCCTCGCTCGAGATCTCGGTCGAGTGAAATACAACCCTAACCGTTTTCTTTTCAGGTTTTGGTTAGGGGTTTCGGAGCTTAGCATTTCTGATTTTTAACTTTGTAAGTATATGATTTAACTTAAATATTCAGTTTCTTTCATTTGTTGTACATACATGCCTTGATTTATTCATTTATGGTTTAATTGTCTATGTATATAGTTTAATTGTTTCATATTTGTTAATGCATTTTATTCATTTATCCATTGGCCTATGTTTTAGGGATTTCAATAGTAGCTTATTTGTGTAAGGCTTTGTGTTCCTAAATAAATTATGTAATTTTTGGTTGTATCTTCTTAATTATATTCGTTTATTTTTCTAAATCTGAATGTTTCTTACTCATTATAAATCGAAATTTGAAAATTGTGATCTTAATATTCACATTTTTAAATATTCTTTAATGTATAGTCTAACGTATTAGAATGTATTAGAATTTTAATGTATGAATTCATGTATTATAATGCTAATTTTTTAATATTATAATGCATAATCCTATGTCTGCTGTATTAATATTCAGACCAACAATCCTCTGAGTTTGTTGCCTCTGGTATTTTATAATTAATTAGGGTTCCCTTGGCATATTTGATCACGATTGAGTATATCCTAATTATCATTTTTACAATTATGTATAGATATTTTTGAAATATATATTTTATATTATATTACAAGCTGAACAACTAGTTTTAAAAGAGAATTTAAAACATTTAACCCTAATTACAATTCAGAAACTCTTAATAATAATACAATGTTTAACACCAATTAGCACTCAAAGATATTTAAAACATATATAACAATCAGAAATTCTAAAACATATATTGCTAAACTGTCACAAATACAAAGACTTACCCTAATAATATAACATTAACAGATTTAAATAGAATACTTGTTAAACATTCAAACATAATTAAAATTTTTGAAATTATCCACATCAAAAATCAAGCCAAGGATGAGCTTAGTATATTAAAAGAATTCGGGTACATTACACTTTGTAATTATGCATTAATTTGTATGTGATTTATGTCTCCAGCAACATTGTAATGTGTTGGAGGAAGAAGCTCTATTTTCCAATCCACTTTTTAGGCTTGCCAACATGGACTTTTGCTAACCATCTATCTATAGTCTCTAGCCATAAATTCTTGTTCATTATAATCTATCTGACTTGATCTTCTCTTCACTTATCAAGACATCATATTTTGTAGCATTAGAATAATAATTAGTTATATTTTGATTTGTTAGTGGCTACCACCAATTGGGATCTATCTTGGATCTTGAGGTCTTTCTTGGTGGAGTCATTTTATTGGTGGTTTACCATAAATCTGAGTGGTGGTTTCCTGGTAAGTAGTTGAATATCATGTACTTTAAATTATTATAACGTGTTTCATAAAAACTGTGACACCGTTTGTATTTTAGGGAAAATATTTATCATGTGCCTGAAATTTTAGTGTGTTTATATTTTAGGGAAATTTTGAAATAACAACGAAAAATGATATTATGACTTTTTTGGAGGTGGGGGGCGGATGTTTGGAAGAGCTCTGTTTAGCTATGCTCATTTTGAACTTTTTCTACTTAAAGATGAACTCATAATTTGCCCCATAATTTGCCTCATAGTTTGAAAGAATTTGTTATGTTTTGAGCTATTCGAGCTTTAATAAATATTAAATTATTTATTAATATTTAAAAAAAAAAATGTAAAAACTTTATTCAATTAACTAGACAACGTGTCCCGCACGTTACTTCCTACCTATTATATATATATATATATTATATATGTATGTATCTTGTTTACTTTTCATATATAGTATAATACAATATACTGAAAGTACTACGTACTATATTTATTTCGCAATATTATCCCTGAGTCATTTTTAATTTTTATTAATTTGTATTCCAAACCATTAATACCATCAATTGGGATTTCAAACTTTCATTTTTTGGTCCATTTCACGGTAGATCATGATGATGACTAATTGGCTTTAAGATTTTGCCAGTATTATTTCTCGTCAAATCTCTAGAAGGAATTTTAAATTATCGAAAAGTAGTAGCAGTTAATTTGATCGTGTATATATATATTAAAAAAATATGTCAGTTGGGGGGTTTAAAATATAATTTCAAGATAATTACGTACGTCCAGTAACTACGTACGTCCAGTAATTAAGCCTGTATATATAGCTAGTTAAGTCTTCATTATAAATTAAAGTACAAAGCTTATATATGCGTCTTTGGGTACATTTATTAGGTGGTCCTCCAATCCTCACAAGAACAACAATAATAATAAGAAAAAATCTATTTATAACAAAATTCAATTACGCCCGACCTGCACCCCAGGCCCAAATGAAAGGGCACGACCATGGAATTGGGAATTCAGGTAATTACTAGCTAGGGCTAGGAATTTTGTGGGCCGGAATGGAGTTTATATACTATATATATATATATATATATATATGTAAAATGTAATGCATCGTTAATTTGTGTAATTAAAAATGATAAAAAGTTCCATGCAAATTCATGATAAGTAGAATAGGTTTGATTGTCGGTTAGAAACACTACAAGATTTTTCACTTTTTGCCAGGGATGCTTGTTATGCCTAAAAATCCATTATTTGTGTGTATAAGTATTTAGCCACCAAAAGTATTCGTGGGACACTCGTGGCATATAACTCGCAGCTAATAGTAGCTTTGCCACGAGTTAAAAATTTCGTGGGAAAAAGAAATTAATTGACACGATAAGGTCCGTGGTAAAAGACTATTAGAAATGCACCAATCGTTGTGGCAAATACTATTATCTCCACAATGTCTGCTTGTGGCAATTAACTTTTTCACTCTGCGTATGTTGTGGCTTATAGTCTTTTAATTGCATCTGGTATTGTTGTTAGTACTTTTTTCCCACAAGATGTATTCGTAGCCAATACGTTTTTCACTATCAATGTTGTGGCGTAAAGTTATTATCTACCAAGTAATCCTGTGTTTGTTTGAAGCTAATATTCTTTTGTGTGGTCCATTATTTGCGAAGATAACTTAATTGCTGCTACCAATCCTGCATACACATACATCTATTTAATAAACTAGAGTTTGTGGCAAATGAACTTTTCCCACAAACCAATCAAATAAATGTTGTGACATATAAAAATTGACCACCTGAGAATTAAGCATTGTATTAATCAGAATTTAACATTGAATTGGATGAAACCCATATTAGCAAATTCATTATTGTTCACAGGATGTAAAATAATATTATAATTCATCATTGCATGTGCACAAGATATATAATATCTCATACAACAATTGTAATTCATCACTTCTTGTATATAATGATCATTATATTCACATCAAATTAAACATATATGAACTAGAAATAAGCTGCACAGGTGACATGAATTGGTTGCCTCAGGGATGCTAAATACTGTTCAAAGTCCCCTGCAAAGCAAAAATAATGCAGATTAGTGGCATCCAACCTGACCAATAAAAAAGGTTCCTGCAAATTGAAATGTATGTGATGTACCTGACCAATTAAAAAAGCTCCTGTTTTTCATATGCTAATTGTGAAAAAAAAAACATGCTAGTGAAGATTAAAGGGCTTGTCCTATGAGATCTTAGCTCAGGGAAAAATCAATCAAAACCTCCTGAAATGCATACAACTAAAATGCATATGAATATAATATTTTATAATCTGATATTCATTGGCTATAATATAATCTGAAAGTGGCTAACTAAATATATCAATGTTCACTCAGATTTGCCTAATATATTACAAAATAAAGTAGCAAGTATGATGCATTAAAAGAGAATTAGAAGCCTGTTTTTCATATGCAAAGTGTGAAAAAAACATGCTAGTGGAGGTTAAAGGGGCTGTCTTGTGAGGTCTTAGCTCCGGAAAAGACCAACCAAAATCTCCTGAAATACATATAGCTGAAATTTCATGGCTATAATATAATCTGAAAGTGGCTAACTAGGTATATCAATGTTCACTCAGATTTGTCTAATATATTACAAAATAAGAATTACAGTAATGATAGTTGCTGCCAGTTTTTATAGCACTTTGACTCCTCTACACATTACCACCTAATTGTATTAAGTTAACTAGAAATGAAGTTACCTGAAAATGCTATACCAAACAAATTTGTAGTTTGTTATACATAATCAAGATAGACAAAATCCAAACATGTAATTGGTGCAAACATAGGGAGAAAGATGAATCTTTAAACAAAATGTAAACATGATGTAACAAAAGGAAGCTTGTATATGCCTTCCATTAAGCTCATAGGATTTCTGTAGAGTGTACAAGCGTAAAATGCCAACTCATTCAGAACTCACTCCCATGTAAATATCACATGATAAACTATTGATACCAAATACTTTGCTTGCAACATCATTAAGTAAACTAAATCATAATAGAAATCCCAAATGCAAAAATGTTGAATTTAACATATTTATTTAGACAGATAATCATAATGAATACTCATCCAGAACAAAGAACGTTTGTGTTCACAAAAAATGCAAAGAGGACAAACTTCTGGAAAGGGCAGCCAATATTTATTTCATACCTAAGAGCATTTCCAACCTGACCAATAAAGTAATGCATTAATATCAATCACAAAGTTTCAATGAGGCATTAATAACTGTCTAAAGAAAAACCTACAAACCCATAAAACTTCATAACACAAGTTAAGTTGCATGATAAAATAGGAATAGCCAAATTCAATAAATAACTAATTACATAACCACACTAAGTAGTTTAGTGTTTTATCTGGGTTTGCATAATTTAACATACACTTAATGATCTTTTTTTTTTATAAGTGACATACACTTTATGAATTTGACCATCACTATGTGAAAGAAAAAAAGTTTCGTAGGTTGGAACCTTGAGATGGGCAATCATGTATTTACATATTTCTGTCTGTAAAGATTGTAAATTTTTATGAATTTAAGCAACCATGGGGAAGAATCAAATGTGGTTACTTTATTTGTCATAGATTCAACTAGCTATAAATCTAAATCAAAGTTAGTACCAAATAATAAAAGGGTAATTTACAATTGGAAAGCCAAAATCGTTCTTTGTTTTATTGTTAAGGGAATTTCACATTGAAAAAACCAGAAGTATAGAACAACATCAATAGCATTACAATCAGCTTTCAGTAAGCCAAGATTCAGTATTTCGATGGGGTCAGATTCTAGCTATAGATATAAAATATATTCTTGATCAAGGGCTAACGGCAACATTTTAGCCATAAAAATAAATAAATAAATAACATCATAGGCATAGATTTGAAACTTTATACACAAGAGGGCTATGAAGTATTCAATGTATCAACAAGCCCGCTAGGAGGTCATTTATTATTTTTTCTCCTTGAATGAGACAAACATTTTGCAAACCATTCTTTTTATAATTGCAAAATAGGTTATATAATATAACTACATGTTTGATGCAATTAACCACGAGAGTTAGGAGGTCTTATTTAAAGCAGATCCATTTCTCCCCCTGCCTAAGCTGCCTAGCGCACAGTAATTAATTGTCCACAATGTATTTACTTACCTAGGCTACATACAAGGTATGTTGGAATGGAAAAAGAGCCTTTTGCGTTTTTTATGCATTTTCAAAGTCTTCACTCTGTTTATGGAGTACTGTATCTCACCTAGAAATAGGGCGTTTTATGAGTGCATGACGCAGTTTTGCTTGAATGACTATGTCATGTGAACCTAATAAAATTTGAAATATAGGTAAGTGGTAACTAGCTAGCTTCTAGGTACTTGATCCTGTGATTAAAATATTGAATTTGAGATTTGGTCAACTAATGCATGGTTGGTTGCATCCATCTGTACTTTCCTTCCTCACATAACTTGGCAAAAACAAAAAACAAAATAGTTTAATGCCTAAATTAGTCCTGTCTCTACTAATTTTTGTGCATTCAACAGCTAGCTAGCTGGCCCTGATCATGTTATTTATGTATAAAGGGGCAATATATGCCATGATATTCTGTATAGTTGATTTATTTTTAATCTTGAAATAATTTATCCCTTCAAACAAAGAACAGTATTATAACTTTAAGCTCTACTAGCTTAAACAAAAATTTCAGGTATTCAAATCCTGCAATTTAGAAGTTAACAATGGTTTGTACTTGTTATCCATTAGATTGAAATTTATAAATGGAGACTCAGGAAAAACAAGTTCATGATGCGCATAAGAAATCAGTCCTAAGTCCTAAGTCCTAAGTGCTAGGGGAAGAATGCGACTTGAAATATTGAATCTCATCAACATGTGACATCGATGCATATGTAGTGGATAAATGTAAGCACTAAATAATAGATAGTTTAATGCATTCCATGACAAATAAAAGTTAACATTTTTCTTACTAATAATAATATTATTAATTTAAAAAAAAACAATACTATTACTCAATATGGGCAGATTCGAGGCTTAATCCGAACATAGACATGTATTGCAGCAGAGGATGCCCAAAAATAGAAGCTAGAACAAAGTATTTTCACCAAAGTCACAAACTTGGCAAATAAATACACACTGTTATCGCGTGTACCGACACACATCAAAACCAAAATCAAAATCTGGGTAAAAAGAAACACAAATCGAAATTAGAATCACAAAAATCGGCATGCATCCCAAATCGCAAGAGAAGTAAATATGGGTAAAGATATTATGGGGAGAAGTTACCGATATCAGTATCGCGTTAGATTTTCACGGCCTGAAGGAACCCACAAATTTCCGGCATTTGTATCGATCTCGACCGTCGGAGAAGAATAGCTACACCGGAGTCAAAACCCAGAGCTAGGGATTTCGAAGGGGGGTGGTTCTGGAATAGAATTTGAAGGAAGGGGATTTCGGATAAATCATGTGCGCACAAGATTAAACGACGGTAATTTGTTGCGTTTAATAGAATTGTTTTTTTCCCGCGGTCATAACTCGCCGCAAAAACGTTTTATTACCGTAAAAAATAACGGACACGTGAAAATTTGTGGTAAAAGGTTTTTTTATTTGCCAGGGGGACACTTCGTGTTATCTGTACTTATTAGCCACGACAGTTAGTCTTGGCATGGGATATTGGTCTTAAAAACTCTATTATGTTGTAGTGAAAGGAAAGCATAGGGATAAGTTTCTTTTCTATATCGGTTATTACATCATTACTCTGCCTGCTTCCACCTTCCATCAATTCTATATATAGACAGAACACATGAGGTCTGTTTATCTTCCTTTTATTTATTTGTTGCTCTTTTGAATATCTTCCTTTGCATTAACATTGTTTATAACATGATTGTCCTCTTTAATTACCCTGGCTCATCATATCTGTCCTTTTTTATCTGCCAATATTACCTCGGATCGAATTGGTTGGAAATCATTTCACTCCTAGCTAGGCTAGCTGCATCATTTATATATACATGTATATATACATATATACATATATAATTGACTTCTCTTAGTGAACAAATTATTTGAATGAATAGTACCCTCTAGCTCAAAAAGATAATAAAATATACATATATACCTGGTAGATAAGATAACATTTGCTTGGCTAGGAGAGCTTGGAGAATCTTTGTTCCGCCTAAGCCACGATAGAGAAAAATCGAGTTCATGCTGAAAATAATTGGATAATTTCTTAAGTATGCATGTCATGCATCAGTTAATTACTATCATGACGATCCTATCATTATAAAAAAATAATACTTGCAATCCTATAACTAGGGGTATCAAATCGTATTAGCAGGTTATATTTGTATTGTATAAAGATATGTATATTATACTACATGTATTTACTTAAATTCGACCCGTTAAGTTTACCGGGTCAAAACATCAAACCCTACCATGACCTATTAACATAATAGGTTGACACAACACGATCTATTTCGACTTGTTAGTAAGAACTACGAAATAAATTAACACAACACATGAACTCGACTTGTTTCAATCCATTTATATAAATGGGTTGAACAGACCCGAAATCAAACTATTTGACCTGATTACGTTTAGCATAGTTTTATATAAATGTTTAAATCACAATATTTATAAAAAAAAAATATATAAAAAAGCTAACTATAAGTCCAATATCACAATTCAAACAATAAAAATATCGAAACTAAAATCCCAACAGTTTTACCTTTAAGTATAAAGGTGTAAGTGTAACTTTAATTTAATTTCTTAACGAGTCATGACGAGTCATAACAAGTCAAAGGATTGGCCCATTATCCACCGTTAAACAATTATGTCTTAATTTGCTATTATTGTGTCATGTTCATATTGAATTAATGGGTCATGTCACATATTGCTACTCCTATCTATAAAATGCAAACACACATACTTCCTTTAAAAAAATTGAATAAATTATAGATTCGCAATAAAAATTATTTTTTAATGGTGGATGTCACTACTTTTCACTATCTATGTAGTCTTAAGATCACTAGTCTTAATGGTTTATTGCTTCATTAATTTTCGTACTCTTGTGTAAAATGATGCTCAAAAATGATTTCAATTGACTATCGAAAGAGGATTTTGGATAGGTTTTGAGATTGATAACAAATAGAGAAAACTAAATTCAATTAGTTAGATCATGAGAAAAGCATAGCGAGTGACGAGGTGAAATCAGATTCCCTGAAGTTCTTTTTTTCATTGATTTGATCATCAAACAACAACTTTCCTTTAAAATATTTTCTTTGAATTACAAAATTCTTAATAGATTTTTTAAATAAAGTCAAAATTAGTATAATTTCGATATTTGTCAAAAGTAAGATACCAATCTCTGAGGACGACACTCTTCTCACCAGGTTATTATGAAACTATGATATTGTGCACTTGAAATTTTGCACTGATTAGTAGCCCGCGTGGTATTGATGATGTAGAAGTGCATATATTTGCCTCAGATATGCCTGTAGCTAATGCAGCTGCTGTGTCCCCAGGCTCAACAGCTACCATGGCCCTAGGCTGAGCAAGTGCTGTAGTCCCACACGTCTCATATTAACAAAGCAGTATTAATATTAACAAAGATAAAGGTGGTAATATATTACACAACTCGTTAACTCAATATGAACACCACACAGATTGACCTATTAAGACACGATTACATAATGAGTTGATAATGGGTCAACTCGCTATGACTTATTATAACCTATTATGGCACATTTTTGTTACTGCATACCCACCACTGACTGTTGATAATAACGTAAACAACTAGGGAGAGGACCATTATGAAATTAGGTGCGGCAGGTAACTTTAGGTTTTCCAAACGAGTTAATGTTGGCGTGAATGGGGGAGGACCATTATGAAATAACCCAGAAGCTTGATCCAGTACTACTAGCTAGGTTAAATCTTAAAGATCATGTGTAGATCAAGTGAGTCAACTTAACAAGAGTAGTACTAGCTACTGCATCGATCTGATCGTAGGTAATTTAATAATTAACATTAGAGTTAGGAATACAGAGATTTTGTAATTTGAGAAGACTCTTTCATAGCTAGGTTTTTGGGGATGAATATATTGAACAGACCATCTACAATATTTAAGGATCTGAAAAGGGAGATATCGATAAGCTTGCAGATTATATATAGATGTCAGTGGAAGCTAGCGATTATTAATGTTTAATGTTGTACTATCATCTTGATCATGTGCAGGATTAACCAGCCCTTTTGATTCTGAATTTTTTTTTTAAAAAAGCGCAGAAGTTTTGAAGAATATATTTTGTTTTGGAAGAAGAATATGAATCACGCATCATCAAGTATTCTTACGACTAGAAAAAAAAAAGTATCTTCTTAAGTAACATTATAAACACACTTTGTTGAATTATAATATAATGCTATAAGATTATCAGGTTATTATATTTAAATAGATGGGGACTAGCTAGCTAATATTCCCAATATGTACGAGATCATTCCAATTCTTTCTCAACAATTTGTGGGTAATGGAGTTTATATCCATATTATTTGGACAACAAGCGTTTTACAAGTAATTAGAGGCAGCCAGCCAACGTCAAAACCAATGGCTAGCACAATTATTTTATATATTAATTAATTTATTACATAAACCAAGTACCAATTAAGTACTAGTGGCAGCCTGGTGGAAATGCATGCAGTAGTTTAAGGCAGTGAAATGGGCTAGCTAGATAGCTATCCAATTCGAGGAACTTGAGAAACAACACCACTATCATTAACAACAACCCAGACCCTGTCACACCTAAAGTTAAGAATAATCGGTGTCCCTTCCAGCACCAAGATTGCATGCACGTTGCAATTTTCCGCTTCTATCTTTTCTGCTGCAGCCTCCCCATTTGCTCCAAGCAGCTCCGGCCATGAGTTCTTCCCTACAATCATTTCTTATATTATAATATCGATCTTTAATTCTTTGAGTACTCATGAAAGAAAACCCAATCCAACAACAATTAATCCAAAATAAGCCCATCCGAATATAACAACTAAAGAAAATAAAATTCAACACATTAATTTAAACATTAAACTAAATGCACCACAACCAAAACAATAAAAGAAAATGAATTAACTCAATATTTAAACATATAATTAACTAAAGGATAATGTTTAGCAAACTAATAGCTCTAATATTATTTAAAATAAATAATACAAAAAAATACAAAGCGATAAAATAATGAAATCTCACAATATATATGGCATTATCAGACATTGGAAATAAAACTTACCTCGACATATTGATGCCATAGTACGTACGTACACCTTTCTTTCTTTTTTCTTTCCCCTTCTGTGTAATATATATGCGATAGATGTTTGAGTGAGGTCTTCCTGATTGGATGGGGTATATATAGATGTTTGAGTGGTTTGTTATATAAATTCCCAAAGCTTTTTTTTTTTTTTTACTAGCATGTTTTAGTGAATTTACACGTTGAAATTCAGTTGGGATAATTAATGGTGATTTTCAAATGGAGGACGAACGATATTTGAAGAAAGAGAAAAAAACACGTTGAAAAGGCCTAAAGACAAAAGACAGAAATGCCGAAATCAAAGAGACGTGGAGACGTGGAGACGTGAAGAAATCAAAGACACGTTTAAAGTTTAAAATTCAAAAGGACGAAAAAAAAAAAATAAATTGCGAACCTCCTCATGATCAGCATGCTTGGCACCTATCTTATTGAGACCATCAAGATTGAGAAGATCGTCTGTATTTAGATATACCTATTCTTCTATTTTATTAGATATACATGAATAAAAGAAAAAAATTAACATCTCAGATCAATTAATATTAAATATTAATTTGTATACTACTAATAAATTTGATAGTAATATACTAATAACAACGTTTTTTTATAGGAGTAATAACAATGTCAATGTTATTAATAACATTACCGTACTAAAAAAATTGTTTTATTAATATATAATATAATTACCATAAAATAAGAAAATATATTTTATTCACAATGTAGATATGTTTACCTATTATTAAATCACTTAAAATGTTAATTAATATAGTCTTATATAATATAATTTATCAACAAACAAGTTGAATAGTTAAGAAAATATTGTTTACATTAATCAAAACAAAGTTAAAAGAAAAAAAATCGCATATAATTTCACCGTACGTAATAAATTAAAAATAAAAATATTTTTTATTAATTGATTAAAATCCACGTGCCTGGGCACGTGGTCCCCTACTATATCTATATATGTATGTACATATATAGGTTTTGAAAAACTCTATTTTATCCGGCCTCCATCCAACCAACCATCCATCTATCCATCCATCTGCCATTTATATTTCTGATAAGAAAATTGCCATTTGGCCAAGAGTACGCCACGTGCTAGCTAATAAAAAGCAGCTCACAGATGGCCTATATATTAAGAAAAAATTCAAAGAATAAATCCAAAAAAAAAAAAAAATCGTATATTTAAAAAAAAATATTCCTCCGTTCTATAAAATGGCCCATCCAAAATTAGTTTTCTTGGCCCCAAGTAACGTCCTTTCCTAACTTTACAATGGTGGAATCGATTTTTAATAATGGTAAATTTGATTATATATACTCACTCCTTAAGATATATATTATGTGGTCGATCGACTTAGAACTAGCTACATGATGTACGTGCTCTATATATTTTTTTAAGAGATATATAATTAACTCCGCGGTTTGAGTTATTTAGAAATATATAGCTAGTTAGGTACCTCGGTCAATTTTGATCTACTCTATAAACATTAATAAAAAAAACTACAACAAAACATGCGACCAAAATTGTGTTTGCATTAGATACTCTTTTCAAGCATCTAGGGCTTATTATAAAGTTTTATTTTTGAGGACAAAGGTCATTTGGTAGTATCTGTAAAGAGGGTAAAATAAAAATCTATATTTAAATAATTAAATATTTCATCGTGGTAGTAAGTTGCGTTATAAACGCACTTTGCTGGATTATAATATGCTATAATTTGCGACCATTGTATTTTCGGTGACTAAATTTTGCTGAAAATGGTACTTTATTGTGAGTATTGTGAGATTTACGATGGATGTTGGTTATTTGTGAGATATTTAATTTTAGTATTTTTAGTTATTTAATTTTTATTTTTGGTTTCATCATTTGAATTGTTATCGATATTATTTTTGGTTAAGTAGTTTTAGTTTAATGTTGTTATAAGTTTTTGTGAGATTTCTTAATTATAATGTTTCTAGTTATTTTACTCAATCGTTAATATTGGTATTTTTTAACTGCGTCCAGTACGTACCATGACCAGGCATCCCTTAACCCCCACCAGCAGAGGGGCCACGGAGTTGGTACGAGAGCGTTATCTTCCCATCCGATCTCGTTGTCACCCAGCGACAACCCAATGGACATCACTCAGCATATTCTGCTCCCGACTGATTAGAGGAACTCCACCTGGATAATGCCCTATCCCGACTTGGGGTCGTGATACACATGCACCTGAAAGTCGTTTACACATAAAAACCCATTTTTCATTTCCAACACATGAATATGCATGCAATTACTGGATTTTTCATTTCCAACACATGAAAACTTATAAAAAAAAATTGTTGTTGCTTCTTCTTCTTCCCCTGTTCCCAGACCCTATTATTCCCGTGACATTCCAGCTCAAAATTGCAGCCTTTTGTTTTCAAGCACGCATTCCTCTATCAGTTGCCTAGTACATTGATGAATATTTCCCCTCTGATTTTATCGTAGATCCATGCCTCGCGTGCTTGAAAACCACTCCGATTTCGTGCAAAACTATAAGCTACCGTGGGTTTCTACCCCTGTTTTCGTCTGAAAAAGTTAAGCTTCTGGCCATGGCTGCAGCCCTTTGTCCTCGACAAGTTGTAGAGTGACACTTGGTGTCCATTTTTGTACCATTCCGAGCTTATGGTGTCTCCATTTTGGGCTATAATTAGAGCTCGTTATACCCTACAAAAATCACTCCCAAAATCGTCTTCTATCCTTTCTTAGTGTTGATTTCGGGTTCTCTCCTTCCCCATAACTCAAACTTGAGTTTTTCTTCTTCAAATCCTCTCCTAGCCCGAAATTATTGTTATTGTGTAGCCTTTGTTGTTGTTTCTTTATCTTTTGTAGGCTATGTTTTTAGAAAATAGCCCACAAATCCAATTTATTAATTGTATACACCATGGTCTCTCCTAGGGACTATCCGCATACCCTGTCTCTCTTCACCCACCACGGCTAACGATTGTACGTGTAATTTCGAAACGGGCTATGTCTAGTTAACTGCGTCCAGTACGTACCATGACCAAGCATCCCTTAACCCCCACCAGCAGAGGGGCCACGGAGTTGGTACGAGAGCGTTATCATTCCATCCGATCCCGTTGTCACCCAGCAATAACCCAATGGACATCACTCAGCATATTCTGCTCCCGATTGTTCAGAGGAACTCCACTTGGATAATGCCCTATCCCGACTTGGGGTCGTGATACACATGCACCCGAAAGCCGTTTACACATAAAAACCCATTTTTCATTTCCAATACATGAATATGCATGTAATTACTGGATTTTACAAACATGAACATGCGTGCATTATGCAATGCATACGAAAATATACAAAAATATCCAACAACCAACAAATCCTAACATCAACTAATCACACAAACAACTCCATTCTCCAATCCAACCGTCTGCCAAATTCCTCAGACTCAGTCTGGTACAACCAACCAAAACACAAGTTTGTTAATGCAAAAATATATTTAAATCTCAATGGTCATTTAGAAAATACTGCGCTAAAATATAATTTTCGAAGGATTACATAGGTGTAAGCGACGGTGGCAAAGCAACGTGACATTACAAAATGTACAACATACGTGGGTCTCAAAAACCCAACTTATAAATGGAGACAAACGAAGACCAGGAATGGGTAGAGAATGGCTCGAGGTGTTGGTGAAACTACTGGTGGTGGTCGGAGGCCAAGGTGGCCGGCGACGGCATCGAAAAATGGGTGAAAACCTATTAAACTCATTTTCGAGTGTGAGGCTGTGCGAGGGAGGTAGGGCTGTCGTGAGACACACCGATGGTGGAGAAGACTCGTCGGCGTATGGGGGTGGTGTTGTAGTGGCAGTGGCACCATGGGGTGGTGCACGACGGTGCGGCAAGGGAAATGTTCAATTTAAACTCATTTCGGGTTGAAGGGAGGTGAGAGAGGAGGTGGCCATTGGAGGTGGGTTTGCCGGAGGAAGCTCATCGGCAGGTGGCGATTCAGGTGGAGGGGGCGATAACGGTGGCTGACCGGCCACAGGGGTGATGGCTAGGCTTGCAACCGAACGGGAACTAGGGGGGGTGGTATTGTGTAGTGACTAGTGAAGCAAAAGCAAGAGGAAAAACCACTTAATTTTATAATATTGGTCCAAAACACACATCTTGAGCAGATGAAGGGCTGGGCTTCCAATTGAAATGGGCTAGGTTCACTACGAGTTTGGGCTTGAGGTATTAATCTAAAACAACTTAATCTAACATAAAAACACAACTTATATAAAAACCCATTCGAATTTCATCCAAAATAAAATAAATTAAACACTTTAAATTAAAAACTCCATAATAAAATAAAGATATTAAATCCTAGCATTAAAATAAATACTTTACACTAAATTAACAAAGAAAATAACGTAACTCAACATTTAAAATAGGAATAGCATAAAACTAATACTAGCAAACTAATAGTGCAAATAATAGTTTTAAACAAATAAAACACAACCAATTAAATTAAAATAAAATTAAAACAATTAAACTAATGAAATAATAATGCTAACCATTCAAATGAAAAGACTAATTTAACGATTAAATAAAATAACTAGAACTACTACAATTAAGGAATCTCACCAAAAATGTAACAATAATGAAACTAAAACTATTAAACCAAAAATAATGTCGATAACAATTCAAATGAAATAACTAATAATAATAATTAAATGAAGTAACTAAAAACGCTAAAATTAAATATCCCCCAATTAACTCAATCACAATAATAAATAGAACGACAATAGCAGCAATAAAATAAAATGAGATAAATAATCCTCAAATAATACACAGGATAAACCACTAAAAATATTATTAAAATAAATGAAAACAATCAATAATAAGAATAAAGACAATACGTAAAAATAGACAAAACTTGGGATCTCACATTCTCTCCCCCTTAAAATAAATTTCGTCCTCGAAATTTATTCGGCTGCAACAATAGGAACTCCAATAACTCACCTACCACATAGCTCAACACTTATTCCAAACAATTTACACAATCACCTATTTTCCTCAAACACAAAAATATTCCATCTCTAAGACTCCTAAGGTAGCAATGTAGTCTAAAATCTCCATATTCACAAGGACCTCAATATAATCTCTAAAAAATAAAAGAAAAAATCTTCACAACCTCCTACTATTCACACAACCTCCACACACCGCACTTCTATTTTATTTTATTTTTTATTAAATATTTGATATATGGATAATAAATAAAAAAATTAAATTAACTTAAAAAGAACAAATTCAAAATAAAAATATTAAAAAATTAAAAAAATTAAAAGAAAATTAAAAAATAGTGGTGTGTCGAGGTTGGAGAGGTTGTGTAGAACTTCCCAAAAAAAAAATGTTAATGCTCATTAGCCCCATACAACCAATCATGCCATTCTCAATGGACTCCTAGGCTTAACTTTTGTGCTTATGTCTCATTCTCCACTTTAATGACCCATCAGATACCTCTCGAGTCAACCATCAATAAATATAACTCACACCTCAAAAATCAATTCCCTAGGAAAATAGAGCCTCCAGATCTCAGGTCACCCTACCAACTTATTAAGACCAGTTTAAGGTTTGAACACCCTACTACTAAAATTCTTTCGAAATTAATAAAATTGAGCTTTTCAATAATACCTCACATCTAATGCCACCAAGTAAGCATTGATTTCAATTTTATGACCCATCAAATACTACTACACCACACATCCAAATCCTAAGGTTTTATTATCTCATAATCTGATTATACCACTATGGTTGACGCCTAAGCTCTAATGTAAATCACATAAAAGCCCTATCAACTTTACTCAAATTAATTAGCAAGATAACTACACTACACATAGTTCTCCCAACCGGACCTTCAATACCCAAGAGATGGAATAGCCTCAAATATTTAAATTCCTATGTGACTTCAAGTCACAACTAATTCCTTAAGATACCTCAACAAAGGCTGCTAACCATTAAATTCACCAAATATCATGCTTAAGTTGCCCACCCCAATCAACTCGCCCAAAAGCCCAAAATTTAGATCTCTTGAATTTAACACCATCACATCAGATCAACATCCATTAAGAAATTTTAACTAAAAAGAAAAACTAAAGTTCATTAAATACCTGTGTTTGGACTCGTCTAAATTATTAACTAAAAATAAGAATTAAAGATCATTAAATACCTGTGTTTGGAATGAATTAAATTCGACGTTTCAATTACAATTGTTGGCACTACAAGAAATTTTCGTTTTAGAGACCAAATTTGTTAAGGACAAAACAAATTTCGTCCCTAAAAGTGATTTTTAGATAATAATTTTAAATTTTGTCCCAAAAGTTGGACGAGTTGCAAAATTCATTCAGATGGACAAATATCTATCTGAATAAGACATTTGGTGATGAAACAGATCATCTAAAAAAATAAAAATCCGTCCGGACAGATAATTATTTTTTCAAACGGGATATACTTGGAGGGAAATGTGGTGGGAAACTTGCAAGTCCATTCGGATAGGAAATATACTGCTCGGACGGAAAACAGGTTGGAAATTAGATTTTCATTGTTCATCACCATTAATTTGTGTATATATATTTTTTATATTAATTTTATTTTATCATTTTCAAAATATAAAAAATGTGTTTATATTACATATTATGATTTATGGAGAGTTTAGAATATTTATAAATGCACAAATTAATTTTATGTAATTACTTTTAAAATGTTAATTATTTTATTATCATGAGTGGTAAGTAAAATGAGAAAAATAAGAAAGAAACATTGTTATGAACACTAAAAATAAAAAAACATATTAATTACATCCCAAAATATATAATATTGTTTGATACAACACAAGTAAATACTACATAAAAATACTCTTACTACTTTGGTATCAAATCTATATTATCTTGCATAGATTGATCCATGTTTCTACAGCATCTATCTTCCTCATGATGCGGTCCTCAGCCTCTACTACCATGTGGGACGCCACTCTCTCCACCACATGCTCGACCACACACTCCATCATTGCCTCCAATTGATCTAGTATAAATCTTGTAGGCTGGTTCTGAGCAGATTGGGTAACAATACTAGTAGTAACATCAGTCGACCCTAGAGTCCTCGCATAAGAGTGCCCCTTGCTCTTGCTCATAGATATCTTGTTGAGAGCCCCCATTTAATGTTCTTTTTTTCTCACCCACCCGCTTTGTAACTCTAGCTCGTAGTGGGAAGCCAGATATCATCAGCCCAAATGATAGACTACCTCCACTCTTATATCATGACCTTGTCTGATGCGGTAGAAAATATACAGGGCTAAATCAATCGGGTCCCCCTTGCTACTCACACCAGAAGTCATGCCCACTCCATCCCGAAATTGGTTTTGTGCTTCTTCGGGTCCACATTGTACCCGACTATCAGATTCAGCATTTTGAAAAATGGAGTGCAGTCGACTTGTTTGATGACCTTCTCGCCATCATATGCAGGAGTCTCAGGATGTCGCAGTAGCTAACGTACCTGGTCGCCTATGAAACCATCTTTAGGTACATGCTTCTCATCACTATCAGCGTTTGAGCTAGCAGCCAACTCATCGGCAGTCCATGATGCCAAGGGCGATGAGGATCCGGTCTTCATGTCTGCCATGGCAGATCTAGACGCTGCTGCTGCGGATGGATGAGAATATGCGTCCACCACGTGAGAGATATCCAAATACTCTGCAATCACCCAAGGAGAGAAGGTGATATTGACTCCCCACACCATCAGCACATAGTGTTGGATATCTCCAGGCTGCTCTCCGAATGCACGATAGAATTTAGATACCATATCAGGATATGCGATCCCCTCCTGTGTGTAGATCGAAGCCCATCCATGCTCTGTGAAGATCTAATGGATGGTGTGTCCTTTCCACTCCAACTCCCTGAAGTCATCCAAGGTGATAGGCCGTTAAACTAGAACAGACCTACGGACGGGACTGGAGGCAAGTGGAGGTATGCTGCTACTCCCAGTCATCTGATCTCTCCCACACTTTCGACCTTTATCTGCCATTTGTATACTGTTCAACAAACAAATGATGGAAAAAGTTAAATAAGTTTTTATCAAACTCAAAATACCTAAATGAAACCAAAACGTATATCAAACTGTTTTGTTTGACACTTACTCATTGGATGGAAAATCACTCGTCCGAACTAGTAAGATGCCCATTCGAACGGGATAGATTATCTCCTACATCTCGATCGGACGGGGTTTATTCTTGTCTGAACAAAAATCCCTGCAAAGAGAAATATCCGAGTCAACTTGGCCATTACTTTTTATCTACAAAAATCAAATCTATTTGGACCAAATCAACCCTAGTATCACTTATAAAGGTCGAAAACAATGAATACTATGAAAAATGGGTCGGTTTCTATTTGAAATCCAAATTGAATCCGACTCCTATAAAAATGGATGTTCATAACCAATTTTCAACAAATAGGAGGAGTTAGGGGACCATACCTTGTATATTTCACAGTAAGCATTGGAGCATCCGAACAGTGGTTATAAGTGTTTGAACAGCTAGGGCATATGTTCGGACAGATGGGATATCTATTCGAACAAAAAGATGAAAGTTTAGGGTTTAAGTAATCTACTATCAGTTCGGCTAGTTATAACGATATTACTATGTACCATATGACACTAATAGTATTATAAAGTATTTAGTAAAAAAAAAAAAACTAAAATTGGCCTTTATAATATACATATACTATACATAACACTAAGATAATAGTGTTATATATAATAAGTATATATCAAGTACTTTATATATACTAGTATAGATTAGTTAGAATATAGGTATTATACTATTTACATGCAGTACTTAGTTTATACTTACTAAGTACATGTTAGTTAGATTACTTAGTATATTAGTAGTGTCATCAGTTGTTGTTCAGTACATATAACTTATAATATATATTATTTAGAATAGTATCAGTAGTACCATTGAATATACATATACAATAATAATTAAATATTACCAGTATATTAGTATTATAATACTACTATAACTCTATAAGATGATATCATATTACTAATATATTACATTACTTAGTACATGCCTATTATAATAATGATAATATTTTTTTATTTTTTAGTATATTAATAGTAAGTATCCGTTCGAACCGTAATCTACTATTGTTTGAATATACTTTATCTCGTAGTTTGTGTGAATAATTTGGAGGAAAATTTTCACGCCAAATACTGAGGATAGTTATACGTCTTAACGGCCTCTCACTTGTTCGAACTATAAATACTCAGAATGTGCTTAGAATAATGCCCCCGATTGGGAAAATATTCCGTTCGGATGCCAAAAGTTGAAATTTCTCGCGGGAAAACAAAGCAGAAATTTGAAATTTTTGCATTCGGATGGATAAATTTCACTTCTGAACGCAACTTCAATGATTTACACACCCAACTCTTTAGTTCATTTTCATGTGAGACTAAGCTATTTTTGAGAGAGGGAGACTAAGAGGGAAGCAGAGAAGGACTGTGTACTGTAGGATGATTCTTGGGTGTGGGAGACTTGGCATTCTTGAGAGGGAATAGGTCAATTTTATTTCTCAACACTTTTTTTGTGTATTTATCAACATTAAAAATGGTTAGGGGTTTCTCATCTTTTGATTTTTGATTGTGGATAATGTTGTTGAATTGGATTTGGAGTTGGAAATGAAAAAATTGAGGTTAGTTTTCTAATTGTTAAGGTTTAGAGATTAGAGATTTGTTTTGATATTTTGAGGTGATTTTTTATAGAGTTTGCATACTTCTTTTGATATTTGGGGGTTTTATTATATGATTCATTTCAATCATTATTAATTTATTTGGGCATTTGTGGCTTACTTGCTTGATGTTGAGGATTGATTCTGGTAGTTTGTCTGCATGATTATCATTCGAACAGAACTGTTCATGTCTGAACGAAGGTGAGGCCCGTCCGGACATTAAAATTTATGTTTGAACGAAACTCATGCAGACAGAATACCACTATTAATAATATATATTGTTTGTTAATAATATTATTTGTTATTACTAATATTGTGGCTTATTATACTATTATAGTTGGATGTTAGACTTAATTTAGTGCTACATTGAACCTTAGACTTGTTCAAGAGTTGTGGCCAATTATTCTCTTAAAGAATGATTGGGTACAACTCTTGAATTATCCAATTGGACAGTTTGGATTTCTATCATCTATATGCCAGATATATTCAGTCAGTACTCTTATATTAGATTATAAAATTTTGGTGTGCATTTCCTTACATTATTTGGGTATGCAGTATCACGATTAGTATACTTGAAGAATTGTAGGAAAATGCCGTCGAAATCTTACTAACATTAGAATTTTAGAAAGAGTATATATGCGATATAGATGATAGTATCTCGAATGGGATAGGAACAACTATCTTATTAAAGTAGTGTTATGAGGATATCAATTATAGTGTAATTGATAATGTTTATTAAATGAATTAGGTTTTTTAATAGACAGTGGATGGGTAACAAAAATATAATGGACAAAAGTTGGATACTATTAGGAGATATACTTAGGCAAGACTATAAGGAGTATGCACGGGGGGTAAAATTTTTCATATAGCTTACGAAAGATAGTGCTGACAGTCGAGATTTTATAAGATGTCCATGCAAGAAGTGCAAGAACTTGAGTTATTTAAACATGGTATTAGTGGAGTCCCATTTGTTCGTTAATGGGATAGATTCTAAATACTCTTACTAGGTTCTACATGGCGATCCATTTCCTATAGGAGCTAGAATTGGGAATCATTCTAATTGGATGGAGGAAACTAGTGCTGAGATCGATATCAACGATACAAATATGGTCATTTCTGATAATAGTGATGATAATAGAGAGGATATAACTGAGATGTTAGGGGATATTGGCACAAACATGTTTGGGGTTCAAGATGGAGAATGAACATCTTCATAATCTTTTGTGAAAAATGAGAATTTTGCAAGACTGTGGGAGGATGCACAACGACAACTGTATACAGGGTGTATCCGTCATAGGAATTTGTCATTCACAGTGATGTTGTTATATATCAAGTCAATATGCTAGATTTCTGCAAAGGCCATTGACATGCTACTTGAGTTATTTAAAGACGTTCTACCACAAAATAACGTGGTGCATCGTGACTTTTACAAGATGAAATTGAAGCGGAGATTGAGATTTGATTATAATATTATTCACACCTGTAAGAATGACTGTGTACTCTCTTGGGAGCAATATGTAGAATTTGATTCATGTCCAGTATGCCACGAGTCAAGATGGATATCAGATAAGCGTAATGTACCGAATAAAGTGTAGAGACATTTTTCGTTAATCCCTTGACTTCAACGATTGTTTACTTCTTGAGTGACTGCGAAGGATATGACTTGGCATAATACAAAAAGATTTCGAAATGATCAATTCCTCTCGCATCCGGCAGATTCCTTACAATGGAAAAAGTTTGATGGGGTGTATCCATGGTTTGCTGAAGAGCCTTAGAACGTATGTCTCGGGTTAGCAATTGATGGTTTTAATCCATTCGACAATATGAATGCTTCTCATAGTACGTAACCTGTGATATTAATGCCTTATAATTTGCCACCTTGGAAGTGTATAAAAGACCCTTATTTCATGATGGCTTTATTAATCTCAGGGCCGAGGTCACAGGAAATGACATAGACGTATATCTACAATCATTGATAGTAAAGTTGAAAGAGTTGTGGGAACTGGGTGTGACTATGTATGATGCGGTCTTGTCGCGGGAACTCAGGATGCATGCCGTAGTCTTCTGGACAATAAATGATTTTTTAGCACACGGAAACTTGTATGAATGGAGCACAAAAGATAAATTAGCTTGTCCTGTTAGCATCAAAGATACATAGTCCCAATGGTTAACAAATAGAAGAAAATTATGTTTCATGGGCCATCGTCGATCTTTTACCTAATAATCATAGTTGACATTCGAACAAGACAATGTTTGATGGGAAGACTGAGCGGAGGTCATCACTGCCAACACTGTCTAGCGATTATATTCTTGCACAACTACTTGAGATACCAAAAAATATATTTGGGAAGGATGCACGAGTTCGAAAGAGGAAACAACATACAGTAGAATTCAAATGGACAAAAAAAGTATTTTCTTCGAGTTGTCATACTGGTCTACATTGACACTTCGCCATAATCTAGATGTCATGCACTTTGAGAAAAATATGTGTGAAAATATTTTGATAATTCTGATGTCAATAGAAGGGAAGACAAAAGATACTATTAACTCCAGTGAATATTTAAAGGAGTTGGGAATAGACCAGAGTTGCATTTACAAGATAATGGGTCTCAAGCCTACATGCCTCTTGGATAGTATACACTATCAAGCGATGAGAGAAAAAAAATTTGTGACTGGTTCTTGTCAATCAAATTACCTGATGGGTATGCCTCGAACATGTCAAAATGTGTGCGAACACATGACTGGAAGATAACTGCTCTTAAAAGTCACGACTGTTATGTATTTTTATAGTGCTTGTTGGCAGTTAGCATGCGTGGAAAGCTTATTCGATATTTTTGTATAGCTCTCATAGAGTTAGGGGCATTTTTCATAAGCATTTGTAAAAGAACGTTACAAGTTGATGTATTATTAAAAATGGAGGCCGACATTACAGTGATCTTGTGCAAACTAGAAGGTTTGTACCTACCTTCATTCTTTGATATAATGGTTCTTTTGGCTGTTCACATACCTCGTGAGGCTTTAGTTGTGGCCCGGTTCAATATAGATAAATGTATGCTTTTAAATGATTTTTAGAAAAACTTAAGCGAAATGTGGGAAATAAGGCTCGCCTAGAAGGTTTGATTGCAGAGTCCTATATTGATAATGAATGGTACTCTTTTTGTTCAATATATTTTCATGGGGTTGATACAAGATTTACGAGACCGGATCGAAATTATGAAGGTGAACAAATGGGTGTCTCATCACCACTTTCAGTATTCTCCCAAACTATACATCTACTGGGAGCACAAAGAGGCTATAACTTGTACATACGAGATTTTGATAGAGCTCAATGGTATATCCTGAATAATTGTGCAGAAATTGAGCACTACTTGAGGTTAGTAGTATCAATCAAATGCTTGAGGTTAGTATTTTCATATAAATTAATATTTCACATGAAAACTCGTAGCAAACATTTACAACTACTTACCTCTGGTGGTGTAGCTGACATACAAAAGAAGCATGAAGAGGAGTTTGAGTCGTGGTTTGAATATATGGTATTATTAAAAAATTAATATGGATTCTATTTAGATTTAATATTATACTAAATATATTTATTGATGTAGGTTCTATCAAAACATGCTGAAAATTTCGAGGAGATCTCACCAGAATTTTATACATTGGCATATGGTCCGGGCAAGAGGGCTATCCAATATTCGGAGTGTTTGGCGTGTGGATATAGATTTCACATACATGATAGAGAACGATATAGAAAAACTCAGAATTGTAGGGTTGCAGTCGAAGGGAGCCATGGGGATGATAACATTAACTTCTACGGAGTTATAGAAAATATTATAGGGTTAAAATATATGGGGAGTTATATTGCTTGGTTGTTTAGTTGTACTTGGTGGGATGTTTCAAATCCTAGGTTGGGAGTGCGTAAAGATGAAAGTTTTGTCAATGTGAATACATCACAAACCTGGTACGAGGATGATCCTTTCATTCTCGCCTACTAGGCAAATCAAATTTTTTATTTAGATGATCTGGAGTACGGGAAACCATGGCGAGTGGTGGAGAAATTTGCACCAAGAAATGTATATGGTTAAATTCCAAAGGCAGACGAACCACATGAATAATTTGATGATGCGACAAATGAAGAAGCATATCAAGAAAATGAACCAGAGATCAATCTATTTGTTGACCTAAGTCAATATGACCTGGTCCCATTCCGTAGGGAAGATGTTGCACCAGAAGTGATTGGGGGTGGAATTTCAGAAGATCATGAATCTACTGACGTGTCTAATGAGAATAAAGGGGACTGGTCTAGCAAAACTGATAGTGAATTAATTAAAATATTTATGTAAGTATAAATTTTATAAATATTCATAACATTTATCTGGTGATATATTTAATCCATTACAATTTCAAATAAATATGTCTTCCAAACGCAAAGCAGTTTGTACACCATCCTCATCCCCACCCATTACTGACTCTCCTGCAATAGTGGGTTAGCATCACCAGACCCAGCATCAGGTATTTTGTCAAATTATGATATTTAACACATAAGTTAATATATATTTACCAAATTATATATATCTGTTCTAATTGTTGTACATTTAGATGATATATTAGAAGGTCACACAAGTGGGTACAGTGATTCACAAGCATGGCTTTCTACTTATGTTGGTGTCCTTACTCGCACTTATACTTTGATGTCAGCAGCCTACTGGGTTAAGGCTCCCGAAGATGTAAAAGATCACATAACAAATCGTTGCATTGTAATGAGCTACATCCCAAGAAACTAAGTATAAATTAAATTTAAAGCTAATTGTATTTTTATTAATTACTTATAATTCTTTCCAATGATGAGTTTTGATCTCGATTTTAGTCGGCAAAAGCATCGAAAAGCAGTAGAGGAACTGATGTCGGGTGCGTTTCGGAGGTACAAAGGTTGGCACCATGTACATTTTGAAAAATTCAACACTGCTGCAGAGGCGCGCCAAAATGCATTTCAAGCAATACCACCAGCCGAGTGGGAAAATGTTTGTGATCTGTTTGAAGATATTGCTTATAAGGTAATATCACATTTATCTTTTTTTTAATAGAAAATGATAGATGTATTATAATTTGAAACTCATAATCTAATTTTTTTAGCAATGGAGTGCTATGAACAAAACAAGTAGATCAAATTTAAAGATACACCATCGTGCGGGTTCTTGGTCTTTTCATCATTTATACAAAAAAATGATCAGTGCTACTAGTTCTGGTCTCATATTAAAACATACACTTCTCTCATTCAAGTTCTAATATATTTTTTATTTTGCAGCAAGCTGAAAGTTCTAGTGACTTTGATCTAACTCATTTATATGCTAAAACACATAAAGATCGTAATGGTGTTTGAACCAGTCCCGAAACTGAGGCAAATTATTTAAGTATAAGTATATTAAGTCATGTCTAATACAATATTCTTTTTATTTATGCTAACTTTAATATTTTTTTTGTAGGAAAAGATAAAATCTCTAAAGGACACTACTGCAAATCCATCCGATGAATCATCTATCAACGATGCTCAGATCCTATTTGAAGTTTTTGGATCACATTTTGGATATTTGAGGGGGTTAAGGCATTGTGTGAAGTCATCCTCCAGTTCATCATTCTCTTCTAAGGCTAGATCCAATGAAGACAAGACTAAGGAGTTAGAGACAACATAACTTGAGATAGAATGATTAAGATCCAAGGAATAAGAGTTACTAACTAGATTAGATAAAGCATCGGAGTTAGAGTCAAAATAAAAAAGAGACTGGAGTCGAGAACTCGAACAATGTTTGAAGAATGGCAGAAGATGTCTCAAAATGCTATACCACCACCACGATCTTAAAACTTTTTTTTTTTTATATTAATTGCACATTTATTATTCTTTTTAACAACAATATTTAAACAAATTTGATGTACAAAATATATTTTTATTATAATAGTAATGTCTTTTTTAATTAAATATAAATCTGTGTAGCAGTATCGTTCGAACAGAAAAAATAAGTTCGAACGGTACATTACGATTTAAAAAATTGTTTGAACAAAAAAGAGTCCATTCAAACAAGATTAATTCCAATAAATTTATTCGTTCAAACAGAGAAAATCCATTTGGATGCTTACCTCGTTCGGACCAGGCAATCTAGTTGAACCAAATATTTGTCCGTTCGAACGGTGAGTGTCAGTTCAGACAGCTGAAATTTTAGTTCGAACGAGTTTCTAAGATGAATTTGTTTTTGTCTCAAATAAAAAAAACCTGTCCGAACAGATCTGGATAGGCAAGTGAGATTTTGTTGAATTTCCTCCCTAAAAACTTTTTGAGACAGGCTTTTTGAGACAAATTTGGGACGAGTTTTTTTTGTCTCTAAAGACATTTTGGAACAAAATAATTTGTCTCAAAAATCCCATTCTCTTGTAGTGTGGTAAACATTAATGTTTTCACACTACAAATCGATAACTTAAAAAAAGCTGAATTAAAATTTAATAATTTTCTATTATATAAAATCAACACAATAGCAAGAACTTATCTTGTAAAATCAATAACTTAAAACAAGAAACTTAAGTCCATTAACTTCATTAAAACCATTCACCTTTTGTATTCATGCAATTTAAAGAAAATAACTGAAATTCATTAGTCCATTCTACTGTATTGGTACAATTTAAAGCTCGAATTCATGCAATTTAATGAAAATAAATGTTTTGGATTCAAATATTCCTGCCATTAGACTCTGAACGTACAATAAAACTCATGCAATTAAATATTCATGCAATTAAATATTCTGGATTCATTCACCGTGTGTATTCACCCCTACAATGGCAATAAATATTCTGTCAAGTTATGTTTATCAAGGAAAAAGGACAATAAAACTCACTTGAATCCTTTTATATTTATAATTTCTGAACGTAAAACTCATTTCAAAAGACAAAATGGACATTATTCTATATTTATCCTTATTCTCATTCCCAATTATGAACGAACCTCCTTTTGTATTTTGTATGCTCTTTTATTTTGTTATGTCTTCAAATCGGATTTTCTGTTTTCTGTTTTGTTAATTTTTTGTTTACTTCATATTCTGTTTTGTTATATCTTAAGTTTTGTTATTTGAGAGCTTACTTTTAAATAACAAAATAGATTTTGTATGTTCTTCTCTTTGGTTGTTTATCTGATATGTTTAATTTTGTTACGCAGGACAGTACACTTTAAAAGGTGTCATCGTGTTTTATTCCTAATTCTGTGTTATTATTTAGGTTTGTAAGTTTTTTTCTTTGTTTTCAGATTTTATATATTCTTCTTTTTTGTTATTTCTTCAAATATGGTTTTTTGTTTCATTAATTTTTTTAAACTTCATCTTGTAGTGAAAGCTACTGTTTTCTTCCATCAAATCCAAGATCATATTTTCAAATCTGTTTTGTTCCTTCTTATGTGGTTCTATTTTGCATGTTCTTCTATTTAGTTGTTTATTAAAATGTAATTTAAAAATTAAATTGTAACTTCGTCTTCTAATTTTGGTGTTTTCTTTTCAGGTCTTGGTTGGGGGTTTCGGAGCTTGGCATTTCTAATTTTTAACTTTGTAAGTATATGATTTATTCATTTGTTGTAATTTTGGTGTTTTCTTTTCAGGTCTTGGTTGGGGGCTTCGAAGCTTGGCATTTCTGATTTTTAGCTTGGCATTTCTTTCGTTTGTTGTACTTACACGCCTTGATTTATTCTTTTATGGTTTAATTGTCTATGTATATAGTTTAATTGTTTCATATTTGTTTATGCATTTTATTCATTTACCCATTGGCCTATGTTCTAGGGATTTCAATAGTAGCTTATTTGTGTAGGGTTTTGTGTTCCTAGATAAACTATGTAATTTTTGGTTGTATCTTCCTAATTATATGAGTTTGTTTTTCTAAATCTGAATGTATCTTACTCATTATAAAGCGAAATTTGAAAATTGTGGTCTTAATATTCACCTTTTTAAATATTTCTAGCTTTAGTGTATAGTCAAACGTATTAGACTGTATTAGAATTTTAATGTATGCATTCATGTATTATAATGCTAATTTTTTAATATTATAATGCATAATCTTATGTCTGTTGTATTAATATTCAGACCAACAATCCTTTGAGTTTGTTGCCTGAGTATTTTATAATTTATTAGGGTTCCCTTGGCATATTTGATCACGATTGAGTATCTCCTAATTATCATTTTTCAATTCTTCGTCTGTTGAAATCCTACATTCTACGAACTGCATTTTATGTCCTAAACCAATCTTGTTCATCCTAACCCTTTTATCCCCAAAACTCTTTGAATCTCAACCTTGAAACTAAATAATACAATGATTCACAAGAACCAAGTTACAATTATGTATAGATATTTTTAAAATATATATTATATATTATATTACAAGTTGAACAACTAGTTTTAAAAGAGAATTTAAATTAAGCATTTAACCCCAATTACAATTCAGAAACTCTTAATAATAATACAATGTTTAACACTCATTAGCACTCATGCACCTTAAATTACAACGTGTTTCATAAAAACTATGACACCGTTTGTATTTTAGGGGAAAATTTTATTATGTGCCTGAAATTTTAGTGTGTTTCATAAAATCGTGACACTGTTTATATTTTAGGAGAAATTTGAAATAACAACGAAAAATGATATTATGATAGTATGATTTTTTGAAGGTGGGGGTGGATGTTTGGAAGACTAGCGCTGTTTAGCTATGCTCATTTTGAACTTTTTCTACTTTTTGTAGTAAACACATACTTAAAGATGGACTCATAATTGCCCGATAATATGCTTGGAAATCTACCAGTATACCGAAATGAAGGAATTTGTTATGTTTTGAGCTATTCGAAATTTAATAATTATTAAATGATTTATTAATATTTAAAAAAAAAATTATATTCTTGTTGTAAAAACCTTATTCAATTAACTAGGCAATGTGTCCCGCACATTGCTTCCTTACTATTATATATATATATATATGTATATATATCTTGTTTACTTTTCATATATAGTATAATACAATATACTGAAAGTACTACGTACGTACTTTATTTATTTCACAATATTATCCCTGAGTCATTTTTAATTTTCATTAATTTGTATTCCAAACCATTAATACCATCAATTGGCAATTCAAACTTTCATTTTTTTTGTCCATTTCGCGGTAGATCATGATGATGACTAATTGGCTTTAAGATTGTGCCAGTATTATTTCTCGTCAAATCTCTAGAAGGAATTTTAAATTATCGAAAAGTAGTAGCAGTTAATTTGATCGTGTATAATACATATATTAAAAAAATATGGCAATTGGGGGGTTTAAAATATAATTTCGAGATAATTTAAACTTGCTCATCAGTACATTGGGATGATAAAACGTCCCATTAACCATATACGTCCAGTAAGCCTGTTTATACAGCTAGTTTGTCTTCGTTATAAATGTACATAGCTTATATATGCGTCTTTGGGTACATTTATTAGGTGTTCCTCCAATCTTCAGATCAACAACAATAATAATAATAATAACAAAATTCAATTACGCCCGGCCTGCACCCCAGGCCCAAATGAAAAGCCACGTCCATGGAATTGGGGGTTCAGGTAATTACTAGCTAGGGCTAGAAATTTTGTGGGCCGGAATGGAGTTTATATGTATGTATATATGTATGTATATATATCTATATATTATATTATATATTATCTGGACAACAAACATTTTACAAAGTTATCAGAGGCAGCCAGCCGAGATCGGAACCAATCATGGCTAGCACAATTATTTTACATATTAATTTATATTATTTATTACACATGAAACACCAAGTACCAATTAAGTGGTGGCAACCTGATGTGCATGCATGTAGTAGTTTAAGTCATTGAAATGGCATAGCTAGCTATCCAATCCGAGGAACTTCATAAACAATACCACTCTCCTTAATCCAAACCCTAACCCTGTCACACCTAAAGTCCTTAGTCACCGGCGTCCCTTCCAACAGCACGATTGCATGCACGTGACAATTTTCTGCTTCTATCTTTTCCGCTGCAGCCTCCCCATCCGCTCCAACCAGCTCCGGCCATGAGTTCTTACCTACAATCATTTCATTCTTATAATATAATATGAGTGGTTCTACTCTTACAAAATGTGGGTGCTGGAATTCCGCTTAGTTAAAAAAAATCGTCTTTTTTTTTTTATATTATTTTTCATGATTTTTTATCACTTTTAAATATTTTTAAAAATTTCAAAAAAATTACAACATTATAAAAATACAGATTTTTAATCAATATATATGTATAAAAAAAAAACTCCCACAGTCGGGAATCCCATTTGTGGGGGGATGATTTCTTTTATAGTATCGATCTTTTTTTGACAAGTGATTAATACATGCTTGATAATATAAATATAAATATATATATATATGGCAATATCAGACGTTGGAAATAAAACTTAAAAATTACCTGGACAACCAGATGCCATTGTACGTACGTACACCTTTCTGATCACTTTCTCGTTCTGTGTAATATATATGCGATAGACGTTTGAGTGAGTTCTTCCTGATTGGATGGGGTATATATAGATGTACGTAGATTCAAGTGGTTTGTTATATAAGTTTCCAAAGCTTTTTTTATTTATTATTAGCATGTTTTAGTGAATTTACACGTTGAAAGTCAGTTGGGATAATTAATGGTGGCGATTTTCAAATGGAGGACGAGCGATATTTGAAGAAAAAAACACGTTGAAAAGGCCTAAAGACAAAAAGACAGAAATGCCGAAATCAAAGAGACGTGAAGAAATAAAAGAGACGTGAAGAAATCAAAACACGTTTAAAGTCAGTCATAGTTCATGATAAGTAGAATAATATATTATTTTCAGTCTTCTGATCAGTAGTTTCATATGTTAATATCAGTCATAATTTAAGTAAAAAAATAATATATATGTAAAATGTAATGCATCGTTAATTTGTGTAATTAAAAATGATAAAAAGTTCCATGCAAATTCATGATAAGTAGAATAGGTTTGATTGCCGGTTAGAAAGGAAAGCATAGAGATAAGTTTCTTTTTTATATGGGTTATTACATAATTGCTCTGCCTGCTCCCCTTCCATCAGTTCTATAAACAGAACACATGAGGTCTGTTTTTCTTCCTTTTACTTCTTTGCTACTCTTTTGCATATCTTCCTTTCATTAACATGGTTTATAACATGATTGTCCTCTTTAATTACCCTGGTTCATCATATCTGTCCTTTTTTAACTGCCAATATTACCTCGGACCGAATTGGTTGGAAATCATTTCACTCCTAGCTAGGCTAGCTGCATCATTTATATATTCATGTATATATACATATATACATATATAATTGACTTCTCTTAGTGAATAAATTATTTGAATGAATAGTACCCTCTAGCTCAAAATAATAATAATATATACATATATACCTGGTAGCTAAGATAACATTTGCTTGGCTAGGAGAGCTTGGAGAATCTTTGTTCCGCCTATGATGAAGCCCTGAAAGAGAAAAATTGAGTTCATGCTGAAAATAATTGGACAATTTCTTAACTATGCATGTCATGCATAAGTTAATTACTATCATGATGATCCTATCATTATAAAGAAATGATACTTGCAATCCTATAACTAGGAGTATCAAATCGTATTAACAGGTTGTATTTGTATTGTATCAAGATATATATTATGGAAAATGCTGGATACAACCGGGGTTGCATCCCCAACGCGGCATCAGCTCAATCGATATTATTGAAAAATAATGAAAAGACAGAAAGATTTTCACCTTCTACGTTTTGATCTCTGTTTAGTCTATGGGAAGTACAAAATAAATGCAACACTGGGTCCAGAAGCCACCGAGCTTCCACCATGCGCCCCCCATAAAACAACAACACAGACACAAAAAAGATGTTCAATGGATACGTCCAAATGCAGATTTAGTCAATACAGTAAAAATCAAAAAGAGGGAAGAGATGGATTTAGTCAAGATCAGAGGCTTTGGACTCGAGCATCATAGCCTCGATCGACGGTCAAATCCGTCGAATGTTCAATCCATTAGCTCTTCTGCATCTCACGCTCTTGTTCTACAAAACAAACCATTTCCAAATCCAGGAGCTTAGAAATGAGTGATATCTATGTATTCGGAAGGAAATTCTTTTTTTCTTTTTTAAGATTTTTTTTCTCTTTTTGAGAGTTTTGGTCTCTGTAACATTGGCAATGCTGATTCCTCTACATGATAATCCAAGTTACCTAGCTTTTAAAAAGACTTCAAAAGAAAACAGGTCCTTTTCTACTTGGATTCTGATTTTAGAGAAAGGAAATGAAGAACAGGAGAAGGTGATGATGGAGAGGTCACTACTGTTGGGGACGGAGCACTCATTGGCGGAGTCTTCACAAGAGACGGCACCAAGGATTGTGCCATGGTGGAAGCCACAGAAAATCCTACCAGGAATGCAATCTACTATGGAAAAAAATTGATAGAGAAAGGGAGAAGAACATAACGAAGAGAAGAAAAATAAAAAAATAAAAAGTTTTATTAAAAGTAACGCCTGGTTACGTGGTGGGGATGCAACCCCAATTGCCCCTAGCACTACTCATATATTATACTATATGTGTTTACTTAAATTCAACCCGTTAACGTTATCAGGTCAAAACATCAAACCCTACCAAGACCCATTAACATAATAAGTTGACACAACACGATCTATTTTGACTTGATAGTAAGTACTACGAAATATATTAACACGACCTAACTCTACTTGTTTCAATCCATTTATATAAATGGGTTGAAGACACCCATAACCAATCTATTTGACCTAATTACGTTTAGCATAGTTTTATATAAATGTTAAAATCACAATATTTATAATAATAAAATAAAATAAAAAGCTAACTATAAGTTCAAAATCACAATCCAAATAATAAAAATATCAAAACTAAAATCCCAACAATTTTACTTTTAAGTATAAGGGTGTAAGTGTAACTTTAATTTAATTTCTTAACGGATCATGACGGGTCATAACAAGTCAAAGGATTTGCCCGTTATCAACCGTTAAACGATTGTGTCTTAATGCATCAACCCATTAATTTGACCAAACTCTTCAAGACTAAATTCAAAGATGCTATTATCGTGTCGTGTTCATATTGAATTAATGGGCCATGTCACATATTGTCACTCCTATCTATAACATGCAAGCATTGCATACTTCCTTTAAACAAATTGAATAAATTATAGATTTGCTTGAAAAATTATTTTTTAATGGTGGATATCACTACTTTTCACTATCTATGTAGTCTTAAGATCGCTAGTCTTAATGGTTTATTGCTTCATTAAATTCCATACTCTTGTGTAAAATGATGATCAAGAATAATTTCAATTGACGAAAGAGAATTTTGAATAGATTTTGAGATTGATAACAAGTAGAGAAAATTAAATTCAATTAGTTAGATCATGAGAAAAGCATATCGAGTGACTAGGTGAAATTAGATTCTCAGAAGTTCTTTTTTCATTGATTTGATTATCAAATAACAACTTTCTTTTCTTTAAAATATTTTCTTTGAATTAAAAAAATCTTAATGACTTTTCTAAATAGAGTCAAAATTAGTATAATTTCGATATTTGTCAAAAGTGAGATACTAATCCCTGAGGACAACACTCTTCTCATCAGTTTATTATAAAACTACGATATTGTGCACTTAAAGTTTTGCACCGATTAGTAGCCCGTGTGGTAATGATGATGCAGAAGTGCCTATATCTGCCTCCGATGTGCCTGTAGCTGATGCAACTGCTATGTCCCCAGGCTCAGCAGCTGCAGTGTCCCTAGGTTGAGCAGCTACTGTAGTCCCACACGTCTCATATTAACAAAGCAATACTAATATGAAAATGGTCTTTGTGAAGTTTTGTTGTGGAAATTGCATGCCATTAAAGATAGAGGTGGCAATACGTTACACGACCCGTTAACTCAATATGAACACGACACGGGTTGACCCATTAAGAAATGATTGTATAACAGGTTGATAATGAGTCAATTCGCTGTGACCCATTATAACTTGTTGTAGCATGTTAAGAAAATTAAAGTTACAATTATACCCTTATACCTAAAAGTAAATTTTGTAGAATTTTAATTTCGATATTTTTATTATTTGGATTGTAAGTTTGGACTTATAGTAAGTTTTATAATTTTTATAAATATTGTGATTTTAGTATTTATATAAGATTATACTAAATTTAATCAAATCAAACGAGTTAATTTTGGACATATTCAACCCATTTACATAAATAGGTTAAAACGAGTTATATTATATCGTGTTAAATGATTTTGTAATATTAACTAATGGATTAATATGTGTTGACATGACACGAGACGTTATGTTAATGAGTCGTGTTAGGAAAATTTTGACACGATAAATTTAACGGGTTGGATTAGGGTTGACCCATATATTATAATATACATGTATTGATACGACACGAACATGATCTGTTAACATGATTTAACACCCCTAATTAAAGATCTGGCCAAAGGACAATCAACATGAGCAACATTGTTAGAAACGAAAGTGCTCCCATCACTTGTGGTGACCTTGATGGAGAGGCTTGTCCATTCATATAAGCATTGTATTATAGACCCATTCCAAAGCATTTGTGTGCAGCTCATGTATTGCTTTCTCTAATTCCAACTTCCTACTTAAACTTCAAAAGTTAGCTTCCCATCCTCCCCTGTATCCCACTAGTATTGCTTTCATTAATTCTTAGCTAACCTATTTAAACTTTATATTTCTACCTCCTGTTGAAGCAAGTGAGCCCTAAGTGATAAGTTTGTGGGGTTGACTATTGCGAGCACATTCTAAAAAAATGAAAATCTATAAAAACAAAATTATAAAGTCACTTTATACACTATTTAACACTGTATAACACGAAAGTATAAAGAAAGCTACAGAAATTGAGTTGAAATTAGAAAAGAGATTAGGGACACATAGGGACTCTAATTGTGACAACCCAGATTTTCCCCTATTAGAATAGTTATAGTTATTTTAAAAATTGTTTTAGCTCATTTGTGAGAATTTCTTGGATATATATTTGATATGAATATTTGGATTTTCTTTAGTATTAGAAATAGAAACAAAAATTATAGAAATTATTTATGGTATTTTTTTTAGCTAAATAAAAAGAGAAATTTACTTGATATGACCTTTGAAAAGTCAAGAAAGTCAAGGAAATTTCGATTTAGGAAAATTGAGAAAGAAGTCAAGGAGTACCACATGGTAAAATCAGATTGGGCAGATTCTAGACAGTTTTGTCTTTTTTTGGTAAACCAAGCATAGCTCTCTCATTTGATCTCCAAATGATATGATTAAAAATGATATGGAAAGCTAAGAGAAAGATATACAACTTTTATATTTTGAGTTTTTAAAGATATGAACGGTATTAGGGACTAAATCAAGTATGAAATGGACGGACATGAGAAGGACTTAAGTGGAAACCGACTTTGTGTCTGGTTTTTGTAAGTTATTTTTCTACTACTTATGACACATTGCCAAGTGTAGGAGCAAGTGGTCCAATCAGTTTAGGACAAGAGCTAAATAATCCTAGAACTAGAAGGAAAGTGAAACAAAAAGAATTGGCTAGCAAATACATGGTGTGCTCTGATTGGGTGTTCTCGAGTGACTTTAATATGTTTCGGTAAAATGAGAATATCGCTCTCATTTGATTTCAGAATTAGGTCATTCAAAATTTAGATCACTAAGAGGATGATCTAAAACTTTATGTTTTGAGTTTTTATAGAATCAATTTTTATCAAGGACTTATTTGAATTTTGATTTTTTCATATCTAAAATAGACAAAAATTGGAGTCCGAAATAAACATGTACCACCGCTTTACTATTAGGGACTAAATTTGATTGGTTTTCATTATATTTGACCTCTTGACATGTGTGAGGGGGTTTGTGGCATGTGGAGAAAAATTTTCTAGAAGGTTAGTTAGCCAAAAACTATGGAGAAACCAAGTGTAGCAAATGATTGGTTTGGAACTAACTTAATCAACCAATTACCCATTTGTTGCTAACCAATACCCAACCAAGCTCTAGAAAAAATCTTCTAAAATATCCCAAGTGTACCAATAGGGGTTTAAATAAGTGAAAAAAGGCGATAAACTCGTAGAGTTGGCCGTGTGACCCTTGGAAGGCCAAATGGCCGGATTACAACCCATTGGAAGATACCTATGATGCTCTTTTGTTTTTACTCTCTATGTGTTGGAATCCTTTGAGCCCTTGATTAAGATAAGCTTTTATGTGGACCAATCTTGACCATTGGATGGAGATATTAGCAAATAAGCCTATGATTAGAGGCAATCATGAGGTGAGACACCTCACCATACCGGCAAAGGGCATAACCGAATTGCCCCAAGGTTTTCACCCTCAAACCAAGCCTTGTGTCACCCCTATTCCTATATATATGTGTGTGGAATTCTCCTCTCTTCCATTTAGAAAGAAAATTTGGCCATAGTGGAAAAAGAAGCAAGAAAACTCACTTAAACACACTCATGTCACCAAAGCATAAAAAGAGAACAAATTAGGGCTCTTGGAGGAGAAATTGCACAAAGCCTAATCCAACCATCAAACCAAACTTTGGGGAAATTTTTAAGTACACAATTTAACTTAATCTTGGCATATAATAATTAATTTGATGATTAGATCATGTTTGTTACTTCTTTGATCTTAGACTTTGTTTAAGTGTTTAAATGAAATCTATTAAGTTTTGGAATAGTTTTGTTATGAAAAAATGCTAAGAAAGATTGCAAGAAGTTAGGAATATATTGTATTTTGATATAGGAAAGAATTTATGTAAAAATACAAAGCTTTGGTTTGACAAAAAAATAATAAACTCATCCTAGTGAATTTCGGATTTAATAGAGTTTATGGTGAATTTTTTATTCTAAATTCTTATCTACTTGATTTTAATCATTTGGATGATATTTTAATAATTATGATGAGTTTAGGGATTCTAGTTTACTTGGGAAAAGTTCAAGAATTAGCATCCAAGAAATTTGCGAAAATTTTATTAGGAGAACAAAATGATTTAGGTTTAAATTTATTTTTGAAGTTGGGAGAAAATTGAGTATTTAAAAATGAAGAGTTTGGCTTAGTTTGAAATAAAGAAAATAAGTTTTGAATCCTCATAGGGTTCGGCCAGCCTTGAATATTTAATATTTTATTATTTGATTTAATTATTTAAGCATAAATTGTTATGTTTTGACGTTATGAGATGATGTAACGTAAATGCATATACACTTGACGTATATCGTTGTGATATATTTCTACATGTCATAAGGTTTATAAGGACATGAAATATGCATGTCAAAAGTCTAAGCTTATAATCATGTTGCATTTTGTTACATATATGTCGTTATAAGTCGTGACGTCTGTTTAAAAGAAAATACGACAAGAAAACTTAAAAGTCACATCACGACAGGGACGCCGATAAGTAATGCCTTTCGTATGATAAGAATGTTCACGTCATCACGAGGACGGCGATACGTAACGCCCGTATGATTGACAATAATATGTAAGGCTCATCATGATGGGAACAGCAATATGTAATGCCCAGACGACTGACGAGAATATGATATGGCCCAACCACGAGTAATAATAGTGGATAAGGTTCAACTACGGGTAATAATAGTAGATATGATATGGCCAATCATAGATAATAATAGTGGAGCCAGCGGTGACGGCAATACGTAATGTCCGTTAAGGTTCAAAAACAAGAATAAGATTTAAGAAAATATACGAATAAGATAAGAATTATGAGAAAAGAATCATTGCATGTTACGAAAGGTCGTGTACCCATAATCATATAAGTTTTCATATAAAGGCACGAGTTTATGTGAAAAGAGTACTTGAGTCATGCATAAGATATGCAAAAGGCATTCATTAATTATATGTTAAGTTAATTTATCATGATATTATGTTATTGATATACTCTGATAATACCTTTATTAAGTTATTTATGTGCTTACTGAAATTTCTCAGAAATCTCACTTTTTTAATCTGATCTATCATTTTGTAAGGGATGATAGACGATATTGTAAGAATAGGTAAATTGTCATGAGACCCAAACATTAGAGGAGATTCTGAAATACCCTGAGGGTCCTGCAGAATACTCATCTCTTGATAAGATGATCTCTCATGTATGTGACCAAGTGAAATAACAAGATTTCAAGATGGTAGATGATTATATTATGTATTTTGAGAAAACTAATTGGGTCATGTAAATATTTGATAAAATATTAGTTGTAAATCTAAAATTTTTAAGGTTATAGTTTTATTTCTACCATGTGATTTAATTATATAAGAGCTAAATTTCTTTGCATAACTACAGATATAGACTCTATTCCAATGCGAAATGCATCGCATATATAAGTAAGTTTAGGTACATGCCTAAATTTTCGACACATACAAGGGTATATAGTCTAGTGCTACCTATCATGGCGTTTCAATTTACGTTAAAATCCAAACATAAATTGGGGACGTCACACTAATCCTTAGGGCTCTGTAAATGGAAAACACTTCTCATGACCTAATGGGACCAAATCATAGTAATTAAAAATGAAAATGATTGTTCTATGTAGTGAGAAGGGGGTCATCAAGCAACAATTAGAGAGAGATAGTTTGAGGACTCGTAATTTTACTCCCTATGTAATTTAAGATTTTAAATATTAAATATATTTTAATTGCAATTATAATATTGGGTGTTATGAGTTAGTGGATATTAATATTGTTTTATTGTGCTTGTGTTTAAATATTTGAATATATTTCATTTTCATTAGAAGATATTATTTCTATGATTTAATTGTAAGCTAATTAATTCTCTTATTATGTTGTTGTGATGCATTTAATTTAATGCTTGAATTTAATATTATTATTTTATTATGTTGGTAATTAAATTAAATTGTTGCATTTTATTTTTTTATAAATTAAAGTGTTATATTTATTTAATTTTTATGTTAGATGGTTTATAGTAGGACACAAGATTGTATACGTTGGGCCTTTATATGTATTACATATAGTGTTCGGTTTTAATTAAACTGGTTTAGTTGACTTTAGTTTTCGCCCACATACATAAATTTATATATTTATGTTGTTACGTTGGGTTTATATAAATATAAGTATGCTTTTTCTTATGAAGTGATCGGGTATTTATTTAATTGGGCTAAGTGTCTTACGTATGGGGCTTGTAAACGTGTATATATATATATACATATATATATATATATATATATATATGTATATATATACATATAGGGGCAGAACTAGGATCTCACATTTGGGGAGCGATTGACAAATTATGTGATATATGTGAATATAAATAATATGTATTTTTTGCTCGTGACTATATATAAAAATAATAACCATATCTACGTCATAAAATTGTATATAAAAAATACATTCAAATCCAAAAAATAGAGAAAAAATTTGAATTAATAGAATAATTCAGAGCATGTGTGAAAGCTTCAAATATAGAAAACCAGTCCCCTTTCTTCTCCATTCTCTACTCATTCACCTCTAGGAAATCAAATGAAAACATATTTTCGGCCCCTCATGAGTACAATTTTTGTAAAGGCCCTAATGAATGCAAATTAACATAATTACAAGTCTACAATCATATATAGGGCTGCAAACGAACATAGCTGCTCGTGAGCAATTTGAGTTCGACTCGTATAAACTCGATTCGAACTCGATTTGTTTAATAAATGAGTTGTTTGTGAGCACTAATATTGATTCGAATATTAAACGAGCTAAACTCGTATAATCTCGACTCGACTCGTATAAACTCGGTTTGTGTTCGTGAACAAGATTCGTATAAACTCGATTCGTCTCATTTTGAGCTCGTAACAATACTCGTAATATTTCTATATACATATATATAATCTTGCATATATTCTTACATATATTCTTTTATTATATATATTTTATGTGTTATATATATTATTTTTAATATTTTGTATAAGTAATATATTTTGTTATTTTATGTAGAAGTAGCATTTTATTTTTTTACAATAATAATGTATTAAGTTCACAAAAAAATTATTGAGTCAAATATTTATAAAGAGTAAGAAACTCAAGTAATTACTCGACTAAGTTCGGCTCGTTCGTTAGAAAGTAAAAACAAAAATCGATAAATAACTCGATTCGACTCGAGCTTGTCTTTGATCGGCTCGAATTCGACTCGACTCGGAAAATTCTCAGCTCGACTCGAACTCGAACTCGAGTTATTTGAGTCCAGCTCGACTCGATTCGACTCGAACTCGTCTTTGATCGAATCATAATCATATATATAAACCAATGTTATGTGAGACATGTAAATAAAAATAAAAGAAAAAAGGGGATGCATCAACTTGTACAGGGAAACAGCCACGTTTCATAAATATATAGCCTTTAAAACTTTGGATAGAGATCTATAACACACGACCAATTGATGTGAAAGAGATAAAAACAAATGACTAATTAGAATTAAGAGTCTAAGAGGCATCCAACCCAACAAATGGTGCAAGACCCAAATGTCGGAGTAGCAAGATTTTCGCAGAAAACTGATGCATCGGGATCCGAGACAGATGATGTTGAGCTGTCTGATTGCACGTTGATGGCGCTAAGGTACCATGAATTGGCAGATCAGCGTAAAGGCCGGAAGTGATTGTGATCTCTTTCTAATTGGGAGAGTTTTAGGTGCGTTTCAGTCTTTTGGCCATAACTTTGGCTACGGGTGTCAGAATCGTGCATAAAACCCCAATTCGGAAAGCTCTTTTCGACGCGCACGGTGTCCACATCGAGCATGGCTCCATGTGCCTTTTTTTCGACCTCAAATTCCACTGTTTTCCCTTCCGAATTGTCATTTTTAGTTATTTTTTACTATTTTTGGTAATATTTCGTATGTTTGTTAGGAAGTCATTTTAAATCCGATTTGTTCCGGATTTTTCGTAGATTGCTTATTTTAATTTAAATTTGAACTTTACGTTATTTTCGAGATTTTGCCATTTTTGGTAAAATTCGGTTACAGACGAATTTTAGCTATATAGTCCGGCTTGTGGACTGATTTTCGACATTCTTTTATTTGATAATATTCAGTTTTTTTTTTCAGAGACGTATATTCTGTATTTTGGGCGAATTTCTCGTGTTCTTCACTGTGAATTCATCTGTTGAAACTAGCCTGCAGAATAATCGCTATTCTGTCCGGCGTAAAAAACAAACATTCATATCAAAGATTGCAAAAAAACTATGATATTGCAATAAGTAATATCAGCATCATCTAAGAAAAGGCTAGTCAAACCTGAAACCATGATCTTTAACTTCAACGAACGGTACAACATGTATAAGAACATAACGCAGAGAGTAGAGGAAAATTAGTTGGTGCTATTGTGTACCTACATTGATTTACGCTTGCTGCCTGTGTTAGTAAAAATGCAGAAGTTGGAAAGGTAATCAAGATTCAAGAGCACCCATGTTCCTTCGCTTAGAGTTAGAAGTAGAACGGTACAAAAATCATGGGGCTGGAGTTGAAGGTCAATGTCATATCAATACACACAAGAGGCAAGTTAAAACGCCCAAGATCCAACGGTACAAAGCCTAAAATTGTACTCGTTCACTTCTGCTATGCTCTGCCAGACTGCAAGTCTGCAACTACAAGTCTATTGTCTCAAGTTTCAACTTTATGTCTGCAGTCTATGTACTATATCATGGAGTGGAGACGCATGGACCATTGGTCTAATAGTCTTGAACTTAAAATCTACAAGTTGGCAAGTTGCTCTCTAAATATAAGCATGGACTATTGGATTTTGACTCTATATTTCAGTAAGATAGTGTGTAAATTCATCTAAAAAGAAGATGTGTGTCAGTTTTACACAAGAGAGGCTAAATATTTGAATATTGGAGGAGCTGTAGGAGAAAATTGAGAATTAATCTATATACTAACATGAATTTTTAAAAAAAAATTTGGGGGGGGGGGGGGGGAATAGCCCCCCCAAGGAACCACCTGGTTCCGCCCTGTATATATATATATATATATATGTATATGTTTGCTTTTAAGAAGCCCAGCCCCTTTATTATTAAAACCAGCCCCTTTATTTAATTCAAACGTTGCTGTTTGGTTAAGGGATTTAAGTGAATCCCAGGCCTTCACCGGACAATACTTCTTCGTTCTTCTTGTTCTTCGATTTTCTTCTTCTTCCTTCTTCTTTTTCCTCTGTTTTCCTGCTACACCCCTGAACTTTAAATCCAAATCTTGGCAGCCTTCCTCCTCATCGTTTCATACATGCATTGAGTCATCAGTTACCCAGTACCTAGTTGAATATTTCTCCTTTGATTTTGGTTCCGATCGATGCTGTATGTGCTCAGAAACGGCTTGAAACCGTGAGTATGTAACTCTGTTTTTAACTTCATTTTTACCCGAAAAATTTAGCGTTTCTTCTCCTTTTTAACTTGGTTTTTTTGGCTTGATATTGGTAATCTTTTATGTGATTTTTCCCACCCAAAAATCCACGTTTTTCAGCCTATAAAATACCTATCTATGATGCGAAAAACCCATGCTGAAAACCTCTTAATGCTGTGCCTTGTTTTGGTCTGAAACCGTGAGCTTCACATTCCTTTTTATCATTTCTTCCTCTTGAGTTAAACTAGAGTTTATCCTCTTTAAAACCTCTTTGTATCCGAAAATTGTAGTGGAGTTTTAGTAGGTAATATCTTGCCGTAAAATCACCATATTTTAACGTTTACGATATCCTTGATAAGCTTTTTCTCTAATTTAATTGATTAAATTGTTTGTGTTAATATTAATTTATTTTTGTGGTATAATTTTATTTATGATCAAGTGTTTACTTTAGTTAGTTAATAACTGTATTTTATTTATTTACAGTAAAATGATTAATTTGTTGGGTTGCAATATTTGAGATTATTTTCTATGTTGGTTATTTATAAATAAATGTCGTTCTACTTACGTGATCTGTTTAATTAATCTGTTAATATTAATTATTATTTTTAGTGATGTTACCGTATTTTATTGGTGTTTTATTTATGTTTATTTTTAATTATTTTAGTTATTTTCGATATTGATATTTATTTACTTGTAATGATTTATATACGTTGGCGCTTTGGGCGTGAGTATAGCGGCGAGTACGCGGGTGGAAGCACGGAATCGCTGTTCGGCATTTTTCATAACTTCAGGAATTATTAGCGAACGTACTATAAGTATTTTCCAAATAAACTTTAAGATTTAAATATATTTTTGGCATCAACAGATGTTGTGTTTGGTCATTGTTGGAATTTATTAATTGTTGGTTATTTGGTACATGGTCATCTGCATTGTGTATTTACGCGCATGTTCATGAAAATATTTGAAAATTGGATTTTTGCATGATTTCGGATATTCATGTGTTAGAAATGGAAATTGGGTTTGCATGTGTTTATGATTTTCGGGTGCGTGTGTAGCACGACCCCAAGCCGAGATGGGGCATTATCTCGGTGGAGCTCCTTTGGTTACTCGGGAGCGGAATATACTAAGTGACGTCCCCTGGGCCGTTGCCGGGCGACGACGGGATCGGACGGGATGGTAATGCTCTCGTGCCTACTCTGTGGCTCCTCTGTTGGCGGGAGCTAGGGGATGCCTGGTCATGGTACGTGCTGGGTGCGGTTAGCTAGGCATCGCTAGTTCCGAAGTCACATGCGTGATCGTTACCTTCGGTGTGATGATGAAAGTCAGGGTGTGCGGATGGTCCCTAGGGGAGATCATGATGCATACGGTTAGTAAAACTGATGTTTAGGCCATTTTCTGGGAAAGTGGCGAGTTTTAATTATTGGTTTTACATGAACCATTTTCCGAAAACATGGTTGTAGTTTTAATGGATTTATGGATATAATTTTCTGGGAAAATGATGGATGACTTTATTTGAAGTTTATCTTGGGAATTTGAAGTATGTGGTTTATTTATTTATTTTGAGGATAACAATTTTAAGCCTCATGCATATGGTATTTTGTTCATGAGTGATGTTTTTGTTGTTGTATTAATGTATTTATTATCTTGGGTTTGTTTGGGATTTTACTTACCTGCGGTACCATTTTTTGATATCGTAGATTTTGTTGCAGAGGACGAGGAGGTTAAGCCTGAGGAGGCTGCTTCGCCGTTAGAATAGCTTGATCTAGTTGTATATTGGGAGTTGTTTTCCCTGCTTGTTATTTATGTAATTGTATGTTTAGATTTTAGGATGATCGTATTAAACCTCTTGTTGAAGAATTTACTTTGGCTTGGTTTGTAATAATTCTAAATAAATTCTGGTACTTAGATAATGATTTTATTATCCGCTGCGACTTTGGCTTGGGATGTGTGACTGTATTGTCAGCATCTCGACACCTCGATTCCCGTGTTTATTTTAAGAAAAATTTGAGGGCATTACAGATAGAGATCGATTGAGCCTAAAATAGTGAAAGAGAGTTTCACCAGTGTCGGCAAGGCAGCGAGAAGACGATTGAGCTAGCAATCGAAAACCACCATGTGTAGTAGAAAGAGAGAGAGAGATTAGAGAGAGGGATAGAGAAAATATCGAGAGAAAGGGGGGGGGGGGGGGAGAGGGGGAAATTAGGTGCGGGAGGTAACTTTAGATTTTTGTTACTGCATACCCACCATTGACTATTGATAATGACGTAAATAATTAGGGGAAGGACCATTATGAAATTAGGTGCGGGAGGAAACTTTAGGCTTTTCAAACGAGTTAACGTTGGCATGAATGGGGGAGGACCATTATGAAATAACCAGAAAATCGATCCAGTACTACTAGCCAGGTCAAATCTTAAAGATCATGTGTAGATCAAGTGAGTCAACTTAACAAGAGTAGTACTAGCTACCGCATCGATCTGATCATAGGTAATTTAATAATTAACGTTAGAGCTTGGAAAACAGAGATTTTGTAACTTGAGAAGACTCTTTCACAGCTAGGTTTTTGGGGATGAATCCGTTAAACAGACCATCTGCAATATTTAAGATCCGGATGAATCCGTTAAACAGACCATCTGCAATATTTAAGGATCTGAAAAGGGAGATATCAATAAGCTTACAAATTATATATAGATGTCAGTGGAAGCTGGCGATTATTAATGTTTACTGTTCTATTATCATCTTGATCATGAGTAGGATTAACCGGCCCTTTTGGCTCTGAATTTTTTTAAAAAGCGCAGGGGTTTTGAAGAATATATTTTGTTTTGGAAGAAGAATATGAATCACGCATCATCAAGTATTCTTACGACAGGAAAAAAAAGTATCTTCTTAAGTAACATTATTAACACGCTTTGGTGAATATAATATAATGCTATAAGATTATCATGTTATTATATTTAAATAGATGGGACTAGCTAGCTAATATTCCCAATATGTCCGAGATCATTCCAATTCTTTCTCAACAATTTGTGGGTAATGGAGTTTATATCCATATTATTTGGACAACAAGCGTTTTACAAGTAATTAGAGGCAGCCAGCCAACGTCAAAACCAATGGCTAGCACAATTATTTTACATATTAATTTATTTATTACATAAACCAAGTACCAATTAAGTACTAGTGGCAGCTTGGTGGAAATGCATGCAGTAGTTTAAGGCATTGAAATGGGCTAGCTAGATAGCTATCCAATTCGAGGAACTTGAGAAACAACACCAGTCTCATTAACAACAACCCAGACCCTGTCACACCTAAAGTTAAGAATAATCGGCGTCCCTTCCAGCACCAAGATTGCATGCACGTTGCTATTTTCTGCTTCTATCTTTTCTGCTGCAGCCTCCCCATTTGCTCCTAGCAGCTCCGGCCATGAGTTCTTCCCTACAATCATTTCTTATATTATAATATCGATCTTTAATTCTTGAAAGAAAACCCAATCCCACAACAATTAATCCAAAATAAGCCCATCCAAAAATAACAACTAAAGAAAATAAAATTCAACACATTAATTTAAATACTAACTTAATAAAATAAAGAGATTAAGTTCAAACATTAAACTAAATGCACCACAACCAAAATAATAAAAGAAAATGAATTATCTCAATATTTAAACATATAATTAACTAAAAGATAATATTTAGCAAACCATTAGCTCTAATATTAATTAAAATAAATAATACAAAAAAAAAAAAAACAAAGTGATAAAATAACGAAATCTCACAATATATATGGCATTATCAGACATTGGAAATAAAACTTACCTCGACATATTGATGCCATGGTACGTACGTACACCTTTCTTATTTCTTTCTCCTTCTGTCTAATATATATGCGATAGATGTTTGAGTGAGGTCTTCCTGATTGGATGGGGTATATATAGATGTACGTAGATTCAAGTGGTTTGTTATATAAGTTTCCAAAACTTTTTTTTTCTTTTATCTTTTTTTTATTATTATTAGCATGCTTTAGTGAATTTACATGTTGAAATTCAGTTGGGATAATTAATGGTGATTTTCAAATGGAGGACGAACGATATCTGAAGAAAAAGAAAAAAACACGTTGAAAATGCCTAAAGACAAAAAGACAGAAATGCTGAAACCAAAGAGACGTGAAGAAATAAAAGACACGTTTAAAGTTTAAAATTCAGAAGGAAAAAAAAAAAAAATTGCGAACCTCCTGATCGAGAACATCAAGATTGAGAAGATTTCTCCACCATACATGTCCAGATCGTCTGTATAATGGGTATATTTCTCCACCTTATATTCGTTCTTTCTTAGATTTTTATATCATCTTCTTCTTCTGTTTTTTTAGATGTACCTATTCTTCTATTTTATTTAGATATACCTATTCTTCTAAAAAAATATATTGTTTTATTAATATATAATATAATTACCATAAAATAAGAAAATATATCTTATTCACAATTTAGATATGTTTACCTATTTATTAAATCACTTAATATGTTAATTAATATAATCTTATATAATATAATTTATTAACAAACAAATTGAATAGTTAAGAAAATATTATTTACAATAATCACATATAAGAAAATAAAAGAAACAAAGTTTTTAAAAAAAATCACATATAATTTCACTGTATGTAATAAAAATAAGAAAATATTTTTATTAATTAATTAAAATCTACGTGCCTGGGCACGTGGTCCCCTACTAGTGTATATATGTATATGTATGTGTGTGTAACAATTTAATTGGACTGTGGAACTGAATGAATATTATTTGCTATCAATTGAATTCACAATGTCTTCTTAGAGGGAAGACTGCCTCCTAAACCTCATAAGGTTCCAAATGATCAAAAAGTAACCGCTTCTGCTTTTACAAGCTTATTTATAGTGATTCCCGTAATTGACTAAACTAGGCCTACAATTCCTATTATTACATTCAGCAACATTACAAGCCGGCCAAAAGAAACACTTACGCATCTAATTAAACTAGGCCCACGGCCCATGGCCCAACTACCTCTCAGCTGACCCGGCCCAAGCCCTGCCAACTTCCAACCTTATTCACGGGAACCCTAGGTTCCCTTCACTCCCAGGCGTATCACAAATCCCTCCCCCTCTAAAACACCTTGCCCACAAGGTGTGGGTAATCTTCAGTCAGCTTCGATAATGTTTCCCAAGAGGCTTCCTCCGAAAGTTGTCCCTGCCAACGGACTAACAGCTCCACTATCGGCCTGTTCTTCACCTTTTTCAATCGTCTGGTAAGAATTTCTTCTGGCTCCGGTTTAAAGACTCCATTTTTATCGACGGGTGGAAGTGTAGGTAGTGAGATCTGTGACTGACCCAGCTTTTTTTTCAGCTGAGAAACGTGAAATACGTCATGGATCTGAGAAGAGGTTGGTAGCTGAAGGCGATAGGCGACTTCTCCAATCCGTTGAAGGATCTGATACGGCCCAAAAAAGCGGGGAGAAAGCTTGAGATTCTGTCTGTGGCGGACAGAAGCTTGCCGATACGGTTGCAGTTTCAGGTATACCCATTCCCCCACCTCGAAAGTTAGCTCCTTTCTGCGTAAATCAGCATATTTTTTCATACGCTCCTGAGCTTTCAACAAATTTTGTTTTAAAAGAGACCAAAGTTGGTCATGTTGCTGAAGAGTGTCTTTGACCTCTTGTACCTTTGCTGTACCGATTGTATAGCTGACCAGTTTAGGGGGTTTATACCCATATAATGCCTCAAAAGGAGTCATTCGAGTAGAAGCATGTAGTGTCGAATTATAACACCACTCAGCTAATGATATCCACGAAGACCACTCTTTAGGTCTATCCCCCACATAACTCCGAAGATAATTTTCCACCCATTTATTAACAGCTTCTGTTTGTCCATCCGTTTGAGGATGATAGGCAGTGCTATAAGCCAACTGTACTCCCTGCAATTCAAATAATTCTTTCCAAAATCTACTAGTAAAAGTAGAGTCTCTATCTGAGACTATAGAGTGAGGCAGACCATGGAGCTTAAAAATATGCTTCAAGAACAACTGTGCTACTGACTTAGCTGTATAAGGATGAGAGAGTGGAACAAAGTGGGCATATTTAGTAAGTCTATCTACAACAACCCATAGAGAGTTAAAACCTGCTGATCTAGGCAGACCATCCACAAAGTCCATGGTAATTTCAGACCAAGGAGTAGATGGAATTGGAAGTGGTTGGAGAAGTCCACTTGGCAAAGAGTTGTCTACCTTTGTAGTCTGACAAACTGTACACTCTCTAATGAATTTTTTAACAGCAGTTTTCAATCCAGGCCAATAAAACTCCCTCTTTAATCTATGTAGTGTTTTGTCAAATCCCATATGACCACCCAAAGGACTGCTATGCATCAATTCCAGCAGTCTATGGATTAGGTTCTGGTTACAAGGGATATACACCTTGCCCTTGTAAAACAATGTACCATTTTTTACTGAATATGAGGAAGGCAAGGTACCTGTAGCTTGTTTAGTTATCCACTGCTGCACTTGAGGATCAGATGCATAAGAAGCTTGGATATCTGACAACCAATCCCAATTAGGTACAGAAATCATAGAGATTATGACTTCCTTAGCACTTCTTTGCCTAGACAATGCATCAGCCACCAGGTTTTCTTTACCTTTTTTATACTCCACCAAAAAATCATAATCTATCAGCTTTGAAATCCACTTTTGCTGCATAATAGTTCCCACCCTTTGTTCTAATAAAAACTTGAGACTTTGATGGTCTGTTTTTATCACAAATGCTTGTCCCAACAAATAATGACGCCATTTTTGCACTGAGGATACAAGTGCAAAGAGTTCTTTCTCATAGGTAGACATATTACGTGCACGGCCCTTAAGAGCTTGGCTGAAAAATGCCAAAGGTTTGCCCCCTTGCATTAAAACAGCTCCTATGGCTTCACCTGATGCATCACATTCAATTACAAAAGGGGCTTGAAAATTAGGCAAGGCTAACACAGGAGGTTCTGTCATAGCTCTCTTTAACTGATCAAAAGCTGCTTGTGGTTCATCATTCCAAACAAATGCCTCTTTTTTAAGCAAACTGGTCAATTTTGCAGCAATAGAACCATATCCTTGAACAAATTTTCTGTAATAACCAGTGAGGCCTAAAAAACCTCTTAAAGCCTTTAAAGACTTAGGAGTAGGCCATTCCAACATAGCCTGAATTTTCTCAGGGTCAGCCCTAACCCCTTGACCAGAAATTAAATGTCCCAAATATGAAATTTCTAAGCAACCAAAGTTACACTTACTTAACTTGGCAAAGAGCTTATTCTTCCTCAAAATTTCAAATGCCACCTGAAGATGTTTCACATGTTCATCCATATCTTTGCTGTAAATCAAGATGTCATAAAAAAAAACCAAGATAAATTTTATGAGATGAGGTCTGAAAATCTGATTCATGAGACTTTGGAAAGTAGCTGGGGCATTGGTTAAGCCAAATGGCATAACCAAGAATTCATAGTGACCATCATGTGTTCTGAACGCTGTTTTAGGGATATCTTCAGTCCGCACCCTAATTTGATGGTAACCTGATCTTAAATCAAGTTTAGAAAACACCTTAGCACCAAACAACTCATCCATCAGCTCCTCTATTACAGGAATAGGAAATTTATCTTTGACAGTGACATTATTCAGGGCTCTATAATCCACACATAGGAGCCAAGATCCATCAGCTTTTCTCACCAACAGGACAGGTGAGGAGTATGGACTTTGACTAGGTCTAACAACTCTAGTTTCCAGCAACTCCTTTACTATCTTTTCAATTTCATCTTTCTGAAAATAAGGATATCTGTATGGTCTGACTGAGATAGGTTTAGTATTTGGTTGGATAGGGATGCTATGGTCTTGGGACCTTGAAGGAGGTAAGGTTTTGGGAGTGGCAAAGATATCTTGGTAAAGGTTTAAAAGGGACTGTATAGCAAGTGGTATAGGAAAGCTTGAGTTGGTAGACTTGTCTTCAATCAATTTTAAAATAATGCCTCTGTTTTCCAGCTTATTAGATTTATTCAAGTGACCTTCTTCAATCAACAAGTCACTACTAAGTCCCTGCAATGTCACCAACTTTGACTGATACTGAAATTGCATAAAAAGTTGTTTAAAATTCCAAAGGATGGAATCTAAACTCTGTAGCCAATGAACTCCCAAAACTATATCACAACCAGCCAGGATCAACACATACATGTCAACACTGAACAATTGCCCCTGAATACTGAGATTAACTCTTTTAATCCTGCCTGGACTGTCCACCTTTTCTCCATTAGCCACCTTCACACTAATTTTGTCATGCTCATTTATAGACAAGGGAATTTGAGACATTATAGCTGGATCCACAAAATTATGTGTACTACTTGAGTCAATCAGAATGGATACAGACTGAGAACTAATGCTACCAATCACTCTCATTGTTCTCGGGTTCACACAGCCTGAAATAGCATTCAAGGATATCTCTGGACTTTTAACCTCTTCAGAAAAGTCAATCAGTGATTCAATTTCTGGAATCAGTGCAGGAGTAGGCTCAATCTCCTCATGATCATCTTCAACTTCTTCAATCAGGTATAGCTTAGGATTGTTGCACTTATGGCCCGGATTCCATTTAGACTCACAGTGATAACATAGACCTTTTGCTCTTCTCTCCCTCATTTGAGTTTGAGAAATCTTTTGGATAGGCACAATAGCTTTGGATTGGTTGCTGTTTTGAGGAAAAGTAGGGTTAAATTTGAGTGGATTTGTTTGTGTATAAGGTATGGTGTATGGTTTAGGATATACTTTCTTGTGTAGATTATTGTTCTCCTCTTGAATTTTAGCCAAACCATAGGCTGTCATTAAAGTGCTAGGGCTGAACATTCTCACAGGTAAACGAATATCAGACCTCAAGCCACTCAGAAAACAACTCAATTTACATGATTCGGATAGGCCTTTGACTCTATTAGATAAGAACTCAAATTGAGCCTTATATTCCTCTACTGAATCAGTCTGCCTCAACCTAGTTAATTGCTCCATAGGATCATCATAACATTGAGGGCCGAATCTCAACAACAGAGCCTTCACAAATCCCTCCCAATCAGGTAACACACCTGACTCATCCATATCCTGGAACCACACCAAAGCTTTTCCCTCAACATGAAATGAAACTAATTTCAAACGTTGTTGAACAGGTGTATCATGAAATTTAAAAAACTGATTTGCTTTATAAATCCAACCTTGTGGATCTGAGCCATTAAACACAGGAAATGTTACTCTCACAGTGCTAGGAATAATATCACCTTGATGATTTTGAATCTGATTTTCCAGAGTATTTTCTGGCTGTTCTTCCTGAGATCTGAAATTATTTCCTTGTTGCAGGTTCACGGCAATGGAGGAAAATTTCTGCATCAGCAAATCCAGCTTGTCATTCACACACTGCATTTCTGCATCACGTTGCTTAGATCGAACTTCAGCCTCTTTCTTCAGAGCATCAACTTCTGCTTGTAAATCCTTCAAGCGCGTGTTAGACATTATTTCAGGATCTAGGCTACCTGATACCACTTTGTAACAATTTAATTGGACTGTGGAACTGAATGAATATTATTTGCTATCAATTGAATTCACAATGTCTTCTTAGAGGGAAGACTGCCTCCTAAACCTCATAAGGTTCCAAATGATCAAAAAGTAACCGCTTCTGCTTTTACAAGCTTATTTATAGTGATTCCCGTAATTGACTAAACTAGGCCTACAATTCCTATTATTACATTCTGCAACATTACAAGCCGGCCAAAAGAAACACTTACGCATCTAATTAAACTAGGCCCACGGCCCATGGCCCAACTACCTCTCAGCTGACTCGGCCCAAGCCCTGCCGACTTCCAACCTTATTCACGGGAACCCTAGGTTCCCTTCACTCCCAGGCGTATCACAGTGTGTGTACATTTATATTATATATGCGCATAAATAAAGTTACCTCCCATTGCGCATATATATCTGTATACATACATGCGCATAAAAAGCAGCTCACAGATGGCCTCCCCATTAAGAAATAATTCAAAGAACAAATAAAAAACAAATATTCTTACGTTCTATAAAATGGCTCATCCAAAATTAGTTTTCTTGGCCCCCAAGTAACGTCCTTTTCTAACTTGACATGAATGGTGGAATCGATTTTTAATAATGATAAATTTGATTATATATACACTCCTTAAGATATATATCATATGGTGATCGACTTAGAACTAGCTACATGATTTACGAGCTCTATATATTTTTTTAAGAGATATATAATTAACTCCGCGGTTTGAGTTATCTACAAATATATAGCTAGCTAGGTATCTCTGTCAATTTTGATCTAGTCTATAAATATTAATAAAAAATACCACAAAACACGCGACTAAATCCCAAATTGCCACATGTTAACTTTAATTTTATACGTGTGTATATATATGTAATAATTAATGCATTATGGCAGCCATGTCGTGCGTATAACATCAACTTTATGACTAGCTAAATTAGAAGTTTGTATAAATTAACCAACTTGTAATTCACTCGTGTATGACGTGTAAGATCAACAAAGCTAGCTAGCGGGGGTACATGACTCAAAAAACGTAATTCAAATTACGTACAATGACAAATGTACAAATGAAAAAGTTTGGCACGTACAAAATGATAATCAAGTTTAATATGCTTCGAGAGATTGTGAGAGACTAGATTGACAGCAAGAAAGATGGAGCTTTGATTGTCACAAAGTCAAATCGGAGAAGAGGAAGATGCTACCTTGAGATCATAAAAAAGATGACCAAGCCACTTGATTTCGGCAGCGGTGCTAGCTAGTGCTCGATATTTTGATTCACAACTTGAATGAGACACCGTCAATTGTTTATTGGAATGCCAAAAGACAAGGTTATCATCAAGATAAATAACATAGCCAGGGATTGATCGACGTGTAACAAGGAAACGGGCCCAATTAGCATCCGAGTACGTAAAAATATCACAAGAAGAAGATGGAGTGAATAGAGGCCATACTGCAAGGTTCCCTTGATATAGCGTAGGATTCGTTTGACAGCCTGGAAGTGACAAAAGGAAGGCTTGTGCATGTACTAATTCACAGTAGAGACAACATGAGCAAGGTACGGTAGAGTGATAGTGAGATATTGAAGAGCACCACCAACAAAGGACCGATAAAGTGAGGTATCATCAAAATCAAAACCATCGGTGGACTGGTGTTGGGAAACAACTATGGGAGTGTTCACAGGCTTACTGTCAACACGCTGCAAAATTTTATGAACATACTTAGCCTGGCTAAGAAAGAGACCGAAAGAAGTCCAGTGTGCTTAAAGACCCAAAAAATAGTTTAATGATCTCATGTCCTTGGAGGCGAACTCCTTGGTTAATTTGCCAATAAAAGCATCAAGAAAAACTAATTGTTGTTAGTCACGACAATATCATCAACATATAATAATAGATAGATTAAATCAACACATTTGGAAAGAACAAGCAAGGACGAGTTGGCCCGACTACAAAAAAACCCGATAGCAAGAAGAAAGGCACTAAACCTATGGAACTAGGCTCGTGGAGTTTGTTTGAGCCTATATAAAGCTCGGCGTAGCCTATAGACATGGGAGGGATATCTTGAATCAACATAACCTAGAGGCTGCTCCATATAAACTTCTTGGAAATAAACACTTGATTAGTGAGACGATCAATACATCGAAAACCATGATGAGACATACTATAGCCAAGAAAAACACAAGAACAACTACAAGGAGCTAATTTGTGAGGGGCATAATCACGTAAGTAGGGAAAAATAAGACAACCAAAGGAATGAAAATTATATTAGGAAGGAGGCTTACCGAGCAGAATCTCAAAGGGAGAGCAACCATCAAGAAGAGGCGTTAGCAAGCAGTTAATAGTAAAAGTGACAGTGCTAAATACGTCAACATAGAATTTAAGAGAGACATGAGAGTGCAAAGGCATAGCAAGACCTGTTTTGGTTATGTATCTGTGTTAACACTCGGCATGTCTATTTTGATACGGAGCATATGGACACGACATTTGATGACGAATTCTCGAGGAAATTCAGTGATTCTGAAATTGATGATTAGTGAATTCAATACCTCCATCACTTTGAAAGATCTTGATTTTAGTGAATATTTGGTTTTCAACAAATTTCTAAAATTGTAGAAAAATGTGAAAGAAATCAGATTTATATTTTAGAGGATAGAGGCAAGTAAATCGAGAATAATCATCAATAAATATAACTTAATAACGAAACCCAAGATTTAAAGGGACAGGTGACGGTCCCCACAAATCACAATGAACAAGATCCAATACATGAGAAGTGCGGTTTACATTCATAGAAAAGGAAAGTCTTTTACTTTTAGCAGGCTGACAACTATAACATACAGTAGGATTAGGAAGGAAAGAAGTAACACATAGTTGGCGATTTTTATTTGCCATACTTGTTCAGTTGCCGAGAAATAGACCAGAAATCATGGAAAGTAATGAACCGAGGTGGAAATAGAAAATAAATAAAATATAAATGGTTTGGACAAGTAACAAGACTTCTACTGGAGCATGCTTTGGGCTGATCATGCATCAATTTTATAGCTCAAATTTTGCTATAGCTGAGCTATAATAATCAGTTTAAAATTACTATTTTAAAGTAAACTGCTGCCTCATCCACAACCTACCGGATTCATGGCATTAATGCAATTTAAAAGATAGATCTCAAGATGAATAACTATCTCCATGGATTTACAGAACAAGATCATTCAATTCAAATGTCTTGTGAAGTTCGATTACGAATAGTGATTTTGTCAATATCAGATTCCAGTTTTCTTTAAGGAGATGCATTGAGTCACCTGAACACAAACTTACTGGTTAGATCACTCGGAAAGGGTGCCCATTAGCTCCTCTTTCAACTGTTCAGCATAACCACCTTGAGTTCGAATGGACAACGTATGAATAACCTTGTCATTGTCCATTGAAACATTTATCTCTTTCGCTACAATCTGTTGTTCCCTAAATGCTTTGATGACTCCATAAATCGGTTGAGCATCCAATGGGCAGCTTATCGTTACAACCGATCATCTTGTCTGTCCTGAAAATCAAACTCTTTTGGTGGGAGCTTTTTATGCTTATTTTTTCCCAACTCCTTTTCATTTTCCAGAACCTTGATCTTCATCTAGAGATTAGTGATATATGTAATAGCATCACATCATACATATATTCGGGACAATAGCTCTTAATGCATAGAATCTCTGATTAAGCTTCTCGCGCGACTGCCTCTCTGCTTCCACATGATTCAATGGTTCTTCTCTCCCATTGGTAGTGTGACGCCCCCAAATTCCCCATAAAATAACACGGGAATCGAGGCGTCGGGATGATGACAACACGGGTCACACATCCCAACAACAAGTGTCGAATGTGTGTGCACACGTGACATACATAAAAATAAAGGTCGCAGCGGATAATAAATTAATATCTAAGTACCAGAATTTTTTTAGAAATATTTTACAAACCAATTTAATAAAAACTCTCCAACAGGAGATTTAATACAGTCATCCAAAAATATAAATTAAACAAATACATAATTATAAAGAGGGGAAAATAAATTTCTCGAGATATCAATTAATAATAACACCTCAATAGCGGAGCCGTCTCCTCAGGCTCGGCCTCTCCAAAGTCTGCATCCAAAAATAAACTACGACGCCAAGATGGCATCGCAGGTAAGTACAACCCAACCAAACCAAAAGACAAAAATACATTAATGCCACAACAACAACCAAGAACAATTACCATATGCATGAGGCTCAAAATCATCTTCCTCAAAATCGATGCAATAACCACACTCGTCAAAATCCCAATTTAATCCACAATAAAATCACCCATCATTTTCCATAAAATAATATCCTCAAAATCGATCATACCGGGCGTTACGTATCGCCGTCCCCGATATGATTTACACACACACCCAAAATCATAATGGGCGTTACGTATCGCCGTCCCCGTTATGATCCACACACACTCATTTCATACCGGACGTTACGTATCGCCGTCCCCGATATGAAATGCACACCCGATGACCATAATGGGCGTTACGTATCGCCGTCCCCATTATGTCATCCACACACTCACACGCTGATCACAACGGGCGTTACGTATCGCCGTCCCCATTATGACTCAGCCCAAAACCAATAAAATCCATGATTACGCCCAAAGAATAACGCGGTCGTTTGCAGTATAGCTTTGGGGTGTCGATTCCACAGGGAGATGGATTGAGAAATTGAAGAATAGTAACGAAATTAACAAAAAGATTTAGATGTGTGCGAAAAGTAAATTTTAGAGTGTGACGTAAATTAAAACTAAATAAGTAATTTGAACAGTATAAAAATGAGACAAAAAGTAGAGCGTAGGGAATTCTTTGTGTATTTGTGGTATTCAAATTTATTCTTAATTCATTGATAACTCAATTAAGAATTCTATGTCCAAATTCTTAATCGGAAGATATAACATTAATAACCAAAATTTAAATCACATGTAACTCTTTGAAAAATCATTCTTCACGCTTAACTCTCATAAATTGTTATCGATATTGAGAAAATCCAACGACGACAATATACCCAAAAGGCGATATTGCAGCAGAGAATTGAATCAATATAGACAATCAATTGCTCCAAACATAATTATAGAACTAATTCACTCAATAGAAAAAGCATGACTGAATCCATAAACGAAATAGATTATATAATTATTTGAAGACGAAAAACATCACAAATAAATTGAGAATAATAGAACAAAAGAGTTTTAATATTTAAAGACCAAATATATGAATCAAAAATAAATTACAAACCCCATCACATACACAAGTTCATCCCTAGCCCTCCTTGAGAATTTAGTTACACATATTGAAAATATGCAACAAAAATTCTCCAAGGGATAATATGGAAGAGCCAACCATTATTTTCTTCTCTCTTCTTTGGTTTTTCTTTTCTTTTCTCAAGCTCTCAAAATAATGGCTCTTCCAAAGCATCCTCCCACCCTAAGCATTTTTCTTAGAACACACACTCCTTCCTTCTATTTATAAGCATCCTTGATGCAAGTTGTCATGACAAAATCATCACAATTTCAACTTGTTTTGCCATGTGCCATTCTTGAATCCAAGTGATTTGTGAGTTGTCATTTTGATCATTTGTTTTCCCACCATGCATGAGCTGGATTTTGCTTGTAGGTTGAGTGTTTCAATTTTGCTTCTCTATTCATTAGTTGTCTTGTATGACTTAATATCTTGTGGTCAAATAATTTGTCTACAAGAAACTTGAGTGCACTTCATCTTGCATATGAATTGATCATTGAATTTCCAAGTTGGTGTAGAAGTGCTTGCTGGAAAATATTATGATAACATTTGGATTTGATGCAAGTGGCTGAAAAATATCCAGGAACGTCAAGTGCAGGTGCGTCCATTTGATGGTCTACTTTGTCTTAGATTGAGTGGATATATCTTCAAACATAAAACACAAAAGTTATAGATATTTCTCTTGTGGTTCTAAATCATCTTGAATCAGCTCAATCGGAGATTGGATGAGAGAGTTATGCCCATATTACGAAAAGATGTCAGAAGTGTCTAAAATTCCGCAATTATCTTCATTTGCTCCTAATGTCTCCATTTGTGTCCTAAATCAAAATATAAGAATAATGAGTATAGTTAGGCATCAAATAAGAATAAAGTATTAAACATTAATAGAGGAAAATATGGCATTTTATATTCTTATCAATATATTAAATCATGCTTATATCTATTTCAAGATAAATGACCATTAATTTTAATAACATGAGTTATATCCATTATTTTCTCGTTTCTTTTAGTATTTAAATAGAGTATTTAGAGTGCATTTTTGTGCACTCATCAATCCATTAAACTCACTTTAAATCCCAGATTCCATTCTCAACACATGAATATCTAAAATCATGCCAAAATCCACTTTCCAAATATTTTCATGAGCATGCGCGTAAATACACAATGCAGACAACTATGCACCAAATAGCCAACAATTAAATAATCCAAATCAACCAATAAATACCAACATCAACCATCACATATCAGCAATAATCAAATACAACAACTGTTGATGCCAAAAATATATTTAAATCTTAAAGTTTGTTTGGAAAGTACTTACAGCGATAAAAACACATTTCCTTGAACAACGCCAATCTGCAGCGTTTGTAGCGGTCACATGTACGTCAGGCTAAAATACTCGATTTGACACCAAAATTTATGGAGGTACTCATTGAAGGGTGGGGAATCTCATGAAGGTGGTGGTGTGGCGGCACAACCACCGGAAGGTGGCGAATCGGGGCCCAAAGGGGTGAAAACCCATTTTCGGGTTTGGGGTCGTACCAGGAAGGTGAGGCCGCGGTTGGGAAAACTGAGCTAGGGGGTTGACCGGTTGGGTGAGGGGAGTCGAATGGTGGCGGTGGTGAAGCCTACGGTGGCCGGACGGCGGCGCGGCGAAGAACGACCCGTTTAAGGCCCATTTCGGGTGGAGGGGCTAACCGGCGGCGATGGGTGGCTTTGGGCGGTGGGTTATGCTCGCCGGAGGTTGAGGAGTCTAGTGGTGGTGGTCGGAGGCCAAGGGGTGGCCGGCGATGGCCGGAAAATGCAAGGGAAGCAAAAATGGGTATTTCAGGTTTGTGGCTGTGGAGGGGCGGTGGGGTGGCCAGAGGGGACACCACCGGTGCCGTTGAGCTCGCCGGCGTGAGGGGAGGCTGGTGGTGTGGGCGGTGTCGCCGGTGGGTGGCCAGCGGTGGTCCTGGGGCTGAGGGAGAGAAACGGCGAAAGGGAGAGGGAGGCAGGGGAGGGTTGGGCACGCGGGGAGCAGAGGAAAATGGGGAAGAAAAAGAAAAAGAAAAAGGAAAAAGAAAAGAAAAAGAAAAGAAAAAGGAGAAAAAGGAAAAAGAAGGGAAAAATGGTCCAACCAGAAAAACACAACAAATTAAATAAAAGCATGCTTTAAATACCATAATTTTAATATCAATAAAATAAAATATTTAAAGCCCCAACAATATAAATAAATTAAACTCAAGCACAATATTAAAATAAAACGATAATTAATATAACGAAAGCAGATTAAATAAATTCACATAATAAAATAAAGGAATTTAATTCCACTCATTAAAATAATTAACATATTAAAATAAATAAGAAAAGTAACGTAACTCGATATTAACTAATTAATAGCTCAAATAAATATCTTAAACAAATAAAATATGACTAATAATATTATTTAAATAAATTAAAATAATTAACACCGAGTATAAAATAACGTGTAAAAATACACGTAAATCTGGGATCTCACATCCTCCCCCCCTTAAAAAGAATTTTGTCCTCGAAATTTGCTCGGCTGCAACTAATAAAACTCCAATAATTCACCTACTACATCACTTAATACTAACTCCAAGCATTGGTACAATCATCTATTTTCCTCAAATATAAACGAATTATATTTCATCATAAACGTATAGTCTCCAAATAATATTTCATCTCTAAAAATCCTGAGGTAGCCAATCAATCTGAACCCCACATGCACAAAAACCTCAGTACAATCTCCCAAAAATTTAATATTCACTAACTCCTTACAACAATTTGTGTTACCCTAAAATAACTCCCAAGTTTAACTTTCTAACTTAATCGCCAATAAACATAATTTACCCAACTAAAAGATAAATCTTCACATACAAGTATCATCTCAAATTTCAACTCACCACTAATTCCTCAAAATTTACACAAGAATTGAACCTCCAACTATATTGCAATTCATCACGCTTCCGCGCGCACTTGGATAACTCGTTAAATTCATAAAAATTTAAGTCCTCATAAAATATCACCGTTGAGCAAAAACTAGTTCAACACCTATTACAAGAAATCATTTGCCACCTTTACAAATCCTAATGCTTTGTCATCTCACAATTCAAGTTATGCCACCCAATATTTAAGCCTAAAAAATTTTTAACTCCCAAACCACTAATATACTTCTCTATCATTATAACTCCTCACTCTCATCATAGATTAATTATTTAAATCCGTATTTTCTCAATCAAACATTCATTACCTATGACATGGAATAACTTCAATTATTTAAACTCTTATATGACTTCAAGCCAAAACTAAATTCTTTAAGATACCTCGACAATTATTGCTAACCATTAAATTTTCTGAAATATTATACCTAAATTATCCACTCCTAACAATTCGCCCAAAAGCCTAAAATTTATATCTCTTAAATTTATTTCCATCACATTAACTCAACCTTATCACTTAACAAATAAATCTTTCCCAAGTTACACACTAGCCAAAAACAAATACTCTCCAAAATTTACACGCACATTTATTATATATCAATCTCTAATTATCCACAAATAACATCAAAATTTCACCAAGAAAACAATTGATCGCCCACCATCGTAAGCATTACTAAAACAATTTCTATAACACTATACTAATGGCTAAGAATTTTACACTCACATGAAGAGTCCATCTAAATACAATTCCAATAATCTCCCAGAAATAAAATTAGAACTTAAACACTCAAACACTCTGTGAGACCCAGGTAATAAATACACAAAAATAGCATATACAATACCGACACAGAAATGCAATTGCATAAATACCAACAAATTATCAAACAAATCCATATCGCAATTATAAATAATATGTTGAACCCAAGGTTTCAAGTCTCGTATTTACGTATAAATTTTGATGATAACAAATAATATTGAAAACTCAAGCTCAAGTTGTCTATGCATGAAGGGAGCTAAACACATCAAGAAATCAAGCATGAGCAAGAAAGATATCAAGTCTACAAATGAAGCTCATAGATTATTTTGTACATCTCTTGATAAAATTAGAAATTGGATTAAGGCTCCAAATTACTCTTTTTTCTCATAAAACATCAAATTACTTTTTCCACATATGCAAGACATTTTTAAATGTCTTAGTTTTGAAAATTATGTTTTTCACATGTGCATAACACCATCAAACAAAATAATTTCGAAAATTATATTTTTTTTTATAAAAACTTGATTTTATAAGATGATTGATTATCATATTTGACATGTGCATATTTTGTTTGAAAGTCTTGAAGGGAGGTAGTGTGTTTTTTTGACTAATGCAAAAAGTAGATGATTTTGTTTGAGAATCTTAAAGGGTGGTTGTGTGTTTTTTTTGACAAATATAAAAGATAGATGATTTGTTTGAAAATCTTAAAGGATGGTTGTGTGCTTTTTTGACATATGCAAAAAGAAGATGATTTGGTTTGAAAAATAAATCATGCTCATTTTGTCTTGTATGAAAAGCAAAAGATTAGGTTTGATTTCTTTGAAAAATGAATGGAGTTGTCTTTGACAAATGCAAAAAGGAAATGTTTTTATTTGAATTTTTTGAAAAGTGAATAGTGCTCTTATTTGACATGGGAATCTTTTCAAATTTGAAATTGAAGACTCATTTACCTATAAATAGCTCACTTGAGTTTTGCAAAAATTATAACAAGAGCTTACACATCTATTGCTAAATTTTGCATCATTCTTTCAAAGCTCTCATTCTCTCTTTTCTAAAGTTTTGAGCCTTAATTCTTATTCTTGTTGAGAGAGATATAGTTTGTGCTGTATTGTTCTTATTTCACTCATTGAGGAGTGTTTTCTGATAGCCTACCCACTATCAATTCTTGTATCAGTAAGAGGGTGTGTATAACCCTTATGTGTGTAGAAGGTGTTCTACACGGGGAATAGTTAAATCACCAAGTGTGAGGTGATTGGAAGTAAGAGGGTGCGTATAACCCTTGTGTGTGTAGAAGGTGTTCTACACAGGGAATAGTTGAATCACCAAGTGTGAGGTGATTGGAAGTGTAGAGGGTGTTCTACACGGATTCTTTGGAGCGGTGCTGCTCAAAGGTGTAATAGGTTTCTATCTCCACCTAAAGGAGATTGAATAGTGGATTTGGGAATCCTCAAGGGGTAGCTTGAGGCGAGGACGTAGGCAGTAGGGCTGAACCTCGTAAAAATACTGAGTTTGCTTTCTCTTACCCTACTCTTTATATTTCCTACTGCTTTATATTTTGGTTATATTTTATATTGTATATTTAGTTTATAAGTATTAATTTTTTAATATAACCCAATTCACCCCCCCTCTTGTGTTAGTCATCTGGGCAACAAGTGGTATCAGAGCAAGAGCTCTATTATAAGATTAACTATCTTTTGAGTTAAGATCTTATGGCTAACATTGCAGCTTCATTTGGTGAAGGTCAATCTAGCAGTCGGCCTCCACTCTTTTGTGGAGACAATTACTCATTCTGGAAAGTTAGAATGAGAATATTTCTTCAGGCTCAAGGTCGAGAAATCTGGAAATGTATTGTAAATGGACCTTATATTCCAACAAAAGTAGTTGATGGAGTAAAGGTCAAAAAGGAAGAAGAAGAGTTTAATCGTGAAGACGATAGACTTTATACTTTGAATTTAACTGCTATGAATTTATTATATAATACTCTCAATGGTAATGAATTTAATAGAGTAATGACTTGTGCTACAGCAAAGGAAATTTGGGATAACTTGGAAGTTACTTATGAAGGAACTTCTCAAGTCAAGGAATCAAAAATTTATATTCTTACTCATGAATATGAAATGTTTAAGATGAATGATGATGAATCTATTTCTAGTATGTACACTCGTTTTACTAACATCATAAATAGCTTGATAGCTCTTGGCAAAGTTTATTCCAAAGTGGAGATAGTAAGAAAAATTCTCAACTCTCTACCAAAACGTTGGGAATCAAAAGTGACGGCGATTCTTGAAGCTAGAGACCTCAAGAAGCTCGAAGTGAATGAACTCATCGGGTCACTTATCACCCATGAGTACACATTGAAAAGAGGAGAAGAAGAAGGAAAGTCAAAGAAGAGCTTGGCACTTAAAGCTGTTCCACATGAAAGTGAAAGTGATGAAGATGAGGAAAATGACGACAAAGATGAAGAAGTTGCGATGATAACAAGAAGAATTCAGAGGTTCTTAAAGAAAAATAAAACTCCTCCAAGGAAATCCTTCAATAAGTTTTCCAAGAAATATTCAGGTAAAAATGACACTTTAATTTGTTATAAATGCAATAAACCTGGTCATATCAAGCCAGATTGTCCTCTGCTAAAGAAAGATCGAAACAAAGGCAAAAAGGCAATGAAAGCTACGTGGGATGATGATTCAAGTAGCTCAGATAGTGAAGCAAGCAATGGAGAATCAGCAAATCTTTGTCTTATGGCTAAAGATGACATTGAGGTAACAAATCTTGATAATATTGAAGATCCTTCATATGAAGAATTGCAAAATGTTTTAGAAGAGGTATATGAGGAATTTGAAAAATTGGGTATCAAGTATACTGTTTTGAAAAAGAAAAATTCTTCTTTAACAAACGAAATTGATATTTTAAGAAAAGAAAATATTGTTTTGAAAAATGAAAATTTTGAGTTGAAGAAAAAGAAAACTGATTTAGAAAATATTATTGAAAACTTTACGAATGGAAAAAGAAATTTTGAAAAACTTCTTGGTAGTCAAAGATGTGTTTTTGATAAGGCAGGCTTGGGATATATGCCAAAACAAAAATACAAACCTTATAAAAACTTCTTTGATAATCCTTCTACATCAAAGTCAAATATTCAAAATTCTTTTCATAAAAATAATTTTGTTAAAAAAGGATACTATTATAATCACTCAAGTTATTCATATATGTCACATGCTATTTGCAATTTGTGTAATAGCAATGGTCATAATCATTTTGCTTGTCCTATTAGAAGAAAACATACAATGACTATTAGGGCCATATGGGTACCTAAAAATTTTATTTATTCTAATACTAATAAATAAAGGACCCAAAGAACTTGGGTACCAAGAATTTTTTTTTAATTGCTTTTGTAGGTATGCATGAAGTCATCTACAGGTAAAAGTAAATGGTTTTTAGATAACGGATGCTCAAGATACATGACATGAGACAAAACTAAATTCATTGACTTCACTTCTAAAGAAGAAGGATGCATGATATTTGGAGACAATTCAAAAGGGAAGATCGTGGAAATAGAAAGAAAGATCATCAAGACTTAGTACAAGATGCAACCAAACAGTGAAAATATGTGAAAGATCATCCAGTAGAACAAATTCTAGGAGAACCTTCACGATATGTAAGTACTTGATCGTCTCTTAAAAATATTTATAATCACACTGTTTTTCTATCTCAAATTAAATCCAAAATATTGATGAAGTACTTATTGATAAATCATGGATTCTAGTTATGCAATAAGAGTTAAATCAATTTGAAAGAAATAATGTATGGACATTTGTTCCTAAACCTAAAAATTATACTATTATTGGAACAAAATGGGTTTTTAGAAACAAGAAACATGAGTCCGGAGTCATTACTAGAAATGAGGCTCGACTAGTGGTCCAAGGTTTCAATCAAGAAGAATGAATCAATTATGATGAGACATATGCACCAGTCGCAAGATTAGAAGCTATTCGAATGCTACTTACATATGCTTGTTATAAAGATTTCAAACTTTTTCAAATGGATGTTAAAAGTGCTTTCTCAAACGGTTTTATAAATGAAGAAGTATATGCTGAGCAACCTCCAGGTTTTGAAAATCATATTTCTCTAAATCATGTTTTCAAACTCACAAAAGTACTATTTGGACTCAAACAAGCTCCTAAAGCGCGGTACGAGAGATTCAATAGTTTCTTGATTGAAAAAGGCTTTTTAAGAGGAAAAATTGATACAACTCTTTTCATTATATACGAAAATGATGATATTCTTTTGATTCAGATTTATGTTGATGATATAATATTCGGTGCTACTAATGAAAATATGTGCCAAGTTTTTGCTAAGATTATGCAGGAAGAATTTGAAATGAGCATGATGGGAAAGCTTATATTCTTTCTCGGATTGCAAATTAAGCAAGCAAAAAGTGGGATATTCATCAATCAATCAAAATATATTAAAAAAATTGCTGAAGAAGTTTGAGATGGAAGGTGCTAAGGAAACTGGAACACCAATGAGCCCATCCACTAAACTTGATAAAGATGAATCCGGTAAACTAGTTGATTCGAAGGTATATCAAGGTATGATTGGTAGCTTATTATATTTGATAGCCAGTAGACCAGATATTATGTTTAGTGTATGTTTATGTGCACGTTTTCAATCATTTCCAAAATAATCTCATTTGATTGCAGTCAAGGGGATTTTTAGATATTTTGCCAATACCAATGACTTAGAGTTATGGTATCCTAAACACACTTCTTTCGATCTTATTAGTTATTCAGGTACCGATTATACTGGTTGCAAAGATGATCGAAAAATTTTTAGTAAAACATGTCATTTCTCAGGTCGTGCACTAGTTTCCTGGTTTAGTAAAAAAAACAAAATTTTGTTGCACTATCTACTGCTGAGGCAGAATATGTTGCTGCGGGTAGTTGTTGTGCTCAAGTTCTTTACATGAAGCAACAACTTGAGGATTTTAAACGTATGTACAATCACATTCCAATCAAATGTGATAATACAAGTGCTATAAATCTTTCAAAGAATCCAATACAACAATCTCGGACCAAAGTGCAGAAGGGCGATATTGCATTAGAATTCACTAGTACACATGATCATTTGGCAGACATTTTTACAAAACCCCTACCAGAAGATAGAATACGCATGATTAGAAGAGAAATAGGAATTATGCATACCATCAATATCTGCTAGATACTTTTATTCCATTAACTCAAATGATCTACAGAAACTTGAGACGTTTAGCCTCATCATTCAAATGCATTTGCTCCTCATAAATCATCATGCCATCCTTATCTAAAGGATTAGGCAATCGAAATGCAGAGGCAAGTAAGGATTTTAAATCCTTATTCTGTTGCTTTAATTCTACTATTTTTTTGTTTGACTCATAAACAAGTCGTTGAAGTACAGATACAGTCTCGTTAAGCTTCTCAATTTCGCGAGTTTTGGACTGCAACCGAGCAGAAAACGCAACGATAGATGATGAGTATCGAGTTCCGAGACCCACAAGCTCGTAAATGGCGTCATGATCTGATTTATTAGCTAAATCAGTCTCTTGTTGCTTCATGGCACCCACGACAGATGCAGAAATAGATTGAGACTGAGGTGAAGGATACCTCAAATCTTGATTAAGAGAAGCACTGAAGGGAATTCTACGAGCCATTGAAAAATTGTAGAATGAGAATGCAAGCAAATTGCAAAGATGAGAAGAAAGCTTGATGCGAAATAGATAAAACTAACGATTGCTCTTATAGAAACGGAAATAAGAACAAGACAAACTTACAAATCATGATAATATCTCATTTTTCAGCAACATCAAGCGGATCAAATATCTGCACCGACTACTAGAGTTAGGCCTCCAACCTTTACAGGTTTTGTCAGATACGCGTGGCTTTACACCGAATTGCCAGAGTTAGACTTCCAACATTTGCAGGTTTTGTCGGACATGCATGGCTCCGCACCGCATTGCCAGAGCTAGGCTTGCAGCTTTTGCTGTCTTTGTCGGACACGGATAATTTTAATTATTCAACTTCAAATGTCTGGAATATATAATTCGTCAATAACATCAAGCGGATTTAAATCTTCTTCCGCACCGAGATGATAAAATTCGGCTTCAACCTTTGCAGGTTTTGTCGGGCACGGGTGGTTCCAACTTCTACTCTCTAACGTACCGTTTTATTTGATTATTGCTTATTACGAAAAAAAAAAAATCTTATTGAAACCAATTACGGTTCCTTTTTAATGATGCCAAAAGGGGGAGAAGTCTTATACTAGTATTATACTACCCTATTATATATGCTAGAATCATGTTTATATTTTTCTTGAAATACTAACGCATATTTTCAGGGGGAGCTTAAGTATTACTGCAGGTCGCAGATTTCTACTAAATATTTGTCATCATCAAAAAGGGGGAGATTGTTGAACCCAAGGTTTCAAGTCTCGTATTTACGTATAAATTTTGATGATAACAAATAATATTGAAAACTCAAGCTCAAGTTGTCTATGCATGAAGGGAGCTAAACACATCAAGAAATCAAGCATGAGCAAGAAAGATATCAAGTCTACAAATGAAGCTCATAGATTATTTTTGTACATCTCTTGATAAAATTAGAAATTGGATTAAGGCTCCAAATTACTCTTTTTTCTCATAAAACATCAAATTACTTTTTCCACATATGCAAGACATTTTTAAATGTCTTAGTTTTGAAAATTATGTTTTTCACATGTGCATAACACCATCAAACAAAATAATTTCGAAAATTATATTTTTTTTTATGAAAACTTGATTTTATAAGATGATTGATTATCATATTTGACATGTGCATATTTTGTTTGAAAGTCTTGAAGGGAGGTAGTGTGTTTTTTTGACTAATGCAAAAGGTAGATGATTTTGTTTGAGAATCTTAAAGGGTGGTTGTGTGTTTTTTTGACAAATATAAAAGATAGATGATTTGTTTGAAAATCTTAAAGGATGGTTGTGTGCTTTTTTGACATATGCAAAAAGAAGATGATTTGGTTTGAAAAATAAATCATGCTCATTTTGTCTTGTATGAAAAGCAAAAGATTAGGTTTGATTTCTTTGAAAAATGAATGGAGTTGTCTTTGACAAATGCAAAAAGGAAATGTTTTTATTTGAATTTTTTGAAAAGTGAATAGTGCTCTTATTTGACATGGGAATCTTTTCAAATTTGAAATTGAAGACTCATTTACTTATAAATAGCTCACTTGAGTTTTGCAAAAATTATAACAAGAGCTTACACATCTATTGCTAAATTTTGCATCATTCTTTCAAAGCTCTTATTCTCTCTTTTCTAAAGTTTTGAGCCTTAATTCTTATTCTTGTTGAGAGAGATATAGTTTGTGCTGTATTGTTCTTATTTCACTCATTGAGGAGTGTTTTCTGATAGCCTACCCACTATCAATTCTTGTATCAGTAAGAGGGTGTGTATAACCCTTGTGTGTGTAGAAGGTGTTCTACACGGGGAATAGTTAAATCACCAAGTGTGAGGTGATTGGAAGTAAGAGGGTGCGTATAACCCTTGTGTGTGTAGAAGGTGTTCTACATAGGGAATAGTTGAATCACCAAGTGTGAGGTGATTGGAAGTGTAGAGGGTGTTCTACACGGATTCTTTGGAGCGGTGCTGCTCAAAGGTGTAATAGGTTTCTATCTCCACCTAAAGGAGATTGAATAGTGGATTTGGGAATCCTCAAGGGGTAGCTTGAGGCGAGGACGTAGGCAGTGGGGCTGAACCTCGTAAAAATACTGAGTTTGCTTTCTCTTACCCTACTCTTTATATTTCCTACTGCTTTATATTTTGGTTATATTTTATATTGTATATTTAGTTTATAAGTATTAATTTTTTAATATAACCCAATTCACCCCCCCTCTTGTGTTAGTCATCTGGGCAACATAATAGAATACCCAAATACTAAACAAAATTCAAGTAATTCACATAATTATTATATAAAGACACAAAAGGGGGAAAAGATTTAATAAACAATTAAGTGAAAACCACTCATTCAAGAAAACAAGCCCACCTCCTTTAATAAACACAAATTCACCAAAAACTTTTATTAAATAAAGGAAGGAGGATAAATTAAAATAAGAACAACAAACAAAATCACAAATAAAATTTTAAAATTCTCTACAAAACTTAACTCTTAAAAAGATTACTGTAGAAATATCTAAAATTTAAAACCTGCTAAAAGAAACGAACCACAATAAAATAATTAAATCGATAAATTAATTAATAAATAAATACAAACAAGTCGCCAAAACAAACCCACTCGTTAACGTAAATAGGTAAACTTTTAAAATAAAACATACGGAAATGTGGAAAGATAATAAATTTTAAAACTTACTTCAAAGCATGTCCCTAAAATAAAACAACAGAAATGTGAAAAGATAATCAATTTAAATTTATCTCAAAGCATAAACTTAAAAAGAAACAAGGCAGTGATGCTTTTAAATTTTTGTCTAAATAAATTTTCAAATGTTCAGAAATACTTAAAATATAAGAGCCATAATTAAAATAAACAAATAATAAACCAAATCCAAAACTATCTCGTAGGAAACCTATGAACTGAAATTAAAATCAAATTCTGATGATAATTGAATAAAAGCTTAAGATAATAAAATAACCCACAACAAAATAAATAAACTTTAAAATAAGGAATTATATAACACAACTATTTAAATAACAGATTCAATAAATGGATTGATTTGAAATAATAATTTAATCCGAAATATCTAAATTCTAATTTAAACAAAAACAAAGGCATATATATATAAAATAAATAAATAATTAAATAAATACTCGACAACCTAACCAAATAAAATCAACTAACTAAAATCGGAATTACTACACATGTACAATATTTAACAAAAATTAAAATAAAATAAAACAAAGCCAATAAACCAATCAATCAGAATTGATTTAATTATGGATATAAATAAAAAATATAAACATTAAAATAAAAAGCACAACACAACAAAATAAATACCGATAATGTTACCATATAAATTAGTCGAAAGACTAAGACAACAAATAAAATAATAAAATAATACAATAAAATAACCCAATCATCAAACAAATAAATTTTTAAAAACCACAAACTTTTCTGGTACTGTCCCTAGATAACTTGCGGATTTACCCAGAGCCGAACTGCTCTGATACCACCTGTGACGCCCCCAAATTTCCCATAAAATAACATGGGAATCGAGGCGTCGGGATGATGACAACACGGGTCACACATCCCAACAACAAGTGTCGAACGTGTGTGCACACGTGACATACATAAAAATAAAGGTCGCAGCGGATAATAAATTAATATCTAAGTACCAGAATTTTTTTAGAAATATTTTACAAACCAATTTAATAAAAACTCTCCAACAGGAGATTTAATACAGTCATCCAAAAATACAAATTAAACAAATACATAATTATAAAGAGGGGAAAATAAATTTCCCGAGATATCAATTAATAATAACACCTCAATAGCGGAGCCGTCTCCTCAGGCTCGGCCTCTCCAAAGTCTGCATCCAAAAATAAACTACGACGCCAAGATGGCATCGCAGGTAAGTACAACCCAACCAAACCAAAAGACAAAAATACATTAATGCCACAACAACAACCAAGAACAATTACCATATGCATGAGGCTCAAAATCATCTTCCTCAAAATCGATGAAATAACCACACTCGTTAAAATCCCAATTTAATCCACAATAAAATCACCCATCATTTTCCATAAAATAATATCCCCAAAATCGATCATACCGGGCGTTACATATCGCTGTCCCCGATATGATTTACACACACACCCAAAATCATAATGGGCGTTACGTATCGCCGTCCCCGTTATGATCCACACACACTCATTTCATACCGGGCGTTACGTATCGCCGTCCCCGATATGAAATGCACACCCGACGACCATAATGGGTGTTACATATCGCCGTCCCCATTATATCATCCACACACTCACACGCTGATCACAACGGGCGTTACGTATCGCCGTCCCCGTTATGACTCAGCCCAAAACCAATAAAATCCATTAAACTCACTTTAAATCCCAGATTCCATTCTCAACACATGAATATCCAAAATCATGCCAAAATCCACTTTCCAAATATTTTCATGAGCATGCACGTAAATACACAATGCAGACAACTATGCACCAAATAGCCAACAATTAAATAATCCAAATCAACCAACAAATACCAACATCAACCATCACATATCAGCAATAATCAAATACAACAACTGTTGATGCCAAAAATATATTTAAATGTTAAAGTTTGTTTGGAAAGTACTTACAGCGGTAAAAACACATTTCCTTGAACAACGCCAATCTGCAGCGTTTGTAGCGGTCACATGTACGTCAGGCTAAAATACTCGGTTTGACACCAAAATTTATGGAGGTACTCATTGAAGGGTGGGGAATCTCATGGAGGTGGTGGTGTGGCGGCACAACCACCGGAAGGTGGCGGATCGGGGCCCAAAGGGGTGAAAACCCATTTTCGGGTTTGGGGTCGTACCGGGAAGGTGAGGCCGCGGTTGGGAAAACTGAGCTAGGGGGTTGACCGGCTGGGTGAGGGGAGTCGAATGGTGGCGGTGGTGAAGCCTACGGTGGCCGGACGGCGGCGCGGCGAAGAACAACCCGTTTAAGGCCCATTTCGGGTGGAGGGGCTAACCGGCGGCGATGGGTGGCTTTGGGCTGTGGGTTATGCTCGTCGGAGGTTGGGGAGTCTAGTGGTGGTGGTCGGAGGCCAAGGGGTGGCCGGCGGTGGCCGGAAAATGCAAGGGAAGCAAAAATGGGTATTTCGGGTTTGTGGCCGTGGAGGGGTGGTGGGGTGGCCGGAGGGGACACCACCAGTGCCGTTGAGCTCGCCGGCGTGAGGGGAGGCTGGTGGTGTGGGCGGTGTCACCGGTGGGTGGCCGGCGGCAGTCCTGGGGCTGAGGGAGAGAAACGGCGAAAGGGAGAGGGAGGCAGGGGAGGGCTGGGCACGCGGGGAGCAGAGGAAAATGGGGAAGAAAAAGAAAAAGAAAAAGGAAAAAGAAAAGAAAAGGAAAAGAAAAAGGAGAAAAAGGAAAAAGAAGGGAAAAATGGTCCAACCAGAAAAACACAACAAATTAAATAAAAGCATACTTTAAATACCATAATTTTAATATCAATAAAATAAAATATTTAAAGCCCCAACAATATAAATAAATTAAACTCAAGCACAATATTAAAATAAAACGATAATTAATATAACGAAAGCAGATCAAATAAATTCACATAATAAAATAAAGGAATTTAATTCCACTCATTAAAATAATTAACATATTAAAATAAATAAGAAAAGCAATGTAACTTGATATTAACTAATTAATAGCTCAAATAAATATCTTAAACAAATAAAATATGACTAATAATATTATTTAAATAAATTAAAATAATTAATACCGAGCATAAAATAACGTGTAAAAATACACGTAAATCTGGGATCTCACAGGTAGGCTTTCTCCCTCTCTTTCTGGGTTTCCGCTCATCAGGCTGAGATGATGATTCATCCCTAAACATCTCAAAATTATCCTCATCCGACCCACCAAATGAAGCACGAAGCTTCTAGAACACCAACTTCTCCACCCCCTCTTTCCTCTCAACTCACTTCAAACTACCATCCCCACATCTATTCAGGTCTTGGTAGTATCCATTACCCCATATCAAGGCAGAACCACCAGATTTCAAGCTCAACCCGCTACAAGACTGTGTAATTCCAATTGGACCCTTCAACAATCTGCACAAACCCTTCTGGACACCAAAATCCCCAGACTTCGGAACTAAGTCTCATAACATGTTTTCGGAAGCAGATGAAACCAAGAACTTATTAAATATTTTTAACATGACATTAATAATTTGATCTTGGATTTTCTATGATCTACAATAATAAAACAACAATGTGATAAATATATATTTCTCCATATGATTAATGAAGAACTATACTGACTATGAGAGAAGGATCACCCTAACAATTTTTGTCTCACAAGTGTCTATCGATGGCTAGAGGCATTCTAATGTTGTAGGTGAGAACCCTTGAACCTCCCAGTATTATTTATAGACTTTCGACCATCAAGAAATATAAGAGTTAGTGTCTAACTATAATTAGAGATATAGAGTTTTAATTTTATCTCTTAGGAATAATTTTTGTCCCTTCACAATTCAAATGTTAACCAATAATGTTTTGAACTATTTCAAACTAATAAGATGGATGTGTGGAACACAGAGTTTAAATAAAACTCTTACATTCTCCCACTTGGCCCATATGCCTGTAAAATAATATTTTTCATTCATGAAATTATAACAAGAAATTAATCATACTGTACAAATTTATTTCCTAAAACTTTTCATAGCTCAAAATACATTTCATGAGTTCCATAATATCAATGTCAAACTAATTACCAATGCGAGTCATGGCAGTCCTCTGTTATATAATCAACAGATTCCCTTTCATGTACCATAATACCACTAACTAAATTTAATACACGACCTTTAATCGGAATAATTAAGACTAATATTGTAATACCTTTGGGTTTCAATTCATGTCTATTGTATACATTAGCTTGTCATCATTCATCCACGCCTTTCAATGTATATATTAAGTGAAAAGATAAGAAATTAGAAACAACCATAATAGATATCTTTTAATATCCAATAATAAAATACTCATTGTATCAATTATCACTTCATCATGTTCACATTATGGGTATAAACATAGAACTCATCCGTTTAACATGTCCTTTTAAAGTGTAATAACTGACATACGATTGTTATGGACATATTTATTTTTGTATTTTCTCCTTAACATTTAGGTATTTAAAATTTCATTAAATACTTATCATTCGGAGAAAAATACTCTGAGGACATACGCTCTTAGCGGCTTGGTTATAAGTCGACAATTCCAAATCCTAAGATAAATCTTCTCAGCCATAAATCATAAATTGTGATCTCAAAGCATGCCACAAACTCAGAACAACTGGTAAAATCAGAGCTCGAGAATCTAGTTATTTTCAAACTATCAGTTCTTCTGAAGGTAAGCTGGTAATCCTTAGTTCCTTACAAGTATTGTAATACCCACTTTACTGCTTTCCAGCAATGAACAACTTTTTACGCCAAATTTCTCAATAACTCTTTCTATGTAACTTTTTTTAGACAATCCCAATAGTCCTTATTTCTTATATCGAAAAATTTTGATTCTTGATCACAAAGGATGCCTCAGTCATACTTTTTATTTCAAAGTTCTTAGAGAGAAAATCCTTAGTTTCATAAAATAAGCCAAGATCATTACTAGCCAACATGATATCATCAACATACAGGATAAAAATTATAAACTTACTCTCACTAACCTTTAGATATATATACCGATCAACGATGTTCTCAGTAAAACCAAAGGCAGTAATGGTATTGTTGAACTTTAAATACCATTGTTGGGAAGCTTGCTTAAACCTATATATCAATTTGTTAAGCTCACATACTAGGTGATCTTTACCCCTTTCTAAGAAGCCCTCTAGCTACTCCATGTAGACCACTTCATTCAGATTTCCATTTAAAATGTTGTTTTCACATTCATTTAATGTAACTCTAAATTATAATGAGCCACCAATGCCATAATGATTATAAATGAATCATTTTGGTCTTAAAGGCCCATTTACACCCAACTCTTTTACTCCCTTCAGGAAACTCAACAAGATCCTAGACTTAATTCTGATCTATAGATTTCAACTCTTCTTTCATGGTATCGATCCATTTACTAGAATCATTTTTCTCTATGGCTTGTGAAAACGTTAGTGGATCTTGATTTGTCCCAATGTCAAATTCAGATTCCTGAAGATATACCACATAATCTGTCGAAATGGCAGGTCTCTGATATCTTTGAGATCTGTGCAAGACAATCTGTTCTTGTGACTCCGAACTTGGTTTATCAGTGATATTATCATTCTGAGATGGGTGATCATTTACTTGTTCCACAGTATTATCATGATGATCAATTAGAGAAACTATTATCTTTTCTGAGGATGTAGGTATAGGGACATTTACACGTATTTCCTCAATGATCACATCTCTGAGTTCAATTTTCCTACTGATCTTGTTAAGTTCAATAAATTTGACATTTCCTGTTTCTATAATTCTCGGATAGTGATTAGGACAGTAAAATCTGTACCATTTGGATCTCTCTAGGTAACCAATGAAGTACCCGCTTACTGTTCTAGAATCCAATTTTTTTTTTCATATGGATTGTAAAGTCTCGCTTCAGGTAGGCAACCCTAGACATGTATATGTCTCAAACTTAGTTTCCTACCAATCCATAACTCGAAAGGAGTTTTTGGAATTACTTTATTAGGAACTCGATTTAAGATATATATTACCGTCTTAATAGCTTCCCCCCACAATCACTTGGGTAAGGTAGAATTACTTACCATACTTCTGACCATATCCAATAAGGTTCGATTACGCCTTTCAGCAACTTCGTTTTGATGTGGCATTCTGGACATCATGTACTGTGCAACAATGCCACATTATTCAAGAAGTTTAGTGAATGGGCTCGGATTACGGCCCGATTCATCGTACTTTCCATAGTATTCTCTACATCTATTCGACCTGATGATTTTCACATTTCTATCTAACTGCATTTTCACTTCCATGAGAAATATCTCAAGTACCGATACAATTTTAAATTTCTCATATAACCAATAGATATATCCAAAACGTGAAAAATCATCAATAAAGGTGATGAAATACTTTTTTCCACCAAAACATTCTATGGAGAATGGTCCACATATATTTGTATGAATTATTTCAAGAAACTCTTTACTTCTTGTGGTGCCTTTCTTAGTATGTTTGGTTTGCTTTCCTATTATGCAATTCACAGACACTTCAAGATTAGTATAATCAAAATGTAGAATAATCTATTATTTTACTAATATATGTAACCTTTCTTTGGAGATGTGCCCCAATCTTTTATGTCACAAGTCATCAAATTTTTTTTAGTTAAAAAAAAAAGTTTCATGGTGCTGGGTATAAGAATTTTTAATAAATGTACTATCGAGATAAAATCAATAAAAACCATTAGAGAAAAATCCAGAACTAATAGAAAAATTATTTTAAATGTGCTGAAACTAACATTATGGAACGATAAAAAATAACCATCAGTTTTTAATCTAGATAGAAAAAACAAATTATGCTCCAAAAAATTACACATATACTTTGTTATGAAAAACTAAACAATGATCGGTATTCAAATAAAAGGTTCCAGTGGCTAAAACTTCAGGTTTATTCTTATTTTTTATAAAGATAAATGTTCACTAGAGTTTAGTGTTTAGCTTGTAAAATATCTTTCATGGTTATGAAAATATGAACATTAGTACCTGAATCTAACCACCAAGAATTAGTGGGAATATTTACAAGGTTTGATTCAAAACATATAAAGGTAAGTGACTTACCCTTCTTTTTAAATCAAGTTTTACATTTATGACACTCAGTTTTCATGTGTTTAATAGTTCCTACAAATTTAACATTTGCTATCATTATACTGAACCTGATTAACTTTCACAGGTTTCTTTCATTTCGGTGATCTAGTTCGTTTCTTTTTACTATAATGGTGCATTTTCTTTTTAGTTTTTTTTATTCACAAAATTAACAAAACAATGTCCTTGTTGTTTCAACTTAACCTTCCTTGAACTACATTACTTGTCAACTCATTCACATTCCATGGCATTTTAAAGCATCTGAAATTGACCATACTGAAATGGCAATAAGTTCAGAATAATTGAACAATGAAAGACTTATCTACTTTCATTCTTAGGGTTTGTAATCTAGAAATTATATTTATCATATAATGTTTTGAGTTAGACACTTATAAACAATAATCAGAATTTAAACAATTATGGATAAATTAGTAATGTCATCAAAACTCTCCTTTGGGAATAGATCTTGACACACAGTGTTCCATCCAGTATTAAATTATGTAGATGAACTAGCTGTATCATAAAATTCTCCTTTGGGAGTAAACTCTGATGTACAAAGTGTTCCCTCCAATCATACTTTTATGGATGAACTAGTAGTGTCATCAAGACTCTCATTTGCGAGTAGATATTGACATACAAGGTGTTCCCTCCAACCTTACTTTTGATTATAAACTAGTAGTGTCATCAAGACCCTCCATTAAGAGTAGGTCTTGATATACAAAGTGTTCTCTCCATCATATCCACCTTACTATGGGTTTAATGATTTGTTACCAAAATTAAGAAATTCTTATACCTTTGGGCAACCAATCTTTTCTTGATTTTGAGGTAAGTTATTTGTCCCATATTAGATATACATGACATGACAATAAGAGCCAAAATAGACAATTCACAATAATAATATGCATACAAATGTAGATAACAATAATATGCATAAAATACAAAATTTGATAGATTTTACTGTAGGTATGAATAATACTTACTAAGTAAGTTCCCGAAAAAGGTTATTCTTTCGTAGACAGAACTTCGAGGTTCTCAGGAAGAATTAGAGGGTCACAATCGACACACTTAGAATTTCCAATCTCCTAAACAGAACCGCCATAGTTTGTACGTATCCACACTCTCTCAACAAAGATTATAAAACTTTTCATGTTTAAACCAAAATAGATTTCACAAGAAAATCACAATAATAACATGTATAGAAATTTAATAAACTTTTCATATATACATGTAGATAACTATAATATACATGTATAAAATTTAAATGTATGCATATAACATTAAAGTATGCATAAGATATACTTCTTTTTTTTTGGAATAATATAATAAAAAACATATACTAATTAATCTGTCTGGTCCCGGTCGAAACCGATCTTGTTCAGTAAACCGGGTGGAGACCCAGTCTTGTTAAGTGGTTTTTTGGGCGGGCCACAACAGATCCAACCCTTTAATAGGTTTAGTTTTCTTTCACTAGGCTGGAGCCCATGACCCGGCTCATAACAAAAACAAAAACCCTAATCTATCATCTTCAACCTCTGGACATTATGTAGCCGCCAACCACACTACTTCAACCTTTAGCCACCGCAGCTTTAAGCTGCAGCTACATGCATTGCCGGCAGGAGATGACGGTAGGTTTTCCGTCCACCTCCTCTCGTCGACCTCCTAAGCAGTGACCCTTCCTTTATTTATTTATTTATTAAATGCAATTGCTGCAGCTAGTGGGCTTTATACCCCACTGCCGCAGTTACGGAGACACCGACGAGAAGTTTTATTCGTCCTTCCGGCGCCAACCTCCCCTCAGTCGATGGATCTTAAACCGGTGAGGCTATTCAATTACCAAATGGCGACTTCACAGGTTCCTTCAAATCCCTCCCTCCATCACAGCAAAGTTTGAGAAAGAATAGGATAAGAAAATTTCCAATGCTCATTATAGCACCGAATCAATTCGTGAGAGAGGTGAAAACAAAACCCAAAAATGAAGCTTTCTCCATTCATGCGGCAAGGTTGAAGTCAGATAGCTTAAACTCAAAACAAACCTTAGACCCAAAACATATGCATATTGTACTGTGTTGATTTTCATGAATAACAAATAGATCAAAGAGATTGATATCAAAATTTCTTTTTAAGAAGGCGCTATTTTATTCTTTCACAGCAAGATAAAAACACATATGCGAAAGTATATATAAAACTAAATATACATTAACTGCATATTTTATTGAGATCATAAAAAGTTTATAACCTGATGCTCTAATACCACATGTTAAATATTTTTAACATGACATTAATAATTGAATTTTGGATTTTCTATGATCTACAAAAATAAAACAACAATATGAGAAAAGTACATTTTTCCCTCTGATTGATGAAGAATTACACTAACTATGAGAGAATGATTACCCTAACAATTTTTGTCTCACAAATGTCTCCCAATGACTAGAAGCACTCTAATATTGTATTTGAGAACCCTTGAACTTCCCAGTCAGGGGTGTTCATCCGGATTTCGGATTTGGGAATCCAGAACCCGGATTCAAAATTAAGAAAATCCGGAACTCGGATTCAAAATTTTCTTAAACTTTTTTTTAAAAAAAATTCAAAAGTATTAATGAACAGGCCTACTCCCAGTGCTATTTATAAACTTCCGACCATCAACAAATTTAAGAGTTTGTGTTTAACTATAATTAGAGATATAGAGTTTTAATCTTATCTCTTAAGAGTAATTTTTATCCCTTCATAACTCAAATGTTAACCGATTATGTTTTGAACTATTTCAAACTGATAAGTTGAGTGTGTAGGATACAGTTTAAATAAAACTCTTACAAAACTCTCTCGCTTCTGCACCCACCAATGACTCCACCATGGCCCTATCTTCTTCATTCACCCAGAATTTCTTACCCATCTTTAGCCTACCACAATTATCCTACAAAACCCTCACCAAGATTCTCAAACTAACAAACTTTGGAGAATTCAAGTGCACCAAATTAAACGCAAAAATACAAATATAGGTAAAAAGCCATAAACACTTCATCAACGGAAACAAATATCAAAATCCAAGTATAGAACTATATCTGTTAATTGGTGATATTGAAACTACCCTAAAATTTAGTAGATTTCAAAAACATATCTCCACCCATTTAAACTACCTCTCCAAAAATCAGATCAGTTCCCAATGAAGCTCATTTCTTACTTTGAATCACAAATACGAGTCACGACATTTAACCAGAAGATTTTAAAGAATCTAGGCCTACCAAACTAGAAAATAGTTCAGTTGATTTCATTTCAAAGCTCAAATTTTAAGAGTGAAAGAAATTGTTTGAAGAGTCGAGAAGTTTCAGACTTAAAAGTAATAGACACCTGAAAATTGAGATTGAGATTCGAGATCCACGAGTCTCACCTGACTACCACAAACACATGTTACACACCAAACAAGGAGACTGGTTTCAGCCTCAGATGAGTCAAATCTGAAAGACGGTTCTTTCTGAATCTTTCTGCACTTTTCATACTTTTCTGAATCTTTCTGCACTTGACAGATGAAATGATAGTTGGTCTGCAATTTACAAGAAAGAAAAATGAAACGACAGTCGCTTAGTTACCATTTTCTTGAGGGGATACCAGATATGAAAAATTTTTCTTTTACCATCTTTAGAATCAATCATCATCTCACTATTTCTTCTTTGGTATTAAATGATAAATAGTTATTTATTTATTTAAGTAATATCGCGCGCATTAAAAGATATACAAGAATGATAAATAAGAGAATAATAAATAACACTTCATCCTAATATGCGCGATCCATTCCTATAGATGAAGCATGTCAATTGTGCCAAGACATTTTGGCACCATATAGGGAGTAATTATAATTCACTTTCAAGTAATGAATAATGAATATCGCAAAATTCAATGAATGCACCTGGGCCCTTTTGCTGATCAGCCAATCAAATAAAATTCATTATATAAAAAAAGAATATTTATGATGAATTATTTGCGATGAAGATAACTAATTATTATGAAAATAAACTCATTTTAATAAAAAATAACTGGTCACAGATAATCAGTTTTCTTGTAGTAAAATTTTACAAATTTTTAAAGAATTTACTTTTTTTAATTATTTCTCAAAAAATTCTGTCTCCCATTGCAAAAAGGTAGCACATGAAACACGTTGTACATTGAAAAATCTTCTTATCTCTTTAAGAAGAATTATTATAAATGCATTTTTTTTTTTTGGTTTTTCATTCGACGGAATTATAACTATTAATTTGCATATTGGAGTGCTAAGTTCACAAAAAGCTTTCAGAAAATAAAGTTGACAAATTGATGTTGCTAAATATGTACTGTGTGATATGTTTGATATATATATATATATATATATATCTTTGTTTACATGAACTAACTTTTTTCTTTTGTCATAAAGAATAATTAAGCAAAACACCTATGTTTCTTATATTTGTTTGTTTTTTTTTTCTAAGGCAAATCATGTTGGGGCTGCATAGAGACAGAATGTTAAATATTATTGGCAATACCTGATCTTCTAATTACATACTCATGTTTTTTATCGTAGACATCATATCTAAAGATAACTAGTTATCATATGAGGATTTAAGAGACTCTACACAGGGAAAATCATTATGGCTGCCTCTAAAGCTGAAAGCAATGTTGAAGACAAAGAGGCTTTCGAGTTGCTAGCTATTTTTAGGAGAAGGCAATTATGTGCTAACATGCAGGGGATTCCGAAACTCATGGTAGAAAGTGATAACAAGATTGTTATGGAAGTTTTACAATCATATATATTGAGACAAATAAGCATACGGACCAAGAGGTGCACACCACCAAGACAAACTTGCGGACAGAGCAGGTGTTTCCTCCTGCACAACCACAAGCAATGGCTCCTGCCACAAATGGACAAGCACTTGCCACAAGGATCACAAGCCCAGTGTGTCTAATGTATTAATATTCTCTTTTATTTCTACATTACTTTGTTGTTGAGAACTTGTATAAATACATGTGTGTTCTCTGATTGTAAAAGTGAGGAAGAATGGAGCAATGAAAATCGCATTTCAAGAAGTCCCTCTTCTCTTATGCATTCTGTTGAGCACTACATGTGCATATCAATATTCCTCTGTTTTCTCATGTCTTAGCATGGCATTAGAGCCAAAATAAGACCAACTTCCCTCTCTTCTCCTCAAAACAAAAAACCCTAACCCCTATATCCTCCTTCTGTCTCTGTGACACCCCGTACCCGTAAGGGGGGTCCTGAATATCAACCTGTTTGACTTGGATCTGTTTTCATCTACAAATTCTATCTAAAAATATATCTGATCAAATCCACAAATAATTCCTCATCTCCAAATTTTAAAGAACAATTAAATTCTAAATATCCATAAAGTCCATACATTAAATAAAATAATGCTATCATATAGGGTCCACAAACTTCCCATCAAAATATCCTACTAACACTTTAATCTAAACATGCTAAATAACGTAACCACAAAATAATAAATATCGTCTTCACTTCAACCCCAAAGATGACCGCCTATCCTGGTCTCAATCTATTAACCTTGGTCCTCAGGCGAGACCTCTACTTCATTTGAAATGTATATAGATAAGGGGGTGAGTTTATCCACAACTCAGTAAGCAAAACACCTATACTAGTATGTAAATCATGAGCATTTTAATAAAATCCTTAAGCATGTAACGGAAAAACTTTTATTCCAAGTAAACAATTCCAAAACTTATAAACCCATTCCAAAAACTGAGCGAACCTTTATTTTTCATAAAGTATACACAAAACTAACTTTTTTATACTCAAATCACTTTGGCAAAAATAACTGTAACATTTCATCCATTCTCAAACATATACCATATTTAACCCCTGTGGTAGGGTTGTGCTATCCCTGGTGGCCAAACCAGACAGTATCATATTGTGAGATTTTCCCTCATTCGTTCTCGGAGCCCCGATTGTGCACATAGGAAAGAAACACATAAAAAGGATCACTTTGTTTCCAAAGTGATTGCACTCGTATCATATTGTATCATGGAGGTACCAACCATATCACGTGAATCCATATAATCATATCCGAAATATATTCAGAAATAAAGACAAACAGATAAGTGTGCCAAAGGTTTTTCCGTAAACATATCATATTAAGCCACTTGTTTTTTTTTTACTTTCTTATCCATTTCCATACAAGCCAAAAACACAACAAAACATATTATTTTACATGCACAAGATAGCATCAAAAATTAATGTTCGCTCTTATGCGTAGTTCAGAAACATGTCAAATATTGCTCATGTCTACACATTTCATGTCAAAAGAAAATTTTCTCTATCATATAAATTTTTATGAGCGAATGCATAAAACGTATACTGAGGTTGTTTTTCACATTTTTCTTAAAAAAAACAGAACATGCACATTTTATAAAAACCAACCTCAAACAAATTTTTCTTTTCATGTAAATCTAGGATAAGAGCCCCGCTTACCTGACTCCTGTAGCGAATTATCAAAATTTCGAGTCCGATCTCTAAGATTCTCGTCGCCTATTTGAAAAAAAAAAACTTAACATTAACGGCCAGCAAACCCAATCTATAAGTATAAAAATGGTAATCTAAAGTTCCTAATCTAAAAAATTTTGCAACACTCCTTTCTTCAAACTACACTAGCTTAAAGCGTTATAATTTACTACAAATATCAAGTCAAACAACACCCATAACGGGCTGACCAGCCCCAACAATCCGGGTTGTTATCCCACGCTCACATGAACATATATTCCTAATTTTCCAGCTTACAACCCAACGAGGCAGTCACCCAAAAAAAATCATTTAGCAACAAAATAATTGACCTCAACACCACCAATCGGTCTAGCCAGCCAAACAACATTTTACTCGATTAAAACCAACCAGCCAAACAACATTTTTCTCGATTAAAACCAACTAGCCAAATAACAGCCACAAGGATCCAGAATTTCCCAACAAAACCAGCCATTAATCATCCACCCCAACTAGCATATATTAACTTAAAACATTCTCAATCAATAACTGGAGTGATACACGGGAAAACAACAACCAAAGTATCACTAAAAAAAAATTTACATCCCTCAGACTTCTCTATGTAAAAATTTTGGTTCGGCAAATTAACGTTTTACGCTAGATAATTCCCTTAACAGAAATCTATCCAAAGAGTCTTGAACCTTACCTAAAAATGAAGAACAGCCCACAAGAAACCGAAGCTTAGAAGATGAATCCTTGCTTCCCCAAATGCTCGGCTACCACCCACGAAAAATGCTAGATTAACAGTGGCTAAAACCCCCAAACCGAACCCCTTTAATTTAGATGAAATTCCAGAAAAGTTGAGAGGTTTAGATCAACTTAACGAGGAGATGAATGGGTGGCCGCAACAGAGGAGATCGGCGGCAGAGAAAAACCCAAAAATAGGGGTATTCCCGTAGAGAGAGAGAGAGAGAGAGAGAGAGAGAGAGAGACCGGTGAAGTGAAACTGACCGCGAGAGGAGGGAACTCCATTTGATGCAACCGCTGGACGTGGCAAACGGTTGAGTGAAAATCGGAAGAAACCGAGGGAAAACAGGGGACTTGGAACTGTCGGGTGCCGAAGGAAAGAAAGGAAAAGAAAGGAAAAGAAAGAAGAAGGGCGGAAAAACTAATACCTGGGGTGAAACGGCGCCGTTTTGGTGAGCTGGGCCGGGTTCTTGATACCCTAGAATGGGTCTGGGCTGCGGGCTGCGGCTGCGGGCCTTACAGTCTCTCTAATAGGCTTTCCGGAAAACTCCACTGGAGACGAAAACTCAAATATCTCCCAACCACCCCTTGCATTCTCACCTCTTCCGAACGCCTCCATTGTTAACTCCTTCTCCCATTTGGTCTCTATCAAACTCACACTTCACAACTACCTTCTCTAGAAGGCTCAAGTGGTTTCGTTTTCAAAGGGGCATCAGTTGTTTTGCTACGTTGATGGCTCCCTTCCTTCACCCTCGCCCACCATAGATGACCTTCCCAATCCAGATCACTCGAAATGGCTTCTTCAAGATGAACTGATTATTTTCACTCTCAACTCTTCCTTGTCCGACTCTGTACTCGCACAAGTTCCCTCTTGCACAACCTCTCACGAGGTCTGGTCGACTCTACAGAGCGTGTTTGCGGCTCAGTCATCTGCGCACATAATGCAGACTTAATCCTAACACGCAACACTCAAGAAAGGGTCATCTACCATTTCTGAATATTTTAACAAGGCCACATCGTTGGCAGCAACTTTTGGTGCTGCCGGCCAACCTCTTTCTCCATCTGGGTTCATCATCTATCTCTTAGTTGGCCTTGGGTCCGAATACGAGTCGATTGCCACCTCTTTAACCACTCGGCCTGACTCACTTTCAACTCCTCAAGTTTACAGCTATTTGTTAAACCACGAGTCTCGTATTGTGCATCAAACTAGCAATCTCCTTGCAGGTACTCCTATGGCAGCTCACTTATAACCACTCGAGCACCTTCTGGTTCAACAAACAATCCTCCCAACAGAGGCAGAGGCAGAGGTCGTCGAGGTCGTGGTGGTTAAAGAGTAGGTTTCAACCCATCTCACAACAGACCTGATAACCGCCCTCTGTGCCAAGTATGCCAATAACCAGGTCACACCGCTTTGGTTTATCACTATCTTTTTAATCACTCATACCAAGCCGCACCTCCTCCCTCCTTCACAGCCCACCATATAGCCTTCCTAAACCAACCACCTCCCTATAATGTTTAGTTTCCCGACACCGCTGCAACAAACCATTTTACCTTAGATTTCTCCAACTTAAACCTAGACTCCATGTTGTATCAAGGCTTCGACCAAGTTAACATCGGTGATGGCTCGTCGCTTCCCATTCAAAACATTGGTGCTACTCACCTTCATTCCAATAATAGCAAATTCCTTCTCCCTCAATTACTTCATGTCCCTCTCATTACAAAAAATCTTCTTTCCATTCATCAATTTTATTTAGATAATTTTGTGTTTTTTGAATTTCACTCTAATTATTTTTTTGTGAAGGATTTGTACACCCAGGAACCTCTTCTTCGAGGCCACGTTAGAAATGGACTTTATGAACTATCCATGGATGCCACAGGATCCTCCTCATCTTCTACACCTGAAGCCTCACCTCAAGTTTTCCTTGGTACCCGGACCTCCACCTCAACTTGGCATACACGGCTTGGTCACCCGTCTTCTTGTATTCCAACCTCTTAACAAAATTTCTCAATCTCTTGGGATTAACCATGGCATCACTTGTCCATATTCTCACCCACAAAATGGCACCATTGAAAGAAGGCATCGACATATTGTAGAAATGGGCCTATCCCTTCTAGCACATGCTTCGGTTCCCCACAAATATTGGCTCAAAGCATTTCTAACTGTAGTTTTGTTAATCAATCATTTGCTAGTTCCCACTTTGCAAAATGCATCCCCTTTCCAAACTCTTTTTCATGTTCACCCCGACTACAATTTTTTATGGACCTATGCATGCTTGTGTTGGCCCTTTAATTGACACAACTTAAAATGTCGGTCCAAACCATGCATTTTTATGGGCTATAGGCCCGATCACAAAGGTTATAATTGCCTTCATCTCCATAGGGGCTGCACCTACACTTCTCGAGATGTTCAATTTTATGAGACCATTTTACCATTTTCCATGCCTAATTCTCCTGCTCAATCTCACTTACCTCACACAGATCCTACTCCAAACAACTCATCCTATTCTCGGTCTTCCTCTCATGACTCTCTTAAACCCACTCAGCCCGCATGCCTCACTCCCAAGCCCATCTCTCAACTCCCGGCCTTTGTTTCCCTCCCTCACTGAAACACAACACCAGGCCTCACCTCAACAGGCCCACTCGGAAGCCAGGCCCAATCCCACCCCCAACTCATCCCACTTACCCCACACGACGTCGTCCTTTCTCCTGGATTCATCTCCCTCACATAACTCTTCTCCCTCGGCCAACCTTAGGGTTTCCCCATCTCCTTCACCAACCAATCCCTCTCATGCCTCAAATCATCCCATGGTGACCAGGTCAAAAAATTGTGTTTATTGACCTCTTCTTCACACCGATGGCATAGCGCCTTGGCCCCCTTTGATGTCATCTACGAATCTCACCGTCTCCACACCCTTCATCATTCTTGAAGAACCTACATCCTTTACTAAAGCCTCCACATACTCTGAATGGCGCTCAGCCATGGCCACCGAATCCCAAGCCTTGCTTGATAACCACACCTGAGATCTGGTTCCCCCCTCTCCTACCTTTAACGTACTCAACTTCAAGTGAGTGCTGAAGACCAAACGCCACACTGATGACACCCTTGAGCGTCGCAAGGCCCGACTTGTGGCCAAAAGGTTCCATCAATAGACTGGTTTGGACTTCACCAAAACAAATAGCCCAATTGTTAAACCGGTCACCACTTGTTTGATCATTTCTCTTGTAGTTACCTCTCATTGGCCATTGCACCAGTTGGATGTTCTGAACGCGTTCCTACATGGAGACTTGGAAGAGGCTATGTTCATGTAGCAACCCCCACAATAGGACGTAACATTTTAACATATATGGTGGCCGCATATTAATTTCTCAGAAATGAATAGCCCCTCCCAGCGGCCGATGCACTAAGGAGATGGCACAAATGTGTTGTACATTTGGATTTTCTTTCTTTTAATTTATTGGTGATTTGATTATATATATATATATATATGCGTTCATTTTAATTTATTTTATTTTATTTTGATTTTGCCTCCTATCGAATTTCTCAACAAGTACCATATATTGTTTCTGATATATAATTAGCACAATTATATTCTATGATCAATATTAGTATATATTTCTAAGGATGAAACCAGATCAAGAACATAAAATCGAAATATTAACATTTTTATTTGCATCAGCGTACATGAACACACCTCATGTACATCTGATAAATTAATTAATTTACAATAATTTAATCAAGCCTTCAAAAGTTAAAACTGTACTATAACACATGAGACATGCAGTACTAGAAATCAAATAGATCGAGACACCAAACGTTTTTTAGTTTCCTACGTACATGATCACAATGAAAAACAAATAATTAATGAGTCGCCATATCTACGTGCAGCTAATTAATGAAGCATCGGTCCATGCATTGATTATTATACAAAGCTAGTGATGGGGGCAAGGCTCTCCAGAAATTGGGATGTATGTGCAAGGATTAGGCCCCGAAGGTGTCACCGGAATGCAATCCGGAAATGAGATGGCTGCCTGGATCTCCACACCGTATCTTGGATTTCTGCCACTGCCAGCCATCGGCCTGATGGCCTGACCAAGATCAGGCATGACCATGCAAATTAAGAACAAAACCATCACCACTTTTGCAGTATTAATACTGCTCGAAAGCTTGTTTATCCTCAAGCAGGTCATTGTTTCTATGAAGAAATCAAGAAAGGATATTGTGATATACATGTGATAATGGTAAGAGATCGATCGAGCAGCTAGCTAGGACGTTGGAATTAGAATTTGATGTACATGATGTATCTGATCTCACTAGTGCTAGCCATATAAAATATATATATATATAGGGTGATGATCATGATCATTGAATTCAGGAAAAATTTCGCACCATTTTCCAGGAAAGAACGAGCTGCCGAATTAGGGTTTGCCATTTGCTATATACGTGAGATCCCAGATTTACGTGTATTTTTACATATTATTTTATTCTTATTTTTAATTATTTTAATTTATTTTAATAATATTATTAATCGTGTTTTATTTGTTTAATATATTTATTTGAGCTATTAATTAGTTAATAGTGAGTTACATTATTTTTTCATATTAATTAAAATGTGAGATAATTATTTTAATGATTAGAATTTAATTTCCTTTATTTTAATATGTGAGTTTATTTGATGTGTTTTTATTTATTATTTTATCTTAAGTAGTCTCTGCGTTTAAATTAATTTATTCAGCTCTCTGTTTTGGAATTCTTTTTATTAGATCAACTCTGTGAACTAAGTTGTGGGGACTGGATCTCGTTTATTTCCTTCACTTTTTCTTTTTCTTTCCTTCTTCCCCTGCTTCCCCAGCCCGTGCGTGAGCCTCTCCCCTGCTTCCTCTCTCTCCCGTCGTTTCTTCCATCTCCACCCAGCGCCGCCGTCGGCCACCCACCGGCGACACCATCCAGCCCAACCTCACCCCCACATGCCAGCGAGTCCAATGATACCGGTGGTGTGACCTCCGGTCATCCCACCGCCCCTCCACGACCACAAACCCGAAATAGATATTTTGGATTCTCTTTCATTTTCCGACCACCGTCGGCCACCCCTTGGCACCGGCGACCTACCAGCAGCCTCCCCTCACTCCGGCGAGCATAACCCACCGCCCAAAGCCACCCAAATCGGTCGTCCGGCCACCGTAGGTCTCACCTCTGCCACCAAAAGGTCCCACTTTCTTAGCCGACCAACCCTCTAGCTCAGTTTCTCCATCCATGGCCCCACCTCCCATGTATGAGCATAAATCCGAAAAAGGGTTTCCACCCATTTTGAGCTCGATCTACCACCTTCCGGTGGTTGTGCCACCACACCACCACCTCCATAAGATTCTCCACTTTCCATTGAGTGTTTCCCTAAATTTTGGTGTCAAACCAAACACTCTAGCCCAACGTACAAAGTGTCTAGCTGTAAACGCTGTGGACTGGCGTTTGCTCAATAATCCCATTTTTACCCGCTGTAAGTACTTTCCAAACGAATTTTGAGATTTAAATATATTTTGCATTAACAACTCTGTGTTTGGTTGATAATTGGATTTATTAAATGTTAGATATTTATTCGTGGTGTTATGCATTGTGTAATTGAACACTTGTTTATGTGTATGTTGATATTGGGATTTTAATATGAGATTTGGTGCTTGGATTCTAATGTGAGCTGTGATTTCCGAATTGAAGAATTTTAATGGTTTTTGGCTGAGTCATAACGAGGATGGCAATACATAACGTCCGTTGTGATCAGCGTGTGTGTGGATGACATAATGGGGATGGCGATATGTAATGCCCATTATGGTTATTGTGTGTGTATTTCATATGGGGGACGGCGACACATAACGCCCGCTATGAAATGTGTGTAAGTCATAATGGAGACGGCGATACATAATGTCCATTATGATTGATAGTGTATAGATGACATAACGGGGACGACAATACGTAACGCCCATTATGGTCATTGGGTGTGTATTTCATATCAGGGACGGCGATACGTAATGTCCGCTATGGAATAAGTGTAAATTAATCATAATGGGGACGGCGATACGTAACGCCCATTATGATTAGTGATATGTGTATATCATATCAAGGACGGCAATACGTAATGCCCGGTATGACTAGTTTTGCGAATACTATTTTCTGGGAAATGATGGATGGTTTCTATTGGAGTTTTATTGTGATTAAAATGAGATTTTGGCATGTGTTATTTTATTTATTTTGAGGAATATGATTTTAAGTTTCATGCATAAGGTATCATGTTCATGAGTGATGTTGTTATTGTTGCATGAGTATATTTTATATCTTGTGGTTTGGTTGAGTTGTACTTATGTGCGATGCCATTTTGGCATAGTAGTTTTTGGATGCAGAGTTTTGTAGAGGCTGAGCCTGAGGAGGCGACTCCGCTATTGAAGTATTCTTATTATAAATTGTTATCTTAGAAAATTGTTTCCCCTTTTTATAAATATATATTTTATGATTTATCTTTCGGATGACTGTATTAAATCTCCTATTGGAGAATTTATGTTAAATTAGTTTGTAAAATAAATCTAAAAATTATGTTATTTAGCTAATGACTTAATTTATCCGCTGCTTTTATTTATGCATGTCACATGACCACACACTTAGCACTTGACGCTAGGAGTGCGTGACATGTGTTGTCAGCATCCCGACACCTCGATTCCCGTATTTATTTTAAGGAAAATTTAGGGGCGTCACAATAGATATACATATATATATGTATGTATGTATATATATACATATATATATATATGTATGTATAATATGCGTCATCCATGCTTTATGTGATAAGGCCGATCAAGCTCTTAATATGTCTTGAGGCTATGTTATTTAATAGATATTATTCATAAAAAGTTAGATACTGTTTTTAAATTATTTTATTATTATTTATTAATAAGCCAAAATACTGATCTTAACATCTAAATGAAGACGTAAAGATTCACTTTAGAGTTTCTTCTGCGCTTAATTTCCCTTCCTTTAACCTTCTCAACAGTTCCTTTGTGAGCGTCTTTTTAACAAATTCTCTCACTACAACAAATTTGAACTTTTGTAACAGTTTGGAATTTGTGATAGTCTTCAAGCCGTCACTAAAATCCATTTTCTATGATGATTTTTTAGAACCATCACTACAAACAATTGCTAGAAATTTTTTTTACGTTCGAACGAAGACGATTTTACATTCAAACATTAAGTGTGTACTTTCAAATGATGTGATATTGATGTTTGAATGTTAATTTTTTTGGCACCAACATTCGAATTATATGAAATAACATTCGAATGTTTAGATTTAATTAAAAAAAAAAAAACTTTGACAACTTATTTTGCTACTTTGACACCTTAGATTAATTTCTTTATTCATATTTTGATACATTTTAATTTTTTTTCTTTATTTAATAGTGTAGGATTTGATTATTAGACTGAATTGATATTTATTTATTTTTTAAATATTTTAAAATGATTTAAATATGAATAAAGAAATTAAAATAAGATTCTACTTTAGCGGGGTCTTATGCGTGATTCTGACACCCGTAGCCAAAGTTATGGCCAAAATACTGAAACGCACCTAAAACTCCCACAATTAGAAAGAGATCACGATCACTTCCGGCCTTTACGCTGATCTGCCAATTCATGGTACCTCAGCGCCATTAACGTGCAATTAGACAACTCAGCATCATCTGTCTCATATCCCCCTGCATCAAAATCATAATTAATTTTATTTTTACTATAGCCAGTTGTTCTCTTGCTAGAGTTTAGCCTAGTACAAAGGTTTCTCGAGTTCCTCATGATGTGTGAATATATTTCTTAACTTTTATGGTTTGACTCCAATTTTCTGGTTTGTGTCCATTTGAGAGCTAATTTTAAAATCAATCTTTATTTATTAACTTTCCCTTTGTATGAAGCATGTATTACTAGCTTGAAGCATTTGTCCATCTAAAATCAATCTTAGGAAATGAAAGAATCATAGTGTATTTTTGCTTCTATTAAGTTATTTGAATTGACCTTTTGAGTTTTTAGAACTAAAATATGTTTCCCTATAAATAATGTTTCTAATTGAATCAAGATGTGCCTAGAAAATAACGATTAGCAGTATTTCAATTAATTTTTTGTTAGGATATTACAATGTTTCTTACCAATAGTCTCTGTAATGAATGACTATATTGCAAATTCTGGAGCCACTCTGTAGTGAATGACTTATTAATATATATATATATATATATATTGCAAATTCTGGAACCACTCAGATGTTGATTTGCATGTTAGAGGCCTTTTCGTGCATGTGTTTTATGGAATGTTTGACTTTGCATTAGCTCTTAATGAGATATTAGAACATTGGAACATCAAAGCATAGATGGGATAAAGGGTCCAATTAGTTTGGTTTGATGAGTATTAATGACTCCCAAAAGATAGTATAATGTACACAGCATATATAGTAGCCTCTATTTTCTCTTTTTATTGTAACTTTTTTTTTCTTTTGCTTTTAACTTGAAGGCGGGTAAATACATAGGATCACTACAAGAAATTCAGCTTTCACCTTCTCCATTTCCTGTCTTGCAATATTCTCTGAACTATGTGCACTCAAGTTTCACCTTTTTGACCCCAATGCTGCACGCATTATAGCAAAAAACTTTAGATACAGAACATAATATACTTCATAAAAATATATACTAACTTGTAGTTTGTTTTATTTTTTTACACATTTTTTAGTTCCCAATTCTATCTACTTGGTGCTACTCCCCTTGAACTGATGCATATAGTTATCCAGCTTATTGAAGTCAAGAGGGTTTCTCTCTCTGCATTAATGGAAGAAACATTGTCACTAATACATTAAGAAGATAATTAGCAAATAAAAAAAATATGAGATAATTGGAAAATGAAGAACTTACAATGATTGCTCTATGTTAAATACCGTATGATAGTCTTAGTTTCCAGTCCATAAAAGTTAAGACTCATTATTTTTACATTTCTAGACAGGGATATCAGGTTTAGCTCACACATTCGAGGTGCAGGAGAACCCCACATAATTTTATCCTCAACATCCCATTGGCTAATAGGGATAATGTGAAGTCTAAGCTCTAATTAGCTCAACAAGGTCATAAATTCATTTTATATATGATCACCATGTTTGCTGAAATGAATGAACTTGCAGTAGTGCAATCAAGCTAGTCAACGTTTATGTAGGATGTAACGCCCCAATGGAAGGCCCAAACCACATTGTCTATACTCCAAAAATACTAGTCAATAATACAATTGAAGCCTTATAAAGAGCAAGAACTTCTCATTCTCAAGTAATGTAGGATCTCATACACCACCTACCCTTATCCATATCATATGGGGTATCACAATTTACCCCTCTTAATGCCCAACACCCTCGTCGGGCCCTTTCAGGGTAGGTGGCACGGCTCAAGTCCCACATTTCTGGTTGGGATAGGCTCTGATACTGTAACGCCCCGGTCCCGAAGGTCCAGAGAGTTAGGTCATTTTCCTTAAATCATCTCAAATAACACCAATTCATATATTCCAAATTCTCCAATAACCAACTGATATAAAAAGGGCACTCCATAATTGATTAACAAATATTTATGAAACTCTTTTCAAGAAAACTAAACATAAACCTTAATAAAATCAAATGACTTCAAATACTTGCAACAAACCAAAACTTGACTTACTAAAATAATCAACAAAGATAATTTTTTTTTTTTATTAAGACTCAAGAAAACTTGTATCCACGAGCACTTATTCTCCTATGATCACCAAGCCTCTCTAGTAATGGCTACCCTTGCTGAAATTGCACTGAACCATCTCAACTATCTGAAAAATGTTATTAGAGGAGGGGGTGAGTTATCCACAACTCAGTAAGCAAAGAACATATACTAATGTGCAAACATGAGCATTTACCAAAATTCAGAATGTAGAACGAAATATTTCTTACTTTTCAGAAAAATGCAGAAGCAGGTTACATTATCAAAAATCAGAGCGAAAGTTTAATATAAACAAAAACAGAAAATCCTTTTGACATAGCATAACTGAAACGTCTTATCAGAACAGAAATACCATATTTAACCCCCGTGGTAGGGTTGTGCAAATCTCGGCGGCCAACCGAGCAAAAACAGAATATGAATCTTCCCCTTATTATTCTCGGAAGCTCCGAGTGTGCACACAGGAAAGACCACGCAGAAAACCACTTTGCAACCAAAGTGGGTGCACCGGAAACAGAATAGTTCGTACCAACCCAGGACTAAACAAAGTGAAACAGAACTGGAATGTTATGCCAGAGGTTTCAGAAATCATATCATATCATACCCAAGTACAGAATTTTTCCAAAACAAGAACAGAATCAGATCGTAAATATCATTTATACAGAAACTTTCATATTCGCTCTTTTTCAGTTCGAAAAATAGAATGCAACAAAATAGCTCATGTCTACACCAGTTCATGCCAGAAAATATTTTATTCTTATACGATTTCTTATGCATATGCGAAACAAATCCGAGGTGATTTCAAAATTTCTTTTCGTAACTAAAACATGCATATTTTCCAAGATAAATCTCAGTTCATACTTTTAATGTAAAGTCTAGCATAGGAACCCCACTTACCTGAATTTCTTAACTTCTGAATTATCCTCAAATAAGCTGAACAAAATCAATCTTCACCTATAAAATTGACACTTACTCCCATAAATAAAATAATCGATCAAAATTTTGATACTAAAAATCCTATTCTAATTCCTCAAAACTCAAAATCCTAAAAATCTTAATGTACCAATATTTTATCAAGAATCTTGATGATCATTGAGAAAACTTAATTGGGTAACAACCCAAATGCCCATATAATTAAGAAAATCAAAGCTTTAACTATCTTTGAAAAACAGCATCCTATGCTAACATAACGAGAGCTGAGAAACCAAAAATAATATAAAATCTTTCTATTACAATAAAATTATTTAAAATCCGCTGAGGCCTGCGAATTAAAAATAAGAGACCACTTGTAATTTACAACTCAAAGGTTTCACAACAAAAACCTTTCGGATGCAGCAAAAAATATTAATAGATAAAACAGAAGAAAAGAAAATTTTTAAATGAAACTCCCGACACTTTAAGCAAAGTCTAACGTGAAAAAAAACAGAAACCATGAAACAAAACTTGATGATAACAACGGCAGCAGTGGTGTCCGAACTCACCGAAAGGAGTCACGCACAGCGCTGGCGTCAGTGAGTAAAAGCTGGAAACGAGAAGGGAAGGACGGGCTTAACGTGACAAGGTCGGCGTTTTCTGAGGTCCTCCTAAAGGACGTCGGTAATTCCACATTGCCGTGGCTGGTGGTGCCGAGCTGGACAAAGCAAGCGGCGATAAGGGTGCTTTGTTTTAGGGAACGAAAACAGGGGACGAACGGGGAGGCTAAGAGTGGGGCACGGCTGGGGCAGTGCCTAGAGTGCACGACGGGGTTTTGTGCGTGAAGAAGGGGCTGCTATGGGTTGCACTGAGCAGTGCGGGAAGGATGTTAATGGTGGCTACGCAAGGTTGTGTTTCCGTGATGAAGATAGCGCAAAGGAGTTGTTCCTGCATGAGGTTAGCGGCGGCACAAGGTTTTTCCTATGCGTGAGGGGTAACAGCCACTATAGATATATATATATACATATATGTGTGCTTGAGAACCCTAAAGGAACGTATACGCGGAGTGCTCGACCAGTGAACTCCGAGAAATCTGGAGTTGATGCCGTGATCCTAGGTGATACGGGAGAGTGGGCGGGTGCTGAGATGTAAAGAAGAAAAAAGAAGAAATTAATAATAATAAATAAATAATACTGATACGTAGTAGCAGGATCAAGCGTAAAGAGAAAAAATATACAAAACTGAAAACTTGAGAAGAAAACCAGATAAGGAAACTGTAAGGGAGGGGGACATGCGAAGAAAGGAATTAAGACTCTAAAAAATGATACAAGAAAAAAATAAATAAATAAAGGGCAACGTATTCTAATAATGGACAATTGCCGAGAAAATGTGGAGATTGGAAGAAGGGAAGTTTAGAAAAATATGCGTGGCGAAGGATTCGAAAAAATAAAATTTTAAAGAGTTTGGACTCAAGAGTCCATTGATATAAATAAATAAATTAATAATAATAATAAATAAATTTTAAAAGCAAAAAGGTTTCGAAAATTGGGTGTTACAGATACCATTTGTAACGCTCCAATAGAAGGCCTAAACTACATGGCCTATACTCCAAAATGACTAGTCAATGATATAATTGGAGCCTCATTAGAACCTTGTAAAGAGCAAGAATTTCTCCTTCCCAAGTAATGTGGGATCCCATACACCACTCACATTTATCCTTATCATATGGGATGTGAAATCCCAGATTTACATGTATTTTTACATATTGTTTTGTTCTCGTTGTTGATTGATTTAATTTATTTTAATATGATTGAAATTAAATTCTTTTATTTTATTAAGAGATTTTAATTGATGTGTTTTCTTTATATTAATTATTGTTTTGTAATTAAATTGCGCTTTGGTTTAAATTATTTTATTGTTGGACTTTAAATATTTTATTTTATTAATAATGGAATTGTAGTATTTTCAATCAGCTTTTATTTAATTTGTTGTACTCTTTTCTAATTGGACTTCTTTTTCTTTCTTTCCCTTTCTCTTTTTCTTTATTTTTATTTTTCTTTTTCTTTTCTTTTTTCCTGCATTTTCGACCCTAGACCCGCGCGAGCCCCTCCCCGTTTCTCCCATCGCCACCTAGTGCCGCAGTCGGCCACCCTCCGGCGACACTGCCCAGCCCACGACCTTCCCCACCCGCCGGCGAGTCCAGTGGCACCGGAGGTGTCGTCTCCGGCCACCCCACCGCCCCTGCACAGCCCCCTACTCGAAAATGAGTTTATTGGCTTTTCCTACATTTTTCGGCCATCGCCGACCACCCATGACGCCGGAAACCTACCAGCAACCTCCCGTCACTCTGGCGAGTATAACCCACCGCCTAGAACCACCCAGTTCTGCCACTTGCTCCTCCACCCAAAATGGGTTTTCAAATAGAAACATCTTCACCGGGCTGCCGTCCGGCCACCGTTAGCCTCACCGCTGCCACCAAACCACTCCCACACCTCAGCCGACCACCCCCTAACTCAGCTCCTCAAACTACGGCCCCACTTTCCCTGTAAAACCCCAAATTCGAAAATGGGCTTCCACCCATTTTGAGCCGATCCGCCACCTTCCGGTGGTTGCATTGCCACACCACCACCTTCATGAGATTCTCTACCCTTCATTGAGTATTTTCCTAAATTTTTGTGTCAAACTGAGCATTTTAGCCCAACGTACAAAGTGACTCGCTGTGAACACTGTGGATCGGCATTTGCTCAATGATCTAGTTTTTACCCGCTGTAAGTATTTTCCAAATGAATTTTAAGATTTAAATATATTTTTGCATCGACAAATATTATATTTGTTTGATGTTGGGATTTATTGGTTGATGTTGAAATTTATTAATTGTTGGTTATTTTGTGTGTTGTGGTTTACATTGTGTAATTACACGCTTGATCATGTGTATATTTGGTGTTTGGATTTTAATATGAGATGTGGTTATTGGGTTTATGAATTTTAATGGTTTTTGACTAAGTCATAACGGGGACGCCGATACGTAACGCTCGTTATGATCAGTGGGTGTGAATGAAATAACGGGGATAGCGATACGTAACGCCCGTTATGGTCATTGTGTGCGTATTTTATATCGGGGACAGCGATACGTAAAGCCCGCTATGAAATGAGTGTGCATGAGTCATAATGGGGACGGCGATACGTAACGCTCATTATGATTGGTATGTATGTCATAATGGGGAGGGCGATACGTAACGTTTGATATGATTGGAATGTTTGTGTCATGACGGGAACGGCGATACGTAACGCCCGTATGACTGGCATGAATATGGAGGTAAGCAGGAATGATGGTAGAGTCCCGCCTGCAAAACCCGTCTATTGTGTTAATTAGTTTTATGTGGATTATTTTCTAAGAAAAATGGTTGTGGTTTTTAAAGGATTTACGGATATCTTTTTCTGGGAAATGATGAATGATTTTATTGAAATTTTATCGTGGACCAAAATAGGATTTTAGCGTGTTATTTTATTTATTTTGAGGAAGATGCTTTTAAGCTTCGTGCATATGGTATCATGCTCATGAGTGATGTTGTTGTTGTTGCATGAGTATATTTTATATCTTGGGTTTGTCTGAATTGTACTTAGCTGTGATGCTATTTTTGATTTCGTAGTTTTTGGATGTAGAGTTTTGTGGAGACTGAGCCTGAGTAGGCGACTGAGCTGTTGAAGTATTCATATTATAATTTGTTATCTTGGAAATTTGTTTTCCCTTTTTTTATAAATATGTATTTGTATCATTTGTATTTCGGGTGACTGTATTAAATCTCCTGTTGGAGAATTTATGTTAAAATAGTTTGTAAAATAGTTCTAAAAATTCTGGTACTTAGATATTGACTTTATTTATCCACTGCTTTTATTTATGCATGTCACGTGTTCACACACTTAGCATTTGACGTTGGGGGTCGTGACCCGTATTGTCAGCATTCCGACACTTCGATTCCTGTGTTTATTTTAAGGGAATTTGGGGGCGTCACATGGGGTTTCACAATTTATCCCCATGTAGGTGGCACGGCTCTAATCCCACATTTCTGGTTGGGATAGGTTCTGATACTATTTGTAACACTCCAATGGAAGGCCCAAACCACATAGTCCATACTCCAAAAGGACTAGTCAATGATACAATTGGAGCCCCATTAAAACCTTATAAAGAGCTAGAACTTCTCCTTTCCAAGCAATGTGGGATCCCATACACCACCTACCTTATCATTCTCATATGGGGTATCACATAGGATGTGATGATTTATTCCTTTTTTGATAAGATAATTGCTATAAGAGAGGCCATCAATAATTAACATTTTCAAATTTAAATACAAGTACCACACAACAGTTAGTACTGATAAAAATAGTCTTGATTTTATTTTTAAGCCTACTATGTGTAAAATTCACTTGTAGATTCAAATATTCTCCAGTTATATGTGAAATTTAAGCCTGGTTGAGTTTTCAAAGTGCTGACAAAACAGTCTTAATTTTATTTTTAGAATTCTATAATTTGAAAGGTAACTAACTTGTCAGGCCGCTGTTATTTTTATTAAATTGATTTATAGGCATTAAACATGGCTGGTGTGCCGTGTGTCCTTAGTAACAAGGCATTTTTAAAAAGGAAACAAGATTCACATCCAAATTTTCCGCTAACAAGATAATCTCATAAATTGAGCAAGTGCATGGCTTCTTGGTTTTATTGTAAAGAAAAATAACTTCAAAGTGCACTACTCTCTCTCTTTACGGTTAAAGTGGGTTTCTTTTATACATTCTTTAAGCCAGTGCAAATTACTGTGAAATTGTGGAGAAATATATAGTCTTGAGAAATTGTTAGATTTTTTTCTTTTTTCTTTTTTCTTTTTTCTTTTTAAATTTTCCTATACGTCGTTGTGCCTTTTGCATTTTTTAATGAAGCTCTATGACTATGAGTTATTAAAAATATTATGTTTTTAATACCTTTTGCACTTTTCCAGATTGAAATTCCAATACCATATGCTCGTGACTTGTTTTTGCATTAATTTGACTGCTAGTTTGGATCAAACTGTAACTAAAATTATAACCAGCTCTTCTTGTAGTTGGCAATCATATACGTTGAGAACATGTTAAAGCTTGAGACTAGTGGTGCGATTGGAGAATTTGTTAGGAGCACGATGCTTATGGCACTGGTGGATATGCTAATAGAGTTGGATGTAAGTAGATTGAATTTCTTAAACAAATTAGTTGCCAAAAAATTGATAATGCATTTGTGTGTAATCACATATTAAGAGTATCTCATAGGTGGAGATTGGATGGGATGACATTTTGCGAGATGACTCTTGTAAACGAATATTTCAGATGAAGCTCGAGAATGTGGATGAAATTGCAAATTATGACGAGGAAGATGATTATGAGATATGGTCTATTCAATGCTCAAAATTGACCTATAGCTTTCATCTGTTAATATTTTGAACTAAGAAATGGTAGCAAATTGTTGGAAATGCCTTGCTGGCTTTGACTACTGTAGTATTTTGACGGTGTTTCAAATATATGGCCTAATAAATTTATTTTTTTCCAGCCTTGAAAAGTTTGGGTATTTGGTATGATTGCTTCTACGGTCTATTTTGGACTCAAGAGTCAAATCATCAATTGATAGTTGATATTGCATATTTATTTTTGCTTTCATTTTTTTCGAAAGATGATACTGATGTTTTGATGATTGAAATCAAATGAATGTTGCCTTCTATACTCAATCTATCTTGTGATCAACTGCGAAAAATTAGCTGTCTTCAATATCAAAAAGAAAGGGCCCAACATATGATAGTGATTATGCATATGATGATCTCTGGGTACTTTTTGAAGGTATGTATGTTTGATGGTACTCAAGCTTGATTGCCTTTTTGTGAATATTATTCTTAAAAAAATTTATTAAATCTGTAGGTCATTTGGAATTGCACACCCACAATAAGGATGCGGTAGAGTAATCAACACACTTAGGAGAACAAGATTCATGATTTTGTGGAGTTTTTTTATTAGAAAAGTACCTTAGTTGCATTGTCATGTTTTCAAAGTAGATATGAGTAAAGTTTTACGTTTTTAATCTTAGTTCTTAGTTTGTATTGATGAATAGATGTTCATAATCGTTTGGTATCCTTTTATAATTAATCGACTCACTAGCTATATGTGTTTAAAGTCGGTATTGATGCAACTCTATATATAAAGTTTAAAAGAAAATTACAATGAAATAAATGAGCAACAATTAACTGAATATAACATATATATTGAATTTAAAAGACACATACGAGACTTGTAACGTCTTGAACCATTGACTTTTAATATTCTTTTGGTGCCTTGTCCTTTCAAAAAAAAAAATGAAGTCTTATACCATTGATTTTTAATATTCTTTTGGAGTATGATTTTACCGTCTACAGATTCTAATGTGAGTCAGCCACCCAAGTTGGAAGGCAGGACTATATATTACCATGTGGCTGAATGACGATGTGGACAACAAAACATTGATTTTAATCCGGTAATTCTTTACACTCTATATATCCTGATCCATTTTGTTGCATCATACTTGAGAGAAGGGGTGACTCATCTTCGTTTTGATAAGTAGTCTCAACAACTGTTCCACTTGAACCATGATGAAACAAGGAACTGCTTAATAATTAGCAGACTGAATAATTTTATTCTTCAAGGCATAAAGCTCCTTACCACCCAAGCCCTTACCCACCAAGGATTTTGTTGGAGAAACAGATCATGCTTTATGCATTACACATGTTTGATAAAAGACCCATTAGAGGAGCTATTTGACATCCCCTGTTTTACAGAAAAAACTGTTTCTGCGATTTCAGTTTATCTCCACATTTTAAACTTTATAAGCGTGCGTGCATGCCATATATAAAGTATGTTCATATACAAAAATGAACTTTATTGTTTCTAACCTCCACACCATGGCAGGTTATATATTTTCAAACGAGTTAACTTTGGCCTGAATGGGGGAGGACCATTATAAAATAACCCAGAAGATCGATCCAGTACTACTAGCTAGGTCAAATCTTAAAGATCATGTGGACATCAAGTGAGTCAACTTAACAAGAGCAGTACTAGCTACCGCGTCGATCTGATCGTAGGTAATTTAATAATTAACGTTAGAACTTGGAATAAAGAGATTTTGTAACTTGAGAAGACTCTTTCATAGCTAGGTTTTTGGGGATGAATCCGTTGAACAGACCATCTGCAATATTTCAGGATCTGAAAAGGGAGATATCGATAAGCTTACAAATTATACATAGATGTCAGTGGAAGCTAGCAATTATTAATGTTTAATGTTGTATTATCATCTTGATCATGAGCAGGACTAACCGGCCCTTTTGGTTCTAAATTTTTTTAAAAAGTGCAGAGGTTTTGAAGAATATATTTTGTTTAGGAAGAAGAATATGAATCACGCATCATCAAGTATTCTTACGACAGGAAGAAAAAGTATCTTCTTAAGTAACATTATAAACGCGCTTTGTTGAATTATAATATAACGTTATAAGATGATTAGGTTATTATATTTATATAGATGGGGACTAGCTAGCTAATATTTCCAATATGTTAGAGATCATTCCAATTCTTTCTCAACAATTTGTGGGTAATGGAGTTTATATCCATATTATTTGGACAGCAAACGTTTTACAAGTAATTAGAGGCAGCCAGCCAACGTCGAAACCAATGGCTAGCACAATTATTTTACATATTAATTTATTTATTACATAAACCATGTACCAATTAAGTACTAGTGGCAGCCTGGTGGAAATGCATGCAGTAGCTTAAGGCATTGAAATGGGCTAGCTAGATAGCTATCCAATTCGAGGAACTTGAGAAACAACAGCACTCTCATTAACCACAACCCTGACCCTGTTACAGCTAAAGTCAGCAGTCACCGGCGTCCCTTCCAGCACCAAGATTGCATACACGTTGCTATTTTCTGCTTCTATCTTTTCTGCTGCAGCCTCCCCATTTGCTCCAAGCAGCTCCGGCCATGAGTGCTTACCTACAATCATTTCTCATATTATAATATCGGTCTTTAATTCTTTGAGTTCTCACGAAAGAAAACCCAATCCAACAACAATTAAACCAAAATAAGCCGATCCGAAAATAACAACTAAAGAAAATAAAATTCAACACATTAATTTAAATACTAACTTAATAAAATAAAGAGATTAAATTCAAACATTAAAATAAATGCACCACAACCAAAATAATAAAAGAAAATTTATTAATTCAATATTTAAACATAGAATTAACTAAAAGATAATATTTAGCAAACTAATAGTTCTAATATTAATTTAAACAAATAATACATGAAAATACAAAGCAATAAAAATAACGGGACCTCACAATATATATGGCAATATCAGACATTGGAAATAAAACTTACCTCGACATATTGATGCCATAGTACGTACGTACACCTTTCTTATTTCTTTCCCCTTCTGTGCAATATATATGCGATAGATGTTTGAGTGAGGTCTTCCTGATTGGATGGGGTATATATAGATGTTTGAGTGGTTTGTTATATAAATTCCCAAAGCTTTTTTTTTTTTTTTACTAGCATGTTTCAGTGAATTTACACGTTGAAATTCAGTTGGGATAATTAATGGTGATTTTCAAATGGAGGACGAACGATATTTGAAGAAAGAAAAAAACACGTTGAAAAGGCCTAAAGACAAAAAGACAGAAATGCCGAAATCAAAGAGACGTGGAGACGTGGAGAAATCAAAGACACGTTTAAAGTTTTAAATTCGAGAGGACAAAAAAAAAAATTGCGAACCTCCTGATCATCAAGATTGAATAGAATTTAGAGTTTTAATATCTACACATGTATTACATGTTAGATTATTTTAAATTATATTTTAAATTTGATTTTTAAATATTATTTTAAATACTCTATCCAAAATTTCAAATTATCTATTTTTTTGAAAATTTTCTCTAATGTATTTTTTTAATCCCACATTAGTTAGACAGTGAAATATTTAATTATTTATAAGTGAATGTATTTCACTATACATAAATTAAATAAAAAGGTAGACACTCTGGAAGCATCACTCAGTGAGAAGCACTAATCGTACACGCACGCGCGACGCATAGACGCATTGAAGGTTTAGATGCACGCACGTACGCATCTTCGCAAATGATGAAATTCTTTTGCTAAGCGAAATTATGTATCTAATCACTATTTTGACAGTTGTGATTAACTGTCAATTACAATTATTTTTATAACTCTTCAGACAACAACTGTCACAATTTTTAATCGAAACGTTATGTCTACTGCTATTACATCGTTTCGTTTAAAAGGTTAATATCAGAAATTGCAATCTGCACACTATATAAACAGTGTTGTATCCTGAAGACATACTCATTTTTTATTTTCTTTTGTAGAACTCTATACGAGTGGAAGACAATATTTATCTAAGAGATAGATTAATAATCGTCTCACTATTCTTATCTTTCAATCTCTATACGTATATTTTTTCTAACATTACATGCCTCGATTGAGAACATCAAGATTGAGAAGATTTCTCCACCATACATGTCCAGATCGTCTGTATAATGGGTATATTTATCCACCTTATATTTTATTTCGTTCATTCTTAGATTTTTTTTTTATCATCTTCTTCTTCTTCTGTTTTTTTAGATGTACCTATTCTTCTATTTTATTTAGATATACCTATTCTTCTATTATATAGGAGTAATAACAATGTCAATGTCATGAATAACATTACCTATTTCAAAAAAAAAATTAACATTACCTGTACTAAAAGAAATTGTTTTATTAATATATAATATAGTCAGGGGCGGAACTAGAATTTAGTGTTTGGGGGGGCAATGTGTGAGCGTAAAATTATATAAATAAAATATAAGTTTATAAATTATCTTATAAGATAATTTTTCTTAAAATTTTTGTAGTTTGTTAACTATAGACCATTACAAATAGATAAAAAATGAAATTATTGTTCTTATTTTCGATGGGGAATGAGAAAATTTAAAACAAGTAAAGGAAAAAAAAATATTGGGAGAATAATTTTAATAAAAATTTTGAAAATTTAAGTATTGGGGGGGACAATTTTAAATATATTAAAAAAATTATTATTTTTATATACTAAATTAATTTTTTTTTTTAAGTTTGGGGGGCAGTAGCCCCCCAAGGACATCAGTGGTTCCGCCCCTGATATAGTTACCATAAAATAAGAAAATATAACTTATTTGTTTACCTATTTATTAAATCACTTAATATGTTAATTATTAATATAATCTTATATAATATAATTTGTTGACAAACAAGTTGAATAGTTAAGAAAATATTATTTACATTAATCAATATAAAAGAAACGAAATCACATATAATTTCACTATATGTAACAAAAATAAGAAAGTATTTTTTATTAATTAACTAAAATCCACGTGCCTGGGCTCGTGGTCCCCCTCCTATATATATATATAGGTTTTGGAAAGCTCTATTTAATCCGGCCTCCATCCATCCATCCATCCATCTTCCATTTATATTTCTGATAAGAAAATTGCCATTTGGCCAAGAGTACGCCACGTGCCAGCTAATAAAAAGCAGCTTACAGATGGCCTCCCCATTAAGAAAAAGTTCAAAGAATAAATCCAAAAAAAAAAAAATCATATATTTAAAAACAAATATTCTTCCGTTCTATAAAATGGCCCATCCAAAATTAGTTTTCTTGGCCCCAAGTAACGTCCTTTCCTAACTTCACAATGGTGGAATCGATTTTTAATAATGGTAAATTTGATTATATATACTCACTCCTTAAGATATATATTATATGGTCGATCGACTTAGAACTAGCTACATGATGTACGTGCTCTATATATTTTTTTAAGAGATATATAATTAACTCTGCGGTTTGAGTTATTTAGAAATATATAGCTAGTTAGGTACCTCGGTCAATTTTGATCTAGTCTATAAATATTAATAAAAAACACGATAAAACACGCCACCAAATCCCAAATTGCCACATGTTAACTTTAATTTTATATGTGCGTATATATATGTAATCATTAATGCATTATGGCAGCCATGTCGTGTGTATAACATCAACTTTAAGACTAGCTAAATTAGAAGTTCGTATAAATTAACCAACTTGTAATTTACTAATGTATGACGTGTAAGATCAACAAAGCTAGCTAGCGGGAGTACATGACTCAAAAAGCGTAATTCAAAGTGCGTACAATGACAAACGTATAAATGAAAATGTTTGACACGTACAAAATGATAATCGAGTTCAATATGCTTCGAGCGATTGTGAGAGACTAGATTGGCAACAAGAAAGATAGAACTTTGATTGTCACAAAGTAGAATCGGAGAAGAAGAAGATGTCGCCTTGAGATCATGAAGAAGATGACCAAGCCACTTGACTTCGGCAGTGCTGGCTAGTGCCCGATATTCTGATGCACAGCTTGAATGAGACACTGTCAGTTGTTTATTGGAACACCAAAAGACAAGGTTATCATCAAGATAAATAACATAGCCAGAGATGGACCGACGTGTAACAAGGCAACCGGACCAATTAGCATCCGAGTAGGCAAAAATATCACAGGAAGAAGACGGAGTGAATGAGAGGTCAAACTACAAGGTTCCCTTTGTTACCCAGATGACTAACACAAGAGGAGGGTGAATTGAGTTGTATTATAAATCAAATATATAATATAAAATATAAACAAAATATGAAACAATAATAAATATAAAGAGTAAGGGTAAGAGAGAAGCAAACTCAGTATGTTAACGAGGTTCGGCCCCACTGCCTACGTCCTCGCCTCAAGCTACCTCTTGAGGATCCACAAATCCACTATTCAATCTCCTTTAGGTGGAGATAGAAACCTATTACACCTTTGAGCAGCACCGCTCCAAAGAATCCGTGTAGAACACCCTCTACACTTCCAATCACCTTACACTTGGTGATTTATTTTTTCCCCGTGTAGAACACCTTCTACACTTCCAATCACCTCACACTTGGTGATTTAACTATTTCCTGTGTAGAATACCTTCTACACACACAAGGGTTATACACACCCTTTTACAAATACAAGAGTTGATAGTAGGTAGACTATTAAAGTACACTCCTCAATGAGTGAGATAGAAACAATACAGCGCAACCTATATCTCTCTCAACAAGAACAAGAATTAAGGCGCAAAACTTTAGAAAAGAGAGAATGAGAGCTTTGAAGAAATGATGCAAAACTTAGCAATAGATGTGTAAGCTCTTGTTGTGAATTTTGCAAAACTCAAGTGAGCTATTTATAGGCAAATGATTTTTCAATTTCAAATTTGAAAAGATTCCCATATCAAAAACATCATCATTTACTTTTCAAAAATTTCAAATCTAATATTTTTACTTTTTGCATGTGACAAAAGGAGCACACTTTACTTTTCAAAAATTTCAAACATAATCTTTTACTTTTTGCATATGACAAAAGGAGCACACTTTACTTTTCAAAATTTTCAAATAAAGACATCTACCTTTTGCATAAGTCAAGAAAAGTATCCACCACTTTTGAAAATATTCAAATAAAACATGCACATGTGAAAGATGACAATCAATCATCTTAATATTTTCAAAGTTCAAATCTTTAATCATGTCATGCACATGTGAAAGATGACAATCAATCATCTTTCAAAATTTTCAAAGTTCAAACCTTTAATCATGTCATGCACATGTGAAAGATGACAATCAATCATCTTTCAAAATTTTCAAATTTAATTTTCAAAATATCATGCACATGTGGAAAATGTATTTTAATGCTTTATGATAAAATATTAATTTTGAGCCTTAATCCTAATTTTGAATTTTTAAGAGATTTACAACATTACTCTATGATTTTAATGTGAACTTGTTCCCTTCTTGCTCATGCTTGCTTCCTTGATGTGCTTGATTATATTGTGTGGACAACTTGAGCTTGAGACTCCTTTATTCTTTGGATTCATTTGTTATCATCAAAATCCATTTGTAGATTTACATGAAATTTGAAATCTTGGGTTCAACACCCTTGATGTAGTGTAGGATCCGTTTGATAGCCTGGAAGTGACAAAGGGAAGGCTTGTGCATGTACTAACTCACGGCAGAGACAGCATGAGCGAGATCTAGTCGAATGATAGTGAGATATTGAAGAGCACTAACAAGGGACTGATAAAGTGAGGTATCATCAAAATTAGAACCATCAGTGGACTGGTGTTGGGAAACGACCATGGGAGTGCTCACAAGCTTATTGTCAACCAGTTTGGCACGCTGCAAAATTTCATGAACATACTCAGCCTGGCTAAGAAAGAGACCAAAAGAAGTCTAATGTGCTTCAAGACCCAAAAAATAGTTTAATGATCCCATGTCCTTGGTGGCGAACTCCTTGGTTAATTTGCCAATAAAAACATCAAGAAGAGCTAATTGTTGTTAGTCACGACAATATCATCAACATATAGTAATAGATATATTAAATCAACACCTTTGGAAAGAGCAAGCAAGGACAAGTTGGCCTGACTACAAGAAAACCCAATAGCAAGAAGAAAACCCAATAGCAAGAAGAAAGGCACTAAACCTATGGAACCAGGCTTGTGGAGCTTGTTTGAGCCTATATAAAGCTCAGTGTAGCCTATAGACATGGAAGAAATATCTTGAATCAACATAACCTAGTGGCTGCTCCATATAAACTTCCTTTCGAAGAATGCCGCTCAGAAAAGCATTTTTCACATCAAGTTGGCGAAGTTGCCAGTGATTAGAAACCGTCAAAGAAAGAACAACTCCAATAGTCGAGGCTTTGACAACTAGGCTGAAAATATCATTGAAATCAAGACTTGGTTGCTGAGTGTAACTTTTAGCAACAAGATGGGCCTTGAGACGATCAACAGAATCATTTGCGAGATACCTGATGTGAAAAACTCATTTGGAGCCTACAATATTTTTATTTGACAGTCGGGGGCACTAAATCCCCATTGATTGTGATGTAAGGCTTGAAACTCCTCATCCATGGCGACAATCCATCCAGGGTGCTTGGCAGTGGACTTGAACCCTTTGGGTTCACGCGTGATGAGTAAGGACTGAACAAGATTGGAATTTAGAGCAGTGCAAGTATGAAGGGCCCAAGTAGAAGGCTTGAAAATCCCAAATTTGGCTCGTGTTTGCATCTGGTGAGATCCAAGGAGACTAGTGTTAGAGGAAGATGGGGCCAAAGAGATATTCAGGGTTGGACCTGTGGGCTAAACAAGTGCCGATGAGGATTGTGGCGCATCAACAGCTGGTACCTGCAAAACCAAAACCAGAACAAAACTACAAGATAAATCACTTTAACATGGGCCACACAAATTCTGGTAGGACTGGGTAGAAAAGGTAAAGAGGCCCCTAATGTGATTGTGTTCCTGGAGGGGTGTAGTGGGCTCTAAAAAAGTGGAAATTGAGGTAATAGGTAATGGCCCAGAGCAGGTGTTATTTTTGTAGGATTACCAAGGTCATCAAAGACGACATGCCAAGAAATAAACACTTGATTAGAGAGACGATCAAGACATCAAAAACCATGATGAGACATGCCTAGAAATAAACACTTTCTTTTCTTGGACCTCAATCGTTCTATTTCAAGTTGTGTTTTCTCTAATTCCTTAGTTTTGTTATCATTCAATTTGTCTTTAGAAGTGGATGAAGATGGCTTCACGCAACGTCTTAAGCCTCTCAAATATCCAAAACATGATCCAAGAACATGAGAAATAATTTGAGTATTATTGAGTGATGATTCATTAGATGGATCCACGATAGTTTCCTTAAGAGATATCATATTTTTCTAAAAATAATATAAAGTTAGTATAAGTAAAAAAAATATTGTATTAAGCTTGAATTAAATAAACATTAGTTTATATAATTTGTCTCTACTTCAGGATTGGTCCAAGTACCATCATGATTTTTATGTGCATTAGCATACAATTGAATCAGATCATAGTCAGAAGGACTTTCTTTCTGCTACAAAAGGAAAACCTATATTAGAACTTAAATGAAAAAATGTATATTTTAATAATCAACAGAAAATAGAATGACTAACCATTTGTTTAAACAAATGATGAAAAGATCGAGAATCCACATGATGATGTATCGTTAAATTTGATCTATGTGTTTTGTTTACTGTACTCTGTTGCTAAAAACAAAAGATTATAAGTATATATTTAATATATCTATCATATACAATCAAAAAAAGATAGCAACAAAATTACCTGATAAACAGTCAAACATTTCACAAATTTTCTCCCACTCGTTTGGTGAGATTGCTTGGGATGGATTTTGGCGTGCCTTTGTCGCAGTACTGAACTTCTTATAATGTGCATGACATCGCCCTTTATACCTCTGAAATGCATTCTACATCAGTTTTTCAATCGATAGTCGATCCTCTCGCCGGCCAAAATCAAGATCAAATTCATCTTTTAAAAACTTATAAACAATTAGTATAAATACAACAAAGCTTTAAAATAACATTTTATACTTGGTTTTTTGGTATGTAGTTCATTACCAGACAACGATTTTTGATATGATCTTTCACGTCTTGAGGAATATTAGCCCAAGAATATGTAGCCATCGGTGCAGATGTGCGAGTAAGAGTACCAAGATAAATAGCAAACCAAGATGCTGAATCTCCAGAGCCACTAGTGTGACAATCAGAAGTATCTACTTTAATTTTACCCACTTTTCGTACATTCTCTGTACAGACTCCCCTTGGCTTAAAATATATGTACAATAATTAAAACACATTTTAATTTATTTATTTTATTTAAAAGTAATATAGTCATATCGAGTATTAAATGTGATATATAATTTGATAATATACTTTGTTCTGGGTTTGGTGATGTGGGCTCACTATTGATGGCAGGTGAATCACATGGGGAGTCGGCAATGGGTAGGGATGGCGCACGTGTTATTTTGCATTTAGGAGGCATATCTGTATGAAATTAGAATAAATTATAATATACACAAATATTGCAGATATTTATAAGAATGATACTTACAAATATATTAGATTTATTCACTATTAGTTTTGTTAGACCAGTCATCGTCATCCTTACTAGAAACTTCAGTGGATTCATGCTCTTTCGACATTTCAACCTCAATTACTTCTACGCAATGGAACCATGTCATATTGACTTAGATCAACAAATAAATTGATGTCTGGTTTATTTTCTTGATATGCTTCTTAATTTGTTGGACTATTAAATTCTTTATGTAATTCGTCTGCCTCTGGAATGTAATCATATACATTTCTCGAAGCAAATTTCTCCACCACTCGCCATAGGTTCCCATACTCTAGATCATCTAAATAAAATGTGAGACCCTAGATTTTGTATATGTTTACATATTTCTTTTATTGTTATCGTTGACTATTTTAACTTATTTTAATAAATTTTATTAATAGTTTATCTTACTTATTTTATTGTGGATTATGTTGTTTTATTTGCGATTGATGTTGATTGTTTGTGAGATCTTTAATTTTAGTACTTTTAGTTATTTAATTGTTATTATCAGTTTCATCATTTGAATTGTTATCGGTATCATTTTTGGTTTAGTGGTTTTAGTTTAATGTTGTTACAAGTTTTTGTGAGATTCCTTAATTATAATGTTTCTAATAATTTTATTTGATCGTTAATATTAGCCTTTTCATTTGAATGGTTAGCATTATTATTTTATTAGTTTAATTGTTTTAATTTTATTATAGTCTAATTGGTTGTATTTTATTTTTATCTAATGAGCATTTTGTATTATTGGATCTCTTATTTTAAGTGTATTATTAATATTAGAGCTATTAGTTTGCTATTATTATCTTTTAATTATTAATATGTTTAGATGTTGAGTTAATTTATTTTCTCTTATTATTTTATTGTGATGCATTTATTTTCATACTTGAATTTAATCTCTCTATTTTATTATGTTAGTTTTTAATTTAACGTGTTGAATTTTATTTTCCTTAGTTATTGATTTTCGAATTTGGGCTGGTTTAGTTCATTTATTTGGGTCTCTGGCATTTGTATAAGTTTATTTTTGGACCATTTGATAGCCCGGCCCGTGAGGCCTGAACCCAGCCCGTCCTTGTGTCAAAACAGTGTCGTTTGGTGTCGAGATTAAGGTCCGGTTTAATTTTTTATATGAAACACAAATTTTTATACATATTTTTAAAATTTTAATATATTTTTTTTAATCTCAATTCAACTTTTTTAAATTTTTAAATAATAATAATATTAAAAAAAAATTAAACTCATCTCATCTCATCTCTAAATTCAAACGGACCAAAATTAGTTTGTTGGCCCCTTCGATGGAGTATGCGGAAGCTGCTTCTCCCTTGTCGTCTTTCGTTCTGTTCTTTCTTTTTGCGTTCTTCTCCCTCTGGTTTTGTCCCTATAGAATCGTGAATCCCAAGCTCTGATTTTTGCAGCATTTTTCCTTCTCTTTCAATCACGCTTGGTTTTTTAGATGCATAGGACATTTTCGAATAATTTCCCGTTGTTTTCGTCGCAAATCCGTGCTTCACGTGCTGGTACCCATCTCAAACCCGTGAGTCAAGCCCCTATTTTTCTCTTTTTTTTCATCTGAAAAATTTGAAGAATCTCTTACATGGCAGCTCACCTTTGTCTTGGTTCGGTCTTGGTGTGTCACGCATTATTTTTGTGCGCCCAAATCAGTGTTTAAGCGACCAATTTCAGCCTATAAATAGGTTCGTCGACCCCCTTGCAAACCACGCCGAAATGTTCTTCTTTCCCCTTAAAATCGTGTGCTTAACCATCCCTTTTAGACCTCTTTTTCTTCACAACTCAAACTTGATTTCTTTTCTTCAAACCCCTTACAAATCCAAAAATTGTGATGGCCATTTTAGTAGTTGTTTTCTAACCTTTTGGTTGCCGTTCCCACCGCTTTGCAAAACCCTTGGCAAGCCATTTTACCCGTTTTGTTGTTTAATTTATTTATGTGTTGTTCCTGATTTATTTACGTAATTTTATTTATTTACGTTTAAGTGTTTTAATTATTTTGTTAATAATATTTATTATTTGTATTTGAGTTGTTTTATTTATGATGTTTTATTTACATTGATGCGATGGGCGCGATTTTAGCGGCATGTTTTATTTAGAGGCGCAAAGTTACGTTTCGGCATTTTCTCGATCTTCCAGAGTTTTAACTGAACGTATAGTAAGTAACAGTCATTTGTGGTTTGTGTTTTGTTAAATTTATTATTTTTTTTATTTATGTGCTAACTTTCTTTGACAGCTTGAAGTGTTAATAAATTAATTAATGATAATAATAAAATTTGGGAGTAGGTTGGTTGGGTCTTGATAACGCCCAAAAAATAACGCGATATGTAGTTCAGCTTTGGAGTGTCGATTCCACAGAGAGATAAATTAAAAGAATAATAGAATAGGAAAGAAACTAAAAAATATATATATTAAATGATTATTGAGAAAAGAAAATTTGATTTTAAATGAAAATTAAAATTAAACTAAAGAATTAACGGAAAAAAGTAATCAAAGTTGACGAACGGTAGAGTGTCGGGAATCCCTTGCACATATCCAGTATTTTAATTATTTTTAATTCACTGATAACTCAATTGAGAATTCAATTCCGTGATTCTCAATCGGAAGATATAAAATTATAAATCAAAAATTAAATCAAATGTAACTCTTTGAAAAATCATTCATCACTTTAAATCACACAAATTGTCATCCACATTGAGAAAACCTAACGACAACAATATACTCAGGGAGCGATATTGAAGCAAAGAATTAAATCAATATAAATAATCAATAGATCCAAACATAATCAAAGAACAAATTCATTCAATAGAAAAAGTATGACTGAATCTATAAATGAAATAAATTCTAAAATTATTCGGAGAAGAAAATACTAACAATAGCTTTAAAATGATAAAACAAAGAATTTTAATCATTGAAAATCAAATACATGAATTAAAAATAAATTAAAAATATTATTTGGTGTATAAATTTATCTCTAAACTTACTCAAGAATTTAGTTATCTATGCATATAATGGACAACATAAATTTCAAGAAAATCAATGAAGGAAACGGCCTTCGTTCGTTTTTTTTTTTTTTTTCCTCCTGTTCCTCTATTTCCCCGCGGCGCTGCTCATATGTATATATATATATATATATATATATATATATATCCAATGACATGTCGTGTAGCTAATGTCGAGTCGTCGTGCCCTTGTTGAACTCCTCTATGCATATGGCCTCTGGGTTTACATGCGGCTAATTAGCTGAAATAATGAGAGTCCAATCCAGTAACATGTTGCCGTGTATTCAAATAGTATGAATAAATCTGCTTGATGAAGGCCCATGTAAAGTGTTGAAGTAATGGGCCATGCAAAGTGTGGAAGCCCATATGATGAAGTATAGCTCATTGATCTTGAAATATTTTTTGCCTTCTTCAACTACATCTAAGAAGAAAAAAAAAATAAAAAATAAAAAATAATATAACGAATAAAAATAAAAATAAAAAACAAATAATGCTTAAAAATATCTCAATGTAAATAGAAATCTAATTAAATAAAATAAGTGAAATCTAATTATTTCTATTTTCATTCTTTATAATTTAATCCAATATTAGGATATTTAGAATGTATTTTTGCGCACTCATCCAGATCCGAAGCCGTTAAATGGAGGATTGGATCACCCTGTAGTTTGGTTTGGCTATAAATGATTTTTTGGAGATTATCTATTGGATGTATAATTGTTTGGTTTGATGATTCTTACTTGTTATGTGGTAATATCATGTCATCCAATAACTGCCTATTATGCATATATATTATTTCTTGTTTGATATGGTTATTTTCATTGTGAGGTGTTTTGAGGATGGGTATTGTTGGGTGGTTTATGGTCTAGTCTGGTCGTAGTGGTAGGTGTGTGTGTATCACAACCTTAAATTGAGATGGAACATTATCTCGGTGGAGTTTCTCTAATCACTCGAGAGCGGAATATACTAATACGATGTCACTTGGATTTCACTAGGTGACAACGGGATCGGACGAAATGGTAACGCTCTCGTGCCGACTTCATGGCTCCCGACACTTTAAGCAAAGTCTAACGTGAAAAAAAAAACAGAAACCATGAAACAAAGCTTGATGATAACAACGGCAGCAGCAGTGTCCGAACTCACCGAAACGAGTCACGCACAGCACTGGCGTCGGCGAGTAAAAGCTGGAAACGAAAAGGGAAGGATGGGCTTGAGGTGGCAAGGTCGACTTTTCTGAGGTCCTCCTAAAGGACGTCGGTAATTCCACCTTGCCGTGGCTGGTGGTGCCGAGCTGGACAAAGCAAGCGTCGATAAGGGTGCTTTGTTTTAGGGAACGAAAACAGGGGACGAACGGGGAGGCTAAGAGTGGGGCACGGCTGGGGCAGTGCCTAGAGTGCACGACGAGATTTTGTGCGTGAAGAAGGGGCTGCTATGGGTTGCACTGAGCAGTGCGGGAAGGATGTTAATGGTGGCTACGCAAGGTTGTGTTTCCGTGATGAAGATAGCGCAAAGGAGTTGTTCCCGCATGAGGTTAGCGGTGGCACAAGGTTTTTCCTATGCGTGAGGGGTAACAGCAACTATAGATATATATATATATATACATATATGTGTGCTTGAGAACCCTAAAGGAACGTATACGCGGAGTGCTCGACCAGTGAACTCCGAGAAATCTGGAGTTGATGCCGTGATCCTAGGTGATACGGGAGAGTGGGCGGGTGCTGAGATGTAAAGAAGAAAAAAGAAGAAATTAATAATAATAAATAAATAATACTGATAGGTAGCGGCAGGATCAAGCGTAAAGAGAAAAAATATACAAAACTGAAAACTTGAGAAGAAAACCAGATAAGGAAACTGTAAGGGAGGGGGACATGCGAAGAAAGGAATTAAGACTCTAAAAAATGATACAAGAAAAAAATAAATAAAAAAAAAGGGCAACGTATTCTAATAATGGACAATTGCCGAGAAAACGTGGAGATTGGAAGAAGGGAAGTTTAGAAAAATATGCGTGGCGAGGGATCCGGAAAAATAAAATTTTAAAGAGTGGACTCAAGAGTCCATTGATATAAATAAATAAATTAATAATAATAATAAATAAATTTTAAAAGCAAAAAGGTTTCGAAAATTGGGTGTTACAGATACCATTTGTAACGCTCCAATAGAAGGCCTAAACTACATGGCCTACACTCCAAAATGACTAGTCAATGATACAATTGGAGTCCCATTGGAACCTTGTAAAGAGCAAGAATTTCTCCTTCCTAAACAACGTGGGGTCCCATACACCACTCACATTTATCCTTATCATATGGGATGTGAAATCCCAAATTTACGTGTATTTTTACATATTGTTTTGTTCTCGTTGTCGATTGATTTAATTTAATTTATTTTAATATGATTGGAATTAAATTATTTTATTTTATTAAGAGATTTTAATTGATGTGTTTTCTTTATATTAATTATTGTTTTGTAATTAAATTGCGCTTTGGTTTAAATTATTTTATTGTTGGACTTTAAATATTTTATTTTATTAATAATGGAATTGTAGTATTTTCAATCAGCTTTTATTTAATTTGTTGTACTCTTTTCTAATTGGACTTCTTTTTCTTTTTTTCCCTTTCTCTTTTTCTTTATTTTTATTTTTCTTTTCTTTTCTTTTTTCCTGCATTTTCGACCCCAGACCCGCGCGAGCCCCTCCCCGTTTCTCCCATCGCCACCTAGTGCCGCAGTCGGCCACCCTCCGGCGACACTGCCCAGCCCACGACCTTCCCCACCCGCCGGCGAGTCCAGTGGCACTGGAGGTGTCGTCTCCGGCCACCCCACCGCCCCTGCACAGCCCCCTACTCGAAAATGAGTTTATTGGCTTTTCCTACATTTTTCGGCCATCGCCGACCACCCATGACGCCGGAAACCTACCAGCAACCTCCCCTCACTCTGACGAGTATAACCCACCGCCTAGAACCACCCAGTTCTGCCACTTGCTCCTCCACCCGAAATGGGTTTTCAAATAGAAACATCTTCACCGGGCTACCGTCCGGCCACCGTTAGCCTCACCGCTGCCACCAAACCACTCCCACACCTCAGCCGACCACCCCCTAACTCAGCTCCTCAAACTACAGCCCCACTTTCCCCGTAAAACCCCAAATTCGAAAATGGGCTTCCACCCATTTTGAGCCGATCCGCCACCTTCCGGTGGTTGCACCGCCACACCACCACCTTCATGAGATTCTCTACCCTTCATTGAGTATTTTCCTAAATTTTTGTGTCAAACTGAGTATTTTAGCCCAACGTACAAAGTGACTCGCTGTGAACACTGTGGATCGGCGTTTGCTCAATAATCCAGTTTTTACCCGCTGTAAGTATTTTCCAAATGAATTTTAAGATTTAAATATATTTTTGCATCGACAAATATTATATTTGTTTGACGTTGGGATTTATTGGTTGATGTTGAAATTTATTAATTGTTGGTTATTTTGTGTGTTGTGGTTTACATTGTGTAATTACACGCTTGATCATGTGTATATTTGGTGTTTGGATTTTAATATGAGATGTGGTTATTGGGTTTATGAATTTTAATGGTTTTTGACTAAGTCATAACGGGGACACCGATACGTAACGCTCGTTATGATCAGTGGGTGTGAATGAGATAACGGGGATAGCGATACGTAACGCCCGTTATGGTCATTGTGTGCGTATTTTATATCGGGGACAGCGATACATAACGCCCGCTATGAAATGAGTGTGCATGAGTCATAATGGAGACGACGATACGTAACACCCATTATGATTGGTATGTATGTCATAACGGGGACGGCGATACGTAACGTTTGATATGATTGGAATGTTTGTGTCATGACGGGAACGGCGATACGTAACGCCTGTATGACTGGCATGAATATGGAGGTAAGCAGGAATGATGGTAGAGTCCCGCCTGCAAAACCCGTCTATTGTGTTAATTAGTTTTATGTGGATTATTTTCTAAGAAAAATGGTTGTGGTTTTTAAAGGATTTACGGATATCTTTTTCTGGGAAATGATGAATGATTTTATTGAAATTTTATCGTGGACCAAAATGGGATTTTAGCGTGTTATTTTATTTATTTTGAGGAAGATGCTTTTAAGCTTCGTGCATACGGTATCATGCTCATGAGTGATGTTGTTGTTGTTGCATGAGTATATTTTATATCTTGGGTTTGTCTGAATTGTACTTAGCTGTGATGCTATTTTTGATTTCGTAGTTTTTGGATGTAGAGTTTTGTGGAGACTGAGCCTGAGTAGGCGACTGAGCTGTTGAAGTATTCATATTATAATTTGTTATCTTGGAAATTTGTTTTCCCTTTTTTTATAAATATGTATTTGTATCATTTGTATTTTGGGTGACTGTATTAAATCTCCTGTTGGAGAATTTATGTTAAAATAGTTCGTAAAATAGTTCTAAAAATTCTGGTATTTAGATATTGACTTTATTTATCCGCTGCTTTTATTTATGCATGTCACGTGTTCACACACTTAGCATTTGACGTTGGGGGTCGTGACCCGTATTGTCAACATTCCGACACCTCGATTCCTATGTTTATTTTAAGGGAATTTGGGGGCGTCACATGGGGTTTCACAATTTATCCCCCTTAAATACCCGACGTTCTCGTCGGGCCTGTTTCTTGTAGGTGGCACGGCTCTAGTCCCACATTTCTGGTTGGGATAGGTTCTGATACTATTTGTAACACCCCAATGGAAGGCCCAAACCACATAGTCCATACTCCAAACGGACTAGTCAATGATACAATTGGAACCCCATTAAAACCTTATAAAGAGCTAGAACTTCTCCTTTCCAAGCAATGTGGGATCCCATACACCACCTACCTTATCATTCTCATATGGGGTATCACATAGGATGTGATGATTTATTCCCTTTTTGATAAGATAATTGCTATAAGAGAGGCCATCAATAATTAACATTTTCAAATTTAAATACAAGTACCACACAACAGTTAGTACTGATAAAAATAGTCTTGATTTTATTTTTAAGCCTAGTATGTGTAAAATTCACTTGTAGATTCAAATATTCTCCAGTTATATGTGAAATTTAAGCCTGGTTGAGTTTTCAAAGTGCTGACAAAACAGTCTTAATTTTATTTTTAGAATTCTATAATTTGAAGGTAACTAACTTGTCAGGCCACTTTTATTTTTATTAAATTGATTTATAGGCATTAAACATGGCTGGTGTGCCGTGTGTCCTTAGTAACAAGGCATTTTTAAAAAGGAAACAAGATTCACATCCAAATTTTCCGCTAACAAGATAATCTCATAAATTGAGCAAGTGCATGGCTTCTTGGTTTTATTATAAAGAAAAATAACTTCAAAGTGCACTACTCTCTCTCTTTACGGTTAAAGTGGGTTTCTTTTATACATTCTTTAAGCCAGTGCAAATTACTGTGAAATTGTGGAGAAATATATAGTCTTGAGAAATTGTTAGATTTTTTTCTTTTTTCTTTTTTCTTTTTAAATATTCCTATACGTCGTTGTGCCTTTTGCATCTTTTAATGAAGCTCTATGACTATGAGTTATTAAAAATATTATGTTTTTAATACCTTTTGCACTTTTCCAGATTGAAATTCCAATACCATATGCTCGTGACTTGTTTTTGCATTAATTTGACTGCTAGTTTGGATCAAACTGTAACTGAAATTATAACCACCTCTTCTTGTAGTTGGCAATCATATACGTTGAGAACATGTTAAAGCTTGAGACTAGTGGTGCGATTGGAGAATTTGTTAGGAGCACGATGCTTATGGCACTGGTGGATATGCTAATAGAGTTGGATGTAAGTAGATTGAATTTCTTAAACAAATTAGTTGCCAAAAAATTGATAATGCATTTGTGTGTAATCACATATTAAGAGTATCTCATAGGTGGAGATTTGATGGGATGACATTTTGCGAGATGACTCTTGTAAACGAATATTTCAGATGAAGCTCGAGAATGTGGATGAAATTGCAAATTATGACGAGGAAGATGATTACGAGATATGGTCTATTCAATGCTCAAAATTGTCCTATAGCTTTCATCTGTTAATATTTTGAACTAAGAAATGGTAGCAAATTGTTGGAAATGCCTTGCTGGCTTTGACTACTGTAGTATTTTGACGGTGTTTCAAATATATGGCCTAATAAATTTATTTTTTTCCAGCCTTGAAAAGTTTGGGTATTTGGTATGATTGCTTCTACTGTCTATTTTGGACTCAAGAGTCAAAGCATCAATTGATAGTTGATATTGCATATTTATTTTTGCTTTCATTTTTTTCGAAAGATGATACTCATGTTTTGATGATTGAAATCAAATGAATGTTGCCTTCTATACTCAATCTATCTTGTGATCAACTGCGAAAAATTAGTTGTCTTCAATATCAAAAAGAAAGGGCCCAACATATGATAGTGATTATGCATATGATGATCTCTGGGTACTTTTTGAAGGTATGTATGTTTGATGGTACTCAAGCTTGATTGCCTTTTTGTGAATATTATTCTTAAAAAAATTTATTAAATCTGCAGGTCATTTGGAATTGCACACCCATAATAAGGATGCGGTAGAGTAATCAACACACTTAGGAGAACAAGATTCATGATTTTGTGGAGTTTTTTTATTAGAAAAGTACCTTAGTTGCATTGTCATGTTTTCAAAGTAGATATGAGTAAAGTTTTACGTTTTTAATCTTAGTTCTTAGTTTGTATTGATGAATAGATGTTCATAATCGTTTGGTATCCTTTTATAACAGAAAGATGATTCCCTCTCTTAATTTTTGTCCTTGTTTTGATATGAGTAAAATTCAATTTTCACAATTTATTTATACGTGTGTAAGGTTATAACTGCCAACAACTCCAATCTCATTAAAAACTTCATCTTCTTTTTATCTTTTGGGTTATAAACTACATATGGATCAATCAATCAAATAAGTTATTTGGCCAAAATGGGGAAAAAAAAAAGAGGAAAAAACTGGCAAAAGATTCTGGAACGTGAGTAAGATAATTTGTGGCCAATTTTTAAAGTATTTCCGGCGACAAATTGTCGCGGCAAATAAAAATTATTTCTGTCAACTGTTTTCACCGAAATAGCCATTCTTGGCTCTAATTTTCTGGCGATATCTGGGCAGCGATATATAGCTGGAAGTACCTTTTTCCGGCGAATTTTAGTGAGTACTTCATCATCATGCCATCCAAAGGCCTTGCATCAGTAGTGACAAGAGTACTACTGCTGCTGGTAAAGATCAAGAACGCCAGGAACACCACCTTGGCAGCATTGCAGATCATCTGGAATAGGAATCCCATTTTTCAAGATCGAAGTACTGGAATTAATACTTAACTCTCAGCTAATCGATTGAGGAAGATGGAAATGTATATATGTTTGATCAAAGGCTAGCTAGCTTAGAACTTCAAGAAATATGTGCTTATACCATGCGGTTTATATAGCTCCATGAAGTCGCTCTATACTGGCAAAAGTTATCCTAGGCTCTAGCTGGCAAGCTAGCTAGCTTGATTATAAAGTTTCCATTTTTTTATATAATATTTGTAAAGAAATAAAGGAGGAACACCACAAATATTGCGTGCTGATCAGACCCAGTCATGAGATCGATTGTCTTATTTTAATTTAATTTGTTTTTCTTGATCAATAGGTATAATATTTGACCAAATTCATTCATTCAAAAAAAAAAACACAGAAAGCTCAACAAAAACCATTATTACTAGCTAGCTTAGTCTATAAGGTTATACATTTCAGTTCTCAAAGGTAGCGCCCTAGCTACAACTAATTAATACTCTTCATTAAAGAGAGGCTAAAATTACCGACTGATCTAAAACATATTAACATCACAAAATGATAAACCGAAAATACAACAAGTAGTTATTATAATCTTAGAGCTAGCACGTACACGACTTCTAGCTCTTTCATATAATAGCCTCTGTCATGAACACCAATCAAGCACATGCAACCAAAAGACACGTTAATCATGATGCAAACCAATTTGTACGTAGGGGTACTCCATGATTTCATGGTACTTGATCATGAGTTTGATTTTGAATGTTCATCTAATTGGCTGATCATGTCAATTCTATATGACGTTGGATTTTTTGAAGGAATTACCATACAAATGAAATGAAAACTTGCAGCTAAAATAATTAATCGACTCACTAGCTATATGTGTTTAAAGTCGGTATTGATGCAACTCTATATATAAAGTTTAAAAGAAAATTACAATGAAATAAATGAGCAACAATTAACTGAATATAACATATATATTGAATTTAAAAGACACATACGAGACTTGTAACGTCTTGAACCATTGACTTTTAATATTCTTTTGGTGCCTTGTCCTTTCAAAAAAAAAATGAAGTCTTATACCATTGATTTTTAATATTCTTTTGGAGTATGATTTTACCGTCTACAGATTCTAATGTGAGTCAGCCACCCAAGTTGGAAGGCAGGACTATATATTACCATGTGGCTGAATGACGATGTGGACAACAAAACATTGATTTTAATCCGGTAATTCTTTACACTCTATATATCCTGATCCATTTTGTTGCATCATACTTGAGAGAAGGGGTGACTCATCTTCGTTTTGATAAGTAGTCTCAACAACTGTTCCACTTGAACCATGATGAAACAAGGAACTGCTTAATAATTAGCAGACTGAATAATTTTATTCTTCAAGGCATAAAGCTCCTTACCACCCAAGCCCTTACCCACCAAGGATTTTGTTGGAGAAACAGATCATGATTTTATGCATTACACATGTTTGATAAAAGACCCATTAGAGGAGCTATTTGACATCCCCTGTTTTACGGAAAAACTGTTTCTGCGATTTCGGTTTATCTCCACATTTTAAACTTTATAAGCGTGCGTGCATGCCATATATAAAGTATGTTCATATACAAAAATGAACTTTATTGTTTCTAACCTCCACACCATGGCAGGTTATATATTTTCAAACGAGTTAACTTTGGCCTGAATGGGGGAGGACCATTATAAAATAACCCAGAAGATCGATCCAGTACTACTAGCTAGGTCAAATCTTAAAGATCATGTGGACATCAAGTGAGTCAACTTAACAAGAGCAGTACTAGCTATCGCATCGATCTGATTGTAGGTAATTTAATAATTAACGTTAGAACTTGGAATAAAGAGATTTTGTAACTTGAGAAGACTCTTTCATAGCTAGGTTTTTGGGGATGAATCCGTTGAACAGACCATCTGCAATATTTAAGGATCTGACAGGGAGATATCGATAAGCTTACAAATTATATATAGATGTCAGTGGAAGCTAGCAATTATTAATGTTTAATGTTGTATTATCATCTTGATCATGAACAGGACTAACCGGCCCTTTTGGTTCTAAATTTTTTTAAAAGCGCAGAGGTTTTGAAGAATACATTTTGTTTAGGAAGAAGAATATGAATCACGCATCATCAAGTATTCTTACGATAGGAAGAAAAAGTACCTTCTTAAGTAGCATTATAAACGCGCTTTGTTGAATTATAATATAATGTTATAATATGATTAGGTTATTATATTTATATAGATGGGGACAAGCTAGCTAATATTCCCAAAATGTTAGAGATCATTCCTATGACGCTCCTAAATTTTCCTTAAAATAATACGGGAATCGAGGCATCAGGATGATGACAATACGAGTCACACATCCCAACGACAAGTGTCAAACGTGTGTGCACACGTGACATACATAAAAAAATATAGGTCGCAACGGATAATAAATTATTATCTAAGTACCAGAATTTTTTTTTAGAAATATTTTACAAACCAATTTAATATAAACTCTCCAACAGGAGATTTAATACAGTCATCCAAAAATTGAATTAAACAAATATATATTTATAAAAAGGAGAAAATAAATTTCTTGAGAGATCAATTAATAATAATAACACCTCAATAGCGGAGCCGTCTCCACAGGCTCAGCCTCTCCAAAGTCTGCATCCAAAAAAACTACGACGGCAAGATGGCATCGCAGGTAAGTACAAACCAACCAAACCAAAAGACAGAAATACATTAATGCCATAATAACAATTACCATATGCACGAGACTTAAAATCATTTTCCTCAAAGGCTATGAGATAACCATAATCGTCAAAATCTCAATTTAATTCACAATAAAATCCCAATAAAATCACCCATCATTTTCCATAAATTAATATCCTCAAAACCAATCATACCGGGCGTTACGTATCGCCGTCCTCGATATGATTTACACACACATCCAAAATCATAATAGGCGTTATGTATCGCCGTCCCCATTACGATCCACACACACTCATTTCATACTGGGCGTTACATATCGTCGTCCCCGATATGAAATGCACACCCAATGACTATAATGGGCATTACATATCATCGTCCCCATTATGTCATCCACACATACACACGCTGATCACAACGGGCGTTACGTATTGCCGTCCCCGTTATGACTCAGCCCAAAACCATTAAAATCCATTAAACTCAATTTAAATCTCAGTTTCCATTCTCAACACATGAATATCCAAAATCATGCAAAAATCCACTTTCCAAATATTTTCATGAACATGCGCGTAAATACACAATGCAGACAACCATGCACCAGATAACCAACAATTAAATAATGCAATCAACCAACAAATACCAACATCAACCAACACATAGCAACAATAATCAAACACAATAACTGTTGATGCCAAAAATATATTTAAATCTTAAAACTCGTTTGGAAAGTACTTACAGCGATAAAAACGTAATTCCTTGAACAACGCTAATCTGCAACGTTTGTAGCGGTCACATGTACGTTAGGCTAAAATACTCGGTTTGACCCCAAAATTTAGGAAGATACTCATTGAAAGGTGGGGAATCTCATGGAGGTGGTGGTGTGGCGGCACAACCATCGGAAGGTGGCAGATCGGGGTCAAAAGGGGTAAAAACCCATTTTCGAATTTGGAGTTGTACCGGGAAGGTGGGGCTACGGTTTGAGGAGCTGAGTTAGGGAAGTGGTCGGCTGAGGTGGGGGAACATTTTGGTGGTGGAGGTGAGGCTCATGGTGGCGGTAGGCGACGGCTGGGTTGCTCAACCCATGGGTGTCAATACCCATTTCGTGGCTTGATCGTGTGGGAGGAGTTGGGGGGCTACCGGTGGTGGGTTAGGTAGCTAGGAGGCCGGTGATGAGGTGGTGAAGAAATGGTGGCTGGCGGTGACCGGTGGTGGCCGGAAAACACACGAATGGGTATCACAATACTCATCCGGGTTTCAGCCCATGGAGGGAAGGTGGGAGGAGGTTCGGGGCTGGGATCATCGGGGTAGGCCGGCCGGTAAGTGGCGGTCCTAGTGGTAGGTGCGGTGAGGGCCAGCGGCCGGCGTAGGGGTGGCTAGCTAACTAAGGCCGAACGGCCAAACATGGGGAGAGGGAGAAGAAGTCGCGCGCGGGTGAGGGGAAAAAGGCAGGGAAAGGAAAAAAGAAAAGAAAAAGAAAAAGAAAGAAAAAAGAGAAAAAGGAAAAAGAAGGAAAAAGGGATCTAACTAGAAAAACACAGTAAATTAAATAAAAGCAGAATTTAAATGCTATAATTTCAATATCAAGAAAATAAAATATTTAAAGCCCCAACAATACAAATAAATTAAATCCAAGCACAATATTAAAAATAAAACAATAATTAATATAACGAAAGTAAATCAAATAAATTCACATAATAAAATAGAGGAATTAAATTCTAAATTATTAAAATAATTAACTCACATTAAAATAAATAAGAAAAGTAACATAACTTAATATTAACTAGTTAATAGCTCAAATAAATATCTTAAATAAATAAAACACAACTAATAATATTATTAAAATACATTAAAATAATTAATACCGAGAATAAAATAACGTGTAAAAATAGACGTAAGTCCGGGATCTCACATTCTCCCCCCCTTAAAAAGAATTTCGTCCTCGAAATTCGCTCGGCTGCAACTAATAGAACTCCAATAACTCACTTATCACACAGCTCAACACTCACTCCAAGCATTAGCACAATCATCTATTTTCGTCAAACACAAATGGATTTTATTCCATCATAAACATATAGTCTCCAAATAATATTTCATCTCTAAAACTCCTGAGGTAGCTAATCAATCTGAACTCCATATGTATAAGGATTTCAGTACAATCTTCCAAAATCTTAATATTCACTAACTCCATACAACAATTTGTGTTATCCTAAAGTAACTTCCAAGTTTACCTTCCCAACTTAACCATCAATAAACATAATTTATCCAACCAAAAAAAAAAAAATCTCTACTTACACGTATTATCCAAATTTTCGAGTCATCACTAATTCCTCAAAATTTAAACAAGAATTGAACCTCCAACTATATTGTACATCATCACGCTTCCGCGCGCACTCTGATAACTGGCTAAATTCATAAAACTTAAGTCCTCATAAATTATCACCATTGAGTAAAAACTAGCTCAACACCTAATACAAGAAATCATTTGCCACATTTACAAATCCAAATGCTTTGTCATTTCACAATTCAAGTTGTCTCCCAATATTAAAGCCTAAATTTCTAACTCTCAAACCTTTAATACACTTCTCCATCATTATAACTCATTTCTCATCATATTTTAATTATCTAAATCCGTATTCTCTCAATCGAACCTTCATTACCTATGAGATGGAATAACCTCAAATATTTTAATTCTTATATGACCTCAAGTCACAACTAATTCTTCAAGATACCTCGACAAATATTGCTAACCATTAAATTCTCCGAAATATTATACTTAAATTATCGACTCCAAACAATTCACCCAGAAGCCTAAAATTTATATCTCATAAATTTATTTTCATCACATCAATTCAACCCTATCACTTAACAAACAAATTCTCCCAAGTTAAACACTAGCCAAAGACAAATACTCTCCAAAATTTACACGCACATTTATTATACATCAATCTCTAAGTATCCATAATTAACATCAAAACTTCATTAAGAAAATAATTGATCGCCTACTATCATAAGTATTACTAAAACAACTTTCATGACAATATATCATTGGCTAAGAATTTCTCACTCACATGAAGAGTTCGCCCTGATTACAATTCTAACAATCTCCCAGGAATAAATTAAAACTTAGAAACTCTAACACTCAGTGAGACCCAGGTACTACACATAATTAACATAGGAAATATTAACAAGGAAACCCAATTTCATAAATACAAGTAATTATCAAAATGAATCCATCTCACAAAGATATAACAACATATCCAACCATTAAATAAAACTCAAGTAATTCACATAAATATTATATAAAAACACAAAAGGGGGAAAAGATTTAATAAACAAATAAGTAAAAGCCACATATTCAAGAAAACAAGCCCAACTCCTTTAATAAACACAAAATCACCAAAAACTTTTATTAAATAGAAGAAGGAGATTAAATTAAAACAAGAATAGCAAATAAAATTATAATTAAAACTTTAAAATTCTCTACAAAACCCAACTCTTATAAAGATTATTGTAGAAATCTCTAAAATTTAAGACTTGTTAAAAGAAATGAACCATAATAAAATAATTAAATCGATAAATTAATTAATAAATAAATACAAACAAGTCGCCAAAACAAACCCACTCGTTAAAGTAAATAGATAAACTTTTAAAATAATACATACGAAAATGTGGAAAGATAATAATTTTTAAAACTTACTTCAAAGCATGTTCCTAAAAACAAAACAACGAAAATGTGAAAAGATAATCAATTTAAATTTATCTCAAAGCATAAACTTAAAAAGAAGCAAGGCAGCGATGCTTTTAAATTTTGTCTAAATAAATTTCAAACTCTTAAAAATATTTAAAATACAAGAGCCATAATTAAAATAAACAAATAATAAACCAAATCCAAAACTATCTCGTAGGAAACCTATGAACTGAAATTAAAATCAAATCCTGATGATAATTGAATAAAAACTTGAGACAATAAAATAACCCACAACAAAATAAACAAACTTTAAAATAAGGAATTCTATAACACAATTATTTAAAATATCAGATTTGATAAATGGATTGATTTAAAATAATAATCTAATCCGAAATGTCCAAATTCCAACTTAAACAAAAAGAAAGGCATACATATAAAATAAATAAATAATTAAATAAATACTCGACAACTTAACCAAATAAAATCAACTAACTAAAATCTGAATTACTACTCATTTAAAATATTAAAAAAATATTAAAAAAAAAACAAAGCCAACAAACTAATCAATCAGAGCTAAGTTAATTATGAAAATAAATAAACAACACAAACATTAAAATATAAAGCACAACACAACGAAATAAATGTCGATAATCTTACTATATAATTTAGTAGGAAAACTTAGAGAGCAAATAAAATAATAGAATAAAATAAAATAACCAAATCGTAAAACAAATAAATTTTTAAAACCACTAACTTTTCTGCTACTGTCCCTAGGTAACTTGCGGATTTACCCGGAGTCGAACTGCTCTCATACCACCTGTGACGCCCCCAAATTTCCCTTAAAATAACACGGGAATCGAGGCGTCAGGATGATGACAACACGAGTCATACATCCTAACGACAAGTGTCAAACGTGTGTGCACACATGACATACATAAAAAAATATAGGTCGCAACGGATAATAAATTATTATCTAAGTACCAGAATATTTTTTTTAAAATATTTTACAAACCAATTTAATATAAACTCTCCAGCAGGAGATTTAATACAGTCATCCAAAAATTGAATTAAACAAATATATATTTATAAAAAGGGGAAAATAAATTTCCCGAGAGATCAATTAATAATAATAACACCTCAATAGCGGAGTCGTCTCCTTAGGCTCAGCCTCTCCAAAGTTTGCATCCAAAAAAACTACGACGCCAAGATGGCATCGCAGGTAAGTACAAACCAACCAAACCAAAAGACAGAAATACATTAATGCCATAATAACAATCATGAACAATTACCATATGCACGAGGCTTAAAATCATTTTCCTCAAAGGCTATGAGATAACCACAATCGTCAAAATCCCAATTTAATCCACAATAAAATCCCAATAAAATCACCCATCATTTTCCATAAAATAATATCCTCAAAACCAATCATATCGGGTGTTACGTATCGCCGTCCCCATTACGATCCACACACACACCCAAAATCATAATGGGCGTTACGTATCGCCGTCCCCATTACGATCCACACACACTCATTTCATACCTGGTGTTACGTATCGCCGTCCCCGATATGAAATGCACACCCAATGACCATAATGGGCGTTACGTATCGCCGTCCCCATTATGTCATCCACACACACACATGCCGATCACAACCGGCGTTACGTATAGCCGTCCCCGTTATGACTCAGCCCAAAACCATTAAAATCCATTAAACTCAATTTAAATCCCAATTTCCATTCTCAACACATGAATATCCAAAATCATGCAAAAATCCACTTTCCAAATATTTTCATGAACATGCGCGTAAATACACAATGCAGACAACCATGCACCAGATAGCTAACTATCAACAAATACCAACATCAACCTACACATAGCAACAATAATCAAACACAATACCTGTTGATGCCAAAATTATATTTAAATCTTAAAACTCGTTTGGAAAGTACTTACAGCGGTAAAAACGCAATTCCTTGAACAACGCTAATCTGCAGCATTTGTAGCGGTCACATGTACGTTAGGCTAAAATACTCGGTTTGACCCCAAAATTTAGGAAAATACTCATTGAAGGGTGGGGAATCTCATGGAGGTGGTGGTGTGGCGGCACAACTACCTGAAGGTGGCGGATCGGGGTCAAAAGGGGTGAAAACCCATTTTCGAGTTTGGAGTTGTACCGGGAAGGTGGGGCCGCGGTTTGAGGAGTTGAGCTAGAGGAGTGGTCGGCTGAGGTGGGGGAACATTTTGGTGGTGGAGGTGAGGCTCACGGTGGCGGTAGGCGGCGGTTGTGTGAGATCCCAGATTTACGTGTATTTTTACACGTTATTTTATGCTCGGTGTTAATTATTTTAATTTATTTAAGTAATATTATTGGTCATATTTTATTTGTTTAAGATATTTAATTGAGTTATTAATTAGTTGATATCGAGTTGCGTTGCTTTTTCTTATTTATTTTAATGAGTTAATTATTTTAATGATTGAGAATTTAATTCCTTTATTTTATTATGTGAAATTATTTTATCTGCTTTCGTTATATTATTTATTGTTTTATAAATAATATTGTGTTTGGGTTTAATTTATTTATATTGTTGGGGCTTTAATTATTTTATTTTATTGATATTAGATTGTAGTATTTTGACTGGCTTTTATTTAAATTGTTGTGTTTTTCTGGCTAGACCTTTTTTCCCTTCTTTTCCTTTTTTCCTTTTTCTTTTTTCTTTTCTTTTCTTTTTCTTCTTTCTTTTTCTTTTTCTTCTCTTTTTTCCTCTGCCTTTCCCGTGTGCCCAGCCCGCGTCCCCTGCCTCCCTCTCCCCTTCGCCCGTCACTTCTCCTCAGCCCCAGGACTGCCGCCGGCCACCCACCGGTGACACCGCCCAGCCCAACCTCACCCCCACCCGCCGGCGAGCTCAACGGCACCGGTGGTGTCCCCTCCGGCCACCCCACCGCCCCTACACGGCCCCCTACCCGAAATGGGTATTTTTGCTTCCCTTCCATTTTCCGGCCACCTCCGACCACCCCTTGGCCTCCGACCACCACCACTAGACTCCCCAACCTCCGGCGAGCATAACCCACCGCCCAAAGCCACCCATCGCCGCCGGTTAGCCCCTCCACCCGAAATGGGCCTTAAACGGGTCGTTCTTCGCCACGCCGCCGTCCGGCCACCGTAGGTCTCACCTCCGCCACCATTCGACTCCCCTCACCCAGCCGGTCAACCCCCTAGCTCAGTTTCCCCAACCGCGGCCTCACCTTCCCGGTACGACCCCAAACCCGAAAATGGGTTTTCACCACTTTTGGCCCCGATCCGCCACCTTCCGGTGGTTGTGCCGCCACACCACCACCTCCATGAGATTCCCCACCCTTTAATGAGTACCTCCCTAAATTTTGGGGTCAAACCGAGTGTTTTAGCCTAACGTACATGTGACCGCTACAAACGCTGCAGATTGGCGTTGTTCAAGGAAATGCGTTTTTACCGCCGTAAGTACTTTCCAAACAAGCTTTAAGATTTAAATATATTTTTGGCATCAACAGTTGTTGTATTTGATTAATGCTAATATGTGATGGTTGATGTTGGTATTTGTTGGATAATTGCTGCATGGTTGTCTGCATTGTGTATTTACGCGCATGCTCATGAAAATATCTGAAAAGTGGAATTTGGCATGATTTTGGATATTCATGTGTTGAGAATGGAATCTGGGATTTAAAGTGAGTTTAATGGATTTTATTGGTTTTAGGCTGAGTCATAACGGGGACGGCGATACGTAACGCCCGTTGTGATCAGCGTGTGAGTGTGTGGGTGACATAATGGGGACGGCGATACGTAACGCCCATTATGGTCATCGGGTGTGCATTTCATATCGGGGACGGCGATACGTAACGCCCGGTATGAAATGAGTGTGTGTGGATCGTAATGGGGACGGCGATACGTAACGCCCATTATGGTTTCGGGTGTGTGTGTAATCATATCGGGGACGGCGATACGTAACGCCCGGTATGATCGATTTTGAGGATATTATTTTATGGAAAATGATGGGTGATTTTATTGTGGATTAAATTGGGATTTTGACGAGTGTGGTTATTTCATCGATTTTGAGAAAGATGATTTTGAGCCTCATGCATATGGAAATTGTTCTTGGTTATTGTTGTGGCATTATTGTATTTTTGTCTTTTGGTTTGGTTGGGTTGTACTTACCTGCGATGCCATCTTGGCGTCGTAGTTTTGTTTGGATGCAGACTTTGGAGAGGCCGAGCCTGAGGAGACGGCTCCGCTATTGAGGTGTGATTATTAATTGATATCTCGAGAAATTTATTTTCCCCTTTTATAATAATGTATTTGTGTAAATTTGTATTTTTGGATGACTGTATTAAATCTCCTGTTGGAGAGTTTTTATTAAATTGGTTTGTAAAATATTTCTAAAAAAATTCTGGTACTTAGATATTAATTTATTATCCGCTGCGACCTATATTTTTATGTATGTCACGTGTGCACACACGTTCGACACTGGTTGATGGGATGTGTGACCCGTGTTGTCATCATCCCGACGCCTCGATTCCCGTGTTATTTTAAGGGGAATTTGGGGGCGTCACAGGTTGGGTTGCTCAACCTGTGGGTGTCAATACCAATTTCGTGGCTTAATCGTGTGGGAGGAGTTGGGGGGTTACCGGTGGTGGATTAGGTAGCTAGGAGGTCGGTGATGAGGTGGTGAAGAAATGGTGGCCGGCGGTGACCGGTGGTGGCCGGAAAACACACGAATGGGTATCACAATACCCATCTGGCGGTCCTAGTGGTAGGGGCGGTGAGGGCCGGCGGCCGGCGTAGGGGTGGCTAGCTAACTAAGGCCGAACGGCCAAACAGGGGGAAGGGGAGAAGAAGTCACGCGCGGGTCAGGGGAAAAAGGCAGGGGAATGAGAAAAGAAAAGAAAAAGAAATAGAAATAGAAAGAAAAAAGAGAAAAAAGGAAAAAGAAGGAAAAATGGATCTAACTAGAAAAATACAGTAAATGAAATAAAAGCAGAATTTAAATGCTATAATTTCAATATCAAGAAAATAAAATATTTAAAGCCCCAACAATACAAATAAATTAAATCTAAGCACAATATTAAAAATAAAACAATAATTAATATAACAAAAGTAGATCAAATAAATTCACATAATAAAATAGAGGAATTAAATTCTCAATCATTAAAATAATTAACTCACATTAAAATAAATAAGAAAAACAACATAACTCAATATTAACTAATTAATAGCAAATAAATAAAACACGACTAATAATATTATTAAAATACATTAAAATAATTAATACCGAGAATAAAATAACGTGTAAAATACATGTAAGTCCGGAATCTCATAATTCGAATTCTTTCTCAACAATTTGTGGGTAATGGAGTTTATATCCATATTATTTGGACAGCAAACGTTTTACAAGTAATTAGAGGCAGCCAGCCAACGTCGAAACCAATGGCTAGCACAATTATTTTACATATTAATTTATTTATTACATAAACCATGTACCAAATAGGTACTAGTGGCAGCCTGGTGGAAATGCATGCAGTAGCTTAAGGCATTGAAATGGGCTAGCTAGATAGCTATCCAATTCGAGGAACTTGAGAAACAACACCACTCTCATTAACCACAACCCTGACCCTGTCACACCTAAAGTAACCAAACACCGGCGTCCCTTCCAGCACCAAGATTGCATACACGTTGCTATTTTCTGCTTCTATCTTTTCTGCTGCAGCGTCCCCATTTGCTCCAAGCAGCTCCGGCCATGAGTTCTTACCTACAATCATTTCTCATATTATAATATCGATCTTTAATTCATTGAGTTCTCACGAAAGAAAACCCAATCCAACAACAATTAAACTAAAATAAGCCGATCCGAAAATAACAACTAAAGAAAATGAAATTCAACACATTAATTTAAATACTAACTTAATAAAATAAAGGGATTGAATTCAAACATTAAAATAAATGCACCAAAACCAAAATAATAAAAGAAAATTGATTAACTCAATATTTAAACATAAAATTAACTAAAAGATAATATTTAGCAAACTAATAGTTCTAATATTAATTTAAACAAATAATACATGAAAATACAAAGCAATAAAAATAACGGGACCTCACAATATATATGGCAATATCAGACATTGGAAATAAAACTTACCTCGACATATTGTTGCCATAGTACGTACGTACACCTTTCTTATTTCTTTCCCCTTCTGTGTAATATATATGCGATAGATGTTTGAGTGAGGTCTTCCTGATTGGATGGGGTATATATAGATGTTTGAGTGGTTTGTTATATAAATTCCCAAAGCTTTTTTTTTTTTCACTAGCATGTTTTAGTGAATTTACACGTTGAAATTCAGTTGGGATAATTAATGGTGATTTTCAAATGGAGGACGAACGATATTTGAAGAAAGAGAAAAAAAAAAAACACGTTGAAAAGGCCTAAAGGCAAAAAGACAGAAATGCCGAAATCAAAGAGACGTGGAGGCGTGGGGACGTGAAGAAATCGAAGACACGTTTAAAGTTTAAAATTCAATAGGACAAAAAAACAAAAATTGCGAACCTCCTGATCATCAAGATTGAGAAGAAATTTAAAGTTTTAATATCTACACATGTATTACATGTTAGATTATTTCAAATTATATTTTAAATTTGATTTTTAAATATTATTTTAAATACTCTATCCAAAATTTTAAATTATCTATTTTTTTGAAAATTTTCTCTAATGTATTTTTTTAATCTCACATTAGTTAGACAGTGAAATATTTAATGTTTTATAAGTGAATGTATTCACTATACATAAATTAAATAAAAGGATAGAAACTTTGGAAACATCACTTAGTACGAAGCACTGATCGCACACGCAACGCATTGACGGTTTAGACGCACACACTTACGCATCGTCGCAAGTGATGAAATTCTTTTGCTAAGCGAAATTATGTATCTAATCATCATTTTGACAATTGTGATTAACTGTCAATTACAATTATTTTTATAACTCTTCAGACAACAACTGTCACAATTTTTAATCGAAAAGTTATGTCTACTACTATTGTATCTTTTCGTTCAAAAGGTTAATATTCAGAATTTGCAATCTGCATACTATATAAACAGTGTTGTATCCTCAAGACATACTCCTTTTTTATTCTCTTTTGTAGAACTCTATACGAGTGGAAGATAATATTTATTTAAGAGATAGATTAATAATCGTCTCACTGTTCTTATCTTTCAATCTCTATATGTATATTTTTTCTAACATTACATGCCTCGATTGAGAACATCAAGATTGAGAAGATTTCTCCACCATACATGTCCAGATCGTCTGTATAATGGGTATATTTATCCACCTTATATTTTATTTCGTTCATTCTTAGAATTTATTTTATCATCTTCTTTTTCTGTTTTTTAACATGTACCTATTCTTCTATTTTATTTAGATATACCTATTCTTCTATTATATAGGAGTAATAACAATGTCAATGTTATGAATAACATTACCTATTTCAAAAAAAAAAAATAACATTACTTGTACAAAAAAAAATTGTTTTATTAATATATATTATAGTTACCATAAAATAAGAAAATATATCTTATTTGTTTACCTATTTATTAAATCACTTAATATGTTAATTAATATAATCTTATATAATATAATTTATTAACAAACAAGTTGAATAGTTAAGAAAATATTATTTACATTAATCAATATAAAAGAAACGAAATCACATATAATTTCACTATATGTAATAAAAATAAGAAAATATTTTTTATTAATTAACTGAAATCCACGTGCCTGGGCACGTGGTCCCCTCCTCTCTCTCTCTCTCTCTCTCTCTCTCTCTCTCTCTCTCTCTCTCTCTCTCTCTCTCTCTCTATATATATATATATATATAGGTTTAGAATATATAGGTTTTGAAAAGCTCTATTTTATCCGGCCTCCATCCATCCATCTTCCATTTATATTTCTGATAAGAAAATTGCTATTTGGCCAAGAGTACGCCACGTGCCAGCTAATAAAAAGCAGCTTACAGATGGCCTCCCCATTAAGAAAAAATTCAAAGAATAAATCCAAAAAAAAAAATCATATATTTAAAAACAAATATTCTTCCGTTCTATAAAATGGCCCATCCAAAATTAGTTTTCTTGGCCCCAAGTAACGTCCTTTCCTAACTTTACAATGGTGGAATCGATTTTTAATAATGGTAAAGTTGATTATATATACACACTCCCTAAGATATATGTTATATGGTCAATCGACTTAGAACTAGCTACATGATGTAGGTGCTCTATATATTTTTTAAGAGACATATAATTAACTCCTCGGTTTGAGCTATCTAGAAATATATAGCTAGCTAGGTACCTCTGTCAATTTTGATCTAGTCTATAAATATTAATAAAAAACACGATAAAACACGCGACCAAATCCCAAATTGCCACATGTTAACTTTAATTTTATATGTGTGTATATATATGTAATCATTAATGCATTATGGCAGCCATGTCGTGTGTCTAACATCAACTTTAAGACCAGATAAATTAGAAGTTCGTATAAATTAACCAACTTGTAATTTACTCATGTATGACGTGTAAGATCAACAAAGCTAGCTAGCGGGGCTACATGACTCAAAAAACGTAATTCAAAGTACGTACAAGGACAAACATATAAATGAAAAGGTTTGACACGTACAAAATGATAATCAAATTTAATATGTTTTGAGCGATTGTGAGAGACTAGATTGACAACAAGAAAGAAAGAGTTTTGATTGTCACAAAGTAGAATCGGAGAAGAGGAAGATGTCACCTTGAGATTATGAAGAAGATGACCAAGCCACTTGACTTCGGCAGTGCTGGCTAGTGCCCGATATTCTAATGCACAGCTTGAATGAGACACCGTCAGTTGTTTATTGGAACACCAAAAGATAAGGTTATCATCAAGATAAATAACATAGCCAGAGATGGACCGACGTGTAACAAGGCAACCGGACCAATTAGCATCCGAGTAGGCAAAAATATCGTAGGAAGAATATGGAGTGAATGAGAGGTCGTACTACAAGGTTCCCTTGATGTAGCATAGGATCCGTTTGACAGCCTGGAAGTGACAAAAGGAAGGCTTATGCATGTACTAACTCACGACAGAGACAGCATGAGCGAGATCTGGTCAAGTGATATTGAGATATTGAAGAGCACTAACAAGGGACCGATAAAGTGGACTGGTGTTGGGAAACGACCATGGGAGTGCTCACAAGCTTATTGTCAACCAGTTTGGCACCCTGCAAAATTTCATGAACATACTTAGCCTGGCTAAGAAAGAGACCAAAAGAAGTCTAATGTGCTTCAAGACCCAAAAATTAGTTTAATGATCCCATGTCCTTGGTGGCGAACTCCTTGGTTAATTTTCCAATAAAAACATCAAGAAGAGCTAATTGTTGTTAGTCACGACAATATCATCAACATATAGTAATAGATAGATTAAATCAACACCTTTGGAAAGAGCAAGCAAGGACAAGTCGGCCTGACTACAAGAAAACCTTATAGCAAGAAGAAAGGCACTAAACCTATGGAACCAGGCTTGTGGAGCTTGTTTGAGCCTATATAAAGCTCGGTGTAGCCTACAGACATGGGAGAAATATCTTGAATCAACATAACCTAGAGGCTGCTCCATATAAACTTCCTTTCGAAAAATGCCGCTCAGAAAATCATTTTTCATATCAAGTGTGAGATCCCAGATTTACGTGTATTTTTACACGTTATTTTATACTCGGTGTTAATTATTTTAATTTATTTAAATAATATTGTTGGTCATATTTATTTATTTAAGATATTTAATTGAGCTATTAATTAGTCAATATCGAGTTACGTTGCTTTTCTTAATTATTTTAATGAGTGGAATTAAATTCATTTATTTTATTATGTGAATCTATTTTATCTGCTTTCGTTATATTAATTATCGTTTTATTTTAATATTGTGCTTGAGTTTAATTTATTTATATTGTTGGGGCTTTAAATATTTTATTTTATTGATATTAGATTGTAGTATTTTGACTGGTTTTTATTTAATTTATTGTGTTTTTTTTTTCAGTTGGATTCCTTTTTTTTTTCTTTTTTTTTTCTTTTCCTTTTCTTTTCTTTTTCTTCTTTTTCTTCCTTTTCTTTCCTTTTCTTCTTTCCTTCCCAGACCCCCCCCAGCCCGCGTCGACCCCTGCTTCCTCTCCCTCTCGCCGTTCGTTCGCTCCCACCCAGGACCGCCGCCAGCCACCCACCGGCGACACCGCCCAGCTCAACCTCACCCCCTCACGCCGGCGAGCTCAACGGCACCGGTGGTGTCCCCTCCGGCCACCCCACCGCCCCTCCACGGCCACAAACCCGAAATACCCATTTTTGCTTCCCTTACATTTTCCGGCCACCGCTGGCTACCCCTTGGCCTCCGACCACTACCACTAGACTCCCCAACCTCCGGCGAGCATAACCCACCGCCCAAAGCCACCCATCGCCGTCGGTTAGCCCCTCCACCCGAAATGGGCCTTAAACGGGTCGTTCTTCGCCACGCCGCCGTCCGGCCACCGTAGGTCTCACCTCCGCCACCATTCGACTCCCCTCACCCAGCCGGTCAACCCCCTGCCTCAGTTTCCCCAACCGCGGCCTCACCTTCCCGGTACGAGCCCAAACCTGAAAATGGGTTTTCACCCCTTTTGGCCCCGATCCGCCACCTTCCATGAGATTCCCCACCCTTCAAGGAGTACCTCCCTAAATTTTGGTGTCAAACCGAGTGTTTTAGCCTAACGTACATGTGACCGCTACAAACGCTGCAGATTGGCGTTGTTCAAGGAAATTCGTTTTTACCGCTGTAAGTACTTTTCAAACAAGTTTTAAGATTTAAATATATTTTTGGCATCAACAGTTGTTGTATTTGATTATTGCTGATATGTGATGGTTGATGTTGGTATTTGTTGGTTGATTGGATTATTTAATTGTTGGATAATTGCTGCATGGTTGTCTGCATTGTGGATTTACGCGCATGCTCATGAAAATATTTGGAAAGTGGATTTTGGCATGATTTTGGATATTCATGTGTTGAGAATGGAATCTGGGATTTAAAGTGAGTTTAATGGATTTTATTGGTTTTGGACTGAGTCATAACGGGGACGGCGATACGTAATGCCCGTTGTGATCAGCGTGTGAGTGTGTGGGTGACATAATGGGGACGGCGATACGTAACGCCCATTACGGTCATCGGGTGTGCATTTTATATCGGGGACGGCGATACGTAACGCCCGGTATGAAATGAGTGTGTGTTGATCGTAATGGGGACGGCGATACGTAATGCCCATTATGGTTTCGGGTGTGTGTGTAATTATATCGGGGACGGCGATACGTAACGTCCGGTATGATCGATTTTGAGGACATTATTTTATGGAAAATGATGGGTGATTTTATTGTGGATTAAATTGGGATTTTGACGAGTGTGGTTATTTCATCGATTTTGAGGAAGATGATTTTGAGCCTCATGCATATGGTAATTGTTCTTGGTTGTTGTTGTGGCATTAATGTATTTTTGTCTTTTGGTTTGGTTGGGTTGTACTTACCTGCGATGCCATCTTGGTGTCGTAGTTTATTTTGGATGCAGACTTTGGAGAGGCCGAGCCTGAGGTGACGGCTCCGCTATTGAGGTGTTATTATTAATTGATATCTCGAGAAATTTATTTTCCCCTTTTATAATAATGTATTTGTTTAATTTGTATTTTTGGATGACTGTATTAAATCTCCTGTTGGAGAGTTTTTATTAAATTGGTTTGTAAAATATTTTTAAAAAAATTCTGGTATTTAGATATTAATTTATTATCCGCTGCGACCTATAATTTTATGTATGTCACGTGTGCACACACGTTCGACACTGGTTGATGGGATGTGTGACCCGTGTTGTCATCATCCCGACGCCTCGATTCCCGTGTTATTTTAAGGAGAATTTGGGGGCATCACATCAAGTTGGCGAAGTTGCCAGTGATTAGAAACCGTCAAAGAAAGAACAACTCCAATAGTTGAGGCTTTGACAACTAGGCAAAAAAAATTTTGAAATCAAGACTTGGTTGCTGAGTGTAACTTTTAGCAACAAGATGGGCCTTGAGACAATCAACAGAATCATTTGCGAGATACTTGATGTGAAAAACTCATTTGGAGCCTACAATATTTTTATTTGACAGTCAGGGCACTAAATCCCCAATGATTGTGATGCAAGCCTTGAAACTCCTCATCCATGGCGACAATCCATCCAGGGTGCTTGATAGCGGACTTGAACCCTTTGGGTTCACGCGTGATGAGTAAGGACTGAACAAGATTGGAACTTAGAGCAGTGCAAGTATGAAGGGCCCAAGTAGAAGGCTTGAAAATCCCAAATTTGGCTCGTGTTTGCATCTGGTGAGATCCAAGGAGACTAGTGTTGGAGGAAGATGGGGCCAAAGAGATATTCAGGGTTGGACTTGTGGGCTAAACAAGTGCCGATGAGGATTGTGGCCCATCAACAGCTAGTACCTACAAAACTGAAGCCAACACAAAACTACAAGATAAATCAGTTAAACATGGGCCACACAAATCCTGGTAAGACAGGGTAGAAAAGGTAAAGAGGCCCCTAATGTGATTGTGTTCCTGGAGGGGTATAGTGGGCTCTAAAAAAGTGGAAATTGAGGTAATAGGTAATGGCCCAGAGCAAGTGTTATTTTTGTAGGGTAGCCAAGGTCATCAAAGATGACATGCCTAGAAATAAACACTTGATTAGAGAGACGATCAAGACATCAAAAACCATGATGAGACTTACTAAGACAACTACAATGAGCTAATTTGTGAGGGGCATAATCATGTAAGTAGGGAAAACCAAGACAACTAAAGGGATGAAAATTAGAGTAGAAAGGAGGCTTACCAAACAAAATCTCAAAGGATGAGCAACCAACAAGAAGAGGCGTTGGCAGATGGTTAATAGTAAAAGTGGCGGTGCTAAACACGTCAACACAGAATTTAAGAGGGACATGAGAGTGAAAACGCATAGCAAGACCGATTTAAATTATGTGTCTATGTTTACACTCAGCATGTCCATTTTGATATGAAGTATATGTACACGACATTTGATGACAAATTTTCGAGGAAATTCAGTGATTTTGAAATTGATGATTAGTGAATTCAATACCTCCATCAATTTGAAAGATCTTGATTTTAGTGAAAATTTGATTTTCAACAAATTTTTGAGATTGTAGAAAAATGTAGAAGGAATCAGATTTATATTTTAGAGGATAGAGCCAAGTAAATCGAGAATAATCGTCAATAAATATAACATAATAACGAAATCCAAGATTTGAAGGGATAGGTGATAGTCTCCACAAATCACAATGAACAAGATCCAATACATGAGAAGCGCGGTTTACATTCAGAGAAAAGGAAAGTCTTTTACTTTTACCAAGCTGACAACTAGAACAAACAGTAGGATTAGGAAGGAAAGAAGTAACACATAGTTGGCGAATTTTATTTGTCATACTTGTTTAGTTGCTAAGAAATAAACCAGAAATCATGGAAAGTAATGAACCGAGGTAGAAGAAGATAAATAAAATATAAATGGTTTGGACAAGTAACAAAACTTCTACAAGAGCATGCTTTGGGCTGATCATGCATCAATTTTATAGCCCAAATTTTGCTATAGCTGCTATCTTTAAGCTGAGCTATAATAATCAGTTTAAAATTACTATTTTAAAGTAAACTGTTGCCTACATCCACAACCTACTGGATTCATGGCATTAATGCAATTTAAAATATAGATCTCAAGATGAATAACTATCTCCATAGATTTACAGAACAAGATCATTCAATTTTAGATGTCTTGTGAAATTTGATTACGAATAGTGAATTTTTCAATATCAGATTCCATTTTTCTTCAAGGAGATGTATTGAGTCACCTAAACACAAACTTACAGGTTAGATCACTTGGGAGGGTGGCCATCAGCTCCTCTTTCAACTGTTCAGCATAACCACCTTGAGTTCGAATGGACAACGTATGCGAATAACCTTGTCATTGTCCATTGAAACATTTGTCTCTTTCGCTACAATCTGTTGTTCCCTAAATGCTTTGATGACTCCATAAATCGGGTGAGCATCCAATGGGCAGCTTATCGTTACAACCGAATCGTCTTGGAAAATCAAACTCTTTTGGTGGGAGCTTTTTATGCTTATTTTTTCCCAACTCCTTTTCAGTTTCCAGAACCTTGATCTTCATCTAGAGATCAGTGATACATGTAATAGTGTCACATCGTAGATATATTCGGGACAATAGCTCTTAATGCATAGAATCTCTGATTAAGCTTCTCGCACCTCTGCCTCTCTGCTTCCACATGATTCAACGGTTCTCCTCTCCCATAGGCATGCTTTCTCCCTCTCTTTCTAGGTTTCCGCTCATCAGGCTGAGATGATGATTCATCCCTAAACATCTCAAAACTATCCTCATCCGACCCACCAAATGAAGCACGAAGCTTCTAGAATACCAGTTTATCTGCTGTGAAAACGTCCCCACATACATCAAATAGTGACTATAAAATTGTATTGTTGTTGGGAAATAGTGTTTTTTCCCTTTATCCTTAGAAGCTTGCTTGCGTGCTCTTTATTGTACTTTATCATAATGTTTATGAAATTTCATTCTTTGCCCATTTGCATGAGTGAATCCCAATCAATTTTCTAAACAAAAACTCCACCGAGGCATTCTCCAAAGTCGGTGATCACTTGAAGTAATCACCGAGCGTGAAATCTCATCTTTCTCATAAGCCATCGGCTTGAATTTGGCAAATGCATGTGACTGGAGAGAGTGCTTTCCAGTTGCAAACCTATGCTTCATTCTTGAATGTTCACAGCCAGTTCACTTAAGATTGAATCGAAATGTAGGATTTTTCCACTAATCTAACTCTTGGTCGTAGTTGTTCCTCTGCTTCAGGGGCGGAACTATCCCTGGTCTAGCCACCCCCAAACTTTTTAAAAAATTATACATAGTATATAAATATATATAATTTTTTTTTATATAATTAAAATTTTCACACCAATTTATCAAAAAATAAAAAAATTGCCCCCCCAATTTTTGGATCTCTAAAAATTTTACTAAATTTTTTTTTTCAAAATTTAATACTTATCTAATCTCACTCTAAATTTTCACTTTAGTGAGGGTTGACACTCAAATTGTCTCTCCCACTTTAGGTTGATGTGCTGATGTAACTAAATTTTTAAAATATGTTTAGATTATTTAAATTATGTAAATGCCTAGAAATGAATTTTTTACATATGATTTGCTAATTTATATTGAGAAAAAATTGTCAATAATTTCACTTTAGAAATGATAATAGATGAATTTTATTTTATGAAAGATCATTGTTGAGCTTAATTTGTAAGAGAAATCTTAAGTTTATTTTTTATTTTTTATAATGGGCTCTAACAAATTACAAAAATTCTAAAGAAAAAGATGATTTATAAACATGTATTTTTATATATAAATGTATAACATATGATGGTGATCTTCAGAATTTCTTTGCAATTTTGAAAATTGTAGAAGGATGCAAGCATCAAGATCATTGTAGGAAAGACATTTGATGACTTGGTTTTGAGCAGTCCCAAGAATGTTCTTCTAGAGGTTTGACATTTTTGTGCCTTTCAATTACTATTTTTCCTTTGCTCATGACATCTAAGTCCATTGTTTTAATTGAAAATAAAGTTCTGTTGGAAATAATCATTCTTATAAACAGATTATAAAATCATAAACAGAAAGTTGTACGCGTACTGTTAGTTAAATCATGTTTATTTGTGATTCATAATCAAGAGTCATGATTCTGCTCAAAATTTATGTAAAATAAAAGTTAGCATACCTTCGGCCGATATACAATAAATAGAACTTTATCTCCAAAATTTGGTTGAGTAACTTGATCTTCTTTCACCTTACTCCTTTGTTTCTATATTCGTGATAAGAAACCTCACAAACATTGCTTGAGTGGAGAGAGGAAGTAAAACCTCTTTATATGAGTGATGGAGTACCTATAAATATGAGAGTGATGACGTAACCTTGGCCATTAAGAGTAATCATTTATTGACAATAACTTATAAAATTCAATAATGTTTATGAATTTATAGTTACAAAAGTAAAAAGATTCTAAACACAGAGAATAATATGTCACACGATTCCCATCAATATTTAATAGCTAGCTAGCTAGAGGTCAACGTACCAGAATTATTGGCAACAAATCTGACGGCAGCCCATCCATTCTTTGGAACCCCAATGCTGATAACCTCTAGTTGATCAATTAAATTAAAATTCTTTGGGTCAGTTTCATTGTTCAAATTCCCCAAACCCATCCCGATCATATAGAAGATAAATCCATGCAGATTCATTGGATGGTTCGTCTACTACATTAGTCCCTTGAAACACCATTTCATCCGCTTCACCATACTTCAACATTATCACTTTTGCCCCTTGACTCTTTCCCACATCTCCAATGAAGTTGAAAAAGTATGGTGGCTCTTCTGGAAAATCTTTAGTGAAGACTCCACTCAACCGCCTGCAAACAACGTAGACAATATCTCTTTATTTTCAATCACAAGCTTGGCAATATTCCTCCCATTTTGCAAATAGTAAATCTCATTGCACAACTTTCAACTTCTAATACATATAGTTGTGAAATAATTAAAACAAATAAAACACCATTTTATTTTCTTTTAAAAAATAAAAGTGTGAAAGATATGGAGTTAAATGGTAAAAGACAAGTTTTGGGCCTTGGATTTTGGTCTATTATCCATGTTTAATTTATGTGAATATATCCAGGAATATGAGTTCAGATTTTGAATAAATCTATATAAGTTCTCCCTATTGATTGCGGGTAATTGAGCACAATCTGTTTGATGATATAACTCAATTATATGTCTTACAAAATGTTTGCATATTTCTTGATATAGAACTTGCTAAGGAGGATATATCAACAAGTGCATCACTAGAATGGAGTTTGAGGAAAATGAATCTTGTGTATGCTTAATTGATTACAATGTTAATTTTGATTTATTCCATTCTCAAATTTGATAATAATGGAGTTTCTATATTTAGACTAAATTTTGACAAACACAAATTATGTTCATAAATGGATAAATATTTTTTATAAAAATATATGTATATATATATATAGATAACTATTGAATTGTGTTAAGGGTATTTTATATATAGTTTAATACTTTTTACTCACATACGTGCTTATTCACTTAAATAAACTAATGCATGCTTCATTTTAATAGACATACATTTTCTTTTTAGCATTTATCACATATTTATATATTGACCAATTTTTATAATTTTTAATTTTGAATAGTGTAATAGACCAATATGTATAGTTTATGCGTATCAAAATATATAAACAACCCATTTAGTATGCCTACAGATTACTCGGAGTAGTATAGGGCGAGCGAAACCGATGCATCGGGAGACCCAATGTTTTGTTACGGTTTTAATCTTTTTGGGCATTCTTATGGCTTCAATGTTGCTGGATTTAGTTCAGTTTGGTGTACGTTCGGGTTGTTAAAGCTTCATAATGGGAATAAATTAAGCTTATTGTTGCTGTTGTATTCCAACGCAAGAAAAAATATGCAGTTGATAAAGAGGGCTGGAGTCAAGTTCTGCTACTTGAGTTGCATTGTTACTTAGTCTATGTCGTGATTGTTATGATAATTTGCTTTATTGCCCGTACAAATCCATTGGAAATTTCTCCTGAATTCAAAAACAATTATTTTTAATTTAATTTTACTTAAAGATTAAGTAAGTGTTTTTTTGACAATTATTATGTAATTTTAAAAAAATTAAGAATAAAAAAAAAATTAATGAATTTAAAAAAAAACACTATTCGGGATAAAGTTGGGCTAGCACCACTCTTTATATATATATATATATATTTGATATATATTTAATTAATAGTTGTCATAGTGATTATGTATAATGAAATATTTAGATATAAAATTCAGCATAAATAATAGTCCGTGCATTGCGCGGGTTATAGGCTCGTATATATTAAAATTATATATATTTATGACAGTTCAATTTACTAGTATAAAAATTTATAGGCGCAAGCTCCAAGTTTAATTTTTAGGTTAATTTGGCTAATCAGTAGTGTTCAAGTTAATTTATATGTAAAGCAAGTTAATAATTAGCATACAATATAGGAAATAGACCACATTTATTTCAATGGACTTTAAGGATCGAAAAATTCTTTAAAACAGAAATTTACAAATTCATATTATAAATTAATGGGCACGTACTACACTAGCTAGCTATAGCCTCTACTATATAACTAAGGGCCAAGGCAACACATTCAATAGTGCTAGCTAGCTCTCAGGCTATATATAAAGATATATAATTGTATGGTTACAATATTTAATTGATTGCGTAGATTTACGTACCGAAAAAAATTAGTAGTATATATAGTTACAGCTTAGCGAGTCTTTTGGAGCATTTTGAAACAAATAAAGCAAATGATGCTTGACAATATTGGACTTTGATCATCAGCAAACCACTATAAAGTCATTGACTTGGTGGCTCGGTCATCATGTTAAGTTTTAATTCTTATCTGATTATGGCCGCGGGAGATGTGCATGTTGGCGCACTTTCTCTCTATATATATAATTACTACTTGAAATTGATAATTATTCACTAATATTTAATTCAAACATGAGCATCCTCTTAGTAACAATCTGATTAGTGTATCGAAGATCAGAGAGCCGATGATGATTATGAGATCACGGCCGAGACGACTTGTCGCGACGATTCTTAGTGCATGCTCAGCTGTACGCGGTTATATGATCTAGCTAGTTGAACGAAAACAAAGCAAGCAACGCATATCGTCATTTATGATATTTTCAATTGATGGAACGTCCTCAAAGCTGAATAGGAGGACCATTATGGTCCTCCCAAAGGATCAAGAAGTTTTAATTATCTCAGAAAATTTTACACTATCTATGCATATATATTTTCAAACGAGTTAACGTTGGTGTGGATGGGGGAGGACCATTATGAAATAACCCAGAAGATCGATCCAGTACTACTGGCTAGGTCAAATCCTAAAGATCATGTGTACTGTGTAGATCAAGTGAGTCAACTTAACAAGAGCAGTACTAGCTACCGCATCAATCTAATTGTAGGTAATTTAATAATTAACGTTAGAGCTTGGAATAAAGAGATTTTGTAACTTGAGAAGACTCTTTCATAGCTAGGTTTTTGGGGATGAATCTGTTGAACAAACCATCTGCAATATTTAAGGATCTGAAAAGGGAGATATCGATAAGTTTGCAAATTATATATAGATGTCGGTGGAAGCTAGCGATTATTAATGTTTAATGTTGTATTATCATCTTGATCATGAACAGGACTAACCGGCCCTTTTGGCTCTGAATTTTTTTAAAAAGCGCAGAGGTTTTGAAGAATATATTTTGTTTTGGAAGAAGAATATGAATCACGCATCATCAAGTATTCTTACGACAGGAAAAAAAAGTATCTTCTTAAGTAACATTATTAACACGCTTTGTTGAATATAATATAATGCTATAAGATTATCAGGTTATTATATTTAAATAGATGAGGACTAGCTAGCTAATATTCCCAATATGTACGAGATCATTCCAATTCTTTCTCAACAATTTGTGGGTAATGGAGTTTATATCCATATTATTTAAACAACAAGCGTTTTACAAGTAATTAGAGGCAGCCAGCCAACGTCAAAACCAATGGCTGGCACAATTATTTTACATATTAATTTATTTATTACATAAACCAAGTACAAATTAAGTACTAGTGGCAGCTTGGTGGAAATGCATGCAGTAGTTTAAGGCATTGAAATGGGCTAGCTAGATAGCTATCCAATTCGAGGAACTTGAGAAACAACACCAGTCTCATTAACAACAACCCAGACCCTGTCACACCTAAAGTCAAGAATAATCGGCGTCCCTTCCAGCACCAAGATTGCATGCACGTTGCTATTTTCTGCTTCTATCTTTTCTGCTGCAGCCTCCCCATTTGCTCCTAGCAGCTCCGGCCATGAGTTCTTCCCTACAATCGTTTCTTATATTATAATATCGATCTTTAATTCTTTGAGTACTCATGAAAGAAAACCCAATCCCACAACAATTAATCCAAAATAAGCCCATCCAAAAATAACAACTAAAGAAAATGAAATTCAACACATTAATTTAAATACTAACTTAATAAAATAAAGAGATTAAGTTCAAACATTAAACTAAATGCACCACAACCAAAATAATAAAAGAAAATGAATTATCTCAATATTTAAACATATAATTAACTAAAAGATTATATTTAGCAAACCAATAGCTCTAATATTAATTAAAATAAATAATACAAAAAAAAAACAAAGTGATAAAATAACGAAATCTCACAATATATATGGCATTATCAGACATTGGAAATAAAACTTACCTCGACATATCAATGCCATAGTACGTACGTACACCTTTCTTATTTCTTCTCCTTGTGTCTAATATATATGCGATAGATGTTTGAGTGAGGTCTTCCTGATTGGATGGGGTATATATAGATGTACGTAGATTCAAGTGGTTTGTTATATAAGTTTCCAAAGCTTTTTTTTCTTTTATCTTTTTTTATTTTATTATTAGCATGCTTTAGTGAATTTACATGTTGAAATTCAGTTGGGATAATTAATGGTGATTTTCAAATGGAAGACGAAGGATATCTGAAGAAAAAGAAAAAAACACGTTGAAAAGGCCTAAAGACAAAAAGACAGAAATGCCGAAACCAAAGAGACGTGAAGAAATAAAAGACACGTTTAAAGTTTAAAATTCAGATGGGAAAAAAAAATTGCGAGCCTCCTGATCGAGAACATCAAGATTGAGAAGATTTCTCCACCATCCATGTCCAGATCGTCTGTAAAATGGGTATATTTCTCCACCTTATATTCGTTCTTTCTTAGATTTTTTATATCATCTTCTTCTTCTGTTTTTTTAGAGGTACCTATTCTTCTATTTTATTAACAAACAAATTGAATAGTTAAGACAATATTATTTACATTAATCACATATAAGAAAATAAAAGAAACAAAGTTTAAAAAAAAAATCGCATATAATTTTACTGTATGTAATAAAAATAAGAAAATGTTTTTTTATTAATTAATTAAAATCTACGTGCCTGGACACGTGGTCCCCTACTAGTGTATATATATATATATGTGTGTGTGTGTGTGTGTGTGAGTACATTTATATTATATATGCGCATAAATAAAGTTACCTCCCCATGCGCATATGTATCTGTATACATACATGCGCATAAAAAGCAGCTCACAGATGGCCTCCCCGTTAAGAAATAATTCAAAGAATAAATAAAAACAAATATTCTTACGTTCTATAAAATGGCTCATCCAAAATTAGTTTTCTTGGCCCCCAAGTAACGTCCTTTTCTAACTTGACATGAATGGTGGAATCGATTTTTAATAACGATAAATTTGATTATATATACACTCCTTAAGATATATATCATATGGTGATCGACTTAGAACTAGCTACATGATGTACGAGCTCTATATATTTTTTTAAGAGATATATAATTAACTCCGCGGTTTGAGTTATCTACAAATATATAGCTAGCTAGGTATCTCTTCAATTTTGATCCAGTCTATAAATATTAATAAAAAATACCACAAAACACGCGACTAAATCCCAAATTGCCACATGTTAACTTTAATTTTATACGTGTGTATATATATGTAATCATTAATGCATTATGGCAGCCATGTCGTGTGTATAACATCAACTTTAAGACTAGCTAAATTAGAAGTTCGTATAAATTAACCAACTTGTAATTCACTCGTGTATGACGTGTAAGATCAACAAAGCTAACTAGCGGGGGTACATGACTCAAAAAACGTAATTCAAATTACGTACAATGACAAATGTACAAATGAAAAAGTTTGGCACGTACAAAATGATAATCAAGTTTAATATGTTTCGAGAGATTGTGAGAGACTAAATTGACAGCAAGAAAGATGGAGCTTTGATTGTCACAAAGTCGAATTAGAGAAGAGGAAGATGCCACCTTGAGATCATGAAAAAGATGACCAAGCCACTTGATTTCTGCAGTAGTGCTGGCTAGTGCTCGATATTCTGATTCACAACTTGAATGAGACACCGTCAATTGTTTATTGGAATTCCAAAATACAAAGTTATCATTAAGATAAATAACATAGCCAGAGATTGATCGACGTGTAACAAGGCAATGGGCCTAATTAGCATCCGAGTAGGCAAAAATATCACAAGAAGAAAATGGAGTGAATAGAGGCCATACTGCAAGGTTCCCTTGATGTAGTGTAGGATTCGTTTGATAGCCTAGAAGTGACAAAAGGAAGGTTTGTGCATGTACTAACTCACAGTAGAGACAACATGAGCAAGGTACGGTTGAGTGATAGTAAGATATTGAAGAGCACCAACAAAGGACCGATAAAGTGAGGTATCATCAAAATCAAAACCATCGGTGGACTGGTGTTGGGAAACGATTATGGGAGTGTTCACAAGCTTACTGTCGACACGCTGCAAAATTTTATGAGCATACTTAGCCTAGTTAAGAAAGAGACCAAAAGTAGTCCAATGTGCTTAAAGACCCAAAAAATAGTTTAATGATCTCATATCCTTGGTGGCGAACTCCTTGGTTAATTTGCCAATAAAAGCATCAAGAAAAACTAATTGTTGTTAGTCAAGACAATATCATTATCATATAATAATAGATAGATTAAATCAACACATTTGGAAAGAACAAGCAAGGATGAGTCGGCCCGGCTACAAAAAGACCCAATAGCAAGAAGAAAGGCACTAAACCTATGGAACTAGGCTCGTGGAGTTTGTTTGAGCCTATATAAAGCTCGACGTAGCCTACAGACATGAAAGGGAGATCTTGAATCAACATAACCTAGAGGCTGCTCCATATAAACTTCTTGGACATAAACACTTGATTAGTGAGATGATCAATACATCGAAAACCATGATGAGACATACTATAGCCAGGAAAGACACAAGAACAACTACAAGGAGCCAATTTGTGAGGGGCATAATCACGTAAGTAGGGAAAAACAAGACAACCAAAGGAATGAAAATTAGAGTAGGAAGAAGGCTTACCAAGCAAAATCTCAAAGGGAGAACAACCATCAAGAAGAGGCATTAGCAAGCAGCTAATAGTAAAAGTGACAGTGCTAAATACATCAACATAGAATTTAAGAGAGACTTGAGAGTCCAAAGGCATAGCAAGACCTGTTTCGGTTATGTGTCTGTGTTAACACTCGACATGTCCATTTTGATACGGAGCATATGGACATGACATTTGATGACGAATTATCGAGGAAATTCAATGATTCTGAAATTGATGATTAGTGAATTCAATACATCTATCACTTTGAAAGATCTTGATTTTAGTGAATATTTGATTTTCAACAAATTTCTAAAATTGTAGAAAAATGTGAAAGAAACAGATTTATATTTTAGAGGATAGAGTCAAGTAAATCGAGAATAATCATTAATAAATATAACTTAATAACGAAACCCAAGATTTGAAAGGACAGGTGACGGTCCCCACAAATCACAATGAACAAGATCCAATACATGAGAAGTGCGGTTTACATTCACAGAAAAGGAAAGTCTTTTACTTTTAGCAGGCTGACAACTAGAACAAACAGTAGGATTGGGAAGGAAAGAAGTAACACATAGTTGGTGATTTTTATTTGCCATACTCGTTCAGTTGCCGAGAAATAGACCAGAAATCATGGAAAGTAATGAACCGAGGTAGAAGTAGAAAATAAATAAAATATAAATGGTTTGGACAAGTAAAATAAAATCCACAACCTACTGGATTCATGGCATTAATGCAATTTAAAAGATAGATCTCAAGATGAATAACTATCTCCATGGATTTACAGAACAAGATCATTCAATTTCAGATGTCCTGTGAAGTTCAATTACGAATAGTGAATTTGTCAATATCAGATTCCATTTTTCTTTAAGGAGATGCATTGAGTCACCTGAACACAAACTTACTGGTTAGATCACTCGGAAAGGGTGCCCATTAGCTCCTCTTTCAACTGTTTTGCATAACCACCTTGAGTTCGAATGGACAACGTATGAATAACCTTGTTATTGTCCATTGAAACATTTATCTCTTTCGCTACAATCTGTTGTTCCCTAAATGCTTTGATGACTCCATAAATCGGTTGAGCATCCAATGGGCAACTTGTCGTTACAACCGATCATCTTGTCTGTCCTGAAAATCAAACTCTTTTAGTGGGAGCTTTTTATGCTTATTTTTTCCCAACTCCTTTTCATTTTCCAGAACCTTGATCTTCATCTAGAGATCAGTGATATATGTAATAGCATCACATCATACATATATTCGGGACAATAGCTCTTAATGCATAGAATCTCTGATTAAGCTTCTCGCGCCACTGCCTCTCTGCTTCCACACGATTCAATGGTTCTTCTCTCCCATTGGCAGGCTTTCTCCCTCTCTTTCTGGGTTTCTGCTCATCAGGCTAAGATGATGATTCATCCCTAAACATCTCAAAACTATCCTCATCCGACCCACTAAATGAAACACGAAGCTTCTAGAACACCAACTTCTCCACCCCCTCTTTCCTCTTAACTAACTTCAAACTGCCATCCCCACATCTATTCAAGTCTTGGTAGTATCCATTACCCCATATCAAGGCAGAACCACCAGATTTCATGCTCACGATCCGCTACAAGACTGTGTAATTCCAATTGGACCCTTCAACAATCTGCACAAGCCTTTCTGGACACCAAAATCCCCAGACTTCGGAACTAAGTCTCATAACATGTTTTCGGAAGCAGATGAAACCAAGAACTTATTAAATATTTTTAACATAACATTAATAATTGGATCTTGGATTTTCTATGATCTACAGTAATAAAACAACAATATGATAAATATATATTTCTCCATATGATTGATGAAGAACTATACTGATTATGAGAGAAGGATCACCCTAACAACTTTTGTCTCACAGCTGTCTATCGATGGCCAGAGGCACTCTAATGTTGTAGGTGAGAACCCTTGAACCTCCCAGTACTATTTACAGACATTTGACCATCAAGAAATATAAGAGTTAGTGTCTAACTATAATTAGAGATATAAAGTTTTAATTTTATCTCTTAGGAATAATTTTTATCCCTTCACAATTCAAATGTTAACCAATAATGTTTTGAACTATTTTAAACTAATAAAATGGGTGTGTGGAACACAGAGTTTAAATAAAACTCTTACATTTTCCCATTTGGCCCATACGCCTGTAAAATAATATTTTTCATTCATGGAATTATAACAAGAAATTAATCTTACTACACAAATTTATTTCTTAAAAATTTTCATAACTCAAAATACATTTCATGAGTTCCATAATATCAATGTCAAACTAGTTATTAATGCGAGTCATGGCGGTCCTCTGTTATATAATTAACAGATTTCCTTTCATGTACCACAATACCATTAACTAGATTTAACACGATCTTTAATTGGAATAATTAAGGCTAATATTGTAATACCTTTGCGTTTCAATTCATGTCTATTGTATACATTAGCTTGTCATCATTCATACACGCCTTTCAATGTACATATTAAGTGAAAAGATAAGAAATCAGAAACAACCGTAATAGATATCTTTTAATATCCAATAATAAAATACTCATTGTATCAATTATCTCTTCATCATGTTCACATTATGGGTATAGACATAGAACTCTTCATTTTAACATGTCCTTTTAAAGTGTAATAACTGACATACGATTGTTATGGACATATTTATTTTTGTATTTTCTCCTTAAAATTTAGGTATTTATAATTTCATTAAATCCTTATCATTCTGAGAAAAATACTCTGAGGACATATGCTCTTAGCGGCTTGGTTATAAGTCGACAATTCCAAATCCTAAGATAAATCTTCTTAGCCATAAACCATATATTGTGACCTTAAAGCATGCCACAAACTCAGAACAACTGGTAAAATCAGAGCCTGAGAATCTAATTATCTTCAAACTATCAGTTCTTCTGAAAGTAAGCTGGTAATCCTGAGTTTTTTACAGGTATTGTAATAGCCACTTTACTGCTTTCCAACAATGAACAACTTTTTACGCCAAATTTCTCAATAACTCTTTCTATGTAACTTTTTTTAGACAATTCCAATAGTCCTTATTTTTTATATCGAAAAATTTTGATTCTTGATCACAAAGGATGCCTCAATCATACATTTTATTTCAAAGTTCTTAGAGAGAAAATCCTTGATTTCATAAAATAAGCCAAGATCATTACTAGCCAACATGATATCATCAACATACAGGATAAAAATTATAAACTTACTCTCACTAACCTTTAGATATATATACCGATCAACGATGTTCTCAGTAAAACCAAAGGCAGTAATGGTATTGTTGAACTTTAAATACCATTGTTGGGAAGTTTGTTTAAACTCGTACATCGATTTGTTAAGCCCATATACTAGGTGATCTTTACCCCTTTCTAAGAAGCCTTCTAGCTACTCCATGTAGACCACTTCATCCAGATTTCCATTTAAAATGTTGTTTTCACATTCATCTAATGTAACTCTAAATCATAATGAGCCACCAATGCCATAATGATTATAAATGAGTCATTTTTAGATATTGGAGAAAATGTCTCTTTGTATCAATGCTTTCTATTTTAGTAAAACCCTTAGCAACAAGTCTGGTCTTATATCGTTCGATGTTACCTTTCGAGTCGTGTTTGGTCTTAAAGGCCCATTTACACTTGACTCTTTTAATCCCTTCAGGAAACTCAACAAGATCCCAAACTTGATTCTAATCTATAGATTTCAACTCTTCTTTCATGGTATCGATCCATTTACTAGAATCATTTTTCTCTATGGCTTGTGAAAATGTTAGTGGATCTTGATTTGTCCCAATGTCAAATTTAGATTCCTGAAGATATACTATATAATCTGTCGAAATGGCAGGTCTCTGATCTCTTTGAGATCTGCGCATGACAATCTGTTCTTGTGACTCCAAACTTGGTTTATCAGTGATATTATCATTCTGAGATGGATGATCATTTACTTGTTCCATAGTATTATCATAATGATCAATTAAAGAAACTATTATCTTTTTTAAGGATGTAGGTATAGGGACATCTACACGTATTTCCTCAATGATCACATCTCTGAGTTCAATTTTCCTATTGATCTTGCCAAGTTCAATGAATTTGATATTTCCTGTTTCTATAATTCTCGGATAGTGATTAGGACAGTAAAACCTGTACCCTTTAGATCCCTATAGGTAACCAATGAAGTGCCTACTTACTGTTCTAGAATCTAATTTTTTTTTCTCATGTGGATTGTAAAGTCTCGCTTCGGGTAGGCAACCCTAGACATACACATGTCTCAAACTTAATTTCCTACCAATCCATAACTTGAAAGGAGTTTTTGGAATTGCCTTATTAGGAACTCGATTTAAGATATATATTACCGTCTTAATAGCTTCCCCCCACAATCACTTGGGTAAGGTAGAATTAATTACCATACTTCTGACCATATCCAATAAGGTCCGATTACACCTTTTAGCAACTTTGTTCTGCTGTGGCGTTCTGGACATCATGTACTGTGCAACAATGCCACATTATTCAAGAAGTTTAGTGAATAGGCTCGGATTACGGCTCGATTCATCGTACTTTCCATAGTATTCTCTACCTCTATTCGACCTGATGATTTTCACATTTCTATCTAACTGCATTTTCACTTTCATAAGAAATATCTCAAGTACCGATACAGCTTGAAATTTCTCATATAACAGATAAATATATCCAAAACGTGAAAAATCATCAATAAAGGTGATGAAATACTTTTTTCCACCAAAACATTCTATGGAGAATGGTCTACATATATTTGTATGAATTATTTCAAGAAACTCTTTATTTCTTGTGGTGCCTTTCTTAGTATGTTTAATTTGCTTTCTTTTTATGCAATGCACAAACACTTCAAGATTAATAGAATCAAAATGTGGAATAATCTATTATTTTACTAATATATGTAACCTTTCTTTGGAGATGTGCCCAAATCTCTTATGCCACAAGTCATCAAATTTTTTTTAGTTCCAAAAAAAAAAGTTTCATGGTATTGGGTGTAAGAATTTTTAATAAATGTACTATCGAGATAGAATCGATAAAAACCATCAGAGAAAAATCCAGAACTAATAGAAAAATTATTTTAAATGTGCTGAAACTAACATTATGGAACGATAAAAAATAACCATCAGTTTTTAATCTAGATGGAAAAAACAAATTATGCTCTAAAAAATTGCACATATACTTTGTTATGAAAAACTAAACAATGATCTGTATTCAAACAAAAGGTTCCATTGGCTAAAACTCTATGTTTATTCTTATTTTCTATAAAGATAAATGTTCACTGGAGTTTAGTGTTTAGCTTGTAAAATATCTTTCATGGTTATGCAAATATGAACATTAGCACCTGAATCTAGCCACCAAGAATTAGTGAGAATATTTACAAGGTTTGATTCAAAATATATAAAGGTAAGTGACTTACCCTTCTTTTTAAATCAAGACTTACATTTATGACACTCAGCTTTCATGTGTTTAATAGTTCCTTCAAATTTAACATTTGCTATCATTATACTGAACCTGATTAACTTTCACAGGTTTCTTTCCTTTCGATAGTCCAGTTCGTTTCTTTTTATTATAATGGTGCATTTTCTTTTTAGTTTTTTTTATTCACAAAATTAACAAAACAATGTCCTTATTGTTTCAACTTAACTTTCCTTGAACTACATTACTTGCCAACTCATTCACATTCCATGGCATTTTAAAGCATCTGAAATTGACCATACTGAAATGGCAATGAGTTCAGAATAAATTGAACAATGAAATACTTATCTACTTTCATTCCTAGGATTTGTAATCTGGAAATAATATTTATCATATAATATTTTGAGTTAGACACTTATAAACAATAATCAAAATTTAAACAATTATGGATAAATTAGTAATGTCATCAAAACTCTCCTTTGGGAATAGATCTTGACACACAGTGTTCCCTCCAATATTAAATTATGTAGATGAACTAACTGTATCATAAAATTCTCCTTCGGGAGTAAACTCTTATATACAAAGTGTTCCCTCCAATCATACTTTTATGGATGAACTAGTAGTGTCATCAAGACTCTCATTTGGGAGTAGATCTTGACACACAAGGTATTCCCTCCAACCTTACTTTTGATTATAAACCAGTAGTGTCATCAAGACCATCTATTGAGAGTAGGTCTTAACATACAAGGTGTTCTCTCCATCATATACACCTTACTATGGGTTTAATGATTTGTAACCAAAATTAAGAAATTCTTGTACCTTTGGGCAACCAATCTTTTCTTGATTTTGATGTAAGTTATTTGTCCCATATTGGATATACATGACATGACAACAAGAGCTGAAATAGACAGTTCACAATAATAATATGCATACAAATGTAGATAACAATAATATGCATAAAATACAAAATTTGATGGATTTTACTGCAAGTCTGAATAATACTTACTAAGCAAGTTCCCGAAAAAGATTATTCTTTTGTAGACAGAATTTCGAGGTTCTCAGAAAGAATTAGAGGGTCACAATCGACACACTTAAAATTTTCAATCTCCTAAACAGAACTACCATAGTTTGTACGTATCCACACTCCCTCAACAAAGATTATAAAACTTTTCATGTTTAAATCAAAATAGATTTCACAAGAAAATCACAATAATAACATGTATAGAAATTTAATAAACTTTTCATATATACATGTAGATAACTATAATATACATGTATAAAATTTAAATGTATGCATATAACATTAAAGTATGCATAAAATATACTTCTTTCTTTTTTGAATAATATAATAAAATATATATACTAATTAATTTGTCTGGTCCCAGTCGGAACCAATCCTGTTCAGTAAACCGGGTGGAGACCCAGTCTTGTTAAGTGATTTTTTAGGCGGGCCACAACAGATCCAACCCTTGAATAAGTTTAGTTTTCTTTCAGTAGGCTGGAGCCCATGACCCGGCCCATAACAAAAAAAAAAATCCTAATCTATCATCTTCAACCTCTGGACATTATATAGCCGCCAACCACACTACTTCAACCTTTAGCCACTGCAGCTTTAAGCTGCAGCTACATGCATTGCCGGTAGGAGATGACGGTAGGTTTTTCGTCCACCTCCTCTCGTTGACCTCCTAAGTAATGACCCTTCCTTTATTTATTTATTTATTAAATGCAATTGCTGCAGCTAGTGGACTTTATACCCCACTGCCGTAGTTACGGAGACACTGGCGAGGAGTTTTATTCGTCCTCGCGGCGCCAACCTCCCCTCAGTCGATGGATCTTAAACCGGTGAGGCTATTCAATTACCAAATGGCAACTTCACAGATTCCTTCAAATCCCTCCCTCCATCACAGCAAAGTTTGAGAAAGAATAGGAAAAGAAAATTTCCAATGCTTATTATAGCACCGAATCAATTCGTGAGAAAGGTGAAAACAAAACCCAAATATGAAGCTTTCTCCATTCACGTAGCAAGGGAGAAGTCAAATAGCTTAAACTCAAAACAAACCTTAAACCCAAAACATATGCATATTGTACTGTGTTGATTTTCATGAATAACAAATGGATCAAAGAGATTGATATCGAAATTTCTTTTTAAGAATGCGCTATTTTATTCTTTCACGGCAAGATAAAAACACATATGCGAAAGTATATATAAAACTAAATATACATTAACCGCATATTTTATTGAGATCATAAAAAGTTTATAATCTGATACTCTAATACCACATGTTAAATATTTTTAACATGACATTAATAATTGAATTTTGGATTTTCTATGATTTACAAAAATAAAACAACAATATGAGAAACGTACATTTTTCCTTCTGATTGATGAAGAATTACACTAATTATGAGAGAATGATTACCCTAACAACTTTTGTCATACAAGTGTCTCACAATGGTTAGAGACACTCTAATATTGTATTTGAGAACTCTTGAACCTCCCAGTCAGGGGTGTTCATCCAGGTTCCGGATTTGGGAATCCGGTACCCAGATTCAAAATTTTCTTACTCTTTTTTTAAAAAAAAAATTCAAAAGTATTAATGAACAGAATCACTCCGATGGCTATTTATAAATTTCCGACCATCAACAAATTTAAGAGTTTGTGTTTAATTATAATTAGAAATACAAAATTTTAATCTTATCTCTTAAGAGTCATTTTTATCCTTTCATAACTCAAATGTTAACCAATTATGTTTTGAACTATTTTAAACTGATAAGATGAGTGTGTAAAATACAGTTTAAATAAAATTCTTACAAAACTCTCTCGCTTCTGTACCCACCACTGGCTCCACCATGGCCCTATCTTCTTTATTCACCCAGAATTTCTCACCCATCTTTAGCCTAGCACAATTATCCTACAAAAACCCTCACCAAGATTCTGAAACTAACAAACTTTGGAGAATTCAAGTGCACCAAATTAAACGCAAAAATACAAATATAGGTAAAAAGCCATAAACACTCCATCAAAGGAAACAAATATCAAAATCCAAATATAGAACTATATCTGTTAATTGATGATATTGAAACTGCCCTAAAATTTAGTAGATTTCAAAAACTTATCTCCACCCATTTAAACTACCTCTCCAAAAATCAGATCAGTTCCCAATGAAGCTCATTTCTTACTTTGAATCACAAATACGAGTCACGACATTTAACCCGAAGATTTTAAAGAATTTAGGCCTACCAAACTAGAAAATAGTTCAGTTCATTTCATTTCAAAGCTCAAATTTTAAGAGTGAAAGAAATTGTTTGAAGAGTCGAGAAGTTTCAGACTTAAAAGTAATAGACATTACCTGAAAATTGAGATTGAGACTCAAGATCCACGATTCTCACCTGACTACCACAAACACACGTTACACACCAAACAAGGAGACTGGTTTCAGCCTCAGATGAGTCAAATCTGAAAGACGGTTCTTTCTGAATCTTCCTGCACTTTTCATGATTAGACCATCAGATGTTGACACAGGAAATGGTAGTTGGTCTGCAATTTACAAGAAAGAAAAATGAAACGACAGTCGCTTAGTTACCATTTTCTTGAGGGGATATATGAAATTTTTTTCTTTTACCATCTTTAGAATCAATCATCATCTCACTATTTCTTCTTTGGTATTAAATGATAAATAGTTATTTATTTATTTAAGTAATATCGCGCGCATTAAAAGATATACAAGAATGATAAATAAGAGAATAATAAATAACACTTCATCCTAATATGCGCGATCCATTCCTATAGATGAAGCATGTCAATTGTGCCAAGACATTTTGGCACCATATAGGGAGTAATTATAATTCACTTTCAAGTAATGAATAATGAATATCGCAAAATTCAATGAATGCACCTGGGCCTTTTTGCTGATCAGTCAATTAAATAAAATTCACAATATAAAAAAAAAATATTTATGACGAATTATTTACGATGAAGATAACTAATTATTATGAAAATAAACTTATTTTAATAAAAAAATAACTGGTCACGAATAATCAATTTTCTTGTAGTAAAATTTTACAAATTTTTAAAGAATTTACTTTTTTTAATTATTTCTTAAAAAATTCTGTCTCCCATTGCAAAAAGGTAGCACATGAAACACGTCGTACATTGAAAAATCTTTTTATCTCTTTAAGAAGAATTATTATAAATGCTTTTTTTTTTTTGGGTTTTTCATTCGACGGAATTATAACTATTAATTTGCGTATTGGAGTGCTAAGTTCACAAAAAGCTTTCAGAAAATAAAGTTGACAAATTGATGTTGCTAAATATGTACTGTGTGATATGTTTGATATATATATATATATATATATATATATCTTTGTTTACATGAGCTAACTTTTTTCTTTGGTCATAAAGAATAATTAAGCAAAACACCTATGTTGCTTATATTTGTTTGTTTTTTTTTTCTAAGGCAAATCATGTTGGGGCTGCATAGAGACAGAATGTTGAATATTATTGGCAATACCTGATCTTCTAATTACATACTCATGTTTTTTATCGTAGACATCATATCTAAAGATAACTAGTTATCATATGAGGATTTAAGAGACTCTACACAGGGAAAATCATTATGGCTGCCTCTAAAGCTGAAAGCAATGCTGAAGACAGAATCTATTGAGTTGCTAGCTATTTTTAGGAGAATGCAATTATGTGCTAACATGCAGGGGATTCCGAAACTCATGGTAGAAAGTGATAACAAGATTGTTATGGAAGTTTTACAATCATATACATTGAGACAAACAAGCATACGGACCAAGAGGTGCACACCACCAAGACAAACTTGCGGACAGAGCAGGTGTTTCCTCCTGCACAACCACAAGCAATGGCTCCTGCCACAAATGGACAAGCACTTGCCACAAGGATCACAAGCCCAGTGTGTCTAATGTATTAATATTCTCTTTTATTTCTATATTACTTTCTTGTTGAGAACTTGTATAAATACATGTGTGTTCTCTGATTGTAAAAGTGAGGAAGAATGGAGCAATGAAAATCGCATTTCAAGACGTTCCTCTTCTCTTATGCATTCTGTTGAGCACTACATGTGCATATCAATATTCCTCTGTTTCCTCATGTCTTAGCATGGCATTAGAGCCAAAATAGGACCAACTTCCCTCTCTTCTCCTCAAAACAAAAAAACCCTAACCCCTATATCCTCCCTGTCTCTCTAATGGCATTTCCGGAAAACTCCACTGGAGACGAAAACTCAAATGTCTCACAACCACCCCTTGCATTCTCACCTCTTCCGAACGCCTCCATTGTTAACTCCTTCTCCCATTTGGTCTCTATCAAACTCACACTTTACAACTACTTTCTCTAGAAGGCTCAAGTGCTTTCGTTTTTGAAGGGGCATCAGTTGTTTTGATACGTTGATGGCTCCCTTCCTTCACCCCTGCCCACCATAGATGACCTTCCCAATCCAGATCACTCGAAATGGCTTCTTCAAGATGAACTGATTATTTCCACTCTCAACTCTTCCTTGTCCGACTCTGTACTCGCACAAGTTCCCTCTTGCACAACCTCTCATGAGGTCCGGTCGACTCTACAGAGCGTGTTTGCGGCTCAGTCATCTGCGCACATAATGCAGACTCAATCCCAACACGCAACACTCAAGGAAGGGTCATCTACCATTTCTGAATATTTTAACAAGGCCACATCGTTGGCAGCAACTCTTGGTGCTGCCGGCCTTTCCATCTGGGTTCATCATCTATCTCTTAGTTGGCCTTGGGTCCGAATACGAGTCGATTGCCACCTCTTTAACCACTCGGCCCGACTCACTTTCAACTCCTCAAGTTTACAGCTATTTGTTAAACCACGAGTCTCGTATTGTGCATCAAACTAACAATCTCCTTGCAGGTACTCCTATGGCAGCTCACTCACAACCACTCGACCACCTTCTGGTTCAACAAACAATCCTCCCAACAGAGGCAGAGGCAGAGGTCGTCGAGGTCGTGGTGGTTAAAGAGTAGGTTTCAACCCATCTCCCAACAGACCTGATAACCGCCCTCTGTGCCAAGTATGCCAAAAACCAGGTCACACCGCTTTGGTTTATCACTATCTTTTTAATCACTCATACCAAACCGCACCTCCTCCCTCCTTCACAGCCCACCATATAGCCTTCTTAAACCAACCACCTCCCTATAATGTTTAGTTTCCCAACACCGCTGCAACAAACCATTTTACCTCAGATTTCTCCAACTTAAACCTGGACTCCATGTTGCATCAAGGCTTCGACCAAATTAGCATCGGTGATGGCTCGTTGCTTCCCATTCAAAACATTGGTGCTACTCACCTTCATTCCAATAATGGCAAATTCCTTCTCCCTCAATTACTTCATGTCCCTCTCATTACAAAAAATCTTCTTTCCGTTCATCAATTTATTTAGATAATTTTGTGTTTTTTGAATTTCACTCTAATTATTTTTTTGTGAAGCATTTTTACACCCAGGAGCCTCTTCTTCGGAGCCACGTTAGAAATGGACTTTATGAACTACCCATGGATGCCGCGGCCACCTCCTCATCTTCTACACCTGAAGCCTCACCTCAAGCTTTCCTGGTACCCGGACCTCCACCTCAACTTGGCATACACGGCTTGGTCACCCGTCTTCTTGTATTGCATCTTTTGTTATCAATAGATTTAATCTTCCCATTAGTTCATCTAGAAGAATGTTTCCATGCCTCTAATGTCCACAAGCCAAAGTTCATATACTTCCTCATCCCCCTTCCCTCTCTAGGTCTACTACCCTTTATGCTATAATTTTTCTTGATGTTTGTGGACCGGCTCATGTGCCCTCCGCCAATAGTTGTCGGTTTTATCTTTTAATAGTGGATGAATTCTCAAAGTATATATGGCTCTTTCTACTACAACCTAAATCAAATGTCTCAACCATCATGGCGGCTTTCTTGTAATTTGTTAATAATTTCTTTTCCACCAAGGTTCTTTTAGTTCAATCGAATTGGGGAGGGGAATTTCAACCTCTTAACAAAATTTCTCAATCTCTTGGGATTAACTATGGCATCACTTGTCCATATTCTCACCCACAAAATGGCACCATTGAAAGAAGGCATCGACATATTGTAGAAAGGGCATTTCCCTTCTAGCACATGCTTCGGTTCCCCACAAATATTGGCTCAAAGCATTTCTAACTGTAGTTTTGTTAATCAATCGATTGCTAGTTCCCACTTTGCAAAATGCATCCCCTTTCCAGACTCTTTTTCATGTTCCCCCCGACTACAATTTTTTATGGACCTATGCATGCTTGTGATGGCCCTTTAATTGACACAACTTAGAATTTCGGTCCAAACCATGCATTTTTATGGGCTAAAGGCTCGATCACAAAGGCTATAATTGCCTTCATCTCCATAAGGGCCGCACCTACACTTCTCGATATGTTCAATTTTATGAGACCATTTTACCATTTTCCATGCCTAATTCTCCTGCTCAATCTCACTTACCTCACATGGGTCTTACTCCAAACAACTCATCCTCTATTCTCGGTCTTCCTCTCATGACTCTCTTAAAACCAGTTAGCCTGCATGTCTCACTCCCAAGCCCATCTCTCAACTCCCGGCCTTTGTCTCCCTCCCTCACTGAAACACAACACCAGGCCTAATCTCAACAGGCCCACTTAGAAGCCAGGCCCAATCCCACCCCCAACTCATCCCACTTACCCCACACGACGTCGTCCTTTCCCTTGGATTCGTCTCCCTCACATAACTCTTCTCCCTCGGCCAACCTTAGGGTTTCCCCGTCTCCTTCACCAACCAATCACTCTCATGCCTCAAATCATCCCAAGGTGACCAGGTTAAAAAATTGTGTTTATTGACCTCTTCTTCACACCGATGGCATAGTGCCTTGGCCCCCTTTGATGTCATCTACGAATCTCTCCGTCTCCACACCCTTTATCATTCTTGAAGAACCTACATCCTTTACTAAAGCCTCCACATACTTTGAATGGCGCTCGGCCATGGCCACCGAATCCCAAGCCTTGCTTGATAACCACACCTGAGATCTGGTTCCCCCTCTCCTACCTTTAACGTACTCAACTCCAAGTGAGTGCTGAAAATCAAACACTACACTGATGACACCCTTGAGCGTCGCAAGGCCCGACTTGTGGCCAAAAGGTTCCATCAATAGACTGGTTTGGACTTCACCAAAACATATAGCCCAATTGTTAAACCGATCACCATTTGTTTGATCATTTCTCTTGTAGTTACCTCTCATTGGTCATTGCACCAGTTGGATGTTCTGAACGCGTTCATACATGGAGACTTGGAAGAGGCTATGTTCATGTAGCAACCCCCACGATAGGACGTAACATTTTAACATATATGGTGGCCGCATATTAATTTCTCAGAAATGAATAGCCCCTCCCGGCAGCCGATGCACTAAGGAGATGGCACAAATGCGTTGTACATTTGGATTTTCTTTCTTTTAATTTATTGGTGATTTAATTATATATATATGCGTTCATTTTATTTTATTTTATTTTATTTTGATTTTAATTTTGCCTCCTATCGAATTTCTTAACAAGTACCATATATTGTTTCTGATATATAATTAGCACAATTATATTCTATAATCAATATTAGTATATATTTCTAAGGATGAAACCAGATCAAGAACATAAAATCGAAATATTAACATTTTTATTTGCATCAGCGTACATGAACACACCTCATGTACATCTGATAAATTAATTAGTTTACAATAATTTAATCAAGCCTTCAAAAGTTAAAACTGTACTATAACACACGAGACATGCAGTACTAGAAATCAAATAGATCGAGACACCATGCGTTTTTTAGTTTCCTACGTACATGATCACAATGAAAACCAAATAATTAATGAGTCGCCATATGTACGTGCAGCTAATTAATGAAGCATCGGTCCATGCATTGATTATTATACAAAGCTAGGGATGGGGGCAAGGCTCTCCAGAAATATACGTTTATGATGAAATATAATTCGTTTATATTTGAGGAAAATAGATGATTGTACTAAGGTTTGGAGTAAGTATTAAGTGATGTAGTAGGTGAGTTATTGGAGTTTTATTAGCTGCAGTCGAGCGAATTTCGGGGACGAAATTCTTTTTAAGGGGGGGAGGATGTGAGATCCCAGATTTACGTGTATGTTTACACGTTATTTTATGCTCGGTGTTAATTATTTTAATTTATTTAATTAATATTATTAGTCATATTTTATTTGTTTAAGATATTTAATTAAGTTATTAATTAGTCAATATCGAGTTACGTTGCTTTTCTTATTTATTTTAATGAATTAATTATTTTAATGAGTGGAATTAAATTCCTCTATTTTATTATGTGAATCTATTTTATCTGCTTTCGTTATATTAATTATTGTTTTATAATTAATATTGTGCTTGGGTTTAATTTATTTATATTGTTGGGGCTTTAAATATTTTATTTTATTGATATTAGATTGTAGTATTTTGAGTGGCTTTTATTTAATTTGTTGTGTTTTTCTGGCTAGACATTTTTTCCCTTCTTTTTTCTTTTTTTTTTTCCTTTTTCTTTTTCTTTTCTTTTCTTTTTCTTCTTTCTTTTTCTTTTTCTTCTCCTTTTTCCTCTGCCTTTCCTGCGTGCCCAGCCCTCCCCTGCCTCCCTCTCCCCTTCGCCCGTTTCTCTCCCTCAACCCCAGGACACTGCCCAGCCCACTACCTTCCCCTCATGCCGGCGAGCTCAACGGCACCGGTGGTGTCCCCTCCGGCCACCCCACCGCCCCTCCACGGCCACAAACCCGAAATGGCCATTTTGCTTCCCTTGCATTTTTCGGCCACCGCCGGCCACCCCTTGGCCTTCGACCACCACCACTAGACTCCCCAACCTCCGGCGAGCATAACCCACCGCCCAAAACCACCCATCGCCGCCGGTTACACCCTCCACCCGAAATGAGCCTTAAACGGGTCGTTCTTCGCCGCGCCGCCGTCCAGCCACCGTAGGTCTCACCTCTGCCACCATTCGACTCCCCTCACCCAGCCGGTCAGCCCCCTAGCTCAGTTTCCCCAACCGCGGCCTCACCTTCCCGGTACGAGCCCAAACCCGAAAATGGGTTTTCACCCCTTTTGGCCCCGATTCGCCACCTTCCGGTGGTTGTGCCGCCACACCACCACCTCCATGAGATTCCCCACCCTTCAATGAGTACCTCCCTAAATTTTGGTGTCAAACCGAGTGTTTTTTCCTAACGTACATGTGACCACTACAAACACTGAGGGTTGGCGTTGTTCAAGGAATTGCGTTTTTACCACTGTAAGTACTTTCCAAACAAGTTTTAAGATTTAAATATATTTTTGGCATCAACAATTGTTGTATTTGATTATTGCTGATATGTGATGGTTGATGTTGATATTTGTTGATTGATTGGATTATTTAAATGTTGGTTAATTGCTGCACGGGTGTCTGCATTGTGTATTTACGCGCATGCTCATGAAAATATTTGGAAAGTGGATTTTGGCATGATTTTGGATATTCATGTGTTGGAGATGGAAAATGGGATTTAAATTGTGTTTAACGGATTTTATTGGTTTTGGGCTGAGTCATAACAGGGACGGCGATACGTAACGCCCGTTGTGATCAGCGTGTGAGTGTGTGGGTGACATAATGGGGACGGCGGTACGTAACGCCCATTATGGTCATCGGGTGTGCATTTCATATCGGGGACGGCGATATGTAACGCCCGGTATGAAATGAGTGTGTGTGGATCGTAATGGGGACGGCGATATGTAACGTCCATTATGGTTTCGGGTGTGTGTGTAATCATATCGGGGACGGCGATACGTAACGCCCGGTATGATCGATTTTGAGGATATTATTTTATGAAAAAGTTGGATGATTTTATTGTGGATTAAATTGGGATTTTGACGAGTGGTTATTTCATCGATTTTGAGGAATATGATTTTGAGCCTCATGCATATGGTAATTGTTCTTGGTTGTTGTTGTGGCATTAATGTATTTTTGTCTTTTGGTTTGGTTGGGTTGTACTTACCTGCGATGCCATTTTGGCGTTGTAGTTTATTTTGGATGCAGACTTTGGAGAAGCCGAGCCTAAGGAGACGGCTCCGCTATTGAGGTGTTATTATTAATTGATATCTCGGGAAATTTATTTTCCCCTTTTATAATAATGTATTTGTTTAAATTGTATTTTTGGATGACTGTATTAAATCTCCTGTTGGAGAGTTTTTATTAAATTGGTTTGTAAAATAGATCTAAAAAAATTCTGGTACTTAGATATTAATTTATTATCCGCTACGACCTATATTTTTATGTATGTCACGTCTGCACACACGTTCGACACTGGTTGATGGAATGTGTGACCCGTGTTGTCATCATCCCGACGCCTCGATTCCCGTGTTATTTTATGGGGAATTTGGGGGCGTCACAGCGCCGCCGTCTGGCCACCGTAGGTCTCACCTCCGCCGCCAAAAGGTCCCCCTTTCTTAGCCGACCAACCCCCTAGCTCAGCTTCTCCATTCGTGGCCCCACCTCCCATGTATGAGCATAAACCCAAAAAAGGGTTTACCCATTTTGAGCCCGATCTACCACTTTCCAGTGGTTGTGCCACCACACCACCACCTCCATAAGATTTTTCACTTTCCATTGACTATTTTTGTGACGCCCCCAAATTTCCCTTAAAATAACGCGGGAATCGAAGCGTCAGGATGATGACAACACGGGTCACACATCCCAACAACAAGTGTCAAACGTGTGTGCACACGTGACATACATAAAATATAGGTCGTAGCGGATAATAAATTATTATCAAAGTACCAGAAGTTTTAGAAATATTTTACAAACCAAATTAATATAAAATGTCCAGCAGGAGATTTAATACAGTCATCCGAAATACAAATTAAATAAATACATATTTATAAAAAGGGGAAAATAAATTTTCCAAAATAACAATTAATATTAATATCACCTCAACGGCAGAGCCGTCTCTTCAGGCTCAGCCTCTCCAAAGTCTGCATCCAAAAAAACTACGACGCCAAGATGGCATCGCAGGTAACTACAACCCAACCAAACCAAAAGACAGAAATATATTAATGCCACAACAATAACCATAAACAATTACCATATGCATGAGGCTTAAAAACATCTTCCTCAAAGTCAATGAAATAACCACAAATGCCAAAATCTCATTTTAATCCACAATAAAATCCCAATAAATTCACCCATCATTTTCCATAAAATAATATCCTCAAAACCAATCATACCGGGCGTTACGTATCGCCGTCCCCGATATGATTTACACACACACCCAAAATCATAATGGGCGTTACGTATCGCCGTCCCCATTACGATCCACATACACTCGTTTTATACTAGGCATTACGTATCGTTGTCCCCGATATGAAATGCACACCCAATGACCATAATGGGCGTTACGTATCGCCGTCCCCATTATGTCATCCACACACATACACGCTAATCACAACGAGCGTTACGTATCGCTGTCCCTGTTATGACTCAGCCCAAACCATTAAAATCCATTAAACACAATTTAAATCCCATTTTCCATTCTCAACACATGAATATCCGAAATCATGCAAAAATCTACTTTCCAAATATTTCCATGAACATGCGCGTAAATACACAATACAGACAACCATGCAACAATATCCAACATTTAAATAATCCAATCAACCAACAAATACCAACATCAACCAACACATAGCAACAATAATCAAATACAATAACTGTTGATGTTAAAAATATATTTAAATATTAAAACTCATTTGGAAAGTACTTACAGCGGTTAAAAGCGTAAATCCTCAAACAAAGCCAATCTGCAGCATTTGTAGCGGTCACATATACTTAGGCTAAAATGCTCGGTTTGACCCCAAAATTTAGGGAGATACACTTTGAAAGGTGGGGAATCTCATGGAGGTGGTGGTGTGGCGGCACAACCATCGGAAGGTGGCGGATCGGGGTCAAAATGGGTATAAACCCATTTTCGGGTTTGGGGTTGTACCGGGAAGGTGAGGGCGCGGTTGGGGAAACTGAGCTGGGGGGTTGACCGGCTGGGTGAGGGGAGTCTTTTGGTGGTGGTGGTGAGGCCTACTGTGGCCGGACGGTAGCGCGGCGGAGAACGACCCGTTTAAGACCCATTTCGGGTAGAGGGGGTAACCGGCGGCGATGGGTGGCTACCGACGGTGGGTTATGCTCGCCGGAGGGTGGGGAGTCTAGTGGTGGTGGTCGGAGGCCAAGGGGTGGCCGGTGGTGGCCGAAAAATTCAAGGGAATGCAAAATATCCATTTCGGGTTTGTGGCCGTGGAGGGGCGGTGGAATGGCCGGAGGGGACACCACCGGTGCCATTGAACTCGCCGGCATGTGGAGGTGAGGTTGGGCTCGGCGGTGTCGCCGGTGGGTGGCCAGCGGCGATCCTGGGTTGAGGGAGAGGAACGGCGATAGGTGAGAGGGCGAGAGGGTACGCGGGTTGGGTTCACCGCCTGGGAAGGAAAGAAGAAAAAGAAGAAAAAGAAAAAAAAAAGGAAAAGAAATAGAGAAAAATGAAAAAGACTAACTAGAAAAAAAAATACAATAAACTAAATAAAAACTTGAAATACTACAATCTAATATCAATAAAATAAAATATTTAAAACCCAACAATAGAAATAAATTAAACCCAAGCGCAATATTAAAAATAAAACAATAATTAATATAACGAAAGCAGATCAAAATAAACTCACATAATAAAATCAAGGAATTAAATTCCCAATCATTAAAATAATTAACTCATTAAAATAAATAAGAAAAGCAGCGTAACTCAATATTAACTAATTAATAACTCAAATAAATATCTAAACAAATAAAATATGACTAATAATATTATTTAAATAAATTAAAATAATTAACACCGAGAATAAAATAACGTGTAAAAATACACGTAAGTCCGGGATCTCACAATTTTCCTAAATTTTGGTGTCAAACAAAGCACTCTAGCCCAACATACAAAGTGTCTAGCTGTGAACGTTGTGGACTGGCGTTTGCTCAATGATCCCATTTTTACCCGCAGTAAGTATTTTCCAAACGAATTTTAATATTTAAATATATTTTGCATTAACAACTCTGTGTTTGGTTGATAATTGGATTTATTAAATGTTGGATATTTATTCATGGTGATATGCATTGTGTAATTGAACACTTGTTTATATGTATGTTGATATTGGGATTTTAATATGAGATTTGGTGCTTAGATTCTAATGTGAGCTGTGATTATCGAATTTATGAATTTTAATAGTTTTTGGCTGAATCATAACGGGGATGGCAATACATAACGCTCGTTGTGATCAGCGTGTGTGTGGATGACATAATGGGGACGGCGATACGTAACACCCATTATGATCATTGTGTGTGTATTTCATATTGGAGACGGCGACACGTAACGCCTGCTATGAAATGTGTGTAAGTCATAATGGGGACGGAGATACATAACGTCCATTATGATCGATAGTTTGTAGATGACATAAGGGGGACGATGATACGTAACGCTCATTATGGTCAATGGGTGTAAATTTCATATCAGGGACGGCGATACGTAATGCCCACTATGAAATGAGTGTAAATGAATCATAATGGGGACGGTGATACGTAACGCCCATTATGATTAGTGATGTGTGTATGTCATATCGGGGACGGCAATACGTAATGCCTGGTATGACTGGTTTTACGAATACTATTTTCTAGGAAATGATGGATGGTTTTTATTGGAGTTTTATTGTGATTAAAATGAGATTTTGGCGTGTGTTATTTTATTTATTTTGAAAAAGATGATTTTAAATTTCATGCATAAGGTATCATATTCATGAGTGATGTTGTTATTGTTGCATGAGTATATTTTATATCTTGTGGTTTGGTTGAGCTGTACTTACGTGCGATGCCATTTTGGCGTCGTAGTTTTTGGATGTAGAGTTTTGTAGAGGCAGAGTCTGAGGAGGCGACTCCGCTATTGAAATATTCTTATTATAATTGTTATCTTAGGAAATTGTTTCCCCCTTTTATAAATATGTATTTTATGATTTATCTTTCGGATGATTGTATTAAATCTCCTATTGGAGAATTTATGTTAAATTAGTTTGTAAAATAAATCTAAAAATTATGGTACTTAGCTAATGACTTAATTTATCCGTTGCTTTTATTTATGCATGTCACATGTTCACACACTTAGCACTTGATGCTGGGAGTGCGTGACATGTGTTATCAGCATCTCGACACCTCGATTCCCGTATTTATTTTAAGGAAAATTTAGGGGCGTCACAATATATATACACATATATATATATATGTATGTATATATATACATATATATATGTGTGTATATGTATAATATGCGTCATCCATGCTTTATGTGATAAGGCCGATCAAGCTCTTAACATGTCTTGAGGCTATGTTATTTAATAGCTATTATTCATAAAAAGTTAGATACTATTTTTAAATTATTTTATTATTATTTATTAATAAGCCAAAATACTGATCTTAACATCTAAATGAAGACGTACAGATTCACTTTAGAGTTTCTTCTCCGCTTAATTTCCCTTCCTTTAACCTTCTCAGCAATTCCTTTGTGAGCATCTTTTTAACAAATTCTCTCACTACAACAAATTTGAGCTTTTATAACAGTTTGGAATTTGTGATAGTCTTCAAGCCGTCACTAAAATCCATTTTGTATGACGATCTTTTAGAACCATCACTACAAACAATTGCTAGAAATTTTTTTTTACGTTCGAACGAAGACGATTTTACATTCAAACATTAAGTGTGTACATGCAAATGATGTGATATTGACGTTTGAATGTTAATTTTTTTGGCACCAACATTCGAATTATATGAAATAACATTTGAATGTTTAGATTTAATTAAAAAAAAAAACTTTGACACCTTATTTTGCTACTTTGACACCTTAGATTAATTTCTTTATTCATATTTTGATACATTTTAATTTTTTTTCTTTATTTAATAGTGTAGGATTTGATTATTAGACTGAATTGATATTTATTTATTTTTTAAATATTTTAAAATGATTTAAATATGAATAAAGAAATTAAAATAAGATTCTACTCTAGCGGGGTCTTATGCGCGATTCTGACACCCGTAGCCAAAGTTATGGCCAAAAGACTGAAACGCACCTAAAACTCTCTCAATTAGAAAGAGATCACGATCACTTTCGGCCTTTACGCTGATCTGCCAATTCATGGTACCTCAGCGCCATTAACGTGCAATCAGACAGCTCAGCATCATCTGTCTCGGATCCCCCTGCATCAAAATCATAATTAATTTTATTTTTACTATAGCCAGTTGTTCTCTTACTAGAATTTAGCCTAGTACAAAGGTTTCTCAAGTTCCTCATGATGTGTGAATATATTTCTTAACTTTTATGGTTTGACTCCAATTTTCTGGTTTGTGTCCATTTGAGAGCTAATTTTAAAATCAATATTTATTTATTAACTTTCCCTTTGTATGAAGCATGTATTACTAGCTTGAAGCATTTGTCCATCTAAAATCAATCTTAGGAAATGAAAGAATCATAGTGTATTTTTGCTTCTATTAAGTTATTTGAATTGACCTTTTGAGTTTTTAGAACTGAAATATGTTGAATTGACCTTTTGAGTTTTTAGAACTGAAATATGTTTCCCTATGAATAATGTTTCTAATTGAATCAAGATGCGCCTAGAAAATAACGATTAGCATTATTTCAATTAATTTTTTGTTAGGATGTTACAATGTTTCTTACCAATAGTCTCTGTAATGAATGACTATATTGCAAATTCTGGAGCCACTCTTTAGTGAATGACTTATTAAAAAAAAATATATATATATTGCAAATTTTGGAACCACTCAGATGTTGATTTGCATGTTAGAGGACTTTTCGTGCATGTGTTTTATGGAATGTTTGACTTTGCATTAGCTCTTAATGAGATATTGGAACATTGGAACATCAAAGCATAGATGGGATAAAGGGTCCCATTAGTTTGGTTTGATGAGTATTAATGACTCCCAAAAGATAGTATTATGTACACAGCATATATAGTAGCCTCTATTTTCTCTTTTTATTGTAACTTTTTTTTTCTTTTGCTTTTAACTTGAAGGCGGGTAAATACATGGGATCACTACAAGAAATTCAGCTTTCACCTTCTCCATTTCCTGTCTTGCAATATTCTCTGAACTATGTGCACTCAAGTTTCACCTTTTTAACCCCAATGCTGCACGCATTATAGCAAAAAACTTTAGATATAGAACATAATATACTTCATAAAAATATATACTAACTTGTAGTTTGTTTTATTTTTTTACACATTTTTTAGTTCCCAATTCTATCTACTTGGTGCTAATCCCCTTGAACTGATGCATATAGTTATCCAACTTATTGAAGTCAAGAGGGTTTCTCTCTCTGCATTAATGGAGAAACATTGTCACTAATACATTAAGAAGATAATTAGCAAATAAAAAAATATGAGATAATTGGAAAATGAAAAACTTACAATGATTGCTCTATGTTAAATACCGTATGATAGTCTCAGTTTCCAGTCCATAAAAGTTAAGACTCATTATTTTTACATTTCTAGACAGGGATATCAGGTTCAGCTCACACATTTGAGGCGCAAGAGAACCCCACATAATTTTATAATCAACACCCCATTGGCTAATAGGGATAATGTGAAGTCTAAGCTCTAATTAGCTCAACAAAGGTAATAAATTCATTTTATATATGATCACCATGTTTGCAGAAATGAATGAACGTGCAGTAGTGCAATCAAGCTAGTCAACGTTTATGTAGGATGTAACACCCCAATATAAGGCCCAAACCACATTACTTATACTCCAAAAAGACTAATCAATGATACAATTGAAGTCTTATAAAGAGCAAGAACTTCTCATTCCCAAGTAATGTGGGATCTCATACACCACCTACTCTTATCCATATCATATGGGGTATCACAATTTACCCCCTTAATGCCCAACACCCTCGTCGGGCCCTTTCAGAGTAGGTGGCACGGCTCAAGTCCCACATTTCTGGTTGGGATAAGCTCTGTTATCATTTGTAATGCCCCAATGGAAAGCCTAAACCACATGGCCTATACTCCAAAAGAACTAGTCAATAATACAATTGGAGCCCCATTGGAACTTTATAAAGAGCAAGAACTTCTCTTTTCCAAGTAATGTGGAATCTCATACACCACCCACTCTTATCCTTATCATATAGGAGTATCACAATCTACCCCTTTTAAATGTCCGACGTCCTCATCGAGTCTGTTCCTCGTAGGTGGCACGACTCAAGTCCCACATTTCTGGTTGGGATAGGCTCTGATATCATTTGTAACGCCCCAATGGAAGGCTCAAACTACATGGCCTATACTCCAAAATGACTAGTCAATGATACAATTGGAGTCCCATTGGAACCTTATAAAGAGCAAGAATTTCTCCTTCCCAAGCAATGTGGGATCCCATACACCACTCACATTTATCCTTATCATATGAGATGTGAGATCCCAAATTTACGTGTATTTTTACATATTGTTTTGTTCTCGTTGTTGATTGATTTAATTTATTTTGATATGATTGGAATTAAATTCCTTTATTTTATTAAGAGATTTTAATTGATGTGTTTTCTTCCTATTAATTATTGTTTTGTAATTAAATTGCGCTTTGGTTTAAATTATTTTATTGTTAGACTTTAAATATTTTATTTTATTAATAATGGAATTGTAGTATTTTCAATCAGCTTTTATTTAATTTGTTATACTCTTTTCTAATTGGACTTCTTTTTCTTTTTTTCCCTTTCTCTTTTTCTTTATTTTTATTTTTCTTTCCTTTTCTTTTTTCCTGCATTTTCGACCCCAGACCCGCGCGAGCCCCTCCCCGTTTCTCCCATCACCACCTAGCGCCGCAGTTGGCCACCCTCTGGCGACACCGCCCAACCCACGACCTTCCCCACCCGCCGGCGAGTCCAGTGGTACAGAAGATGTCGTCTCCAGCCACCCCACCGCCCCTGCACAGCCCCCTACTCGAAAATGTGGATTGGCGTTTGCTCAATGATCCGGTTTTTACCAGCTATAAGTATTTTCCAAATGAATTTTAAGATTTAAATATATTTTTGCATCGACAAATATTATATTTGTTTGAAGTTGGGATTTATTGGTTAATGTTGAAATTTATTAATTGTTGGTTATTTTGTGTGTTATGGTTTACATTGTGTAATTACACGCTTGATCATGTGTATATTTGGTGTTTGGATTTTAATATGAGATGTGGTTATTGGGTTTATGAATTTTAATGGTTTTTGACTGAGTCATAACGAGAATGCCGATACGTAACGCTCGTTATGATCAGTGGGTGTGAATGAAATAACGGGGATGGCGATACGTAACGTCCGTTATGGTCATTGTGTGCGTATTTCATATCGGGGACAGCGATACCTAACGCCCATTATGATTGGTATGTATGTCATATCGGGGACGGCGATACGTAACGTCCGATATGATTGGAATGTTTGTGTCATGATGGGAACGGCGATAGTAACGCCCGTATGACTGGCATGAATATGTAGGTAAGCAGGAATGATGGTAGAGTCTCACCTGCGAAAACCATCTATTGTGTTAATTAGTTTTATGTGGATTATTTTCTAAGAAAAATGGTTGTGGTTTTTAAAGGATTTACGGATATCTTTTTCTGGGAAATGATGAATGATTTTATTGAAATTTTATCGTAGACCAAAATAGAATTTTAACGTGTTATTTTATTTATTTTGAGGAAGATGCTTTTCAGCTTCATGCATATGGTATCATGCTCATGAGTGATATTGTTGTTGTGGCATGAGTATATTTTATATCTTGTGGTTTGTCTGGATTGTACTTACCTGTGATGCCATTTTTGGTTTCGTAGTTTTTGGATGTAGAGTTTTGTGGAGACTGAGCTTGAGTAGGCGACTCCTCTGTTGAAGTATTCATATTATAATTTGTTATCTTGGAAAATTGTTTTCCCTTTTTTATAAATATGTATTTGTAGAATTTATATTTCGGGTGACTGTATTAAATCTCCTGTTGGAGAATTTATGTTAAAATAGTTTGTAAAATAGTTCTAAAAATTCTGGTACTTAGATATTGACTTTATTTATCCACTGCTTTTATTTATACATGTCACGTGTTCACACACTTAGCATTTGACGTTGGGGGTGCGTGACCGGTGTTGTCAGCATTCCGACACCTCGATTTCCGTGTTTATTTTAAGGGAATTTGGGGGCGTCACATGGGGTTTCACAATTTACCCCCTTAAATACCCGACGTTCTCGTCGGGCCTGTTTCTTGTAGGTGGCACGGCTCTAGTCCCATATTTATGGTTGGGATAGACTCGATACTATTTGTAACACCTCAATAGAAGGCCCAAACCACATAGTCCATACTTCAAAAGGACTAGTTAATGATACAATTGGAGCCCCATTAAAATATTATAAAGAGCTAGAACTTCTCCTTTCCAAGCAATGTGGGATCCCATACACCACATACCTTATCATTCTCATATGAGGTATCACATAGGATGTGATGATTTATTCCCTTTTTGATAAGATAATTGCTATAAGAGAGGTCATCAATAATTAACATTTTCAAATTTAAATACGAGTACCACACAACAGTTAGTACTGATAAAAATAGTCTTGATTTTATTTTTAAGCCTAGTATGTGTAAAATTCACTTGTAGATTCAAATATTCTCCAGTTATATGTGAAATTTAAGCCTGGTTGAGTTTTCAAAGTGCTGACAAAATAGTCTTAATTTTATTTTTAGAATTCTATAATTTGAAAGGTAACTAACTTGTTAGTCCACTGTTGTTTTTGTTGGATTGATTTATAGGCATTAAACATGGCTGGTGTGCCGTGTGTCCTTAGAAACAGGGCATTTTTAAAAAGGAAACAAGATTCACATCCAAATTTTCCGCTAACAAGATAATCTCATAAATTGAGCAAGTGCATGGCTTCTTGGTTTTAATGTAAAGAAAAATAACTTCAAAGTGCACTACTCTCTCTCTTTATAGTTAGAGTGGGTTTCTTTTATACATTCTTTAAGTCAGTGCAAATTACTGTGAAATTGTGGAGAAATATATAGTCTTGAGAAATTTTTGGATTTTTTTCTTTTTTATTATTTTTTTTTTTTTTAATTTTCCTATACGTCGTTGTGCCTTTTGCATTTTTTAATGAAGCTCTATGACTATGAGTTATTAAAAATATTATGTTTTTAATACCTTTTGCACTTTTCCAGATTGAAATTCCAATACCATATGCTCGTGACTTGTTTCTGCATTAATTTGTCTGCTAGTTTGGATCAAACTGTAACTGAAATTATAACCACCTATTCTTGTAGTTGGCAATCATATACGTTGAAAACATGTTAAAGCTTGAGACTAGTGGTGCGATTGGAGAATTTGTTAAGAGCACGATGCTTATGGCACTGGTGGATATGCTGATAGAGTTGGATGTAAGTAGATTGAATTTCTTAAACAAATTAGTTGCCAAAAAATTGATAATGCATTTGTGTGTAATCACATATTAAGAGTATCTCATAGGTGGAGATTGGATGGGATGACATTTTGCGAGATGACTCTTGTAAATGAATATTTCAAATGGAGCTCGAGAATGTGGATGAAATTGCAAATTATGACGAGGAAGATGATTATGAGGTATGGTCTATTCAACGCTCAAAATTGACCTATATCTTTCATCTGTTAATATTTTGAATTAAGAAATGGTAGCAAATTGTTGGAAATGCTTTGCTGGCTTTGACTACTGTAGTATTTTGACGGTGTTTCAAATATATGGCCTAATAAATTTATTTTTTTCCAGTCTTGAAAAGTTTGGGTATTTGGTATGATTGCTTCTATTGTCTATTTTGGACTCAAGAGTCGAAGCATCAATTGATAGTTGATATTGCATATTTATTTTTCTTTCATTTTTTTCGAAAGATGATACTAATGTTTTGATGATTGAAATCAAATGAATGTTGCCTTCTATACTCAATCTATCTTGTGATCAACTGAGAAAAATTAGTTGTTTTCAATATCAAAAAGAAAGGGCCCAACATATGATAGTGATTATGCATATGATGACCTATGGGTACTTTTTGAAGGTATGTATGTTTGATGGTACCCAAGCTTGATTGCCTTTTTGTGAATATTATTCTTAAAAATTTTTATTAAATCTGCAGGTCATTTGGAATTGCACACCCACAAAAAGGATGCGGTAGAGTAATCAACACACTTAGAAGAACAAGATTCATGATTTTGTGGAGTTTGTTTTTTTAGAAAAGTACCTTAGTAGCATTGTCATGTTTTCAAAGTAGATATGAGTAAAGTTTTACGTTTTTAATCTTAGTTCTTAGTTTGTATTGATGGATAGATGTTCATAATCATTTGGTATCCTTTTATAATGGAAAGATGATTCCCTCTCTTAATTTTTGTCCTTGTTTTGATATGAGTAAAATTCAATTTTCACAATTTATTTATACGTGTGTAAGGTTATAACTGCCAACAACTCCAATCTCATTAAAAACTTCATCTTCTTTTTATCTTTTGGGTTATAAACTACATATGGATCGATCAATCAAATAAGTTATTTGGCCAAAATGGGAAAAAAAAAAAAAAAGAAGAGGAAAAACCTGGCAAAAGATTCTGGAACGTGAGTAATATAATTTGTGGCCAATTTTTAAAGTTTTTCCGGCGACAAATTGTCGCGGCAAATAAAAATTATTTCTGTCTACAACTATTTTCACCCGAAATAGCCATTCTTGGCTCTAATTTTCTGGCGATATCTGGGCAGCGATATATAGCTGGAAGGACCTTTTTCCGGCGAATTTTAGTGAGTACTTCATCATCATGCCATCCAAAGGCCTTGCATCAGTAGTGACAAGAGTACTACTGCTGCTGGTAAAGATCAAGAACGCCAGGAACACCACCTTGGCAGCAGGGGCGGACCTACCCCTGGTCTAGGGGGGGCTACCGCCCCCCCAAAATTTTAAAAAAATTATACATAATATATAAATATATATAATTTTTTTTATATAATTAAAATTTCTATATCAATTTATCAAAAAATAAAAAATTTGCCCCCCCAATTCTTAAATCTCTAAAAATTTTATTAAAATTATTTTTTTAAATTTTAATACTTACCTAATCTCTCTCTCACTTTAACTTGATGTGCTGATACAATTAAATTTTTAAAATATGTTTAGATTATCTAAACTATGTAGATGATTAGAAATATGAATTTTTTACATATTATTTACTAATTTATATTGAGAAAAAATTGTTAATAATTTCACTTTAAAAATGATAATAGATTAATTTTATTTTATGAAAGATCATTGTCGAGCTTAATTTGTAGGAGAAATCTTAAAGTCATTTTTTTTTTTGTAATGGGCTCTAACAAATTGCAAAAATTAAAAGAAAAAAGATTATTTATAAATATGTTTTTTTATATATAATTTTATAACATATGATTATTATTTTTATATATAATCACGCGTAAATAAAAAATTTATATTCATATATACTACATATTTTATCAACCGCCCCCCAAATATCAAATCCTAGTTTCGCCCCTGCTTGGCAGCATTGCAGATCATCTGGAGTAGGAATCCCATTTTTCAAGATCGAAGTACTGGAATTAATACTTAGCTCTCAGCTAATCGATTGAGGAAGATGGAAATGTATGTATGTTTGATCAAAGGCTAGCTAGCTTATAACTTCAAGAAATATGTGCTTATACCATGCGGTTTATATAGCTCCATGAAGTCGCTCTATACTGGGAAAAGTTATCCTAGGCTCTAGCTGGCTAGCTAGCTAGCTAGCTTGATTATAAAGTTTCCATTTTTTTTATATAATATTTGTAAAGAAATAAAGGAGGAACACCACATATATTGCGTGCTGATCAGACCCAGTCATGAGATCGATTGTCTTATTTTAATTTAATTTGTTTTTCTTGATCAATAGGTATAATATTTGACCAAATTCATTCATTCAAAAGAAAAACACAGAAAGCTCAACAAAAACCATTATGACTAGCTAGCTTAGTCTGTAAGGTTATACATTTCAGTTCTCAAAGGTAGCGCCGTAGCTACAACTAATTAATACTCTTCATTAAAGAGAGGCTAAAATTACCGACTGATCTAAAACATATTAACATCACAAAATGATAAACCGAAAATACAACAAGTAGTTATTATAATCTTAGAGCTAGCACGTACACGACTTCTAGCTCTTTCATATAATAGCCTCTGTCATGAACACCAATCAAGCACATGCAACCAAAAGACACGTTAATCATGATGCAAACCAATTTGTACGTAGGGGTACTCCATGATTTCATGGTACTTGATCATGAGTTTGATTTTGCATGTTCATCTAATTGGCTGATCATGTCAATTCTATATGACGTTGGATTTTTTGAAGGAATTACCATACAAATGAAATGAAAACTTGCAGCTAAAATAATTAATCGACTCACTAGCTATATGTGTTTAAAGTCGGTATTGATGCAACTCTATATATAAAGTTTAAAAGAAAATTACAATGAAATAAATGAGCAACAATTAACTAAATATAACATATATATTGAATTTAAAAGACACATAACGAGACTTGTAACGTCTTGAACCATTGACTTTTAATATTCTTTTGGTGCCTTGTCCTTTTAAAAAAAAATGAAGTCTTATACCATTGACTTTTAATATTTTAATGATGATGTGGACAACAAAACATTGATTTTAATCCGGTAATTCTTTACACTCTATATATCCTGATCCATTTTGTTGCATCATACTTGAGAGAAGGGGTGACTCATCTTCGTTTTGATAAGTAGTCTCAACAACTGTTCCACTTGAACCATGATGAAACAAGGAACTGCTTTTTCCATTAGTAGACTGAATAATTTTATTCTTAAAGGCATAAAGATCCTTACCACCCAAGCCCTTACCCACCAAGGATTTTGTTGGAGAAACAGATCATGATTTTATGCATTATACATGTTTGATAAAAGACCCATTAGAAGAGCTATTTGACATCCCCTGTTTTACAGAAAAACTGTTTCTGCGATTTCAATTTATCTCCACATTTTAAACTTTATAAGCATGTGTGCATGCCATATATAAAGTATGTTCATAAACAAAAATGAACTTTATTGTTCCTAACCTCCACACCATGGCAGGTTATATATTTTCAAACGAGTTAACGTTGGCGTGAATGGGGGAGGACCATTATTAGAAGATCGATCCAGTACTACTAGCTAGGTCAAATCTTAAAGATCATGTGGACATCAAGTGAGTCAACTTAACAAGAGCAGTACTAGCTACCGCGTCGATCTGATCGTAGATAATTTAATAATTAACGTTAGAACTTGGAATAAAGAGATTTTGTAACTTGAGAAGACTCTTTCATAGCTAGGTTTTTGGGGATGAATCCATTGAACAGACCATCTGCAATATTTAAGGATCTGAAAAGGGAGATATCGATAAGCTTACAAATTATACATAGATGTCAGTGGAAGCTAGCAATTATTAATGTTTAATGTTGTATTATCATCTTGATCATGAGCAGGACTAACCGGCCCTTTTGGTTCTAAATTTTTTAAAAAAGCGCAGAGGTTTTGAAGAATATATTTTGTTCAGGAAGAAGAATATGAATCACGCATCATCAAGTATTCTTACGACAGGAAGAAAAAGTATCTTCTTAAGTAACATTATAAACGCGCTTTGTTGAATTATAATATAATGTTATAATATGATTAGGTTATTATATTTATATAGATGGGGACTAGCTAGCTAATATTCCCAATATGTTAGAGATCATTCCAATTCTTTCTCAACAATTTGTGGGTAATGGAGTTTATATCCATATTATTTGGACAGCAAACGTTTTACAAGTAATTAGAGGCAGCCAGCCAACGTCGAAACCAATGGCTAGCACAATTATTTTACATATTAATTCATTTATTACATAAACCAAGTACCAATTAAGTACTAGTGGCAGCCTGGTGGAAATGCATGCAGTAGCTTAAGGCATTGAAATGGGCTAGCTAGATAGCTATCCAATTCGAGGAACTTGAGAAACAACAGCACTCTCGTTAACCACAACCCTGACCCTGTTACACCTAAAGTCAGCAGTCACCGGCGTCCCTTCCAGCACCAAGATTGCATACACGTTGCTATTTTCTGCTTCTATCTTTTCTGCTGCAGCCTCCCCATTTGCTCCAAGCAGCTCCGGCCATGAGTTCTTACCTACAATCATTTCTTATATTATAATATCGGTCTTTAATTCTTTGAGTTCTCACGAAAGAAAACCCAATCCAACAACAATTAAACCAAAATAAGCCGATCCGAAAATAACAACTAAAGAAAATGAAATTCAACACATTAATTTAAATACTAACTTAATAAAATAAAGAGATTGAATTCAAACATTAAAATAAATGCACCACAACCAAAATAATAAAAGAAAATTGATTAACTCAATATTTAAACATAAAATTAACTAAAAGATAATATTTAGCAAACTAATAGTTCTAATATTAATTTAAACAAATAATACATGAAAATACAAAGCAATAAAAATAACGGGACCTCACAATATATATGGCAATATCAGACATTGGAAATAAAACTTACCTCGACATATTGATGCCATAGTACGTACGTACACCTTTCTTATTTCTTTCCCCTTCTGTGCAATATATATGCGATAGATGTTTGAGTGAGGTCTTCCTGATTGGATGGGGTATATATAGATGTTGAGTGGTTTGTTATATAAATTCCCAAAGCTTTTTTTTTTTTTTTACTAGCATGTTTCAGTGAATTTACACGTTGAAATTCAGTTGGGATAATTAATGGTGATTTTCAAATGGAGGACGAACGATATTTGAAGAAAGAAAAAAACACGTTGAAAAGGCCTAAAGACAAAAAGACAGAAATGCCGAAATCAAAGAGACGTGGAGACGTGGAGACGTGGAGAAATCAAAGACACGTTTAAAGTTTAAAATTCGAGAGGACAAAAAAAAAAAAATTGCGAACCTCCTGATCATCAAGATTGAGAAGAAATTTAAAGTTTTAATATCTACACATGTATTACATGTTAGATTATTTTAAATTATATTTTAAATTTGATTTTTAAATATTATTTTAAATACTCTATCCAAAATTTTAAATTATCTATTTTTTTGAAAATTTTCTCTAATGTATTTTTTTAATCCCACATTAGTTAGACACTGAAATATTTAATGATTTATAAGTGAATGTATTTCACTATACATAAATTAAATAAAAAGGTAGACACTTGGAAGCATCACTCAGTGAGAAGTACTAATCGCACACGCACGCGCGACGCACAGAAGCATTGAAGGTTTAGATGCACGCACGTACGCATTGTCGCAAGTGATGAAATTCTTTTACTAAGCGAAATTATGTATCTAATCACTATTTTGACAGTTGTGATAAACTGTCAATTACAATTATTTTTATAGCTCTTCAGACAACAACTATCACAATTTTTAATCGAAACGTTATGTCTACTGCTATTACATCTTTTCGTTTAAAAGGTTAATATTCAGAATTTGCAATCTGCACACTATATAAACAGTGTTGTATCCTGAAGACATACTCGTTTTTTATTCTCTTTTGTAGAACTCTATACGAGTATAAGACAATATTTATCTAAGAGATAGATTAATAATTGTCTCACTATTCTTATCTTTCAATCTCTATGCGTATATTTTTTCTAACATTACATGCCTCGATTGAGAACATCAAGATTGAGAAGATTTCTCCACCATACATGTCCAGATCGTCTGTATAATGGGTATATTTATCCACCTTATATTTTATTTCGTTCATTCTTAGATTTTTTTTTTATCATCTTCTTCTTCTGTTTTTTTAGATGTACCTATTCTTCTATTTTATTTAGATATACCTATTCTTCTATTATATAGGAGTAATAACAATGTCAATGTTATGAATAACATTACCTATTTCAAAAAAAAAAAATAACATTACCTGTCCTAGAAAAAATTGTTTTATTAATATATAATATAGTCAGGGGTGGAACTAGAATTTAGTGTTTGGGGGGGCGATGTGTGAACGTAAAATTATATAAATAAAATATATGTTTATAAATTATCTTATAAGATAATTTTTCTTAAAATTTTTGTAGTTTGTTAACTATAGACCATTACAAATAGAAAAAAAAATGAAATTATTGTTTTTATTTTCGATGGGGTATGAGAAAATTAAAAACAAGTAAAGGAAAAAAAAAATATTGGGAGAATAATTTTAATAAAAATTTTGAAAATTTAAGTATTGGGGGGGACAATTTTAAATATATTAAAAAAATTATTTTTTTATATACTAAATTAAATTTTTTTTTTTAAGTTTGGGGGGGGCAGTAGCCCCCCAAGGGCATCAGTGGTTCCGCCCCTGATATAGTTACCATAAAATAAGAAAATATATCTTATTTGTTTACCTATTTATTAAATCACTTAATATGTTAATTATTAATATAATCTTATATAATATAATTTATTAACAAACAAGTTGAATAGTTAAGAAAATATTATTCACATTAATCAATATAAAAGAAACGAAATCACATATAATTTCATAATATGTAACAAAAATAAGAAAATATTTTTTATTAATTACCTAAAATCCACGTGCCTGGGCTCGTGGTCCCCTCCTATATATATATATATATATATATATATATATATATAGGTTTTGAAAAGCTCTATTTAATCCGGCCTCCATCCATCCATCCATCCATCCATCCATCTTCCATTTATATTTCTGATAAGAAAATTGCCATTTGGCCAAGAGTACGCCACGTGCCAGCTAATAAAAAGCAGCTTACAGATGGCCTCCCCATTAAGAAAAAATTCAAAAAAAAAAAAATCATATATTTAAAAACAAATATTCTTCCGTTCTATAAAATGGCCCATCCAAAATTAGTTTTCTTGGCCCCAAGTAACGTCCTTTCCTAACTTCACAATGGTGGAATCGATTTTTAATAATGGTAAATTTGATTATATATACTCACTCCTTAAGATATATATTATATGGTCGATCGACTTAGAACTAGCTACATGATGTACGTGCTCTATATATTTTTTTAAGAGATATATAATTAACTCCGCGGTTTGAGTTATTTAGAAATATATAGCTAGTTAGGTACCTCGGTCAATTTTGATCTAGTCTATAAATATTAATAAAAAACACGATAAAACACGCCACCAAATCCCAAATTGCCACATGTTAACTTTTATTTTATATGTGCGTATATATATGTAATCATTAATGCATTATGGCAGCCATGACGTGTGTATAACATCAACTTTAAGACCAGCTAAATTAGAAGTTCGTATAAATTAACCAACTTGTAATTTACTAATGTATGACGTGTAAGATCAACAAAGCTAGCTAGCGGGGGTACATGACTCAAAAAACGTAATTCAAAGTACGTACAATGACAAACGTATAAATGAAAATGTTTGACACGTACAAAATGATAATCAAATTTAATATGCTTCGAGTGATTGTGAGAGACTAGATTGGCAACAAGAAAGATAGAGTTTTAATTGTCACAAAGTAGAATCGGAGAAGAGGAAGATGTCACCTTGAAATCATGAAGAAGATGACCAAGCCACTTGACTTTGGCAGTGCTGGCTAGTGCCCAATATTCTGATGCACAGTTTGAATGGGACACCGTCAGTTGTTTATTGGAACACCAAAAGACAAGGTTATCATCAAGATAAATAACATAGCTAGAGGTGGACCAACGTGTAACAAGGTAACTGGACCAATTAGCATCTTAAGTAGGCAAAAATATCGCAGGAAGAAGATGGAGTGAATGAGAGGTCATATTGCAAGGCTCCCTTAATGCAGCGTAGGATCCGTTTGATAGCCTGGAAGTGACAAAGGGAAAGCTTGTGCATGTACTAACTCACGATAGAGACAGCATGAGCGAGATCTGATCGAGTGATAGTGAGATATTGAAGAGCACTAACAACGGACCGATAAAATGAGATATCATCAAAATTAGAACCATCAGTGGACTGGTGTTGGGAAACGACCATGGGAGTGCTCACAAGCTTATTGTCAACCAATTTATTAATCGTATGCATTATAGTCTCTCCTAGGAGCATCTGCACATCCTGTCTCTCTTTGCCACATCACGGCTAATGATCGTGCGTTTGACTTCAAAACGGGTTATGTCTAGCTAATTGCATCCAGTACGTATCATAATCAGGCATCCTGTAACCCCCACCAGTAGAGGGGTCACAAAGTTGGTACAACAGCGTTATCATCACATTCGATCTCGTTGTTGCCCAGCGACAATCCAATGGACATCACTCAGTATATTCTGCTCTCGATTGACCAGAGGAACTCTACTGGAATAATGCCACATTCCAACTTGGGATCGTAATACACATGCACCTGAAAGCTGTTTACACATGAAAACTCAATTTTCATTTCTAACACATGAACATGCATGCAATTACTGGATTTTACGAACATAAACATGCATGCATTATGCAATGCATACGACAATATATAAAAATATCCAACAATCAACAAATCCTAACATCAACTAATCACACAAACAACTCCATCCTCCAATCCAACCGTCCCTCAAATTCCTCAGACTCAGTCTGGTACAACCAACCAAAACAAAAATTTGTTAATGCAAAAATATATTTAAATCTCAATGGTCATTTAGAAAATACTGCGCTAAAATATAATTTTCGAAGGATCACGAAGGTATAAGCGACGGTGACAAAGCAACATAACATTGCAAAATGTACAACGTCCGTGGGTCTCAAAAACCCAACTTATGAATGGAGACAAAGGAAGACCATGGATGGGTAGAGAATGGCTTCGAGGTGTTCGTGAAGCTACTAGTGGTGGTTGGAGGTCAAAGTGGCCAGCGACGGCGTCGAAAAATGGGTGAAACCCATTAAATTCATTTTTGGGTGTGAGGCTGTGTGAGGGAGGTGAGGCTGCTGTGAGACACATCGATGGTGGAGAAGACTTGTCGACGTGTGGGGGTGATGTTGTAGCGGTAATGGCACCATGGGGTGGCGCACGACAACGGGCCAAGGGAAACATCCAATTTAAACCCATTTCGGGTTGAAGGGAGGTGAGAAAGGAGGTAGCCATTGGGGGTGGATTTGCCAAAGGGAGCTCATCGACAGATGGCGATTCAGGTGGAGGAGGCGATGACAGTGGCCGACCGGCCGCAGGGGTGGTGGCTAGGCTTGCAACCGAACGGGAACCAGGGGGGCTGGTATGTGTAGTGAAGCAAAAGTAAGAGGAAAAACCACTTGATTTTGATAATATTGGTCCAAAACGCACATCTTGAGCGGATGAAAGGCTGGGCTTCCTATTGAAACGGGCTAGGTTCACTATGAGTTTGGGCTTGAGGTATTAATCTAAAACAACTTAATCTAATATAAAAACACACATATCTACTTATATAAAAACCCATTCGAATTTCATCCAAATAAAATAAATAAAACACTTTAAATTAAAAACTCACATAATAAAATAGAGATATTAAATCCAAGCATTAAAATAAATACTTCACATTAAAATTAACAAAGAAAACAACGTAACTCAATATTTAAAATAGGAACAACATAAAACTAATATTAGCAAACTAATAGTTCAAATAATAGTTTTAAACAAATAAAACACAATCAATTAAATTAAAATAAAATTAAAACAATTAAACTAATAAAATAATAATGCTAACCATTCAAATGAAAAGACTAATATTAACGATTAAATAAAATAACTAGAACTACTACAATTAAGGAATCTCGCCAAAAATGAAACAATAATGAAACTAAAACTATTAAACCAAAAATAATATCAATAACAATTCAATGAAATAACTAATAATAATAATTAAATGAAATAACTAAAAACGCTAAAATTAAATAACCCCCAATTAACTCAATAACAATAATAAATAGAACGACAATAGCAACAATAAAATAAAATGAGATAAATAATCCTCAAATAATAAACAGGATAAACCACCAATAATATTATTAAAATAAATTAAAAAAATCAACAATAAGAATAAAGACAATACGTAAAAATATATGAAACTTGGGATCTCACATTCTCCCTCCCTTAAAATAAATTTCACCCCTGAAATTTGTCCGGCTGCAACAATAGGAACTCCAGTAACTCACCTACCACATAGATCAACACTTACTCCAAACAATTTACAAAATCATTTGTTTTTCTTAAACACAGAAATATTCCATCTCTAGGACTCCTAAGGTAGCAATGTAGTCTAAAATCTTCATATTCGCAATGACCTCAATATAATCTCTAAAAGAAAAATATTAATGCTCATTAGCCCATACAACTAATCGCGTCATTCTCAATGGACTCCTAGGCTTAACTTTTGTGCTTATGTCTTATTCTCTACTTTAATGACCCATCAGATACCTCTCGAGTCAACCATCAATAAACATAACTCACACATCAAAAATCAATTCCCAAGGAAAATATAGCCTCTAGATCTCAGGTCACCCTACCAACTCATTAAGACCAGTTTAAGGTTTGAACACCCTGCTACTAAAATTCTTTCAAAATTAACAAAACTGAGTTTTCAATAATACCTCACATCTAATGCCACCAAGCAAGCATTGATTTCAATTTTATGATCCATCAAATACTACTACACTGCACATCCAAATCCTAAGGTTTTATTATCTCATAATCTGATTATACCACTATGGTTGATGCCTAAACTTTGACGTACATCACATAAAAGCCCTATCAACTCTACTCAATTAATTAGCAAGATAACTATGCTACACATAATTCTCTCAACCAGATCTTCAATACCCAAGAGATGGAATAGCCTTAAATATTTAAATTCTTTTGTGACCTCAAGTCACAACTAATTCTTTAAGATACCTCAACAAAAATTGCTAACCATTAAATTCACCAAACATCATGCCTAAGTTGCCCATCCCAATCAACTTGCCCAAAAGCCCAAAATTTAAATCTCTTGAATTTAACACCATCACATCGGATCAACATTCATCAAGAAATTTTAACTAAAAAGAAAAACTAAAGTTCATTAAATACTTGTGTTTGGACTCGTCTAAATTATTAACTAAAAAGAAGAATTAAAGATCACTACATACTTGTGTTTGGAATGAAGTAAATTTGACGTTTCAATTACAATTGTTGGCATTACAAGAAATTTTAGTTTTAGAGACCAAATTTGTCAAGGACAAAATAAATTCCGTCCCTAAAAGTGATTTTTAGATAATAATTTTAAATTTTGTCCCAAAAGTTGGACGAGTTGCAAAATTCGTTCAGATGGACAAGTATCCACCGATCAAGTCATTTGGTGACGAAACAAATCATCTAAGAAAATAAAAATTCGTCCGAACAGATAATTATTTTTTCAAACGGGATATACTTGGAGGGAAACGTGGTAGGAAACTTGCAAGTCCGTTCGGATAGGAAATATACTGCTCGAACGGAAAATAGATTGGAAAATAGATTTTCATTGTTCATCACCATTAATTTGTGTATATATATTTTTTATATTAATTTCATTTTATCATTTTCAAAATATAAAAAAATGTGTTTATATTACATATTATGATTTATGGAGAGTTTAGAATATTTATAAATGCACAAATTAATTTTATGTAATTACTTTTAAAATGTTATTTATTTTATTATCATGAGCGGTAAGTAAAATGAGAAAAATAAGAAAGAAACATTGTTATGAACACTCAAAATAAAAAAAACATATTAATTACATCCCAAAATATATAATATTGTTCGATACAATACATAAAGTAAATACTACATAAAAATGCTCTTACTACTTTGGTATCAAATCTATGTCATCTTGCATAGATTGATTCATGTTTCTACATCATCTATCCTCCTCATGATGTGGTCCTCAGCCTATACTACCACGCGAGTCGTCATTCTCTCCACCAAATGCTCAACCACACACTCCACCATTGCCTCCAACTGATCTAGTATAAATCTTGTAGGCTGGCTCTGAGCAGATTGGGTAACAGTACTAGTAGTAGCATCAGTCGATCGTAGAGTCCTCTCGCATAGGAGTGCCCCTTGCTCTTGCTCATAGATATCTTATTGAGAGCCCTCATTTGAAATTCTTTTTTCTCACCCACCCACTTTGTAACTCTAGCTCGTAGTGGGAAGCCATATATCATTAGTCCAAATGGTAAACTGCCTCCACTCTCATATTGTGACCCTTGTCTGATGCGATAGAAAATATACAGGGCTAGATCAATCGAGTCTCCCCTTGCTACCCACACCAGAAGTCATGCCCAATCCATCCCGAAATTGGTTTTGTGCTTCTTCAGGTCTACGTTGTACCCGACTATCAGATTTAGCATTTTAAAAAATGGAGTGCAGTCGACCTATTTGATGACCTTCTCACCATCATATGCAGGAGCCTCAGGATGTCGCAGTAGCTGATATACCTGGTCGCCTGTGAAACCATCATCAGGTACGTGCTCTTCATCGCTATCAGCGTTTGAGCTAGCAGCCAACTCATCGGCAGTCCATGATGCCAAGGGCGATGAGGATCCGATCTTCGTGTCCGCCATGGCAGATCTAGACGTTGTTGCTGCAGATGGATGAGAATATGCGTCCACCACGTGCGGGATATCCAAATACTCTGCAATCACCCGAGGAGAGAAGGTGATATTGACTCCCCACACCATCAGCACATAGTGTTGGATATCTCTAGGTTGCTCTCCGAATGCACGATAGAATTCGCATACCATATCAAGATATGTGATCCCCTCTTTCATGTAGATCGAAGCCCATCCACGCTCTGTGAAGATTTAATGGATGGTGTGTCATTTCCATTCCAACTCCTTGAAGTCATCTAAGGTGATAGGCCATTATACTAAAACAGACCTACGGACGGGAATGGAGGCAAGTGGAGGTGTGCTGCTACTCCCAGTCATCGGATCTCTCCCACGCTTTCGACCTCTATCTGTCATTTGTATACCGTTCAACAAACAAACGATGGAAGAAGTTAGATAGGTTTTTACCAAACGCAAAATACCTAAATGAAACCAAAACGTATATCAAACTGTTATGTTTGGCACTTACTCATTCGAATGGAAAATCACTCGTCCGAACTTGTAAGATGCCCATTCGAATGTGATAGATTATCTCATACATCTCGATCGGATGGGGTTTATTCTCATCTGAACAGAAACCCCTGTGAATAGAAATGGCCGAGTCAACTCGGCCATTACTTTTTATCTACAAAAATAAAATCTATTTGGACCAAATCAACCCTCGTATCACTCCTAAAGGTCGAAAACAATGAATACTACGAAAAATTGGTCGGATTCAATTTGAAATCCGACTCCTATAAAAATGGGTGTTCATAACCAATTTTCAACAAATAGGAAGGGTTAGAGGGACCATACCTTATATATTTCACAGTAGGCATTGGAGCGTCCGAACAGTGGTTATAAGTGTTCGAACAGCTAGGGCATATGTTAGGACAGATGGGGTATCTATTCGAACAGAAAGAGGAGAGTTTAGAGTTTAACCAATCCACTATCAGTTCGGCTAGTTATAACGATATTACTATGTACCATACGACATTAATAGTATTATAAAGTATTTAGTAAAAAAAAAACTAAAATTGGCCTTTATAATATACAGATACTATACATAACACTAAGATAATAGTGTTATATATAATAAGTATATATCAAGTACTTTGTATATATTAGTATAGATTAGTTAGAATATAGGTATTATACTATTTACATGTAGTACTTAGTTTATACTAACTGAGTACATGTTACTTAGATAACTTAGTATATTAGTAGTGTCATCGGTTGTTGTTCAGTACATATAACTTATAATATATATTATTTAGAATAGTATTAGTAGTACCATTGTTTATACCTATACAATAATAATTAAATATTACCTAGTAAATTAGTATTATAATACTACTATAACTCTATAAGATGATATCATATTATTAATATATTATATTACTTAGTACATGCCTATTATAATAATGACATAATATTTTTTTATTATTTAGTATATTAATAGTAAGTATCCATTCGAATCGTAATCTACTATTGTTTGAACATACTTTATCTCGTAGTTTGTGTGAATAGTTTGGAGGAACATTTTCATGCCAAATACTGAGGATAGTTATACGTCTTAAAAGCCTCTCACTTGTTCAAACTATAAATACTCAGAATGTGCTTAGAATAATGCGTCCGAACGGGAAAATATTCTGTTTGGGTGCCAAAAGTTGAAATTTCTCGCAAGAAAACAAAGCGGCAATTTGAAATTTTCACATTCGGATGGATAAATTTTACGTCTGAACGCAACTTCAATGATTTAAACACCTAACTCTTTAGTTCATTTTCATGTGGGACTGAGCTATTTTTGAGAGAGGGAGACTGAGAGGGAAGCAGAGAAGGACTGTGTATTGTAGGATGATTCTTGGGTGTCGGAGACTTGGCATTCTTGAGAGGGAATAGGTCAATTTTATTTCTCAACACTTTTTTTTTGTGTATTTCTCAACATTAAAAGTGGTTAGGGGTTTCTCATCTTTTGATTTCTGATTGTGGATAATGTTGTTGAATTGAATTTGGAGTTGGAAATGTAAAAGTTGAGATTAGTTTTCTAATTGTTAAGGTTTAGAAATTAGATATTTGTTTTGATATTTTGGGGTGATTTTATATAGAGTTTGCACACTTCTTTTGATATTTGAGAGTTTTATTATATGATTCATTTCAATCATGATTAATTTATTTGGGCATTTGTGGCTTACTTGCTTGATGTTGAGGATTGATTTTGGTATTATGTCTGCACGATTATCATTCGAACATAACTGTTCATGTTCGAACGAAGGTGAGGCCCGTCCGGACGTGAAAATTTATGTTTGAACGAAATTCATGCAGACAGAATACCACTATTAATAATATATATTGTTTGTTAATAATATTGTTTGTTATTACTAATATTGTGACTTATTGTACTATTATTTTTGGATGTTAGACTTAATTTAGTACTACATTGAACCTTAGACTTGTTCAAAAGTTAAGGCCAATTATTCTCTTAAAGAATGATTGAATACAACTCTTGAATTATCCAATTGGACAGTTTGGGTTTCTATTATCTATATGCCAGATATATTCAGTCAGTGCTCTTATATTAGATTATAAAATTTTGGTGTGTATTTCCTTACATTCTCTGGATATACAGTATCACGATTAGTATACGTGGAGAATTATAGGAAAATGCTGTCAAAATCTTAATAACATTAGAGTTTTAGACAGAGTATATATGCGATATAGATGATAGTATCTTGAATGGGATAGGAACAACTACCATATCAAAGTAGTGTTATGAGGATATCAATTATAATGTAATTGATAATATTTATGAAATGAATTAGGTTTTTTAATAGATAGTAGACAGGTAACAAAATTATAATGGACAAAAGTTGGATGCTATTAGGAGATGTACTTAGGCGAGACTGTAAGGAGTATGCAGGGGGATTAAAATTTCTCATAGAGTTTGCGAAAGATAGTGCTGACAATCGAGATTTTATAAGATGTCCGTGCAAGAAGTGCAAGAACTTGAGTTATTTAAATATAGTAGTAGTGGAGTTCCATTTGTTCGTTAATGGGATAGATTTTGGATACTCTTACTAGGTTTTACATGGCGATCCATTTCCTATAGGAGCTAGATTTGGGAATCATTCTAATTGGATGAAGGAAACTAGTGCTGAGATCGATATCGACAATACAAATATGGTCGTTTCTGATAATAGTGATGATAATAGAGAGGATATAACTGAGATGTTAGGGGATATTGGCATAGACATATTTGGGGTTCAAGATGGAGAATGAACATCTTCACAATCTTTTGAGAAAAATAAAAACTTTGCAAGACTGTGGGAGGATGCACAACGACAACTGTATGTTGGGTGTATCCGTCATAGGAAGTTGTCATTCACACTGATGTTGCTATATATCAAGTCAATATGCTGGATTTCTGCAAAGGCCATTGACATGCTACTTGAGTTATTTAAAGACGTTCTACAGTAAAATATTATGGTGCCTCGTAACTTTTACAAGATGAAGAAATTGAAGTGGGGATTGAGATTTGATTATAATATTATTCACACCTGTAAGAATGACTGTGTGCTCTCTTGGGAGCAATATGTAGAATTTGATTTATGTCCAATATGCCACGAGTCAAGATGGATATCAAATAAGTGTAATGTACCGAATAAAGTGTAGAGACATTTTTCGTTGATCCATTGACTTCAACGGTTGTTTACTTCCCGAGTGACTGCGAAGGATATGACTTGGCATTATACAAAAAGAGTTTGAAATTATCAATTCCTCTCTCATCCGGCAGATTCCTTACAATGGAAAAAGTTTAATTGGGTGTATCTATGGTTTGCTGAAGAGCCTTAGAACGTATGTCTCGGGTTAGCAATTGATGGTTTTATCCATTTGACAATATGAATGCTTCTCATAGTACGTGACCTGTGATATTAATACCTTGTAATTTGCCACTTTGGAAGTGTATAAAAGACCCTTATTTCATGATGACTTTATTGATCTTAGGGCCGAGGTCACAGGAAACGACATAGAAGTATATCTACAACCATTGATAGCAGAGTTGAAAGAATTGTGGGAACTGGGTATGACTATGTATGATACGGTCTTGTTGTGGGAACTCAGGATGCATGCCGCAGTCTTGTGGACAATAAATTATTTTTTAGCACACGAAAACTTGTCTGAATAGAGCACAAAAGTTAAATTAGCTTGTCCTGTTAGCATCAAAGATACACAGTCCCAGTAGTTAACAAATAGAAGAAAATTATGTTTCATGGGCCATCGTCGATATTTTACCTAATAATCATAGTTGACATTTGAACAAGACAATGTTTGATGGGAAGACTGAATGGAGGTCATCACCACCAAGACTTTATAGCGATTATATTCTTGCACGACTACTTGAGGTTCCAGAAAATATATTTGGGAAGGACGCACGTGTGCGAAAAAGGAAACGACATACAGTATAATTCAATTGGACAAAAAAAGTATTTTCTTCGAGTTGTCATACTGGTCTACGTTGACATTTCGCCATAATCTAGATGTTATGCACTTTGAGAAAAATATGTGTGAAAACATTTTGAAAACTCTGATGTCAATAGAAGGGAAGACAAAAGATACAATTAATTCAAGTAAATATTTAAAAGAGTTGGGAATAAGACCGGAGTTGCATTTATAAGATAATGGGTCTTGAGCCTACATGCCTCTTGGATAGTATATACTATCAAGCGATGAGAGAAAAAAAAAATTGTGACTGTTTATTGTCAATCAAATTACCTAACGGGAATGCCTCGAACATGTCAAGATGTGTGCGAACACATGACTAGAAGATAACTGCTCTTAAAAGTCACGACTGTCATGTATTTTTATAGTACTTGTTGGCAATTAGCATGCGTGAAAAGCTTACTCGATATGTTTGTATAACTATCACAGAGTTAGAGGCATTTTTTATAAACATTTGTAAAAGGACGTTACAAGTTGACGTATTATTATAAATGGAGGCCGACATTACAGTGATCTTGTGCAAACTAGAAGGTTTGTACCTGCCTTCTTTCTTTGATGTAATAGTTATTTTAGCTGTTCACATACTTCGTGAGGCTTTAGTTGTGACCCGGTTCAATATAGATAGATATATCATTTTAAATGATTTTTAGAAAAACCTAAGCGAAATGTGGGAAATAAGGCTTGCCTAGAAAGTTTGATTGCAGAGTCCTACATTGATAATGAATGGTACACTTTTTGTTCAATGTATTTTCATGGGGTTGATACAAGATTTACGCGACCAGATCGAAATTATGAAGGTGAACAAATGGGTGTCTCATCACCATTTTTTGTATTCTCCCAAACTATATATCTAATGGGCGCACAAGGGGGCTATAACTTAGACAGACGAAATTTTAATAGAGCTCAAAGATATATCCTGAATAACTATGCAGAAATTGAGCACTACTTAAGGTTAGTAGTATCAATCAAATACTTGAGGTTAGTATTTTCATAGAAATTAATATTTCACATGAAAACGTGTAGCAAACATTTATAATTACTTACCTCTGGTGGTGTAGCTGACGTACAAAATAAACATGAAGAGGAGTTTGAGTTGTGGTTTGAATATATGGTATTATTAAAAAATTAATATGGATTCTATTTAGATTTAATATTATACTAAATATATTTATTGATGTAGGTTCTATCAAAACATGTTGAAAATTTCGAGGAAATCTCACCAGAACTTTATGCATTGGCATGTGGTCCGGGCAAGAAGGCTATTCAATATTCGAAGTGATTGGCGTGTGGATATAGATTTCACATACATGATAGAGAACGATATAGAAAAACTCAGAATTGTGGGGTTGCAGTCGTAGGAAGCCATAGGGATGATAAATTTGACTTCTACGGAGTTATAGAAGATATTATAGGGTTAAAGTATATGGGGGGTTATATTGCTTGGTTGTTTAGTTGTACTTGGTGAGATGTTTCAAATCCTAGGTTGGGAGTGCATAAAGATGAAAGTTTTGTCAATAAGAATACATCCCAGACCTGGTACGAGGATGATCCTTTCATTCTCGCTTACTAGGCAAATCAAATTTTTTTATTTAGATGATCTGAAGTATGGGAAACCATGGCGAGTGGTAGAGAAGTTTGCACCAAGAAATGTATATGGTTAAATTCCAGAGGCAAACGAACCACATGAATAATTTGATGGTGCGACAAATGAAGAAGCATATCAAGAAAACGAACCAGGGATCAATCTATTTGTTGACCTAAGTCAATATGACATGGTCCCACTTCGTAGGGAAGATGTTGCACCAGAAGTGATTGGGGGTGGAATGTCGGATACCATGAATCTACTGACGTGTCTGATGAGAATAAAGGGGACTAGTCCAGCAAAACTGATTGTGAATAAATTAAAATATTTATCTAAGTATAAATTTTATAAATATTCATAACATTTTATGTGGTGACATGACATATGTTTTCCAAATGCAAAGCAGTTTGTACACCATCCTCATTCCTCATCCCCACCCATTATTGACTCTCCTGCAATAGTAGGCTAGCATCACCAGACCCAGAGTCAGGTATTTTGTCAAATTATGATATTTAACACATAAAGTTATATATATTTACCAAATTATATACATCTATTCTAATTCCTGTACATTTAGATGATATATTAGAGAGCCATACAAGTAGGCACAAAGATTCACAAGCATGGCTTTCTACTTATGTTGGTACCCTCACTCGCACTTATACTCTGATATCGAACGAGTTTCTAAGACGAATTTGTTTTTGTCTCAAATAAAGAAAACCTGTCCAAACGGATTTGGACAAGTAAGTGAGATTTCGTTGAATATCCTCCATAAGAACTTTTTGAGACAGGCTTTTTGAGACAAATTTGAGACGAATTTTTTTTTTCTCTCTAAAGAAATTTTGGGACGAAAAATAGACTTTTTGAGACCAAATAATTTGTCTCAAAAATCCGATTCTTTTGTAGTGTGGTAAACATTAATGTTTTCACACTACAAATCGATAACTTAAAACAAGCTGAATTAAAATTTATTAATTTTCTATTATATAAATTCAACACAATAGCAAGAACTTATCTTGTAAAATCATTAACTTAAAACAAGAAACGTAAGTCCTTTAACTTTATTAAAACCATTCACCTTTTGTATTCATGCAATTTAAAGAAAATAACTGAAATTCATTAGTCCATTCTGCTGTATTGGTACAATTTAAGCTCGAATTCATGCAATTTAATGAAAATAAATGTTTTGGATTCAAATATTCATGCCATTAGACTCTGAACGTACAATAAAAGTCATGCAATTAAATATTCATGCAATTAAATATTCTGGATATTCATTCACCGTGTGTATTCACCCCTACAATGGCAATAAATATTCTGTCAAGTTATGTTTATCAAGAAAAAAGTACAATAAAACTCATTTGAATCCTTTCATATTTATAATTTCTGAACTTAAAACTCATTTCAAAAGACAAAAAGGCCATTATTCTATATTTATCCTCATTCTCATTCCCAATTCTGAACGAACTTCCTTTTGTATTTTGTATGCTCTTTTATTTTGTTATTTCTTCAAATCGGGTTTTATGTTTACTGTTTTGTTAATTTTTTGTTTACTTCATATTCCGTTTTGTTATATCTTAAGTTTTGATATTTGAGAGCTTACTTTCAAATAACAAAACAGATTTTGTATGTTCTTCTCTTTGGTCGTTTATTTGATATGTTTAATTTTGTTCCACAGGACAGTGCACTTAAAAGGGTGTCATCGTGTTTTATTCCTAATTCTGTGTTATTATTTAGGTTTGTAAATTTTTTTCTTTGTTTTCAGATTTTATATATTCTTCTATTTTGTTATTTCTTCAAATATGGTTTTTTGTTTCGTTAATTTTTTTAAAATTTTTTTAAACTTCATCTTGTAATGAAAGCTACTGTTTTCTTCCATCAAATCCGAGATCATATTTTCAAATTTGTTTTGTTCCTTCTTATGTGGTTTTATTTTGCATGTTCTTCTATTTAGTTGTTTATTAAAATGTAATTTAAAAATTAAATTATAACTTCATCTTCTAATTTTGGTGTTTTCTTTTCAGGTCTTGGTAATTGGGGGTTTCGGAACTTAGCATTTCTGATTTTTAACTTTGTTAGTATATGATTTAACTTAAATTTTCAGTTTCTTTCGTTTGCTGTACTTACATGCCTTGATTTATTCATTTATGGTTTAATTGTCTATGTATATAGTTTAATTGTTTCATATTTGTTTATGCATTTTATTCATTTACCCATCGGCCTATGTTCTAGGGATTTCAATAGTAGCTTATTTGTGTAGGGTTATGCGTTCCTAAAATAACTATGTAATTTTTGGTTGTATCTTCCTAATTATGTGAGTTTTTTTTTCTAAATCTGAATGTTTCTTACTCATTATAAAGCGAAATTTGAAAATTGTGGTCTTAATATTCACATTTTTAAATATTTCTTTAATGTATAGTCAAACGTATTAGAATGTATTAGAATTTTAATGTATGCATTCATGTATTATAATGCTAATTTTTTAATATTATAATGCATAATTGTGACGCCTTCAAATTCCTCTTAAAATAAACACGAGAATTGAGGCGTCGGGATGTTGACAACACAAGTCACGCACCCCCAACGTCAAGTGCTAAGTGTGTGAATACGTGACATGCATAAATAAAAGCAGCGGATATTTGAGGTCAATAACTAAGTACGAGAATTTTTAGAAATTTTTTACAAACTAGTTTAATATAAATTCTCCAACAGAAGATTAAATATAGTCATCCAAAAGATAAATCATAAAAATACATATTTATAAAATGGAGAAAATAATTTCCTAAGGTAACAATTTATGATAACAGTACATCAGCGGCGGAGCCGTCTCCTCAAACTCAGCCTCTTAAAAATCTGCATCCAAAAACTACGATGCCAAAAATGGCGTTGTAGGTAACCCAAATAAACCAAAAGACAGAAATACATGTATGCAACAACATTATGCATAAATAGGACACCATATGCATAAAGCTTAAAATCATCTTCCTCAAAATAAATAAAATAACCACACACGCCAAAATCCCATTTGGCCCAAAATAAAACTCCAGTAAAATCATCCATCATTTTTCCAGAAAATGATGTCAGTAAATCTATTAAAACTACAACCATTTTTCCAGAAAATGGTCCACGTAAAACCATTAAATACAACCCGCCACTTTCTCAGAAAATGGCTTAAACATCCGTTTTATTAACTGTATGCACCATGATCTCCCCTATGGACCATCCGCACACCCTGACTTTCATCATCACACCGAAGGTAACGACCACGCATGTGACTTCGGAACGGGCGATGCCTAGCTAACTGCGCCCAGCACGTACTATGACCAGGCATCCCCTAGCTCCCACTAGCAGAGGAGTCACGAAGTCGGCACGAGAGCGTTACCATCCTGTCCGATCCTGTCATTGTCCGGCGACAACCCAGGGGACATCACTTAATATATTCCGCTCCCGAGTGACCAGAGGAGCTCCACCGAGATAATGCCCCATCTCCACTTGGGGTTGTGATACACACACACTCGAAATCATAAACACATAAAAATCCAGTTTTCATTTCCAACACATGAATATGCGCGTAAATAAACAATGCAGATGACCATACATCAAATAGCCAACAACTGATAATTTTCAACAATGACCAAACATAATATTTGTTGATGCAAAAAATATATTTAAATTTTAAAATTTATTTGGAAAATACTTACAGCGGGTAAAAGTGTAAATCCTTGAATAGACGTCATTCCACAGCGCTCGTAGCGGTCACTTGTACGTTAGGCTAAAGTGCTCGGTTTGACACCAAAATTTAGGGAGATACTCTTTGGACGGTGGGGAATCTCATGGAGGTGGTGGTGTGGCGGCACAACCACCGGAAGGTGGCGAATCGGGCTCCAAAAGGGTGGAAACCCATTTTCGGGTTTGAGGTAATACCGGGAAGGTGGGGCAGCGGTTGGGGAAACTGAGCTAGGGGGATGACCGGCTGGGGTAGGGGAGTATTTTGGTGGCGGTAGTGAGGCCTATGGTGGTCGGACGGCGGCGCGGCAAGGATATACCTGTGTATGGGTATTTGAAATACCTATTTCAGGTTAGGACATTTGGGCTACCGTGAGTGGTGCCGGAGGTTGGGTTATACTCGTTGGAGGGTGGGGAGGTTGCTGGTAGGTCGCCGGTGCCAAGGGGTGGTCGGCGATGGCCGGAAAATGCAAGAGAAGACAAAATACCCATTTCGAATTTGTGGCTGTGGAAGGGCGGTGGGATGGCCGGAGGTGTCACCACCGGTACCGTTGGACTCACCGGCATGTGGGGGTGAGGTTGGGCTGGGCAGTGTCGCCAGTGGGTGGCCGACGGCGGCCCTGGGTGGAGATGAGAGAACCGGCGAGAGAGAGGAGAGAACAGGGGAGCTTGCAGGGGGGACCGAAAATAGGAAGAAAAGAAAAAGGAAAGAAAAGAAAAAGAAGAATGGAAAAAGAGAAAAAGAAAAATAAGAAAAATAGGACTACCAGAAAAAATATAATAAATTAAATAAAAACCAATTGAAAATACTACCATTCAATATCAAGAAAATAAGATATTTAAAGTCCAAGAATAAACTAATTTAATTTAAAGAACAATATAATTATAGAACACTACTAATTATTAAGAAATCACATCAAATAAAATCACATAATAAAATAAAGGAATTTAACTCCAATTATTAAAATAATTACCTCACATTAAAATTAATAAGACAAGTAACGTAACTCAATAATTAATTATAATAACAACATAAAACTAATATTAACTAATCAATAGATCAAATAAATATCTTAAATAAATAAAACGTGACTAATAATATTATTCAAATAAATTAAAATAATTAACACTGAGAATAAAATAACATATAAAAATATACGTAAACCTGGGATCTCACAATAATCTTATGTCTGTTGTATTAATATTCAGACCAACAATCCTCTGAGTTTGTTGCCTCTAGTATTTTATAATTTATTAGGGTTCCCTTGGCATATTTAATCACGATTGAGTATCTCCTAATTATCATTTTTCAATGCTTCTTCTGTTGAAATTCTACATTCTATGAACTGCATTTTATGTCCTAAACCAATCTTGTTCATCCTAGCCCTTTTATCCCCAAAACTCTTTGAATCTCAACCTTGAAACTAAATAACACAATGATTCACAAGAACCAAGTCACAATTATGTATAGATATTTTTGAAATATATACTATATATTATATTACAAGCTGAACAACTAGTTTTAAAAGAGAATTTAAAACATTTAACCCAATTACAATTCAGAAACTCTAAATAATAATACAATGTTTAACACTCATTAGCACTCATGTACCTTAAATTATGACGTGTTTCATAAAAATTGTGACACTATTTGTATTTTAGGGGAAAAATTTATCATGTACCTGAAATTTTAGTGTGTTTCATAAAATCGTGACACTGTTTATATTTTAGGAGAAATTTGAAATAACAACGAAAAATGATATTATGATTTTTTTGGAGGTGGGGGGTGGGTGTTTGGAAGAGCTCTGTTTAGCTATGCTCATTTTGAACTTTTTCTACTTTTTTTAGTAAACACATACTTAAAGATGGACTCATAATTGCCCCATAATATGCTTGGAAATCTACCAGTATACCGAAAGGAAGGAATTTGTTATTTTTGAGCTATTCGAGCTTTAATAATTATTAAATTTTTTATTAATATTTTTTAAAAAAAATTATACTTTTTTGGTAAAAACCTTATTCAATTAATTAGGCAACTTGTCCCGTACGTTACTTCCTACCTATTATATATATATATATATATATATATGTATGTATCTTGTTTACTTTTCATATATAGTATAATACAATCGACTGAAAGTACTACGTACCATATTTATTTCACAATATTATCCCTGAGTCAGTTTTAATTTTCATTAATTTGTATTCCAAACCATTAATACCATGACTAATTGGCTTTAAGATTGTGCCAGTATTATTTCTCGTCAAATTTCTAGAAGGAATTTTAAATTATCGAAAAGTAGTAGCAGTTAATTTGATCATGTATATCTATATTTATATATATACAAAGTGGCTATTTAATAGAAAATTTTGTTTTAATGGAAATTTTTATTTTTCTATTAAAGTTAACATTTTCTATCCATTTTTGTTAAAATAAATTCTACATTTAATGAGAAATATTATTTTAAATACAATCCATTAATTCCATTAATCATTGAAATAATGTTCGTGACATTAAATTTAATTACACCACTTCAATTTTCTATAACGATAAACTTTTCATTTAAATTTTTTTTATGTAAAATAAATATAGAATAATAATAATAATATAGAATAACATAATAATAGTATAGAATATATAACAATATATATAAATAAACCATTCATAACAATATATGTGAGATCCTAGATTTAGGTGTATTTTTACACGTTATTTTATTCTCAGTATTAATTATTTTAATTTATTTTAATAATATTATTGGTTGTGTTTTATTTGTTTAAAATATTTATTTGAGTTATTCGTTAGTAAGTATTAGTTTTATGTTGTTTTTATAATTAAATGTTGACTTATGTTGTTTCTTTATTAACTTAAATGTGAGGTAATTATTTTAATGAGTGGAATTTAATTTCCTTTATTTTATTATGTGATTTTACTTGATGTGCTTTCTTAATAATAATTAGTGTTTTATAATTAAATTGTTCTTTAAATTAAATTAGCTTATTCTTGGACTTTAAATATTTTATTTTATTGATATTGAATTGTAGTAATTTTGACTGCTTTTATTTAATTTATTATGTTTTTTTCTAGTGGATTTTATTTCTTTTTCCCTTCTCTTTTTCCTTTGCCTTTTCTTTTTCTTTTTTTTCCTTTCTTTTTCTTTTTCTTTTCTTCTTCTTTTCCTTTCTCCCCTGCCTCTCCCAGACCCCCCCCCCCCGGCGTGCCAGCCCCCCTTCCCCTGTTCCTTCTCTTCTCTTGCCGTCTCTTCTCCCTACGCCCAAGGCCACCGTTGGCCACCCACCGGCGACATCGCCCAGCCCGCAGCCTTCCCCACACGCCGGCGAGTCCACCAGCACCGGTGGTGTCACATCCGGCCATCCCACCTCCCTCACACAGCACATACCCGAAAATGGGTTTAATGGGTTTTCACCCATTTTCCGACGCTGTCGCCAGTCCCCTTGACCTCCGACCACCACTGCTAGACTCCTCACCCTCCGACGAGCATAATCTACCGCCCAAAACCACCCATCTCCGCCGGTTACCTCTCTACTCGAAATGGGTTTTAAACGGGTTGTTCTTCCCCGTGCCGCCATCCGGCCACCATGCATCTCACCTCCACCACCAAAAGACTCCCCTTACCCAGCCGGTCATCCCCCTAGCTTAGTTTCCCCAACCACTGCCCCACGTTCTCGGTACAACCTCAAACCCGAAAATGGGTTTTCACCCATTTTGAGCTCGATCCGCCACCTTCTGGTAGTTGTGCCGCCACACCACCACCTCCATGAGATTTCCCACCCTAAATTTTGATGTCAAACCGAGCATTTTAGCGTAACGTATCAGTGACTGCTATGAACGCTGCAGATTGGCGTTGTTCAAGGATTTGCATTTTTACCCGCTGTAAATACTTTCCAAACGAGTTTTAAGATTTAAATATATTTTTGGTATCAATAGTTATTGTATTTGATTATTGTTGGAATTTATTAATTGTTGGCTATCTGGTGCATGGTTGTCTGCATTGTGTATTTACGCGCATGTTCATGAAAATATTTGAAAATTAGATTTTTACATGATTTTGGATATTCATGTGTTGGAAGTGGAAAATGGGTTTTAAATTGGATTTATGGATTTTATTAGTTTTTGGCTGAGTCATAATAGGGACGGCGATACGTAACGCCCGTTGTGATCAGCGTGTATGTGTGGAATTATATAATGGGGACGGTGATACGTAACGCCCATTATGGTCATTGTGTGTGTCAATCATAACGGGGACAGCAATACGTAACGCCCATTATGATTAGTAGTGTGTGGGTGACATAATGGGGACGGTAATAAGTAACGCCCGTTATGGTCACTGGGTGTGCATTTCATATCGGGGACAACGATACGTAACGCCCGCTATGAAATGAGTGTGTATGAATCATAATGGAGACGGCGATACGTAACGTCCATTAAGATTGGTGATGTGTGTTTATCATATCGGAGACGGCGATACGTAACGCCCGGTATGATTGGATTTGCGGATATTATTTTATGGGAAATGATGGATGATTTTATTGGAGTTTTATCGTGGACCAAATGGAATTTTGGGGTGTGTTTATCTTATTTATTTTGAGAAAGATGTTCTTTTGAGATTCATGCATTTGGAGTCGTGTTCTTGAGTTTTGTTGTTGCATGGGTATATTTCTGTCTTTTGGTTTGATTGGGTTGTTGTGACGCCCCCAAATTCCCCCTAAAATAACACGGGAATCGAGGCGTCGGGATGATGACAACACGGGTCACACATCCCAACAACACGTGTCAAACGTGTGTGCACACGTGACATACATAAATAAAAGGTCGCAGCGGAAAATAAATTAATATCTAAGTACCAGAATTTTTTAGAAATATTTTACAAACCAATTTAATAAAAACTCTCCAACAGGAGATTTAATACAGTCATCCAAAAATACAATTTAAACGAATACATAATTATAAAAAATGGGAAAATAAATTTCCCGAGATATCAATTAATAATATCACCTCAATAGCGGAGCCGTCTCCTCAGGCTCGGCCTGTCCAAAGTCTGCATCCAAAGCAAACTACGACGCCAAGATGGCATCGCAGGTAAGTACAACCCAACCAAACCTAAGACAATAAATACATTAATGCCACAACAACAACCAAGAACAATTACTATATGCATGAGGCTCAAAATCATCTTCCTCAAAATCGATGAAATAACCACTCGTCAAAATCCCAATTTAATCCACCATAAAATCACCCATCATTTTCCATAAAAATAATATCCTCAAAATCGATCATACCGGGCGTTACGTATCGCCGTCCCCGATATGATTACACACACACCCGAAATCATAATGGGCGTTACGTATCGCCGTCCCCATTACGATCCACACACACTCATTTCATACCGGGCGTTACGTATCGCCGTCCCCGATATGAAATGCACACCCTGATGACCATAATGGGCGTTACGTATCGCCGTCCCCATTACGTCACCCACACACTCACACGCTGATCACAACGGGCGTTACGTATCGCCGTCCCCGTTATGACTCAGCCCAAAACCAATAAAATCCAGTAAACTCCATTTAAATCCCATATTCCATCCTCAACACATGAATATCCAAAATCATGCCAAAATCCATTTTCCAAATATTTTCATGAGCATGCGCGTAAATACACAATGCAGACAACCGTGCAGCAATTAACCAACATTTAAATAATCCAATCAATCAACAAATACCAACATCAACCATCACATATCAGCAATAATCAAATACAACAACTGTTGATGCCAAAAATATATTTAAATCTTAAAGCTTGTTTGGAAAGTACTTACAGCGGTAAAAACGCATTTCCTTGAACAACGCCAATCCGCAGCGTTTGTAGCGGTCACATGTACGTTAGGCAAAAACACTCGGTTTGACACCAAAATTTAGGGAGGTACTCATTGAAGGGTGGGGAATCTCATGGAGGTGGTGGTGTGGCGGCACAACCACCAGAAGGTGGCGGATCGGGGCCAAAAGGGGTGAAAACCCGTTTTCGGGTTTGGGCTCGTACCGGGAAGGTGAGGCCGCGGTTGGGGAAACTGAGCTAGGGGGTTGACCGGCTGGGCGAGGGGAGTCGAATGGTGGCGGAGGTGAGACCTACGGTGGCCGGACGGCGGCGTGGCGAAGAACGACCCGTTTAAGGCCCATTTCGGGTGGAGGGGCTAACCGGCGGCGATGGGTGGCTTTGGGCGGTGGGTTATGCTCGCCGGAGGTTGGGGAGTCTAGTGGTGGTGGTCGGAGGCCAAGGGGTGGCCGGCGGTGGCCGGAAAATGCAAGGGAAGCAAAAATGGCCATTTCGGGTTTGTGGCCGTGTAGGGGCGGTGGGGTGGCCGGAGGGGACACCACCGGTGCCGTTGAGCTCGCCGGCGTGAGGGGGTGAGGTTGGGCTGGGCGGTGTCGCCGGTGGGTGGCCGGCGGCAGTCCTGGGGCTGAGGAGAAGAGACGGGCGAAGGGGAGTGGGAGCAGGGGACGCGGGCTGGGGGGGGGTCTGGGAAGGAAGAAGAGAAAAAGAAAAGAAAAAGAAAAAGGAAAAAAGAAAAGAAAAGGAAAAGAAAAAGGAGAAAAAGGAAAAAGAAGGGAAAAAGGGTCCAACCAGAAAAACACAACAAATTAAATAAAAGCCAGCCAAGATACTACAATCTAATATCAATAAAATAAAATATTTAAAACCCCAACAATATAAATAAATTAAACTCAAGCACAATATTATTTATAAAACAATAAATAATATAACGAAAGCAGATAAAATAAATTCACATAATAAAATAGAAGAATTTAATTCCACTCATTAAAATAATTAACTTATTAAAATAAATAAGAAAAGCAACGTAACTCGATATCAACTAATTAATAGCTCAATTAAATATCTTAAACAAATAAAATATGACCAATAATATTATTTAAATAAATTAAAATAATTAACACCAAGCATAAAATAACGTGTAAAAATACACGTAAATCCGGGATCTCACAGTTGTACTTACCTGCGATGTCATCTTAGCGTTGTAGTTTTAGATGCAGATTTTGAAGAGGTTGAGCCTGAGGAGACGGCTCCGTCGGTGATGTATTATTGTTATAAAATTGTCATCTCGAGAAATTATTTTTCCCCTTTTAAAAATATGTATTTGTTTAATTTGTATTTCGGATGACTGTATTAAATCTCATGTTGGAGAATTTATGTTAATTTGGTTTGTAAAATATTTCTAAAAATTCTAGTACTTAGATAATGATTTAATTATCCGCTACGACTTATATTTTATGTATGTCATGTGTGCACACATGTTTGACACTTGTTTTTAGGATATGTGACTCATGTTGTCATCATCCCGATGCCTCGATTCCCGTGTTTATTTTAGGAGAATTTTGGGGCGTCACAATATAACGATGCAATCCTCACTTAAAAATGTTAATTTATACGTTAGAGAGTTTACTTTTATTCATGAAAATTTATTCTTATTATATGATTAATAATTTCATTTTTTTAAAAATATTTTATAATTTTAAATTGAATGTATTATTTATTTATTTTTTGAGATGATAAATATATGGTATATACAATTAACTATAATTATATTAAATTGGTAATAATAGACAATAAATATAATTAATATATTATATATGTTTGATATTTAATTGAAATATATATGATCTAATAAATTTACATATTTAAGATTAAAATTTCATGTTATAAATTATAATATAACATTATTTTATATAAATTATAAACTATATAATTTATTTTTTAAAAATAATTATATTATTTCTTAAAAGTAATCACATAACTAAAAAAACTATAGATGATTCAAGTTTATGTAGATCTAGAAAAACTCAAAGACTAAAAATATAAGTATTTCAATGTCCTCTTTTTTTGAGACTGTGTAAAATGACGTAAATATTAGATCATCGTCTTAGAATTATAAAAATATAATATTTTAAACGAATCTTTTATTAAAGTTTCAATCAAAATTATCTCAAATAAATTTAATAAAACTATAGGTTATGTTTATTTATGAGACTATCTTATTATTTTTATTAATATTTTTTTTTATAATATATGAAAATGTATAATTATTTATCATCTAATTAATTATGAATAATTTTTTAGTTTTTATTAAAAATTAAATTAAATAAATATATTTTATACGCTACTTTTATTTAGCATTAAAAAAATATGACAATTGGGGGGTTTAAAATAAAATTTTGAGATAATTTAAACCTGCTCATCAGTACTTTGGGATGATAAAACGTCTGATCATTAACTACGTACGTCGTCCAGTAAGCCTGTTTATGTAGCTAGTTTGTCTTCGTTATAAATTAAAGTACATTGCTTATATATGCGTCTTTGGGTACATTTATTAGGTGGTCCTTCCATCCTCACAACAACAACAACAACAACAAAATTCAATTACGCCCGGCCTGCACCCCAAGCCCAAATGAAAGGGCACGTCCAAGGAATTGGGGGTTCAGGTAATTACTAGCTAGGGCTAGGAATTTTGTGGGCCGGAATGAAGTTTATATATATATATTATATATATATATATATATATTATTTGGGCAACAAACATTTTACAAAGTTATTAGAGGCAGCCAGCCGAGATCGTAACCAATCATGGCTAGCACATATAATTATTTTACATATTAATTTATATTATTTATTACACATGAAACACCAAGTACCAAATAAGTAGTGGCAACCTGGTTTGCATGCATGTAGTAGTTTAAGCCATTGAAATGGCATAGCTAGCTATCCAATTCGAGGAACTTCATAAACAATACCACTCTCCTTAATCCAAACCCTAACCCTGTCACACCTAAAGTCCTTAGTCACCGGCGTCCCTTCCAGTAGCACGATTGCATGCACATGGCAATTTTCTGCTTCTATCTTTTCTGCTGCAGCCTCCCCATCCGCTCCAACCAGCTCCGGCCATGAGTTCTTACCTACAATCATTTCATTCTTATAATATAATATGAGTGGTTCTACTCTTACAAACCGGGGTGCTGACTGGAATCCCGCCTAATTAAAAAAATCGTATTTTTTTTTTATTATTTTTCATGATTTTTTTTATCACTTTTAAATATTTTAAAAAATTTCAAAAAAATTACATCATAATAATACCGATTTTTAATCAATATATATAAAAAAAACTCCCACCGTCGGGAATCCTATTTGTGGGGGGGGTGATTTCTTTTATAATATCGATCTTTTTTTGACTACTGATTAATACATGCTTGATAATATCTATATATATATATATATGGCAATATCAGACGACGGAAATAAAACTTAAAAATTACCTGGACAACCAGATGCCATTGTACGTACGTACACCTTTCTGATCTCTTTCTCGTTCTGTGTAATATATATGCGATAGATGTTTGAGTGACTGATTGGATGGGGTATATATAGATATACGTAGATTCAAGTGGTTTGTTATATAAGTTTCCAAAGCTTTTTTTATTTATTATTAGCATGTTTTGGTGAATTTACACGTTGAAATTCAGTTGGGATAATTAATGGTGATTTTCAAATGGAGGACGAGCGATATTTGAAGAAGAAGAAAAAAACACGTTGAAAAGGCCTAAAGACAAAAAGACAGAAATGCCGAAATCAAAGAGACGTGAAGAAATACAAGAGACGTGAAGAAATCAAAACACGTTTAAAGTCTGTCGTAGTTCATGATACGTAGAATAATATATTATTTTCAGTCTTATGATCAGTAGTTTGATATGTTAATGTCAGTCATAATTTAAGTAAAAAAATAATATATATGTAAAATGTAATGCATCGTTAATTTGTGTAATTAAAAATAATAAAAAGTTCCATGCAAATTCATGATAAGTAGAATAGGTTTGATTGCCGGTTAGAATGGAAAGCATAGAAATAAGTTTCTTTTCTATATGGGTTATTACATCATTACTCTGCCTGCTCCCACCTTCCATCAGTTCTATATATAGACAGAACAAATGAGGTCTGTTTATCTTCCTTTTATTTATTTGTTACTTTTCTGCATATCTTCCTTTGCATTAACATTGTTTATAACGTGATTGTCCTCTTTAATTACCCTGGCTCATCATATCTGTCCTTTTTAAACTGTCAATATTACCTCGGATCGAATTGGTTGGAAATCATTTCACTCCTAGCTAGGCTAGCTGCATCATTTATATATACATGTATATATACATATATACATATATAATTGACTTCTCTTAGTGAAGAAATTATTTGAATGGATAGTACCCTCTAGCTCAAAAAAATAATAATATATACATATATACCTGGTAGCTAAGATAACATTTGCTTGGCTAGGAGAGCTAGGAGAATCTTTGTTCCGCCTATAATGAAGCCTCGAAAGAGAAAAATCGAGTTCATGCTGAAAATAATTGGATAATTTCTTAAGTATGCATGTCATGCATAAGTTAATTACTATCATGATGATCCTATCATTATAAAGAAATGATACTTGCAATCCTATAATTAGGGGTATCAAATCGTATTAATAGGTCATATTTGTATTGTATTATAATATATATATATATATATTATACTATATGTGTTTACTTAAATTCAACCCGTTAAGTTTATCGGGTCAAAACATCAAATCCTACCAAGACCTATTAACATAATAAGTTGACACAACATGATCTATTTTGACTCGTTAGTAAATACTACGAAAAAGATTAACACGACACAACTAGACTTGTTTCAATCCATTTATATAAATGGGTTGAACACATCCGAAACCAATCTATTCGACCTAATTACATTTAGTATAGTTTTATATAAATGTTAAAATCATAATATTTATAAAAATAAAATAAAATAAAATGCTAACTATAAGCCCAAAATCACAATCCAAACAATAAAAATATCGAAACTAAAATTTCAACAATTTTACTTTTAAGTATAAGGGTGTAAGTATAACTTTAATTTAATTTCTTAATGGATCATGACGAGTCATAACAAGTCAAAGGATTGGCCCGTTATCAACCATTAAACGATTGTGTCTTAATGCATCAACCCATTAATTTGACCCAACTCTTCAAGACTAAATCCAAAGATGCTATTATCGTGTCGTGTTCATATTAAATTAATGGGCCATGTCACATATTGCCACTCCTATCTATAACATGCAAGCATCGCATACTTCCTTTAAAAAAATTGAATAAATTATAGATTCACATGAAAAATTATTTTTTAATGGTGGATGTCACTACTTTTCACTATCTATGTAGTCTTAAGATTGCTAGTCTTAATGGTTTATTGCTTCATTAATTTCCATACTCTTGTGTAAAATGATGATCAATAATAATTTCAATTGACTATCGAAAGAGGATTTTGAATAGGTCTTGAGATTGATAACAAATAGAGAAAACTAAATTCAATTAGTTAGATGATGAGAAAAGCATAGTGAGTGACTAGGTGAAATCAGATTCCAGAAGTTCTTTTTTTCATTGATTTGATCATCAAACAACAACTTTCTTTTCTTTAAAATATTTTCTTTGAATTACAAAAATCTTAATGGCTTTTCTAAATAAAGTCGAAATTAGTATAATTTTGATATTTGTCAAAAGTGAGATACCAATCCCTGAGGACGACACTCTTATCATCAGTTTATTATAAAACTACGATATTGTACACTTGAAGTTTTGCACCGATTAGTAGCCCGCATGGTATTGATGATGTAGAAGTGTCTATATCTGCCTCCGATGTGCCTGTAGCTAATACAACTGTTATGTCCCTAGGCTCAGCAGCTGTAGTGTCCCTAGGCTGAGCAACTGCTGTAGTCCCACATGTCTCATATCAACAAAGCAGTACTTATATGAAAATGGTCTTTGTGAAGTTTTGTTGTGGAAATTGAATGCCATTAAAGATAGAGGTGGCAATATGTTACACGATCCGTTAACTCAATATGAACATGACACAAGTTGACCCATTAAAACACGATTGCATAACGGGTTAATAATGCGTCAACTCTCTGTGGCCCATTATACATGTTGTAGCACGTTAAGAAAGTTAAAATTACAATTATACCCTTATACCTAAAAGTAAATTTTGTAAAATTTTAATTTCGATATTTTTATTATTTGGATTGTAAGTTTGGACTTATAGTTAGTTTTATAATTTTTATAGATATTGTGATTTTAGCATTTATATAAGATTATACTAAATTTAATCAAATCAAATTGGTTAATTTTGGACTTATTCAACCCATTTACATAAATAGGTTGAAACGAGTTATATTGTATTGTGTTAAACAATTTTGTAATATTAACTAATAGATTAAAATGTGTTGACACGACATGACATGTTATGTTAATGGGTCGTGTTAGGGAGATTTTGATATGATAAGTTTAAAGGGTCGAGTTAGGGCTGACCTATATAGTATAATATATATGTATTGATACAACACGAACACGACCTGTTAACACGATTTGACACCCCTAATTAAAGTTCTAGCCAAAGGACTACCAACAAGAGCAATATTGTTAGAAACGAAAGTGCTCCCATCACTTGTGGTGACCTTGATGGAGAGGCTTGTCCATTCATCTAAGCATTGTATTATAGATCCATTCCAAAGCATTTGTGTACAACTTATGTATTGCTTTCTCTAATTCCAACTTCCTACTTAAAGTTAAAAAATCAGCTTCCCATCCTCCCTGGTATCCCACTAGTATTGCTTTCATTAATTCTTAGCTAACCTATATAAACTTTATATTTCTCCCAATTGTTGAAGCCAGTGAGGCCTAAGTGATAGGTTTGTGGGGTTGATTATTGTGAGCACCTTCTAAAAAAATGAAAATCTATAAAAAAACAATTATAAAGTCACTTTATACACTATTTAACACTGTATAACACGAAAGTATAAAGAAAACTATAGAAGTTGTGACAACCCAGATTTTTCCCTATTAGAATAGTTATAGTTTTTTGAAAATTTTTTAACTTATTTGTGAGAATTTCTTGGATATATATTTGATGTGCATATTTAGATTTTCTTTAGTATTAGAAATAGAAACAAAAATTATAGAAATTCTTTATGGTATTCTTTAGCTAAATAAAAAGAGAAATTTACTTGATATGGCCTTTGAAAAGTCAAGAAAGTCAAGAAAAATTCAAATTAGGAAAATTGATAAAGAAGTCAAGGGGTACCACATGGTAAAATCAGATTGGGCAGATTCCAGACAATTTTGTCTTCTTTTTGTAAACCAAGCACAACTCTCTCATTTGATCTCCAAATGATATGATTAAAGATGATATGGAAAGCTAAGAGAAAGATATACAACTTTTATGTTTTGAATTTTTAAAGATATGGACGGTATCAGAGACTAAATCGAGTATGAAATGGATGGGCATGAGACGGACTTAAGTGGAAACCGACTTTGTGTCTGGTTTTTGTAAGATATTTTTCTACTACATATGACACATTGCCAAGTGTAGGGGCAAGTGGTCCAATTAGCTTAGGACAAGAGCTAAATAATTTTAGAACTAAAAGGAAAGTGAAACAAAAAGAATTGGCTAGCAAACACATGATGTGCTCGGATTGGGTGTTCTCGAATAACTTTAACATATTTTGGTAAAATGAGAATATCTCTCTCATTTGATTCCGAATTAGGTCATACAAAATTCTGTAGGTCACTAAGAGGATAATCTAACACTTCATGTTTTGAGTTTTTGTATAATTGAATTTTATCAAGAACTTATTTGAATAAGAAGTTGTCAGATCTAAAATAGATGAAAACTGGAGTCCAAAATGAACACGTACCATCGCCTTACTATTAGGGACTAAATTTGATTGGTTTTCATCATATTTGACCTCTTGACATGTGTGAGGGGGTATGTGGCATGTGGAGAAATTTTTTCTAGAAGGTTAGTTAGCCAAAAACTATGGAGAAACTAAGTATAGCAAATGATTGGTTTGGAACTAACTTAATCAACCAATTACTCTTTTGTTGCTAACCAATACCCAGCCAAGCCCTAGAAAAAATCTTCTAAAATATCCCAAGTGTACCAATAGGAGTTTAAACAAGTGGAAAAAGGGGATAAACCCCTAGAGTTGGCCGTGTGACCCTTGGAAGGCCAAATGGCTGGATTACATCCCATTGGAAGATACCTATGATGCTCTTTGGTTTTTACCCTCTATGTATTGGAGTCCTTTAAGCCCTTGATCAAGATAAGCTTGTAGGTGGACCAATCTTGACCATTGGATGGAGATATTGGCAAATAAGCCTATGATTAGAGGCAATCATAAGGTGAGAAACCTCACCATACTCGGCAAAGGGCATAACCAAATTGCCCCAAGATTTTCACCCTCCAACCAAGCCTTGTGTCGCCCCTATACCTATATATATGTGCGTGGATTTCTCTTCTCTTCTCTTTAGAAAGAAAATTCGGCCATAGTGGAAAAAGAAGCAAGAAAACTCACTCAAACACACTCATTTCACCAAAGCATCAAAAGAGAGCAAATTAGGGGTCTTGGAGGAGAAATTGCACAAAGCCTAATCCAACCATCAAACCAAGTTTTGGAGAAATCTGTAAGTACGCAATTTAATTAAATCTTGGCATAGAATAAATAATTTGATGATTAGATCATGTTTGTTACTCCTTTGATCTTAGACTTTGTTTAAGTGTTTAAATGAAATTTATTAAGTTTTGGAATAGTTTTGTTATGCAAAAATGCTAAGAAAAATTGCAAGAAGTTAAGAATATGTTGTATTTTGATATATGAAATAATTTATGTAAAAATACAAAGCTTTGGTTTGACAAAAAAATAAGAAACTCATCCTAGTGAATTTCGGCTTTAATAGAGTTTATGGTGAATTTTTTATTCTAAATTCTTATCTACTTGATTTTATTCATTTGGATGATATTTTAATAATTATGATGAGTTTAGGGACTCTAGTTTACTTGGAAAAAATTCAAGAATTAGCATCCAAGAAATTTGTGAAGAATTTACTAGGAGAACAAAATGATTTAGGTTTAAATTTATTTTTGAAGTTAGGAAAAAATTGAGTATTTAGAAATGAAGAGTTTGGATTAGTTTGAAATAAAAGAAAATAAGTTTTGAATCCTCATAAGGTTCGGCCAGCCTTGAATATTTAATATTTTATTAATTGATTTAATTATTTAAGCATAAATTGTTATGTTTTGACGTTATGAAATGATGTGACGTAAATGTATATACACATGACATATATTATTGTGATATATTTCTACATGTCATAAGGTTCATAAGGACATGAAATATGCATGTCAAAAGTCTAAGGTTATGATCATGTTGTATTTCATCACTTATATGTCGTTATAAGTTACGACGTTTGTTTTAAAGAAAAAACGACAAGAAAACTTAAAAGTTACATCATGACAGGGATGACAATAAGTAATGCCTGTCATATGATAAGAATGTTTACGTCATCACGATGACGACGATACTTAACGTCCGTATGATTGACAAGAATATGATAAGGCTCATCACGACGGGGGCGGTGATACGTAACGCCCGTATGACTGACAAGAATATAATAAGGTTCATCACGACGGGGACGGCGATACGTAATACTTGGACGACTGACGAGAATATAATATGGCCCAACCACGAGTAACAATAGTGGATAAGGCTTAACCATGGGTAATAATAGTGGATATGACTCGACCATGAGTAATAATAGTGGATATGATATGGTCTAACTACGGGTAATAATAGTGGAGAACCCGACGGGGACGGCAATACGTAACGCCCGTCAATGTTCAAAAACAAGAATAAGTTTAAAAAAATATACGAATAAGATAAGAATTCTGATAAAAGAATCATTGCGTGTTACGAAAGGTTGTGTACCCATAATCATATAAGTTTTCATAGAAAGACATGAGTTTATGTGAAAAGGGTACCTGAGTCATGCATAAGATATGCAAAAGGCATTCATGAATCATATGTTAAGTTAATTTATCATGATATTATGTTATTGATATGCTCTAATAATACATTTATTAAGTTATTTATGTACTTACTGAGATTTCTTAGAAATTTTAGTTTTTTAATCTTATCTATCATTTTATATGGGATGATAGGAAATATTGTAGGAATAGATAAATTGTCATGAGATCCAGACATTACAGGAGATTCTGAGATATCCTGAGAGTCCTGCAGAGTACTCTCTTGATAAGATGATCTCTCATGTACGTGACCAAGTGAGATAACAAGATTTCAAGATGGTAAAGGATTATATTATGCGTTTTGAGAAAAACTAATTGGGTCATGTAAATATTTGATACAATATGTTGTTGTAAATCTAAAATTTTTAAGATTATAGTTTTACTTCTACCATGTGATTTAATTATGTAAGAGCTAGATCTCTTTGCATAACTACGGATATAGACTCTATTCTGATGCGAAATGCATCGCATATATAAGTAAGTTTAGGTGCATGCATAAGATTTTCGACACGTACGGGGGTATGTAGCCTAGTGCTACCTATTTTTGGGCTTCAATTTACGTTAAAACCCAAACAGAAATTAGGGACGTCACATTAATCCTTAGGGCTTTGTAAATGGAAAACATTTCTCATGACCTAATGGGACCAAATCATAGTAATTAAAAATGAAAATGTTTGCTCTATGTAGTGAGAAGGGGGTCATCAAGCAGTAATTAGAAAGAGAGAGAGATCGATTGAGCCTAAAATAGTGAAAGAGAGTTTCACCAATGTCAGCGAGGCGACGAGAAGACAATTGAGCTAGCAATCAAAAACCACTATGTGAAGCTGAAGGAGAGAGAGAGAGATTAGAGAGAGAGAGAGAGGGAGAGAGAAAATATCACCGGGGGGGTGGGAGATGGGGAAATTAGGTGCGGGAGGTAACTTTAGGTCTTTGTTACTGCGTACCCACCACTGACTATTGATAATGATGTATATAACTAGGGGGAGGACCATTATGAAGTTAGGTACCGGATGTAACTTTAGGTTTTTCAAATGAGTTAATGTTGGCATGAATGGGGGAGGACCATTATGAAATAACCAGAACATCAATCCAGTACTACTTGCTAGGTCAAATCTTAAAGATCATGTGTAGATCAAGTGAGTCAACTTAACAAGAGCAGTACTAGCTACCGCATCGATCTTGATCGTAGGTAATTTAATAATTAACGTTAAAGCTTGGAATAAAGAGATTTTGTAACTTGAGAAGACTCTTTCATAGCTAGGTTTTTGCGGATGAATCCGCTAAACAGACCGTCTGCAATATTTAAGGATCTGAAAAGGGAGATATCGATAAGCTTACAGATTATATATAGATTTCATGAGTGGAAGCTAGCGATTATTAATGTTTAATGTTTTATTATCATACTGACCATGAGTAGGATTAACCAGCCCTTTTGGTTCTGAATTTTTTAAAAAAGCAGAGAGGTTTTGAAGAATATATTTTATTTTGGAAGAAGAATATGAATCACGCATCATCAAGTATTCTTACGACAGGAAGAAAAAGTATCTTCTTAAGTAACATTATAAACACGATTTGTTGAATTATAATATAATGCTATAAGATTATCAGGTTATTATATTTATAAAGATGGGAACTAGCTAGCTAATATTCCCAATATGTTAGAGATCATTCCAAATCTTTCTCAACAATTTGTGGGTAATGGAGTTTATATCCATATTATTTGAACAACAAACGTTTTACAAGTAATTAGAGGCAGCCAGCCAACGTCGAAACCAATGGCTAGCACTATTATTTTACATATTAATTTATTTATTACATAAACCAAGTACCAATTAAGTACTAGTGGCAGCCTGGTGGAAATGCATGCAGTAGTTCAAGGCATGGAAATGGGCTAGCTTGATAGCTATCCAATTCGAGGAATTTGAGAAACAATACCACTCTCATTAACCACAACCCTGACCCTATTACACCTAAAGTCAAGAGTGACTGGCGTCCCTTCCAGCACCAAGATTGCATGCACGTTGCTATTTTCCGCTTCTATCTTTTCTGCTGCAGCCTCCCCATTAGCTCCAAGCAGCTCCGGCCATGAGTTCTTCCCTACAATCATTTTTTATGTTATAATATCGATCTTTAATTCTTTGAGTACTCGTGAAAGAAAACCCAATCCAACAACAATTAATTCAAAATAAGCCCATCCGAAAATAACAATTAAAGAAAATAAAATTCAACACATTAATTTAAATACTAACTTAATAAAATAAAGAGATTAAATTCAAACATTAAAATAAATGCACCACAACCAAAATAATAAAAGAAAATGAATTAACTCAATATTTTAAACATAGAATTAATTAAAAGATAATATTTTAAAACTAATAGCTTTAATATTAATTTAAACTAATAAAATATAAAAATACAAACGATAAAATAACCAGACCTCACAATATATATACATGGCAATATCAGACTTTGGAAATAAAACTAATTACCTAGACATACTAATGCCATAGTACGTACGTACACCTTTCTTATTTCTTTCCCCTTCTGTGTAATATATATGCGATAGATGTTTGAGTGAGGTCTTCCTGATTGGATGGGGTATATATAGATGTAGGTAGATTTAAGTGGTTTTGAGTTATATAAATTGCCAAAGCTTTTTTTTTTTTTTTTACTAGCATGTTTTAGTGAGTTTACACGTTGAAATTCAGTTGGGATAATTAATGGTGATTTTCAAATGGAGGACGAACGATATTTGAAGAAAAAGAAAAAAACACGTTGAAAAGGCCTAAAGACAAAAAGACAGAAATACCGAAATCAAAGAGACGTGGAGACGTGGAGACGTGGAGACGTGAAGAAATCAAAGACACGTTTAAAGTTTAAAATTCAAAAGGACAAAAAAAAAAAAGAAAAATTGCGAACCTCCTGATCATCAAGATTGAGAAGATATTTAAAGTTTTAATATCTACACATGTATTACATGTTAGATTATTTCAAATTATATTTTAAATATTATTTTAAATATTCTATTCAAAATTTAAAATTATCTTCTTTTTTTTAAATTTTTCTTTAATTTATTTTTTTATTCCCACATTAGTTAGACAGTGAAACATTTAATAATTTATAAGTGAATGTATTTCACTATACAAAAAATAAATAAAATGGTAGACATTCTGGAAGCATCACTCACGTACGCATTGACGGTTTAGACGCACGCACGTACGTATCGTTGCAAACGACGAAATTCTTTTGCTAAGCGAAATGATGTGTCTAATCAATATTTTGACAGTTGTGATTAACTATCAATTACATTTATTTTTGTAATTCTTCAGACAACAAATATCACATTTTTTAATCGAAACGTTATGTCTATTACTATTGCATTTTTTCATTCAAAAAGTTAATGTTCAGAATTTACAATCTACACACTATATAAAGAGTGTTGTATCCTGAAGACATAATTGCTTTTGATTCTCTTTTGCAAAACTCTATACGAGTGGGAGATAATATTTGTTTAAAAGACAGATTAATAATCGTCTCACTGTACTTATCTTTCAATCTCTATACGTATATTTTTTCTAACATTACATGCCTCGATTGAGAACATCAAGATTGAGAAGATTTCTCTATGCATGTCTGTATAATGGGTATATTTCTCCACCTTATATTTTATTTCGTTCTGTCTTGGATTTTTTTTTATCATCTTCTTCTTCTATTTTTTTAGATGTACCTATTCTTCTATTTTATTTAGATATACCTATTCTTCTATTATATAGGAGTAATAACAATGTCAATGTTATTAATAACGCTACCTATTTCAAAAAAAAAAAATAACATTATCTGTACTAAAAAAAATTGTTTTATTAATATATAATATAGTTACCATAAAATAAGAAAATATATCTTATTTGTTTACCTATTTATTAAATCACTTAATATGTTAATTAATATAATCTTATATAATATAATTTATTAACAAACAAGTTGAATAGTTAAGAAAATATTATTTACATTAATCAATAAATATATATATATATATATATGCAGATATATAGGTTTTGAAAGACTCTATTTTATCCGGCCTCCATCCATCCATCTTCCATTTATGAGTAATTCTACACAACTTCCCAACCTCCACACACTATCACTTTTTATTTTTTTTTATTTTTTTATTTTTTTTAATATTTTTTTTTGAATTTGTTCTTTTTAAATTAATTTAATTTTTTTATTCATTATTTATATATTAAATATTTAATTAAAAATAAAATAAAATAATATGTGGTGTGTGGAGGTTGTGTGAATAGTAGGAAGATGAATAGATTTTTTCTCCATTTATATTTCTGATAAGAAAATTGCCTTTTGGCCAAGAGTACGCCACGTGCCAGCTAATAAAAAGCAGCTTACAGATGGCCTCCCCATTAAGAAAAAATTCAAAGAATAAATCCAAAAAAAAAAAAATTGTATATTTAAAAACAAATATTCCTCCGTTCTATAAAATGGCCCATCCAAAATTAGTTTTCTTGGCTCCAAGTAACGTCCTTTCCTAACTTTACAATGGTGGAAATGATTTTTAGTAACGGTAAATTTGATTATATATACACACTCCTTAAGATATATATTATATGGTCGATCGACTTAGAACTAGCTACATGATGTACGTGCTCTATATATTTTTTTAAGAGATATATAATTAACTCCGCGGTTTGAGTTATTTAGAAATATATAGCTAGTTAGGTACCTCTGTCAATTTTGATCTAATCTATAAACATTAATAAACAAAAACTACGACAAAACATGCGACCAAAATTGTGTTTGCATTAGATACTCTTTTCAAGTATCTAGGGCCTATTATAAAGTTTGATTTTTGAGGACAAAGGTCATTTGGTAGTATCTGTAAAGAGGGTAAAATAAAAATATATATTTAAATAATTAAATATTTTCGGTGACTAAATTTTGCTGAAAATGTTACTTTATTGTGAGATCCAGAGTTCTGTATATTTTTATGTATTACTTTTATTGTTATCGTTGGCTATTGTAACTTATTTTAATAAATTTTATTAATAGTTTATCTTACTTATTTTATTTCGAGTTATGTTATTTTATTTACAATGGATGTTGATTGTTTGTGTGATATTTGATTTTAGTATTTTTCATTATTTAATTTTTATTTTCGATTTCATCATTTGAGTTATTATCGATATTATTTTTGATTTAGTGGTTTAAGTTTTAATGTTATTATAAGTTTTTGTGAGATTTCTTAATTATAGTGTTTCTAGTTATTTTAGTTAATCGTTAATATTGGTCTTTTTATTTGAATGATTAGCATTATTATTTTATTTAATGAGTATTTTGTATTATTGAATCTCTTATTTTAAGTATATTATTAATATTAGAGCTATTAGTTTGCTATTATTATCTTTTAAATTATTTCTATTTAAATAGTAAGTTAAATTATTTTCTCTTATTATTTTATGGAGATGTATTTATTTTAATACTTGAATTTAATCTCTTTATTTTATTGTATTAGTATTTAAATTAATGTGTTTTATTTTATTTATTGTATTTTCGGGTGGGCTTTTATATATAGATAAGTTGTTGTTGTTGTTGGGTTGGGGTTTTAATTGTATTTGTTTAAGTGTGTTTTTAATCTATCGGAAGCCCAAGCCTAAACCCATTTAAAGCCTGGCCCGTGAAGCAGGAAACCCGCCCCTCTGCTTGAAACGACGTCGTTGGCTCAAGGGATTAATGAGTCCCTGTCCGGTCCCTTCTTCTTCTCCTTCACGCGTGAGTCGACCCCGTGCTGCTGCTGCTGCTGCTTCTGCTTCTGCTTCTTCTTCTTCTTCTTCCCCTGTTCCCAGACCCTGTTATTCCCGTGACATTCCAGCTCAAAATTGCAGCCTTTTGCCTCAGGTTTCCAAGCACGCGTTGCTCTATTGGTTGCCTAGTACATTGATGAATATTTCTCCTCTGATTTTGTTGTAGATCCGTGCCTCACGTGCTTGAAAACCACTCCGATTTCGTGCGAAACCATAAGCTGCCGTGGGTTTCTACCCCTGTTTTCGTATGAAAAAGTTAAGCTTCTGGCCATGGCAGTGGCCCTTTGTCCTCGACAAGCTTTAGAGTGACACTTGTGTCCATTTTTGCACCATTTCGAGCTTGTGGTGTCTCCATTTCGGGCTATAATTAGAGCTCGTTATACCCTACGAAAATCACTCCCAAAATCGTCTTCTATCCTTTCTTAGTGTTGATTTCGGGTTCTTTTCTTCCCCATAACTCAGACTTGAGTTTTTCTTTCTTCCAATCCTCTCCTAGCCCGAAATTATTGTTATTGTGCAGTCTATGCTGTTGTTTTTTCCGCTATGTTTTCAGAAAATAACTCACAAATCCAATTTATTAATCGTATGTATCATGGTCTCTCCTAGGGATCATTCACACATCCTATATCTCTTCGTCACACCATAGCTAACAATCGTGCGTTTGTGTGAAATTCTAGATTTATGTGTATTTTTACACATTATTTTGTTATCGGTGTTAATTTATTTTAATTTATTTTAATAATATTATTAATCGTATTTTATTTGTTTAAGATATTTATTTGATCTATTGATTAGTTAATATTAGTTTTATGTTGTTTTTATAATTAAATATTGAGTTATGTTGTTTTTCTTATTAATTTTAATGTGAGGTAATTATTTTAATAATTGAAATTAAATTCCTTTATTTTATTATGTGATTTTATTTGATGTGCTTTCTTAATAATAATTAGTATTCTATAATTAAATTGTTCTTTAAATTAAATTGATTTATTGTTGGATTTTAAATATTTTATTTTATTTTATTGATAGTAAATTATAGTATTTTTAGTTGGCTTTTGTTTATTTTATTGTACTTTAATTCTAGTTAGTTTTCATTTCATTTCATTTCCTTCTTTTTCTTTTTTTCCTTTTTTCTTCTTCTTTTCTTTTTCTTCTTTCTTTTTCTTTTCTTTCCTTCCCAATTTCCCCCGTGCGAGCCCCTCCCCTGCTACCTCTTCCACCCGTTTCTCCTTCCTCCCCCAGCCCCGCCGTTGGCCACTCTCCGGCGACACCGCCCAGCCCAATCTCACCCCCACATGCCGGCGAGTCCAACAGTACCGATGGTGTCACCTCCGGCCACCCCACCGCCCCTGCACAGCCCCCTACCCAAAAATGAGTTCTTGGCTTTTCATGCGTTTTCCGGCCACCACTTGGTATCGACAACCTACCAGCAGCTCCCCTCACTCCGACGAGCATAACCCACCGCCCAAAGCCACACAGCTGCGCCGTTTACTCTTTCACCCGAAATGGGTCCTTAAATGGATCCATCTTCGTCGCGCCGCCGTCTGGACACTGTAGGCCTCACCACCACCACCAAAAGACTCACATTACTTAGCTGACCAACCCCCTAACTCAGCTTCCCCATCCGTGGCCCCACCTTCCTTATATAACCCCAAACCCGAAAATGGGTTTCCACCCATTTTGAGCCCGATTCGCCACCTTCCGGTGGTTGTGTCGCCACACCACCGCCTCCATGAGATTCCCCACCTTCCAAAGAGTATCTTCCTAAATTTTGGGGTCAAACCGAGTATTTTAGCCTAACGTACAAGTGACCGTTACGAACGTTGGGGATTGACGTCTGCTCAAGGATTTACATTTTACCCGCTGTAAGTATTTTTCAAATAAACTTTGAGATTTAAATATATTTTTGACATCAACAGATATTGTGTTTGGTTATTGTTGGAATTTATTAATTGTTGACTATTTGATACATGGTCGTCTGCATTGTGTATTTACGCACATATTCATGTATTGGAAATGGAAACTGGGTTTTCGTGTGTTTATGGTTTTAGGGTGCTTGTATATCACGACCCCAAGCCGGGATGGGGTATTATCCCGATGGAACTCATCTGGTCACTCAAGAGCGGAATATACTGAGTGACGTCCCCTGGGTAGTCGTCAGGCAACGACGAGATCGGACGGGATGGTAACATTCTCGTGCTGACCCCGTGGCTCCTTTGCCGGCGGGAGCTAGGGGATGCCTGGTCATGCTACGTGCTGGGCGCGGTTAGCTGAGCATCGCCCGTTCCGAAGTCGCGTGCGTGGTCGTTACCTTCAGTGTGATGATGAAAGCCAAGGTGTGCGGATGGTCCCTAAAGGAGATCATGGTGCATACGGTTAATAAAATTAATGTTTAGGCCATTTTTTGGGTAGGCGGGTTTTAATTATTGGTTTTACGTGGACCATTTTTTTGGAAAATGGTTGTGGTTTTAATGGATTTACGGACATCATTTTCTGGAAAAATGATGGATGATTTTATTGGAGTTTTAATTTGGGCCAAATTGAGATTTTGGCGTGTGTGGTTATTTTATTTATTTTGAGGAAGATGATTTTAAGATTCATGCATACGGTGTCTTGTTCGTGTGTGAGGTTATTGTTGTGCATGAGTATATTTGTATCTTGGGGTTTGCTTGGATTGTACTTACCTGCGATACCATTTTTGACGTCGTAGTTTTTGGATGCAGAGTTTTGTGGAGGTTGAGCCTGAGGAGGTGACTCCGCTGTTGAAGTATTCCTGTTATAAGTTATTATTTTGGGAAATTGTTTTCCCCTTTTATAAATATGTATTTGTTTGATTTATCTTTCAGATGATTGTATTAAATCTCCTGTTGGAGAATTTATGTTAAATTAGTTTGTAAAATAATTCTAAAAATTCTGGTACTTAGATAATGACTTTATTATCCGCTGCGACTTTTATTTTATGCATGTCACGTATTCACACACTTAGCATTTGACGTTGGGGGTGCGTGACTCATGTTGTCAACATCTCGACGCCTCGATTCTCGTATTTATTTTAAGGGGAATTTGGGGGCGTCACAGTTTAACTTCAAAACGGGCTATGTCTAGCTAATTGCAGTACCATGACCAGGCATCCCCTAACCCCCACCAACAGATGGGTCATGGAATTGGTACGAGAGCGTTATCATCACATTCGATCCCGTTGTCGCCCATCAACAACCCAATAGACACCACATATTATATTCTACTTCCAATTGATCAGAGGAATTCCACCAGGATAATGCCCCATCCCAACTTGGGGTCGTAATACACATGCACCCGAAAGCTGTTTACACATGAAAACCCAGTTTTCATTTCCAACACATGAACATGCATGCAGTTACTGGGTTTTACAAACATAAACATGCATGCATTATGCAATGCATACGACAATATACAAAAATATCCAACAATCAACAAATCTTAACATCAACTAATCACACAAACAACTCCATCCTCCAATCCAACCGTCCTCCAAATTCCTTAGACTCAGTCTGGTACAACCAACCAAAACATAAATTTGTTAATGCAAAAATATTTTTAAACCTCAATGGTCATTTAGAAAATATTGTGCTAAAATATAATTTTCGAAGGATCACGAAGGTGCAAGCGACGTTAACAAACCAACGTAACATTGCAAAATGTACAATGTATGTGGGTCTCAAAAACCCAACTTATGAATGGAGACAAAGGAAGACCAGGGATGGTTAGAGAATGGTTTCGAGGTGTTGGTGAAGCTATTGGTGGTGGTCGGAGGCCAAGGTGGCTGGTGACGACGTCAAAAAATGAGTGAAAACCCATTAAACCCATTTTCGGGTGTGAGGCCGTGTGAGGGAGGTGGGGCTGCCGTGAGACACACCGATGGTGGAGAAGACTCGTCGGTGTGTGGGGGTGGTGTTGCAGCGGCAGTGGCACCATGGGGTGGCGCACGATGGCGCGGCAAGGGAAACATCCAATTTAAACCCATTTCGGGTTGAAAGAAGGTGAGAGAAAAGGTAGCCATTGGGGGTGGATTTGTCGGAGGGAGCTCATCGGCAGGTGGCGATTCAAGTGGAGGGGGCGATGACGGTGGTTGACCGGCCGTAGGGGTGGTGGCTAGGCTTGTAACCGAACGGGAACCAGGGGGGCTGGTATAGTGTAGTGAAGCAAAAGCAAGAGGAAAAACCACTTAATTTCATAATATTGGTCCAAAACGCACATCTTGAGCGGATGAAGGGCTGGGCTTCCTATAGAAACGGGCTAGGTTCACTATGAGTTTGGGCTTGAGGTATTAATCTAAAACAACTTAATCTAACATAAAAACACACATATCTACTTATATAAAAACCCACTAAAACTCACATAATAAAATAAACATATTAAATCCAAGCATTAAAATAAATACTTCACATTAAAATTAACAAAGAAAACAAAGTAACTCAATATTTAAAATAAGAACAACATAAAACTAATATTAGCAAACTAATAGTTCAAATAATAGTTTTAAACAAATAAAACAAAATCAATTAAAATAAAATAAAATTAAAACAACTAAACTAATAAAATAATAACGCTAACCATTCAAATGAAAGACTAATATTAACGGTTAAATAAAATAACTAGAACTACTACAATTAAGGAATCTCACCAAAAATGTAACAATAATGAAACTAAAACTATTAAACCAAAAATAATATCGATAACAATTCAATGAAATAACTAATAATAATAATTAAATGAAATAACTAAAAACGCTAAAATTAAATATCCCCTAATTAACTCAATCACAATAATAAATAGAACGACAATAGCCGCAATAAAATAAAATGAGATAAATAATCCTCAAATAATAAACAGGATAAACCACCAATAATATTATTAAAATAAATTAAAACAATCAACAATAAGAATAAAGACAATATGTAAAAATACTCGAAACCTGGGATCTCACATTCTCCCTCCCTTAAAAGAAATTTCGTGCTCGAAATTTGTTCGGCTGCAACAATAGGAATTCCTATAACCTACCTACCACATAGATCAACACTTACTCCAAACAATTTACACAATCACCTGTTTTCCTTAAACACAAAAATATTCCATCTCTAGGACTCCTTAAGTAGCAATGTAGTCTAAAATCTTCATATTCACAAGGACCTCAATATAATCTCTAAACAAAAAATACTAATGCTCATTAGCCCCGTACAACTAATCACGACATTCTGAATGGACTCCTAGGCTTAACTTTTGTGCTTATGTCTTATTCTCCACTTTAATGACCCATCAGATACCTCTCGAGTCAACCATCAATAAACATAACTCACATCTCAAAAATCAATTCCCAAGGAAAATATAGCCTAGTTTAAGACTAGTTTAAGGTTTGAACACCCTACTACTAAAATTCTTTCAAAATTAACAAAACTTAGTTTTTCAATAATACCTCACATCTAATGCCACCAAGCAAGCATTGATTTCAATTTTATGATCCATCAAATACTACTACACCACACATCCAAATCCTAAGGTTTTATTATCTCACAATCTGATTATACCACTATGGTTCACACCTAAGCTCTGACGTACATCACATAAAAGCCCTATCAACTCGACTCAAATCAATTAGCAAGATAACCACGCTACACATAGTTCTCCCAACCGGACCTTCAATACCCAAGAGATGGAGTAGTCTTAAATATTTAAATTTTTTTGTGACCTCAAGTCACAACTAATTCCATAAGATACCTCAATAAAGACTGCTAATCATTAAATTCACCAAATATCATACTTAAGTTGCCCACCCCAATCAACTCGTCCAAAAGTCCAAAATTTAGATCTCTTTAATTTAACACCATCACATCGGATCAACATCCCATCAAGAAATTTTAACTAAAAAGAAAAACTAAAGTTCATTAAATACTTGTGTTTGGACTCATCTAAATTATTAACTAAAAAGAAGAATTAAAGATCATTAAATACCTGCATTTTGAATGAATTAAATTTGACGTTTCAATTACAATTGTTGGCACTACAAGAAATTTTAGTTTTAGAGAACAAATTTGTTAAGGACAAAATAAATTTTGTCCCTAAAAGTGATTTTTAGATAATAATTTTAAATTTTGTCCCAAAAGTTGGACGAGTTGCAAAATTCGTTCAGATGGACAAATATCCATCCGATCAAGTCATTTGGTGACGAAACAAATCGTCTAAGAAAATATACTAAGTGCATGTAGTACTTAGTTTATACTAACTAAGTGCATGTTACTTAGATAACTTAGTATATTAGTAGTGTCATCAGTTGTTGTTCAGTACATATAACTTATAATATATATTATTTAGAATAGTATTAGTAGTACCATTGTATATACCTATACAATAATAATTAAATATTACCTACTATATTAGTATTATAATACAACTATAACTCTATAAGATGATATCATATTACTAATATATTACATTACTTAGTACATGCCTATTATAATAATGATATAATATTTTTTTATTATTTAGAATATTAATAGTAAGTATTCATTCGAACCATAATCTACTATTGTTTGAACATACTTTATCTCATAGTTTGTGTGAATAGTTTGGAGGAAAATTTTCATGCCAAATACTGAGAATAGTTATACGTCTTAATAGTCTCTCACTTGTTCAAACTATAAATACTTAGAATGTGCTTAGAATAATGCGTCCAAACGAGAAAATATTCTGTTTGGATGCCAAAAGTTGAAATTTCTCGCAGGAAAACAAAGCGGCAATTTGAAATTTTCGCATTCGGATGAATAAATTTCACGTCCGAACACAACTTCAATGATTTAAACACCTGACTCTTTAGTTCATTTTCATGTGGGACTGAGCTATTTTTGAGAGAGGGAGACTGAGAGGGAAGCAGAGAAGGACTGTGTATTGTAGGATAATTCTTGGGTGTGGGAGACTTGGCATTATTGAAAGGGAATAGGTCAATTTTATTTCTCAACACTTTTTTTTTGTGTATTTCTCAACATTAAAAGTGGTTAGGGGTTTCTCATCTATTGATTTATGATTGTGGATAATGTTGTTGAATTGGATTTAGAGTTAGAAATGCAAAAATTGAGATTAGTTTTCTAATTGTTAATGTTTAGAGATTAGAGACTTGTTTTGATATTATGGGGTAATTTTATATAGAGTTTGCGTACTTCTTTTGATATTTGAGGGTTTTATTATATGATTCATTTCAATCATAATTAATTTATTTGGGCATTTGTGGCTTACTTGCTTGATGGTGAGAATTGATTCTAGTATTATGTCTGCACGATTATCATTCGAACAGAACTGTTCATGTCTGAATGAAGGTGAGACCCGTCCGGATATGAAAATTTACGTTTGAATGAAACTCATGCAGACAGAATACCACTGTTAATAATATATATTGTTTGTTAATAATACTGTTTGTTATTACTAATATTGTGGCTTATTGTGCTATTATATTTGGATGTTATACTTAATTTAGTGCTGCATTGAACCTTAGACTTGTTCAAGAGTTGTTGCCAATTATTCTCTTAAAGAATGATTGGGTACAAATCTTGAATTATCCAATTGGACAGCTTGGGTTTCTATCATCTATATGCTAGATATATTCAGTCAGTGCTGTTATATTAGATTATAAAATTTTGATGTGCGTTTCCTTACATTCTCTGGGTATGCAGTATCACGATTAGTATACTTGGAGAATCGTAGGAAAATGCTGTCAAAATCTTACTAACATTAGAGTTTTAGACAGAGTATATATGCGATATAGATGATAGTATCTCGAATGGGATAGAAACAACTACCTTATCAAAGTAGTGTTATGAGAATATCAATTATAGTGTAATTGATAATGTTTATGAAATGAATTAGGTTTTTTAATAGACAGTGGACGAGTAACAAAAATATAATGGACAAAAGTTGGATGCTATTAGGAGATATACTTAGGCGAGACTATAAGGAGTATACACGGGGGGTAAAATTTCTCATAGAGTTTGCGAAAGATAGTGCTGACAGTCGAGATTTTATAAGATGTCCGTGCAAGAAGTGCAAGAACTTGAGTTATTTAAACATGGTAGTAGTAGAGTTTCATTTGTTCGTTAATGGGATAGATTCTGAATACTCTTACTAGGTTCTACATGGTGATCCATTTCCTATAGGAGCTAGATTTGGGAATCATTCTAATTAAATGGAGGAAATTGGTGCTGAAATCGATATCGACGATACAAATATGGTCGTTTTTTATAATAGTGATGATAATAGAGAGGAAATAACTGAGATGTTAGGGGATATTGGCACAGACATGTTTGGGGTTCAAGATGGAGAATGAACATTTTCACAATCTTTTGAGAAAAATGAGAACTTTGCAATACTGTGGGAGGATGCACAATGACAACTATATGCGGGGTGTATCCGTCATAGGAAGTTGTCATTCACAGTGATGTTGCTATATATCAAGTTAATATGCTGGATTTCTGCAAATGCCATTGACATGCTACTTGAGTTATTTAAAGACATTCTACCGCAAAATATTGTGATGCCTCGTAACTTTTACAAGATGAAGAAATTGAAGCGGGGATTAAGATTTGATTATAATATTATTCACATCTGTAAAAATGACTGTGTACTCTCTTGGGATCAACATGTAGAATTTGATTCATGTCCAGTATGCCACGAGTCAAGATGGAAATCAGATAAGCGTAATGTACCGAATAAAATATAGAGACATTTTCCGTTGATCCCTTGACTTCAACGGTTGTTTACTTCCTGAGTGACTGCGAAGGATATGACTTGGCATTATACAAAAAGAGTTCGAAATGATCAATTCCTCTCACATCCGGCAGATTCCTTACAATGGAAAAAGTTTGATGGGGTGTATCCATGGTTTGCTGAAGAGCCTTAGAACGTATGTCTCGGGTTAGCAATTGATGGTTTTATCAATTCAACAATATGAGTGCTTCTCAGAGTATGTGACCTGTGATATTAATACCTTGTAATTTGCCACCTTAGAAGTGTATAAAAGACCCTTATTTCATGATGACTTTATTGATCTCAGGGCCGAGGTCACAGGAAACGACATAGAAGTATATCTACAACCATTGATAGCAGAGTTGAAAGAGTTGTGGGAACTGGGTGTGACTATGTATGATACGGTCTTGTCGTAGGAACTCAGGATGCATGCTGTAGTCTTATGGACAATAAATGATTTTTTAGCACACGAAAACTTGTCTGAATGGAGCACAAAAGGTAAATTAGCTTGTCCTGTTAGCATTAAAGTTACACAGTCCCAGTGGTTAACAAATAGAAGAAAATTATGTTTCATGGACCATCGTCGATATTTTACCTAATAATCATAGTTGACATTCGAACAAGACAATGTTTGATGGGAAGACTGAGCGGAGGTCATCACCGCCAACACTTTATAGCGATTATATTCTTGCACAACTACTTGAGGTTCTAGAAAATATATTTGGGAAGGACGCATGTGTGCGAAAGAGGAAATGACATACAGTAGAATTCAATTGGACAAAAAAAGTATTTTCTTCGAGTTGTCATACTAGTCTACGTTGACACTTTGCCATAATCTAGATGTCATGCACTTTGAGAAAAATATGTGTGAAAACATTTTGGGAACTCTGATGTCAATAGAAGGGAAGACAAAAGATACAATTAATTCCAGTAAATATTTAAAGAAGTTGGGAATAAGACTGGAGTTGCATTTACAAGACAATGGGTCTTGAGCCTAAATACCTCTTGGATAGTATACATTATCAAGCGATGAGAGAAAAAAAATTTGTGACTGTTTATTGTCAATCAAATTACCTGATGGGAATGTCTCAAACATGTCAAGATGTGTGCAAATACATGATTGGAAGATAACTGCTTTTAAAAGTCATAGCTGTCATGTATTTTTATAGTGCTTGTTAGCAGTTAGCATGCTTGGAAAGCTTACTCGATATGTTTGTATAGCTATCATAGAGTTAGGAGCATTTTTCATAAACATTTGTAAAAGGAAGGCAGGTTTGTACCTGCCTTCCTTCTTCGATGTAATGGTTCTTTTGGCTATTCACATACCTCGTGAGGCTTTAGTTGTGGCCCAGTTCAATATAGATAGATGTATCCTTTTAAATGATTTTTAGAAAAACTTTAGCGAAATGTGGGAAATAAGGCTTGCCTAGAAAGTTTGACTGCAAAGTCCTACATTGATAATAAATTGTACACTTTTTGTTCAATGTATTTTCATGGGGTTGATACAAGATTTATGAGACCAGATCGAAATTATGAAGGTGAACAAATGGGTGTCTCATCACCATTTTCTGTATTCTCCCAAACTATACATCTAATGGACGCATAGAGGGGCTATAACTTGTACAGACGAAATTTTGATAGAGCTCAATGGTATATCTTGAATAACTATGCAGAAATTGAGCACTACTTGAGGTTAGTAGTAGCAATCAAATACTTGAGGTTAGTATTTTCATAGAAATTAATATTTCACATGAAAACGTGTAGCAAACATTTATAACTACTTACCTCTGGTGGTGTAGCTGACATACAAAAGAAGCATGAAGAGGAGTTTGAGTCGTGGTTTGACTACATGGTATTATTAAAAAATTAATATGGATTCTATTTAGATTTAATATTATACTAAATATATTTATTGATGTAGGTTCTATCAAAACAAGCTGAAAATTTCGAGGAGATCTCACCAGAATTTTATGCATTGGCATGTGGTCCGGGCAAGAGGGCTATCCAATATTCGGAGTGTTTGGCTTGTGGATATAGATTTCACACACATGATAGAGAACGATATAGAAAAACTCAAAATTGTGGGGTTGCAGTCGAAGGAAGCCATGGGGATGATAACATTGACTTCTATGGAGTTATAGAAGATATTATAGGGTTAAAGTATATGGGGGGTTATATTGCTTGGTTGTTTAGTTGTACTTGGGAGATGTTTCAAATCCTAAGTTGGGAGTGCATAAAGATGAAAGTTTTGTCAATGTGAATACATCCCAGACCTGGTACGAGGATGATCCTTTCATTCTCGCCTACTAGGTAAATCAAGTTTTTTATTTAGATGATCTGAAGTACGGGAAGCCATAGCGTGTGGTGGAGAAGTTTGCACCAAGAAATGTATATGGTTAAATTCTAGAGGCAAACGAACCACATGAATAATTTGATGGTGCGACAAATGAAGAAGCATGTCAAGAAAACGAACCAGGGATCAATCTATTTGTTGACCTAAGTCAATATGACATGGTCCCACTCCGTAAGGAAGATGTTGCACCAGAAGTGATTGGGGGTGGAATGTCGGAAGACCATGAATCTACTGACGTGTCTAATGAGAATAAAGGGGACTGGTCCAGCAAAACTGATAGTGAATAAATTAAAATATTTATGTAAGTATAAATTTTATAAATATTCATAACATTTATCTGGTGATATATTTAATCCATTACAATTTCAAATATATATATCTTCCAAACGCAAAGCAATTTGTACACCATCCTCATCCCCACTCATTATTGACTCTCTTGCAATAGTAGGCTAGCATCACCAAACCCAGAGCCAGGTATTTTATCAAATTATGATATTTAACACATAAGTTAATATATATTTACCAAATTATATACACCTGTTCTAATTCTTGTACATCTAGATGATATATTAGAGGGACACACAAGTGAGCACAGTGATTCACAAGCATGGCTTTCTACTTATGTTGGTGCCCTCACTCGCACTTATACTCCAATGTCAGCAGCCTACTGGGTTAACACTCCCGAAGATGTAAAAGATCACATAACAAATCATTGCATTGTAATGAACTACATCCCAAGAAACTAAGTATAAATTAAATTTAAAGCTAATTGTATTTTTACTAATTACTTATAATTCTTTTCAAGGATGAGTTTTGATCTCGATTTTAGTCGGCGAGAACATCGAAAAGCAGTTGAGAAACTGATGTCGGGTGCATTATGGAGGTACAAAAGATGGCACCATGCACATTTTGAGAAGTTTAGCACTGCTGCAGAGGCGCATCAAAATCCATTTCAAGCAATGCCACCAGTCGAGTGGGAGAAGGTTTGTGATCTATTTGAAGATCTTGCTTATAAGGTAATATCACATTTATCTTTTCTTTTTAATAAAAATGATGGATGTATTAAAATTTGAAACTTATAATCTAATTTTTTTAGCAATGGAGTGCTATGAACAAAACAAGTAGATCAAATTTAAAAATACACCATCGTGCCGATTCTCGGTCTTTTCATCATTTGTACAAAAAAAATGATTAGTGCTACTAGTTTTGGTCTCATATTAAAACATACACTTCTCTCATTCAAGTTCTAATATAATTTTTATTTTGCAGCAAGCTGAAAGTTCTAGTAACTTTGATTTAACTCATTTATATGCTAAAACACATAAAGATCGTGATGTGTTTGAACCAGTTCCGAAATTGAGGCAAATTATTTAAGTATAAGTATATTAAATTATGTCTAATACAATATTCTTTTTATTTATACTAACTTTAATGATTTTTTTTTGTAGGAAAAGATAAAATCTCTAAAGGACACTGCTGCAGATCCATTCGATGAATCATCTATCAACGAGACTCAAATCTTATCTAAAGTTCTTGGATCACATTTTGGATATTGAGGGACTTAAGGCGTTGTGTGAGATTGTCGATTGAAGAGCCAAGTAAGTAAACTTCTATTGGACTTCTATTGATTATTGATTCGACTAGAGGGACTCCTAGCAACAAACTTGAAGTCATCCTCCAGTTCATCATTCTCTTCTAAGGTTAGATCTAATGAAGACAAGACTAAGGAGTTAGAGACAGCACAACTTGAAATAGAATGATTAAGATCCAAGGAACAAGAGTTGCTGACCAGATTAGATAAAGCATCGGAGTTAGAGTCAAAATAAAAAAGAGACTGGAGTCGAGGACCTGAGCAATGTTTGAAGAATGGCAGAACATGTCCCAAAATGCTATACCACCATCACGATCTTAAAACTTGTTTTTTTATATTAATTGCACATTTATTATTCTTTTTAACAACAATATTTAAACAAATTTGATGTATAAATTATATTTTTATTATAATAGTAATGTCTTTTTTAATTAAATATGAATTTGTGTAGCAGTATCGTTCGAACAAAAAAAATACGTTCGAACGGTATATTACGATTTAAAAAATTGTTTGAACAAAAAAGAGTCCATTCAAACAAGATTAGTTCCAATAAATTTATTCATTCAAACAGAGAAAATCCGTTTGGATGTTTACCTCGTTCGAACCAGGTAATTTATTCGAATCAAATATTTGTCCGTTCGAACGGTGAGTATCAGTTCAGACAGCTAAAATTTTAGTTCGAACGAGTTTCTAAGACAAATTTGTTTTTGTCTCAAATAAAGAAAACCTGTCCGAATGGATCTGGACAGGCAAGTGAGATTTCGTTGAATTTCCTCCCTAAGAATTTTTTGAGACAGGCTTTTTGAGACAAATTTGGGATGAGTTTTTTTTTTTTCTCTAAAGAAATTTTAGGACGAAAAATAGACTTTTTGAGACAAAATAATTTGTCTCAAAAATCCCATTCTTTTGTAGTGTGGTAAACATTAATGTTTTCACACTACGAATCGATAACTTAAAACAAGCTGAATTAAAATTTATTAATTTTCTATTATATAAAATCAACACAATAGCAAGAACTTATCTTGTAAAATCATTGACTTAAATCAAGAAACTTAAGTCCATTAACTTCATTAAAACCATTCACCTTTTGTATTCATGCAATTTAAAGAAAATAACTGAAATTCATTAGTCCACAATACAAAAAAAAGTGGTTTTTGGGACAGATTTTTTTCCTGCAAATATAATTTGTCAGTAAATAATGACATTTTGTCACAAAATATTATCTGTCAAAAATGTTCTGTCAAAAATAATTATAATAGGACATTTTATTTTTGACGACGTAAAAATTGTAAATATTATTCATTTCTTTTTTACAGATATAAAATCATAAGAAAAACTTGGCAAATAATACATTTTTCTTACAAACTATAAAATTATTACTGACAAAAATAATGTGTAACAAAAAAAATACATTTTTCAATTATATCTTTAATAGCAAATAGTTATCTTTTCTTACCCAATTCATATCGTCACAAAACTTAGTATCCCAAATTATTATATTGTACAAATTTATTTGTCACGAACTAGAATACGTGAAAATTAAACATTTTTTCTCACAAATAAAAATTATAAAGAAAAGTTTTGTATCTAAATACAAATATAGAAATTATTTTTTGCTGCAACGAAAAGTAGTTTTGTGACGAAGAAATATCGTGGCAAATAAGCTTCACAGATTAATTCCTTCTTACTTTTTCGGTGTTGGAATTTGGTGCTATCGTCTGATAGTTCTAAAATTAAAAAACTTAAAAACATAAAAACTCCTTCCCCCTCCCCCCATCCTCCCCCCCCCAAAAAAAAACATAAGTTTCGGTAAGGAGGAAAATAAAACCCTAATCTATTTTCCTCATTCCGTCGACATCACTCAAGCAAGAAGGAAAATAAATTTTCTCATCTTCAAGAGCCCTAGCCGAAATGCTTCATCTCTTCTTCTCCTGTCCTTTCTTCTTCAAAGTATGAAGATCTCCTCACCATCTCACTAGGCCCTGCGTTATTTGGAAAGAGGAAACTGATTTCCTCCTTCAAACCATGCAGTTTCACGCCATCTCTGAGTCCGTTTCGAGATTTTTCACTTCAAGCTGGAGTCCAAAACTTATTCTAATATTTCCAAAGGGGAATCTTGAAGGTAAGGGACTCTTGATTCATTTTCGACTATGGCCCCTATGGCGGATTTCACTATTTTTTCACCCATGTATGTTTCGATTTTTGGGGGTATTCCAGTTCAACGAAAGCTTCATTTTTTGGTCATCCATCTTGCTTTTGGAAAGGATTTAGGCTTGAGGTAAAACCCTAAATTACCCATTTGGTTTGATTTAATTTTGGAAGCAAAATGAACTGTTTTGGCTTGAGTTTTGATGTGTTAAATTACCATATGCTATGATTTTCGAAATGCCCTGTTTTTAGTGCCCCAAACCAAGTTTAGGTGGCTGTTTTGCTATGTGATTAAGTGTACTTTGAAAATAAAATGCCACGGATTATTTTGGTTAGTCCTAGGTGTTATTAGCTTAGTGTATTAACATTAGTTGGCTAGGATCATGTCTATTTTTAAGGGTTTTGTTGTATGACCTGTTTTGGGATGTTAGAAGTGCCATGTTAATCCTTTACTTAGTTCTTTTTTAATCTCATAGCATGATTTTAAAGTGGGTATTAACTAGGTAAAGTATGATTTTGGATAGCTAAAGTTTTAATGTTATTAAATAGGTAGTCTTTGCTATGCTTATACTATGCCATGTTAATCCTTTACTTAGTTCTCTTTTAATCTCATAGCATGATTTTAAAGTGGATATTAACTAGGTAAAGTATGATTTTGGATAGCTAAAGTTTTAATATTATTAAATGGGTACTCTTTCCTATGCTTATACTATGCCATGTTAATCCTTTACTTAGTTCTCTTTTAATCTCATAGCATGATTTTAAAGTGGGTATTAACTAGGTAAAGTATGATTTTGGATAGCTAAAGTTTTAATGTTATCAAATGGGTAGTCTTTGCTATGCTTATACTGTGTCTACTTTTAATTTAAATATGCTACTAAACTAATAATATTGTTTGGGTGGTTTAGTTATCGTATAGTTGGTTAGGCTTAGGTGATTGGTCTTTATGCTTACTATATTAAGACATGTGAAGCTGTCCAAGACCTTTAAGCCCATGATTATGCCATGTTTTGGTTGGAAAATAGCCCATTGTGTTGTTCCTCTATTTTGGTTAATTTCTATTAACCCAAGAGCCCAAATATTTTGATTTATAATTGCAGAATGTTTTAGTTCCATAAAATATAGAAATCCTTTTCTCCATTCGTTTTAACTTATATTTGTTATTGTAGATTTTTGAGTTGGAATTTCGCGCTCTAGAGCTTGTGACCTATCAATATATGTGAAACAGAGTGAGAGGTTATCCTTGGAATTTTCTTTAGCAAAGGTATATCCTTTTGACCCATGGAACCCACTTTGCAGTGAAATTATGTTAAATTTTTTGCTTTGATGAATTGTGACCATCAGATTATAAATAGTAAAAGTGAAGCATGCCTTCCAAGGAGTTATATGTTCCAAATTATAAGCATTATAGCTTGATACAGAGGTATACTTTTATCGTACAAGAAATCAAATTAGAACTCTGGAACAATTCAAACATACCAAGAGCCTAAATTATAGTCGATGTTGAAGAACTATAAAAAATTCAATCTTCTAAAATGACTTTTCAAAACTGAACTATTTAGTACGTTCAAATCACACTTAAGATCAATGTAGTGCACTACTTTGCAATTCTAGCCCCACATTAATTTTTCATACAGTTATTTTTTTCATTAGCTGGAAACTGTTTTATTTTAGCTCCATATACTTCTCTTTTGAACAATGCTATATTCTCTTTTATACTTATTCATTATCTTTACAAGGGCAGAATATCAATGATTAATCAATCATTATCTATACTTATTCATCAAATATACTCATTGAGATTGGTGTCCTTTGGAGGTGATGTCTTTCACATTAATGTTAGTATGTGCTTAGGATTTGATGGGCAAATTAGTATAAGAGGCTCTGGCCATGATTCATAATTGAAGATTATTATATTGTTATATGTTTTGACATTTTTTATTGTCTCATAGGCACATTGAGGATGTCATTAATCGTGACTATCAGCCCATCCTCACAACATCAAGGAGAGACTGCAAGTACCATACTTTTTGGACAAAATGTTAGTTCTTATATTTTGAAGGGATTATAAGAAATCAGCTTTGAATTGTCTTGTATGTATGATGCACTCAATACTATTCATAAGTCGCAATTTACTATAGACAACTATTTTTGTATAGATGTTGTACTATAAAAAATGTATATATTCTTTTATCATTTTAGATATGGGTTGTGTGAATTATGAGCCATGTTATAATATTTATGCATCATGATGAATGGTGGATGATTTATGCATTATGATGAATTGTACCATTTTTTATTGTTTATTAAGCTTAGTGTAGTTGTAATATATTGTTAACATTCTTGATGTGTGTTTGGTGGGGGTATAAGAAAGCTGAGTTCTGGTATTTTTTTTAATCTATGACCTTAGTATGGTATTAGTAATATGTTATTCACATTTTTCTTATCTTAGGTATAAGGTTCTTATATTGTCTTACTATTTTTTTTTTGTTTCATAAAAGACTATTTCCAGCAATCACAAATTGCTGGAAATATTTTTTTGGTCGCAATTGCTTATTTCCCGTGATTTTCATCGTGGCATATAAGTATTTCCGATCCTTGTTAACCATAGTTAGACATTTTTTGCACCGAAATCTTATACTTTTTGCGAGGAAAAAAATCGTCAGAAATAAGAGTATTTCTCACGATTTTTACAGTGGTAGCTTTAAGTACTTAAAGTTACTAGTCTATTCCTGCGAGTCTGCTACGATCTAATTTGGTGACAAAAATTTTTATTTTGACAGAAATATATGGTATTAGCCATGAAAAGGCACGCAGGAAAAGGTAGTTTTTGTTGTAGTGCCATTCTGTTGTATTGGTACAATTTAAGCTCGAATTCAAGCAATTTAATGAAAATAAATGTTTTGGATTCAAATATTCATCCCATTAGACTCTGAACGTACAATAAAACTCATGCAATTAAATATTCATGCAATTAAATATTCTCGATATTCATTCACCGTGTGTATTCACCCCTACAATGGCAATAAATATTCTGTCAAGTTATGTTTATCAAGAAAAAAGTACAATAAAACTCACTTGAATGCTTTCATATTTATAATTTCTGAACGTAAAACTCATTTCAAAAGACAAAAAGGCCATTATTCTATATTTATCCTCATTCTCATTCCCAATTTTGAACGAACCTCCTTTTGTATTTTGTATGCTCTTTTATTTTGTTATTTCTTCAAATCGGATTTTTTGTTTACTGTTTTGTTAATTTTTTGTTTACTTCATATTCTGTTTTGTTATATCTTAAGTTTTGTTATTTGAGAGCTTACTTTCAAATAACAAAACAGATTTTGTATGTTCTTCTCTTTGGTCATTTATCTGATATGTTTAATTTTGTTCTGCAGGACAGTGCACTTAAAAGGGTGTCATCGTATTTTATTCCTAATTCTGTGTTATTATTTAGGTTTTTAAGTTTTTTTCTTTGTTTTCAGATTTTATATATTCTTCTATTTTTTTATTTCTTCAAATATGATTTTTTTGTTTCGTTAATTTTTTTAAAATTTTTTAAAACTTCATCTTGTAATGAAAGCTGCTGTTTTTCTTCCATCAAATCCGAGATCATATTTTCAAATCTGTTTTGTTCCTTCTTATGTGGTTCTATTTTGCATGTTCTTCTATTTAGTTGTTTATTAAAATGTAATTTAAAAATTAAATTGTAACTTCATCTTCTAACTTTGGTGTTTTCTTTTCAAATCTTGGTAATTGGGGGTTTCGAAACTTAGCATTTCTGATTTTTAACTTTGTTATTATATGATTTAACTTAAATTTTCAGTTTCTTTCGTTTGCTGTACTTACATGCCTTGATTTATTTATTTATGGTTTAATTGTCTATGTATATAGTTTAATTGTTTCATATTTGTTTATGCATTTTATTCATTTACCCACTGGACTATGTTCTAGGGATTTCAATAGTAGCTTATTTGTGTAGGGTTATGCATTTTATTCATTTACCCACTGGCCTATGCTCCCAACCTAGTGTATATATATATATATATATATATATATATATATTATTTGGACAACAAACATTTTACAAAGTTATTGGAGGCAGCCAGCCGAGATCGTAACCAATCATGGCTAGCACAATTATTTTACATATTAATTTATATTATTTATTACACATGAAACACCAAGTACCAATTATGTGAGATCCCAGATTTACGTGTATTTTTACACGTTAATTTATTCTCGGTATTAATTATTTTAATGTAGTTTAATAATATTATTAGTCATATTTTATTTGTTTAATATATTTATTTGAGCTATTAATTAGTTAATATCGAGTTACGTTACTTTTCTTATTTGTTTTAATGAGTTAATTATTTTAATGATTGGGAATTTAATTCCTCTATTTTATTTTGTGAATTTATTTGGTCTGCTTTCGTTATATTAATTATTGTTTTATTTTTAATATTGTGCTTGAGTTTAATTTATTTATATTGTTGGGGTTTTAAATATTTTATTTTATTGATATTAGATTGTAATATTTCAAGTTGGCTTTTATTTAATTTATTGTGTTTCTTTTTCTAGTTAGTCTTTTTCTTTTTTTTCTCTTTTTTCTCTCTTTTTTCTTTTCCTTTTCTTTTCTTTTTCTTCTTTTTCTTCCTTTTCTTTCCTTTTCTTCTTTTCTTCCCAGACACCCAGCCTGCGTCCCCTGCCTCCCTCTCCCCTTCGCCCGTCCCTTCTCCTCAGCCCCAGGACCGCCGCCGGCCACTCACCAGCGATACTGCCCAGCTCAACCTCACCCCCTCATGCCGGCGAGCTCAACGGCACCGGTGGTGTCACCTCCGGCCACCCCACCGCCCCTCCACGGCCACAAACCCGAAATGGCCATTTTGCATTCCCTTGCATTTTTCGGCCACCGCCGGCCACCCCTTGGCCTCCGACCACCACCACTAGACTCCCCACCCTCGGGCGAGCATAACCCACAGCCCAAAGTCACCCATCGCCGCCGGTTACCCCCTCCACCCGAAATGGGTCTTAAACGGGTCGTTCTTCGCCACGCCGCCGTCCGGCCACCGTAGGCCTCACCACCACCACCAAAAGACTCCCCTCACCCAGCCGGTCAACCCCCTAGCTCAGTTTCCCCAACCGCGGCCTCACCTTCCCGGTACGACCCCAAACCCAAAAATGGGTTTTTACCCCTTTTGACCCCGATCCGCCACCTTCTAGTGGTTGTGCCGCCACACCACCACCTCCATGAGATTTCCCACCCTTCAATGTGTACCTCCCTAAATTTTGGTGTCAAACCGAGTGTTTTAGCCTAACGTACATGTGACCGCTACAAACGCTGCAGATTGGCGTTGTTCAAGAAAATGCGTTTTTACCGCTGTAAGTACTTTCCAAACGAGCTTTCAGATTTAAATATATTTTTTGCATCAACAGTTGTTGTATTTGATTATTGTTGATATGTGTTGGTTGATGTTGGTATTTGTTGGTTGATTGGATTATTTAATTGTTGGATAATTGCTGCATGGTTGTCTGCATTGTGTATTTACGCGCATGCTCATGAAAATATTTGGAAAGTGGGTTTTTGCATGATTTTGGATATTTATGTGTTGGAGATGGGAAATGGGATTTAAATTGTGTTTAACGAATTTTAATGGTTTTGGGCTGAGTCATAACAGGGACGGCGATACGTAACGCCCGTTGTAATCAGCGTGTATGTGTGTGGATGACATAATGGGGACGGCGATATGTAACGCTCATTATGGTCATCGGGTGTACATTTCATATCGGAGATGGCGATACGTAACGCCCGGTATGAAATGAGTGTGTGTGGATCGTAATGGGGACGGCGATACGTAACGCCCATTATAATTTCGGGTGTGTGTGTAAATCATATCGGGGACGACGATACGTAACGCCCGGTATGATCCCTTTTGAGGATATTATTTTATGGAAAATGATGGGAGATTTTATTGGGATTTTATTGTGGATCAAATGAGATTTTGACGAGTGTGATTATTTCATTGACTTTGAGGAAAATGATTTTAAGCCTCATGCATATGGTAATTGTTCATGGTTATTGTTGTGGCATTAATGTATTTTTGTCTTTTGGTTTGGTTGGGTTGTACTTACCTGCGATGCCATCTTGGCGTCGTAGTTTATTTTGGATGTAGACTTTGGAGAGGCTGAGCCTGAGGAGACGGCTCCGCTATAGAGGTGTTATTAATAATAATTGATATCTCGGGAAATTTATTTTCCCCTTTTTTATAAATATGTATTTGTTTAATTTGTATTTTTGGATGACTGTATTAAATCTCCTGTTGGAGAGTTTTTATTAAATGAGTTTGTAAAATATTTCTAAAAATTCTGGTACTTAGATATTAATTTATTTTCCGCTGCGACCTTTTATTTATGTATGTCATGTGTGCACACACGTTCGACACTGGTTGTTGGGATGTGTGACCCGTGTTGTCATCATCCTGACGCCTCGATTCCCGCATTATTTTAAGGGAAATTTGGGGGCGTCGCAAATTAAGTAGTGGCAACCTGGTGTGCATGCATGTAGTAGTTTAAGCCATTGAAATGGCATAGCTAACTATCCAATTCGAGGAACTTCATAAACAATACCACTCTCCTTAATCCAAACCCTAACCCTGTCACACCTAAAGTCCTTAGTCACCGGCGTCCCTTCCAGCAGCACGATTGCATGCACGTGGCAATTTTCTGCTTCTATCTTTTCTGCTGCAGCCTCCCCATCCGCTCCAACCAGCTCCGGCCATGAGTTCTTACCTACAATCATTTCATTCTTATAATATAATATGAGTGGTTCTACTCTTACAAACCGGGGTGCTGACTGGAATCCCGCCTAATTAAAAAAAATCGTATTTTTTTTAAAAAAATTTTCATGATTTTTTTATCACTTTTAAATATTTTCAAAATTTTCAAAAAAAATACAACATTATAAAAATACAGATTTTTAATCAATATAAAAAAAAAAAACTCCCACCGTCGGGAATCCTATTTGTGGGGGGAATGATTTCTTTTATAATATCGATCTTTTTTTGACTACGGTTTAATACAAGCTTGATAATATATATATATATATATATATATGGCAATATTAGACGTTGGAAATAAAACTTAAAAATTACCTGGACAACCAGATGCCATTGTACGTACGTACACCTTTCTGATCTCTTTCTCGTTCTGTGTAATATATATGCGATAGATGTTTGAGTGAGTTCTTCCTGATTGGATGGGGTATATATAGATAGACGTAGTGTGAGATCTTGGACTTACTTGTATTTTTATACGTTATTTTATTCTCGGTATTAATTATTTTAATTTATTTTAATAATATTATTAATTGTATTTTATTTGTTTAAGATATTTATTTGAGTTATTAATTAGTTAATATTGAGTTACGTTGCTTTTCTTATTTATTTTAATGTGACTTAATTATTTTAATAATTGGAATTTAATTCCTTTATTTTATTATGTGAGTTTATTTGATCTGATTTCGTTATATTAATTATTGTTTTATTTTAATATTGTGCTTAGGTTTAATTTATTTCTATTGTTGGGCTTTAAATATTTTATTTTATTGATATTAAATTGTAGTATTTTGACTGGCTTTTATTTTATTTATTATGTTTTTCTAGTTGGATCTATTTTTTCTTCTTTTTCCTTTTTCTCTTTTTTCTTTTCTTTTTCTTTTCTTTTTCCCTTTCTTCCCTTGCTTTTCCTCCCCCCAACCCGTGCGTTTTCCTCTCCCCTGTTCTCCTCTCCCTCTCACCGTTCCTTCTCCCTCAACCCAGGGCAGCCGCCAGCCACCCACCGGCGACACCGCCCATTCCAACCTAACCCTCACATGCCGGCGAGTTCAACGACACCGGTGGTGTCCCCTCCGGCCACCCCACTGCCCCTACACGGCCCCCTACCCGAAATGGCTATTTTTGCTTCCCTCGCATTTTCCGGCCACCCCTTGGCCTCCGACCACTATCACTAGACTCTCCACCCTCCGGCGAGCATAACTCACCCTCGATAGCCACCCATCGCCGCCGGTTACCCCTCCACCCGAATTGGGTCCTAAAACGGGTTGTTCTTCTCCGTGCCGCTGTCTGGCCACCGTAGGCCTCACCACCACCACCAAAAGACTCATCTCGCCCAGCCGATCATCCCCCTAGCTCAGTTTCCCCAACCGCGGCCTCACCTTCCCGGTACAACCTCAAACTCGAAAATGGGTTTTCACCCATTTTGACCCCGATCCGCCACCTTCCGGTGGTTGTGCTGCCACACCACCACCTCCATGAAATTCCCCACCCTTCAAAGAGTATCGCCCTAAATTTTAGTGTCAAACCGAGCATTTTAGGCTAACATACATGTGACCGCTACAAACGCTGTAGATTGGCATTGTTCAAGGATTTACGTTTTTACCGCTGCAAGTACTTTCCAAACGAGCTTCAAGATTTAAATATATTTTTGGCATCAACACTTATTGTGTTTGATTATTGTTGCTATGTGTTGGTTAATGTTGGTATTTGTTGGTTGATTGTATTAATTAAATGTTGGATAATTGCTGCATGGTTGTCTACGTTGTGTATTTACGCGCATACTCATGAAAATATTTGGAAATTGAATTTTTGCATGATTTCGGATATTAATGTGCTGGAAATGGAAACTGGAATTTAAATTGAGTTTAATGGATTTTAATGGTTTTGGGCTGAGTCATAACGGGGACGGCGATACGTAACGCCCGTTGTGATCAGCATGTGTGTGTGTGGATGACATAATGGGGACGGCAATACGTAACGCCCATTATGGTCATTGGGTGTGCATTTCATATCGGGGACGACGATACGTAACGCCCGGTATGAAATGAGTGTATGTGAATCATAATGGGGACGGCGATACGTAACGCCCGGTATGAAATGAGTGTATGTGAATCATAATGGGGACGGCGATACGTAACGCCCATTATGATTGGTGATTTGTGTAAATCATATCGGAGACAGCGATACGTAAGGCCCAGTATGATTGGTTTTGAGGATGTTATTTTATAGAAAATGATGGATGATTTTATTGGGATTTTATTGTGGATTAAAATGAGATTTTGGCGTATGTGGTTATTTCATTGATTTTGAGGAAGATGATTTTAAGCCTCACGCATATGGAAATTTGTTTATGGTTGTTGTTGTGGCAGTAATGTATTTCTGTTTTTTGGTTTGGTTAGGTTGTACTTACCTGCGATGCTATCTTGACGTCGTAGTTTTTTGGATGCAGACTTTGGAGAGGCTGAGCCTGAAGAGACGGCTCCGCTATTGAGGTATTATTATTATTAATTGTTATCTCGGGAAATTATTTTCCCTTTTTAAAAATATGTATTTGTTTTAATTTGTATTTCAGATGACTGTATTAAATCTCCTGTTTTAGAGTTTATATTAAATTGGTTTGTAAAATATTTCTAAAAATTCTGGTACCTAGTTATCGATTTTATTATCCGCTACAACCTATATTTTAGGTATGTCACGTGTGCACACACTTTTGACACTTGTCGTTGGGATGTGTGACCCGTATTGTCATCATCCTGACGCTTCGATTCCCGTATTATTTTAAGGAGAATTTAAGGGCATCACAGGTGGTATCAGAGCCAGAGTTTTAAATACCATGCCGTACCGGTACAAAAAAACCAACATTTCTTTTCGGCCGTACCGGCCGGTACGACTAGTACCGGCCGTACCGGATTTCGGTCTTTGAGGTTTTTTTTTTTAATTTTTTTTTAATTTTTTACTATATTTTAACCTCAATTTAGGCTAAATTAATTACATATATATATTTATCTATATAATTTATTTATATACTGACTATTATTTTAAAATATAATTTATAATTGTATTTATATATATAATTTATTTATGTATAAATTATTCCAAAACGGTATACGAAACGGTACCGGTACCGAAATATTTCGTTTCAGTGACTTGACCGGTACCGGTACGGTATTCAAAACATTGATCAGAGCAGTTCGCCTCTGGGTAAATCCACAAGTTACCGAGGGACAGTACCAGAAAAATTTGTGGTTTTAAAAATTTGTTTGTTTTATAATTTGGTTATTTTATTTTATTCTATTATTTTATATGTTCTCTAAGTTTTCCTACTAATTTATATGGTAAGATTATCGATATTTATTTCGTTGTGTTGTGCTTTTTATTTTAATGTTTATGTTGTTTATTTATTTTCATAATTAATTTAGTTTTGAATGATTGGTTTGCTTTAATTTATTTTATTTTAATATTTGTTCAATATTGTAGTTGAGTAGTAGTTAAAATTTTAGTTAGTTGATTATATTTATTTTAGGTTGTTTGAGTATTTACTTAATTATTTATTTATTTTATATATATGCCTTTGTTTTTGTTTAAGTTGGAATTTGGACATTTCAGATTAGATTATTATTTTAAATTAAACCATTTATTGAATCTGATATTTTAAATAATTGTGTGATGGAATTCCTTATTTTAAAGTTTATTTCTTTTGTTGTGGGTTATTTTGTTTTCTTAAACTTTTATTCAATTATCATCAGGATTTGATTTTAATTTCAGTTCATAGGTTTCCTACGAGATAGTTTTGGATGTAGTTTATTATTTGTTTATTTTAATTGTGGCTCTTGTATTTTAAATATTTCTAAAAATTTGAAATTTATTTAGACAAAAATTTAAAAGAATCGCTGCCATGCTTCTTTTTAAGTTTATGTTTTGAGATAAATTTAAATTGATTATCTTTTCACATTTCCGTTGTTTTATTTTAGGGACATGCTTTGAAGTAAGTTTTAAAATTTATTATCTTTCTACATTTCCGTATGTTTTATTTTAAAAGTTTATCTATTTACTTTAACGAGTGGATTTGTTTTGGCGACTTGTTTGTATTTATTTATTTATTAATTTATCTATTTAATTATTTTATTATGGTTCGTTTCTTTTAAAGGTTTTAAATTTTAGTGATTTCTACAATAATTTTTTTTTTTAGAGTTGGGTTTTGTAGAGAATTTCAAAGTTTTATTTGTGATTTTGTTTGTTGTTCTTATTTTAATTTAATCTCCTTCCTTTATTTAATAAAAGTTTTTGGTGACTTTGTATTTATTAAAGGAGGTGGGCTTGTTTTCTTGAATGGTTGGCTTTTACTTATTCGTTTATTAAATCTTTTCCCCCTTTCGTATTTTTATATAATAATTATGTGGATTACTTGAGTTTTGTTTAGTATTTGGATATACTATTATTTATAATTGCGAGATGGATTTGTTTGATAATTTGTTGGTATTTATACAATTGCATTTCCTTATCGGTATTGTATATGCTATTTATGTGTATTTATTACCTGGGTCTCACTGAGTGTTTGAGTGTCTAATTCTAATTTTATTTCTGGGAGATTATTGGAATTGTATTTTAGATGGACTCTTCATGTGAGTGTAAAATTTTTAGCCATTGCCATATTATTATGGAATTCGATTTAAGAATACTTATGATGGTAGATGATCAATTGTTCTTTGGTGAAGTTTTGATGTAGTTTTTATTTGTGGGTGCTTGGAGATCGTTATGTAATAATTATGTGTGTAAATTTTTGGAGAGTACTTATTTTTTTTTGTGTTTGACTTGGGGAAAATTTGTTTGTTAAGTGATAGGGTCGAATTGATGTAATGGAAATAAATTTAAGAGATCTAGATTTTAGGTTTCTGGGCGAATTGTTAGGAGTGGATAATTTAAGTATAATATTTTGGAGAATTTAATGGTTAGCAACATTTGTCGAGGTATCTTAAGGAATTTAGTTGTGGCTTGATGTCACATAAGAATTTAAATATTTGAGATTATTCCATCTCTTAGGTAATAAAGGTTCGATTGAGAGAATACGGATTTAAATAATTAATTTATGATGAGAGTGAGGAGTTATAATGATGGACAAGTATATTAGTGGTTTGGGAGTTAGAAATTTTGAGGCTTTAATATTGAGTGGCATAACTTGAATTGTGAAATGACAATGCATTAGGATTTGTAAATGTGGCAAATGATTTCTTGTAATAGGTGTTGAGCCAGTTTTTGCTCAATGGTGATAATTTATGAGGACTTAAATTTTTATGAATTTAGCGAGTTATCAGAGTATGCGCGGAAGCATGATGATTTGCAATATAGTTGGAGGTTTAATTCTTGTGTAAATTTTAAGGAATTAGTGGTGACTTGAAATTTGGGATGATACTTGTAAGTGAGGATTTGTCTTTTAGTTGGGTAAATTATGTTTATTGACAATTAATTTAGAAAGTTAAACTTGGGAGTTACTTTAGGGTGACACAAAGTGTGGTATGAAGTTAGTGAATATTAAAATTTTGGGAGATTGTACTGAGGTCCTTGTACATGTGGGGTTCAGATTGATTAGCTACCTTAGGAATCTTAGAGATGAAATATTATTTGGAGACTATACGTTTATGATGGAATAAAATCTATTTGTGTTTGAGGAAAATAGATGATTGTACTAATGCTTGAAGTGAGTATTAAGTGATGTAGTAGATGAGTTATTGGAGTTTTATTAGTTACAGCCGAGCGAATTACGATGACGAAATTATTTTTAAGGGGGGGAGAATGTGAGATCCCGGACTTATGTGTATTTTTACACGTTATTTTATTCTTGGTATTAATTATTTTAATTTATTTTAATAATATTATTAGTTGTATTTTATTTGTTTAAGATATTTATTTGAGTTATTAATTAGTTAATATTGAGTTACGTTGCTTTTCTTATTTATTTTAATGTGAGTTAATTATTTTAATGATTGGAATTTAATTCCTTTATTTTATTATGTAAGTTTATTTGATCTGCTTTCGTTATATTAATTATTTTTTTATTTTCATATTGCGCTTGAGTTTAATTTATTTCTATTGTTGGGTTTTAAATATTTTATTTTATTGATACTAGATTGTAGTATTTTGACTGGTTTTTATTTTATTTATTGTGTTTTTCTAGTTGGATCCATTTTTTCTTCTTTTTCCTTTTTCTCTTTTTTCTTTTCTTTTTCTTTTCTTTTTCCCTTTCTTCCCTTGCTTTTCCTCCCCCCAGCCCGTGCGTTTTCCTCTCCCCTGTTCTCCTCTCCCCCTCGCTGTTCCTTCTCCCTCAACCCAGGGCTGCCGCCAGCCACCCACCGGCGACACCGCCCAGCCCAACCTCACCCCCACATGCCGGCGAGTTCAACGACACCGGTGGTGTCACCTTCGGCCACCCCACCGCCCCTACACGGCCCCTACCCAAAATGGCTATTTTTGTTTCCCTTGCATTTTCCAACCACCGCCGGCCACCCCTTGGCCTCCAACCACCACCACTAGACTCTCCACCCTCCGGCGAGCATAACCCACCGTTGGTAGCCACCCATCGCCGCCGGTTACCCCTCCACCCGAAATGGGTCCTAAAATGGGTTGTTCTTCGCCGCGCTGCCATCCGGCCACCGTAGGCCTCACCACTACCACTAGACTCTCCACCCTCCGGCGAGCATAACCCACCGTTGGCATCAACACTTATTGTGTTTAATTATTGTTGCTATGTGTTGGTTGATGTTGGTATTTGTTGGTTGATTGGATTAATTAAATGTTGGATAATTGCTGCATGGTTGTCTACGTTGTATATTTACGCGCACGCTCATGAAAATATTTAGAAATTGAATTTTTGAATGATTTCGGATATTAATGTGCTGGAAATGGAAACTGGGATTTAAATTGAGTTTAATGGATTTTAATGGTTTTGGGCTGAGTCATAACGGGGACAGCGATACGTAACGCCCGTTGTGATCAGCGTGTGTGCGTGTGGATGACATAATGGGGACGGCGATATGTAACGCCCGGTATGAAATGAGTGTGTGAATCATAATGGAGACGGCGATACATAACACCCATTATGATTTGTGATTTGTGTAAATCATATCGGGGAAGGCGATACGTAACGCCCGATATGATTGGTTTTGAGGATGTTATTTTATGGAAAATGATGGATGATTTTATTGGGATTTTATTGTGGATTAAAATGAGATTTTGGCGTGTGTGGTTATTTCATTGATTTTGAGGAAGATGATTTTAAGTCTCATGCATATGGAAATTTGTTTATGGTTGTTGTTGTGGCATTAATGTATTTCTATCTTTTGGTTTGGTTGGGTTGTACTTACCTGCGATGCCATCTTGGCATTGTAGTTTTTTGGATGCAGACTTTGGAGAGGCTGAGCCTGAGGAGACAGCTCCGCTATTGAAGTGTTATTATTATTAATTGTTATCTCGGGAAATTATTTTCCCTTTTTAAAAATATGTATTTGTTTTAATTTGTATTTCGGATGATTGTATTAAATCTCCTGTTGGAGAGTTTATATTAAATTGGTTTGTAAAATATTTCTAAAAATTCTGGTACCTAGTTATCGATTTTATTATCCGCTGCGACCTATATTTTATATATATCACGTGTGCACACATTTTTGACACTTGTCGTTGGGATGTGTGACCCGTGTTGTCATCATCCTGACGCCTCGATTCTCGTGTTATTTTAAGAGGAATTTGGAGGCGTCACACGTAGATTCAAGTGGTTTGTTATATAAGTTTCCAAAGCTTTTTTTATTTATTATTAGCACGTTTTGGTGAATTTACACGTCGAAATTCAGTTGGGATAATTAATGGTGATTTTCCAATGGAGGACGAGCGATATTTGAAGAAGAAGAAAAAAACACGTTGAAAAGGCCTAAAGACAAAAGGATAGAAATGCCGAATTCAAAGAGACGTGAAGAAATACAAGAGAGGTGAAGAGATCAAAACACGTTTAAAGTCTGTCATAGTTCATGATAAGTAGAATAATATATTATTTTCAGTCTTCTGATCAGTAGTTTGATATGTTAATGTCAGTCATAATTTAAGTAAAAAAATAATATATATGTAAAATGTAATGCATCGTTAATTTGTGTAATTAAAAATAATAAAAAGTTCCGTGCAAATTCATGATAAGTAGAATAGGTTTGATTGCCGGTTAGAAAGGAAAGCACAGAGATAAGTTTCTTTTCTATATGTATGGGTTATTACATCATTACTCTGCCTGCTCCCACCTTCCATCAGTTCTATAAACAGAACACATGAGGTCTGTTTTTCTTCCTTTTATTTCGTTGCTACTCTTCTGCATATCTTCCTTTCATTAACATTGTTTATAACATGATTGTCCTCTTTAATTACCCTGGCTCATCATATCTGTCCTTTTTTAACTGCCAATATTACCTCGGACCGAATTGGTTGGAAATCATTTCACTCCTAGCTAGGCTAGCTGCATAATTTATATATACATGTATATATACATATATACATATATAATTGACTTCTCTTAGTGAAGAAATTTTTTGAATGTATAGTACCCTCTAGCTCAAAAAAATAATAATATATACATATATACCTGGTAGCTGAGATAACATTTGCTTGGCTAGGAGAGCTTAGAGAATCTTTGTTCCGCCTATAATGAAGCTTTGAAAGAGAAAAATCGAGTTCATGCTGAAAATAATTGGATAATTTCTTAAGTATGCATGTCATGCATAAGTTAATTACTATCATGATGATCCTATCATTATAAAGAAATGATACTTGCAATCCTATAATTAGGGGTATCAAATCGTATTAACAGGTCGTATTTGTATTGTATTAAGATATATATATATATATATATATATATATATAGAGAGAGAGAGAGAGAGAAAACTAAATTCAATTAGTTAGATCATGAGAAAAGCATAGTGAGTGACTAGGTTAAATTAGATTCCCAGAAGTTCTTTTTTCATTGATTTGATCATCAAACAACAACTTTCTTTTCTTTAAAATATTTTCTTTGAATTACAAAAATCTTAATGGCTTTTCTAAATAAAGTCAAAATCTTAATTGAAAAGCAAACCAAAACATTTTATGGAGAATGATCCACATATATTTGTATGAATTATTTCAAGAAACTCTTTACTTCTTATGGTGCCTTTCTTAGTATGTTTGGTTTGCTTTCTTTTATGTATTCCACACACACTTCAAGATTAGTAGAGTCAATATGCGGAATAATCTATTCTTTTACTAATCTATGTAACCTTTCTTTAGAGATGTGCCCCAATCTTTTATTCCACAAGTCATCAAATTTCTTTTAGTTCCAAAAAAAATTTCATGGTACTGGGGTAAGAATTTTTAATAAATGTACTATCGAGACATAATCGATAAAAAACATCAGAGAAAAACCCAGAACTAATAGAAAAATTATTTTAAATGTGCTGAAACTAACATTATGGAACAATAGAGAATAACCATCCGTTTTTAATCTAGATAGAAAAAACAAATTATGTTCCAAAAAATTGCACATATACTTTGTTATGAAAAACTAAACAATGATCGCTATTCAAACAAAAGGTTCCAGTGGCTAAAACTTCAGGTTTATTCTTATTTTCTATAAAGATAAATGCTCATTGAAGTTTAGTGTTTAGCTTGTAAAGTATCCTTCATGGTTACGAAAATATGAACATTAGCTCCTGAATCTAGCCACCAAGAATTAGTGGGAACATTTACAAGTTTTGATTCAAAACATACAAAGGTAAGTGACTTACCCTTCTTTTTAAATCAAACCTTACATTTATAACACTCAGCTTTCATGTGTCTAATAGTTCCCACAAATTTGACATAAATGTTGAACCTGATTAACTTTCATAAGTTTCTTTCCTTTCGACGGTCTAGTTCATTTCTTTTTACCATAATGGTGCATTTTCTTTCTAGCTTTTTTATTCACAAAATTAACAATGTCCTTGTTGCTTCAACTTAACCTTCCTTGAACTACATTACTTGCCAACTCATTTACATTCTATGGCATTTTAATGCATCTGAAATTGACCATATTGAAGTGACAATGAGTTCAAAATAAATTGAACAACGAAAAACTTCTCTACTTTCATTCCTAGGGTTTGTAATCTACCAATAATATTTATCATATAATGCTTTGAGTTACACACTTATAAACAATAATCAGAATTTAAACAATTATATATGAACTAGTAGTATCATCAAAACTCTCTTTTAAGAGTAGATCTTGACACACAGTGTTCCCTCCAGTATTAAATTATGTGGATAAACAAGCTATATCATTAGAATTCTCTTTTGAGAATAAACTCTGATATACAAAATGTTCCCTCCAATCATACTTTTATAAATGAGTTAGTAGTGTGAGATCTCAGATTTACGTGTATTTTTACACGTTATTTTATTCTCGGTATTAATTAATTTATTTTATTTTAATAATATTATTGGTTGTATTTTATTTGTTTAAGATATCTATTTGAGCTATTAATTAGTTAATATTGAATTACGTTGCTTTTCTTATTAATTTTAATGTGAGGTAATTATTTTAATGAGTAGAATTTAATTTTCGTTATTTTATTATGTGGTTTTAATTGATGTGCTTTCTTAATAATAATTACTGTTCTATAATTTAATTGTTCTTTAAATTAAATTGGTTTATTGTTGGGTTTTAAATATTTTATTTTATTTATATTAAATTGTAGTATTATCAGTCAGCTTTTATTTAATTTATTGTGTTTTTCTAGTTGGACTCTTTTTCCCTTCTTTTTCCTTTTTTCCTTTTTTCTTTTCTTTTTCTTTTCTTTTTCTCTTTTCTTTCTCTGGATCGGGCCCAGACTCCCCCGCGTGCCAACCCCCCCTCCCCTGTTCCCTCTCTTCTCTCACCGTCTCTTCTCCCTACACCCAGGGCCGCCATTGGCCACCCATCGGCAACACCGCCCAGCCATACCTTACCCCCACATGCTGGCGAGTTCAACGGCGTCGGTGGTGTCACCTTTGGCCACCCCACCTCCCCTCTATGGGCTGAAACTCGAAATGGGTGTTTTAACTTTCTCTGCATTTTTCGGCCACCTCCGACCACCACCACTAGACTCCCCACCCTTCGGCGAGCATAACCCACTGTCGGTAGCCACCCATCTCCGCCGATTACCCCTCCACCCGAAATGGGTCCTAAAATGGGTTGTTCTTCGCCGCGCCACCGTCTCGCCACCGTAGGCCTCACCACCACCACCAAAAGACTCCCCTCGCCTAACCGGTCATCCCTCTAGCTCAGTTTCCCCAACCATTACCTCACCTTCTCGGTACAACCCCAAACCCAAAAATGGGTTTTCACCCATTTTGGCCCCAATCCTCCACCTTCCGGTGGTTGTGCCGCCACACCACCACCTCCATGAGATTTCACACCCTTCAAAGAGCATCTCCCTAAATTTTGGTGTCAAACCGAGCATTTTAGCCTAACGTATCGGTGACTACTACGAACGCTGCAGATTGGTGTTGTTCAAAGATTTGCATTTTTACCCGTTGTAAGTACTTTCCAAACGACTTTTAAGATTTAAATATATTTTTGCATTAACATCTATGTGTTGGTTGATGTTGGTAGTTGTTGGTTGATTGGATTATTTGATTGTTGGCTATCTGGTGCATGGTTGTCTGCATTGTGTATTTACACGCATGTTCATGAAAATATATGAAAATTGGATTTTTGCATGATTTTGGATATTTATGTGTTGGAAATGGAAACTGGGTTTTAAATTGAGTTTAATGGATTTTAATGGTTTTTGACTGAGTCATAATGGGGACGGCGATACGTAACGTCCGTTGTGATCAGCTTGTGTGTGTGGATGACATAATGGGGACGACGATACGTAACGCCCATTATGGTCATTGTGTATGTGTCAGTCATAATGGGGACGGCGATATGTAACGCCTATTGTGATTGATAATGTGTGAATGACATAATGGGGACGGCGATACATAACGCCCGGTATGAAATGAGTATGTGTGAATCATAATGGGGACGGCGATACGTAACGCCCATTATGATTGGTGTGTGTGTTTATCATATCGAGGACGGCGATACATAACACCCGGTATGATTGGTTTTGCATATATTATTTTATGAAAAATGATGGATTTTATTGGAATTTTATCGTGGACTAATAGGATTTTGGCGTGTGTTTATCTAATTTATTTTGAGAAAGATGTTCTTTTAAGATTCATGCATTTGGAGTCGTGTTCATGGGTTTTGTTGTTGCATGAGTATATTTCTGTCTTTTGGTTTTGTTGGGTTGTACTTACCTACAATGTCATCTTGGCGTCGTAATTTTTTTTGGATGCAGATTATGAAGAGGCTGAGCCTGAGGAGACGGCTCCGTCGTTGATGTGTTATTATTTTTAATTGTTATTTCAGAAAATTTATTTTCCCCCTTTTTATAAATATGTATTTGTTTAATTTGTATTTCAGATAACTGTATTAAATCTCCTGTTGGAGAATTTATATTAAAATGGGTTGTAAATTATATCTAAAAATTCTAGTACTTAGATAATGATTTTATTATCTGCTGCGACTTATATTTTATGTATGTCACGTGTGCACACACGTTTGGCACTTGTCGTTGGAATGTGTGACCCGTGTTTTCATCATCTCGATGCCTCGATTCCCGTATTTTTTAAAGGAAAATTTGGGGGCGTCACAAGTAGTGTCATCAAGACCCTCATTTGGGAGTAGATCTTGACACACAAGGTATTTCCTCCATCCTTACTTTTGATGGATAAACTAGTAGTTTCATCAAAACCCTCCTTTGAGAGTAGGTCTTGACACAAAAGGTATTCCCTCCATCATATCGACCTTACTATGGGTTTAATGATTTGTCACCAAAATTAAGAAAATCTTGTACCTTTGGGCAACCAATATTTCTTGATTTTGATGTAAGTTATTTGTCCCATATTGGATATACATGGCATGACAATAAGAGCCAAAATAGACAATTCACAATAATAATATGCATACAAATGTAGATAACAATAATATGAATGAAATATAAGCCTTGATGAATTTTACTGCAAGTATGAATAATACTTACTAAGTAAGTTCACTAGAAAGATTATTCTTTCCTAGACAAAAGTTCAAGATTCTCAGGAAAGATTGAAAGGTCACAACCGACACACTTAGAATTTCCAATCTCCTAGACAGAACCGCCATAATTTGTACGTATCCACACTCCCTCAGCAAAGATTATAAAACTTTTCATGTTTAAACCAAAATAGATTTTACAAGAAAATCACAATAATAACATGTATAGATGTGACGCCCCCAAATTTTTCTTAAAAGAACACGAGAATCAAGATGTCAGGATGATGAAAATACGGGTCACACACTCCCAATGTCAAATCCTAAGTGTGTAAACATGTGACATGCACAAATAAAAGCAACGGATAATTGAAGTCAATATCTAAGTACCATAATTTTTAGAAATATTTTATAAAACAGTTTAACACAAATTCTCCAACAGGAGATTTAATATAGTCATCCCAAAGACAAAACATAAAGATACATATTTATCAAAAACGGGAATAACAATTCTTAAGATAATAAATTATAATACCATACTTCAACAGCAGAGTCGCCTCCTCAAGCTTAGCCTCCTCGACATCTGCATCTAAAATCTACGACGCCAAAAATGGCATCGTAAGTAAGTACAACCCAAACAAGCTACAAAATATAAAATATATTCATGCAACAACAAAATGCATGAACGTGATAACATATGCATGAAGCTCAAAATCATTTTTCCCAAAATGCGTAATTTCCACACACGCCAAAATCTCATTTGGCCTAAGATAAACTCTAATAAAAAAATCCATCATTTTCCCAGAAAATGATATACGTAAATCTATTAAAATCACAACCATTTTCCCAGAAAATGGTCCACGTAAAACCAATAATCAAAACTCGCCATTTTTTCAGAAAATGGTCTAAACATCCATTTTATTAACCGTATGCACCATGATCTCCCCTAGGGACCATTCGCACACCCTAGCTCTCATCATCACACCAAAAGTAACGACCATGCATGTGACTTCAGAACGGGCGATGCCTAGCTAACTCCGCCCAGCACCTACCATGACTAGGCGTCCCCGAACCCCCTCTAGCAGAGGAGCCACGAAGTCAGCACGAGAGCGTTACCATCCCGTTTGATCCCGTTGTCGCCCAGTGACAATCTAGGGGACGTCACTCAGTATATTCCCCTCCCGAGTGACCAAAGGAACTCCACCGAGATAATGCCCCATCCCGGCTTGGGGTCGTGATACACATGCACCCGAAAACCATTAACACATGAAAATCCAATTTTCATTTCCAACGCATGAACATACATGCACTATGCAATGCATACCACAACTCACAAAATAACCAACGACCAATAAATTCCAATATCAACCATACACATAGTTGTTAATGCAAAAATATATTTAAATCTTAAAATTCATTTGGAAAATACTTACAGCGGGTAAAACTATAGATCATCGAACAAGCGCCAATCCACAGCGCTCATAGCGGTCACTTTGTACGTTGGCTAAGATGCTCGGTTTAACACCAAAATTTAGGAAAATACTAATTGAAGGGTGGAGAATCTCATGAAGGTGGTGGTGAGGTGGTGCAACCACTGGAAGGTGGCGGATCGGGCTCAAAATAGGTGGAAACCTATTTTTGGGTTTAGGCTCATACACGGAAGGTGAGGTCATGGATGGGAAAACTGAGTTAGATGGGTGGTCGGCTGAGCAACGGGGACTTTTTGGTGGTGGAGGTGAAACCCACGGTGGCAGGACGGCGGCACGGCGAAGATAGGTCTGTTTAGAGACCCATTTCGAGTGGAGGAGAAAGGAATGAGCTAGGATGGCTACCGGCAGTGGTTTTTGTTCTCCAGAGGGTGGGGAGTCTAGTGGTGGTGGTAGTGGGCCAAGGCGGCCGGTGGTGGCACCGGAAAAATGGAGGAAAAGCAAAACTACCCATTTCGGGTTTGATACTCACGCGGCGGCTAGGGGCCACTGTGAGGTGCAATGCCAGTGGGGTTATGCTTGCCGACGGCAGGGGGTCAAGGCAGTACCCGCGGTGAGGCATGGTAGTTGGCAGTGGAGTCTAGCTGGGCTTGAGGCCGAACTGGAAAAACAAGAAAAGGGGGAAAGCAGGGGAAAGAAGAAAAAGAAAGAAAAGAAAAAGAAAAAGGAAAAGAAGAAAATAAAGAAAATAAAAAAGAAATGGAAAAAGAAATGAAGACTAACCAAAAATAAAACACAATAAAATAAATAAAAACTAACTGAAAATGCTACAATTCAATATCAATAAAATATTTAAAGCCCAACACTAAAATAAATTAAACCATAGCGCAATTTACTTACAAAGGAATAATTAATATAAAGAAAGTACATCAAATAAAATCACATAATAAAATAAAGGAATTGAATCTCAATCTTAAAAATAATTGTCTCACATTAAATTTAATAAGGAAAATAACGTAACTCAATATTTAAACATAAAAACAACGTAAAACTAATATTAACTAACTAATAGTTTAAATAATAATTTTAAACAAATAAAACACAACCAATAATACTATTAAAAATAAATTAAAACAATCAACAACAAGAATAAAGACGACACGTAAAAATACACGTAATTTGGGATTTCACAAAAACAATCGAATTTATTTTTCCACCCACACTCTCCTTCCTTTTTCAGTATTTACCTTTAACCCTTGTCTGCAAACATTGCTGAGATAGATTGTTCATCTTCTAAAAATAATAATAATAATAATAATAATGTGGCATACTGCCATATCAGTTTGTAGGATTTTTTTGTGAGATTTCTGTATGTTTGTAGCAGCTCCCTTTACAAGTCAAATCATTTGTTTAATACTTTTCAATTAAGCCCATGGTAAAAATTCTAAAAAGATTCCAATTAAGCCCATGCTGGGTACCAGCTGTGACAGTTCAGAAGTCTCTCAAATTGAATTAAACCTCGGTAAATATGTTGCCATGTCGTTCACGAAAGCACTCATTTTTTCTTTTTCTATTTTTGATGAAACAAGGAAGCACTCATTTAACTAGTGAACTTCATTGCATTTTATTGTATTAAAAGTGTTTGGGATTAAGAAGCAAGATGAGATTTCCGGTATTATAGAAGGATTGAAGAAAAAATAATTGAATTTATTTTTCCACCCGCACTCTTCTGCATTTCGAGTATTTCCCTTTAACCCTTGTTTGCAAATGTTGCTCGAGATAGACTGTTCATCTTCTGAAAATAATAATAATAATAATAATGTGGCATACTGCCATATCAGTTTGTGAGATTTTTTTTGTGAGATTTCTGTATGTTTGTAGCAACTCCCTTTACAAGTCAAATAATTTGTTTAATACTTTTCAATTAAGCCCATGCTAAAAATTCTAAAAAGATTCCAATTAAGCCCATGCTGGGTACCAGCTACGACAGTTCAGAAGTCGAAGCGACACGACACAACGGCCCAAGCGAATCAAGTGCTCTCAAAACAGAAGGTGAACCACACAATAATAATGACAGCAGTTCAGAAACCAAAACGAGAGAATGTGGTAATTAAATTGCATTAAATACTAAGTGGACTCAAAAGGTAGACCGTCGTCAGAAGACAAACCAATACCCTAAAAAGCGAATGACGTCACGAGACCCTCCAAGGGAAACCCCAAAGGATGAACTGACTTGGTGCCTATGACGTCCACAATTTACGTTCGGGATTTAACGTAAACTAAAATGTCAGGGTAAGTAATACTAGACTACTCTCCCTCATAAAATTGTAAGTGCACAACTTAACTTAATCTTGATATAAAATGAGTGGTTTAATGATTAGATCATGCTTGATATTGATTTGATATTAAACTTTGCTTATATGTTGAAATAAAACCTATTAAGTTTTGAATTAGTTTTTGTTATGGAAAAATATTAAGAAAAATTACAAGAACTTAGGAATAGACTTATACCATGCATGGATTTTCATTCTTGTCTTAAAATTCTTATTATTATAAGTCTTACTTATATGGGCTCTTCTTATAATTAAACCTCGACGAGCGTTAAGTATTATCGTCCCCGTCGGATTTTCTACTATTATTATCTGTGGTTAGGTCATATTAACTATTATTACCCATGATTGGGCTATATATACTATTATTATATGTGGTTGGGCCATAATTTACTGAGAAGATAAGGGCACAGAAATTTCCAAAAGGATTGCAGTTGCGCATTTGAGTACAAGTTAAATTGTGCACTTACAATTTTCTCCAAAACTTGGTTTGATAATTGGATTGAGCACCAATCCGGCATACTAAGTATTTGATTTTTATAACATCACTTATTTTTTAATATATCTCTTAAATTTCAAAAATTATCTCTTCTTAAGTCTAAATTAACACTCTCTAATTAAAACTTTATTCTTATTCTCAAAATTTTAAATTATAATCCATCCTAAATGTCAAAATTCTAAATTTTATAACTCAATATTATTATTTAAGCTTTAGATTCTACTTTTATGGGAAAAATATGTTTCTAAAAAGTTCCTTTAAAACATTAAAATAAATACTCAAATAAATATTTTATTTTAAGAAAAGTGGGCTATTATAGTGTCCTAATCCCGAACGAAAGATAACTCATAAAGAATCCCCATCAAAATTCTTACGATGAAGATTCGCAGAGTACTAAGAAGGGAAGCCCAATTAGGGACGATCGGGTTTGCCCACAATGCGAGGCCCATGGGCCCTTATGGTCGACCCGAATCCAAGTCCAAGAATACTAAAAAAAAATAATCAAGAAAAGAAAGTTCCAACAATCCTGACCGTCCTCTGAGACTGAGAAGATAGTCCAAGCAATACCTAGCGTCCACCAAATCTAAGGAGGTGTCAGAGCTGTTAGCTCAAATCCTCCCTGTTCACACCTTCGCATTAAAAGCAAATATGCGTGATTATATTGAACGAAGTGTCCCATTAAATGCAAGGTCAGAACTGGTGCACCACAATAATTACTAACCAAGATCCAGCCTTGCATGTCATTAATGAGGGATGATTAATGCGACTGAGAGCTTGTGATCTTTTTGTTAAATAATATATATTAATGGACGCCAGGCAAAGGGTCAGGATCATATGATCTTCCTTTCAAAACCCTATCTACTAATGGATTCTGACGATCGATCGTGTTCTAATTTGTACCTACGTTTCTTTAATTCATTGGAAACTTTCTCGACTAAATCCAAGAGACGTGCAGAAACTTCTAATAAAATATCCATCCCCCTCCCGAAACAATAAAAATACAAATGATCAAGCTTATATACAAACGAAACCGGTCGATTAATTCGCTTGAATATTAAGATAGCCATGAAATTAATTCAAATGCTTAAGGATTGAGATGACACCCTGCAGAAATATATATCACTTGTAATGTTCTGCCTGGTAAGTTGTTGCTTTTGGACCTTTGGTTGACTTATTTTGTTAACCTAATGTGCGGGGTTTTCTTTACTGCAGGTTTAATATCTTGTTTGCTTTGTTTTATGTTCCATTCATGGAATCATGTTGGCCTTGTCCTTGGATGAACTTTAATATTTAGACTTCAGATTTTATTATGCGTGAGTTTTGGTTTTTTAGAGTATTTGTAATCCCTAGTTGCAGCCATGTTTCCCTTCAAATATATTACGTTTGAAAAAATAATTATCCGTTCAAACGATTTTTTTCGTCACCAAATGTCAGCTTGTTCAAATGGATATTTGTCCGTCCGAATGGATTTTGTAACTCATTCAATTTTTGGGATGAAATTTAAAACTTCACTCTAAAAACCACTTTTAGGGACAAAATTTATTTGGTCCCAAACAAATTTCGTCCCTAAAATTAAAATTTGTTGTAGTGAGATCAGAAGCACTTGAGATATATAATCTTTTCATGATAAATTATCCATGCATGGCGGGCGCATTAAGGTTTATTAGCACTCTAATGCCAATAATAATAATATATAGAAACCATATATAATATACATATAGCCATTCATATCGATCGTTATACTTATAACCCTGGACTATTTACCCATATATTGAATTAGAATTATTATATAAGATATAGTTGAAGGCCGACCTTAGGCAAATATTGAGTTATATGCAAAATTAACCATGCAATCATCTGCAGATAATTAATTAACTGAGAGACAATAACTAGTGCTTTGTGATTGCAAAATGCCTATGTTAATTATAGGTGGGGGTGATGATCATAAACTAGAGCTGGACTCAAAGGAAGGCTATGGGGGATGGATATAATAATTCGTTTAATATATTTCCCTCAAAGTTTCTAGTCTTTTTTTTTTCTTTTTCTTTTTCTTTTCTTGTAAAGCTTAAAGTACTCTAGCTAGCTAGTACTTGGCTTCTCTGGACATTAATTAACGCGTTCATGGATGGAAGTCGGCGGCCAAGTGATCATTTAAGTACTTTAAAGAATGAGTACTATATAGTTAAATTACATGCAGATTTGCAGTACCGGAGTGGACTTGGAACAATGGTATGCATAAATGGCAGGCAAATTGATTAGTAATGTGAGTATTAGATTTACGTGTATTTCTATACGTTATTTTATTCTCGTTGTTGATTATTTTAATTTATTTTAATAATATTATTAATCGTGTTTTATTTGTTTAAGGTATTTATTTGATCTATTGATTAGTTAATATTAGTTTTATGTTATTTTTATAATTAAATATTGAGTTATGTTGTTTTTCTTATTAATTTTAATATGAGGTAATTATTTTAATAATTAGAATTAAATTCCTTTATTTTATTATGTGATTTTATTTGATGTGCTTTCTTAATAATAATTAGTGTTCTATAATTAAATTGTTCTTTAAATTAAATTGGTTAATTGTTGGGTTTTAATATTTTATTTTATTGATATTATATTGTAGTATTTTCAATTAGATTTTATTTAATTTATTGTATTTTTTCTAGTAGTCCTCTTTTTCTTCTTTTCTTTCTTTTTTCCTTTTTCTTTTTTTCTTTCCTTTTCTTTTTCTTTTCTTTTGTTCTTCCCCTGTCTTTTTCCCCAGACCCGTGCGCGACATGCTTCCCCGCCCCTTTGTTTTGGCCGTCTGGCCTTAGGCCAGCCCAGCCACCCACCGCCGGTCGCCACCCTTCACCTCCCACACTGCCAGCCTCCTCACTCGCCGGCGAGTCCACCGGTACCGGAGGTATCACCTCTGTGACGCCCCTATATTTTTCTTAAAATAAATACGGGAATCGAGACATCAGGATAATGACAATATGGGTCACACATCCCAATAACAAGTGTCAAACGTGTGTGCACACATGACATACATAAAATATAGGTCACAGTGGATAATAAAAATCGACAACTAGGTACCAGAATTTTTAGAAATATTTTACAAACCATTTTAATATAAATTCTCCAACAGGAGATTTAATACAGTCATCCGAAATACAAATTAAACAAATACATATTTATAAAAATGGGGAAATAAATTTCCTGAGATAACAATTAATAATAATAACACATCATCGGCGGAGCCATCTCCTCAGGCTCAGCCTCTTCATAATCTGCATCCAAAAACTACGACGCCAAGATGGCATCCCAGGTAAGTACAAGCCAACCAAATCCAAGATAATAAATACATTAATGCTACAACAACAACCATGAACAAATTACCATATGCATGAGGTTTAAAATCATCTTCCTCAAAGTCAATGAAATAATCACACACGCCAAAATCTCATTTTAGTCCACAATAAAATCTCAATAAAATCATCCATCATTTCTCATAAAATAACATCCTCAAATCCAATCATACCAAGCGTTACGTATCGTCGTCCCCGATATGATATACACACACACCCAAAATCATAATGGGCGTTACGTATCGCCGTCCCCATCATGATTCACACACACTCATTTCATACCGGGCATTACGTATCGCCGTCCCCGATATGAAACGCACACCCAATGACCATAATGGGTGTTACGTATCGCCGTCCCCATTATGTCATCCACACACTCACACACGCTGATCACAACGAGCGTTACGTATCGCCGTCCCCGTTATGACTCAGCCCAAAACCATTAAAATCCATTAAACTCAATTTAAATCCCAGTTTCAATTCTCAACACATGAATATCCAAAATCATGCAAAAATCCACTTTCTAAATATTTTCATGAGCATGCGCGCAAATACACAATGTAGACAACCATGCAGCAATTATCCAACATTTAATTAATCCAATCAACCAACAAATACCAACATCAACCAACACATAGCAACAATGATCAAACACAATAACTCTTGATGTCAAAAATATATTTAAATCTTAAAACTTGTTTGAAAAGTACTTACAGCGGGTAAAACGCAAATCCTTGAACAACGCAAATCTGCAGCGTTTGTAGCGGTCACATGTACGTTAGGCTAAAATGCTCGATTTGACACCAAAATTTAGGGAGATACTCTTTGAAGGGTGGGGAATATCATGGAGGTAGTGGTGTGGTGGCACAACCACCGGAAGGTGGCGGATCAAGGTCAAAAGGGGTGAAAACCCATTTTCAGGTTTGTGGCCGTGGAGGGGTGGTGGGATGGCCGGAGGGGACATCACCGGTGCCGTTGAACTCGCCAGCATGTGGGGGTGAGGTTGGGCTGGGCGGTGTCACCGGTGGGTGGCCGGCAGCAGCCCTGGGTTGAGAGAGAGGAACGGCGAGAGGGAGAGGGAACAGGGGAGGACGCACGGGCTCACGGCTGGGAAGGAAAGGAGAAAAAGAAGAAAAAGAAAAGAAAAGAAAAGGAAAAGAAAAGAGAAAAAAGAAAAAAAAAACTAACTAGAAAAAGAAACACAATAAATTAAATAAAAGCCGACTTGAAATACTACAATCTAATATCAATAAAATAAAATATTTATAGCCCAACAATATAAATAAATTAAACCCAAGCACAATATTAAAAATAAAACAATAATTAATATAACGAAAGCAGATCAAATAAATTCACATAATGAAATAAAGGAATTAAATTCCAATCATTAAAATAATTAACTCATTAAAATAAATAAGAAAAGCAACGTAACTCAAATAAATATCTTAAACAAATAAAACACAACTAACAATATTATTAAAATACATTAAAATAATTAATACCGAGAATAAAATAACGTGTAAAAATACACGTAAGTCCGGGATCTCACATTCTCCCCCCCTTAAAAAGAATTTCGTCCTCGAAATTCGCTCGGCTGCAACTAATAAAACTCCAATAACTCACCTACTACATCACTTAATATTCACTGCAAGCATTAGCATAATCATCTATTTTCTTCAAACACAAATGGATTTTATTTCATCATAAACGTATAGTCTCCAAATAATATTTCATCTCTAAACTCCTGAGGTAGCCAATCAATTTGAACTCCACATGTACAAGGATCTCAGTACAATCTCCCAAAATCTTAATATTCATTAACTTCATACCACACTGTGTCACCCTAAAGTAACTCCCAAGTTTAACTTTCTAAATTAATCATCAATAAACATAATTTACTCAACTAAAAGACAAATCCTCACTTACAAGTATCATCCCAGATTTCAAGTCACCACTAATTTCTCAAAATTTACACAAGAATTGAACCTCCAACTATAATGCAAATCATCACGCTTCCGCGCGCACTTTAATAACTCGCTAAATTTATAAAAATTTAAGTCCTCATAAATTATCACCATTGAGCAAAAACTGGCTCAACACCTATTACAAGAAATCATTTGCCACATTTACAAATCCTAATGCATTGTCATTTCACAATTCAAGTTATGCCACCCAATATCAAAGCCTAAAAATTTCTAACTCCCAAACCACTAATATACTTCTCCATCATTATAACTCCTCACTTTCATCATAGATTAATTATTTAAATCCGTATTTTGTCAATCGGTCCTTCATTATCTATGAGATGGAATAACCTCAAATATTTAAATTCTTATGTGACTTCAAGCCACAACTAAATTCCTTAAGATACCTTGACAAATGTTGCTAACCATTAAATTCTCCGAAATATTATACTTAAATTATCCACTCCAAACAATTCGCCCAGAAGCCTAAAATTTATATCTCTTAAATTTATTTCCATCACATCAATTCAACCCTATTACTTAACAAACAAATTCTCCCAAGTTAAACATCAGCCAAAGACAAATACTCTCCAAAATTTACATGCACATTTATTATACATCAATCTCTAAGCATCCACAAATAACATCAAAACTTCACCAAGAAAATAATTGATCTACTACTATCATAAGCATGACTAAAACAATTTCCATAACAATATGCCAATGGTTAAGAATTTCTCACTCACATGAAGAGTTCGCCCTCATTACAATTCCAACAATCTCTCAAGAATAAATTAAAACTTAGAAACTCTAACACTCAGTGAGACCCAGGTACTATACATAATTAACATAGGAAATATTAACAAAGAAACTCAATTACATAAATATCAAAAATTATCAAAACGAATCCATCTCACAAAGATATAACAACATATCCAACCACTAAATAAAACTCAAGTAATTCACATAATATTATATAAAAACACAAAAAGGGGGAAAAGATTTAATAAATAGTTAAGTAAAAGCCACTCATTCAAGAAAACAAGCCCAACTCCTTTAATAAACACAAAGTCGCCAAAACTTTTATTAAATAAAAGAAGGATATTAAATTAAAATAAGAACAGCAAACAAAATCACAAATAAAACTTTGAAATCTCTATAAAACCCAACTCTTAAAAAGATTTATTGTAAAAATCTCTAAAATTTAAAACCTTTAAAAGAAACGAACCATAATAAAATAATTAAATCAATAAATTAATTAATAAATAAATACAAACAAGTCGCCAAAAAAAAATCCACTCATTAAAGTAAATAGATAAACCTTTAAAATAAAACATACGGAAATGTGGAAAGATAATAAATTTTAAAACTTACTTCAAAGCATGTCCCTAAAAATAAAACAACGGAAATTTGAAAAGATAATCAATTTAAATTTATCTCAAAGCATAAACTTAAAAAGAAGTATGACAGCGATTCTTTTAAATCTTTGTTTAAATAAATTTCAAACTTTTAGAAATATTTAAAATACAAAAGCCGTAATTAAAATAAAAAGATAATAAACAAAATCCCAAACTATTTCGTAAGAAACCTATGAATTTAAATTAAAATCAAATCCTGATAATAATTGAATAAAAGTTTAAGAAAACAGAATAACCCAAAACAAAATAAATAAACTTTAAAATAAGGAATTCCATAACACAATTATTTAAAATAAATGATATAATATATTAATCTAATCCAAATTATCCAAATTCTAATTTTAACAAAACAAAAACATACATATAAAATAAATAATTAAATAAATAAATACTCGACAACTTAACCAAATAAAATCAACTAACTAGAATCTGAACAACTACCCAATTACAGTATAGAACAATATTAAAATGAAATAAAACAAAGCAACCCAACCAATCAGAACTAAGTTAATTATGAAAACAAATAAACAACATAAACATTAAAATAAAAAGTACAACACAACAAAATAAATAACGATAATGTTACCATATAAATTAGTAGGAAAACTTAGATTACAAATAAAATAATAGAATAAAATAAGATAACCAAATCATAAAACAAATAAATTTTTAAAACCACAAATTTTACTGGTACTGTCCATAAGTAACTTGCGGATTTACTCAGAGCCGAACTGCTCTGATACCACCTGTGACGCTCCCAAAATTCCCCTTAAAATAACACGGGAATTGAGGCGTCAGGATTATCACAACACAGGTCACACATCCCAACAACAAGTGTCAAACGTATGTGCACACGTGACATACATAAAATATAGGTCGCAGCGGATAATAAATTAATATCAAAGTACCAGAATTTTTAGAAATATTTTACAAACCAATTTAATATAAATTCTCCAACAGGAGATTTAATACAGTCATCCGAAATACAAATTAAACAAATACATATTTATAAAAATGGAAAAATAAATTTCCCGAAATAACAATTAATATTAATATCACCTCAACGGCGGAGCCGTCTCCTCAGGCTCAGCCTCCTCATAATCTGCATCCAAAAAAAACTACGACGCCAAGATGGCATCGCAGGTAAGTACAACCCAACCAAACCAAAAGACAGAAATACATTAATGCCACAACAACCATGAACAATTACCATATGCATGAGGCTTAAAATCATCTTCTTCAAAGTCAATGAAATAACCACACGCGCCAAAATCCCAATTTAATCCATAATAAAATCCCAATAAAATCACCCATCATTTTCTATAAAATAAAATCCTCAAAACCAATCATACCGGGCGTTACGTATCGCCGTCCCCGATATGATTTACACACACACCCGAAATCATAATGGGCGTTACGTATCGCCGTCCCCATTACGATCCACACACACTCATTTCATACCAGGCATTACATATCGCCGTCCACGATATGAAATGCACACCCAATGACCATAATGGGCGTTACGTATCGCCGTCCCCATTATGTCATCCACACACTCACACAAGCTGATCACAACGAGCGTTACGTATCGCCGTCCCCGTTATGACTCAGCCCAAAACCATTAAAATCCATTAAACTCAATTTAAATCCCAGTTTCAATTCTCAACACATGAATATCCAAAATCATGCAAAAATCCACTTTCCAAATATTTTCATGAGCATGCGCGCAAATACACAATGTAGACAACCATGCAGCAATTATCTAACATTTAATTAATCCAATCAACCAACAAATACCAACATCAACCAACACATAGCAACAATGATCAAACACAATAACTCTTGATGTCAAAAATATATTTAAATCTTAAAACTTGTTTGAAAAGTACTTACAGCGGGTAAAACGCAAATCCTTGAACAACGCCAATCTGCAGCGTTTGTAGCGGTCACATGTACGTTAGGCTAAAATGCTTGGTTTGACACCAAAATTTAGGGAGATACTCTTTGAAGGGTGGGGAAGCCAGTGGGTGGCCGGCAGCAGCCCTAGGTTGAAAGAGAGGAATGGCGAGAGGGAGAGGGAACAGGGGAGGACGCACGGGCTCACGGCTGGGAAGGAAAGGAGAAAAAGAAGAAAAAGAAAAGAAAAAAAAAAGAAAAGAAAAAAAAAAGAAAAAAACTAACTAGAAAAAGAAACACAATAAATTAAATAAAAGCCGACTTAAAATACTACAATCTAATATCAATAAAATAAAATATTTAAAGCCCAACAATATAAATAAATTAAACCCAAACACAATATTAAAAATAAAACAATAATTAATATAACGAAAGCAGATCAAATAAATTCACATAATAAAATAAAGGAATTAAATTCCAATCATTAAAATAATTAACTCATTAAAATAAATAAGAAAAGCAACGTAACTCAAATAAATATCTTAAACAAATAAAACACGACTAACAATATTATTAAAATACATTAAAATAATTAATACCGAGAATAAAATAACATGTAAAAATACACGTAAGTCCGGGATCTCACACATGCACAAAATGCTTATTGCTTTTTTCAATTGGAATGACCAGTAGTACTATATATGACTTTCAGTAGCTTTCCATTTCACTAGAAAATTTTGATTATATAATCCTCAAAAGTACACCTTAAAACTAGCCGCCCCATCCATATAAATAAAATTATATGAGAAGTGATACACATACAATATATATCATAATATTTATACAATAGATGTTATAAAATAGAAATGTTTTTATAACTTACCTTATAAAATTAATACTACTTTACAAAAATACTCGTACTTTATAATATATTTTGTGTAAAATGTTGAAAAAGATATTGTGAGTTTATCATTTCTCAAAATATATATATATTTATATTTATATTTATATCTACCTCCATTACTCTTTCACACATGAGTTTATCACACGTGTGTGTGATATGGGAATTACTTTATATATGCATATATATCTATATATATATATATATATTTATATATATCAAGATACCCCACTTCACATGTTAATTATAAAGATCAGGCCTTTTCACGAGATTGCGCTGCATACCTCTTGTCCTCTGTTGTACGTACGTGGAGATTCGCTGGACTTATAATCGCAGACTTTCCATAATGACTTCGACGTTCTTGTTGTTAGCTAGCTAGATTTATCTTGCTTGGAACGGTAATAGAACGAAGAGAAAGATCACGAAGAGACCAGAAACATTTGAATTTTATATATATATAGGAACAAGATTTTATATATGATCAGCATAATTATTTCCGAAAGATCAGCGCGCAATAATTATTAGTTATTGAATTCTTGGTATTGCTCATAACATATAGATTCGACCAGAATATCACTTATGTTGGAAACTGGAAAACGGGCTAATTATAATTAGTAGCTCGTTAATGCGGTGCTTATTTTATTTGCATGACCGATGTTGAAATTAACTTAATTTACATGATGAAGCTATGATCTATTAATATCATGTCATGCGTGTGCAATACGCAACATTAATTAACACACATTATCTATACATAAAGATCAGAACATCAAATAAACATTTCCATCCATACATAAGGAATTATTTTATTTTATTATTAAAATTTCCTTTTTACTCCTGTATGGCTAAATATATCTAACAATTTTTATAATTAAATTTATTAGATATCAATCGTGTGAATATTCATAAATATGCAATAAATAAATTATCAAGCATAACACACTGATTGGTTATGAAGGAAAACCTTTTGAAAAATTCTTCAAAAGTAAAACCCTACAGGGCAACCAAACTCAGGAAAGTCATTTTTATTGATTAAAAATCAGTTTACAAGTAAGCTATTCAATTACAAAACCTTTGTCAATTGACTCCCTTATTTGATCGGACAAACGACCCGTTTATCCCTACCACAATAGCAGCCAGAATCTCTGCCGATCTTCAATCTATGTCTTTCCTACTGGAACCTCCAGTGGTTGATCACATATATCAATCAACGATCTTCTCAAACCTTGAGCAAGATTACACTCGCAAGTGTGTAAAAATTACAAAGAAAATTTTCTACTAATTTTCCTCTCAAATGGCTCTCAAATATGTCTAAAATCAACTCTAGCCGAAATCCCTTGCTAGAATTACCATATGACTTGATTTAAATAGTCTATCCAAAAAGTGCTGCTGAAACGCATCTACTGACAGGTCGTCCTTCATCAGAATCCGTCTGCTGACAGGTTGCTAACAGACTTCCGAATTTACTGCTGCAATTTAAATTCGAATTTGCCTTTTGATTTTATCATTATAGATTTCGAAATTCAACTCTTCAGCCTCTTTAAGAGACTCCTAGACACCTAAATGAATTCAAAATACTATGGATAAATCTCATAGTTTAAATTACATTCATTCAAAAATCAAAACTTATCCTATTTGAATTCAAACTCAACAATCCAAAATTACAGCTTTAGAGATAAGATGAAATCTTATCCTATTTGAATTCAAATACTTCAGCACTAATCCAAACCAACAAAATCTACATTAACAATTATTTTGGTGGGGGCGGGAGGAGTACTTTAAGCATAAGGAAACATACGTTGCGAAGCGATCGACATAGAAGCTAGCTAGATCACTCCACAAAACACAAATTAACTACTTATATATAAAGCTCCATTAATATGGTGATCGTGATGATGAGTAGTCACTACAAGAAAAGTGTGTAGATTGGGCTGTTTTTATTTCCAGCGACACAAATTTCACCGCAACTAACCTATAATTTTAAATCAGCCGAAATCGTGTGGCTATGTGAAGAAATAGCCAAAAATAATTAATTTTTTCCACGATTTGAAATAAGTTTGCCTAAAATAAAGCTATTTCATAATCCTGCTCTTTGTCCTAATAACATAGATCTAATCCTTCCACGCGCCTTATTTTTCCCCTAACTCCCGATTTTTTACTCCCTCTCTCACTCTCTCGCTCTCGCTCGGCATTTTAACCTTCTCCACGACTTTTCTATCATTGCTAGCCACCGTGTTCTTGCCGCCTTTTGGGGTTATTGCCGACGCTTGTGAGTTCTCTCTCGTAGAAATGGAGGTTCACCGAGGTCGTTTTGGACTGATCTCAAAATGTACATCACAAAACTGAACAGTGCATCATTTTGGAATCTCATTGGATCTTCTCTTAAAGTCTCGCTTCACCGAAAAGCTTTGCTCACCTCAGTACTACGAAAATTAAAAATCATGTGCTGCTGGCGAAGAACATTAATCTTGCTGCTGGTGAAGGTGATTAAAATCATAATTAATTTTATTTTTACTATAGCCAGTTGTTCTCTTGCTAGAGTTTAGCCTAGTACAAAGGTTTCTCAAGTTCCTCATGACGTGTGAATATATTTCTTAACTTTTCTGGTTTGACTCCAGTTTTCTGGTTTGTGTCCATTTGAGAGCTAATTTTAAAATCAATCTTTATTTATTAAATTTCCCATTGTATGAAGCATGTATTACTAGTTTGAAGCATTTGTCCATCTAAAATCAATCTTAGGAAATGAAAGAATCATAGTGTATTTTCGCTTCTGTTAAGTTATTTGAATTGACGTTTTGAGTTTTTAGAACTGAAATATGTTTCCCTATGAATAATGTTTCTAATTGAATCAAGATGCGCCTAGATCCTAATGATTAGTAGTATTTCAATTAATTTTTTGTTAGGATATTACAATGTTTCTTACCAATAGTCTCTGTAGTCAATGACTATATTGCAAATTCTGGAGCCACTCTGTAGTGAATGACTTATTAAAATATATATATTGCAAATTCTGGAACCACTCAGATGTTGATTTGCATGTTAGAGGACTTTTCATGCATGTGTTTTATGGAATGTTTGACTTTGCATTAGCTCTTAATGAGATTTTGGAACATTGGAACATCAAAGCATAGATGGTGTAAAGGGTCCCATTAGTTTGGTTTGATGAATGTTAATGACTCCCAAAAGATAGTTTAATGTACACAACATATATAGTAGCCTCTGTTTTCTCTATTTATTGTAGGTTTTTTTTTCTTTTGCTTTTAACTTGAAGGCGGGTAAATACATGGGATCACTACAAGAAATTCAGCTTTCACCTTCACCATTTCCCATCTTGCAATATTCTATGAACTATGTGCACTCAAGTTTCACCTTTTTGACCCAATGCTGCATGCATTATAGCAAAAAACATTAGATACAAAACATAATATACTTCATAAAAATATATACTAACTTGTAGTTTGTTATATTTTTTTACACATTTTTTAGTTCCCAATTCTATCTACTTGGTGATACTCCCCTTGAACTGATGCATATAGTTATCCAGCTTATTGAAGTCAAGAGGGTTTCTCTCTCTGCATTAATGGGAGAAACATTGTCACTAATACATTAAGAAGATAATTAGCAAATAAAAAAATATGAGATAATTGGAAAATGAAGAACTTAAAATGATTGCTCTATGTTAAATACCGTATGATAGTCTCAGTTTCCAGTCCATAAAAGTTAAGACTCATTATTTTTACATTTCTAGACAGGGATATCAAGTTCAGCTCACACATCCGAGGCGTAGGAGAACCCCACATAATTTTATCCTCATCGGCTAATGGGGATACTGTGAATTCTAAGCTCTAATTAGCTCAACAAAGGTAATAAATTCATTTTATATATGATCACCATGTTTGCAGAAATGAATGAACGTGCAGTAGTGCAATCAAGCTAGTCAATGTTTATGTAGGATGTAATGCCCTAATGGAAGGCCCAAACCACATGGCCTATACTCCAAAAAGACTAGTCAATGATAAAATTGAAGCCTTATAAAGAGCAAGAACTTCTCCTTCCCAAGCAATGTAGGATCTCATACACCACCTACCTTTATCCATATCATATGGGGTATCACAATCTACCCCCCTTAATGCTTGACACCCTCGTCGGGTCCTTTTATAATAGGTGACATAGCTCAAGTCCCACATTTCTGGTTGGGATAGGCTCTGATACCATTTGTAATGCCCCAATGGAAAGCCCAAACCACATGGCCTGTACTCCAAAAGGACTAGTCAATGATACAATTGGAGCCCCATTGGAATCTTATAAAGAGCAAGAACTTCTCTTTCCCAAACTATGTGGGATCCCATACACCACCCACTCTTATCATTATCATATGGGGGTATCACAATCTATCCCCCTTAAATGTCCGACGTCCTGATCGGACCTGTTCCTCGTAGGTGGCATGGCTCAAGTCCTACATTTCTGGTTGGGATAGGCTCTAATACCATTTGTAACGCCCCAATGGAAGGCCCAAACCACATGGCTTATACTCCAAAATGACTAATCAATAATACAATTGGAATCCCATTGTAACCTTATAAAGAGCGAGAACTTCTCCTTCCCAAGCAATGTGGGATCTCGTACACCACTCATATTTATCCTTATCATATGAGGTATCACAATTTACCCCCCTTAAATACCCGACATCCTTGTCGGGCCTGTTTCTCGTCGGTGGCACGACTCAAATCCCACATTTCTGGTTGGGATAGGCTCTGATATCATTTGTAACGCCCCAATGGAAGGCCCAAACCACATGGCCCATACTCCAAAATGACTAGTCAATAATACAATTGGAGCCCCATTAAAACCTTATAAAGAGCTAGAATTTCTCCTTTCCAAGTAATGTGGGATCCCATACACCACCTACCTTATCATTCTCATATGGAGTATCACATAGGATGTGATGATTTATTCCCTTTTTGATAAGATAATTGTTATAAGAGAGGCCATCAATAATTAACATTTTCAAATTTAAATACAAGTACCACACAACAATTAGTACTGATAGAAATAGTCTTAATTTTATTTTTAAGCCTGGTATGTGTAAAATTCACTTGTAGATTCAAATATTCTCCAGTTATATGTGAAATTTAAGCCTGGTTGAGTTTTCAAAGTGCTGACAAAATAGTCTTAATTTTATTTTTAGAATTCTATAATTTTGAAAAGTAACTAACTTGTCAGTCCGCTGTTGTTTTTGTTGGATTGATTTATAGGCATTAAACATGGCTGGTGTGCCGTGTGTCCTTGGTAACAGGGCATTTTTAAAAAGGAAAGATTCACACCCAAATTTTTCGCTAACAAGATAATCTCATAAATTGAGCAAGCTGCATGGCTTCTTGGTTTTAATGTAAAGAAAAATAACTTCAAGGTGCACTACTCTCTCTCTATACGGTTAGAGTGGGTTTCTTTTATACATTCTTTAAGCCAGTGCAGATTACTAAGAAATTGTGGAGAAATCTATAATCTTGAGAAATTGTTGGATTTTTTTTTCTTTTTTCTTTTTTTTTTTTAATTTTCCTGTATGCGTTGTGCCTTTTGCATTTTTTAATGAAGCTCTATGACTATGCACTATTAAAAATATTATTTTTTTTAATACCTTTTGCACTTATCCAGATTGAAATTCCAATACTATATGCTCGTGACTTGTTTCTGCATTAATTTGTCTGCTAGTTTGGATCAAACTGTAACTGAAATTATAACCACTTCTTCTTGTAGTTGGCAATCATATACGTTGAGAACATGTTAAAGCTTGAGACAAGTGGTGAGATTGGAGAATTTGTTAGGAGCACGATGCTTATGGCACTGATGGATATGCTGATAGAGTTGGATGTAAGTAGATTGAATTTCTTAAACAAATTAGTTGTCAAAAAATTGATAATGCATTTGTGTGTAGTCACATATTAAGTATCTCATAGGTGGAGATTGGATGGGATGACATTTTGCGAGATGACTCTTGTAAACGAATATTTCAGATGGAGCTTGAGAATGTGGATGAAATTGCAAATTATGAAGAGGAAGATGATTATGAGGTATGGTTTATTCGATGCTCAAAATTGGCCTATATATTTCATCTGTTAATATTTTGAACTAAGAAATGGTAGCAAATTGTTGGAAATGCCTTGCTGGCTTTGACTATTGTAGTATTTTGACCGTGTTTCAAATATATGGCTTAATAAATTTATTTTTTTCCAGTCTTGAAAAGTTTGGGTATTTGGTATGATTGCTTCTACTGTCTATTTTGGACTCAAGAGTCAAAGCATCAGTTGATAGTTGATGTTGCATATTTATTTTTGCTTTCATTTTTTTCGAAAGATGTTACTGATGTTTTGATGATTGAAATCAAATGAATGTTGCCTTCCGTACTCAACCTATCTTGTGATCAACTGAGAAAAATTACTTTTTTTCAATCTCAGAAAGAAAGGGCCCAACATATGATAGTGATTATGCATATAATGACCTCTCGGTACTTTCTGAAGATATGTATGTTGGATGGTACCCACGCTTGATTGTCTTTTTGTGAATATTATTCTTAAAAAATTTTATTAAATCTGCAGGTCATTTGGGATTGCACACCCACAAAAGGATGCTGTAGAGTAATCAACACACTTGGGAGAACAAAGATTCATGATTTTATGGAGTTTTGTTTTTAGAAAAGCACCTTAGCAGCATTGTCATGTTTTCAAAGTAGATATGAGTAAAGTTTTACGTCTTTAATGTTAGTTCTTAGTTTGTATTGATGGATAGATGTTCATAATCGTTTGATATCCTTTTATAATGGAAAGATGATTCTCTCTCTTGTTTTTGCCCTTGTTTTGATATGAGTAAAATTCAATTTTCACAATTTATTTATACATGTGTAAGGTTATAACTGCCAACAACTCCAATCTCATTAAACACTTCATCTTCTTTTTATCTTTTGGGTTATAAACTACATATGGATCGCCAACTTTTATAGTATTTCCGGTGACAGATTGTCGCGGCAAATAAAATTATTTTTGTCTACAACTATTATCGCCGAAAATAGCCATTCTTGGCTCTAATTTTCTGGCGATATCTGGGCAGCAATATATAGCTGGAAATACCTTTTTCCGGCGAATTTTAGTGAGTACTTCATCATCATGCCATCCAAAGGCCTTGCATCAGTAGTGACTGTTAGAAAATAGTATACGTATAGAGATTGAAAGAAAAGAACAGTGAGCCGATTGTTAATCTGTCTCTTAAACAAATATTGCCTCACACTCGTATAGAGTTCTGCAAAAGGGAATCATCAGCAATTATATCTTCAAGATACAACACTGTTTATATAGTATGCAGATTGCAAATCCTGAATACTAACCCTTTGAACGAAAAGATGTAATAGCAACAGACATAACGTTTCAGTTAAAAAAATATGACAGTTATTGTCTGAAGAGTTACAAAAATAACTGTAATTGAAAATTAATCACAATTGTCAAAATAGTGATCTGACACATCATTACGCTTAGCAAAAGAATTCTGTCACTTGCGACGATGCGTACGTGCTAAGTGCGTCTAAAGCGTCAATGCGTCAATGCGTTGCGCGCACTTGCGTGCATGCGATCAGTGCTTCGCACTGGGTGACGCTTCTAGAATGTCTACCCTTTTATTTATTTTATGTATAATGAAATACATTCACTTATAAACCATTAAATATTTCACTGTCTAACCAATGTGAGATTAAAAAAATACATTAGAGAAATTTTCAAAAAAATAGATAATTTAAAATTTGAAATAATATTTGAAAATCAAATTTGAAATAATATTTGAAAATCAAATTTGAAATATAATTTGAAATAATCTAACATTCCCCCACTTATTTCAAATAATGTATATATTTTTTAAATGCTGCTATTACAATTATATGTTGACACATAAATGTAAGTACTTTTTAGGTTTGAACTTCCATGTAGCATATGATTCTCAAAGTTTTATCAATATGACAGTAGACATAATATCTTTGAACTATCATATCATGTGAGAAATCCAGAAAATCAATACATGTCAACATATATTTCCATCATTCTTAGTAGCTGCGCATTATAGGCCATATGCGTTATCTCGACTTCATGAGTGCTATAGGCGGTTTGTGAGATTTCAGATTTACGTGTATTTTTACACGTTAATTTATTCTCGGTATTAATTAATTTAAAGTAGTTTAATAATATTATTAGTCATATTTTATTTGTTTAAGATATTTATTTGAGCTATTAATTAGTTAATATCGAGTTACGTTGTTTTTCTTATTTGTTTTAATGAGTTAATTATTTTAATGATTGGGAATTTAATTCCTCTATTTTATTATGTGAATTTATTTGATCTGCTTTCGTTATATTAATTATTGTTTTATTTTTAATATTGTGCTTGGGTTTAATTTATTTATATTGTTGGGGTTTTAAATATTTTATTTTATTGATATTAGATTGTAGTATTTCAAGTCGGCTTTTATTTAATTTATTGTGTTTCTTTTTCTATTTAGTCTTTTTCTTTTTCTTTTTCTCTTTTTTCTTTTCCTTTTCTTTTCCTTTTCTTCTTTCCTTCCCAGACCCCCAGCCCGCGTCCCCTGCCTCCCTCTCCCCTTCACCCGTCCCTTCTCCTCAGCCCCAGGACCGCCGCCGGCCACCCACCGGCAACACCGCCCAGCTCAACCTCACCCCCTCACGCCGGCGAGCTCAACGGCACCGGTGGTGTCACCTCCGGCCACCCCACCGCCCCTCCACGGCCACAAACCCGAAATGGCCATTTTGCATTCCCTTGCATTTTCCGGCCACCGCCGGCCACCCCTTGGCCTCCGACCACCACCACTAGACTCCCCACCCTCCGGCGAGCATAACCTACCGCCCAAAGTCACCCATCGCCACCGGTTACCCCCTCCACCCGAAATGGGTCTTAAACGGGTTGTTCTTCGCCACGCCACTATCCGGCCACCGTAGGCCTCACCACCACCACCAAAAGACTCCCCTCACCCAGCCGGTCAACCCCCTAGCTCAGTTTTCCCAACTGCGGCCTCACCTTCCCGGTACGAACCCAAACCCGAAAATGGGTTTTTACCCCTTTTGACCCCGATCCGCCACCTTCTGGTGGTTGTGCCGCCACACCACCACCTCCATGAGATTCCCCACCCTTCAATGAGTACCTCCCTAAATTTTGGTGTCAAATCGAGTGTTTTAGCCTAACGTACATGTGACCGCTACAAACGCTGCAAAGTGGCGTTGTTCAAGAAAATGCGTTTTTACCGCTGTAAGTACTTTCCAAACGAGCTTTAAGATTTAAATATATTTTTGGCATCAACAGTTGTTGTATTTGATTATTGCTGCTATGTGTTGGTTGATGTTAATATTTGTTGGTTGATTGGATTATTTAATTGTTGGATAATTGCTGCATGGTTGTCTACATTGTGTATTTACGCGCATGCTCATGAAAATATTTGGAAAGTGGGTTTTTGCATGATTTTGGATATTCATGTGTTGAGAATGGAAACTGGGATTTAATTGTGTTTAACGGATTTTAATAGTTTTGGACTGAGTCATTACGGGGACGGCGATATGTAACGCCCGTTGTGATCAGCGTGTGAGTGTGTGGATGACATAACGGGGACGGCGATACGTAACGCCCATTATGGTCATTGGGTGTGCATTTCATATCGGGGACGGCGATACGTAACGCCCGGTATGATCAGTTTTGAGGATATTATTTTATGGAAAATGATGGGAGATTTTATTGGGATTTTATTGTGGATCAAATGGGATTTTGACGAGTGTGATTATTTCATTGACTTTGAGGAAGATGATTTTAAGCTTCATGCATATGGTAATTGCTCATGATTGTTGTTGTAGCATTAATGTATTTTTGTCTTTTGGTTTGGTTGGGTTGTACTTACCTGCGATGCCATCTTGGCGTCGTAGTTTATTTTGGATGCAGACTTTGGAGAGGCCGAGCCTGAGGGGACGGCTCCGCTATTGAGGTGTTATTAATAATAATTGATATCTCGGGAAATTTATTTTTCCCTTTTTATAAATATGTATTTGTTTAATTTGTATTTTTGGATGACTGTATTAAATCTCCTGTTGGAGAGTTTTTATTAAATTGGTTTGTAAAATATTTCTAAAAATTTTGGTACTTAGATATTAATTTATTATCCGCTGCGACCTATATTTTTATGTATGTCACGTGTGCACACACATTTGACACTTGTCGTTAGGATGTATGACCCGTGTTGTCATCATCCTGACGCCTCGATTCCCGCGTTATTTTAAGGGGAATTTGAGGTCGTCACACGGTTTACCAAATCCCGACAAAAGCAGCCTGACTATACACTCACATAGGTAGAGTTCTTCTAGGTGCTCCTGCATAAAAACACCTTTTATACGAACTCACTAAGAGTCATGCTCAACCTTTCATTTTTCACTGCAAGACTAGCACTAATCATAATATATATATTTTATAAATGACGGTCTAATTCAGTGCTATTATCATCACTAATAAGACTTTGTTTTTCCCATTGAACCTAAAATTTAGAATTCTAAATCTAGGTTGGGTTTCCATCTTTTAGTGATCTATTCCATAGGTTTTAGACCCATCTCAAGCGATGTTTTACAAATCAGATCCTTATTTAGGCCTTTTGTTAAAGGATCTGCCAAGTTCTTACTTGACTTTATATAATCTACTGTGATTATGTCTTCTTCCAACAATTGTCTCAGAGTATTATGTCGAAAACTTATATGTTTTGATTTTCCATTGTATGACTTGCTATACACTCTTGACAATGTAGCTTGACTATCGCAATGTAAGGAAATAGGAGGCATTGGACTTGGCCACATAAGCAAGTTTATTAGAAGGTTTCTTAACCATTCAGCCTCTTTTCCAGCAGCTCCTAAAGCCACTAATTCAGACTCCATTGTTGAGTGAGTTATGCAAGTTTGTTTCTTGAATCCCCAAGAGATGGCCGCGTCACCAAGAGTGAACACGCACCCACTTGTGGATTTAGATCTATCATCTACACAATTCCAATTAGCGTCACTAAAACCCTCAATTACAGATGGATAACCTCCATAATATAAAGCATAGGACTTAGTTCCTTTCAAGCAATCCAAAATAATGAAAATTGCTTTCCAATGTTCCACGCCTAGACAATTTGTGTATCTACTCAATTTGTCCACGGCAAAAGCTATATCTGGACGTGTGCAATGCATTGCATACATCAGACTTCCAATAGCACTATAATATTCTAGTTGTGATACACATCGATATTTGTTTGGTCCAAGCTTTAAAACAAGGTTGTATGGAACCCGAGATATTTTCTCATGTAAATGATTAAATTTACTCAAAATTTTATCAATGTAATGATTTTGTGATATAGCATAAGTATTATCATTCCTATATATTTTAATACCAAGTATGGTATTCGCAACACCCAAATCTTTCATATCAAAATGAGATGACAGGAATAATTTTGTATCTTTAATGCATGAACTATCATCACTGAATATCGTCATATCATCTACATATAAGCATATTATCACAAAATAATTATCACATACTTTAGAATAAATGCATTTGTCTGCTTCATTCAAACAAAAACCATTAGACAGTGTGAGATCCCTAAATTACGTGTATTTTTACACGTTATTTTATTCTCGGTATTAATTATTTTAATTTATTTTAATAATATTATTAGTTGTGTTTTATTTGTTTAAGATATTTATTAGAGCTATTAATTAGTTATTATCGAGTTATGTTGCTTTTCTTATTTATTTTAATGTGAGTTAATTATTTTAATGATTGGAATTTAATTCTTTTATTTTATTATCTGAGTTTAATTGATCTGTTTTCGTTATATTAATTATTGTTTTATTTTTAATATTGTGCTTGGGTTTAATTTATTTCTATTAATAGGTTTTAAATATCTTATTTTATTGATATTGAATATTAGTATTTTCAATTGACTTTTATTTAATTTAATGTGCTTTTCTAGCAGTCATATTTTTCTTCTTCTTCTTCTTCTTCTCTTTTCCTTTTCCTTTCTTTTCTTTTTCTTCTTTCTTTTTCTTTTTCTTCTTTCTTCCTGGTTTTCCCGTGCACAAGCCCCCTGTTCTTCCTCTCTCTTGCCGATTCTCTCATCTCCACCCAGGGCCGTCATCGGCCACCCACCGGCGACACCACCTAGCCCAACCTCACCCCCACATGCCGGCGAGTTCACCGGCACTGGTGGTGTCACCTCCGGCCACCCCACCGCCCCTACACGGCCTCCTACCCGAAATGAGTGTTTTAGCTTCCCTTGCATTTTCCGGCCACCACCGACTACCCCTTGGCACCGGCGACCTACCACTAGACTCCCCACCCTCCAGCGAGCATAACCCAACCTCCGGCACCACCCACGGCAGCCCAAATAATCCAATCCGAAATGGGTATTTCAAATACCCATACATGGGTTTGCCACCCTAGCGCCGCAGTCCAGCCACCATAGGCCTCACCACCACCACCAAAAGACTCCCCTTATCCAGCCGGTCATCCCCCTAACTCAGTTTCCCCAACCGTTGCCTCACCTTCCCAGTACAACCTCAAACCTGAAAATGAGTTTTCACCCATTTTGACCCAGATCCGCCACCTTCCGGTGGTTGTGCCGCCACACCACCACCTCCATGAGATTCTCCACCCTTTAATGAGTATCTCCCTAAATTTTGGGATCAAACCGAGCATTTTAGCCTAACGTATCGGTGACTGCTACGAACGTTACGGATTGGCATTTGTTTAAAGATTTGCGTTTTAACTGCTATAAGTACTTTTCAAACGAGTTTTAAGATTTAAATATATTTTTGACATCAACAGTTATTGTGTTTGATTATTGTTAGAATTTATTAATTGTTGGCTATTTGGTGCATGGTTGTCTGCATTATGTATTTATGCGCATGCTCATGGAAATATTTGGAATTTGGATTTTTACATGATTTCGGATATTCATGTGTTGGAAATGGAAATTGGGTTTTTATTGAGTTTATGGATTTTAATGGTTTTGGGCTGAGTCATAACGGGGACGGCAATACGTAACGCCCGTTGTGATCAGCGTGTGTGTGTGGATGACATAATGGGGACGGCGATATGTAACGCCCATTATGGTCATTATATGTGTCAATCATAATGGGGACGGCGATACGTAACCCCCATTGTGATTGATAGTGAGTGGATGAAATAACGGGAACGGTGATACGTAATGCCTGGTATGAAATGAGTGTGTGTGAATCATAATGGAGACGGCGATACGTAACGCCCATTATGATTGTTGTGTGTATTTATCATATCGGGGACGGCAATACGTAACACGCGGTATGATTAGTTTTGCGGATATTATTTTCTAGGAAATGATGGATAGTTTTATTGGAATTTTATCGTGGACTAAAATAGGATTTCAGCATGTGTTTATCTTATTTATTTTGATAAAGATGTTCTTTTGAGATTCATGCATTTGGAGTCGTGTTCATGAGTTTTGTTATTGCATGAGTATATTTCCGTCTTTTGGTTTGGTTGGGTTGTACTTACCTACGGTGCCATCTTGGCGTTATAGTTTTTGGATGCAGATTTTGAAGAGGCTGAGCCTGAGGAGACGGCTCCGCCGGTGATGGTTATAATTATAAATTGTTATCTCGGGAAATTTATTTTCCCCTTTTAAAAATATGTATTTGTTTAATTTGTATTTCGGATGACTGTATTAAATCTCTTGTTGGAGAGTTTATATTAAAATGGTTTGTTATATATTTTTACAAATTCTGGTACTTAGATAATGATTTTATTATCCACTGCGACTTATATTTTATGTATGTCACGTGTGCACACACGTTTGGCACTTGTCGTTGGGATGTGTGACCCGTGTTGTCATCATCCCGACGCCTTAATTCCCATGTTTATTTTAAGGGGAATTTGGGGGCGTCACAGATAGAACTACATTATCAAATCTTTCATACCATTGTTTAGGAGCTTGTTTTAAACCATACAAAGATTTGACTAATTTACAAACCTTATTTTCATGACCCGGAATAATGAAACCCTCTGGTTGTTCCATATACACCTCTTCATCCAAATAACCATTTAAGAATGTTGTTTTCACATCCATTTTATGGATTTCAAGATTAAATATAGAGGCCAAAAATATCAAAGTTCTAATTGATGAAATCCTAGCTACAGGTGCATATGTATCAAAGTAATCTATGTCCTTAGATTGTCTAAACCCTTTGGCTACTAATCTAGCCTTATACTTATCAATGGATCCATCAATTTTTAATTTTCTCTTGAAAATCCACTTACAACCTATAAGTTTAGAACTGGAAGGCAAATCTACAAGGATCCATGTCTTATTAGACATTATAGATTCCATTTCATCATCAATAGCCTCCTTCTAGAAAGTAGCATCCCTAGATTTCAAAACTTCTTGTAAAGTAGAAGGGTCATTTTTCAAATTGTAACACAAACCAAACTTCTGTAAGATTGTTTTAGAATTTCCTTCTATAAGATATGTTACAAAATCAAGACCAAAACTTTTTTCTTTTCTTATTTTTTTGGATTTTCTGATTTCCAAATTCTTTTCATTTTCAGAACAAGTCTTTTCAAGATTATTAATTTTAGAGGGAGTATTACCTTCAAAAGATTTTTTTAAAAAGTTATTTTCAAAAAATTCTGCATCTCTTGATTCAATAATTACATTAGATTCTTGATCCAGAAAACGATAAGCTTTACTATGTGAAGCATATCCAACAAAAACACATTTTGAAGTTCTTGGTCCTAATTTAGATATTTTGAGATCAGGTAATCTTACATATGCTAGACACTCCCATACTTTAAGATAATTTAAGTTAGGTTTACATTTAAACTATAACTCATATGATGACATATTATTTTTTTTAGAAGATACAATTTAAAATATGAATTGCAGAAAATATAGCTTCTCCCCAAAAATTGTCAGATAGGCCTAATTGTTCAAGCATGGCATTGACCATATCCATAAGTGTTCTATTTTTTCTTTCTGCTATACCATTCTGTTGTGGTGTATAAGGTGTTGTGCATTGGCGTATAATACCACTATCTTCACAAAAATGATCAAAATCATTATTAAAATATTCACCTCCTCTATCACTTCTCAAAATCTTAATGTTACAATTAAGAAAATTTTCTATCTCTGCCTTAAATATTTTGAATTTATCTAAGGCTTCATCTTTAGTTCTAAGTAATAAATGTAAGCATATTTTGAAAAATCATCTATGTAAGTAATAAAATATCTTTTTCCGCCCCTTGTTAATTTACCATGTAAATCACATATATCTATATGTATCAACTTAAGCAAAGTTGAAGATGATTTATTAATATTTTGAAAGGGTTTTCTTGTTAATTTAGTCTTAACGCAAGTCTCACATTTATTTCTATCATCATGTAAATTTGAAGGCAATAAACCTAATTTTGTCATACGAAGTAGAGAATTATAATTTACATGACCTAATCTAGCATGCCATAATGAAAAAGAATCAACAAAATAAATAGCAACATTATCCTTTATTAAATTAAGTCTGCACATCCCATCAACAGCGTATCCTTTGCCCCACAAACATGTCATTCTTTGTCAATACAAATTTATCAAACTCAAATACAAGCTTATAACCATGTTTGGACAAAAGACTGCCAGAAACCAGATTTTTACAAATTTCTTGTACATGAAATACATAAAGTAAAGTGACTATTTTGCTAGAAGTAAACTTCAACTCGGCGGTGCATTTTCCAACCACTTTCGTGGTAGAAGAATTTCCCATGTATAGTTCGATCTCGTCACCAATCTTCTCATATTTCTTGAAGGGATTTTTGTCTACACAAATATGACGAGTTGCACCGGTATCAACCCACCAACCAAAAGTATTGAATACCATGTTGACTTCAGACACTACAGCAATGAAATTCTCTTCAATGTTGTTTGCTTGCTCTTGCTTCTTTCGAAGTCTACATTCTTTGATGTAGTGTCCTTTTTTTTGCAGAAATGACAAGTTCCTTTCTTTTTGAAATTACCCTTACTCTGTTTGTTAAAAACACGAGTATCAATTATAGGCTTCTTTCCTTTCTTGTTGTATGTTTCAACAACATGAATTGATTTATTCATTTCAGCACTTTCTTCAATTTTATCTTGCAATTTCGACTCCTCTTCAATTCAGAGTTGTCTTTTGTGAGATCCCAGATTTACGTGTATTTTTACACATTATTTTATACTCGGTGTTAATTATTTTAATTTATTTAAATAATATTATTAGTCATATTTTATTTATTTAAGATATTTAATTGAGCTATTAATTAGTTAATATCGAGTTGCGTTGCTTTTCTTATTTATTTTAATGAGTTAATTATTTTATCTGCTTTCGTTATATTAATTATTGTTTTATAATTAATATTGTGTTTGGGTTTAATTTATTTATATTGTCGGGGCTTTAAATATTTTATTTTATTGATATTAAAATTATAGTATTTAAATTCTGCTTTTATTTAATTTACTGTGTTTTTTTTTTCTAGTTAGATCCCTTTTTCCTTCTTTTTCTTTTTCTCTTTTTTTTCTTTCTTTTTCTTTTTCTTTTCTTTTCTCCTTCCCCTGCCGTTTTCCCCTGACCCGCGCACGATTTCTTTTCCCCCTCCCCCTGTTTGGCCGTTCGGCCTTAGTCAGCCAGCCACCCCTACGCCGGCCGCCGGTCCTCACCGCCCCCACCTCCACCTACCGGCCGGCCTACCCTGGTGATCCCAGCCCCGGACCTCCTTCCACCTTCCCTCCGTGGGCTGAAACCCGGATGGGTATTGTGATACCCATTCGTGTGTTTTCCGGCCATCATTTCTTCACCACCTCATCACCGGCCTCCTAGCTACCTAACCCACTACCGGTAGCCCCCCCCAACTCCTCCCACACGATCAAGCCACGAAATGGGTATTGACACCCACGGGTTGAGCAACCCAGCCGCCGTCTACCGCCACTGTGAGCCTCACCTCCACCACCAAAATGTTCCCCCACCTCAGCCGACCACTCCCCTAGCTCAGCTCTTCAAATCGCGCCCTGACCTTCCCGGTACGACCCCAAACCCGAAAATGGGTTTTCACCCCTTTTGGCCCCAATCCGCCACCTTCCGGTAGTTGTGCCGCCACACCACCACCTCCATAAGATTCCCCACCCTTCAATGGGTACCTCCCTAAATTTTGGTGTCAAACCGAGTGTTTTAGCCTAACGTACATGTGGCCGCTACCAATGCTGCAGACTGGCGTTGTTCAAGAAAGTGCGTTTTTACCGCTGTAAGTATTTTCCAAATAAATTTTAAGATTTAAATATATTTTTGCATTAACATCTATGTGTTGGTTGATGTTGGTATTTGTTGGTTGATTTGGATTATTTAATTGTTGGCTATTTGGTGCATAGTTGTCTACATTGTGTATTTACGCGCATGCTCATGAAAATATTTGGAAAGTGGATTTTGGCATGATTTTGGATATTCATGTGTTGAGAATGGAATCTGGGATTTAAATTGTGTTTAGCGGATTTTATTGGTTTTGGGCTGAGTCATAACGGGGACGGCATACGTAACGCCCGTTGTGATCAGCGTGTGAGTGTGTGGATGACGTAATGGGGACGGCGATACGTAACGCCCATTATGGTCATCGGGTGTGCATTTCATATCGGGGACGGCGATACGTAACGCCCGGTATGAAATGAGTGTGTGTGGATCGTAATGGGGACGGCGATACGTAATGCCCATTATGGTTTCGGGTATGTGTGTAATCATATCGGGGACGGCGATACGTAACGCCCGGTATGATCGATTTTGAGGATATTATTTTATGGAAAATGATGGGTGATTTTATTGTGGATTAAAATGGGTTTTTGACGAGTGTGGTTATTTCATCGACTTTGAGGAAGATGATTTTAAGCCTCATGCATATGGTAATTGTTCTTGGTTGTTGTTGTGGCATTAATGTATTTTTGTCTTAGGTTTGGTTGGGTTGTACTTACCTGCGATGCCATCTTGGCGTCGTAGTTTATTTTTGGATGCAGACTTTGGAGAGGCCGAGCCTGAGGAGACGGCTCCGCTATTGAGGTGATGTTATTAATTGATATCTCGGAAAATTTATTTTCCCCTCTTTATAATTATGCATTTGTTTAACTTGCATTTTTTGGATGACTGTATTAAATCTCCTGTTGGGGAGTTTTTATTAAATTGGTTTGTAAAAGGTTTCTAAAAAAAAAATTCTGGTACTTAGATATTAATTTATTATCCGCTGCGACCTATATTTTTATGTATGTCACGTGTGCACACACGTTTGACACTTGTTGTTGGGATGTGTGACCCGTGTTGTCATCATCCCGACGCCTCGATTCCCGTGTTATTTTAAGGAGAATTTGGGGGCGTCACATCTTTGAAGACCTTCAAGAGTGAAATCATCTCCCTTTCTCTTCAAAAACTTACGATAATCCTTCCAAGTTGGCGGTAATTTGGCAATAATAGCACCCACTTGAAGTTTCTCATTAATAGGAATACCATCAGAAATAATTTGTTGGACAATAAGTTGTAAATCATGCACTTGATCAAGTATTGGCTTGTTATCTACCATTTTAAAATCAAAATAATTACTAACGAGATAGCTTTTGTTACCAGAATTTTCAGTTTTGTATTTATTCTCCAAAGCATTCCATATGCATTTGCATCTTTCTTTGGCGCGTACATATTGAACAAAAGGTTCAGTGAGAGTGTTAAGAATATTCCCACGGCATGTGTAGTTGTCATCTTCCCATTTTTTCTTCGCTGCAATTTCATCTTCTCTTGGAGTTTGAATCGTAGGAAGAACTGGACAAGAGGTATCCAACACATACCGCACTTTCAAAGTAGTAAGTAAGAACTCAACTTTCTCCTTCCAACGTCTGTAGTTGTTTCCAACAAATCGATCCAATTTTGAAAGATCTTGTAGTACAATGCTTAAAGAAGTGATCGCAGGATTTGCAAAAGAAGATGCCATATATATTTGTCTAAGAATTTTTAGAAAATAGTATACGTATAGAGATTGAAAGAAAAGAACAGTGAGGCGATTGTTAATCTGTCTCTTAGACAAATATTACCTCCTACTCATATAGAGTTCTGCAAAAGGGAATCATCAGCAATTAGGTCTTCAGGATACAACACTGTTTATATAGTGTACAGATTACAAATTCTGAACACTAACCCTTTGAACGAAAAGATGCAATAGCAGCAGATATAACATTTAAGTTAAAAAAAAATATGAAAGTTATTGTCTGAAGAGTTACAAAAAAAAATAATTGACAGTTAATCACAACTGTCAAAATAGAGATCAGACACATCATTTCGCTTAGCAAAAAAAATTCTGTCACTTGCGACGATGCGTGCGTACTAAGTGTTAAGTGCTAAGTGCGTCTAAAGTGTCAATGCATCTATGCGTCGCACGAGCGCGCGCGCGTGTGCGTGCGTTCAGTATTTCGCACTGGGTGATGCTTCTATAGTGTCTACTCTTTTATTTATTTTATGTATAATCAAATACATTCACTTATAAACCATTAAATATTTCATTATCTAACTAATGTGAGATTAAAAAAATACATTAGAAATTTTTTTAAAAAAATAGATAATTAAAAAATTTAAATAATATTTAAAATTTAAATTTAAAATAATCTAACAGTACAAGAGTACTACTGCTGCTGGTAAAGATCAAGAACGCCAGGAACACCACCTTGGCAGCATTGCAGATAATCTGGAATAGGAATCCCATTTTTCAAGATCGAAGTACTGGAATTAATACTTAGCTCTCACCTAATCGATTGAGGAAGATGGAAATGTATATATGTTTGATCAAAGGCTAGCTAGCTTATAACTTAAAGAAATATGTGCTTATACCATGCGGTTTATATAGCTCCATGAAATCGCTCTATACTGGCAAAAGTTATCCTAGGCTCTAGCTGGCTAGCTAGCTAGCTTGATTATAAAGTTTCCATTTTTTTTATATAATATTTGTAAAGAAATAAACTTAATAAAGGAGGAACGCCACAAATATTGCGTGCTGATCAGACCCAGTCATGAGATCGATTGTCTTATTTTAAACTAATTTTAGTATTTAATTTGTTTTTCTTGATCAATAGGTATAATATTTGACCAAATTCATTCATTCAAAAAAAAAAAACAACAGAAAGCTCAACAAAAACCATTATTACTAGCTAGCTTAGTTTATAAGGTTATACATTTCAGTTCTCGAAGGTAGCGCCCTAGCTACAACTAATTAATACTCTTCAGTAAAGAGAGGCTAAAATTACCGACTGATCTAAAATATATTAACATCACAAAATGATAAACCGAAAATACAACAAGTAGTTATTATAATCTTAGAGCTAGCACGTACACGACTTCTAGCTCTTTCATATAATAGCCTCTGTCATGAACACCAATCAAGCACATGCAACCAAAAGACACGTTAATCATGATGCAAACCAATTTGTACGTAGGGGTACACCATGATTTCATGGTACTTGATCATGAGTTTGATTTTGCATGTTCATCTAATTGGCTGATCATGTCAATTATATATGACGTCGGATTTTTTGAAGGAATTACCATACAAATGAAATGAAAACTTGCAGCTGAAATAATTAATCGACTCACTAGCTATATGTGTTTAAAGTCGGTATTGATGCAACTATATATATAAAGTTTAAAAGAAAATTACAATGAAATAAATAAGCAACAATTAACTATATATAACATATATATTGAATTTAAAAGACATATACGAGACTTGTAACCTCTTGAACCATTGACTTTTAATATTCTTTTGGGGACTTGTCCTTTCAAAAAAAAAAAATGAAGTCTTATACCATTGACTTTTAATATTCTTTTGGTGAATGATTTTGCATTTACAGATTCTAATGTGAGTTCGCCACCCAAGTTGGAAGGGAGGACTATATATTATCATGTGGCTGATGATCAAAATGATGATGTGGACAACAAAACATTGATTTTAATTCGGCAACTCTTTACACTCTATATATCCTGATCCATTTTGTTGCATCATACTTGAGAGAAGAGGTGACTCATCTTCGTTTTAGTAAGTAGTCTCAATAACTGTTCCACTTGAACCATGATGAAATAAGGAACTGCTTTTTCCATCAGCAGACTGAATAATTTTTTTCTTCAAGGCATAAAGCTCCTTACCATCCAAGCCCTTACCCACCAAGGATTTTGTTGGAGAAACAGATGATTTATGCATTACAAATGTTTGATAAAAGACCCATTAGAGGAGCTATTTGACATCCCCTGTTTTACAGAAAATCTGTTTCAGGGATTTCAGTTTCTCTCCACATTTTACACTTTATAAATGCGCGCATGCCATATATAAAGTATGTTCATATACAAAAATAAACTTTATTGCTCCTAACCTCCACACCATGGCAGGTTATATATTTTCAAACGAGTTAATGTTGGCGTGAATGGGGGAGGACCATTATGAAATCACCTAGAAGATCAATCCAGTACTACTAGTTAGGTCAAATCTTAAAGATCATGTGGAGATCAAATGAGCCAACTTAACAAGAGCAGTACTAGCTACCGCATCAATCTGATCGTAGGTAATTTAATAAATAACGTTAGAGCTTGGAATAAAGAGATTTTGTAACTTGGGAAGACTCTTTCATAGCTAGGTTTTTGGGGATGAATCCGTTGAACAGACCATCTGCAATATTATTTAAGGATCTGAAAAGGGAGATATCGATAAGCTTGCAGATTATATATAGATATCAGTGGAAGCTAGCGATTATTAATGTTTAATGTTGTATTATCATCTTGATCATAAGAAGGACTAACCGGCCTTTTTGGTTCTGAATTTTTTTAAAAAGCGCAAAGGTTTTGAAGAATATATTTTGTTTAGGAAGAAGAATATGAATCACGCATCATCAAGTATTCTTACGACAGGAAGAAAAAGTATCTTCTTAAGTAACATTATAACCACGATTTATTGAATTATAATATAATGCTATAAGATTATCAGGTTATTATATTTATATAGATGGGGACTAGCTAGCTAATATTCCCAATATGTAAGAGATCATTCCAATTCTTTCTCAACAATTTGGGGGTAATGGAGTTTATATCCATATTATTTGGACAGCAAACGTTTTACAAGTAATTAGAGACAGCCAGCCAACGTCGAAACCAATGGCTAGCACAATTATTTTACATATTAATTTATTTATTACATAAACCAAGTACCAATTAAGTAATAGTGGCAGCCTGGTGGAAATGCATGCAGTAGTTTAAGGCATTGAAATGAGCTAGCTAGATAGCTATCCAATTCGAGGAACTTGAGAAACAACACCACTCTGATTAACCACAACCCTGACCCTGTTACACCTAAAGTCAGCAGTCACCGGCGTCCCTTCCAGCACCAAGATTGCATATACGTTGCTATTTTCTGCTTCTATCTTTTCTGCTGTGTTGGGATCGGCGGAAGCTCACAAATAATATGGAGACCGGAATTTAACGTGGTTCGGCCAATTTAGCCTACGTCCACACACACAAAGAGAAGAATTTGTATTAAACAACAAACCAATTATTTACAATGGTTTCTCTCTTCTAATCTCTCCAACAGACCTCACCTCCGACTCTCTTTCTCATTACAATCTCATATGTATTTATAGGAGAAAGAAATAGTGTGAACGTGTAAAAGACGGTGGAACTCCGGCGGCCGACTTTCTTGAATTTTTCGGTGGCGCCTACCTTCCAGCTGCTACTGACGGTGCCGTCTTCCAGAAGCCTCCAGCTTCTTCATCACGTTGCGTGTTGATTTCCAACAATCTCCCCCTCAACACCAAACGGAGGATATCCTGGCACATTTTAGTTCAAGGTACTTAACCTGGCTATGTTTCTACATAGCTCAAGTTTTTCGTATGTGACTACCTTTGTTAGCATGTCCGCTGGATTCTCCTTTGTATGGATCTTTACAAGCTTCAACAGCTGTTGCTCCATTACTTCACGTATCCAGTGATACCGAATATCGATGTGCTTTGTTCGGGAGTGGTACATCGAGTTTTTACTCAGATCAAGAGCACTTTGACTATCACAATAGATTCTGTACTCTTTTTGACTGACTCCCATTTCTTGGAGGAACCGCTTTAGCCACAACATTTCCTTTCCTGCTTCTGCTATAGCAATGTACTCTGCTTCTGTTGTAGATAAAGCCACACATTTCTGCAGTTTGGACTGCCATGATACAGCTCCACCTGCAAATGTGTAAATATATCCTGATGTAGATTTTCTACCATCAAGATCACCTGCCATATCAGCATCTGTATAGCCATCCAAGACTGGTTAGCTCCCCCGTAGCACAAGCACAACTTTGATGTACCTTTAAGGTATCTGAGAATCCACTGTACTGCTTTCCAATGTTCTTTCCCTGGATTTGAAAGAAAACGGCTCACAACTCCAACAGCGTGAGCGATGTCAGGTCTGGTACAAACCATGGCGTACATTAAACTTCCTACTGCTGAGGAGTACGGTACTGTAGCCATTTCTTGAACCTTTTCTGGTGATGAGGGACATGAGGTTTTGCTCAATTTGAAGTGATTAGCCAGTGGAGTACCGACTGGCTTTGCTTTCTCCATGTTGAACCTTCTTAGTATTTGTTCAACATACTTTTCCTGTGACAGCCATAACTTCTTTTTCTTCCTGCCACGAGTGATCCTCATGCCCAAAATCTGCTGGGCAGGTCCTAAGTCTTTCATCTCAAAGACTTTGGAGAGATCCTTCTTTAGCTTCCTGATAATGGATGGATCTTTTCCAATAATCAGCATGTCGTCAACATAGAGCAGTAACATCACGAAGTCACCTTCTGAAAATCTTCGGATGTAAACGCACTGATCTGCAGCAGTTTTCTTGTAGTCATGACTCATCATGAATGAGTCAAACTTCTTATATCACTGTCTGGGAGCCTGCTTCAAACCGTAAAGGCTTTTTTCCAACTTGCAGACCAAATGTTCCTATCCAGGAACTTGGAAGCCTTCTGGCTGCTCCATGTAAATTTCTTCATCAAGGTTGCCATGAAGAAATGCTGTCTTCACATCCATCTGTTCAAGCTCCAAGTCAAGACTTGCCACCAATCCGAGTACCACTCGAATTGAAGTCATCTTCACAACAGGTGAAAATACCTCATCAAAGTCGATTCCTTTCTTCTGCTGGAATCCTTTGACGACCAAGCGAGCTTTGTGCTTCACCTGCTTGCCATCATTTTTCAGCTTGAACAACCATTTGTTTCTCAGTGCTCTCTTATTGTTTGGAAGTTCCATCAGCTCATAAGTCTGATTCTTCTATAACGAGTTCATCTCATCCTGCATAGCCTGCATCCATTTGTTGCTATCTGGATGAGATATTGCCTCCTGGAAGTTTTCTGGCTCCCCCTGATCTGTAAGAAGAATATAATCTGATTCCGGATATCTTCGTGACGGAATCAACAATCGCCCTCTAGAGGATCTGTCCTGCTGAGGTTGATCACCTGACAACTGTGGAAACTCTGCAGTTTCTGATGGAGAAGGCAACTGCTCCCCCTGCTCAGTGGTGGTTTCTCCGTTGTCAGTATCCTCTTCTTCTTCTGGGGAAACTTCCTGTCTATCTTCAGTGTTTGAAACAGACTGAAGTGGTAGTGAACTCGGAGCTGGTTCTAGAGCACTTGGAGTTGTTTGTTCTGATCCAAACATCTGGTCTTCATGGAACACTACGTCCCTGCTTCTGATGACCTTCTTCGCTTTTGGATCCCATAATCTGTATCCAAACTCTTCATCTCCATAGCCGATGAAAAAACACGGAGTAGACTTTTCATCAAGTTTCTGTCTTTTCTCCTTGGATACATGTGCAAATGCTTTGCACCCAAATACTCTTAGATGAGAGTATGAAATCTTGCAGCCTGACCACACCATCTATGGGACTTCAAACTGCAGTGGAACTGACGGTGTTCTGTTGATCAGGTAACAGGCTACTTTTACTGCTTCACCCCAGAATGGCTTAGGCAACTTTGCCATACTCAGCATGCATCTGGTTCGTTCCACAATGGTCCGGTTCATCCGTTCTGCTACACCATTGTGTTGTGGGGTGTAGGGGACACTCTTCTCGTGTCTGATGCCATGTCTGGAGCAATATTCTCTAAATTCTCGAGAAGTATATTCACCTCCATTGTTTGTCCGAAGGCATTTCAGCTTCTTGCCTGTTTTTCTTTCTACCATGGCATGGAAGTTTTTGAATTGCTCAAAAACTTGATCTTTCCTTTTTAGGAAATACACCCACACTTTTCGTGAAGCATCATCAATAAAAGTAACAAAATATTTGTTACCTCCAAGTGATTCAACTTCAAAAGGACCGCAAACATCAGAGTGTACCAAGCTCAATAACTCTGATCTTTTTCCAGCAGATGTCTGCAATGAAACTTTATGATGTTTACCAAATAAACAGTATTCACAAGGATTGAGGGCAATACCTTTGTTTACTGTAATCAATGCTTTCTTTGCAAGCATAAACACCACTTTTTCTCCCATGTGGCCAAGTCTCCGATGCCACAAGTTTGGTGATGTATCATCTTCAGCTACATTGAGACTGTTTGCACATATCTTAGCACTTGATTTGTACAAAGTGCCACAGACATGTCCCCGTGCAACGACCATTGCTCCTTTCTTCAATTTCCAAGCATTGTTGCTGAAGATGCTCTCGTAACCCTGTTGATCAAGGGTTCTTATAGAAATTAGGTTGAGTCGAAGATCGGGTACGTGCCGAACGTCATTTAGCACCATAGTACAGCCAACACTGGTTTTTATCCTGACATCTCCAATGCCCACGATCTTTGAGAAACTCGAATTTCCCATCTTGACTGTACCGAAGTCTCCTACCTTGTGAGTACTGAAGAAATCCTTACAAGGAGTGGCATGATAGGATGCTGCTGTATCTATTACCCACTCAGTTTCCTCGCTTGAAACGTGCAAGCAAGATTCTTCACCAGCGAAAAGGAGTACACAATCTCCAGAAAGCGTCACTGCAGCTTCGCCTTCTTCGTGCTTTGACTGATTGCTTGGCTTATTTTGCTCCTTCTGCAGCTTTCGGCATTCTCTTTTAAAGTGGCCTTCAATACCACAATAAAAGCATTTTCCCTTCTTTCGCTGTTTACCGCGACTTTGGGATCTCCCTTTGCTTTGACTTCTGTTCCTTTCTCGACTTCTACCTCTACTATTTCTCTGATGCCTTCCTTCTGTTACAAAGGCATCTATCTCTTCTCCTCCAATCTCCTTTCGTTTAGCCTCTTCATTAAACAAAGCGTCTATCACCATTGACATGGTGAGCTTTCCATCTGGAGCTGAATTACTAAGTGAGACCACTAGCGTTTCCTAGCTATCTGGTAGGGAACTGAGAAGTAGTAGAGACTGCTCTTCATCTCCGAGCTTAAAATCTACGGATGCAAGTTGATTTACAAGATTCTGAAACTCGTTGGTGTGTGCGGCCACTGAGATGCCGCTTTTGAGTTTCAAGTTGACAAGGCGTCTCATTAGTAATGCCTTGTTTCGAGCAGTTTTTGCCTAGTACATGCTTTCCAGCTTTTTCCATAACTGATAGGCATCCGTTTCCTGTGCAACATGATGAAAAACACTATGGTCAATCCACTGCCGGATCTGACCAATAGTTTTCTTATTCAACTTATGCCAGTCTTTTTCCGCTACATCATCTGGCTTTACGCTTTTCTCTTCAATTGGATCGAAGAGATCTTTACAATTCAGGAGATCTTCCATTCGAGGTCTCCATAGTGCGTAATTTGTAGATGTTAGCTTGATCATCGCACTTGCTCCCGAGTCCTCCATCAGTTCGGCTTTAATCTTTGATTTGAGTGACCGTTTCTCAACGTTCGGAGTTGAATCTCAACAAACGGAGCTCACCGTTGCGTCTGGAACGGTGGAAAACCTTAGAAACGACTCTTGTCTCGTTCCAAACCGATCAAAATTGCGTCGAAAACCTGAAAAATAAGAAAAACAGAATATTCCTTCGTCTGCCGGAATATTCTCTCCGGCCACCGGAATATTCTTTCCGGACACCGGAATATTCTCTCAGTCACCGGAATATTCCTGCGCCAGAATATTCTTGTCGGTGACGGAATATTCTTTCCGGTGACAGAATATTCTTCCGGCGACGGAATATTCTTTATCCGTTGGGTTACTGTAGCCGGTCGGAAACCGGGTCAAACCGGTTCGGGTCGGATCACCCGGATTTAACGGATCGGAGCTTGTCTTCTTCACTGCGCTCGTGTGGTGCGTGGGTCCCGTTGCCGGCGCGTGGCCGTCGCCGAGTCGACGCGTGTGGAGCGTGTAGCTTCGTCCGGTATCCGTTTGAGACGAAATTTTCACCAAAATTTTCGTCTTGACCTGAGGAATCTGATGGTATCCTCCAAACTTGATTTCGATCAAGTTTAAAAATGGGCCTCTCACGAAAATTCACAAATCCGGCCTCCTACCGGCTCTGATACCACTTGTTGGGATCGGCGGAAGCTCACAAATAATATGGAGACCGAAATTTAACGTGGTTCGGCCAATTTAGCCTACGTCCACACACACAAAGAGAAGAATTTGTATTAAACAACAAACTAATTATTTACAATGGTTTCTCTCTTTTAATCTCTCCAACGGACCTCACCTCCGACTCTCTTTCTCATTACAATCTCATATGTATTTATAGGAGAAAGAAATAGTGTGAACGTGTAAAAGACGGTGGAACTCCGACGGCCGACTTTCTTGAATTTTTCGGCCGCGCCTACCTTCCAGCTGCTACTGACGGTGCCGTCTTCCAGAAGCCTCCAGCTTCTTCATCACGTTGCTTGTTGATTTCCAACATGCTGCAGCCTCCCCATTTGCTCCAACCAGCTCCGGCCATGAATTCTTACCTACAATCATTTCTTATATTATAATATCGATCTTTAATTCTTTTGAGTACTCACGAAAGAAAACCCAATCCAACAACAATTAATCCAAAATAAGCCCATCCGAAGATAACAACTAAAGAAAATAAAATTCAACACATTAATATAAATATTAACTTAATAAAATAAAGAGATTAAATTCAAACATTAAAATAAATGCACCACAACCAAAATAATAAACGAAAATTGATTAACTCAATATTTAAACATAGAATTAACTAAAAGATAATATTTAGCAAACTAATAGTTCTAATATTAATTTAAACAAATAATACATGAAAATACAAAGCAATAAAAATAAGTACGGGACCTCACAATATATATGACACTATCAGACATTGGAAATAAAACTTACCTCGACATATTGATGCCATTGTACGTACGTACACCTTTCTTATTTCTTTCCCTTTCTGTGTAAATGTAATATATATGCGATAGATGTTTGAGTGAGGTCTTCCTGATTGGATGGGGTATATATAGATGTAGGTAGATTCAAGTGGTTTTGTGTTATATAAATTCCCAAAGCTTTTTTTTTTGTTTTACTAGCATTTACACGTTGAAATTCAGTTGGGATAATTAATGGTGATTTTCAAATGGAGGACGAATGATATTTGAAGAAAAAGAAAAAAACACGTTGAAAAGGCCTAAAGACAAAAAGACAGAAATGCCGAAATCAAAGAGACGTGGAGACGTGGAGACGTGGAGACGTGAAGAAATTAAAGACACGTTTAAAGTTTAAAATTCAAAAGGACAAAAAAAAAAAAAAAAAATTGCGAACCTCCTGATCATCAAGATTGAGATGATATTTAAAGTTTTAATATCTACACATGTATTACATGTTAGATTATTTTAAATTATATTTTAAATTTGATTTTCAAATATTATTTCAAATATCCTATCCAAAATTTTAAATTATCTATTTTTTTTGAAAATTTTCTCTAATATATTTTTTTAATCCCACATTAATTAAACAGTGAAATATTTAATGGTTTATAAGTGAATGTATTTCATTATACATAAAATAAATAAAATAGTAGAGACTCTGAAAGCATCACTCACGTACGCATTGACAGTTTAGACACACACGTACGCATTGTCACAAGTGACGAAATTCTTTTACTAAGCGAAATGATGTGTCTAATCACTATTTTGACAGTTGTGATTAACTATCAATTACATTTATTTTTGTAACTCTTCAGACAACAACTGTCACATTTTTTAATCGAAACATTATGTCTACTGCTATTACATCTTTTCGTTCAAAAGGTTAATGTTCAGAATTTACAATCTGCATACTATATAAACAGTATTGTATCCTGAAGACATAATTGTTTTTTATTCTCTTTTGTAGAATTCTATACGAGTGGAAGGTAATATTTGTCCAAGAGATAGATTAATATTCGACTCACTATTCTTATCTATCAATGTCTATACGTATATTTTTTCTAACATTACATGCCTCGATTGAGAACATCAAGATTGAGAAGATTTCTCCACCAATATACATGCCAGATCGTCTGTATAATGGGCATATTTCTCCACCTTAGATTTTATTTCGTTCTTTCTTAGATTTTTTTTATCATCTTCTTCTTCTGTTTTTGTAGATGTACCTATTATTCTATTTTATTTAGATATACCTATTCTTCTATTATATAGGAGTAATAACAATGTCAATGTTATTAATAACATTACCTATTTCAAAAAAAAAAAAATTACCTGTACTAAAAAAATTTTTTTATTAATATATAATCTAATTACCATAAAATAAGAAAATATATCTTATTTGTTTACCTATTTATTAAATCACTTAATATGTTAATTAATATAATCTTATATAATATAATTTATTAACAAACAAGTTGAATAGTTAAGAAAATATTATTTACATTAATCAATATAAAAGAAACAAAATCACATATAATTTCACTATTAACTAAAATCCACGTGCCTGGGCACGTGGTCCCCTACTATATATATATATATATATATACATACATAAATATATGTATGTATGTATGTATGTAGATATATATGTATGTATGTATGTATGTATGTAGATATATAGGTTTTGAAAAACTCTATTTTATCCGGCCTCCATCCATTGATCCATCCATCCATCTTCCATTTATATTTCTGATAAGAAAATTGCCATTTGGCCAAGAGTACGCCACGTGCCAGCTAATAAAAAGCAGCTTACAGATGGCCTCCCCATTAAGAAAAAATTCAAAGAATAAATCCAAAAAAAAAATCGTATATTTAAAAACAAATATTCCTCTGTTCTATAAACACTACAAGATTTTGAGCTTTTTTCCATAAAGCTATATGGTGGAAAAAAGTATATATTAAGTGGAAAATGTTTTTTTTCCACCAAATTTGTTGGTGGGATGTTGGTGGCATATAATCTATGAACAAAAAACTTTTTCCACCAAAATTTTATTTCATGGCAAATACAAACTTTTTTCCACCACCTGACATGGTGGATAAAGCATGACAAATTTGTGGCAAATAACATTTTCATGTGCCAAAGATGATACTATACATGAAGATAATAGGCCGAAAAAAGCTTTTACCCACAAATATATTGATGGCATATAACTTGTTCCCACAACTAATATTATGGGGAAAAAGTATTTGCCATGAATTATGTTCATGGCAAATACTAAGAGAATTTAGAAAAAAAAAAATTAGAAAATAAAAAAATACGACTTAAGCAAAAAATAATCATAACAAATACTTTAACATAAGTTGAAATATACATTTATTTTTACAAAATTAATCAATACCTAATTCATACAAGTCTTATAAACCAAACTAAGATATACATAACGAGCCAAGAAATTATGAACCAAACTAAGTTTAACTATATAGGCATGTCTTCTACTTTCTTTTCCTGTACTCAGATAATAAGAAACAAAAACTAAACCACATCAATCAAAACTTAAAATCATAAAAATGCATGACTAACCCAATTAAGAAGGCACAAATAAACGCAGTAACAGAGAGTATCTTGTCTGGAAGATATCAAGGACCATCATTCCAGTAATAGAATAGCCTATATCTGTCTAAATAAGATGTTGAATCCGTAAGAGAATATCAAAGGGTAACTCATATACAAATTGACAAGAAAGAAAAGTTACATGTATAGCAAAGAGTTACTCATATACAAACTCATTATCAATTAGACATCAAAGAACTTACAAAATCCAAATTAGAAACTCGAACTTACATAATATCAGCATAAGGTTTATTTTTTACCTTAAAATTTTTTGGTGCAGAAACAAAGGATGCTCATATGTGAAGTCCTTCTGTGATTAATTGCATAATATTAAATATGTGAGTATAAGTACATTAATTAAACCAACCACAAAACCAAATTCTAATTATATACAATTAACGTAATATGCTATCCCTAAATAACAACTATCCACAAATCCAAATCTGTTATTCTCACATAATGATTGTAGTATAAGCACATTAATATAAACCATGAGAACTTAATAGAATTCAAATGCTTCACTTGTGTAGATTTACCATTACCAATTGCCTCAATGGTATCTAATTTGACTCAAATTGATAAAGATCCACAAATAAAACATAATTGGTTTGTAAACTGACTTTGAGTGAAGCAAATATTTTAATCATTCTATAGCATATGGACAGTGACAAACTAGGCTAGTATTTTAAAGGGACTTTAAATTGATGTCATGATATAATTAGGATAAAACACAATTACCAAATATATATCCATTAAATGTATAGATGTGGCACCTCAAAATCCTGAATTAGAAGAAAAAAAGACATTATCAATTCCACAATCACCAATAAAAATCTATCTTATAACTGATTTTATGAGAACTTGATAGAATAAATGACACAAAATTGTTACTAAATAGGGCTTCACTGAAGGAGAATGAGCCTACCTTGAATTATTATTTTTTTTGTTAAGTAAAAATTTATCAATGCCTATAGGCGTAGCCAAGTACATCCCCTTTAATTATTACTCTTATGTGATTGAAAAGAATAATTTTGTAGATATGAAACAAAAAACCACCTAATCATGTAAAGAATATAATAGAGTTCCTAATATGGCAAATTAAGTGCATGTTTAGAATTGTTGTGAAAAATATGACTTATAGCTTTAAGTCTTATAAGTTATAAGTTCTACTATAAAAAATGTATTTATTGTTTGGTAACCATATGTTTAAAGCACATTCAAACATGTTACATTGCCTATAAAAAAAAAAGGTTATGTCCTAAAAGTTTGAAAGTTTATTTTGAAGTTGTATGGATTTTTTTCCCATTGATAATATTTTAAAAACTACATTCTGAATTATCTGAAGTAGCACGTTTCTTTTCCTCAAATGTACCTTTTAGCTTGTTTGAAACTAAAAACTACTTTAATATGCAACGTTGAAACAACCTTTTTTCAGGTTATTTAAGCACCTTTTTTTCTTTTAAGTACGAGTAAATTTGTTGATCTGAATGAAATAGACATGGGCTATAACCCATGTACATGAAAAGTATATAAAAGAACACCTAAATACATGTTAAGAGTGAGTGCATAAAGACAGGAAAGCCTAAGAATAGAGATAGGGAGAGAGACATGCTGATAAACAAAGCAACATTATCGATATAAATAAGTAATTATGCTTTTTATAAACCACTTGAACTCCATCTAGCTCCAAATTAAGTTTGTATAATATAATATATTGACACGATAAGTGATTTATATGATTGAGAACATGACAAAATCTGAAGTGAAACAAATACAAACAAAATGAATTAAGCACCTAAGTCAATGCACCTGAGTGCCAGGGTCAGGATAGACCCCTCTTCTTATTCTAGACTAAATAATTCAAGTAAGCAACATAAATTCAAGTCGGGAAAAACAAGATGAACTGCTAGCTGTAGAATAAACTTGTGCACAAGGGCCTACATGCTTATAAGCTAGATAAAGGTGATGCGTAGAGTGTGTATGTGTATATCAAACTACTACATATATTTAAAAACATGACAAGGGTCAAAATTAGTATCTTGACAGCAAAATTACGAATCACCTGTTTCCAAATAGCAGAGTTCTAGTTCATCGTACTCTCATAAGGCATCTTCAAAAAGATGAGCTGTCTCAAACATAAAAGCCAGGCCTTCCTGTTAAAAAAATAAAAATGAAAATAAGAGAGCAAGGAAGAAAGTTATACTCAGACACTTAATAGTGTAAGCATATTGCAATGTCCCAAGGACACAAGACTTTTAATACTCGATCTCCACATCTTTTTTGAGAGGCAAGGATTATTAAGGAAGATGATGAAGATGTTCAATAATTTAAACCAAAGCAATAAAAGCTAGATATTTAATTATCTATATATCAGTTTAAATTTCATTTGTAAATGCTGTCAGTTTTTATTCTTTATGTAAATGCTTTACGCTTTGATTTTCCTGTGTAAATGCTGTCTATAGATAGCTCAGTCCAATCGTGTATTTATTCTTACCATGTATAGCAATATACTGTGTTCAAAATTCAAAGCAGTCTTCTGTCTCTTTAAGGATGTGGCTTTTTTAATGTACTTTGATACAAAAGTAGAAGAAGAAACTTGAAGGTATGCTCTTTTGTACAATCAAATGTACAAGATCAATATAAGGAAAAAATTATGAAAGTCAACAATCCCAATTTACAATCAAAACATTCCTCCTTGCATACATAGAAATCTCCATCACAATTACTAAATTCAAAGACTCAAAGAAAAGATCAACCTTCAAGATAAAAATAAATAAATGACTTCTCTATTAGTTCATTCATGGTTGGAGGCCAAATTCACCTACAACCACTCCTAATTGGTTTCAAACTTTTTTGGAAAATAGCAATAAATCATCTACCAAGTAGACTTCATAATGTATGGATAATCATGGAAGAGTTGACAGAATACAAGCATATGGATAAAATTGTACTAAATAAGGCACTCTGTAGTCATAGGCAAACTTCCAATGCACCAAGATAAGATTTAATGTCTCTTTCATATCCTGGAAATATATTATCAACCAGTAGTGCAATTGTAGGCATATGTCAAAATTTTTCCTACATCAAATAGCCAATCAAACCTCAATTCGGAAGCAAATTTTAAGATTGTGTCTAACACAACCAAAAAAGGCTGCAAATGTCTCCTCACCCTAAACATTTTACCACGCTTTCTGGTAGTATTAGGTTCATGCCTCAGGCAAACACCAAATTTTCACCTTTTTTTAAATTAGTAAAAGAGAGATAAATAACTAGATTGTCACCCATTGCACACAAGAAAAAATACTAATAGTCTGAAGTCCAGAAAAGTTTGAAATAACAAGGGCAACAAGATAAGTATACCAGGGCATTCAATAACTTCTTTGCTAAATCTGATGTAGGATGATGAAGAAATAGTAAGAAACAGAATAATAGTAGACAGAAAGAGAAGAAATCAGAAAGCTGAGAGGGGAAGAAGAGACTGAGAAGAAGAACAAGCCAAGAATGAGTCAAGAGGAAGAAGAAGAGAAATAAAGGGGTTGGGAGGCAATGGTTGCAACATGCACATTCAATTCAATATTCATCATAGTCTATCTTCCAAGTCTGAATACATGCCCTTAAATAGCAAAATAATAAACCCTAACTAAATCCTAGAAAATCTATGGGCTAAGGCCTAGGGCCATTAAAACAAGACCAAATCATAAACATAACATAAGAACCAAACTAGGTCCAAGCCCATTGGTACAAGCCAAAATAAACTAAATAAAACATAGATAAAATAATCCAAAATAAATGTTTAAATAAGGGATGCCCTCATCAAAATCCATACCAGTAAACAAATTAGAGAAAAGTTAGATAATGGTATCTGTACATTTAGAGGCAAAAAAACAAACTTATTGTTGGAATGAAGAAACCTTATTAGATAAGGTTGTTCAAACCAACTCATCAACAAAGAGTAAACTACTTGTCATCATTAGTAAACTTTTGTTTTAAATGCATGTTCCATTCACTTAATAAAAATCAATTTCGTGTTCCAGAAATAAAATAGTAGAGACTATATGCTGAAAAAACAAAAACATAAGGACAACACCTAGATACATCGCTAGGCACTTGCTACAAGTAACTTAGCAGTGTACATGATCTAAGAACTGAAAGTATATTAATCTCCTAATCAAGTTTTTAGCAAACTTACCTTGAGAAAGCAAATCATTCATAGTGTAACTTTTAATCTAACATATAAAATCAATCAAAGCTTTAGGGTTTTAACAAATGGGAAGACGATAAGAACGAAATGAAATGGAAATAACAACACTGGAAATATAACCTAAACAGAAAAATTGAAAGGAAAAAAAACCAGACGTTAAGATTAAAAAGAACAGAGAGAATGCAAAGGCAAATATGTTGTAGTGACCCCTCCAATGTCACAGACATTAGCTCAAAGGAACCCACTCAATCTGCTTCAAAAACTCTGTGAGACAATTTCTTAGCCAAAATGAAGACATAAAACCAGATTAACCACAAAAAATAAACTGAGTACAATTTTGTATGAAAATGGACCAGATTAAACCTTCATAAACTGAATACAATTTTTTTAATAAGTAATAAAATATTTTATTCCCAAAGAAATAGGTATAAGCCCAAGAACACTTACTAAACTGAGTACAATTCAGCCACTGCTTGCATCTATTTATTCATCTTGAGAAGGAAGAGACCAAAGAAATAAATAGCTATAATGTAGCATTATTTGTAAATGTAAAGACATAAACCAAAGCATTAATAGATTAGACATAAACCAAAGCATTAACAGATTAGACATAAACTGAATACAATAATTGGTCCCTTTGAAGTTGATAGTCTTCAATAGGGAAAAAATACTAATAACAATAACTCCATCACAAAAACTGCAATACATCAATAGTAAAAGAAAATTAGACCTAATTAACAATAAATCCATCACTAGTTTTCAATAGCCAATACCACCACAATCCGACCTAATTAACAAACGAAAATCAGAAAAAATGTGCTAGTGATTATTTCAGTAAAATTAGCCAACGACCACTAGATTTTTTATACTATTCAGCTACAATCCCACGCACAAAGACAACTCAAAAATAAATAAATAAAAAACTAGGTAATTTCGTATAGAATTAAAATCCCCAAAAATGAAAATCAAGATTTTGGGTATCGACGAAGGACACGCACCTGCCAAGCGAGACAGAAACGCAACGACGATGGCACGGTATCAACGAAGGTTTTGGGTTTTGGGTATCGACGTGATGGCACGATATTGATGGCACCGTATCAACGGATGGAGAGAGCAACCCTAGGTTGCGATTTCCAGAGATAGTGGAATGGAGAGAGAGGCAAGAGGAATGAAGACTAATCCTAGGTTGCGGTTTCGATTTCGAGAGACAAAGCAACCCTAGGTTGCGATCTCGATTTCGAGAGACAGAGACGAACAAAGAGAGAGACACACTCACCTGCTCGGAGAGCGCGCGCGACGGCACGGTAGTGATACGGCCTGGGAAGGGGCGGCGGCATGGCGTGGGATTGGCGGCAGCACGGCTTGAGCGAGAGAGAAACGGAGTGCGAGCGAGAGAGATTGAGATTGAGAGAGAGAGAGAGAGAGAGAGAGAGAGAGAGAGAGAGAGAGAGAGAGAGAGAGAGAGAGAGAGGAATTAGGGATTGGGGAAGACGATAGTATCGAGGGATTTAAATTTTTTAAAAGACTATTTTCGGCGATTAAAATTCGCCGCAAAGAGGCAAAAAACTCGCAGCAAAAAATCTAAACTAGTAACAATTAAATTAAGTAGATGGAGAATGCCCAACCTTTTGTAGTAATAAATATTACGGCTAAATTAAAACAACCCAAAATGGCTATTTTCTTGTAATGTATATTTTATAATTATATTATTTTTAAAAATTAAAATAAAATGTGTAGTAATGCAAAATATTTATTTGTCATTAGGAGATGTCACTGCAAAAGTAATTTTTACCCATGATTTTGAAATCATGGAATGTGAAGTCATGGCAAAAGTGATTTTGTGCCATGAGATGCTCTCGTGAAAATAATTTTTTTTTACATATTGTAATTCTTTTTTACTTTTTGTGGTAAAACACATTCATAGTAATTGATAAATAAGTCGTTGTAAAAAATTATAAATCAAAATAGAAATTTTTTCATTTGTATAACTTTTATGGCTAAATGATTCTGTGGCAAAAGGTAATTGAACTCGACACAATAATTTTTTTCCTACAATTAATTTAGGTTCTGGTCATTTTTATATCTCATGATAAAAGTTGGTGGCAAAAAATAGTTATATCGCAGTTAAAAGTTTTTTTCCATGAAATATTTTTGACCACGACAAGATCGTGAGAAAAAGTCGATATTTATTTCCTCTAGTCATTTTTGTGGCAAAAGACGACTTATTGCCACGACAGTATGCTGCGGAAAAAAAATTCATGGCAAAAAGTCAAAAATCTTGTAGTGAAAATGGCCCATCCAAAATTAGTTTTCTTGGCTCCAAGTAACGTCCTTTCCTAACTTTACAATGGTGGAATCGATTTTTAATAACGGTAAATTTGATTATATATACACACTCCTTAAGACATATATTATATGGTCGATCGACTTAGAACTAGCTGCATGATGTACATGCTCTATATATTTTTTTAAGAGATATATAATTAACTCCGCGGTTTGAGCTATCCCAAATTGCCACATGTGAACTTTAATTTTATATGTGTGTATGTATATGTAATCATTAATGCATTATGGCAGCCATGTCGTGCGTATAACATCAACCTTAAGACTAGCTAAATTAGAAGTTCGTATAAATTAACCAACTTGTAATTTACTCGTGTATTACGTGTAAGATCAACAAAGCTAGCTAGCGGGGGTACATGACTCAAAAAACGTAATTCGAACTACGTACAATGACAAATGTACAAATGAAAAAGTTTACAAAATGATAATTAAGCTCAATATGCTTCGAGCGATTGTGAGAGACTGGATTGGCAGCAACAAAGATGGAGCTTTGATTGTCCCAAAGAAGAATCGGAGAAGAGGAAGATGTCACCTTGAGATCATTAAGAAGATCACCAAGTGGCCACTTGACTTCGGCAGCGGTGTTGGCTAGTGCCTGATATTCTAATTTACAGCTTGAATGAGACATTGTCAGTTGTTTATTGGAACGCCAAAAGACAAGGTTATCATCAAGATAAATAACATAGCCAGAGATTGACCGACGTGTAACAAGGCAACGGGCCCAATTAACATTCGAGTAGGCAAAAATATCGCAAGAAGAAGATGGAGTGAATGAGAGGCCATACTGCAAGGTTCCCTTGATGTAGCGTAGGATCTGTTTAACAGCCTGGAAGTGACAAAAGGAAGGCTTGTGCATGTACTAACTCATAGCAGAGATAGCATGAGCGAGATACAGTCGAGTGATAGTGAGATATTGAAGAGCACCAACAAAGGACCGATAAAGTGAGGTATCATCAAAATCAAAACCATCGATGGACTGGTGTTAGGAAACGACTATGGGAGTGTTCACAGGCTTACTATCAACCAATTTGGCACACTGCAAAATTTCATGAGCATACTTAGCCTGGCTAAGAAAGAGACCAAAAGAAGTCCAACGTGCTTAAAGACCCAAAAAATAGTTTAATGATCCATGTCGTTGGTGGCGAACTCCTTGGTTAATTTGCCAATAAAAGCATCAAGAAAAACTAATTGTTGTTAATCAGGACAATATCATCAATATATAATAATAGGTAGATTAAATCAACACATTTGGAAAGAACAAGCAGGGACGAGTCGGCCCAACTACAAGAAAACCCAATAGCAAGAAGAAAGGCACTGAACCTATGGAACCAAACTCGTGGAGCTTGTTTGAGCTTATATAAAGCTCGGCGTAGCCTACAAACATGGGAGGGATATCTTAAATCAACATAACCTAGATGCTGCTCCATATAAACTTCCTTTCGAAGAATGCTGCTCAGAAAGGCATTTTCACATCAAGTTGGTGAAGTTGCCAGTGATTAGAAACCGCCAAAGAAAGAACAACTTGAATAGTTGAGACTTTAACAAATAGGCTAAAAATATCATTGAAATCAAGATTTGGTTGTTGAGTGTAACTTTTAGCAACAAGACGGGCCTTGAGACGATCAACAGAACCATTTGCGAGATACTTGATGTAAAAAACTCATTTGGAGCCCACAATATTTTTATTTGACAATCGGGGCACTAAATCCCCAATGTGATTGTGATGCAAGGCTTGAAGCTGCTCATCCATGGCAACAATCCATCCAAGGTGCTTGGCAGTGGACTAGAACCTTTTGGGTTCACGCGTGATGAGTAAGGACTGAAAAAATTGGAATTTAGAGCAGTGCTAGTATGAAGGGCCCAAGTAGAAGGCTTGAAAATTCCAAATTTCGCTCATGTTTGCATCTAGTGAGATTCAAGGAGACTAGTGTTGGAGGAAGATGGGGCCAAAAAGATATTCAGGATTAGACCTGTGGGCTAAGCAAGTGTCAATGAGGATTGTGGCCCATCAATAGCTGGTACCTGCAAAACCGAAGCTGGCACAAAACTACAAGATAAATCAATTGCACATGGGCCACACAAATCCTGGATAGGACTGGGTAGAGAAGGTAAAGAGGGCCCTAATGTGATTGTGTTTCTGGAGGGGTGTAGTGGGCTCTAAAAAAGTAGAAATTGAGGTAATAGGTAATGGCCCAGAGCAAGTGTTATTTTTGTAAGGGTAGCCAAGGTCATCAAAGACGACGTGCCTAGAAATAAACACTTGATTAGAGAGACGATTAAGACATCGAAAACCATGATGAGACATACTATAGACAACTACAATGAGCTAATTTGTGAGGAGCATAAACACGTAAGTAGGGAAAAACAAGACAACCAAAGGGATGAAAATTAGAGTAAGAAGGAGGCTTACCAAACAAAATCTCAAAGGGAGAGCAACCATCAAGAAGAGGCGTTGGCAAGCGGTTAATAGTAAAAGTGGCGGTGCTAAACACGTCAACACAGAATTTAAGAGGGACATGAGAGTGAAAACGCATAGCAAGACCTGTTTCAATTATGTGTCTATGTTTACACTCGGCACATCCATTTTGATATGAAGTATATGGACACGACATTTGATGATGAATTTTCGAGGAAATTTAGTGATTCTGAAATTGATGATTAGTGAATTCAATACCTCCATCACTTGAAAGATCTTGATTTTAGTGAAAATTTGATTTTCAACAAATTTCTGAAATTGTAGAAAAATGTAAAAGAAAACAGATTTATATTTTAGAGGATAGACTGAGAATAATCGTCAATAAATATAACATAATAACGAAATCCAAGATTTGAAGGGATAGGTGACAGTCCCCACAAATCACAATGAACAAGATCCAATACATGAAAAGCGTCGTTTACATTCAGAGAAAAGGAAAGTCTTTTACTTTTAGCAAGCTGACAACTAGAACAAACAGTAGGATTAGGAAGGAAAGAAGTAACACATAGTTGGCGATTTTTATTTGCCATACTTGTTCAGTTGCTGAGAAATAGACCAGAAATCATGGAAAGTAATTAACCGAGGTAGAAGAAGATAAATAAAATATAAATGGTTTGGACAAATAACAAAACTTCTACAAGAGCATGCTTTGGGCTGATCAAGCATCAATTTTATAGCCCAAATTTTGCTATAGCTGCTATCTTTAAGCTGAGCTATAATAATCAGTTTAAAATTACTATTTTAAAGTAAACTGCTGCCTACATCCACAACCTACCGGATTCATGGCATTAATGCAATTTACAAGATAGATCTCAAGATGAATAACTATCTCCATGGATTTACAGAACAAGATCATTCAATTTCAGATGTCCTGTGAAGTTCGATTAAGAATAGTGAATTTGTCAATATCAGATTCCATTTTTCTTCAAGGAGATGCATTGAGTCACCTGAACACAAACTTACTGGTGAGATCACTTGGAAAGGGTGGCCATCAGCTCCTCTTTCAACTGTTCAGCATAACCACCTTGAGTTCGAATGGACAACGTATGCGAATAACCTTGTCATTGTCCATTGAAACATTTGTCTCTTTCGCTACAATCTCTTGTTCCCTAAATGCTTTGATGACTCCATAAATCGGGTGAGCATCCAATGGGCAGCTTATCGTTACAACCGAATCGTCTTGTCTGTCCTGAAAATCAAACTCTTTTGGTGGGAGCTTTTTATGCTTATTTTTTCCCAACTCCTTTTCAGTTTCCGGAACCTTGATCTTCATCTAGAGATCAGTGATATATGTAATAGCATCACATCGTAGATATATTCGGGACAATAGCTCTTAATGCATAGAATCTCTGATTAAGCTTCTCGCGCCTCTGCCTCTCTGCTTCCACATGATTCAATGGTTCTTCTCTCCCATTGGCAGGCTTTCTCCCTCTCTTTCTGGGTTTCCGCTCATCAGGCTGAGATGATGATTCATCCCTAAACATCTCAAAATTATCCTCATCCGACCCACCAAATGAAGCACGAAGCTTCTAGAACACCAGTTTATCTGCTGTGAAAACATCCCCACATACATCAAACAGAGACTATAAAATTGTATTGTTGTTGGGAAATAGTGTTTTTTCCTTTATCCTTAGAAGTTTGCTTGCGTGCTCTTTATTGTACTTTATCATAATGTTTATGAAATGGCATTCTTTGCCCATTTCCATGAGTGAATCCCAATCAATTTTCTAAGCAAAAACTCCACTGAGGCGTTCTCCAAAGTCGGTGATCACTTGAAGTAATCACAGAGCGTGAAATCTCATCTTTCTCATAAGCCATCGGCTTGAATTTGGCAGATGCATGTGACTGGTGAGAGTGCTTTCCAGTTGCAAACCTATGCTTCATTCTTGAATGTTCACAGCCAGTTCACTTAAGGTTGAACCGAAAGGTAAGATTTTTCCGCTTTTCTAAGTCTTGGTCGTCGTTGTTCCTCTGCTTGCTTGAATTGTATACCCCACCGTATTAGCGTAGTTATCGTTTGTGGGCTTTGATTCTGTATTTTATGAGATGTTTGGATTGGTTTTCTTAAATTTGGTTCTTGGAATCAAATAATGTACAATTATTTGATATTTACTAAGTAAGAACTGTGCTTAGTTGTAGATGATAATTCTCTCGCTCTCTTTTATCGGAGTATTAGTTTTATATAAATGATTTTTTTTGGATTTTGGGGGAAGAAAAAACTGTAGGCAGTTTTGAGAGGGAAATATAAATTATACAAGGATTACATTTGAACCTTAAAAACACGCAACCTATCTATGCATTACACATGTTTGATAAATGACCCCTCACTACAGGAAAACAGAGCATTTGGGACTACTTTTATTTCCGGCGGGGTAAATTTCACCACAAAAGGTCTAGTTTACTAATTCGGCTGTTTATTTATGTCAATTAAAAAGAATTTCCAGAATACACTAGTTAATTTGTCTATCAAATCCCCCTTCCCCGCGATATTTTCCCTCTCTTTCTGTGTCTCTCTCGCTCAAGGCTTCGCCCAGTGGTTTTCGGTTGTAGATAGCTTCCGATTGCCCGCACCTAGTTTCTCATCAATTCCCCCTTTCCTGCTATATTTTCCCTCTCTTTCTGTGTCTCTCTCTCGCTCGAGGCTTTGCACAGTAGTTTCCAATTGCCCGCGTTGCCGTCTTCTCCACACATTCTGCCACTACCACGGCGACGTTGCCTCGCCTAGCAGGTGAGTGTCTTTCTCTTTCTCTGTCTCACCGATCATCTCTCTCGTACGTCTATCAGTCTCAGTCTCTATTCGTCTCTGTTCGTTTCCCTCTCTGGTCGTCCCTCTCTCTCTCTAATACTTATCATCTTATGTTAGTTTTCAGTGAATACTATATTATTAGCCTGCTTTTGTACAATGACTATCGATTTTAGCATATTTGGAAAAAAAAAATTATGTTAGGGTTTGATGAAAACAGAGGATTAGGGTCATGATATGTGGAATGTGTCTTCCTTATTTTGATTTGGATTAGGATTTCAGAACTGATAACTCTCTGTAGAGCTCTGTTTCTCTTTTGATTTGGATTTTTTAAAGAATTTCTTTATCCATTGGGCTGAGAATGACGAGGACAAGCAACAAGAACGTACAAGCCAAGCTGGGTATGTTAAGATTAGGAAAATATTCACGCGTTGATAAGATTTTGCTGATGATATATCATTTATACAGATTGTAGGTCCTATTTTCTTATGCAGATATTACTGGTTTAATAATCCCCTTGGGGGCTAGATTTTTTAGTATTTTGGAGTATTTCCAATTTTAAATACTCCCTATTTGCAAAAGTAAATAAATCATCTATACATTGTTAATTCATAAGCGAAGTTGGTTTGCTTTAATCTTATTGTGGCATGGTGGGTATGATCCATTCTTATCCAACAAAAATGCAAGGAAGTTCTGCCTTGTTACATATTAGTTGTTACTTAAATGACTTATGGAAGTAAATGAATGTTTGTCAGCATTAGTTTCTCCTGATGTTCTCAACTGTAGGGGCTAGAAGTAGCCTAATGACTCCGGAAAAATCTAACCTTGTATGTGCTTTTTGTTTTTGTTTTCTATTAATGCAGCGCACTCATCGACTTAGTCCATTTTTCATCCCACGAATGTTGATCAACATGGCATCTGGTCATGTGAGCATGAAATATGGATTCCAGGTGTGCAAACAACTTTGATAATAGAGATATATTATTTCATCCCACGAATATCAATAAACATGGCATTCTCTTATCATGTTGGTCCATTTCTGCTTCTCTCCAATTTCTCTAACCAGTGATATTCATTTTCTTCCATAACTGAATAAAATATATCATTATATACGATCTTGTTTCTGAGTATAGGGACCAAACCATGCCACAGTGACTACTTGTGCCACTGGGGCACATTCTATTGGAGATGCTGCAAGGATGATTCAATTTAGAGATTTGGATGTCATGTTGGCTGGAGGCACAGAGTCTAGCATTGATGCTTTATCATTAGCGGGATTTTGTAGGTGATTACTATATTAAATATTATGTCTTCCTAAACCTACCCAGCTCGGAAAGTTCTTCCATGTTTGTGGTTTTGTTAGAATAATAAGGCTGCAGATGAAGACAGTATATAAACCCTCAACCTTTTTTTCCCTTTACTTGACATTTGAGCCCCATGAATTTATTTGAAAATAAAATGAGGGCTTTATTCTGGCCTAGAAAGGACTGTTAATTCTGTTTTTTTTTCTGGCATTTAAGTAATACTATTTTATTTTCACTTTTCTTTTTCAATTCCAGGTCAAGTGCTTTGACTACAAAGTACAATTCTTCCCCTCAGGAAGCTTCCCGACCTTTTGATTGTGGTCGAGATGGGTTTGTGTAAGCAGTTACTTAGCAGACCTGATGTTCAAATATGTGCTTTTAGTGTTTTATTTTTGTTTCATTTAGCTATTAGCTATTATATTGATCCCAGGATAGGAGAAGGATCTGGAGTCTTGGTATTGGAAGTGAGTTGAACCATCTACTCTTAAACTATCTAATGTTTCCTTTGTTTTGATAGCTGATGATGAGTCCCTCTTAATGTCTTCAAATGTTGTAGTAGAAAGTTAGTATTGTGAGCCAAGCCCTGATATTAAACAGGCTAATACATGAGCTGAGGTTGCAAGGTAAGCCATCATCATTTTCTTAGGTTCCAAATTTTCAACTTTATAATACTTTATAATATGGTCAAAGTCTTGTTCTTCCATGTGGCATGAAATGACTATATATTCGTGTGATAGAAGCTTGTCATCGGTGATAAATATATGCCATCTGATCTTTTACCATATCTTGAAATGACATTTGACCAAATATTGAAGTCTCCCAATGATGCTTAAGACGCGTGCATGCGTACCTACCATCAACGTTAACTCCAAAAGAAGACAACAAGAAATGATCCTCCCTTGGGTTATGACTATTTTTTTTTCATGTATCTTTCATATATTTTTTTACATGCTTGTCTATTTCTAGGTGAATTGGATTCTTTATTTGGGTCTTTTTACTTTTTTGTTTTGATATATACCGAAAATTGTTTTTCATATATCTTTTGCTTCTTTTTCTAGAAAACATGTGACTAATTCATATATCCTTATCTATGATTTTTCTACTTCCTTTCAGGTCTATTTATATTAATCCATTTTTTTTAATTATGCAGAAAGTTGCTTTTTGATATGATGAATGAACTTCCAACAATCTTTGAAATAGTGAGGGATACATAGATGTCTCTGTTGTTGCAAATTTAGCCCTTCGCTACAGTTTCTATTTTGTGTTTCATTAGTGGGGCAGAATATGGATGGCAGAGCTGAAGAACGAAGGAAGGAGGCTTTGAATTTGGATGATTTTTTTATTTTACTCTTCCAGTTTGGTATAATACTTTTGGAATAAAGAATCCTGGCATTTACCTTTTTCTCCCCTTTCGAAGACTAGTAGTTGAAGTTTCTCTAATTTTATCAGTCAAGCATAGTTTTGAAGCAGCTTGAAGAACATAATGATTGCACATTAATTTTTTTCTTCTGCAGAGAATATGCTTATATGCATCCTTGTTTCTCATTTACATGATTTGTGTTGTTCGAATTCAAATATGTACGTTGAGGATATTTGAATGAAATTGATAACATGTGTTGGCAAGTAAATATGAATTTCTCCTAATTTAGCATTTTTTTAATTTATTACTAAGTAACTATCATAAAAGAGATCAAAATCAGGGAAAAAAAACAATCACATACAACAAAACGAAAAAAAAAAAAATCGGCACAGGGCAAAGCATCAGTTTTTAAACGAGCTTTTTGTGACAGAATTTTTGGTTATTTGCGGCAAAAATTGGTCGCCGCAAAAGGTATATATTACTGTCACTTATAAATATAGCCGGAAACATCTGTTCTTGGCTCATTATCAGCGGCTATTCCTGGGCGACAAAGTTTAGCCGGAACAAATCAATTCCGGCGATTTTTATACTATTTTTGGCGACTTTTAGTCGCGGAAAATAGTCTTAATTTTTTGTAGTGCCTATTGTATAACCATTGGAGAGAATTTAATTGCGTCATTTTGAACGTGATTTCAAGTTGTGGACTTTGTAATTGAATTTTTGTTTACAAGAAAATGATTATTTGGATATTACTATGAAAAACTCCTCTTATTTAAGTCTGATATAAGCATGCGTGAATACATTGCTTTAGTGACGACTTTATTTTGTTTTTGAATACTGCATGCTAGGAGATGGGTTCAGTTTATTCAAAACCGTAAATTTAGGTTTAAAATATTATATCTTTAGAAGTGATTTTTTTGTTAAGTAAACTTATCTTTAGCAGTGATGAATGTGAAAAAGATCTTAACTTTTTCTTAATCCACTGTCATTTGGTTCCTTTGAAGGCCGGCTTTGAATGTTTTATGTTAGCTAATTATTGAATATTAATTTTATACTTTTCTTTGCATGTTTGGATTTCCAGGAGTTTAGATTTTCTATTCTTCATTTCATTTTAAAGTTGGTCGGTTGGTTTGCCTTAACATTATAAATGCAGTTAAGAGTATTTTGTAATTTATCTATTGATAATTTGATATATTATTTTTAGTGATTATTCCGAAAACTTTTTTTTCCTTTAAATTAAAAAATATGATTTATCATTAGTTGTCATCATAGGTAAGATTAGGATTTTATTATAATCTCTACATAATTTTTTCTTATATATTTTAAAAATATCAAAGAATGTAAATTCAAATATTATAAATTAAGTATTGATAAATCAATGTAAGTTTTTGTTATAGTCAGATCTAACCACCACCAACATAGAAGTACCATTTTTTCTTATTATAATTATATTTTCCTGCGGACAGATATCTGCTTAGACAACCATAGCGTCAATTTGAACTAAGTTTATTTAGGAGTTTTGCATACGACTCCTGGATGGTACCCTCTCTCCTTACTTCAAATCACAGTCAATACCAGACTTTGTGAGTGTTTCTATTTTTATATTTTATTTTAATTTTGAGACATATGTATGGACAATAAAATTTCAAATATTTGTTTAATGTTTTTTTTTATAGGTAAAAAAAAAACATTAAACAAATATTTGTTTAATGTTGTTTCTATCTACTACAAATGATGGTGATCTTCAGAATTTCTTTGCAATTTTGAAAATTGTAGAAGGATGCAAGCATCAAGATCATTGTAGGAAAGACATTTGATGACTTGGTTTTGAGCAGTCCCAAGAATGTTCTTCTAGAGGTTTGACATTTTTGTGCCTTTCAATTACTATTTTTCCTTTGCTCAAGACATCTAAGTCCATTGTTTTAATTGAAAATAAAGTTCTGTTGGAAATAATCATTCTTATAAACAGATTATAAAATCATAAACAGAAAGTTATACGCGTACTGTTAGTTAAATCATGTTTATTTGTGATTCATAATCAAGAGTCATGATCCTGCTCAAAATTTATGTAAAATAAAAGTTAGCATACCTTCGGCCGATATGCAATAAATAGAACTTTATCTCCAAAATTTGTTTGAGTAACTTGATCTTCTTTCACCTTACTCCTTTGTTTCTATGTTCGTGATAAGAAACCTCACAAACTTTGCTTAAGTGGAGAGAGGAAGTAAAACCTCTTTATATGAGTGATGGAGTACCTCTAGTTGATCAATTAAATTAAAATTCTTTGGGTCAGTTTCATTGTTCAAATTCCCTAAACCCATCCCGATCATATAGAAGATAAATCCATGCAGATTCATTGGATGGTTCTTCTACTACATTAGTCCCTTGAAACACCATTTCATCCGATTCACCATACTTCAACATTATCACTTTTGTCCCTTGACTCTTTCCCACATCTCCAATGAAGTTGAAAAAGTATGGTGGCTCTTCTAGAAAATCTTTAGTGAAGACTCCACTCAACCGCCTGCAAACAACGTAGACAATATCTCTTTAATTTCAATCACAAGCTTGGCAATATTCCTCCCATTTTGCAAATAGTAAATCTCATTGCACAACTTCAACTTCTAATACATGTAGTTGTGAAATAATTAAAACATTTAAAATACCATTTTATCTTCTTTTAAAAAATAAAAGTGTGAAAGATATGGAGTTAAATGGTAAAAGACAAGTTTTGGGCCTTGGATTTTGGTCTATTATCCATGTTTAATTTATGTGAATATATCCAAGAATATGAGTTCAGATTTTGAATAAATCTATATAAGTTCTCCCTATTGATTGCGGGTAATTGAGCACAATCTGTTTGATGATATAACTCAATTAAATGTCTTACAAAATGTTTTTGTAGTGCCTATTGTATAACCATTGGAGAGAATTTAATTGCGTCATTTTGAACGTGATTTCAAGTTGTGGACTTTGTAATTGAATTTTTGTTTACAAGAAAATGATTATTTGGATATTACTATGAAAAACTCCTCTTATTTAAGTCTGATATAAGCATGCGTGAATACATTGCTTTAGTGACGACTTTATTTTGTTTTTGAATACTGCATGCTAGGAGATGGGTTCAGTTTATTCAAAACCGTAAATTTAGGTTTAAAATATTATATCTTTAGAAGTGATTTTTTTGTTAAGTAAACTTATCTTTAGCAGTGATGAATGTGAAAAAGATCTTAACTTTTTCTTAATCCACTGTCATTTGGTTCCTTTGAAGGCCGGCTTTGAATGTTTTATGTTAGCTAATTATTGAATATTAATTTTATACTTTTCTTTGCATGTTTGGATTTCCAGGAGTTTAGATTTTCTATTCTTCATTTCATTTTAAAGTTGGTCGGTTGGTTTGCCTTAACATTATAAATGCAGTTAAGAGTATTTTGTAATTTATCTATTGATAATTTGATATATTATTTTTAGTGATTATTCCGAAAACTTTTTTTTCCTTTAAATTAAAAAATATGATTTATCATTAGTTGTCATCATAGGTAAGATTAGGATTTTATTATAATCTCTACATAATTTTTTCTTATATATTTTAAAAATATCAAAGAATGTAAATTCAAATATTATAAATTAAGTATTGATAAATCAATGTAAGTTTTTGTTATAGTCAGATCTAACCACCACCAACATAGAAGTACCATTTTTTCTTATTATAATTATATTTTCCTGCGGACAGATATCTGCTTAGACAACCATAGCGTCAATTTGAACTAAGTTTATTTAGGAGTTTTGCATACGACTCCTGGATGGTACCCTCTCTCCTTACTTCAAATCACAGTCAATACCAGACTTTGTGAGTGTTTCTATTTTTATATTTTATTTTAATTTTGAGACATATGTATGGACAATAAAATTTCAAATATTTGTTTAATGTTTTTTTTTATAGGTAAAAAAAAAACATTAAACAAATATTTGTTTAATGTTGTTTCTATCTACTACAAATGATGGTGATCTTCAGAATTTCTTTGCAATTTTGAAAATTGTAGAAGGATGCAAGCATCAAGATCATTGTAGGAAAGACATTTGATGACTTGGTTTTGAGCAGTCCCAAGAATGTTCTTCTAGAGGTTTGACATTTTTGTGCCTTTCAATTACTATTTTTCCTTTGCTCAAGACATCTAAGTCCATTGTTTTAATTGAAAATAAAGTTCTGTTGGAAATAATCATTCTTATAAACAGATTATAAAATCATAAACAGAAAGTTATACGCGTACTGTTAGTTAAATCATGTTTATTTGTGATTCATAATCAAGAGTCATGATCCTGCTCAAAATTTATGTAAAATAAAAGTTAGCATACCTTCGGCCGATATGCAATAAATAGAACTTTATCTCCAAAATTTGTTTGAGTAACTTGATCTTCTTTCACCTTACTCCTTTGTTTCTATGTTCGTGATAAGAAACCTCACAAACTTTGCTTAAGTGGAGAGAGGAAGTAAAACCTCTTTATATGAGTGATGGAGTACCTCTAGTTGATCAATTAAATTAAAATTCTTTGGGTCAGTTTCATTGTTCAAATTCCCTAAACCCATCCCGATCATATAGAAGATAAATCCATGCAGATTCATTGGATGGTTCTTCTACTACATTAGTCCCTTGAAACACCATTTCATCCGATTCACCATACTTCAACATTATCACTTTTGTCCCTTGACTCTTTCCCACATCTCCAATGAAGTTGAAAAAGTATGGTGGCTCTTCTAGAAAATCTTTAGTGAAGACTCCACTCAACCGCCTGCAAACAACGTAGACAATATCTCTTTAATTTCAATCACAAGCTTGGCAATATTCCTCCCATTTTGCAAATAGTAAATCTCATTGCACAACTTCAACTTCTAATACATGTAGTTGTGAAATAATTAAAACATTTAAAATACCATTTTATCTTCTTTTAAAAAATAAAAGTGTGAAAGATATGGAGTTAAATGGTAAAAGACAAGTTTTGGGCCTTGGATTTTGGTCTATTATCCATGTTTAATTTATGTGAATATATCCAAGAATATGAGTTCAGATTTTGAATAAATCTATATAAGTTCTCCCTATTGATTGCGGGTAATTGAGCACAATCTGTTTGATGATATAACTCAATTAAATGTCTTACAAAATGTTTGCATATTTCTTGATATAGAACTTGCTGAGGAGGATATATCAACAAGTGCATCACTAGAATGGGGTTTGAGGAAAATGAATCTTGTGTATGCTTAATTGATTGCAATGTTAATTTTGGTTTATTTCATTCTCAAATTTGACAATAATGAAGTTTCTATATTTCGACTAAATTTTGACAAACACAAATTATGTTCATAAATGGATAAATGTTTTTTATAAAAAAAAAATATATATATATATATATAGATAACTATTGAATTGTGTTAAGGGTATTTTATATATAGTTTAATATTTTTTACTCACATACGTGCTTATTCACTTAAATAAACTAATGCATGCTTCATTTTAAATAGACATACATTTTCTTTTTAACATTTATCACGTATTTATATATTGACCAATTTTTATAATTTTTAATTTTGAATAGTGTAATAGACCAATATGTATAGTTTATGCGTATCAAAATATATAAACAACCCATTTAGTATGCCTATAGATTACTCGGAGTAGGATATGGCGAGCGAAACCGATGCATCAGGAGACCCAATGTTTTGTTACGGTTTTAATCTTTTTGGGCATTCTTATAGCTTCAATGTTGCTGGATTTAGTTCAGTTTGGTGTACGTTCGGGTTGTTAAAGCTTCATAATGGGAATAAATTAAGCTTATTGTTGCTTTTGTATTCCAACGCAGGAAAAAATATTCAGTTGATAAAGAGTGCTGGAGTCAAGTTCTGCTACTTGAGTTGCATTGTTACTTAGTCTATGTCGTGATTGGTATGATAATTTGCTTTATTGCCCGTACATATCCATTGGAAATTTCTCCTGAATTCAAAAACAATTATTTTTAATTTAATTTTACTTAAAGATTAGGTAAGTGTTTTTTTACAATTATTATGTAATTTTTTTAAAAAAATTAAGAATAAATAAATAATAATAATGAATTTTTAAAAAAAATACACTATTCGGGATAAATTTGGGCTAGCACCGCTCTTTATATATATATATATATTTGATATATATTTAATTAATAGTTGTCATAGTGATTATGTATAATGAAATATTTAAATATAAAATTCAGCATAAATAATAGTCTGTGCATTGTGCGGGTTATAGGCTTGTATATATTAAAATTATATATATTCATGACAGTTCAATTTACTAGGATAAAAATTTATAGGCGCAAGCTCCAAGTTTAATTTTTAGTTTAATTTGGCTAATCAGTAGTGTTCAAGTTAATTTATATGTAAAGCAAGTTAATAATTAGCATACAATATAGGAAATAGACCACATTTATTTCAATGGACTTTAAAAATCGAAAAATTTCTTTAAAACAGAAATTTACAAATTCATATTATAAATTAATGGGCACGTACTACACTAGCTAGCTATAGCCTCTACTATATAACTAAGGGCCAAGGCAACACATTCAATAGTGCTAGCTAGCTCTCAGGTTATATATAAAGATATATAATTGTATGGTTACAATATTTAATTGATTGCGTAGATTTACGTACCGATAAAATTAGTAGTATATATAGTTACAGCTTAGCGAGTCTTTTGGAGCATTTTGAAACAAATAAAGCAAATGGTGCTTGCCAATATTGGACTTTGATCATCAGCAAACCACTATAAAGTCATTGACTTGGTGGCTCGGTCATCATGTTAAGTTTTAAATCTTATCTGATTATGGCCGGAGATGTGCATGTTGGCGCACTTTCTCTCTATATATATAATTACTACTTGAAATTGATAATTATTCATTAATATTTAATTCAAACATGAGCATCCTCTTAGTAACAATCTGATTAGTGTATCGAAGATCAGAGAGCTGATGATGATCATGAGATCACGGCCGAGACGACTTGTCTCAACGATTCTAAGTGCATGGTCAGCTGTACGCGGTTATATGATCTAGCTAGTTAAACGAAAACAAAGCAAGCAACGCACATCTTCATTTATGATATTTTCAATTAATGGAACGTCCTCAAAGCTGAATGGGAGGACCATTATGGTCCTCCCAAAGGATCAAGAAGCTTTAATTATCTCAAAACATTTTACACCATCTATGTATATATATTTTCGAACGAGTTAACGTTGGCGTGAAAGGGGGAGGACCATTATGAAATAACCCAGAAGATCGATCCAGTACTACTAGCTAGGTCAAATCTTAAAGATCATGTGTAGATCAAGTGAGTCAACTTAACAAGAGTAGTACTAGCTACCGCATCGATCTGACAGTAGGTAATTTAATAATTAACGTTAAAGCTTGGAATAAAGAGATTTTGTAACTTGAGAAGACTCTTTCATAGCTAGGTTTTTGGGGATGAATCCATTGAACAGACCATCTGCAATATTTAAGGATCTGAAAAGGGAGATATCGATAAGCTTGCAAATTATATATAGATGTCAGTGGAAACTAACGATTATTAATGTTTAATGTTGTATTATCATCTTGATGATCATGAGCAAGATTAACCGGCCCTTTTGGTTTTGAATTTTTTTTAAAAGCGCAAAGGTTTGGAAGAGTATATTTTATTTTGGAAGAAGAATATGAATCACGCGTCATCAAGTATTCTTACAACAATATGTAACATTATAAACAAGCTTTGTTGAATTATAATATAATGCTATAAGATGATCAGGTTATTATATTTATATTATATAGATGGGGACTAGCTAGCTAATGTTCCCAATATGTTAGGGATCATTCCAATTCTTTCTCAACAATTTGTGGGTAATGGAGTTTATATCTATATTATTTGGACAACAAACGTTTTACAAGTAATTAGAGGCAGCCAGCCAACGTCGAAACCAATGGCTAGCACAATTATTTTACATACTAATATATTTATTACATAAACCAAGTACCAATTAAGTAATAGTGGCAGCCTGGTGGAAATGCATTGAGTAGTTTAAGGCATTGAAATGGGCTAGCTAGATAGCTATCCAATTCGAGGAACTTGAGAAACAACACCACTCTCATTAACAAAAACCCAGACCCTGTCACACCTAATGTCCGCAGTCACCGGCGACCCTTCCAGCAGCACGATTGCATGCACGTTGCTATTTTCTGCTTCTATCTTTTCTGCTGCAACCTCCCCATTTGCTCCAAGCAGCTCCGGCCATGAGTTCTTACCTACAATTATTTCTTATATTATAATATCGATCTTTAATTCTTTTGAGTACTCATGAAAGAAAACCCAATCCAACAACAATTAATCCAAAATAAGCCCATCCGAAAATAACAACTAAAGAAAATAAAATTCAACACATTAATTTAAGTACTAACTTAATAAAATAACGAAATTAAATTCAAACATTAAACAGCTAAATGCACCACAACCAAAATAATAAAAGAAAATGAATTAACGAAATATTTAAATATAGAATTAACTAAAAGATAATATTCAACAAACTAATAACTCTAATATTAATTTAAACAAATAATACATGAAAATACAAATCGATAAAATAACGGACCTCACAATAAAACTTACCAGCTTGACATTCTATTAATAATGCCATAGTACGTACGTACACCTTTTTTATTGATCTTTCTCCTTCTGTGTAATATATATGCGATAGATGTTTGAGTGAGGTCTTCCTGATTGGATGGGGTATATATAGATGTACATAGATTCCAGTGGTTTGTTATATAAGTTTCCAAAGCTTCTTTTTTCTTTTTTCTTTTTTCTTTTTTCTTTTTTCTTAGCATGTTTTAGTGAATTTACACGTTGAAAAGGCCTAAAGACAAAAAGACAAATAATCCGAAATCAAAGAGACGTGAAGAAATCAATTTGTGTGTATAGATATATAGATATATATATATATATATAATATGCAAGCGTAGAATATTATTTAGTCCACACGATCATTTACACCTTGTCTGTGCGCGCGTGTATATTTATTTAGGCCACATAATCATTTACATCTTGTGTGTGCGCGCGTGTATATATATATATATATATATATTGCTGGTGGCTAATCATTTTATCTTAATCTCATGCGGAAGAATTCCTCTTCCTTTTCTAGCTCTTTGTGTTTCTTTTCCTGGATAATTTATCGCACTTTCATAATCATGTCTTTAACTAATCTCTTTCGTACCAGAATATAAATATATATATATATATATATATATATATCTCAAAGTGAGGATGATACTATTTTCTCATATTCTTATAAAAATTTAAAATGTAGTTCAGCAAACCAATAAATCTTTAGAACTGAGTTTTATCAAGGATAATATCAGAAAATTTATCAGTAAATTCAATAGCCTTTTGGATTTGCTTGATTTTACCTTCAGAGATGTTATAACTAAGGAATCTAATCTTGGTTTAAAATAAATTAATCTTTTTAGCTGAAATCACTAGACCATTATGTCGGATGATATCAAGAAAAGCCAACAAATATTTCCAATGATCATCAATAGATTTTGAGAAAATTAAAACATCATCAATGTAAACAATAGTAAAATGAGTGAAACGATTGAAAATATCATTCATGATGTTCTGGAATTTACTATGAGCATTTTTGAGTCCATATGGCATCACATTCCACTCATAGTGATCAAAATGAGTATTAAAAATAGTCTTGTATCGATCAGACTCTCTAATTTGAATCTGTCAAAATCTAAACTTAAGGTCAAATTTAGAAAAAATAACTGCTATCACTAAACCTATGAATTAAGTCATTTTTATTGAGAATATGGTAATTAATCTATTCCAATACTTTGTTCGAGGATTTATATTTTATGGAATAACATTGCTTTTCTTGACCAGTCTCCGTAAACTGACAATTAATATACATGTAAAACGAGCCTGCAGGTGCGTGGAACAAAAATTTTATGAATTTAGACACGATTATTTAAGTATTTCAAATGGCCAAAAATTAACTGATGCTATATTTATATATAAGCTGGCCGGTGGCCGAATATTTTCTGTTATATATATATATATATTGATATAAAAAGTAAGATGCCTTTTCCATGCCTTAGCTAGCTCTCTCCTATTCAGTGCATACTTTTCAAATTTTCTTTTAATCTATAATAAGATACACACGCATATATGCTCAAACAATTTGTAGATATATATATGTATATATATATATATATGTATATATGCTTTGTCAGGGCCAGCTAGCTAGCATTAGTTGAGCTGGTTTAAAGTATATCACGGGCTTAATCGGTATGTTTTTATGTAGAACTTTTTTTCCTAGTTATAAAAGTAATTATACACTACAAGAGAATGAGTTTTTTGAGATAAATCCATTTATCTTAAAAATTTTATTTTTTTGTCTCAAAATAATTTTAGAGACAAAAAAAAATTTGTCTCAAATTTGTTTGAAAAAACCTGTCTCAAAAAATTTTTAGGGATGAAATTAGCCAGAACTAGTCGATTATGTTAGAATTGGTTTTTTTTGAGACGAACGATTTTCATCTTTAAAACACATTCGAATGTAACCCGAAAGTCCGAACTTAGAGTTACCGTTCGAACATATCAAAACTTTCATTCGAAGTAATTAGGACATTTGATCTTGTTCGAACTAACAGGGTGCTCAGTTCAAATAAAATAAAATATCTAGTTCAAACATAGTAGTATTTAATGTATTAGTTCGAATAGAACAAATTTCTAGTTCGAACATAGTAATTTGTGTTCGAACTTGTATGATAATATTTAAACCCCATAGAAAATTTTCCGTTCGAATAGATTATTTGCAGTTCGAATGAATATTGATTGTTCGAATAGAGGTATTACATTTTTTGTTTGAATAGTATAATCATACAGATTCACATTTAAATAAAAATATCATATTAATATTATAAACATGTAATTTAAGCATCACAGTTGTTCAAATATTCAAATGTTTTACAATAAAATAATAAAAAGCAAATTAAAGAAACAAAATAAGTTTTAAGACTATGGTGGTAGCATAGAATTATGGGACACTATTGACTGTCATTATTCAAGCATTTCTTGGTTGTTCAATTATAGTCTCTTATGCATGTTATCTTCTAATCTCGCCTCCAAATCACTACATTATCTAATCGGGTCAACAACTCTTTTTTCTTGGACCTCAATCGTTCTATTTCAAGTTGTGTTTTCTCTAATTCCTTAGTCTTGTTATCATTCAATTTGTCTTTAGAAGTGAATGAAGATGGCTTCACGCAACGTCTTAAGCCTCTCAAATATCCAAAACATGATCCAAGAACATGAGAAATAATTTGAGTATCATTGAGTGATGATTCATTAGATGGATCCACGATAGTTTCCTTAAGAGATATCATATTTTTCTAAAAATGATATAAAGTTAGTATAAGTAACAAAAATATTGTATTAAGCTTGAATTAAATAAACATTAGTTTATATAATTTGTCTCTACTTCAAGATTGGTCCAAGTACCATCATGATTTTTATGTGCTTTAGCATACAATTGAATCAGATCATAGTCAGAAGGACTTTCTTTCTGCTACCAAAGGAAAACCTATATTAGAACTTAAATGAAAAAATGTATATTTTAATAATCAACAGAAAATAGAATGACTGACCATTTGTTTAAACAAATGATGAAAAGATCGAGAATCCACATGATGATGTATTGTTAAATTTGATCTATGTGTTTTGTTTACAGTACTCTGTTGCTAAAAACAAAAGATTATAAGTATATATTTAATATATCTATCATATACAATTAAAAAAAGATAGCAACAAAATGACCTGATAAACAGTTAAACATTTCACAAATTTTCTCCCACTCGTTTGGTGAGATTGCTTGGAATGGATTTTGGCGTGCCTTTGTCGCAATACTGAACTTCTTATAATGTGCATGACATCGCCCTTTATACCTCTGAAATGCATTCTACATCAGTTTTTCAATCGATAGTCGATCCTCTCGTCGGCCAAAATCAAGATCAAATTCATCTTTTAAAAACTTACAAACAATTAGTATAAATACAACAAAGCTTTAAAATAACATTTTATACTTGGTTTTTTGGTATGTAGTTCATTACCAGACAATGATTTTTGATATGATCTTTCACGTCTTGAGGAATATTAGCCCAAGAATATGTAGCCATCGGTGCAGATGTGCGAGTGCGAGTACCAAGATAAATAGCAAGCCAAGATGCTGAATCTCCAGAGCCACTAGTGTGACAATCAGAAGTATCTACTTTAATTTTACCCACTTTTCGTACATTCTCTGTACAGACTCCCGCTGGCTTAAAATATATGTACAGTAATTAAAATACATTTTAGTTTTTTTATTTTATTTAAAAGTAATACAGTCATATCGAGTATTAAATTTGATATATAATTTGATAATATACTTTGTTCTGGGTATGGTGATGTGGGCTCACTATTGATGGCAGGTGAATCACATGGGGAGTCGGCAATGGGTAGGGATGGCGCACGTGTTATTTTGCGTTTAGAAGGCATATCTGTATGAAATTAGAATAAATTATAATATACACAAATATTGCATATATTTATAAGAATGATACTTACAAATATATTAGATTTATTCACTACTAGTTTTGTTGGACCAGTCATCGTCATCCTTACTAGAAACTTCGGTAGATTCATGCTCTTTCAACATTTCAATCTCAATTACTTCTACGCAATGGAACCATGTCATATTGACTTAGATCAACAAATAAATTGATGTCTGGTTTATTTTCTTGATATGCTTCTTAATTTGTTGGACTATTAAATTCTTTATGTGATTCGTCTGCCTCTGGAATGTAATCATATACATTTCTCGAAGCAAATTTCTCCACCACTCACCATAGGTTCTCATATTCTAGATCATCTAAATAAAATGTGAGACCCTAGATTTTGTATATTTTTACATATTGCTTTTATTGTTATCGTTAACTATTTTAACTTATTTTAATAAATTTTATTAATGGTTTATCTTACTTATTTTATTGCGGGTTATGTTGTTTTATTTGTAATTGATGTTGATTGTTTGTGAGATCTTTAATTTTAGTACTTTTAGTTATTTAATTGTTATTATCGGTTTCATCATTTGAATTGTTATCGATATCATTTTTGGTTTAGTGGTTTTAGTTTAATGTTGTTACAAGTTTTTGTGAGATTCCTTAATTATAATGTTTCTAATAATTTTATTTGATCGTTAATATTAGCCTTTTCATTTGAATGGTTAGCATTATTATTTTATTAGTTTAATTGTTGTAATTTTATTATAGTCTAATTGGTTGTATTTTATTTTTATCTAATGAGCATTTTGTATTATTGGATCTCTTATTTTAAGTGTATTATTAATATTAGAGCTATTAGTTTGCTATTATTATCTTTTAATTATTTTTATGATTAGATGTTGAGTTAATTTAATTTCTCTTATTATTTTATTGTGATGCATTTATTTTCATACTTGAATTTAATCTCTCTATTTTATTATGTTAATTTTTAATTTAACGTGTTGAATTTTATTTTCCTTAGTTATTGATTTTCGAATTTGGGCTGATTTAGTTCATTTATTTGGGTCTCTGGCATTTGTATAAGTTTATCTTTGGACCATTTGATAGCCCGGCCCGTGAGGTGTGAACCCAGCCCCTCCTAGTGTCAAAACAGTGTCGTTTGGTGTCGAGATTAAGGTCCAGTTTAGATTCGAAATCCATCTTAACTCATCTCAATTTATCTCTATTTCATCATTATATTTTTTTAATTTTTTATATAAAACACAAATTTTTATACATATTTTTTAAATTTTAATATTTTTTTTAATCTCAATTCAATTTTTTTAATTTTAAACTAATAATAATATTAAAAAAAATTAAACCCATCTCATCCCATCTCTAATCTCTAAATTCAAACGGATCAAAATTAGTTTGTTGGCCCCTTCGATGGAGTACGCGGAAGCTGCTTCTCCCTTGTCGTCTTTCGTTCTGTTCTTTCTTTTTGCGTTCTTCTCCCTCTAGTTTTGTCCCTATAGAATCGTGAATCCCCAGCTCTGATTTTTGCAGCATTTTTCCTTCTCTTTCAGTCACGCATGGTTTTTTAGATGCATAGGACATTTTCGAATAACTTCCCGTTGTTTTCATCGCAAATCCGTGCTTCACATGCTGGTACCCATCTCAAACCCGTGAGTCAAGCCCCTGTTTTTCTCTTTTTTTTTTCTTCTGAAAATTTTGAAGAATCTCTTACATGGCAGCTCACCTTTTGTCATTTTAGTAGTTGTTTTCTAACCTTTTGGTTGCCGTTCCCACCGCTTTGCAAAACCCTTGGCAAGCCATTTTACCCGTTTTGTTGTTTAATTTATTTATGTGTTGTTTCTGATTTATTTACGTAATTTTATTTATTTACGTTTAAGCGTTTTAATTATTTTGTTAATAATATTTATTATTTGTATTTGAGTTGTTTTATTTATGATGTTTTATTTACATTGATGCGATGGGCGCGATTTTAGCAACATGTTTTATTTAGAGGCTCAAAGTTACGTTTCGGCATTTTCTCGATCTTGCAGAGTTTTTACTGAACGTATAGTAAGTAACAGTCATTTGTGATTTATGTTTTATTAAATTTATTATTTTTTTATTTATGTGCTAACCTTCTTTGACAGCTTGAAGTGTTAATAAATTAATTAATGATAATAATAAAATTTGGGAGTAGGTTGGTTAGGTCTTGATAACGCCCAAAAAATAACGCGATATGTAATTCAACTTTGGAGTGTCGATTCCACATAGAGACAAATTAAAAGAATAGTACAATAAGAAAGAAACTAAAAAATATATATATTAAATGATTAATGAGAAAAGAAAAATTGATTTTAAATGAAAATTAGAATTAAACTAAAGAATTAACGGAAAAAAGTAATCAAAGTTGACGAACGGTAGAGTGTCGGGAATCCCTTGCATATATCCAATATTTTAATTATTTTTAATTCACTGATAACTTAATTGAGAATTCAATTCCGTAATTCTCAATTGGAAGATAAAAAATTATAAATCAAAAATTAAATCAAATGTAACTTTTTGAAAAATCATTCATCACTTTAAATCACACAAATTGTCATCCACATTGAGAAAACTTAACGACAATAATATACCCAGGGAGCGATATTGAAGCAAAGAATTAAATCAATATAAAAAATCAATAAATCCAAACATAATCAAAGAACAAATTCATTCAATAGAAAAAGTATGACTGAATCTATAAATGAAATAAATTTTAAAATTATTCGGAGAAGAAAATACTAACAATAGCTTGAAAATGATAAAACAAAGAATTTTAATAATTGAAAATCAAATACATGAATTAAAAATAAATTAAAAATATTATTTAGTGTATAAGTTTATCTCTAAACTTACTCAAGAATTTAGTTATCTATGCACGTTATGGACAACATAAATTTCAAGAAAACCAACAAAGGAAACGGCCTTCGTTCGTTTTTGTTTTTTTTCCTCCTTTTCCTCTATTTCCCCGCGGCGCTGCTCATATGTCTATATATATATATATATATATATATATATATATATATATATCTTTCCAATGAGATGTCGTGTAGCATAATGTCGAGTTGTCGTGCCCTTGTTGAACTCCTCTATGCATATGGCCTCTGGGTCTACATGCGGCTAATTTGCTGAAATAATGAGAGTCCAATCCAGTATCATGTTGCCGTGTATTCAAATAGCATGAATAAATCTGCTTGATGAAGGCCCATATAAAGTTTTGAAGTAATGGGCCATCCAAAGTGTGGAAGCCCAAGTAGCTCATTGATTTTGAAATATTTTTTGCCTTCTTCAACTACATCTAAGAAGAAAAAATAATAAAAAATAAAAAATAATATAACGAATAAAAATAAAAATAAAAAACAAATAATGCTTAAAAATATCTCAATATAAATAGAAATCTAATTAAATAAAATAAGTAAAATCTAATTATTTATATTTCATTCTTTATAATTTAATCCAATATTAAGATATTTAGAGTGCATTTTCGCGCATTCATCAGATCCGAAGGCGTTAAATGGAAGATTGGATCATCCTGTAGTTTGGTTTGGCTATAAATGAATTTTTGGAGATTATCCATTGGATGTATAATTGTTTGGTTTGATGATTCTTACTTGTTGTGTGGTAATATCATGTCATCCAATAACTGCCTATTATGCATATATATTATTTCTTGTTTGATCTGGTTATTTTCATTGTGAGGTGTTTTGAGGATGGGTATTGTTGGGTGGTTTATGGTCTAGTCTGGTCGTAGTGGTAGGTGCGTATGTATCACAACCTTAAATTGAGATGGGACATTATCTCGGTGGAGCTTCTCTAATCACTCGAGAGCGGAATATACTAATGTGATGTCACTTGGGTTGTCACTGGGTGACAACGGGATCGGACGAAATGGTAACCCTCTCGTGCCGACTTCATGGCTCTTCTGTTGGCGAGGGCTAGAAGATGCTTGGTCATGGTACGCGCTACGCACGATAAGTTAGGCATCACCCATTATAAAATCACATGCACGGTCGTTATCCGTGATGTGACGAAAAGAGCCAAGATGTATAAATGGTCCCTAGGGGAAACCTTAGTATACAATTAATAAATAAATTAGAATTGTATTGTGAGCCAGAAACTGGATTTTTGGCGGGTTGTTGATGAGGTCTTTTCTAGGAAATAACGGTTTGGATGCGTTTATTTTTGAAAAAGAATGGTCTGTTGATAAATTCTTTTATGGAAAATGATGGTTTGATAAGATCCTTTATAAAAAATGACGGTTAGTTGTGTTGAATTCCTTTTTGGAAAATGATGTTGGTGTGCTGTGTTTCGCTCTTTTCTGAGAAAATACAGTTTGATGTTCATGTGGGATTACTTTATGGAAAAGAAAGTTTTGAGTGTGGATTTAAATTGCTTGGTTGAAACTTTATGCTTATTGTTGTTTGTGATTATTTGTTTGTGTGTTGACTACTGCTTACTGAGATTCGCATCTCATGTAGTGTATTTGATCCACCTACGATTCCGTTTTATGAAATCGTAATTTTTTATGCAGAGGACGAGGATGAGGCCGAGAAGTAGGCTCTACCGGAAGAGTAGTCCTATGTGATGACAAGAGAGGAATTATTATCCCAGATGATATTGATTATCTTTTATTACAATCTATTCGATGATTGTATAATCTCTACTTTAAGAATTATATTTCAAACTGGTTTGTATTAAATTTTCTAGTATTAGAATGAATGACTTTTTATTTTCTACTTAAGAGTTATTTTTAATTGTCCACCATATGCATATGACTTTTTGTCTTTAATCACTTGTTCTTAGAATGTATTTGAGTATTCGTATATTAGAATATATATATATATATATATATATATATATACCCGAATACTCAACATATTTACTCTTACTTATAAAAAAAAAAGTACGCAAGAAAGAATTTCACTCGACATATTTACGCTCGACATATTTACTCTTACTAATAAACAAAAAGTACACAAGAAATAATTTCGCTCAACTACCCTCAAAGTTCGACCCTCATAGAAAGTTTGCTTAGGCAAACAGCAACTCCCCAATCCCGTAAGCAAATTGTGAGCAACGAACTCTCTTAGACGCGGGAGGCGACGGCGGTAGCTTTTCGAAAAAAGATCTCTTGCTCCCACACACGGCAACAGACATAAAATTTTTTCTTTCTATTCTCTCCCATACGAGATCAATCTACTTGAAACCACTTTATGATAAAGTGGATCCTTCAAAGATCTTTTCTCATTCTTGTTTTATTGTCAGAATTTTAACACCTGATCAATGGGGATAGAATCCGAATACTCTTGGGCATAGTTCCCAGAACTGTGTATCTATTTGCAACATTTTCTCTGAAAAGTCTTTAATATAAGGCAGAGAAACCTCATGTTTTTTTCGATTCCAAAAGGCATTGGGGAGATCGGAACAAATTTCAAAAACGAGTTTTTTATGAAAATCCTCAATCTTTGAATGCATTAATGGCTCAGTCAAATGCTCAGAAATTTTTCTAATTCTTACTTCTTGTTGAAGAGAGAGTAGATGGTGTTCCTTAGCACCGATCAAAGAAATTTTTCCTCTTGAAGTATCAGCTTCAAGTTTGGAAATAAAATTAAATTTGACTTTCTGTCCGAAGGGGTCAGTGGTGATCCCATCTTTTTCAGTCAAGAAATGGCAAATAGAATTGATAAAAGGCATCCCTAAAATGACATCCCAAGTCATGTTTTTGACTAGGACGGACGGGATACGAAAACACACATTGTCTTGACAGACATGGGCGTCATTTAGCTCATAGTTGATTTTCATCTTTGAACCATTAGCCGCTGATAGTCTTTCAGTAGACTTTTCAAAATACTTGGTTGGAACCAGGCCTTCACGGATACAATTAAGATCCGATCCAGAATCAATCAAAGCAATCACAGAGAACTCAAATTCTCTACAAACAATAATTTTGACTTCCGCATACCATTTAATAGGCATGGATTGTCTTATCAAGCAAACAGCTTTAAGACTGTCTGAGGGCTCATCATAATCAGAAACTTTTGTTTCTTCATTATCGGAAGGATCTTGATCAAGAGCATGCTCAATTTTAAGAGTAATAAAATGTTGTTTTAAACTTGAATTTTCAAGTTTAAGATTATTAACCTCAGATTTGAGTTCAACAATCTCTTGCTTGATAATTCCGATTTCATGCTGTAAATCAGAGGTAGAAACATTCTTCGGTTTCTTATCGAATCTTTTTAATGTTTTTTGAAAACTGACTTTCTCTTGAGAAGATGACGACTCTCTACGAGCCATAGTCTTCCTGAGCTGAGCGAGATACTTTTCTTTTAGCTCAGTATTCTCAAGCTGAGAAATTAAATCAAGAAGAAGGTTCTGTTGTTCCTCCTCTTTAGTTAAAACATTAATTGTTTTAACTCCAGAAGTTTTACAACAAGAATTACTGCAATTGCAGCCAAGCTTAACCATTGGTTGAACTGATGAATCCGATTCTGAATGAGATTTACTATCACTAGAACTGTATTCATCACGTTCTGAGGATGAAGAACCAGAATTGTCATCAAGTAATTGAAACAATTCCTGTTGCTCATCTTCACCAATATTTAAAGCATTAAGCTTATTCTTCAATTTGGTGGGTTTTTGAGGGTTTGGACAATTATTTGCATAATGTCCCCTCTTTCCACATTTAAAACATCTTTGATTTTTATCAAAGTTTTTCTTTGGAAAAGATTTTTTATAAGGAAATCTTTTATGATCAGAAGGTTTTCTAAAGAAATCAGCACGGGTTTTTCTTTTCTTTTGAAAATAATCACCGTGAGGTTTTTGGGAAAACCTTTTCAAATGTTTTTTCTTTCTCTCTTTGGATGGAGCAATAGGAGGAAGGCCAAATTGTTGAAAGAAATTTCCCATTTCATATTTGGCTCTCTTTCTATCTTTCATCTGCTGAGAGATAAGCTTTTGATCATTGCACATACTAATACCGAGTTTTTTAATTACGTTAGTAATATCACCATAGGTGTAACTATCGTAATCTATTCTACCGGTACTATCAAGTAGTGCCTCCTTTACCTTAATGGCAAACAAGCGAGGGAGACCATCAATGAATCTTTCTTTCCAGTAAGGCTTATCAGAATCATCACGCATTAAAACTCGAGAAATAAACACGGTTTCATACCAATTGTAACCTGACATGTTAGGACATCTCAGATTATTCAAATAATCAGAAAAACGATTAGTCACATTTGAAGGCGTACCAATAAAATGTCTTATAATCGTATAAATCAAAGTATTAACACCATCAGAGACACATCGTCCTATGGTGTTATCAAAAACAGGGGTACTATCATCATTTTGCTTGACAGCAAATTGAATCCTTTGTTTAGCTTCATCAGTAAGGTGTTTATCCCACCATGATCGAAGCATACCCGTAAAACCAGAAACTAACATTAAAACAACATCAGGTTGTAAGATGTTTTTCTGAACATAGGCATCGGCGATCATGTACATCTTTTGTAGAGTATTTAGGACTTCTTGTTCAGAGAGTCCATCAATATTCCATTCATATATCCTGTCAGCACTAGCCGAAAACTGATCTCTAAACATACGTTCTTCGATCTCTAAATCAGGTGGAGTTGGCTTTGAAAACCAGTTCTTCGTAAAACCTGAAGGTTTCATAGAAGTCAGTCTGGCTATCTCAGCTGGCTCCGATGAAAACTGTTTTAAAACAGAATTGATGACAGAATCATCCTCTGAGGATTCATCTGTAGAAAGAACAGAAATATAATCTGGATTAAAATCCTTTCTACTCCTGTCAAGGACACTTGTAGAACAGACTTTGAAAATTCTTGGTTAAGAGGCGGCTCAGCCGACCAATACATACAAAATAAAAGACGAAAATTCAAATGAATGGGGAAACAGCGTTCCAACAGGGGCACTGTGAGGGAAGTCCGATCGCTGTACCAGGGGACGGCCCTGATTCCGTTTAATAGGCGGCAAAGCCGACCATATGTATGCAATGCATAAATAATGAAGATAGATTTAAAATAAAAATATTCTTCATTATAATCACAAGATTCACAAAATTACAAGATTATGGCTTGCAGAGAGGATTCCTTACAAGTTTTCTTATCGTAAGAAAGGGGTGGAATGAACTCTGCCTCAAACTAAAACTGAACTCTCCTTATATAGATGGAGAGGCATTACAAAGGAAACCCGGAGTTGATCACTGGAGACAAAAGGAAAAGCGGCCGAAAGTAGCCGAAAGCAAACAGTAACCACACCACGTGATTACTTTTGAAAAAGTAAAACTGACTGCGCCGAAAGCTGGGCTGTCAGGCAATGATGTTGTCTGCACCGAAAGATGTTTTGTCTTCTAGTGCTGACTGGCTCAAAGGGTGTCGGCAGTGGGAACATCTTGTCTTCATCTACTGACCGATCTTGATTTTAGTGGACTGGCAATTATGGCTCTCCGAGATCAGGCGAAGAGTATTCTTTGTCGTGTCCAAAGTATTTGTACAGGTCATCAGAGTCATGTTCTGATTGTTCTGATTCACTGCTGGCTTCTTCATCAATGGACTGCTTCAGTAGCATCATGCTATTGTGTTGTCCTTCGATCTATTTCTTGAGTATCTCAAGCATCTCTTTGTTCTGCTTCTTCTTGGAGTCTTTTTTCGAAGAGGCTGAACTTTCTGTATCTGAATCTTTCTTCTTTGGAGAAGAAGAAGGCTTCTTTTCTGATGAAGTCTTTTTCTTCTGTTTGGAAGATGAACTTGGAGTATCCTTAAAGAACCGGGAGGAGTTTCCATCACATTGTCTTCTTCAACAACAACAACAACAACAATTCCTATTCCAGTTTCTCTATATCTCCGATGCTCCGCTCCGATTTATGATACAAAAAAATAATAATAAACCAAGAATTCCAATCAATTTTTAGGATTGCTTGTCTTGGGGTTTCGGTTTGGCATTATGGAAGCGAGGGTTTCTGGTAGTGTGTGCAGTGGTACGGTATGGGACTCAAAGTTATGAATTTCATTCCAATGACCATTTCAGTTAAGGTACTAGCTGGGAACGAAAAATTTTAATATCGGTATCGTTTCGATCTAGACATTATATGAATAAATTATTTTTATAATAACTATATTCACAAATAAACCAATACAAATCTAATTAAAAACATACATATCTGATAAACTTAATAAATTTAAGAATTCAGATTTATTAAAAATAATTATTAAAAAGTAAAACTAATTTGGTTGATATAGATGTTCGGAGTTGATATCACTAAACAACCAAATAAATAATAAAAGTTTTAGAGAATAAAAAAAAAATGAAGAAAGAAATATTAAAATAATGTTGCAGCCCGGAAATATTAAAATTAAAATTTAAAAAAAATGTGCTTATCCGGAATGGGCCGGAATGATCGAAATCCAGCCGGAATCATTCGGAATGACCGAAATTCAGGTCGGAACGGAATTCAAGCCTCTAACATTCCGGCCACTATACCAGAACGATATATTCCGACCATTCCAGCCGAAAAGAACGGAACGAAATTAATAACTTTGGTGGGCTACTTTATTACCGGCGTCATGAGTGCAGAATATGATGAGATGCGAATGCAATGTTTCAACTTTTGACGAAAGGTTCAAGTGCCATATCACCATGGTTAACGTTTGTGATTGGTAAATCTTTCGATTAATGCGATATTAAGAACAACTCAGCAAGCAAAACTCAGCTATTATATAATTAAATAGATATGTATAAATTTACAGTTGAAATGGTTTGCCAATGATCGACCAAACTTGAAAAAAAAAATAGAAAGTTAGAAAAAAAAAAAGAGAGAAATCATTCAATATTGTACAATCCGACACACCTTGACATCTTTTCATGAATAACTCTGTAGGCCAAGAAAGGAAGACACAAGAGATTACTTCTATAGCTTATAATCACCCTATTTCCTAATAAATAAATCTTGTTCTTCCAATAACTTAATATAGTACTTCTACGCGAAATCTTACTGCCTTAATTTTTCATATTTGAGGCAAATTGGGAAAAAAAAGACATGACTTCTTCGGTTCTTGCACCAACAACTGGATGAAATATTCCTATAGTCTTGTTTTGTTTTCTGGATCCCTTATGGTGATTTGGTATACATCTGAAAAAAATATACATATATAATAGAAAGAAATGAAGAAAATTAAGGGGCAGACTACCAAAAGAGCAACACAATAAATCCAGAATTGGAGAGATCAAAATTAATACAATCAAGAAGAAACGTCAACTATCTCCGAATTTAGACTTGCAATGCGAGAAATATAAAGTTAAGAGTTGAAATATAACTAATCAAATCTGCATGAAGTTCTCATGTGATTAGTAACTTGATATATATTCAATTAATGAAGGAAACACAAAAACAAAACCATTGCCAGAGTAGATTTTGTTTGCCTTGAAGGCAAAATGAGTTCACTCAGCCAACAGTTTTATAAAATTTACTCAGTAGATGTAGTAATAAATATTCTGGTTATCCTAAAAAAATCTTTTATCCCCCCACATATTTTAATCTCCACAATATGATTCTAACTCAATAATTGAAATACTAACAAGCTGATGTATAGCTCAGTGTAAAACTGTGCTTTATTAGCCAGCATCGTACTGATGTTCCAAATTATTATATGGAAATAAATTTTTGAAAATTTGTAAGAATATCACTCTCAAGAATTTTCTGAAACAATATCACTTGTCAATAGTAAAAGGAGATAATATTCTTTCAAGAAGAGCAAACATTTCATTTACTCTATACCCGAGTGTCAATCAATACCAAGATTTTGCAACAGCTATTTTTCTACATCCATTATCCCAGTCAACAGGGCTACTAACTCATTTTCTATCATTTGTCAATCAAGTTTAGGACTTCATCGGAGGGAATAATAGGGATCCATGTATCTTTCCGGATCTACATGATACACCCAAGCCCTAATAACTCCTACCTAAAAAAAAAAAAATTCAACATTGGCAGAAACGAGAGAATAAGTTTTATTGGTTCATCAAGGGATGACATTTGTTAAGATTCATAATTTTCAGATATTAAAAATACAGGAGATTTTTGCTGGTTGTGAAGATTCTACAATACGATAATCCTAAGGCTATATTTACTATGGGACAGACGTTAACATTTAAGTTTATTACTCAGAAATAAGTATGGACCAAAACTTGATATATAGGCTAAAATGCGTGTGAAATCAATACAACTAGATTTGTTTTAGAATGCTTACCGTGGTACAATGCATTTCATTCAAGTAATAGATTAACATCTCAATCTTATCCCAATTTTTCGCAATTCTTGCAGTTGATGAGCTATCTCCTGAACAAATTGCAATCCCTCACTTCCGTTTTGAAGAGATTTAAGACTCTGTTCAAGAAAATCATTATCTGCTTCAAGTGCCTGCAATCTTGCATTAAGGTTCAATATTTCATTTCCAAGAGCAACAAAATCAATTTCTCTTTGGTGCATCAAATGCTTTTTCCCATTTGAATTGACAAAAGTATTCCCTTCATTAATATAGTGATTGTCGCCATTTGAAGCAGCTGGCCATTCATGAGAAGTAAGGCTTCCATTAGATATATGTAAGTCATTTTCCATACACGAACCTTTCTCTTCCATTTGACAAGTTGATTGATGATTCATCTTACAAGTAAGAGATTCTTTCCTGTCATTTATATCTGTCATCAATGTTTCAGAATGTCCACCATTAGGCATGTTGGATAGAGTACTACCACCAGAAAATTGATGGAGCTTCCTCTCCAAATTCTTCAGACGTTGTGAAATATACAACTTTTCTTCTTCAAATTCTAAGCAAGGTGTTTCAACAACAAAAAGTTTGTCACTACTTTTAGGTACCTCAGTCATCATTGACTTATCATGGACATGATTTCCATTATCTGTTACGGATGGGGTAATAGGACCTTCCAAAACAACACATTCTTCTTTCAAATCACCACTTGTCTTATGTATAATCTCTGCCATCAATTTAGTGGGAAAATTTGATCTACAAAATTCTACCTCTGCTTCCAAATCCTGTATCTCTTTCTCTTTTTCAGCCAGGAGATCATTAGCTTTCTCTAGTGCCTCTACATCGTATTCAGCTTGCTCTTCCATCATTCTCAAGTATTGAAGGGCTTCCATATGGAGCGCTGCCTTCTCCTCTTGCAACCTCGTTATCATGGCCATTGCTTGATTTGCTGCTATTTCAGCTGCATTTCTTTCTTCCTCTAATTCTTTGTGCAAATCTCTAATGCATTTCTTATCTTTATCAACCTGTTGTTTTAACATATCAAGAAGATTTTCACCTTCAATTTCACTTGAACTTGCATCCAAAAATTCATGACATGATTCCATAGAGACTGACTTCTGCAGAGTTAAATTTCCATTGAAATTGGAAGTATCAACTGTCCGCTCATCACAACCATGCACTACAGGGCTTGTGCTACTTGATGATAAAATAATTTGCTCAGCCGAAAAATCGTGCGATGGAAATACCTTTAATTCTTCATTAACTCTATCAATTTTCCTACCGATAGGTTGTCCTGCGACAATATCAGATATTTCTGTTTCCTTACCATTGATGACCGAATTGCACACATCTCCAGGATCCAAATGAATCGACTTTATAATAGCAAGGTCCTTTATGACCTGATCAACATGACTAGATGTTCTAGATGTTGTACATGCCGAATTTAGTACTTCTTCATTCTCATTAATAGACACATGTCCAGGGTCACTTGTTCCAGTAGCATCTGCAACTAGAAATTAATGATTTCAAATAAGGGGGTTAATTTAATGATAACAAATCATATATAGATAAAAACACAGAGACACACACAATTAGATATATATATATATAGAGAGAGAGAGAGAGAGAGAGAGAGAGTACACTTCTTTGTTGATGCTCCAATAGATATAGATGGGTGGTTGTCAAGAGTATTAAGCTCAATTGGTGCGATAGAATCAAATCTTTTACAACGATGAAGCATGAGAGAGCCTTTTGTTGGTTCTCCAAAAGATACTTCCATTATATTGGCTACTTGAGGAATGTCATCTAGTGAAATAAGCTCAGGCAGTGCAAAAGAGTCAACCTTTTGATTGACTTGGAGCCAATTAAGTTCACTCAATCCATGATCAGTAGCAACGTCAGAAGCCAATAATTCCGTATCTTGGGGCTGACTAACATTAGGTTGCGCAGATGGATCTACAAGTGAAGACATAGGATTATAATGATGGGTTGGCTGCTTTAGATCTAAACCTTTGGGAAGTCTTTTGGTGGGAGTTTTTGATGTACATTGAACTTCAGAATCTTCCTTAAGCTCACTATTTTTAGGAATTACACAAACATCTCCATCATCATCAGTAAATGGTACCTCATACTCAGAATCAGAAGTGATCTTTAACTTGGAGTATCCAACATGCAACAAGGGATCAAAGCCACTTTTTTCAAGCAGATGGGATGTCTCCGAACCAGGAAATTTATCCCTTATCTTCTTCAACCTATGTCGGCGGTTTACTTGGCTATGACTCGGTAAATGAATGTAATTACTAGATAAACCACTCCTAGGTAATTTAAGTTGTTGTAGTCTTTGGATCTTTTGTCTTGACCTCCAAGGCTTATTGCAACAAGAGCAGAGCTTTGTATTCTTGGAACTAGAAATAAAATCATCATTCTGTAATGGGCTCTGGAAACCATAACTAGCAAGATCCATTCCCAATATACCGACCAACAACCTGTGTGTTTCACGGCTTGAGTTGTTCTTCATGGTAAATGACAAAAGACAATCATCACACATTCCAATGCCGCAAGCAAGTTTACCATGAATGTGACAAGAAACCAAAGATGATATCTCTGATCTATGGTTGCTGCAGAGTATATGCTGATAAAACTCGGGTTTTTCATTGCCTAAGAGATGATCAATCCTCGAGCACAAAATACAAGGAGGTTGTAATTTACAATAACTTGCAAATTTTGTTAGAAAATATGATAATATAGCATCAACGAGCAGCAGAAACATTAAAAACCATTCACAAGCTGCAGATATCAGGACATCTATAAACCCAGATGAAATCTTCCTTACTTTGACAAATGAATTTCCAATTGCTGCCATACCCATCCAAATTATTCTAAAAACTGCATGAGTTTCCTTATTTTGTATATCAAGGAAAGGAGGAAATGTTCAATTTGCCAAAAAGATGAATATCCAACTCCTCCCAGTTCTCAAAGTTGAGATTCATCCTGAGCACAATCGTCGATCTAAACACAAAGGTAGATCAAAACAATGAAACAACTCAGGAACAACCAAAATCCAACTGTAAGCTTTAATAACCAAAGGACAAAAATCATTCAGACAATTCAGTAACAGTCAAGGTAATAGATGAAATCTAACTATAAGGAATTTGAATAATAGATTTTCCTCTATAGAGAGGATTAAATGAGGAAAACCTGTCCCTGAGAAAGGCATAAGAATATCATCTACAACTTTCAATATCACGCGAGGTTCAAATTTTATTGGATTTCAATAAAATCAAATCAAAATACTAATTTTTTTTTTTTATGCAAGACAGAAATGTGGGCAATTGAGTAAAGTCCCGAATCGCCATCGGGAAAATATTGACAAAGGGAGACAAGGAGAAACCCAGTCTAGCGAATTGATAGAAGAAAATGTTTACTCAATTGTGACCATCCATCGTAGAATCAACCAACAAGAATAACCCATATGGAAACCAGAATATAAATTCAACCACAAGTAAATCCTACCCAACTAAAATTGAGAAACAAAACCCAAAACTCGATTCATGCATGCACAATGAGAATATCTTCAAAGCTAGTTAAAAGCCCGTCTTTTTGGAGATTGTAATATGCATGACTGGCACTCCATAGAAGTTTTGAAATGATTCAAAAATAAACAAAAATTTAATAAGGAATAGAAAGACACAAATAAATAAAGATCAAAAGGGTCATAGATAAACATATAAATAAATAAAGATAAAAAGGATCATAGATAACCACAATCTACATTCAAAAAGAAATTCAAGCAAAAATGGACAAATGTAGGTACCTGGTCAGGAACAATGATGAAAGAACCGAAGGAGGAGAGGCGTAGTTGCAAATTTCGATAATTAAACAACAACAGAAATGCAAGAGAAAATCTAAGAAAACAAAGAAATTAATGGATGAGAAGAAACAGGAAAATAAGAAATTACATGGAGGTCCTTGTCTGTGTCTAGGAAAGTGAGTGACCATTGAAACCGACAGTTTAGGATGTTTGTTTGGTTGCCAAATAAAGGAAAGTTCAAAACTTTCAAAACTGTAATGCAGTCTTTGTCCCTCCCCCCTCCTCTTTTCTCTTCTTTGCGCTCTCTCTTGTTTTTTTGTTGCATAGATAGTTTCCAACCTGTCTAAAGACTCTGGCCTGGGCTGAAATCGAGACCGTATCTGATATTTCTAGTTAGGACATCTTATATTTCAGTTCTACTTGAAAAACAAGTCCAAACCTTCATGCAATCCTCCTCTTGAATACTAGATCAATGAATATGCGAGTAATGGTAAATATAGTTATGAGTTGTATAAATGTTGCGCTCAAAAAGAGTATAGTCTATTAGTAATTTTATCGTAAGTCTTTTATTTATTTTTTTATTTTTAAAAAGAGTGTGACATTTGTATATTTTATAATTGTAAATATCATTATTTAATTTGAAATAACTTAATTAATCCTTCTTAAAAAAACAAAAAAAAATGGTCTATAAAAAAAAGCATGTTACGTACTTACCTATCTTTTCACACAGCTAACCCAACCCTATTTAAAATTAGAAAAACACGTTTAAAATTTAAAAAAAAAAAAAACACATTAGATTTTGGCTCCTTATAGCTTGGCCATCATTGGCTTAACCACATACAATATTTCTCATCCAATCGAATTGGCTTGTACGTCTTTTCCATTTCCTTGAACTCTTACAGCTTTCTTAAGCTTGGGTCTGTTAGCTATCGAGAAAACAAGAGAAAAAATTTGATGTCGTCTCAAGCTTAAACTAGACCCAACTTAGGCCTTAGCTAGACCATGTGTTTGCAGAAACCTCATCTCGTTTGGAAGTTTCATTGTGTCTTTATTACCTGTGAATTGGAACATTTTCACAATAATGCATGTTTCTAGTCTATTTTATTGTTGGCTCAGTTGTATAATATGGATGCTTCTATACATGCCCAACGTTCTCACCGTTAGTTGTAATTAGTATTTTTTTTTTAATTTTTTACATATATTTTTTAATACTTTTAAATAATAGTATTCTCAGCTCTCGCTGGCAGGTACCGTTAGTTGTAATTAGTATTTTTTTTTTATTTTTTTACATGTATTTTTTAATATTTTTAAATATTTAAAAATATCATAATCTTATAAAAAACACTTCTTTTTAATTATTAAGTAAAATGAAAATTTCTGACAAGCGATAAAAACCAATGGTAAGAGTATTATTTTTAAAATAACATAATTTTTTAATGTAATTTTTTAATTTCAAAATAAATAAAAAATAATAATAATGTACTTTGGTCAATTTCAAAATAAAAGATATACTAAAATTTATGTCAAGTAATTTTTTAACTTTATCATTTTTTTATTCAATTTTTTTTTAATTTAATAAAATATTTTAATTCAAATAATTTCAATATCATTCATAAAATCTTAAGATATTCTAACGAACCTTGCAACACAGATAAAGTTTCCCCTAACACATTGCATTCATAAGCTATTTCGATGTCATTCAAATTTTTCAAAGAGTGACATTGGAGTTCGGTCGAAACCGAATCTCATAGGAAGTGCAACCCGTCCCAAATACATAATAAAAAATAATAAAAAATATAATAAAATAAAAAATACAATAAAAAAATAAAATAAAAATTATTTTAAGGAAGGATTTAGCCCTTAGTTGAACGGAGCCACCGTTGGTGGCGATGGGTAACACCACCCATGTCATCGAGACTGGAAGGAACCAGAAATGAACTCATTTCGACTTTAAGGCCGTTGGGGAAAGGTGGAAGGCTGCAGGAGTGAAGTCGTCAGCTCTCTCCAATCCCGATGACATCGGCGGTGTTGACCACCGCCATTGAGAGCGATGGCGACTGCACTTATTGGGACCTTATATGAGTGCTAGAAAAGAGAACTTTGATATTTTGTTGTCTACATATAAGAACTTGTAACGAGGATTGGATAAAGAAAGCTAGTATTGCCTAAATTTGTTGAGCACTTTAGTTTGAAAATGAGGAAATTTGTTAGGAAAAGCAAATTTCATTAAAACACTACTAAAAAGAGATAGATAAGATTAGGGACGTAACAATATCTATAAACCGGTAATCAGATCAGATTGGTAGATTTGGTTACCAGATCAGTGGATTTGGTTTAATATCGAGTTTAATTTGGTCTGATATCGAATTTTATTTTTCTTAAAACCAATTAAAATCAGTCCAATTTTCCTTTTTCTAAAATTAGATCCATTCATATATATTTCTTAATTTTGTATATTATATATAATTTTTATATATAATATATAATTATATATAAAATAATTTTGTACGATATGATAAATTATTAATTAATATACTATTAAATTTAAAACCTTATATCACTATTATTTATTGTATTAATAGGTATCCTACTACTATATAAGAAATATTATTCCAACCGAAATAGTATGCCAAAAAAGTATCCCGAATGCAAAAATATATTTTTTAATTTTCTTAGTTAATGATTAAGAAAGTATTTTTAAATAATATCTGAAATTTTTTATTTTTAAAAACTATTTGAAAACACTAAAAAAAATGAACGCAAATAATTCAAAAAAAAATTAAAAAATTAATAAATTAATAAAACTATTCTGTGGATGTTCGGACTATATCTCTCAAGAGATATACTATATCACTATATATTATAATATATCACCATATTATATATAATAATATATCACTATAGTCTTATATAATTATAATATATTATAATATACTACAATATATTGTCACTATAATATTATATAATATATTATATTATACATATTACATAATATAGTATATAGTATATTAAAATTGAAAAATATGATCGAATTGGACCCAAAATTAGTATAATCGAAAGAACCAATTTACAAGATAACTAGTGTAGAATCAATTTTTAGAAATGTAAAACATGTGCATGTTAATTCGATCTTAAATTTTGTCCTAAATTAGATCAATTACACCCCTAAATAAGATCGTTCATCGAGATCTATTGTTTTTAGTATAACCCGAAATACGATTAGGATACACCATTATAATTTTCAAACTCGAGTTGAAACTCGTATTATAAATATTTGATATAAGTCAGTACCAAAATGGTTGAAGATAGAATTTTAAAAAAAATTCTTTCAACCAGAATCCCCACCCATGGTACGATCTCTCTTGCAAAATTCGAGTTGTCGTGTCTCTTTATTTCTTTTAAGAGCGGTGCTATTCTATTTCTATTCTATTTTTATTAAAAAAAATGATGGAGAGTATTCACACTCAAGATATTTTTCCTCACATGAACAGTATTACAACACTGTTCATATACTGTTCATATAAGAGGAAGTATCATGAGCGTAGATACTCTCTAGCATTTCCCATTTCTATTGCTCTATCATTTTGTTAGGCTAAAATTAGTCATTTATTTTTTTATAATTTTTTTAGTTATATCTTTTTATCATTTTAAAATATTTATAAATATATAAAAATATATATTAATATATTAATAATCATTTTCTTAATTATTAAATTAAAGTATTTAAAAATAAAATATTTTTTATTTTTATATGAGTGGTCAAAACCATAAACATAGTAGCATTTTCTTCTCCTGTATGTATTTTCTGAAGACCCTTTTGGGTCGTGTCTCTCTATTTCGCTCGAATGTGGGGAACATCAGTAGCTGTAGCGGGTGCAGCAGCTACGGCTCTCCGAATTTCCTCGCGAGTCAGAGGCCGAGTTTCAACCAGACAAGCACGAGCAGCCACTCGCTTCATTCGGTAACTCGTTTCTCCGCCCCGCGAGTTCTTTGACTCCGACGACAGCCCTATTCGGAGGGCATTCAGCACCGGTGATTTTGCAAGTGAGTTTCTGTATACTAAATCACTCAAACGCCCACTTTGTTTTGACTAGTCTTCCTTTACTCCTGTAGGATTCTCATTTGACTTACAAGGAATTCATGGAGGGGTTTTTCAGGTCTTTCGTTGTAAGTTATTTGCTTTATAATTCATAAAATTTTGTGGCCGATATTGTTGTCGTTTGAAGGAATTGACTAGTTATGTTTAGAGGCTTGGAGGTATTAGGAGTTTTTCAAGCGTCAAGAAGAATCTTCATATTGAAGGGGTTAAGCATGCTATAGCCGTTGCTTCTGGCAAAGGTGGTGTGGGCAAGTCCACCACTGCAGGTATTTTTCGGGGTTTTTTTTTCTTTTCTTTTTTGTCGATTTTTTTATAAAGATATCGAGTTTTAGATCATAATTTTTTTTTTTTTTTATGTGGTAATCTTCAATGGAGTGAAGAATTTTTTAATCTTTATCGTAATATTTCCTGGCATTTGAATTTTGACCTATTCGTATAAAATGGCCTTCGATGTGCTTATGATAGTCAGATGAAAACTAATTGATGGTATTTTTGGTGAGTTCATGACACTCTAAATTATGCTTTGGCTTTTAATCATTTTCTTTTTGGCTTAATGGGTTGCTCTAAATTGTGAATTCTGGAGCCCTGGCTGAAATAGATTGTTTTGCAAGTGTGGGTCTTGGATTCATGGCTCATTGATCAAAGCATTTTTTTAGTCTCTACCCAGCGGCTTAACAGTTTGGAAAACAGTGCAATTGCAGTGGCATTATATGCTTATAAAGTACGATGACTACCATTTGTGTCTATTCAGTAAACATGTGTTATGAAAAAGGAAAATTGAGAGTTGATTTCTTTTCCTTTTAAGTGAAAAACGTGTATGAAATTTTTTTCTAGTTTGGGGTTACGGTTTCCCATTTGAAGTAATTGAATTTCCTTGGAGTAAAACTGGGTTTCCGGAAAGAGAATTGGTAGTAGAAAGAACATGGTCAAAGCGGTACAACATGTGCTTTTACATTGTCATCTTTGTAAATGTGAATATGAAGCAACAAATTTAACGTCAGGCCCATTTCTAATGATTATATAAGCAGGACAAGACACCTACCCCTACTTTCCTGCTGGTTCTAGTTTTGTTTTGTTGTGGGCTTATGCATACTGGTTGGTTTGCAGTTAACCTTGCTGTTTCACTTGCTAACAATTTGAAACTGAAAGTTGGTTTGCTCGATGCTGATGTGTATGGACCAAATGTTCCCATTATGATGAAGATCAATAGTAAACCAGAGGTGAATGAAGGTACTTGTTTCTCTTGATATTACCCATGGTGCTATAGAATTCCCCTCTGTCGAATTTTGGAATGTGTATGATTGCCTACCATGTATCAACTATATCATTGCTGTTGAAACTGGTTAGGGATACTCGAATTTTGTTTGTTGAGTTACGTTGGATCATTTAATTAGTATGCAATCTTTGTATGTTTCACCATTACAAACTTATTGAGATTTTTTTCATGAGCAATTAGGTGTAAACTTTCTTAGTTGTTGTGATCCCTATTATGGAAAGAATTCACATTTACATGCAGTTAGACATTATTACCTTCGATCCATTTATATGGTCGGGCTGTCGTTAGGCCAAAACAACAAAACAAAAGGAGAGAACAATTTTGGTTGGGACCTCTATTTTTGTGTCGCGATTATTTTATTTATAAGTTGATGAAATTAGCACATTATTGTTCTCCCTATCTACATTTCATGCCTTTATTTTGTGTGGGTTCTAGCCATAGGTAAGAAACTTTTGTTTTGTTTTGTTTTTTTTTTATATGTACAAGTAGACACCTTTTCAGAATCTGTTTTTCAATTACTAATATAGAGAATATTCCTTATGTTTGTTTCTCTCGAGCAGATAAGAAAATGGTTCCAATTGAGAACTATGGAATCAAGTGTATGTCAATGGGATTGCTTGTGGATACAGATGCTGCATTTGTCTGGAGAGGTCCCATGGTACGCCAGCATAATTTTTAGTGCCTTTTTTATTATCTTTTCTTGCTTGAAGGTGAAGTTGTTTCAACTCCCTTTATGTCTTCCAAGCTTAGATGCTAATGGTTTGTCCTTGGATATACTCATTTTGAAGAAATCTCTCATTGACCTATGATAGATAATATGGCCATGACTTGAAATTTTGGTATCTTGTTTGTTACTTATCAAAAAAAAAAAAATGGTATCTTGTTTGAGATGTGTCAACTAAATTGTTTATTTGTGCATTAAACATGTCATCTAATGGGATTGTAAAGCGTTCAAATGATGTAGAAGATGATAGTTTCAAAATCCTTTCTTGCATGTAATTTACAAGGATTGCACACCCTTGGTCCCTTCTAAGAGAATTTATTGATAAAAGAGAAATACAACAGGATAAATGGTCTAGAATATGAGTAGATCTAAGAAATTGGCATGCCAGTAAATTCGATTATATTATTACTATAAGTTTGAAGATATAAAGTTAGTAGTCAGTATAATTGTCTTAGTCATCATGGGATGTATGCCAAATCGGTTTAAATGTCAGCCAACTGATTGATGGTTATGTCCCTTGATTGAGAAACATGTCGTTTTTTAAGAAAGTAATTCTCTTTCCCCCTCCCCCCCGGGGGAAGGGGGGGGAAGAGATATAGTCGGGGGGGAGGGGGAAGAGAATTAGTAGAAGAATAATTATAAAGAGGATCATGATTCATGTCCTTCTTTGACTATAGCAAATATTACCTCTCTTGTTACCTTGGGTGTTTGATATGACTTGATCAGTCGTCGTGTTAGCTAAAGCTTAACATCATGTCTAACACTTAACATTAAGATTAATTTTGGTTGGATTGATAATGTGTTAAATATAATGTTGATGGTGAAGCTATGGAAGTTGATGATGATATAAGCAATCGAGTGAAACCGTGATAGGCTCTTGGTTTGATAGCACGGAGTTAAGCTAATCAGAGTATTGACATTGGTTCTATCAAAGTTTCCTTCAAAATTTGATGGAAAGTACAAATTTGATAGAAAGCCAACACTTCTACATTCATAACCACATATTGATTCATCATTAGATTCATCAAAATAATAATCTAATATACAATTTATGAAACCAACAAATACATTTATAATTTATTCATCTAACAAACATATTAAAGGCAATAAAAAAATTGTTTTGATGGGTGAATAGTAGGCCTTCATATATTTTTTTGATAAGTAAACAAATCATGCAATAGTAGGCCTTGATATTAGAAGGATGAAATGAAATTGCTGTAACTCAAAGCTTCCCATGGTTTCATTTAATTGATCCAATGCAGAAATATTTTAAGTAAATACATCAAATTTGCATTTGCATTGGCTTTTGATGGAGCCAATGCCAATGCTTTCAGGAAATGAGGTTGCTTAGGTTGTTAATTTGGATTGAGGGCTTGACTTGATGTGATGCTAAGCTTGGTGAGCGTGGTGCCAGGCTCTTAAATTGGAAATCAGTGCAACTGTCACTAAATGGTGGCAATGATATGGTTTGGTGTTAAGTCCTTCCCCTATGTAGTTAGCCCTAACTAATCTTCTTCCTTTCTCTCATATCTCTATAAAATTCTCGACGATGAAATGTAGAAATAATGTGAAGAATTGGGTAGAAGCTCCTATTGTGTCTTATAATGTGATATTCCATATGATAAATATAAGGGTAGGTGGTGAAAGGAATCACACATGCTTGGAAATGAGAAATTCTTGCTCTTTGTAGTTTGTAAAGTTCCAATGGAGTTTCAATTGTATCATTGACTAGTCATTTTAGAATATAAGCCATGTGGTTTGAGCTTTCCATTGGGATATTACAAATAGTATCAAAGTTTATCACAATCAGAATTGTGAGACTTAAGTCGTGCCACCTACGATGGACAAGTCCAACGAGGACATCAAGAATTTAGGGGGAGAGATTGTGATATATCCCATATGATAAGGATTAGAGTTGGAGTTAAATGGGATCTTACACTGTTTGGAAATGAAAAGTTCTTGCTCTTTATAAGGTTCTGATAGGACTTTAATTGTTTCATTGACTAGTCATTTTGGAGTGTAAGCCATATGGTTGAGCCTTCCATTGGAGTGCTACATATAATTTGACCTCAATTAATAAGGCATAATTAGATTCTTTTTTCCGTCTAGATAGGTGTAGACCTCTTGTATACATCATGTGTGCTAGGGCTAAAGCCTTTTGCACTTTTTTAAAAAATTACTCCTAACAAAAATAAAACTAGACCCTATTTAATTGCAGAGTTAGGCCTAGTTAAGTTGATATAGTTTTGGACATCAAACAATGGAAAATCGTGGGATTCATTGGCCATATTCTTTTGTGCCTAATAATTCATAAGGTAAGCTTTATAGATGCACTTTAGTGTCAAAAACCTACTACGAGTTGCATCCTGTGTATGTGAAGGAAAAAGCACAGAAAGCGTAAATTGCAGTTCTATTTTATTAATTATTAAATTTATGATTGGCTTGAGTCTGGACATACCTATGTAGAGGATCTAGAGACATTACTTTCATGAGAGAGGATGAACACTAGATGTATGGAAAAGATGGAAGCAGAAAGTTCGGGGTAAAGAGTTTAAAGATAGTGTTAATGTCACTGGTTGATGAATTTGAATCACTTTTCTTTCCCTTCTTTGTTCCCTGCAAGTTGGAAATTATTTTTCGTCTGAGGTTAGCAATAAATTGTTTGAAATTCATCCAAGGGAACAGCGATGTTAACTTTGATGGTGAAAAGTATGAAATAGATTCTATTGTATTATGTTTTCATTTCTATCTGTTTCTTGAAGTGTTCTATAAGAGTTGGAATTTTTCTAGATGTTACTCTCTCACCTTTAACTCTGGCAACTTTAGTTGCAAGTAATTACTTTTGAAGAAACTGATTTCATTTCCCTTCATGAAGGTGTTGCATTTGTTTTCCCTTTCTTTTGTTGAAATGATGTCAACTTGGGCCTTGAACTCCAAAGAATGTGTGTTTAGAGTTGGAAAAATGTTGTATTCAACCGCCCTTGGGGAATCCATGGGGAACTGTTGCTCATGTGGAGATGAAACGTCCCGTCTCATTTGAATTCTCAAAACGTACCATTGCCTTCGTCTTCTCTGCTGCAGCCAAACCCTTCCCTTCATCTTCTCCACTTCAAAAGTGGTCTCCACGAACACTCCGAAACTACAATCGAAGACCACTTCATCATCTTCACTCAGAGCAACCCCTTCTCTTCTCTACTCAAATCTGGTCACCACAAACCCTCTGAAGCCACCATCGAAGCTCCCTTCATCTTCTCCACAGACCCACAAAGCCAACCCCTTTGTCTTCATTTCTCCCCTCAGATCTAGTTTCCACAAACCCAGGAAAAAAACCATCGTAACCCCCTTCATCTACTCCACTCAGAGCTTAAATTCATGATTTTTTTTGTGCCTTTTTGAGTAGGCAACTAGCATCCATACATCACAGCTAAAGAAAAAAAGAAAGAAATTTTGATTTAAAAAAAAAAAAACAAGTTAATCATCATCGTGTTCATCATTTTCTTGCACATTTGAGAAAGAGAAACAACTATTTGACTTGAAATTCAAGGTCATCCTATCAATAATAGTTTTGGGTACTCTCTCCCGGTGGCCTAAAATGATGTTGTTCTTGTTCCTTTTTCTCTAATGATGTCAATGACCACGATGATGAAGGCGAGGACGATGATGATGGGGATTCTTGTTGCAGTCGAAGATGTTCATCATGGTTTGTGGGTCTAATGTCGATGATTATGCAAGGATTTTCTTTGCCAATAATTGTTTGGAGAAATGGGCACTTGGGAACCAATTGAAGAAGACCGGGGGCGAAATAAGGCGTTTTATTTCGTGGATGCTCAATTCAATGAAAAGTTTGTTTTGGCCTAGATCAGCAGCGTTGCCGTGAGAGTAAAGGAGAGTAGAGGTGGCCATTGGGTGCTGAATGTAGATGGTGACAATCTCGGTGCCCCAGCAAGTCGGCAACTTGAGAACCTCGACGTTTCCGCGGTGGGGAAACAGACTGAGAAGCAGGAGACCCGTGAGGTCGTCCTTGACCAGCTTGTACGAAGATGGGTTCGGCGGGAAGAAGGCAAACTTGGCTGCCATGGACGACATCACCCCACCCATCTGTGTGTGTATCACACCATGGATGAGCCTTGGGCTGTGAGAGGCAAAGAGGGAAGCTGGGAAGTACGAAGGAAGACAAAGGGAACTGAAGAGTTGTCTGTCAGTTGAAAGTGAGCCATATCAAATGTGTTCCTTTTCACCAATTTTTTTTATCACAATAGAGTAGTACTGCAACATCCTCCTTTCCCCTTACATGCATCCCTTATATTTCTATCTCTTGCAACATCCTCTTTTACCCTTACGGTAAGCTTTTCCATGTACAGCCGGTTGCATCCCGTTTGCACATGCCAGTTTTACGTAGCAGTTCTGTTAGAATTATGTCATTTCTTGTTCTTAGAGACTGGGTTACCTGAATCCTTGCAGGTAGGGAATGCTCTTGGAAAAATGGTCAGAGACGTTAGCTGGGGGAATCTTGATATTCTTATAGTTGACATGCCCCCAGGCACTGGTGATGCTCAGATAGCTATTTCTCAATTGGTGCATTTATCAGGTAGTTGAAGAATTTATCATCATAATTCCAGAGGCTTTGGGTCTATTGCATTGACAAGTGTCTCTAAATTGAGATACAATCAGACGCATCGGTCAACTGTTGAGTGGCTTAAATCTAAAACGGATTTGTATCAAATTATATGATAATCCTGTATGCACGTGGTTCACAGCACATTCCCTTCATTTCAATCATAATTCTGAGAGCCAGATCTGATCAGCCAATGATTGATGAAAACTAGTGAATCAGCCCTTTGCCTGGTTCAGTTCTTTTCAATCGTGTTTCGGTGTAATCCCTTAACTGGACCAGGTAAGTATGGAACTTGTCACAATAGATTAGGATGTGTATGGTATGAATTATAAGCCAGTGAAAAATTAAATAGCGAGCACAGAGCCAGCACAACGAGAAGGATTGTAGCATAACAGTCACATTATCGGTTCCTTGCCTTGGTTCTGCATCAATTTATTTTTCTTTCTTTTCTTTTTTAGTATTTGTTGGAGGCTCTCTTGTATGCTCTGATGCGTGATGAATTGCCTGACTACCATTGGTTGTATAAAAGAGAGAATGTCAATATGCCTTTCTGATACTTTACATTGTTCAGACAGCAAAGTCTCCAAAATTATAGTTCCCTCAATACCTACAAAATCTTCAATAGAAATAAAAGGTTGAAGTTTCAAAAGAAAAAGAAAAGAGAAAAAGAAAGAAAAATTTTGCTCCAGCCTTTCTTTTGATGGTATCAAAGCTCAGATGAGCTTGGGCTCTACTTATTACCATTCAGATGGAAGTACCATCATTTTAAGATGTTCTTTTAAAAAGTGGCCACCCTACAAAGTCATCTGTACTTATTCATCATGAAACTGAATGGTGTCTTGGTGCATTTACTGAATAGCTGTTGGTCTTAATTGGACACTAAGAAATTGATTTCTTTTGTAACTTGGTTGACTTTTTTGTGTTTATTGTCTCATTAACATCTTCTGATCATTCTTCGGTAACGGTCATTGATGTCTTTTGCATTACATTGAAACTAGTATTTCCCATTTTGCCCTGCATGGCACTTGAAGCAATAATGGATGTTCTGATAAGACAGACCTCAGGGCATCATCTTCCTTCTCATTTTTGGATATTAATTATTTAACTACTTTCAGTATAATATCATATTCCATCATTAAATAAAGTGTTCAAATTATCATTGCATTTATTTGCAAAGACCCCCTCCCTTCAACATTTATTGTTGTTATATTTCGTTATAGAATCTTCTTTGGTTGTTTTTAAACTTGGTTACTTTTCTGGCAGGTGCATTGATTGTTTCAACTCCTCAGGATGTGGCATTAATGGATGCTCGTAGAGGAGTTAAAATGTTCTCCAAAGTCCAAGTTCCTGTATGATCATCTCTTCTCTTCTTGCTCATCCCTCTTGCTTTCTCTACCAAAGGCCCCTGAACTTTGACATTGTTGTCTGTCTACATTGTTGATTCTGCTGTTTTGATGCATATTATATGTTCTAGTCAAGTTTGAGTGTCAAAGTGGATGCCATGTGTCAAAGGCTATTGATTCCGTTATCTCAACTTCATGTGATTTGAAAATTCTCACTAATTTTACAGTTCGTAACATGACCTTGTGGTTTATGAATATTAATGGTTGCAATGATTGTTAATCATTTCTGAGATATCTGCTTATGAATATATATATATATATAATGGAGATCTATTCACCGTACAAATGGTACTAACCAAAGGCAAAGGGGGATAATTCAATGTCTAATTAATGATAATGACAAAAGCATGTAGAACCACACAAACATGAGGAGATGCATGCATGTGGTTTTCCTTTCATGCAACGTAGTGCGGCTCTAGCTCTCTATCTCAAAAGAGAGTTTTGAGAACTGACAAGAAACTTCATGCATCTCATAGCTCTGTGTGTGTGCGCGCGCGCGCAAAGCAGAGTTTTTAAATTTGCTTTAGATGAAGTACAAGTCCAGTAACACCATCATTTAAATGGAATTCGGCTTTCATTGACAGATTTTGGGATTTGTAGAGAACATGAGCTACTTTAAGTGTCCACATTGCAGTTTACCTTCATTCATCTTCGGGAAAGGAGGGACTCGTAGGGTAGCTGCTGAAATGGGCTTGGAATGTGTTGGCGAGGTATGTTAATTACTTTTATTTTGTCATTTGAGGGTTGAACGAGATTTGAGGTAAAACTGGCTCATTACCAATAATTTTGCTTCATATTTTTTTCGAACAATGCTACCACTCATTCATTTTATCATCATCCTCTCATCATCCCATTTTGTGGTATTAAGTAATTGGAGACTATTTATTCTACTTTACTTATATGTCTATCATTTAATGCCACATCAAATAATGTTGAGAAGAATGATGATACATAGATTCTTCCATTTTTATTTTTTTTTAATAATGGGCTTAAAAGGTTTTTGAACTCTAGAAAGTTGTTTTTACTTTGAAACTTTGACCAGATCAGAATAAGCAACCAATTGGCGTAAAACTGATTGAACATTATTATTTGCAAATCCATCTCAATCATCAATGTGTGGATCACTTCAAAAATAGAATATAGCATCCACACAAAATCCAATCTTCTTTATTTGGGTTGCAATGAAACCGGCCTGCTGTATCATTCTACCACATTTGTTCATTCGCTCTTAAATACTAATGAAAAGAGCATTTGTTCCTACAATATATATGATGGAATGTCGTTAACAACGGCTCTGATGATGGAAACTTTTCTCACTACAATCATCCACTAATCTGTTCTAATTAGTCTGTATCTGACTGTTTCAGATACCATTAGAAGAAGAGATTAGAAAAGGTTCCGATGAAGGTGTCCCCATCGTTATATCGGCACCTGATTCTGCAGTCTCCAAAGCATATGGGAGTTTGGCCGAAAATGTTATTAACCGACTTGAAGAATTGTCCAAGGATCAACCCCTTCCTGAGATTTTGCTGTGAAATTGCGGTTTAAGTGAGATAATGAACCACCTTTTTTGCCGGTGAACACTTTTGGATTATCATGCTTTTGCAATTTGCTACGTCCTATGATGATTTCTTATTGATTCCTCTTTGAATACTTCCAAGTGTATAAAGAGACGGGAGCATAAATGGCAGAAAGCCAATTTTGGTGCAGGAGCATATAGTCACTAGAGCATATGCACAACACCTGAATTCTTTGGAACTGGGAAAATACATGACAATTTTGAACCCGTGAGTTTTAAGATTTAGTATGGTATTAGTGGGAAATTTAATAAAAATAATAATAAAAAAATAATAATAAATATTTATTAAAAAAAAAACAGCTACTTTTCTAACACCCTAAATCATGTGATGCATGATCCTCTACAAGGAAATTTAGGAGCAGACAGTGGTGGAGTTAGAAATTTGTGTTAGGGGTGACTAGATAAAATTAAAATAAAATATATAAAATATTTTTTATTTTATTTGTATATCATTTTTGGGAGATATAAAATAATTTGATATTAAGATCTATAATAAAAATAAAATAGGTTTAATACAATTTATATATTAAAATATATATATTATGATAAGAATATGTTATCAGAATAAAGATATATTAAAAATTATCTAACTTTTTTGTATATTTATATTTTTATCTATAATAAAAATTTGTCATTATGTTAATATATCATTTTATTTTATGAGATGTATTTTATTTAAATTAGATTAATTTTATAGAGGGAGATCAAAATAATTTTTAGAGAGGATGTTAACATAAAATAAAATTAATATTATCTTACAAAATTAAAAATATATATATTTAGAATAGGGGTGGGACCCGTAGGAAACCACCCACCACAACCACCACCCCCCCCCCCCCCCCCCCCCCTCTCTTGGGCCCCCAACTCGGCCACTGGAGCAGAATCAATGTAATACAGATGCATGGGTCTTTTTGCATGACCCACCTTTTTTATTCTTTTTTGGAAAAAGAATACATTGCGAAGGTTATAATACAGATGCTTAATTTTTTTAATAATGGGATTTGTTATATATATAATCACTTTTTTAATGATGGGATTTGTGTTTTTATATATAGCTTCCTTTAAACAATTGGATCAAAGTTTGAAATCAGAAACTTACCCATTGAGTCGAATGGGCCTTGGTTTTTCCCCTGAAGGTGAAGATATTAGAACATTTAAAGGTTAGAGAGGAACAATTAAAGAGTTGAGAAACCCCACCAAAAAAAATGGCATTCGAGTACTCCAGCTACGATGGGCTTGTACATTCATACCCAATGGGTTTGTGTGTGAGAATTCCCAGCTTTGATTATCCACTGATAATTTTAACACTCGATAATTTTCTTTTCTTTTTCTCTCCTTTCCTATTGAACAAGAGAGAAAATTCATATATTTTCCATCATTCCATCTTTCAATCTCTATACGAAGTATTTCTATGAGGAAAAAATAACTAACTCTTCTATCCTGCATACTTCCTTCTCACTTTTCCATCCTCCCTACCTAGTTATCAAATGGCAATTCAATTTTGATTTAAATGCATGCAGATGATGCTAGACAAAATAATAATTATTCTGCAGGTTAGTTCTAACGGATGATTTATAAAAAAAAAATACAAAAATTCAATTTTGATTTAAATGCATGCAGATGATGCTAGACAGAATAATAATTATTCTGCAGGTTAGTTCTAACGGATGATTTACAAAAAAAAATACAAAAAATTCGTCCAAAACTCAAAGAAAATGCATCTAATGTTCAACTAAATATTATCAAATTAAGCAATATTGAAAATCAGTCCGCAAACCAAACTGTATAATCAAAATTTGACCATATCAAAAATTTACCAAAATTAGAACAATCTCAATAATTACGCAAAATTAAATACAGAATAAAAGAAATAATCTAACAAAAATATGACATAAATTGAGTTCAGAATCACTTCCTAAACGATAAATGAAATATTATAAAAAATGGCAAAAAATAAGTAAAAATAGGCATATGAAAAGGAAAATAGTAGAATTTGAGGTCGAAACAACGCACACTGAGCGTCGCTAGGTGGTCACGACGTGCGCGTCGAAAAGAGTTATCCGAATTCGAGTCTTATATACGATTCCAATATCTGTAACCAAAGTTATAGCTAAAATATTGACACACACTCAAAACTACTCAAATTGGAAAAATATCACAAACGCTTACTACTTTTACGCTGATCTGCTAACTCATGATATTTCAATGCCATCAACATATAATCTGACAGCTCAATATCATCTGACTTGGATCCCTTGCACGTCAGCTCAAGATTAAGCTACCAACTCCTACTCAATATTGAATAATCGTACACATACTACACCACATAGGCCGGCTCTCAGAGCGGCCATAGAGAGGTACTATTGTGGACACACCCAGTAGTTTGAAAAAATTGGAATGCAGAAAGTTAGATGAAACCCTCGATAGCGTTGAAATTCTTTGGAAGTTGAAATGTAAAGTCAAGAATTAGGCAAACAATTAAGTTGATGTACATTCAAGTCAATTATCTCAGCAACATGTGATCTGATCATCAAAGTCAGCAGAGATGCACCACTGCAAAGTGTTCTCTTTTGGTGAGTATTTCTGTGCTTTTAGCTTGATTAGCAGCTTCATGTGAATCTGTTGAATGTTGCAATTCTTATCCTTAAATAAATCTAAAGTAATTACCAATAATAGTAGCTAGGTACTCGACAACACAACTCAAAAAAGGTATATATATATATATATATATTGCCCGGAATTCTTCGAATCTTAATTATTGAAATGCAGGCAAACGAACAAAGCCCCCAGAATCCAACTAATGAGATGTCGAGTTGTAATATTGAAGCATGCAGCTTTGTACGACTTTGGTGTTACGATAACTCCAAAAGGATACGAACTACCTACCACATGATTTCTTGTCCAACTCTGATATCTCAGAACAAAACCTTGGAACCCAACTAATCATGTACAATATCCCATGTGTTCTCTCATGCATATATTAAAGAAACTAACCCTTTTTTTTCACCTCTCATGAATGAGATTTCTTAAAAGAAATAAAAAATGCAGGTTTTGAAGTTCTTCTTCCCCAACGAAAGTAGTACTACATGCAAATTTACTATAAAAAATTATATATATTTGTGACTAATTATTTACGATAAAAAAAATTATTTATGATAAAAATAGACTCATTTTATTTAAAAATAATCATTTCACTATAAATAATTAGTCGCAAATAAATAATTAATTTTCTTACAGTGAAATTTGGTAATAAGAATGGCCGAACGGCGACTGCGAAAATGTGACCAAACAATGTGGACAAGCAAAGCAATTAGACCCCCAAAATTTTCTTCAAAAGAGTACGTACTGAGCAGAGGAATGTGGGGACGTTTTTGTTTCCGCCATGCATGTAAGTGTTCTAGTTTTAGAAGGCAGCATTAATAATAATAATAGGGTGGTCCTACAATAATGCCTACTAAAATTGATCACTCCATTTGACACTTAGACTAAATTTTATTTTCTATTTTTTTTATTTTTTATTCTCATTTTAAAATATGAAAAAAATATATATGAATATACAAATAATCACTTCTTTAATTATTAAGTAAAATAAAAAAAATAAAATATATATATATATATAATGTCAAATTGAAGTGTCAAACTAGCATTTTTCATAATAATAATATTATCAGTAATAATTATGATGTCATAAGTGAGAATATCAACATGGTAATCCATATTATCATCCCTAATAATTGTGTTAAATATATGAGTCATTTCTCTCAAGTTGGTTCCAGCTTTATAGAATGACACGCAAGGAAAGGCTGCAGTGTTCTGTATGTGTCCTATGAATTATAAGAGTACAAACATATATACTAATTACTTGTACTTTCAGTAAAATTCTTTGTCCCCTAAATATTATCATCTCATATTATGCTTAGCAAGTAATTATATTTAATATTCCAATTTATAAATACTGATCTTAAACCATGAAATGCATGTTGAAGTGCTTTAAATGACCATGAAAAATGAAAGGGATGAAATTAATCACACTTGCCAAGAATTTATGACAAAGGGGACAAAAAGACAGCTGATGGGACTGAAAGATGAGCTTATGGACATTGGGAGTAGATGAGAAGAAAAGCAAGATGGCAAGGGAAAGGAAATCGACTGTGACACGCAAGATAAAGATCCGCCCAGATATTTTACTTGGCTATAAAAGGACTCTGGCCGGCTGGAACAGGGGACTCTCTTCTTCTTCTTCAACCTGGGCTTCCCAGACTTCTCCAAAAAGCACAAGGCGAATTTGTCCAAATGGTCATTTATATTTATCTGTACAGTGAGCTATGAGAGACTGTAAAAATTCCCATTATAGTGGATTCTCATCCCCAAATACCCGTGGACGTAGGCATTCGCCGAACCACGTAAAATTGTGTGTCCATCTCTCTTTATTTCATCTGTTATCGCCTACGCGCAGTCTCGCCGGGGTCTCGCCGGGAGCCCTAAACGACTTCAAATGCAGCCCAACTCGCACCGGTGGGTTGGAAATAATCATTTCTCTCACATCGACCCTTTGGCTGATTTTTATGGCCTTAACAGTGGCGCCGTCTGTGGGATCCTATCATCAGTAGTGAGAAAATAATAATTTTCTAACCCACTGGATAAGTGTATTCGACCGACCGACTCAACAAAAATTTTCTCCAAATGAGTCTCGGTCGGATTTTCCTCAACCAGCCTGGATTTCTCCCAGCTAGCTCGGTCGGATTTTCCCCAGCTAGCTCAGTCGGATTTTCCCCAGCTAGCTCGGTCGAATTTTTCCCAGCTCGCTCAACTCGATCGGATTTTCCCCAGCTCGCTCGGTCGGATTTTTCCCAGCTCGCTCAGCTCGGTCGGATTTTCCTCAGCCAGGTCGGTCGGATTTCTCTCAGCTCCCAGCTCGGTCGGATTTTTCTCAGCTTGGATTTTTCCCAGGTCGGTCGGATTTTTCTCAGCTCGCTCAGCTCGGTCGGATTTTCCCAGCTCGGTCGGATTTTTCTCAGCCAGCTCGGATTTTTCTCAGCTCGGTCGGATTTTCCCAGCCTGCTCGGATTTTTCAGTCTGCTCGGATTTTTCTCAGCTCGCTCAGCTCGGTCGGATTTTCCCAGCCTGCTCGGATTTTTCAGTCTGATCGGATTTTTCTCAGCTCACTCAGCTCGGTCGGATTTTTCTTAGTTCGGATTTTTCCCAGCTCCCAGCTCGGTCGGATTTTTCTCAGCCAGCTCGGATTTTTCTCAGCTCGCTCAGCTCGGTCGGATTTTCCCAGCCTGCTCGGATTTTTCAGTCTGCTCGGATTTTTCTCAGCTCGCTCAGCTCGGTCGGATTTTCCCAGCCTGCTCGGATTTTTCAGTCTGATCGGATTTTTCTCAGCTCACTCAGCTCGGTCGGATTTTTCTTAGTTCGGATTTTTCCCAGCTCCCAGCTCGGTCGGATTTTTCCCAGCTCGCTCGGTCGGATTTTTCCCAGCTCGGTCGGATTTTCCTCAGCCAGGTCGGTCGGATTTCTCTCAGCTCCCAGCTCGGTCGGATTTTTCTCAGCTTGGATTTTTCCCAGGTCGGTCGGATTTTTCTCAGCTCGCTCAGCTCGGTCGGATTTTCCCAGCTCGGTCGGATTTTCCCAGCCTGCTCGGATTTTTCAGTCTGCTCGGATTTTTCTCAGCTCACTCAGCTCGGTCGGATTTTCCCAGCTCGGTCGGATTTTTCTTAGCCCGGATTTCTCCCAGCTCGCTCAGCTTGGTCGGATTTTTCTCAGCACGCTCGGTCGGATTTTCCTCAACTAGCTCGGTCGGATTTTCCTCAGCTCTCTCAGCCAGCTCGGATTTCTCAGTCTGCTCGGATTTTTCTCAGTTTCAGCCAAACTCGGATTTCTCTCTGCCAGCTCGGTCGGATTTTTCCAAGGTCGGTCAGATTTCTCAGTCAGCTCCCAACTCGGTCGGATTTCTCCCAGCTCGCTCAGCTTGGTCGGATTTTTCTCAGCTCGCTTAGCTCGGTCGGATTTTTCCCAGCTAGGTCGGATTTTTCTCTGCTCAGATTTCTCTCAGCCAACTCGGATTTTTCTCAGCTATCGGATTTTTCCCAACCCGGATTTCTCTCAGCTCGGACCAGATTCCCTCATCTTGGACTTTCCTTCCTCACATTACACTCCATCCGCTTTGAGCACAATTAAATGAACTCGAATTTTTTCGTGGGAGCTCGAGGACCTGCCTATCACAGACACTATCTCGGATTTCGACTCAAATTACCATCAGATAGGCTCACACGCCCCTCGCCTCATCCAGTCACATAACTTACTCACAACGCGCCCATTGTGCCACACGGAACACAATATTCGGGAGTCAATGCTTAGGATCTCACGGGTCCACGGCTCCTCGCTCGAGAGTCAAAGTTCAGAAATTCATCACCCGACCTTCGACACTCGAGAACTTTTTCCATAGACAAAAACACATCAGTTTGTCTCTCTTACATTACATGAATTTATCTTTGTACTAATGAAGTTATTACCTGCAGCATGGGATGTCAGCACGCAATCGCATCCCGCGGGGTCGGTCTATCCACCTACGCGAAGTAACAGTAGCTTCCCACGGAGCCTAGGCGATGCACTCCCGCCAGGCCTCACGCGATGTAGCTTCCCGCGGAGCCCTAGGCGATGCACTCCCGCCAGGCCTCACGCGATGTAGCTTCCCGCGGAGCCCTAGGCGATGCACTCCCTCCAGGCCTCACGCGATGTAGCTTCCCGCGGAGCCCTAGGCGATGCACTCCCGCCAGGCCTCACGCGATGTAGCCTCCCGCGGAGCCTAGGCGATGCACTCCCGCCAGGCCTCACGCGATGTAGCTTCCCGCGGAGCCCTAGGCGATGCACTCCCGCCAGGCCTCACGCGATGAAACTTCCCGCGGAGCCCTAGGCGATGCATTCCCGCCAGGTCTCATGCTATGACATTTCCCGTGTAGTCCTAGGCGATGCACTCCCGCCAGGTCTCACGCGACGACACCTCCCGCGGAGTCCTAGACAATGCACTCCCGCGGATCTCACTCGGTGACACCACCAGACGGGTCTTATACTGCGACGGAATAGGCTTTGTGCCTCACCATAGCGAAATCTCATCGACAACTCGTGGAAGTTGTCAGATCAACCACATCCTGCTCAAAGGCTCGCGAGGTTGTATGGCCATCCACAACCTACAAAAAATCCACCCACGCGAAGATTACTAAGGTCTCCCCTTAACCTAACTCCACAGCTACATTTTACACAATCAGTATTTTCTCGGGATTCAGGATACGAAACTACAAAATTCCCATCAAAGTATCTTTGATAAGAATTTGCGGGGTACTGAAAGGGATGAAATTAATCACACTTGCCAAGAATTTATGACAAAGGGGACAAAAAGACAGCTGATGGGACTGAAAGGTGAGCTTATGGACATTGGGAGTAGATGAGAAGAAAAGCAAGACGGCAAGGGAAAAGAAGTCGACTGTGACACGCAAGATAAAGATCTGCCCAGATATTTTACTTGGCTATAAAAGGACTCTGGCCGGCTGGAACAGGGGACTCTCTTCTTCTTCTTCAACCTGGGCTTCCCAGACTTCTCCAAAAAGCACAAGGCGAATTTGTCCAAATGGTCATTTATATTTATTTGTACAGTGAGCTATGAGAGACTGTAAAAATCTCCATTATAGTGGATTCTCATCCCCAAATACCCGTGGACGTAGGCATTCGCCGAACCACGTAAAATTGTGTGTCCATCTCTCTTTATTTCATCTGTTATCGCCTACGCGCAGTCTCGCCGGGGTCTCGCCGGGAGCCCTAAACGACTTCAAATGTAGCCCAACTCGCACCGATGGGTTGGAAATAATCATTTCTCTCACATCGACCCTTTGGCTGATTTTTATGGCCTTAACAAAAAATATTAAATAATTTAAATAAACTGAAATTTTAAAAGTCCAAAATGCTTTGTCTTCTTATTTTTTTTTTTAAATATATATATAATTTATTAAAATTAATAATCGAAAAAGGTCACATTAAAAAATTCCTTTATTAAGAAGGGAAGCATCCCATCCAGCTTCTCTGTCAGGCTCTGTTCCAAGATTTCTTTCTACCATGAAACTATGAATCCTCAATTATAGTGTATTTGAACCAAATGGTTGTTTGTTTTTTTAATGTTATTAGCTTCATCTTGAAATCATATGGTTCATGACTAAATCACTATATATAGGCATAGGTCGACGCCCCTCAACATCAAGATACACTTTATCGGTGTGGATTTTTTATTTTCTAGCTGAAAAATGACACGATTTATTGGTTTGCAATTATGGTACATGTAACCATGCATAGGAAAACTCCAAATAAAAGAGGAATATGCCTACCTGAAATTGAATCTAGGTATTACATTTCTTCATAGAAATTAGTGTTTTGATTATTCTACAACAAATACTGTTTTTTTGAGAGTGACTGTGATAAAATAATGTGTAATTAACCTTAATGACAAAAAAGTTTTTCCCACCAATTTGGATCATGGGTGACTATGAAATTATACATATCTAACAAATTAAAAAAAAATAAAGAAGTATCATGACCAGTTCAATAGAATAGCCAATTAGGCCGGTTTAAAAGAGTTGTCAATTAGACCATTGCTTAAGGTCCCTATTTTGAATAGGCTCTCATATTTTACTTAAAAGATGCAAAATTTGATAAAAAAAACAATATATATAATTATTATTTAAAAATATTTTATTCAAAATGTATAAACTAAATTTTTAAATAATAGTAAAATTAAAATAAAAGTAATAAAATAATATGTATTTTGATATTGATTTGAGGAGAACATGCTTGAAATGTGGAAACAGAATGCTACTCGTAAAGGTACTTTGACTTTTAGGCTAATTATATAGCACGAGATCTTTAATTTGCACAGAAGTAATGATTCCGTTTGCTTTTTGTGTATAGTTTGATTGGTGATAGATTTGATCTATTGTTGTTGTATGTACTATCATAAGAACTTTATTTAATCTGCCAGCATTTCCAAACAACATAGGGCCCAAAAAAGCTCATAAATGTTGACTATAAATTTCTCGAATGACAACTTTTTCTATTTGGTTGATTGAGTTGGATTGGAATTGTGTAGACAAGATCAGCTAGACAGTGTGTAGTAGTACTTCCTTTTAATAAATAAAATAATAATAAACTATTTGTATCTGGTGAATATAATTTCGTTGATGAAAATAAAGGGGAAATGCATCGAGAGAGACTGAGGTTTCAACAATCACATCAGTCCTATTTGAAATTGAAAATAATTTTAATTTATCTCAATTTTATTATTATATAAAAATAATAAATAATTTAAAATTTTTAAATATCAAAATAATATTATTTCAATAATAATATTTTATTTAATTTTAAAAACTCATCTCAATTTATTTTATTTATGAATCTAAATAATTAAAAATAATAATTAGAATGTATAATATAGATGATAAGATTGATTCAAAAAATAATCCCAAATAATTGGTCGGAGTCTCGATATTGAAGTTGATCATCGTGAAGACAGTTGTTGGATAAATAAAATTGCTTGAGATGTTATTTATTGTGAGAAGATTCCATATAATATATATATATATATATATATATATATATATAAGTAGGAAGGCCATGCATATTGAATGCATCTTTAGGATTACAGTAAAAAATATTATTTTTAATTTAAAACTTATAATTTAAAGTTTAATTTAATAAATTTTATTATTAAAAATATATTCACTATTTAGGATCTATATGTTTAAAGTATTTTTAGAGTTAGTTACGATAATTTTTTTAAAAATAAATAATTATTCGTAAGAACTATTTAATAAAAATTCTAATTTAGTATTTTTTAAAAAAATTGATTTTAATTTTTTTAACCAACTAAAACATTTTTAATAAAGTTATCAAATATATCATTTTTTTCTTTAAAAATGTATTTAACTACTTAAAAATATTTTTTAACCCTCAAAACGTAATTTCAAATATACTCTACGTCTAATCACATCAAGATCGAAATATTTGAAGATTATCAATCTCGCAAATATTGTACGCATTTATGATATAATAGGTGAATAAAAATAGAGTAATAGTGTTAGATACAATTTTAGAATGTTTAAATTTCACGCATTTTTAAAAAAAGAATATATAGGATTCACCATTAAAAAAAGTTATGTAGGTCTTAGATTTATTTACTTTTTCAAATAAATTATGCAAAATTTGCACATATATATAATAATAAAATTACAAATATCATTATTTTTGTAAAAATAACCTCCCAATAAAAGAAAGTTTCGTCTGTTCTTGAAAAGTGGAGGAAGAACTAGTCATCCTGGAGAATTAGGAGCATGGTTGATTCAACTTCCGAACAGCTACATAGAAGAAACAAAATAAAAAAATAAAGTGACACCCAAAATCTACTAATTGGATGAGAGTAAAGGTGTTTGGAGGAGGATGCGGAAGCTGATGAGAGCGATTTTAGGGGCAAAGGCCACTTGTCCCCAACATCAACGTATATACGTGTTTGCCACTTACCACTTGTTGTTAATGGTAGCGCATGCATATATAAAAGAGTTTCTATTTGGACATTTCTATCTTAAAGTATTGGTATTGAATTCACTAAATGATCTTTTAATTAGAAGGAAATTACAATTTTGATGGATCTATCAAACATCTAAATCTATAATTTTACCTTGAATTCATCATTAGATTCATCAAAATAATAATATAAAAATATTTTTTTAATAAAATATATATAAATATTTTTTTTATATTTTGTAATTACACTAATCATATGTATATTAATAATATAATCTGATACTTAAATAATTATTTTTCAACCAAATGAGAAAATAATAAAGAAAAAATAAGAAAAATAAAGTAGGAAAATAAAATATATTAAAGTATATGTTTAGAGTGTGAATAATAGTTCTTCAAATATGAAGAATTGTAAAAATTTATTATTACTTAAAATTATACATTAAGAGATTTGATGGATCCAATGTAGAAATTTTTTAGTAAAAATCATCAAATTTATATTTGATGGATCAAATTAAATGCCAATGCTCTTGTAAATGGAGTTAAATGGACACCAATAAAAAATTATCACTTCAGCATTTCATAAAAATAAAGTCTATACCTACTCACATTGTACTGTAGTAAGGGCATTTTGGACCGATTTATGTAATCCTAGAAACACCCATCCTCTCTTGGTTTCTCTCTCTCGCTCTCTCTCTCTCCCTCCTTTGGCATTATTCTTCTCTCCGTTGCTCTGCGCATAGCCCTAATCTCTCACAAAATATGGTTGCAAGTTTCGACCCTATTAAGAAACCGCAGACGCTTGAATATGGAGCTCGTGCAAGCTAGAAGAAGCTTGGGAGAAGCATTGAATAAATTAACTCACCTAGGAACTTAACAATTGTTTGCTTGCTGAGAAAATAAAGGAAATTTAGAAGAAAAAAAATTTTAAAATGCACAAAACCTAAAAACTTGAAATCTTAAGTAACCTAATTTATCCACCCGACAGATTCACCAATCCAAGATTCGAAAAAATAATGGCAACACGAGAAATCACAACGGTTCAAATCGAAAAGAAATAACTCTTAATTTCAACTTATCCCAATATTGAACTTTCAACCAAAGCAAATTAATAATAATCATATGGATATTTTGATTGGACTTCATCGTAATTAATTTTTTTTTTTAAATTCACTTGTTTGGTTCCCAAGCAACACTCGGATATTATGAAAACTTTTGGCATTTTAATCGTTAGCAACTGCCCGTGTTTCCTATAGAAGATCCCATCATGTTTATACCTAGGAAAGCTATTTGTGGCGCCAAAAGGAGGAAGAAAAGGAAAAGGGAGAGAGAGAGAGAGAGGGTTTCATTAGAGTGAGTTCCTCTATCACTCAGCACATATTTGATTGTTTGTAGGCTCTACGTGACACTCTCTTGTTGGAGTCTATTATTTGAAACTTAGGTCTCGTTTAGATTAAAAAAATAAGATGAGTTGAGATGGATTTAGTTTATTTTTTAATATTATTATTATTTTAGAATTTGAAAAAGTTGAATTAAGATTTAAAAAATGTGTATTGAGATTTGAAATATGTATATAAGAATTTGTATTTTATATAAATAATTAAAAAAATATAATAATAAAATAAAAATAAATTAATATGAGTTGAATAAAATTTTGAATCTACTCCGAATCTTATTGGATAATCCTGTGTGAAGTTATTTCCTATATAGAGTCAGGCCGAGTAGCAATAGATTTGATGTATAAATTTAATTGTAGACCCTACAAGACCAAGAAAACAAGACGTAGATGCATGCATGCAGTGAGATGACAAAAAATAAAAAATAAATAAATAAGTAAACAATCAGCCAATTAATTAATTAAGAGACGTTCGACTGTACATTGATAGATCAGACGAAAGAACTACAGTTTGGAGATCAAAATTTGTTGTTCAAAAACCGCGTTTTGCTTATTTGAAATTACAAATCAGTTTGTAAGTGATGCACATTATTTAAAATAAATAAATATAAAAATTATAGAAAAAATTAATTTCAATGATCAACCTTAGCTAATATAGTTTTTCAAAATAAATAAATTATATACGAGATTTAATAATGAAAAATAATATACACACAATATAAATACATAATATATTTTACAATAAATATTAAATGAGAGAGAATTTTATAAAATATTATATTTGTATAAAATATTTTATAAAATTATTTCTTATTTAATTAATATTTATTATAAAATATATTATATAATTATGTTGTGTATATCATTTTCCTTTAATAATTTGTTGAATCTATAACGACATTACTCTTTTATAATTCTGGACAGGCATGAGTTGGGCGACCTAGTAGCTAGGAGCTGTTGCTGATCATGAAGTTTCACTACTCCTTGTTGGTAATAATTAATATATATTCCTTGACATTATATTATAGTTTGAATGGTGGGAATTAATCCACGATGAATAATGGAGCCGACAGCCGACAGGAATGTGCTGGCCAGTATAGATTTTCCTTAGCTGGATGTCAATTCTTGGTTGTGCTAATCAAATTATAAATTGTCACGTCTTATCTAATTAATCCCCGTACGCCACCCTGCTACTAATTAATAATTAGTAAGATATTATTTATCATCAATATCGAAACCATGCACGCATGCAGAATGCAAAAAATTAAAAATTTCCTACTGCTTCATGCCTGATCGATCGGATTGTAAAAATACACAGCTAGTTTCCAATTAATTATATATAGATATATATATATTTCCATTAATCATTTTCTAAAATTACAAGATTAAATGTACATATCCATGCATCATATATATATATATATATATATTATATACACGTGGATACATGGTACTGCATGCATGTGCATCAAAACCTTTTTAGCTTCTGCCTAATTTATAGGAGGTGTAGGAAGGGCTAACTAGCCTTTTGCTATAATAATTAAGCCGTTGACGTCATATTATGAACTTTTATGGTACGATTAGATGTTAAAATAATTTTAAATTTGAATTGACGTTGAATAATAATATTTTATATATTAAGATATATTTAAATTTAATATAAATATATTGAGATATATGATTAAAGATATAAATTAAATAAGTAATATTGCATTCAATCGTAAAATTGCATGTAGCATGTAATCATTTTAATAAAAAATAAGATTTATTATTAAAAAAATTAATTTTTTTCAAATATATCCTAGATATATTTATTTTTTTTCTCCAAATGACTATATACTTAAAAATCTATATTTGCATTTATTATTTCTATTGTAGTTAATAAGATCATTATATCACTTCATCTATTTTTCATATACCTCAGCTGGCAAATCTTAAAGAGGTATTGCACATTATACCTTATGATTTTGCACAATGGAGGCTAGATGACATGCAACTCAAAAAATAGGTTTTTGTGATTAATTAATTATAATGAAAAGATTATTTGTGATTAATTTTAACTATAAATCATCATTTCACTATAATTAAGTGACCATAAATAAACAATTTTTTTATAATAATTTTAATGTCATGAAATTTATCTACGTACGTTCAAAAAAATCATCAATAGTTTAATGAAGCTAGATTATAAAGGATATGTACACACACAACTTTACATATAATAAGCTCACTCCCTTAATTCAGTCTCGGGCAGTTACCTAATTAGTGTTTGAACTCATGTTAGAGAGAAGACATCAAGTATTGTATCATGAGTGAAATATTAGGCACGCAAATGACTCGAAAGTAAAGAGAAAAAATGATTAGATATTAATGGATATATATACACATATATATATATGTGTGTGTATAGTAAAACTTGTTTAAAAAGTCTTACAATCATTGGAAAAATGTGTCACCCTGATCTCAAGAAAACAGATCAATTAAATGACTCTAGAAATTGTATAAAGTCAGCTAGCTAGATAGAGTAGCTGGAGTTTAAAAAATAGAATCTAATCACGAGGACGGTCAAGAATTTATATCTATATCTGCATTTCGAATCTACCCAATATTTACTGATGGCCCCCAATATATATATATATATATATATATATATATTCAATATTAAGGCAACTTGTAGATTTAATATCCCTGTTTTACATCGATCGATGATTGGTGTATATAATATGGTAACGGATTTTACAGCTTACAGCTCTATCTAATGTACATAAGAGAAAAAGAAAATTATTTAATAGTAATCCAAAATTAAAGTTCATTAATATTAATGCATATGCTTCATGCGTATAGGGTTTCCAGGAAGATATAAAATAAAATATTTTAAGAGGGCATTTAAGCCTATTCTTACCTATAAGATAATAATGCATACAATAAAAAAAACGCAAATTATTTGTGATTAAAATAATTATTTACACAAAAACAAATTTGTTTTAATAAAAAATAATCATTTTGGCAGGACAATAACTAACATAAATAAAAAATTATTTTTTTGTAGTGATATCTGCTTAAATATTCATGCATGTAGGATTTTCAGGATCAAGATATAAAAGTAGTGCAAGTCAGAGTTGGGGAAATTAATATATATAAGAGCATTGGCATTGGATTTACTAAATGATCCTTCAAAATTTGAAAGAAAGTATAATTTTGATGGATCCATTAAACATTTAATTCTATAACTTTACATTGGATTCATCATTAGATCCATCAAAATAATAATATAATAATATTTTATTTAATAAAAATATATTTAAATATTTTTTTATATTTTGTAATTACACTAACCATATTTATATTAATAATATAATATGATACTTAAATAATTATTTTTCAACCACATTTTGAAAAAATATTTTTTAATTCCTTGTTAAAAAATTAATTTTTTTCAACCAAAATTTTCAATCAAATAATTATTTAAATAATTATTTTTCAATAAAATAAAAAAAAAATAAGAAAGAGAAAACGAGAAAAATAAAATAGGAGAATAAAATAGATTAAAGTATGTGTTTAGAGTGTGAATAGTGATCTTTCAAATATGAAATATTGTGAAAATTTACTGTAACTCAAAGTTATATATTAAGAGATTTGATGGATTCAATGTGGAGATTTTTTAATAAAAGTCATCAAATTTATGTTTGATGAATCATTTGATAAATTCAATACCAATGTTTTAATATAGGTAAAGATAAAATTAGCTGCAGTAGTACGCATGTCATGAGTCAGCATGCACAGAGTTGTAGTAACTTTAAAATTTTACTTTTCTTTAGAAAATGAGCTATCTGGTCGGGTCCTGAAGACGATGTAGCTAGCTTTAACCGGCCATACTTGTGTCAAGTAAGCTTCGAAATTAAGTTTGGCATCGCAGCTAGCTCCAGATCATGCAATCATTGATATTTGAATTAGGTTCTGTATTCATCTCCTCCCATGCACCTTAATGATCCCCTTTATCCTAGAGGCAAGCAAAAGATATATCCTTTACTTGAGAGCTGAGAACATGAATTACCACAAGCTAGGTCGAGATCCCATATTGGCCTCTAAAGACTAAAGTCACAACCCTAAAAAAATAATCGGCTCGATCCAGTACCATTAATATTGAAACCTCCCTTTGCTGCACGCAGTTCCAGTCTTCCAGAGCTACAATGTCAATGCATGCATCATGTGACTTTAAAATATAAACAGGAAAAAAAAAAGAGAGGATGAAACGAATTTGATCGAGTTAGATATATATTTTCTATATATTTACATATATGTTTATATATATGTCATGTGTGTATGGTTGTTAAAACTATTATTACACTTGGTTTTTGCCGTTTGATAAAACTATTATAAGCTATTAGGTATGTAACATCACAAGAAAAATGATATTTATAACTAATTATTTGAAATGAAAATAACTATTTAAGATTAAAAATGACTTATTTTAATTAAAAATAGTTATTTTATTAAAAATACTTGATCATAAATAAGTAATTTTCTTACAATCATGAAATCACACCCAAATTGATTATGGACCCACAATTTAAAGTACTAAATTACGAAATTTATTGTTGATATATATACACTAAATTATTAAATAGCGCCTAGCTCTTTATACATATCGACTCCGGCCGACGACTATATATATATATATATATATATATTGGTGGCAAAAGTAGCCATCCATTCATATTGGAAGAGTAAATTTTAATTAATCAAACCCAAAAGCAATATTTATGTGGATATTAATAATACTGAAGAAATATCTAATAAAATACATAGGCTGGCCTGTGTGAAAAGCAAGTATATATATATATATATGTTTAAATTTTAGTATATATATATATATATTGGTGCCAAAAGTAGCCATCCATTCATATTGGAAGAGTAAATTTTAATTAATCAAACCCAAAAGCAATATTATGTGGATACTAATAATACTGAAGAAATATCTAATAAAATACATAGCTGGCCTATGTGTGAAAAGCAAGTTAGGGGTAGTGTGGATAGTGGTGTACTAACTACTATGTCATGTGACCCAAGAAAGAATTTTCTCTCGTCCTTAGGTATATAAGCCGCAAGGAACCCAAGAAAAATAATGCATGGCCATATCAAGAACACCTCTCTCTCTCTCTCTCTCTCTCTCAAAATATGAAAAGTTGAGGGGAATGTTGTCTGGTTCGAGATCATTCATGCAAAGCTCAAGCTAAGCTAGCTATCATCTGAATGATTTCGGACCAGGCTTCATTCCCCTCAACAAAATGACCTTTCACCACCGTTCATCAGGATGGATGTATCTGCGATATTGAACCAACGTCTCTCTCTCTCTGTCTCTCTCTATATATATATCGCTAGCTAGCCGGAAAATGGAAATCGGCAGGCAAAAGCACAACGAGAGGCAAGCACCAAGTAGGTAACATTTAATTAGTATTCAGCCTATTCCACGCGTTTTGCCTAAAGTTTCAATAAAATAAGAACAAAAAAAGTTGAATTAGTGTGTGAACGTCTGACTGTCTTATTAATTTGATCGATCCTGATCTATCTTTTGGTCAGTTTACTGAATATAAGTTGTAATTAATGGACATGCCATGGCTTTCATTCATTCATTCTTTCTTTCTTTCTTCCTTTTTTATATGCTAATTTATAAGCTTTATTGACAACATAAAATTAGAACCATGTGTTTGCTATTGCTTTCAAAAAACCGTGTGACAAAACTTTGAATCCTTCCAAAATTGACCGTAGCATATATATAATAATATAAGAAATATTCTGAATACAAAGAAATTATATAAAAAAATAAAAATTATAAATTCATATGTTAGCACTTGATGTAGTTGGTTAAATTATATAAAATTATTTTTATTGTAAAAAAATCTATCGAGACACGAGATGAAGCCACGTCACTTACGTTTGTCTAATCCGTTTGTGGATGTAGTAGTATTCATGTATCCTTGCCACGTACGTTGTTCACAATGTGTGGGCCGGCCAGATATATCAATTCCTGTGGGTCAACTTCTATGAGAGAAAACAAAAACGACCATATATATATATATATTGGTGATAGATCTACATGTGAAGCTCATAATTTCAGGTGGGCCATGATCAGTTTTTGGAAGTTTATTTATCTTAGAGGAGTACTAATGTAGCTCGATCCAAGGCATACACACTCAGCACACAGTCATGCACAAAATTTATATATAGTAAGAGTATGGCTGTGATATTTCTCACGCTGAAAGTACTACTACGGTTGAAAAATATTTAGAATTATCAAAAGCACTTATATTATTTACGGAGATTAAAGACAAGAAGGGATGGAGATCATTCGGGTTGAAAGATAAATTAAAAAGTGAAATACAGGAAGGCCGGGACGTAATTCCAACCAATTGTAGTGTATGCCTTGTCTCCTTATTTATCATTAATTTTAGCCATGTGGCTTCAGAATCATATATATCTACACTGTATTAGGGTTTGCTAGCTTCTTATCATCGATCTTGTTCTTCTTTCATGAGTTGATCATCTCATCCAAGTGATTATATATATATATATATAGCAACCTTCACAAGGCTTGTTTGCTCTTTATATGTCCACAGAAATACAGAAGAAACACAATATTATTAATCAAGATTAGTCTTGCGCGAAGTATTGGTTTATAATCTATATATATATATATATATATATGTACTTCCAGGATTTTTTAGCAAAATAAAATAAAATAAAAACAATGCTTCATCATTGCTGTTTCAGTCGGTTTGTAGTCCTTTATAAGTACGTAAGATCAGCTGCTATGTCTCTGATTTATCCACATGACTGAGAGAAATCAATGAAGACGTCCAGGTCACTGCCCATTCCTGAGAGGCCAGATCATCTTGCGTACGTATAATATAATACTGCATGCAGTCCTGATAACATGCCCAAACATGACCTCAATTATTTTCATTTTCATGTTCCCTTCCCAGTGAATGGACCCCAAAATTATCAGATCGAACCAAATCTTATCTGCCATGCTCAGAATTCTCTCTCTCTCTCATGCATACGGATATATATATATGTGTGTGTTTGTGTTCGTTCTATTACCTGGAATTTCGCTTGTATTTTCTTGTTAAAAATCAATGTTAGGCCAGTCAAAGACGCAAATAAAGAGGAGAAAATTAACATATATGGCAGTAGTACTACTGATCATGAGATTACAATAATAAAAGGCAATTTCCAAAGTAAATCATATCACATGATAAATTAGTCGCCTACTTCATCACTTGCAATGTTGCATGTTAGAGAGAGAAATGGATTATCATATAATTATTTGTTACTTTTTGACTTACCCACCAATAATATCTTCAAAAGCATTCAACAACAAACATGAAAAGCCATTCAAAGACACATGCAGTTTTGTTGGACATCGCAATTATCAGTAGTACGTAGTACTACAAGTCCCTGCCATAAAGCTAATATATATATATATATATATATTGAGTCCTGATTCACCTTCCTAATTAAAATCCAATAAAACTAATAATTAGCTGATTGGTTGCTTATGGAACTGTTGTTAATTTTAAATATTCATTTAGGCCTGATAATTCTAGTATATTAAAGGATGAGAATGACATCATTGTCATCTTAGTGGAGTTTCTTTCTTCTTTTTGTATTAATTTTTTTGGGATAAGTAGGCCCATGATTAGTAGTCAAGTACAGAATTATTGAACATTCCACGTGATAAATCAACTTAAATCATGTACGTATATGCCGCTTCTTATCGTCGATCTTGCAATTTCAATTAGAGTAATGATTCGTTTATCATTTATTTATTATTTTTAGTATATTTATTTTTTTTATTATTTGCTTTTAAATATTTTTTAACATCCTTAATCATTAAAAAAAATTTAAATTACAGTTTTATTAATAAGCACTCTCTTAATTATTAAATAAAAAAATTTAAAAAAAATAGTAGAAAAATAATAAATAAGTAGTAAAACTATTATTATTTTTTCAATTATATATATCTTGTAATCAGCGTCCAAATAGCTAGCCGGCTTTAAGCCAAACCCTATATACAAGAATTTGTTATATATAATCATTTTTGTTTATTTTTAATACACTCTAATAATTTGATTAGTTAAAATAATTATTTTATATTAAAAAAATAATACAGCTAATCAATCACATTAATAAAATATAAAAAATATGCAAAAATATTGTACATAAATTTTTTGTAAATTATATATACTTATTACTTGGTAGAAAATAGCAGCTGCTAGCTAGCATGCACAGACAATTAAACAGGCCGCTTAGGTTAGGAATTTAAGGGTGTAGGTCCAAAGTGGGTGGTGTCCTAGGTCGATAGATCTGATTGACACATTGTATATGTGATCATATTGGAACAACTTTATATCCTAAAAGTCAGGAAAAAGTCTTTAAAATATTGCTTTCAAAATCCAAATTTCGAGTGGAAATTAAGGGAGCGTTTTAAGATGGAGATAAGGTGATGTTATAAAAAGTCTCAGATATAGGTGGTTGGGCAAAGTAGGATAGTGACGTTAATGCCATTGCCAGCTTTAAAACCGGTGTCAACTTCTCTTTTCGTTGCCAAAGTCCAGCTACACCAGCTTCCAAAATATTGCGAGAAAGCTGTCGTACGTAGGACTGGGGAAAAAAACCCTAATCCGGCCAGACTCATTTTCTGATTTAACCCGACCCATTATCCGTTATCCCATTTTAAGCTATTTTAGCCCTGATTTCCTCAAATTAAGCCATAGTTGTCACTATAGATCTCTCAACCTCTCCTTATTCTCATGCAACTCCTCCCTAATCTCTCCATCAATCCATTCCTGACCTCAAAAATATTGCCACCACCCATGTCTTCATCATCATCTTTATCATATGGAATATAATAATATTACTTGAAACTTAGAATGCACTAATTTTTTTTTTTTCATATATGCAATCGAGGTGGAAGATATGCAGTTGAACAGTCTATAGCTAGCTAGCACAACTTTGTACGTGTTCTAGCAAAATTCGGAATACATAAAAAGAAAATTCAAAAATTCTGATATGTTTGGATGTGCTTATATGTGTTTTTTGTACATTCCAAAAAACACTTTTAGAGATAATTTTAAATTTCGTCCCAAAATATTTTTGTGAATGGGTTTTTTGGAATGAAGTGAGGAAGAAAAATATTTCGTCTCAAATAGTTTTTAAGGACAAAATCTCCAATTTTTGTAATAAAAACTTTCATCCCAAAAAAGGAATTTCTTGTAGTATCAATAGGAATAAGGTGACTAAGATCATCTTGCATTTTTTTAAATGAGAAATTCTTACTCTTAATCTTTACAAGAATAATTTTTAGAGATTTTGATTATAATGCTTAATAATCCTTCTGAAGTATAGTTCTAAATTAATTAATATGATTTGGATTTTCTTAGATGGCCATAATATTGTTACTTGCCATGCACATGAATGTTATTAGTAGTCTTTTCTTTGGAAAGAGAGATGGCAACCCCAATTTTATTGATAAGCTTTACTTATAGTAGAAGAAAACAATTGTTACAAAAAAAGCTTGAGGGTAAAAAAAATCTCAAAACGAAGCTTAATTTACAATGTAGTACGGATACAAACTAAAATGTTTATAACTATAAATACATAAGCAAGCTACATGAAGTACAAATTAAAGCAATCAATTCAAACCAAAGTAACATGCAAAACAAAAAGCAGCGAGAAAATCACTGTATAAATCAGTGCCTAAATCGAGGTAAATTCATATACTCCATCCCATATTTCATGAATTCAGCTTACGTATATCTACACCATAAGCAAGCTGCATTATGTATAGGGTGACGCTGGGGACCGGTTCGGCTGTCCCCAGCGTCCAAAGCAGCCCAACGTTAGTTGGGCTGCTTGATGATGAAAAACACATGAAAATAAAATAAAAAAATATAATTAAATAAAAAATGAAGATTAAAAATTTATTAAAAAAATAAAATAAATAAAATAAAATAAAAAACATAATGAAAAACACAACAACAAAAAATGAAGATGAATTTAAGTGGGGATTCGGCCATAGAACAAACGGAGCCGCCACCGTGAGCGGCGGGCTGTTTTGCTTGAGGTGGGCAGCCCGTCTGCCTCCAGTATTTCTCTTATGTATATGATCACTAGCAAATTAGTAAAAAGTAGAATCGAAGATATTTTAAAACCACTTTCCCATGTGCTCTCTTTTTTGGGCTTTTTACTGGGCCATTTGTTGGACATAAATGATGGCCATTTGGGGGCTTTTCCCATGACTGGCCGCCTGTTTTAGGCTTACGACCATTGCAGGGTTTATTTGGACTTATTTCTCTTTTTGGAGAGACTTTCCGAAACTAATCCGGATTTACCCATTTGGATCTATTTTCAAATTGGCCCAATTCATACAAAAAGGACATGGAACTTTTGTCTATTTTAATAAAATATTACAATTTATTATATATAAAATAAAAATTTATGGATGGGGGCAGAGAACAACGTCTATAATGCATTTTAACTCAAATATGAATGAATATGCAGGAACCCGTAATCCAACAACAGAGCAACCTATTTTGAAGCTGACTTGGCACTTTATAACGTCACTTTTGTAGGAACCCTTTGTGGCTCTACATTCCTCTTGAAATATAAATAGAGACTAGCGAGAGCCATGGAGAATCAGGCTACATGTCATGCACATAAAAGTTGACCCACTACTTTTACGAGTCACCACTTGATCTTAAAATCTGCTGCAAAATTCATGAGTTCACCTAATTTACATGCATATTGATGTATTTACATTGTCACAACAATGGAAAAGGATTGTTTATCTGTATAATAATTAACTATAAGCCTAAATTAAAAGGATTAAATCACCATCTTCTCTATTCTTTTTTCCTGGATTTCAAACAGACATGCAGAAAGGTAAGCCACAATTAAGAGCAAATCTTGTCATCATTTCTTGGGATATATCATATCATACCTCAAATTCTTATATTTTTTTTGCTCAGATCATGACACCAAGCCCAACTTCACACAGATCTTTGTAGCCTCTTCGATTGGTTTGATAGTTGCTGCCGCCGTGCATTACTGTTTTCGGAAGCCAAGAGATCAGAAAATAGTTCCACGCCTGAGATTATCAAACTCATCAGGACATGGTCAAAAGCTAGAAAGGTTTCCACATTATGTAGGTAATCATCTTGTGATCTGAGTGATTTTCCAGAAAAATGTCAAAAAATTGTGACACTTTCTTTTAAGACATTGACATGTTCCTGACCAATGCGATTTTGTTATAATTTGTGTTCATTCCCTTATCTACAGCTAGGCAAATGGGATTCAGGGACAGACGAGAGTGTCCACAATTATGCAAGTTGGCTTCTGAGTACATTAGGAAATCTGAGGGATGTGAGGATAATATTTATACGTTCTTTTCGAGCCAACCTGATGCAGATTCACTCTTTGTGAAGCTTGTGGAGGAGTTTGAGAGATGCATTCTCAGTTATTTTGCATTCCATTGGAGCCATACTGATCTTATGATTAGTCAGGTATCTGAGATCAATGACTTGGAATAGATATTTAAATAATAATAAAAACGAATTTTATTTTCTACTTACAATGCTGCAAAAATTTCAGGTGTTGAGTTCTGATCCTGAACCTAAAAGGAAGCTGAAGCACATTTTCATGGCTGCAACAAGGTGGCTATCACTCACATCATTCCTCTTATATTTATATGTGAACATTTGAACATCAAAGCATATTTGACATGATAGGAATTGTGATATTATACCATTCTCATCATTTCTGAACGAAATACTGTACATAGTATTTTTAACTGAATGTCTGTACTTGGCAAAATAAGTTCCTGTTCATCATACATTTCAAGCTTATATCACAAATTGGAATGATTATATATATATATATATATATTTTTCCTTGTTTTAAATTAACACTGATGCAATAATGAAAGATCATTTTCTTTTCCTGTATTGGTTTATGTATGCCAACATTCTTTTAGCTTTGGCCTTTCCTTTATGGGCACAAATGTTGCTATGCATGATGAAATTGTGTAATAAGTAACCATGATCATTGAAAAGCAATCAAAGAACACATCGAAATGGCACTATATTCTTATTTAAATCAATTACTTGTCATTCTCTTAACTACCGGTGTTTTCCCCCAAGCAGTCAAAATAATGTGACAATTTAACCATGAAAAATGTATTAATCATCATATTAACCACCATTATTTTATTGTCCTAGCATTACATCACTTATTATTACCACCATTATTGAATGCGGGAAAAAAGATTGAATCTTCCTTGTTCTCCCTTCTTTCTTGATATAGGGAACAGAGATTTCAGAGGGTAACAAAGAACCTCAAGGTGGCTAGAGTGTTCACCACATTAGTAGAGGAGCTGAAAGCAATGGGAATGATAATGAATGATGACTCACGATGTACGGAGGTGATGGCTCCGGTGGCACACAGCGATAGGAGTCCCGTCCTCCTCTTCATGGGTGGTGGGATGGGAGCTGGGAAGAGCACTGTGCTTCAAGACATTCTCAAAGAGTATGAACATTATTATTCTACATTTCATATATGTGTGTGTGTGTGTGTACGTACGTATGTATGTATATCTTGTAAAAGTCACACCTGATTTAGAATTTTCTCTATCAAGCTCCAAGATTGTTTCTGTTTTAGTTTTGATTAACAAAGTTAAAACCTCAAGGGGAAAGAAGCAACAGCTTGTCAGCAAACCAGATAGTACATATATATAAATGCTTTTTTACCCCCACGATTATAGTATGCTAGCAAAGTCAAATGTGAAGCCTTAGAGCATTCATAACCCACTAGTTAAAATTTAGTCAAATTTTGGCTTAAAATTTCACTTTTATAAATTTTAGCTAGCCACTTTTAACTACATCAAATAACAAGCTCAACAAATCAATAGCTATTCTATTAAAATATTAATTTTCAAAAGTAATTTAGAAATTATCAAGAGAGCAAAGAGAGATAAAACTAAATTAATTTAGTCTCAAAAGTAATTAGCTTTCGCTTTCCTCTAGTTAAATTTGGAAAGTAAGAAGAGAGAAAACTAAATTTATTTTAGTTTTAGAGTGCTTGTTGAAGCAGGTTTGTAATGTTTTTTAGCCAAAATTTAACTTAAGATGTCATTTAGCTAGTGAGTTGTGAATGCTCTTATTGAATGTATTTCATTCTTAAGATCAAATTCACAGCTAAAAATTTCCAGCGCCAAAGATTAAATATATCTTGTTATGTAGCCTTAAAAATGATAGGATTTAGAATTATGTAAGAAATAAAAGAAGAAACAAAGAGCTAATGTTGATTGTTGGTGGATGAAATGTGAACAGGCCATTCTGGGTAGGAGCAGCAGGGAATGCAGTTATAATTGAGGCAGACGCCTTCAAAGAATCAGATGTCATCTATAGGGCCCTTAGTTCCAGAGGTCATGGACATGTTGACATGCTCCAAACTGCTGAATTGGTAGGATATGATTCTTCCCCCCAATCACCCATAAAAAAAATAAGAGTAATTCTTCATACTGTGAATTGTATAAATACTGTGTAATCACTTTGAAAAAGAGTAGAGTCCACTATTAAAAAATAATTTTTTTTCATTTGGATCCCATGTTTTATTCACTTTTTTCAAAATAATTACGCAACAATTGCACAATTCACGATTGCAAATATATTTTCTCAAAAAGTGATTCCCCCCTCCCAAAATACCTACTTTATCATCGTCATTGTTTCTCTCTGCACCGTTTAGCACCACTTCAGATGTAAAACCAAACCTGATTACACAATACCCCAAATGCTCCTCCTTACATCATTAGCACTGATTATTGTCTATCCTAGCATGAGCTCCAAAGGATGACACAACAATTATTGTTTCAAACAGGTTCACCAATCATCTACTGATGCAGCATCATCCCTCCTGGTGACAGCACTTAATGAAGGGCGTGATGTGATAATGGATGGCACCCTTTCTTGGCATCCGTTTGTTGTGCAAACAATAACAATGGCAAGAAATGTCCATCGCCGACGTTATCGTATGGGTGCTGGTTATAGGGTAAATGAAGATGGGACTGTAACAGAAAACTACTGGGAACAAATTGAAGATGAAGAACCAGAGAAAGTTGGAGGCAAAAAGAGAAAACCATACAGGATTGAGCTTTTTGGAATTGTATGTGATGCTTATCTGGCTGTTATACGAGGCATAAGGTATTTAGAATACATTTTGGTGGTCTTAAATTATTGAATTTTAGTTTCTGTGAAAGTGTTTTCTGTCTTGAGAGTTGAGACTGATGTATCAAGGTGGGATTTCAAAACAGGAGGGCTATAATGTGTAGAAGAGCTGTAAGAGTAAATTCACAACTAAAATCCCATAAGAGATTTGCAAATCAATTCCTAACATACTGCCAGTTAGTTGACAGTGCCAGGCTATACTGCACCAATGCTTTGGAAGGACCGCCAAAGGTAAATCCATTATAACCTTGAGTAATATTAGGTACAAGTCTTAAATGTACAAATATAGTATAAGCCTTTTCTAATAATGTGGGCCCCATAAAGAGAAAAGTGAGTTTTTCACACTTTTTGCATGGCCGGGTCCACTTTTTTTTTATAAAGGACTCGTGCGAGGCTCGATCATTCGGGACTTATATATATCATTTCTCTTATTCCTCTTACATCTTCCGTAGCAACAAGAACCTCAATTTTGTACCAACAGAATTTCATTTAAACCAACCTAAGGCTCGAATCTCAGTTGAGTTCTAGATATATTTAGCAGAATGTTTCTACAACAAGTGTGTTGAATTTTAACATGTTATGCTGATATTATTATTGTTGCTCTGAAGTTGATAGGGTGGAAAGACAGAGACAGGACGTTGCTGGTTGATCCAGAAGAAATTGATTGCTTAAAAAGGGTATGTAATTTGAATGACGGTGCCAACTCCATATATGAGCTTTACAAGCACCCTAACCCAGCTTGCGAAGCTGGTTCAATTTGGAAAGACATAGTATTGTCACCTTCAAGATTGAATGTTCAACAGGAACTGAAGTATTGCATTCAGAGAATTGAGAATATGAAATGAAAAGGCAAGGTGTAGGGCCATTACAGTTTGAAACTTCTTTGAGAACAGGGGCTGGAAAAAAGTATCAAATGTCTATATTTGCAAAGATTATTAATCTTTATTGTATTTAATTGATGAGCTTATACATAGAAATCCATCTAAAGACAAAGATCAGTGTTGAGATTTTGAAGACTGATAATTCAGCAACGTTTTTTTTTTAATCTCAACATTGTTTGTTGATCATGCAGGTGACTCAGCATCAAATGACGTACGAAAAATTGAAATTAGCTGAAAAGAAACCAAAAACAATCACAGCCATAGCAAGTAAGACAAAATAGTAATGGCTTTCTAAGCTCAGAAATCATACCTAATCTTATTAATGTAGGACTTGTAATAAAAATAATGAGAATGCACAAGGAGCACCTAGATCCAAGGTGAACATGCTGAACAAAATAAATAGAGAAATATAATAGTAGCTAAAGACTGGCCTCGTGAATTACAAACAGCTCCGTGGAGGACTTTTTATTCTTAGCAGTTAAAGTTATGATTTTTCCTCCTTATTTTACCTTCATTCCAAGGTCTCCAATTTCATTTTCTTGCGTTGTTGAGCTTAAATCCAGACTATATACATACATATATATATATATATATGTGCAGCAGCAACTTCTCCTTGCATGCTCGGAGGTCATTTTGAATTTGACGTAGTTTCACTTATTTCAAACTTCAATAAAACAGCTACAGTTGGCAGGTGAGAGACACCTTAAATAAATATGCCAGAAGTGGATGCTACGAGTCTAAACAACCAACCACATCTAACCATATCAGTTATGGGATTATATTTTGTATAATTCCTTTGTGACTAGAGTATTTCCCTAAGCTGAAATCGGCAGGAAACATGGCAGGAAATGGAGACTGAAAAGTGTAAATAAGCATGAACATGATTACCATTCAAAATCATATATAGGTAACACCATCCACAAACATGTTAAACAAACAGCATCCAGCATTGGAAAAAAATTGTGAATTTAAAAAGCTGGTGAAATACTTGTGGCTATGGATGGCATACTAGTTGATATTTTTTCACAAAAAGGCACTTACCATTGCTCCTTATTTCCGCCTTCATGACAAGCTATTGATTTATTGCCTCCCCCATTAGCTGCAGGGGGTGTTAGCCAGACCTCTTCAGACAGCTCCAGTTCATTAGCATCTTTGCATTCATATCAGAATTAAGCCACAGATCAGCAAAATTAATAACCAGTTGTAAATAATATAATGTACTCCATGTTTCCATGTTTGTCGTATCATGTGCTGTACAGATTTATTCTTTATGATGCAATATCTAAATTTTAGGCTACAATTTCTCTTCTTCTTGTATTTAAGTGTATATCTCTTGTAATTAAAGATATCAATCTTTTTGGCCATTTCTTGTTTTCTTACATTTAAAATATTAACGCATCGCTGTAGAAAGATGAAAGACGAACCCGAAATATTTAAGCAAATATCTTGTAAGATATTAAATCCACACCAGCCCCAGAGCTTGTTGTGCACACACACAAAACTATCCAAAATCACACAAGACGATATTTAAGTGGTTTAGCAATTTGCTTACGTCTACTAGAGCCAAAATTCAATATATTTGTATAGGATTACAAATACTCAAAAATTTTCACGTCCACTCTCTCTTTGCACCTCTACCACTTCTAACATCACCACACTTACTACACACACCAGAGCTCTCCTTTTAAAGGAAAGGCTTTACAAACATATCTACCAGCTTTGATCAGAGTGCAGCAATGGTGGATGGTGCATTTAGTTTCCTATAGCTGCAGCAAACATATTAGACGGTGCTGAGATAATGGACGGTGTTGAGCAGCCAACATGAAACTTCTTCATGCATTTACACTTACATATTCACACTTACGTGGCCATTTTCAACAATCACCCCATCTACCAAAATGTGTCATACTAGGCTGCTATTAAATCAAATCATTCTTTAAATGTGTCAGCTAATTACCGAATGTTTCGCCATCATGGCTGCCTTCATTTAAATCTTTATACTTATGTGATCTAAGCATCTCAGATTTGTTGAATGCAACATCTCTACTAATGATTACCTTCTTAGACTCTATGCATCAGAGTCTATACCATTTTACACCAATATTAAAGCCCAAGAATTTGTTCTCTTGACTCTAGAATCAAACTTACTTTTTTTAGCATGATAGTAAGCAGGACATCCAAAAATGTGTAAAAAGTTATAATCATTAACATGTATACATTTCCACATTTCGATGGGTGTCTTCCTGTCAATGGCAATTGTGGATAGTCGGTTAACGAGATGGCAGACATGTCACAGTTTCAGCCCAAAATTGTTTACTGAATTCAGCATCCAGTAACATACACCATATTTTCTCTAGCAAAGTACAATTCATTCGTTCTGCCACACCATTTTGCTGTGGTGTTCCTCATACCGTGAAGTATCTAACAATTCCCTCTTTCCGACAAACTTTCATGAAAGGGTCTAAAGTGTACTCCCCTCCATTATCTAATCTGAGCTGCTTGATTTTTTGCCAATCTGAATCTCAATCATTTTCTTCCACATAAGGAAGATATTCAACACTTCATCTTTATTCTTCATCATATACACCCACACACGACGAAAATAATCATCTACAAAAGTTACAAACCAATGCTTACCTCCCAAAAAAGCAACTTTGGTAGGTCCTTAAACATCGAAGTGTACATAGTCAAGTATTATTTGTGTATTGTGTACAACGGTTCCGAACTTTATCCGCGTTTGCTTCCCCAATACACATTGCTCACAAAAAGACAATTTACCAGTCTTAGTACCTTTGAGTAAGCCTTTCTTTACTAATATTTGCAAACATTTTTCTCCAGTGTGTCCCATACGCATATGCCAAAGACTAGTTGTGTCAGCAGCAGTCTCATCTAGCTTCTCACAGCCTGTAGAAGCTATTCCATCAATAGTATTTCCTTACAAGAACTACAAGTTTCCTCGCCTCAAACCCTTCATAACCACCTGAACACCCATTACCACTTTGAGAGTTTCGTCTTCAATAGTGATTCTGAATCCCTTTGAATCCAGAGATCCTAATAAGATGAAATTTTTTTGCAAGTCCAGAACAAACCTAACTTCTGTCAGAGTCTTGACGGTTTCATCATGCAGCTTCAACCGAATATTTCCTATTCCCCGAGTCTTACAGGCACTGTCGTTGCCCATGCATACTACTCCACCATAAATTTTTGTGAAGTTAATAAACCAATCCCGATTGGAACACGTGTGATATGTACATCCGGAATCTATAATTCATTCATTGGAATGACAAATGAATGATGAACCTGTCAAGGCAATGTCTAGATCTTCATCTCTATCTGCGACACTGGCTGTAGTGGGTTGATACTTCCGTTGTCCATTCAATTTAGGACAATCCTTCTTCTAGTGTCCTTTGTTGTGACAATAGGAATATTCTTCTTTGGCGAGTTTTCTACCGACTAATGAACCACGTAATGTGGCCCGAGTTTTCAATTAAAAACCTTTCTTCTTTCCTGGATACCTTGATTGTGGTTTCTTTCTTGCTGTCAATGCTTCACTTGATGTGTCTAGTTGTACCTGTTTATCTTTTTTACAATACTCCTTGCTAATCAAAAAACTAGATACATTGTCAAAACTGATTTTTTCTTTCACATACAATAGTGTGGTAACTAAATATTTATATGTATCGGATAAGAAATTTAATAACAATAAAGATTTGTCTTCGTCTTGGATTTCAACATCCAAGTTTAGTAGATCAGTCAGAATTTGATTGTAACTATTGAGGTGTTTGGACATAGAAATACCTTCACGAAATTAGAATCTGAAGAGCTTTTTCTTCAAGTGCAAGCGGCTCTCAACACTCTTCTTCATAAACTTATCTTCTAATTTCTGCCAAAATTCCTTTGCATTTGTCTCTTTCATGACAAAATACTTCTGATCTTTGGTAAGACGCAAAAGGATTGTACTACAAGCTTGGGTATTAAGCTTCCTCTAATCCTTTTCCGTCATTTTGTTGAGTTTTTCTTCCAACGCTATATCCAACTCTTGTTAAATCAAAACGTCCATCACTTCACATTGTCACATGCCAAAGTTGCTAGTTCCATCGAACTTCTCTAATTTAAACTCGGCATTTGAAATTGTAGACCTACGCCCAAAGCTACTAGCATTTCCAGAACTCCTATCTCCCCCAAAACTTTCCATATGAATTTTTAAAACTTTAGAAGACAAATTTCAAAATTTTAATAGTACGGATGAGTCTGAAATAATCCAAATAATTGGAAAGCACTATTTGATCATCGAAATCGGACTCCAAATGACTTAAATCAAGCCTAAAAATGGATCTGGAATTCAGACGGTCCAGATCCGTTGGTGCATGTGATACACGCGCTAAAGGAGTCTGAGACACGTGGGGCGCGTGACGTACACGCGCAGAGACTCTATCGTGCGCATGAGCGCTTGGGACACACACGCAGAAGCTCTGTAGGGCGCGTGGACGCGTGGGATTCACACGTCTTCAACCTCCACGGCGTATGGGAGCGCGTGGCATGTGTTTTTCAGTCGTCTTCAACCCCCAGTTGCGAGTGGAGCGCTTCGGTACACGCTCCGACCTTCAAACGGCTCGTGTGGGCTCCTCCGAAGTCTGTTTTCGTTTCTGTTTGCGGCAATGAATTCGTCTCAATGCAAGGAACAACCTGAAGTTGTCAAAAGTTGATATTTAAGTGGATCAGCAATTTGCCTACGTCCACTAAAATCCAAGTTCAATATATTTGTATGAGATTACAAATACTCAAAGTTTCTCACGCCCACTCTCTTGGCACATCTACCACTTCTAACACCACCACACTTACTACACAGACCAGAGCTCTCCTTTTATAAGAGAGGCTTTACAAAGATATCTACCAGTTTTGATCAGAGTGCAGCAACTATATAGGACTTTGTGCAAATGGACGGTGCAGCAATGGTAGACGGTGCATTTAGTCTCCTATAGCTGCAACAGATATATTAGACGGTGTAGAGATAATGGACGATGCTGAGCACCTAACATGAAACTTCTCCATGCATTTACATTTACATCTTCACACTTAGATGGCCATTTTCAACAAAACTCACATAATATCTCATTTTCTCTCTTTAATTTTTCATATTTCAAGTGAGCATCCTACATCTCAAAGTTTAACACATTAGAGTTGTGTCGAGTATCGTGTGTAACATGACTATGAAGGTCTGTGACCATGTAAATCCTGCTTATTTAGGCCTCATCTATTACTTAATAAAAATTTATTTGAACTATCGAAATAGTACAGCCTGTAATGTCAAAGTTTACTAGATTGCATCAAAATGATATAAAAAGTTGATACGGGTTAGATAAATGTAAAGAGCTTTGCCTATTATTTCACACATCACTTATGTTTTTCTATCAAACTAATTAAGTTTTTTTACTCGGCATCCCTACATCACATTCTTGTTAAGAAGATAAAAATAGGATAAAATTATGACTAATGTATAGCATAGAGATAATAGTAGAATTTTTCAAATGTGAATCATCCACTCAACATTTGTATTTTAACAAAGTCCTCTTTTCCATTGGCCGAGACCATCACTCAATATTGCAAAGTGGCTACGTAATCTACTTGAATGTGCAAACAGGCTTAAAAACATTAATATTAGACTCATCATTGTATTCATAAAATACAAATTAATTTTATCTAAAATAATCCTCATCAAAACCCATCAATTCAAACTTTGAGTTATAATATACTTGAACATCATTCTTCATACTTGAAGGGTATGAAGAGTTACCATTCACCCATCAAAATATTTTTTTTTTTATTTTTTAATATGTTTATTAGATAAATAAATTATAAATATGTTTGTTAATTTTTTAAATTGTATATTATATTATTATTTTAATAAATCTAATAATAAATTTAATGTAAAGTTATAGATGTGAAAATATTAATTTTCTATCAAACTTATACTTTCCATAAAATTTAACGTAGCCAATGCAAAGACACTTTACAGCACCTTCCATGTGCATCCATTATTTTCGTTCTATGAACAACAGAGTAGAACATAATTTGAAAATTATCCTCCAGCGCTCTACTACCATCTGGACAATAACATGACTCGTAAGCATTATCCATGCTTCGTGAAAGTGGGCACCCAACATCACAAGTAGGAATGTAAATAAACCACCTCAGCTATTCAAACACTTCCTGCAAAAAGGTAATATCCAGAGCATAAACAGACTTTAAATGAAATTGCTGTCTTCAAAAATATTATTCAATGAGCTGTCCAAGCTTTCAATGGACTGAAGAAGAAGTTGACAACTAAAGTCACCATAATTTTCCAAACTGTATCTGGTCGAGTAATTAAAAGAACAGAGCCCCTTTGGACTGGAGTCACTTATAGAGAGGCATTAACGGAACCAAATAGTTGCATGCAACGCGTTTTTGGGGATCAACTCTCATCTCTCTCTCTCTCTCTCTCTCTCTCTCTCTCTCTCTCTCTCTCTCTCTCTCTCTCATATGCCATATTCATCCAAATTTCGAATTTAAAATCAAATTCAAAATTTCCTTAAATTTAAAAAAAAAAATTCAAAAGTATTAATAAATATAAAAAAATTTTAACCAGGCCGAGTATAATCCAGCCCGCCCGGATGAACAGGCCTAATACTCACCTTCCTCCAAGCAAACACTTAAGGCACGATCCATATTTGAATAAACCCTCAAAAGGATTTATCTATAAGCATTTTTAGACCTCACAATAGATGGGTTCTTCCTCCTATTAGATCTAGCGCATTGTTGGGGTTTGTCTTGGATTCTTCCTCCTATGTCTTAAGGGTGATTTGGTTTGAGAGATGAAATGAGATAAAATAAATTATAATAAATTTTGAAAATTAAATAAAATATTATATTTTTAATATTATTATTATTATAGAATTTTTAAGATGTATATTAAAAATTAAAAAACTTTATCAAAATTTAAGTTTTATATAAAAAATTTAAAAAATATACAATAATAAATTTAAGATAAGTTTAGAAGAGCTCAACTCCCCTTAAAATCAATCCGACCAAATCTCACAATAAACATTTTTAGAAATTTGTCCTCGCATTTCAAGAATATTGTTTTAAAAGTAGAGAAGCAGGAAATCTATCAAGCAAAAACCAACGGCAGCCCGTAATTGTTCAGAGTGGGATCTTGTGCTTCTCAGCCCACTAGTGGACCCTGCTTACCCCTAATTAATCCAACGTGGCAACCGACAAAACCTTTGAAGGTGTCACCTAGGTTTTCCCTAAAAAGAAATATCCAAAAACTAGCCCCGTTTCCAAATAATACTATTAAGATCTACTAAGACTCAAAAACCTGAAAGTTATGGAATTCTGCAAGTAAATCTCTTAGAAAATAGAAAATAGCTTTTCCTGACAAAGATATTGGATACAAAACGATCTTGCAATTGTAATTCCAATGTGCATTAACACTGTTCATCTGAATAAAAGCATAATGCTTTTTATGTAAAAGCCAATATTTTATTTACAAATTTTCAAAACAAAAAATGTTGAAAAGCATAATTTCAAAACAATAAAATTCATAGCATAATTTTTTTATATATATAAAATGCTAAGTCAAGTTGAAACACATAATATTTGTGTTCTGAAAATACTAAAATGCATGTAAAACAAAAGAAAAATCTAATATTCATCTATGCATGTAATAGAATGCAATTCACTACATATTACATTATTTGTTATTACCTTCAATTAACAAATGTATAATTCTAGTAAATGCATAAAATAATAAAATTTATTCTTTATTTTAACATAGAACTACCCAAGACTCTAGTTTTTCTTCTTCCTCTAATATTTTATCTCATTTTTAATTTACAAGACAATTATGATTATCCACCACTGTTCTTCAATTATGGCCATGAGATCAGACACTATTTTAAAAACTTCAATTCGGTCACTTTCTTCATCACATGGTTCATGGCAGTGTTTCAGGTCAAAAAGGGTTCAGTAACAAAAGAAATATTTCATTCGTATCTACCTTGTGGTCATCATGCTTCTCAAATAACATTTTCCACAAAAATGAGCGGAAATCCACCTTTGACTAATAGGTTACACCGGTTCTTTTATCAAGCTAAACAATACAGTACGAAATGATAAAAATCAAGTATATAGGTAAATCTGAAAGGATGTACAACTACGATGGAATTAGTGACCTGGTGGAATACACAAAAGTGAACTTTCTGTAACATATTTAAATTTTAACATAACCCAGAGTTATTATGGATAGAAAGGGCGAGTGTGCAGAAGATTGAAATGAGGGTCAAAAGGACAGAAACGGGCTGAGAAGTTCTGGAGTGATTAACTCTAGACACAGCATAATGGCAGAAAATAGTTCAGATAGCAAAAGTCCTATTAATTCAGATAAGCTTGTTTGGGTAAGCAAAATTAAAATGCAATTTGCTTTTGAAAATTACAAAATCATCACAGATCTATTGATGAGCCAGGCCAGGTTACCTGCTTAAAAAGGGCCTTCTCAATAGTGACCCAAACAGGAAGGTTGAATCCACCCAATACCTTTACTTTCTGAATTCTTCTGCCAACTGTACAGAAGTTGCCAAGCTTACAATTGGATTTGGGGCCATGCATGCACTGCAGGTAAATATAGCATAAGCTGTGTAAGAAAAAGAAAAATAACGAGGATGAAACAGGATCAACAGGTAAATATCCTTTAATTGATGCTGAGAATATCTAAACTTCGAGAAATAAATTAAAAATTTTAAGCAAGTACCGCAAGTTAAATAAAAAAAAAAAAACACAACATAAGCATCTTTGCATGAAGTGTATGTTCCAAAGAATTGAGCCATGCACTTGAGCTAGGCAATGAAAGAATTCAAATTGTATTCAACGACAGTGCCTCCTCTCCCAATCCCAATAAAAGAAAATCCAACCTTTATCTTAACAAAAGATTACTGCTAATACTTTTTTATGTACCATGTAAAGATAAAGTGTTCTGTGTACAGAAACATCCATCATAACTCATCGGTTGCCTAGATCAACCTTCCAACCCATGAAGTTGTGCAGGATTACACAATTGTAGAGTTAATCATGCCAAAACCAACCAAACAAGACACAGAAACGAAATATTATTATTAAAAGCCACATCAACTGAGTTATAACCAGACATACTTTCTTAAAATACATCTCATAGAAATTGGTTTTTTAGGTTACTATTTTATAATGAGGTGATCTCAGATGTTCTGTGAATAATAACAAGAAATTAATTAAAAAAATAATAAAAAAGTAAAATAAGAATATTGAATATGGTGAAAAATAAATAAAACATAACAATAAAAAAAGGAATTGTGCTCCACTACCCAAACTAGGCCTAGACATTTTCTAATTTTCATCTAAATAGGCCTCCAGAGGGTGGAAGAAAAGATCAGAAAAATAAAACCACCAACAAAAAATAAAGTTTATGTCAATGAACCTCTCCACGGGAGGGTCCTTTGGACTCATCCCTGTAAAGTAAACTCTGATTCCGTACACCACACCCTCGAAAATTTTCCTACATGAAACTGGTTAAATTGCTAACTTTTTACTAGGAGGTGTAGCCCCAAATATTATTTGCACCCATGAAATGTTGAACCTTGAAACTTGAAGGAAGTGATACCCCAAGACCAAGGCCTTCACCACTTGGGCCAACCCTTGAAATTCAAACATAAAGCAACATGAATGGTGGATTATAACAACAAGCAATCAAAGGCACGAGGGCAGTTATCATTTTGGGGCAAATGTTGAAAACAATCAAATTCCATCAAAATAACATAACAGCAATGGGTATGTATGACCACAAGCTATAAATGGATTCATCTCACGACCTGTAACCATCCAAGTCTACATCATGCACGTACCAACAAACCACTAATTAATACTCATAATCAAGAAAGCAATGTGGTCATCTTTTGGGAAAGAAAAATTTTAAAACAGTCAGTCAGTGAAGAAAGGAAAGAGGGAAATGAATACCATACCGGTGGGCATACTAGTCAAAACATTGGAACGAAATATTTCAATACCGATACCGTTTTGAAATAATCTATACATAAATAAATTATATATATAAATATATATGTAAATAGTCTAGTATAAATTTGAGTTTAAAAAAATAGCAAGAAACAGAAAAGAAAAAAAAAAGGGTGAAAGATCGAAATCTAATACGGTCAAAATATCGACCAGTATTTATTCTGGTACGAAACAAACCTATGTAGTGTATCAGTTATATGGCCAATACGAAAATTTTCAACCGTACTAATCGATACGATACGAAATTCAAAATAATGACTATTACCTATTTCAATAATATTTAAAAATTTAAAAAAAAATTCTTCAAAACTTCGAAGAAAAAATAAAGAAATCAATACTAATAAATAAAACCCACAAACAAAAAATCTATTTCCAAAATATCTTCAGCTTCAAATCATAGACTTACCAAATATGCAAAATCACAAAATTCACCCAAGAAAATCACAACCGTTATTCAAATATTCCCATAAACATATCAAAAACTAAGCAAAAAAATAAAAACGATCAAATACAATTGAAGAGTGACTCACATGCCATCAAGGAACCAATAAAGAGATGGACAACCAAACCATGATCATGGATCATAGAAACCAGATTTCTCACCCACAAGCAACTCGAGTGACCCACTTCCATGACCATCAGTTTACCAAACAAAACCTAGAAAATGAAAAGATGTAGAGAAGGAGGTAAAGAAGAATAGGAGGGTCGGAGAAAACAAGAAAGAAGACAGACTAATGGGGAGGCTAGGGTTTTGATGCAACAAATATAGAGATAGAGACTAGAGAGCTAGATCAATTGATGGGTGGGTGTTTGAATAAAAGGATAATTGAAAACTGGAAATAAGAGGATGGTTGAGGATCTAAGCGACAGGATCTAGGGTTTGAATGAGAGAGGGAGAGAGAGAGAAGGGAGAGCGAGTCACACGATGTTTTGGGGGGTGTTTTCAATGAGGATTTTTTTTCTAAAAGAAACCAGGTACCTGATACCTAGATTTTGTTACTGCATCTAGATCAAATAGGTTTAAGTGAAGTAATCCAATTTTCAAACAAGGTAAATCCCAAGCCAAAAATCACGTCCAGAATTTGGTTAACCAAAGTTTGAACTAAGCCAAGAAAAAACCTTACCTGAATGAACAGTCTTAATTTGCATCTTAATCTACACTTAGTGGTCTACATTCTAATCTATGTAGATGATACCTTCTTCACAAGCTCCATTGCAACAGTTGTAGACTCCATCATTAAACTCCTTAATGCTGATTTTGCCATCAAAGACCTTAGTGTTTTCATTGATCTTGAAGCTCCTTGCAAATCTATCTCTTCCTCACACAATGCAAATATATACTCGAGCTTCTCTATCAGCAAAATGGACAAAGCCAAACCTTCTCCAACCAAAATGGCATCTAACTGCTCCTTATTTGGCACATGTTGATGAGCCCTTTTTCGATCCTAGCCTATACAATAGCATCATTGGAGGCCTATAGTATGTCTCCTTCACTCAACCAAACCTTTCTTTCTCGATCAATAGTATATGCCACTTCATGCACCAAACCTCATATTTAACAGTAGCAAACCATAAAAAGAATTTTTCGACACCTAAAAGCACACCATTTTCCCCTTCTTTTCCAAATAGTCCAAGCTCCCCTTCCAAGCATTTTCTAATGCTAACTGGGCTTACAGCTCTAATGACTATTGCTCAACAAGAGCTTACAGCATTTATATCTATTGTAATTTGTCCACAATAACATTGAAGCCAAATACAAGTCCTTAGCAAATACAACAACTAAACTTCAGTGGATCCAATCTCTCTTGAGTGAGCTTTGTTTTCCAGTTCTCCTCTACGGCTCTACCCTTGGGCCACACTCTTATCCTCTAGCCTGGTGTTCCATGACCGCACCAAACATATAGCAATTGATTTCTAGTTTCTTTGGTACATGGTTAGCCAACAGAAATTACTTGTCAAGTTTATATCCAGTAAAGATCAGATTGCAAATGTTCTCACAAAACCATTGCCTCGAGCTAGTTTCACTCTTCCCAGCAAAACCTTAACATCTAAACCCTAGACCTCTCCTGAGTCTTTTGTAAAAACCCAACATTCAAGTTTTTAAACGTACTATCATTGAACATATCAAAAGATGGTAGTTATTAATTTGTAGCTTTCAAATATTCACATACGTATCCCGTAATCACCATATATGAGTGTGCACATCTGTGCATACAGCCAACAAGAAAACTTTTCCAAACACAAATCTAAATTCTGTTCTCTTTAGGTAATGGCGTCTACTGCAGTCTGCAGATTCTATTTGGCAGCATGCTGCTCTAACTTTTAATCATCAACTGCTTTCCCAAGTGTAGTCATCAACAAATCAGAACTCTCAAGTTTTTTCTTACCCAAATATTTTCAATAGCTCTCAAAGATATATGGACATAACATGTAATCACACATTGTAATTGATGCCTCGATCCACACTATTCAAAGGATCAACAATTTAACAACATAAGATCCAGACGTTGTATCTATCTTAATCCGCTAAGAACTTATGTTCCAGGATCAACACAATTTAAAAAGAAATGAACACAATAAATCAATTAGCATAAAGAGTCTACAAAAATACAAAAAGCGATTCTAGGTGAATATGCATATCAGGTAATATTAGAAGGATTGTAATGGGCAATATCCCCATTAAGCCCCAGTCGATTGTCGACAAAAAATACTCGCCAGTTAATGCAATGCACGTACTCAACAATTGGTTAACCTAAGCTTTCGATCATATGGCAAAAGAAAATACTTCCCAGACCAGAGACAATAATTAACAGAGACTAAGGACAAAGTGATGAAGCTCGTAATGATAACAAAAATGGCATATGTTATGTACATGAGCTTCGGTTTCACACAACAAATATGTGGAGCAAAAATCTCAATTCGGAGTGGCTAAAACCAATTCATCCCTGACTCGTGCCCAAGGCCAAGACCAGGGCGCAACGTTGTAGTCAATTCAAGTAATCCAACACAAGTAGAACAAAATTCAACAAGTATCGAAAATAGTACCTGTAAGTCCCGGATGATCGAAACATAGATAACAAGTGCTTGATTTTGAATCCCAATCTTACAACCATGAAATGCCACTGGTTTGCGCAGAAACCCTAATTATCAATGGCTGGCTAGCAACACATTGCGAAGTGCAACTAAGCTTCTTCAATTGCTCAACCAAATTAGAAAAACCTAGACAGAAAGAGATATATCATGTGAGATTACTATTACAGAATGCAAATAATATGCATCACTCCTAATTAATCCAGCCAATTTGATTTGGAGAACTGTAACCGTAACAGTGAAAGTGAACAAAGGAACGATTTCTTCAGAAACCAACTTAACTGATTAATACAAAGCAAAAGAAAAAAAAAACTGAACAATAATAATAATACATCTGAAAACTATTTCAAATTGTTTTCCAAGGTCATATATGGATCTAAATACACCATCAAAGAAAAACACCTAGGCTCGAGACTACCCCTACCAACACCTACGCTCTCTCCTCACTTTCTTCCCCTCTTCGCTGTGGCCCGCTTCGCCGGCGACCTCACGCTCTTGAGCTTCACGCTTTTAGCCGGAGCCTTCTTCGTTGCTGCTGCCTTCTTCGCCGCAGGCTTGGGAGGCGGGGCCTTCTTCCCGGGAGAGGTCCTCGTCGATGTCCTCGCCGATGTCCTCGCAGCCTTAGCCGGCTTCTCCTTAGGTTTTGGCTTCGGAGCCGCCTTTGCCTTAGCCGGAGCGGCCTTTGCCTTGGGAGCAGCCTTTGCCTTGGCCGGAGCGGCCTTCGGCTTCGGAGCAGCAGCCTTGGGCTTCACAGCCGCTTTTGGCTTTGGCTTGGCCTTAGGCTTTGGTTTTGGCTTCGCAGCAGCCTTAGACTTTGACGGCGCAGCCTTCGTTTTCACTTCCTTGGCCTTCGAAGTAGAAGGCTTTGCTTTCGGCTTCGGTTTCACAGCCTTCGCCGGCTTCTTCTTCTCGACTGCCGCTGCAGTTGGCTTCGGAGATGGAAGCTTGTACGAACTCTTGACTTTCACGAGCTTTCCAGAAGCCACAAGTTTCTTCAAATGATACAACAAGAGCTTTTTGAAGTTCGGCGGAAGCTGCTTTTGCTTGTCCTCGATGAGCTTCGCGATCGCATACTGACTCGAACCGGTCTTCTCCTTCAGCGCAACAATCGCTTCCTTAATCATCTGCAACAGGAGGACACGAAAACCACGAAATTAGATCCAACTCGCAAAATTCAAATCACATAAATGAATTCCTTTCGAAAACTAAAAGCAATACATACCACTTCATACGGAGGATGCGAGGGAGGTTTTCTCGGTGCAGGAGGCTTTTTGGCTTTGGGTTCCTTGGGTTTCCTCGACTTCGTAGCTTTATTGGGGGCAGGTTTACCCTCTGCCGGTTCGGTGGGCTCCGGCTCCGGAGCGGACTCGAGAGGAACGGTGGGTTGCTCTTCGGTGGCCATTGCAGGACCGAAAAACGCCGAAAGGTAAGGAAATCTAGGGTGGGAACGAGGATTCGGGAGGATAAGACTGAGAGACTCGAAGACAGATTTAGATCTATCCGTCTACGTTTACTGGTAATTTCGTTGTGTGAGAGGATGACGGAAATGGAAGGGATTAAATAGTCGAGCGCGTGGGGGCAATATCCAGGAGCTAAGATCCGATTGGTGGAGAGCCTCGGCACATGGATCGCTCCATTTTGAGAATTTGAATGTGAGCCATTCGATAAAACGTAATCGACGGTGGAAAATATTAGATGGGGGAGGGGAGGACAGGGGGTTTAGGTTGGATGGATCATGGGATATGTTTAGGTGTGCTTTTAAGCTGGATTGATCAGGGCATAACTTGGGCTAGACAAGTTGGATTTTAATGAGGTTTTTTCTATCTTGTAGGAAATTATCTAAGGTTTCCAAGGAGTATGTTTTTTGGGTGATCTGGATTTATATTTTGGGAGTAATTTGGTTTTGAAGCTGCAATGGTCAGGACTAGGGTTTCTTGTGATGTTGTGGTGGTTTTGAGCTATTTTAAGAGAATGCTTTGAACCAAATTAGGATTTCTGCATCTCATATGAAACTGGTTTAGTAAAGGAACCCATTCCTTCAAGAATCACAAAATTTCGATAAGATTCGGATATTAAACCATCGCTTTGAATGTCGTCGAAGTTGAACATGTTCTTTAAGTATATGAGGTGTGACATAACACATGGAAAAACATGTCATGCTTATAAAATATGAAATGGGTTCATCCTTTTGCATCAAATGTATAGATTATGAATGCTTAATTCATGGGATAAAAAAGTGAATTAATCGTAGGTAAAAAGTCAAATGGTCATGGTAATGTTTTCCCAAGAGGATTTTTCTACTTGTATGTAACAAAAGTGCTTAAGATATAGCCATAAGGAACCAATATGGACCATTTAATATTATAGATATCTGTTTATCTTTCTATGGCTGCAGAATCTATAAATGATTGTGTGTTTCTTCCTCAATGCAAAGTTTTTATTGTTAAAATGACACAACAGTGATCTTTGTCCACTTTGGTCACAATAGTAAATAGTTAGTTCCTCTACTACAATTGATGTGATGAAGCCATAAAATGGCTAGATAGGTAAAATTTCAGATTACAACTATTTAAGCAACCTTATATTCTTTCAAAAATAGGTTCTTCAAAAAATTGAATGCAATTATAAATACATGCCAATAACATTAAAATTAAGTAATCTTCTTCATATGGCTTAATTTGGATTACATGACCAATTAAGCTGATGTTTTTGCTATGAACTTAGAGTGGGGATGTATTGATTCCACTTTTAGAGCTAGATTTAACCATTAGGTGGCTAAAATTCTACCACAACATACACTTTTGGTTCTCTTTTACGTCTTACATATGCAAGGTTCTGATTGGATTGTCTTCGAGAATGATAATATGCCTGCAAAACAAATACTACCCATGTGGCATATTTTACTTGGTTTTCTTCATAACCCATTAGAGGTATGGTATTGTTATCCTATACAAGGCTTCTTGTTATGGTTGATTACGAAATCAATAAGTACAAGGTCGTGGGTCAAAAATTGACAAGTATTTAATCCAATATTTGATTTTTTGATATGCAGTTTTATATGGTTGGTTATTAACACATACTGCCAACAACATGTATAGTTGCATGGTGTTTTTACCATCCGTAATCGTATATTACATCTTTTTATAGACATCTTTTTTCACTCTTACATTAATGGCTTGTAACACTAGTTCTAATTGTTGAGACAAAATTGCGGACCTTGTACAAAAGCTAACTTAGACTTCATTTGGATTTTTAAATGAACTCATCTCATTTCAATTGAATTTTTATTTTAAACATATCTCAACATCCAAACACATAATTATTAAATCACTAAATATTACTTAATTCAAAATACTTTTATAAGTGAAATTCATAATTTTTTCAACTCAACACATCTTTATATATGGGACCCACAACTTATTTTAATAAATACATCTAAACTTTTTTTAATATTTAAGCATATCTAAATTCATCTTAAATGGATTTTAATGAACTCATTTTACCATCTTAACTTACTATTTTTCTTAAAAAAATTAACTCATACTAACTTAGCTCAACATCTAAATATATCCTTAATAAAGTGAACAAGAGCAATTACAACTAATGACTTGGTTTGGCCTTAAGCTGAATAGTAATCATCATTCCTTAGCACAACCAATTAAAGTATAATGGAGTTGGTCCTAATTATAATCTATCCTTTTTTGTTAATTTTTTTTCTTTATCATATAGTTAAAATTAAAAATGAAGTTTGCCTTTTGGACATTTTGTTCGTAGAGATTAAGTCATTCATTCTTATAAAGGATGAGGTTGAGTCTCTATTTAAGTAGAGTATTGTCTCTTCTACGTTTATTCTAAAAAAGTATTAACAATAGTGAAATTTAGACCAGTCAAATAGTATACTAGTGAGCTCCAAAAGCTTGATATGGAGATATTTCCCAATATATTCGGTCTTGAATGTAATTTTCTTTAATGAATGAATGATGATATTTTCCTTTAAAAAATTTCGCTAATACTTGCAAGTTGGCAGGATGAGACACATTAGTAGTGCAGCTAATTATCACCTTAATTGTGATTCTTTTGTAAAGTAGCTCTTGAAATTCTAAATCAAAGATTAAAAAGAAAAGTTGGTATAACTTGGATATATATTATTATGAAAAGAAGATGGACTACTAATTTTTGAAAAACGACTCCTATTATCATTAACAGAAGCAGGTAAGCTCAAGGGCATGCAGCATGCTATGCCCCATGGTTTAAAGAATAAAAATGCCTCTGTTATATAGATTCCTTTTGGAACATAATTAGTCTTCCCCTCTCTTTTCTTTGAATTTATTGGAGATGATCACCTTTAGGTTGGTTTCTTACAGAAAAGTACATTTTCATCCAATAAATTACCATCCCATGGTGACTTTGTTCTCTATACAGTGCAACTCAGATCCAAAATCGAAGCTTGAAGATTAATTACAACCTCCATGAATTACCATCTCATTGTCAATTACTTCCAATACCAAGGGTATATTGTCTTTTCACACACATTTTCATCGAAGTGGAAGGGTATATTGTCTTTAGCAATAGGGAACAAGTTATATTGATTCAAATTTTGGGGAGTAGATGATTATGACGTTAATGCCATGACTTCGTGGAAAAAATGATGATAATCACATTCAATACACCTTTATTAATTATCTTTATCTATGGTAAAGGAATATATACTTTACAAGTAAAAACTTTAAATTACATTAAAATCTCAAAACTAAGCTTATATACAAAACTATAACCCAAGGACTGAAGTGACAAGGTTTTTAAAGACATTCATCAAGGTATTAGATGTCTAAAACTAGGTGTTCCAACTTTATCCAATGCAAAGATAATAATCTGGTCATTGCCCTTCAAAGAGAACCAGCATAAAGATACCCTTTCCTTCGAACTATGCTCAACACTTGAAGAGCAGCCAAAGATGGAAGAGAAATACAACCATAAACTAGCAACAATGCTGAAATCATGAGAAGATGTTCAATGGTTTATGTTACTTTGGCTCCCAACAGGTGTACTTCAAACTTCAAAGGCATAAAACTTGCCAGCTTCTCACTATATACTTCGATCAATGGGAACACCATAGTGCCATAACTTTCGAAATAAATAAATAAATAAATCATTGCAATTTTAGTAGGGAAGATAGGATTGCAAATTAGGCCATGTTTGGCAGTTTGATTGTTTTGAGATTAATTCATTGCAGTCTAATTTTAAACTGAATTTAACATTCAAACACTTAACTTTCAAAATACTAAATTCATCTCAACTCAAAATTTTTTTACACGTGAGACTCACAATTTTTTTTAACTCAGCACTTTTTTACATGTGAGATTCACAATCTTTTTCAAAATTTCATAAATATATTTTAACTTATTTTAACATTTAAATATATCTAAATTCATCTTAAGTGGGCTCCACAAAATTTACTTCATTATCTCAATTCGTTATTATTCACAAAGAACTCAATTTAATTTAACATCCAAACGGTTTAGAAAAAGGAAACACAAAGAAGTCAGTTCTCAAAAGACTTTTAAGGGAGGCAAATGATGCATCAACTGTTTGCATTCATTTTAAAGAATTCAAGCCGCTTTCCAATAGAAAATGAAGCTTACAAACGTATAAAAGGAGGATTATCAGTCATTTGGATTTTGTAAGTATTCCAACCTCTGACGTGTTTCGAAGACCATTATTGATGCACTATAGAGTAACTTTCGTTAGCTAAAGAGATTTTCATAAATAAGGATGATGAGACTTTAAAAAATTGAATCTAGTGGCATATATTTATTAATATATCTCTATCATAGAAGAGTTGACCATTGAGAAAAATAGTAAAACTCCATGCCTAGTTACATTGTAGACTACTCGAGACATTACGCAAAGTTTTAATATCCAGCTCACCCACATTAAAAGGCACGTAGATTTCAGCCTAGAAATCCATTTTCTTTCTAGGGACCCTGATTCCTTGTAGTTCTTTCTCCACCTTGAGTGTCTTATAAATAGAAGAGAGAGAGACATCAAGTGGACGTTAGAATATGTATTGCTATCCACAATCATAGACGAGTAATAATTATTATAGGACACATTTTATGTATTTATATCTTTTCTACTCGAAACCCTCGAGCTCGAGCAAAAATATGTGAGAGGATCTTTTTTCTCTTTCTAGTGTTACGTTTTGTAATTATATGAGAGTAAGCATATCCTCAACTTTGCTAAAAGTTGCCAAACATAACGGTAGTTACTATCCCCCAATTGAGGAGTGCACCAAGATGAGTAAATGGCAAAGAACCTTCAAAAAAGCTTGTTGCTTCGAAGGTACATATTTATGCATTTGAAATACACCTTTGATGGTTAATTTTTTGGCTAGAAGTATGTTCATAAGCAGAGATATAAGTTCAACAAGATGCCAAGCTCTTCCTAAAACCATTAGTGAAGATCAATAAGGCATCAACAAACAAATGTACGAAGTATGATGACAATCTCGTGGAAAAGCATAGGATGGAACAGAGCACGCATGTCTGGACAAGAGATGATGAACCCCTACTAAAAGGTCCCACTAAGAACAAAGAGGGGAGGGGGAGAGGGGAGGAGGGGAGTGAATCCCATTGCCTTAAAACCCTAAGAATAAAGGAAAATCCAACATGTGTACCATTGTAGCAAACAAGAAAAGTTAGGCCAATGATTCCTTTTTGTAATAACGCAATTAAGAGTTATTGAAACCAAAGGTGAGAACCTTAAAAAGAAAGATGAGAACATATTTATTGGTTTTTTTTTCAAGTAGCAATGCCATGTCCTTGCAGTTTTCAATTTGCACAATAGCTCAGAATTCCTCATCATTACCAACCAATCCAAAGAGGATTTTCCTTGGATAGGAAGAGACATAAAACTTTCACTGAAATAATGAAGACGACTCCTTAGACAACAAATGATCTGAAAACTCTATGTTAAAGCCTAAAATCCCCTCACAAGCCAAAACGGGAGAAAGAATTATCCTAACCCACAATGACAACTCATACCTTGATCGGTATCATCTATAGCTCACGATGGTGGTTCGAAGTCAGATATAATGCTTGTATGTATATTCATGATAGTGAATAGAAAATAAATATAAAAAATAAAAAATAAAGAAAAAGATACAGATCTATGTGATTTGACACATAGCCTACGTTCACATGTTATTTGAATGGTAAATCTATTATGATAGAAATATTTTATAATCTCTCATATTTCATAATATAGTGAAGGTTAAGACCCTTCTAGTCTAGAGAAGATAAAAAAATAGCATCTCACCTTGTCTAATGTTGAAGAAGAAGAAGTTGCTTTCGTCTTGGCTCACAGCTCTTTTATTGAGGCTTTGTCTGTGGTTGGTGAGAAGTTCAATTTTTTGTCACTTCAATATCTCATTTGCATGTCTGAATCCCTTTTCTGCTCTTTTTCCCCTTTTCCATTTACTTTCCCTTTTTTTTGTCCCCTACTAATGATGGCACCCTCATGAATTGGGCCTACACGAGGCCATATGGCCCAAGGCTATATTGGGCCAGGACTATTTTTATCTATTCAATTTGAACATAGCTTTCTCCATGTATGATAGTCTCTTGTTCAAGTTTTAGTTAAGGCACCATTTCGTAGCTAGAGTGCATTGAGTTCAACTCAGTTTGGTCTAATTTTAAACTAAACTAACATTTAAATACTCAACTCTCAAATCATTAAAGTCATCTCAATTCAAAATTACTTTACAATCTTTTTCAACTTAACACATTTTTATACATGGAACCCATAAATATATCTAAACTCATTTCAACATTCAAACATATCTCAATCTTAAGTAGGTCATATAAAACTTGCTCTTTCATCTCAACTCATTACTATTCATAAAAAACTCAATTATTTTCAACTCAACTCAACATTTAAACTCCAATCTACTAGCAACTATAGCTTCATTAATAAATACATAAAGTTGATGATTTGCCAAACCCATAACCACATGCTTAGAAGCATTTAGGCCTAGTTTAGTTTCAAAAAACTATAAAACCATCTTATTTCATCTCATAATCCAAAATATCACTTAAATACAAACATCTTTCAATTTGATATTTTCAACTTTTCAATTTTTTTTATCTAAGAGTATTATCATTGGATTGGTTAAAATTTTCCTTCAAAAAGTACAAGTTTGCATAATAATTCTTCACTTTTGGATACAAAAAGTACTTTTAGTCTCTTCTCCTACTTTCTTCTTCTCATTTTTGATCAAATGTGACTAATTTTTTTTAATATGTATGCAAACTTGTACTTTTTAAAATAAAATTTTAGCTAATCCAATAAAAATTCTCTAAGCATTACAACTTTTCCTAACTTTCAAACAAAACATAAGAAATAATTCAATTTTTTCAAATTCGAAAAAAATTATATTAAAAAATAATATTCTAACCTATTATAATTTTATAATATTTTATTTAAAATTTTCTCACATTTTTTAAATCTCATAAAAAATCTTAACTAAAATCATTTCATAATTATTTATAAATTATTTTACTACTATTTACAAATTTCTCATCTTATCTCATCTTATCTTATTTTATTATTACAACTTCACAAAATTATAAACAAAATACAATAAACAATTTTTATTTTTTCAAATTTCACAACAATATAATATTAAAATATATTATTTTATTTAACTTTTAATTTTTATTTCAAACTATTATATATCATCTCACTATTCAAATAATCTCATAAAGTGATGAGCACCACGATTCCTTTACCCAGTACCCATAATAGTGAATCCCAACCAAAGGATTCTTCAATCTTCCCCTCCAGTTTTGAAATAACTTGTGTATTTGAATTATGGGGTTTTATTTTATTAAGGTTTATTAATGAGAAATGATTTTCTATTAATTTAATTACTTTTATTAATTTTATTAATTTTTTTCATTTTTATTGAAGGTGGTAATTTTTCCTATTGGTACTTGGCAAGCTCACTTGAATGATAATGAGAAAAGAAAAACAATAATAAATTTAAAAGAAAAAAAATACTATCGCAACTATCCCCACATTATCAAATGCATCTAGAACCGCTCAAATGCACTTAGAACTATTTCAATAATTGGTATAATTGATGACATTATCCCTCACTTGCAAGAAATATTGAGGGCTGCTTTGATATGGGATTTTACACCATCCAGCGTTGACACATAAGCTAGTCATTAAATTTCAAAAGTAATTTAGTTATAAATTGTGCAAATATCACATATTCATTTTATAAGAAAAATTAATTTTATTATTAAAAAATTAATTTTTTCGTTTTGATCTCATATTAATTTACTTCTTTAAAAAGAGTGTGCGATGGGTAACCTTTTATGATTATAAATATCAGTTATCAAATTTCAAACAAATTGAAATGCAAAAGATTGCTGCCCATATTTAAAAAAAAAAAGGAAAAATAATAATCTAAATCTAAAATATGCCACATCTTTATTTATTAATCCCTCAATCTTGCATCAAAAACTTCTAAAATCTAAAATAAGAAACCAATTGAGATTGATAACCGGCACTCCAACTGTCATTTGGTGTTGATGGCATTGCTATGCCCATATCTATCAAGCAAACTTTTGAAATGTGAAATCCTCCTTAGGTCTTTGAAAGCTTGAACTCCAACTTCATCCCAAATCTAGCAAGAGCTACATCTTCTAAATCTCTCATTCTAGGCTTTTGTTTATTGATGAACAGGGAAGTTGTTTACAGATGCTTATCCAAACAATAGTTGTTAAGTGACCTTCAAAAATTAATAGAAAATTGATCTCTAATTTTTAATTTAAAAAAAAAAGAGCTTTGGAGCTAAAAAATAAATATCACACTCTTCATGAAAAGGATAGGTTTGCTAAAAGTAGTCCCAATGAAAAGAAGCAATGGCAAAAGAGAAAAAAGATGAAGAGGAAAAATTGACTAAGGCTAAGTTTGGAAACAAACAATTCTCACATACTTTCAAACACTTTCTACTACTATTTATTACTTTATTATTATTTTTCATATACTTTTATTATTATTCATTATTTTTACTTATTTTTTATTACTATTTACAAACACCCTCGACATCCAAACGTAACCTAATTTAGTGAAATGTGGTTTATGTTAAAGATAATATCTAATCAAGAAATCTTGACTTGGTTTTCACAATTATCAAAACACTTTGATTTAGATATTATTTTAATTTGATTTTCAAAGCTGAGTGTAAAGAGGGTTTGCACTCAAGTAGACTGGATCCAAGCCCGCCGCACCTAGGGCCCAAAATCCCCAATGGGTAAGGGCTAGACAAGCCTAAAGATCCAAGAGAGGGAGAAGGAATCGAAGGGTGTACCAGTCCTCAAGCATTAATGAGAGGTGGACAGCTCCATATCCTTTTCCCTACAAAATCGACTGCGTTAAATATGTTTGGGAGTGATTGACCCTAAGGTCAGGCCCTTCCAATAGACAAAAATAGATGCATTAAATGTAACATCATGACAGCTAAGGCCAGGGCAACCAACCACTAAAAACCTCACAAGGGAGACGTTATAAAAAGAAGAAGGTCAATGACGAGAGAGAGTTAGATACTTCGTACCAACACTAGACCTTTGTCCTCTCATTCCCTACCCTAACTTCTCTACAACACTAACTTTAGCATCGAAGTAATCTCAGCTGCAGCCAAGCTCCTTCCCCCTTTTTGCAAGTACCTAACCATATTTGTGGGTGGCGACTATTAAACATGCCTTAACATATGACGTTGTTTGTGGGATCCAAAATTGTTTTGGCTTAATGACGATAGATTGTCTTTTATATACCGACCACTACATGCTCTCGTGCATCGTTAAAACAAGAGCATGGAAGGGAGAGTTACAAAAATGGAAGAGCTTGTATAAAAGTTAACCTCTGATGCTAAATCCCTCCAACAAAAGAACGAGATATTAAGTCAGAAGAATGCCAACTATCGATAGGGCACGAACTGAGGATGAGGAGCAAAATTGGATGGGAGACGAGCTATGAGACCTCATGGGAAAATGACAAAGAAACTAGAAGAGTCGTCTTTTATGGACCCAATACTAAATAGCACGAACCTACCCTATAGTACAGAAATGATGGTTGTCCCACTCCCAAAGTTCAAAGCTCTTAAATAGAAATGTAGGATGGGTCCAAGGACCTGGTCAAACATTTGAAAACCTTCAAGACCAGCATGAGGATGAACAGATTTTCAAGAGAGATAGCATGCTGAGCATTCTCGCTGATGCTAAAGGGCTCCACCTGGTCATGGTTCGGAACCCTCCGATCAAGCACAATCTAGAACTTCAAAGAACTCAATCTGTAGTTCCTAACCCAATTCATGGTCAGCCAAAAAGAGAAGGCAGCTACCTGCCTACCTCATCACTGTAAAGTAGAGGGAGGAGGGCAACTTAAAGGCATGCTTATACTTTTTCAACAGGGAGAGACTGGCCACCGACGACCAGAACAAAAAAATCAGTTTCCACCGACGACCAGAACAAAAAAATCAGTTTATCTCATGTGCATTTAAAAAAAAAACACTGAAAAAGTAAGATGTCAAGTTTTCATTGAAGAGTGTAAAATCACCTTTTCACATCCCATCCAAAATAAAGTTCAATTTGTATATATGATATAGTTCCACTCCAACCCATTTTAAAGAAATAGTCAGTTAGTCATTGAATTTTCATTTTAATTTTTTAAAATCTATAGATTGAGGCCTAGCCCATTGAAAAGATCAAAGCATCTGTTGTCCCCAATACATAAACCCAATTTCCCTTCCCTATTCAACCCATTTGTACCATGTCATCTTCTCCACTCCATTGCAAACCAACATAAACTCCAACACCTGTTGATCAAACCCTAGCCTCCACGTGTCTCTAATCACTGCACATCTCTACCAATTAAGGTACACACTTGCTCCGCCCATAAGAGGCTCCCCATTCTATAAATTGCGTGAAATCCATCTCTTCATCTACACTGTTAGAGTTGAAGCCCCCCTCCCCAACAACACATTCTCATCTCTCAAATTCCCTTCTCGTTTCACTCGATCTCACTCTCCCATATTTCCTTCTCTCTCTCACACTCTCTTTCTATTATCATTGCATTCTGAATTTTTTTTTGTCACTAACATTGTTAAACCTAAGGCCACTAGTAAGCTTCGCCAATCTCATTTCTTTCTTGATCTCAAAGTTCAAACTCGTTTGGGCCTAAAATCCCTTATCTTAGCCGCACTCTTTCTTCCTCTATTCATAACCATCATCATCTTGCCTCGCCATGCCAATTTGATGTCAGCAACAGTATACTCTCCCTCTTTTGGTCTCTCAATCCATCTCACTCTCTCAATCTCATAAAGCCCAAACTCATTTTTTGGTACAAACTTCTTAAATCGTACCTCCACCCTCTAGCAACCATCATCATCTCACCATGTCCTCCCTATTTGGCATTGCCACAGTAAATCATCTTTCTCTGTCTCTCTATTTGACTGTATCTCTCTCTCTCTAACTCTCCTTTTCTTTAAGTCACTGGCCACCTTTCCACCTCTTCCCTTCCTCCATCCAAAATCCACTCTTGCAACTTGTCCAAACACTTTATTTTCTCTCTTTACCCAAGACACAACCACCACTCATAAGCTCTAGGCGATCCTTGCACTTCTACTCGATTAGGACAACCACAGGAAGCTGACAACTTGAAGTTTAGGACACCAACAACCATATAGAAATTCTCTCATTCACAAGGTTTTAAGTGGCTCTCTGAACCAAGTTTGAAAATGGGTGTTATTGGATTTTTGAATTGTGAGCTTGTTGTATGAACTCTGTTTTGGCCATATGCTTCTATCGTGGGAGTTGTAAATTGTTGTGTTGGTCTTGTTTTGGTAGTGTGCCTTTGTGGTGAGAGTTGTAACTTATTATGTTTATTTTCTATTTTCGTCATGTGCCTCTATGATGGGAGTTGTGAACCGTTGTGTTGAGTTTTTGATTTGGGTCTTGCACCCCTGTGATGGGAGTTGTAAATTGATGTGTCGGTTATTTGTTATGTGAGTTATGACTTGCTGTGTTAGTTCTTTATTTTGGCCATGTGCCTTTATGATTGGAGTTGTAAATTGTTGTGTTGGGTTTCTAAATTGGGCCTTGTGCCTCTATAATGGAAGTCGTGAATTGTTGTATTGGTTCTTTGTTTTGGTCAAGTGCCTTTGTGATAGGAGTTGTGGACTGATGTGTTGGGTCTCTGATTTGGGCCTTACGCCCCTGTGGTGAGGATTGTGAACTGTTATGTTGTTTCTTTTTTAATTTGGATTTATGCCTCTGTGGTGAGTTATTGTGGTTGGTTTTGGTTGATTCTCAGGTGTTTTGTTGAACTTGTACTTGTTGTCCATTTGATTATTTATGTTGCATAAATGGTGTTGTAAATTTCTTGTTTTAATTCTTGTATTACGAAGTTATGTTGTTGAGGTTCTTCTCTCATTCATATTGTTTTTCAGCCATAATTTGGTATTGGATTCCTATCTTTGTATTGGTTTACAGCTTGTGAATACTTGATGAAAATTTCCACACGTGCATTGTTTTCATCATGTAATTGTTGCCAAATTTCTAATTATTAGGATGTTGATAACATTTAAAATACTAGCTGAAATTTCATCATTTGACCATTATATAACTTGTAACTGCTTACTAAAGCCTTTTTTATTGGGTTATGAATTAGCACGTAAATTAAATTCTATAATATTTTATTGATTTATAGGTTTTTTTAAGTGGGTGTGTGAGTATCACGACCTCAAGCCGAGATGTGGTATTGTTTTAATGAAACTTCTTTGATCACTTGGAAGCGCATAATAATGAGTTACGTCCTCGTCCCTTGGGTTGTCACTGAGTGACAATGGGCTTAGATGAAGCAGTAACACTCTTGAGTAGAAGTTATGGCCTTTCTGATAGCAGAGGTCAAATGCTACTTGTAACGAAGTCACACGAATGGTTGTTGCCCGTGATATGATAAAAAGAGGTAGGATATGTGGATGGTTCGTTTAGGTTAGATCAAAGTGCATAAATTAATAAAATGTATGTTTTTGAAAAATGGGATTTATGGGTATGTTTCAACTTGCGTGAAATTTGTGTTAAATACTTGTATTTTGTTACGCGGTCAAATTCTGGATGAAGTTGACCATTATTCTATGTTTAATTTGTTTAAGTGGAAAATGTCAATTATTATCTTTCCTTGCATCAATTACTTGCAAAATTTTCATTCTTAATGGTATGCATTTTTGGGTACTGGTCTTAGTTTCATTTATTGAGATTTTTGAAATCTCATCCTACCAGTCCTACGTTTATTAGTCATTCATAAATTTTGATGTAGTTAGAGAATTTGGTGGTAGTTTTGGGCATGGATAGGGGTGCTACCTGCACCTCCCACACCCTTTCCATGCATACTTCAATAATGGACTACAGTCTGTTAAGACAAAAAATTATTTATAAGTTTAAAAATAATCAAAAACACATTTTTAGATCCAACTTATAAATTCAAATTTGTAAATATAACTATAATTTAAAAATCATGCAGTTTTTAAATTTACTAGTATATATTTTGTAAGCTGTAATGCAATAGGATGATCTTTTTATAAATTATTTTCACAATACAAGTTTCACACTTAAGCAATGTGAGACTCTTATACATATTACTAGATATTTATATGGAAAGTGATCTATGTAGGAGAATTTGAACAGAGATGCACACAAATCATCTACATGAAAATTAATATGGTGCATTTCATCCCAATTTAATTTTCTGAATTTCTAAAACTCATATTGTGCTCTCCTTTCCAATTTCCTCCCTCTGACTCCTCCATCTTCACCCTCCACCATCTCCTTTATCCATCTATTTGAAAGATTCATCAGAAACATTAGATGGGTTTTTGAACCCTAACCCCTCCATCTTCCTCCTCTGTTTCCTCCGTGTGTGCCTCTTCTACATTTTTTCTTTCGAAATCATTTTCGATTTTTCACTCAATCCCCTCACCCTCTTTCTTTATGTATTACTCTGAGAATTGATTTAGGGGCCAAGTTCAATGGATAACATCAATGATTAGAATTATAATCACGAGGAATTGATACGATCAATTTAGTAGCAATGATCTTAAAGTTTGTAAGTCATTTGTTCTTTCATAGTTGATTTGTCTATTAGAGTTGATATTTGATCATTCTATAATACACTGTTAAAATTAACTTTTTTGTAATTGGATTTGTCTTTCTTTGCATTCTAAATTTTGCTTTGGGTTTAGGGTTTTCTACTTATTTCGTTTTTATGGTTGACTTAGTGCGAGTACATTGGTTCGAGGATAAGATTATGTTTGGATCTTGAGAGTGTTTGTGAATAGTAATACAAAATAGGTAAAAAGTAATAATAAAATATTAAATAATAATGAAAAAGTAATGAATAATAATAAAAATAAATGAAAAATAATAAAAATAAATGAAAAATAATAATAAAATAATGAATAGTAATAAAAAGTGTTTAAAAATATTTAAAAATGTTTACTTTCCAAACCTAACCTAAAACTGTGTCTTGTATTACCAAATATGTTTATGTTTAAAATGGGTTAGAATCTGAACTTATTTTTAAATTTTTGGTGCTTTTGAGTCAAAGGCCAATGGTTGCTAAAAGCCTTCTAATGTTTGCTCACATCATTCTTAATGTTTTATAGCCATCAACGCTAGATAAAGGAGAAAGATGCAATGCGTGGATGTATATAATGGACTGATGATGATGAATATGAAAATGTCATGTCACTTGGGCAACTCACCAGATTTCTATCAATTCCTAATTTAGCAACAATTGCGGTTGTAACAGAGTTTTCCATTTCAAAGTGACAAAAGAGAAACTTCAATCTCAAAAACATTTATCCCTGGCAACAAGACCCTCTAACAATGTTGTCTACTTCAAATTTTTTTTTTTCCAACATTCCACAAATTATTCAATATGTTAAAGAGTAAATAACAAATTTATGGAAGTAGTTTTTTAAAAATACAGTCGTAAAATTACAAATGACGTACAGTCACTTTAAAAAAAAGTGAGATTCACTTTTAAAAAAGTTAAAATGACTGCACGTCATTTACAATTCTACGACTGTATATAATATTATCTTTTGAATATAATGTCCTTTGACCAATAAATCAAATATAAAAATGAATCAAAAATTTTCTTAAAGAGTATCTTTAGGCCATGTAATTCGAAATCTCTCGAATATGCAAATATAATTTTTTATTTTTTGATTTATTTTGATTTAATTTTTTGATATTCTTAAATATTTAAAAAAAATTAAATCATTATTAAAAAATACTTTCTTAATTATTAAGCAATTTTTTATTTTATTTTACTTTCATAAGAAGTATTTTCTTACCCAAAAAAACCTGGTTTCTGAGCTCCGATAGAGTTACCGGATCTTTTTTCGGGTTATTTGAATTTGAAAAACCGTAATCCACTTCTCATTTGCGTTACCCTATAAAGTATAAATTATAGACAAATAATTCCTGAACCCTCCCCAGCTTTCACATACTATACCAGCGCGCAGCCGTGAAGTCAGATTTGGTTTCTCACACTCTGAACCATGGTGAATGTCCTCTTCACTATCAAGTTTGCCTCTCTTTTATTAGCTTTCCTGAGAACCAAACGAACGTTTCAATCCATAACGCTCAATCGTTCTATCTTTGTGTTGTTATTAGGCGGATGTGGAAGCCGACGTTGCGGCGCCAGGGCAGCCCAAGAAGAGAACGTTCAAGAAGTTCAGCTTTAGAGGTGTCGATCTGGACGCACTTCTCGACATGTCCACCGACGAGCTTGTCAAGCTCTTCCCCGCCCGCGCTCGCCGAAGGTGATTTAAGAGGAAGAGCCTCAAAGCTTAATTTCCATTTCTATTTCGAAAATTAAGCAAATATGTATGCGTGTAGTCACAGACGTATGCGTATTTTGAAGGATATGTGTGTGATTGAATGCGTATTTATGTCATATACTTATTTGGCGTTAGGTTTCAACGCGGATTGAAGAGGAAGCCGATGGCGTTGATAAAAAAGCTGCGTAAGGCGGTCAGTGGTTATTTTCGTGTTTTATACATTTAATAGTTGGCCTTCTTTATTATTATTTCTGTGTTTTTTACATATGCCAGTTGGCCTTGTTGATTCATGGATTGCGTTCCAACTTCCTCGGCCATGATACCACTGAGTTAAAATTTTGTGAACACGACTCTTTGTAAATCGTATATCAGAGTGATCAAGATGACGCATTAATACAGATTAGAATAAGGGTGTTATGAGTATTAAGTAGTAGCAAGAAGAGAGGAAGTCTGGAGTGAAGAAATACTGAGTGTGAAGAAAGGTGAAGTCTGGAAAGGAGGCGGCATCGAATGAAGAAGGGGGTTAGTGTATCAGTTGGTTAGGCACGTGATGGCACATGATCATTTAATAGTGTGTAATTACATAAGTAGCCTTACTTAACTGTCCGAATGTACCATAATATCCCTTCCCTTACATAATTAATGACTGAACTATGTATAAACCAGATGATTTTCTGATGTAATTCATTGAAGAAAGTTTAATAAAGTGGATTCTTAGAGGAACTGATCCCTCGAAGATCAGAATTGAGTTGATTTTCTTAGTTCATTCTTACAATCGGTACTAGAGCAGTTCGAAAATCTGGGAGAATCTTTTTAGTGGCAGATGGGACTCGTTTTAAACAGTTGGAGAAGATGGTAGTGGGGTTTCAACAACATCAAGAACAGCAAGGAAAACATTTAGAGGATCACCAAGGTGCATTAGAAGTATTGAATTCCAAGAGAGATGTTTTTACTGGAGGATGTTCATGGTGGAAGAGTGGGTCATCAGCGTATGGGTGGCAGACAAAGAAGGAAGTACCTCAAAGCAGGTGCTTGTCTCAAGAGGCATGCAATTTTGCTCCATTAAACTAGACTTTCCAAGATTTGATTGGGATAATCCAACGGGTGGATTTATAAAGCAAATCCCCACTTTGCTTTGTACCCTATGCCGAATGGGCAAAAGATTTTAATGTCATAATTTTACATGGAAGGTAGTGCTTTAATTTGGTTTCAAGATGTTGAAGAAACAGGAATTTCTTATTCTGGGAGTTCTTTTGTGGATGCCTTACAGTTGAGGTTTGGGAACTCATACTATGATGACCCCATGGAAGCCCTTACTCGACTTCAACAAAGCACTACAGTAGCTGCATATAAAACTCAATTTGAAGTGATATCCAATGATTTAAAGGGATTGTCTAAGAACTATAAATGGAGTGTGCTCTTGAGTGGATTAAAAGATGAAATAAGGTTGTATGTGAGGATGCTACATTCTCAGAACCTTAACTCTGCTTTTGGCCTTGCCAAGATTCAAGTAGAGTACTCTTAGTACTCGTGGGGCCAATAAGGGGGAAGTTATCAAGCTTCTTATGTACAATTTCGTGTAGGAGGGAATATATTTAACAATAATGTGGGAAGGAAGGAAAATACTGTTCTAGGGAAAGCTAGTAATTTTAGTCCTTCCCTACCTCTGTGCAGAAAGTGAGTCCACTTGAGATGAAATAAAGAAGAGAAAAGGGGTTGTGTTATTTCTGTGATGAGAAATGGAACCCCAGTCATAAATGCAAGAAGGCTAGGATTTTTGTGATGGAAGAGATGGAGTTATTTCGAGGAGATGAGGTGCAAGATTGTGAGTTGATAGAAGATGTTGATACTAATGATATTGTAGCAGCACAATGTGAAGTTCTTGAGATATCCTTGCATGCTATTGCAGGATCTTTGAGCCCAAGAACCATAAGAATTCATGGTAGAGTTCAAAATTGTTCTGTTGTCATTTTTGTGGATACATGTAGTACACATAATTTTCTTGATCTCATAGTTGATAGAAAAGTGAGATTGTAAGTTAATTCTGGAGAACAAATTGAAGTGTGAGTGGCAAATGGAGAAAGAATGAGAAGTGAGGGAATGATAGAGAAGCTACAGTTTCAAATGCAAGGGAATCAGTTCAGTATTGATTTTTTCTTGTTGCCTCTTGGGGGCTGTGATGTGGTGGTAGGGATGCAGTGGTTAAGGACTTTAGGTCTTGTGTTATGGGACTTTAATGGCCTTACTATGTCTTTTGATCAGAACAAGAAGTCAGTGACAATTTGAGGGATGAATGCTACTAAGTAAGAATTAGTAGAAGATGTGCAAATTTGCCAACTGGCTACAATTGAGAGGAAAGGCATGTTTTTACAATGAGCATTGTTGGGTACAAGCCTGGCTTGTACAAGCCCCACTCACATTAACAATATTTTTACTGTGCACATGAACAATGAAAACATTGAGTGAGGCTTGTATAAACCAAGCTTGCACTTAGATTTTTTCTTTTACAATTAATACAACAACAACAGATTAGTAGTGCAGTAGAAGTTGATGTTGGAGTGGAAGAGATTTTGAGAAGGTTTTCTGCAGTTTTTAAGGAGCATAAAGGCTTGCCTTCAAAGAGAAGCAGCGACCACAAGATTAACCTTAATAGCACTCTCAATGGAGTAGCTAAAATTCTTCTATTTTAAAGAGTCAAAAATCTATTTTTTTTATTTTAGTTATTCACTTTTACATTTTATCTTCTATCAGTATCTTTATTTTTTTTCTATATTTTTTAAAATAGTCATATTTTATTTTAATTAAATTTATTTTACAAATTAAAATAAAATAAACAAACGGATGAACAGTCACTGGAGCTAACCAACGGTGCGTGGAAGACGACGGGGGTGTTGCTGGAGATGAAATCTTGAGGGGTCGGTAGCCGATGTGAGGCGATGTCGGTGATGCCGATGGTGTAGCTCATGGTGGCCGGCGGTGTACCTGTTGGTGGTCGGCGGTGAACCTTGCAAAGCCAGTGATGCCGAAACCCATTCCGAACGTAAAACAATTGCCGAAATCAACATAAAACCGAGATGAAAAAAATAATATAATATGTTTTAAAGGATGAATAGTGTTGCACTACATGTAGCGCAATTACTGTTCATCCTTTATTTTAGCTATTTTTAGCTATTCCATTGGAGTGTAGTTTTTGACTTTTTAGTTAAATTTGAAATTTTACAAAAAGTAAATATTTAGTTACTCCATTAAGAGTGCTCTAATGAGGGTACACTGTCTATTTATGTAAGGCCATATAGGTATCCCTTCGTACAAAAAGCTAAGATTGACAAAACAGTCAAAGAATTGTTGGAGGCAGGAGTAATAAGGTGTAGTCAGTTTCCTTTTTTCTCACCTATTATCCTTGTTAGAAAAGCTGAATTGATTACAGAGCTTTGAACAAGAAACTATTAAAGACAAGTTTTCTATTCCTGTGGTGGATGAGCTCCTCGACGAGTGGTGTGGGGCTACAATCTTTTCCAAGGTAGACCTCAGGTCTATCTATCATTAGATTCGAGTGTGAGAATCATATTGAGAAGCCAACATTCATAACCCATCAAGGCCATTATGAATTTTTGGTTACGCCATTTGGCTTATCCAACATTCCTGTTACCTTTCAATCATTGATGAATGAGGTATTCCAACAATTTTTAGAAATTTTTTTATAGTTTTCTTTGATGATATCTTGATATGCAGTAAGAATAACAGTAGTTCTACCCATCTGCCTCCTTCCCACGTACGCCACACAAAATGTGACGTGGTTTTTTTTTTTCCTTCCAAACAAATGCATTTTAGTTTTAGATTCTAAATACTCATACCCATACCCACGTTCTTCCTCCTGTAGCCTTCACTAGCACCATCTGGGATCTCCGACGAGAACGACCGACCAACAAGACTACAAGGCTGGCCACTAACAGCAAGAAAAATACTTCTTTTATAATTCACTACTTTTTGACGAAACTGGGATTAGGATACTTGATTCCGTTCCACCTTTTTTTTTTAAAGATTGTTTCTATTTCACTTATGTTGGAAAGAAGCATAAAGAATGGGCTATAGGTTTCCACACAAATGGTTAATTCTAGGACATGGGATGGTGCCATTACCTTTGGGGAAGAAAAATGGAGTTGACCATGTGGGGTTGGTGGAGATGGTACTTGCAACACTTGAGAAAGTGGGTACATTCACAGGGGTACAATCACCACAAGTTTTGTGAAGGAATATTTTACAGTGAACACACTAAAGAAACGAGCTTGTTGCCTGCGAAATTTCGTATTGGGGTTTTGCGGTGAATGCCCCAAATGAGATTTCCGACTAGAGTAATTTTTCAGATGAAATCGGCAGCTGAGGACTCACGGGAAGAGAAAGTTCTTATATGGGGAAGATGAAATCGGCTCGAGGGTTGAGGGATTTTCCCTTAGGGATTTAGTTGATAGAAGCAGATGAAATGGGGGAGGGATTTTTCCTTGGGATTTAGCCACTGAACTGGACTGTAAGTTGACCGGGTCTGCCACATCAGTCTTCGTGTGGCGTGTAATTTGAAAACTGGATGAAATACAGATTTGGTCAAAGTATACACTGTTCGCTAAAAGAAGTAAAATACAGATTTGGTTGTAAATGAATTGATTATCTTGGACATTTGGTGTCTGCTGAGTGAGTGCAGGCTGGTCCATCCAAGATCGAGGCCATGGTTGAGTGGCCTTTGCCCAAGTCCATTAAATCCTTGAGCGGGTTCCTTAGATGACTGGGTATTATCAAAAAATTGTGAGGGATTATGATTTAATTGTTCCTCCTCTTACTGATTTGCTCAAGAAAGATGCTTTTCACTAGGTACATTCAGCTACACAGGCCTTGCATCGAAGCAACTTGTTTCTCACTTACCTGTTTTAACCTTACCTGACTTTACTAAATCATTTTTTATTGAGTGTGATGCATCAGGTAAAAGAGTGGGAGCTATGCTGAGGCAGAATGGAAGACCCTTGGCTTTCATTAGTCAGCCAGTGAAAGGCAAAGCCTTGGATTTATATACCTATGGGGAAGAGTTTTTGGCATTGGTATTGGCTGTAAAGAAGTGGAGGCCTTATCTCTTGGGGACTACATTGTCATCAAGACTGGCCAACAAAGCTTGAAATTTTGTTGGAGCAGAAAATATGGATACAGCTCAGCAAGCTAATTGCCTATGACTTTACGATTGAGTATAGAAGAGGCAGAGAAAATGTGGCTGCAGATGCTCTTTCAAGAAGGGATGAGGTGATTGAGAATGAGGCAGTGCTATCTGCTATTACAGTCCTAGATCCAATGTGGCTATAGCAGCTAAAGGATTCATACTTACAAGATGAGGAGATTTTTGGATTTTGCAAGAAGCTGCAACAAGGAAAGTTGATGAACCAAGCCTTCACAATGGAGAATGGATTTTGATTGAAAAAATGGAGGTTATTTATGTCAGCTAAATCCCCTTTGAAGCAGCAGATACTGTAATTCATGCATAGCAGTTCTTTTGGAGGGAATTCAAGTTATCAGAAGTCTCTACATAGGGCCAAAGTAGATTTTATTTGGGCTGGAATGAGAAGGGACATTAAGAAATTAAAGAAAGTGAAGTATGTTGGAAATGTAAAGTGGAGAAGTTGCTATCAGCGGGTCTGTTACAGCCATTGCCAATTCCTGTGAAGTCATGGAGTGATATCTCTATGGACTTTATTGATGCTTTTCACAATTCACAAGGTTTTTCTGTGATTTTGGTGGTAGTTGATCGATTTACAAAATATAATTATAATGCAACTTGTCTTATCATTATAATACAGCTTCAGTAGCCTTTCATTTTCCATGGTTTTAAGTTGCATGGTATGCCAGCAACAATTGTGACTGATCGAGTTGCTGCTTTCTCTAGTAGCTTTTGGAAGGAGCTTTTTAGGTTGAATAGCACAAAATTACATTTTAGTTTTGCTTACCATCCTCAATCAGATGGGCAGACTGAAATTGTTAACAAGTGTATGCAGTAGTATTTGAGGTGCTTTGTTTCTAACAGACCTAAACAATAGAGCCATTGGCTGCCTTGGGCAGAATGGTGGTACAATACGTCTGTACATTCAGCAACTAAGATCACACCATTTGAGGCCTTATATGGTGTGACCCCTCCTACCTCGTTGCAGTATGTAGCTGGCTCAACTCAGAATGAGGCATTGGATTCTGAGTTGAGATCGAGAGAAGAAATTCTAGCATTGCTGAGGAAGAATTTGGTGGCAGCACAGTCTAACACGAAGCAACAATATGACAAGAAGCATGTTCACAAGCAGTTTCAAGTTGGTGATATGGTTTATTTGAAATTACAGAAGAATAAACAGCAATGGTGGGGGCTGTTGTAAATCCCAAGCTAGCAGCAAGATATTGTGGTCCCTTTAAGGTACTGGTGTGCATTGGGTCATTAGCATATAGGCTGGAATTGCCAAAGGATTCAGCTGTACATCCAGTGTTTCATGTGTCCAGATTAAAGAAGCATGTTGGGCCATTGAAAACTGTCTCATCTGTGTTGCCATTACTTGATTCTCACAGTGCAATTAGAACTGTACCTGAGGGAGTGTTGTAGAGAAGGATGACTTTTGTTGATAATAAACAATTTATTGATTTGTTGATTAAATGGCATGGGGCCTCTGAGGAGGATGCTACACGAGTTCCTGTTAAGCAGTTGAGGATGCAATATCTTGACCTTGTGAGCAAGGTCTTTTGAAGGGGGGGTGAATTGTTATGAGTAATAAGTAGTAACAAGAAGAGAGGAAGTCTGGAATGAAGAAATACTAAGGAGTGTGAAGAAAGGTGAAGTATGGAAGGAAGGAGACATCAAATGAAGAAGGGGGTTAGTGTTTCAGTTGGTTAGCCACTTGATGACACATGATCATTTAATAGTGGGTAATTACGTAAGTAGCCTTATTAAACTGTTGGAATGTACCATAAAATTTCACCACCAAGGCATCTTGAAAGGAAATATATTCCTTCCCTTATAACAGAATTAATGACTGAACTGTGTATAAAGCAGATGATTTTCTGATGCAATTCATTGAAGAAAGTTTAATAAAGTGGATTCTTGGAGGAACCGATCCCTTGAAGATCAGACTTGAGTCGGTTTTCTTAGTTCATTCTTACAAAGGGCCAATTAGTATGGCCTATGAAATACATCAAAGCACAAAACCAGACACGAAAATCACAGCAACGACAAAAAAATAAGCAAACTAAAGAAACTCTGACATTGATAGATGTGGTTTTAGAAAGCAAAGTAATCAACAGATAAGACTTTGCCATTTGCTTAAGCTTTACCTTAAAGTGCCATAAAAGTCTTTCTAGACCTTATACTATCTAATGCTGTCCAGACAATGGACAATGTGGACTTCTCATGGACGTTTAATAATATGTCGGAAAATTAAAGAGGATCGAGTTCAGTTGGTCATGGAAGGTATGGTTTGTTCTATTCACAGCCATAATCACACGCTAGAGGGCATCTCTACCTTGTCGTGCAAAGATTAAAGGAGTTTCTTTGTAGAGTTTACTACAAAGAAGTTTACTAGTGCTGAGAAAATTTGGCGGTTGGGGCAGGCATATTCTTAGAAGAGCATGTTGTCTTAGAAGTACAATCTTATTATTGCAATGCAAATTGAATGATAGCTTGGGAACTGATTGCTTTATCTAAACTCATGGGTCAAGCTGGTTTGACTTGACTTGTTTACAGCAGCTTCTTTCTTATTTTTTGCAACTTTTTATTTTCTTTTGTAAGCCTATGTGCAGCCATGGTATAACATTAATAAAATCATTGATAAACTAATTTTCTTGCTGACTGTGGAGGTTTGGTTTCCCTTGAAGTAAACCAATTTGTGATTTGATTCACTAAAATGAAATCAGAGTTGTTTCCCCGTTAGACTCATATTATTTGGTATAAAATTTCACTTGACATGCTTCTTGTCTTGAAGTTTGCTTGGTGTCCTTGAGATCCGAGCAAGAATAAATGATAACAATGATGAGAGATATGTGTTAAACATCAACAATCCTTGCTAAGATTGCTAGTCTCCATTAGTTAAAGCAAAAATTTAGTTCCTCCTTGGGGGAAAAACCTATGTTATAAAGCCCAATTCTGTCCCTCTTTACTTGAGGTGAGCGGTTTTTGTTCCTCCAGAGAGGTTGAGGATTTTTGGGAATGGAATACATTTCTAGATATTTACATAGCTCAGTACCCTCTTGAGAAGGTTGGGGACAGATCGTCGAAGCTCAGATAAAAGATTCTCACTGTTAGTGTTGATGCCCTTGGACACCTGCCACATAATAACAAAATGGGAGTGTGATCAATGGGTGTCAAAATATGCTTTAGTCCAGTGCACAAGAGGGACGATTCCATGGTTACGGATGACAGCTTGACAGTGGCATTGTTCAAGGAAGACATACAATATTAGTATTTGGGTGTTGATCCAAGCCTACAACCAAATGGTGATAACTTTACATATAGACTGAGGAAATAGCAGGTTTTTACAGATTTCTTTATTCCAAGTCGATAGGAGGAAATGAGCAAGATAGAATGTTGTGGAAACATTCGGGGAGCAATAAGTTCTCGGTTAAATCCTTCTACAAGGCATTGGTAGCTCACACACCTATTTTGTTTCCTTGGAAGGGTATTTGGAGAGTTTCCATGCCTCCTAAAGTTGCTTTTTTTTTTTTTTTTTTTTTTTTTTTTTTTTTTTAATATCTGGACAGCAGCTTTAGGAAAGATTTTAACGGTGGATAATTTAAGGAAACGTGGGATGATCGTGCTGGAGTGATGTTACATGTGCAAAAACAATGGTGAATCGATTAAGCACCTTTTTCTACATTATAAGGTGGCAAGAGAGCTTTGGGAAGGCGTTCTTAGTAGAATTGGGCTTTCTTGAGTCATGCCTAAGAGTGTGAAGGAACTTCTAGCATGATGGAATGGGCCGCATCATTATTCTTAACTGGCAGTTTTCTAGAGCTTTATTGTGAACAATAATGAGAGATGTGGGGGATGTATAGAATTATTTTGTAACTACTCTAGTTCAATGGTTTGCTGCTATTGTATTGAAAGAGGAGGGGGGTGGGGAGGGTGAATGTTTATGAGTTTTTGCTTTCTTTTCAGCTTTCTAGAATGTAATTATGTCTCTTTTGTACACTTCCTATGTGCATGGGTTGAGCCTAGTTTCACTCAATCAATAAAGTTTCTTACTTATATAAAAATAAGAGGATATATGGACATCTTGAGGAATGTGCTCAAGCTTATTTATAATTAGGAAAATGCTAAATGTCCCAGTGCAATGGATCTCGATGGATCCCGTTATAATTTAGTTGCATTGTGCTCAATGAGTGGGTCCAAGCTATTTTGGGTCTAAAGATTAATCTCAATAAGTCTGAAATTGTTTCTATTGGTGCAGTTGCCAATATTTCAGATCTTGCCAATATTTTGGAGTGTAAGATTTCATCGCTTCCGTTGAAGTATCTTGGTCTTCTTTTGGGTGCCTCTCATAAATCTGTTCACATTTAGGATGGAGTGATTGAGAAGATTGAGAGAAAGTTAGTTGATTAAAAAAAAATATATTTGTCAAAAGGGGGCCGTATCACTTTGATTAAGAACACATTGTCAAATCTACCAACTTATTCTCTCTTTTCCCCTTGCCAGCAGGGGTGGCTAATAGAATTGAGAAAGTTTTTTGGAATTTCTTATGGGGAGGATTAGGTGAGGAGAAAAAGTGTCATTTGGTAAGTTGGAACAAGGTTTGTCAACCTCTTTTTTGTGGAGGTTTGGGGGTGTGGAATTTGAGGATGTTCAATAAAACACTTTTTGGGAAATGGCTTTGGAGATATCATTTAGAGCGAGATGTGTTATGGAAGAATGTAGTTACTGTTAAATATGGGAGTGGGTGGGGGGATTGGTGTCTAATGAAGGTAGAGGAGCGTATGGGGTGAGTTTATGAAAGTTTATTAGGAATGGTTGGGGGGAGTTCTCAAAACATATCTCATTCAAGGTGGGGGAAGGAAAGAGGATTATTTTTTAGCATGATACATGTTGTGGAGAATCAACTCTCAAATTTGATTTTTCTGCTCTTTTTAGGATTGCAAGGGACCAAAACGTTATTGTGAAGACATCTTACTATGGGATCTTTCTGGAAATTCCAGATTTATTGTCGGATCATTTTATAAGGTGTTGATTGGTCATCGTGGTTGTGATTACCCATGGAAAGTGATATGGAGAGAGAAGGTTCCTTCTAAGGTGGCATTTTTCAATTGGGTGATTGCTTTAGGAGTCTTGACCATGGATAATCTCAGAAAACATGGCTGGTATATTGCCGATTGGTGCGTCATGTGCAAGAAGGATTGTGAATCTGTAAATCATATTATTCTTCGTTGTGAGGTGGCATTGTCTTTATGGGTTGAGGTATTGGGTCGGATTGGATTATTTTGGGTGATGCCAATGGATGTGGTATATCTTCTTGCATGTTGGAGAGGTCTAGTTGGAAGGAAATCAGTGGCTACTTGTTGGAATTTGATTCCTTTGTATTTAATGTGGTGCATTTAGGTCGAAAGGAATGAAAGATATTTTGAAGACAGCGCTTTCTTTGCGAATTTCGAAATTTTTTCTTTTCTACTTTGTCTTTGTGGGTTAGGAATTTTGTAAGGGATGAAATTTATGTAATGAATATGCTTTAGTCTTTTTCTGTTTTTAGAATGTAGTAGGTATTTTCTTTGTATACTTTCTGTATACTTGGATTTTGCCTATATATGGTAATAAAGATTTTATTAATTATTTTTAAAAAAAATTTCTAATCATAACTAGACCCACATGGCACTAACACTTTTTCAAGTTGTTAGGTCTCTGGAAGAATAATTTACTCATGGCACTTCAACTCTGTATCCACGAAGTCATCATCTGGGACATTAAACCATAAAACAGAGAAACAAACGAGTCAAAGACAAAGTTATAGCACATCATATTTAAATTTATCTTAGCTTAACGTTAGGCTTAATTTTGTTTGAAAACTTGGATACATTGTCTTGCATACATTTTTGTTTTCTTATGAGTAACATCTTCACACATACACAGCATATAACTCATTTATTAGTAATTATGGCAATGCATGTAAAATGCATTTGTACATAACTTATTCATCTTGTCTTTTATAACATAGTGGCCATCATAATATACGTGGATTGGTCTAATAGTCATTGACCGCATAAATCATATGGTGAACCACGCCTGGGTCCACAACACTATATAATGTATCATAACTTATGATGAAACACGTTGAGATCTATGTTAACACATAATATATGGTGAACCGTGATTGAGTTCATGGCATCGCATAACATATATCATAACATGTGGTGAGACACGCTTAAGTCTATGACTTGCACATCCACCAATAATGCTTAAGTCTGTGACTTGCACATCCACTAATAATGCTTAAGTTACTTCTTTCGTGTCATCTCAAAATATTATAGCATGCATGTGGTGGATCACACTTAAGTTTGTGACTTGCATATCCACCAATAACATAAGGCCAAACTGTTTTTTTGATAAGTAAGTAACTTTATTGATGTGAATATAAAAATGCGTAATCCAAGTGCACGGGGAGTATACAAACGAAAAGGCCTAAATACATTCTAGGTGCTCAAATTTAAGAAAAGGAAGTCATGCACATTGCTTCCATTTGGTACAATTGCTGAGAACCAAATTATTTAAGTTTGGCCTTACTTGTCATTCTTGTGCCTTCTTACTAACTTTTACAATGCATGTGAACATGTTGACTTCATGAATTTATATGGCGCAACATACTCTTATGCATGGCATAACGTTAAACATGGCCTATTGACATGAGCCTTATATAACATAAATAGCATGGACATGGCATAACATAATTTGAACATTACTTGACATACATGTGATTTTCATGATATGTCATCCATTTTAACAACAATCCACATCAGCATAGCATACATAGTCTCATTCACAAGCATGTCATCATAATTCATCGAGTTCTAGGAAAAGGGCCTAACCTTGAATTGGCTCGTAGCTAGCATAGGTAATTGTCACATTTTTCATGCAAAACAGAATACTGACAGCACACATATTGTTATGATCATGTTACTTACCTCTTACGCTACTGCTTGAATCTCACTTCGTAGTTTCAAAGCACTAATCTTCACTAATGTTTCTAGCAAAATGTGTCGTAGCATTTGACTTAATTAATCGCATGCTAGGGAAATTAATCTAATAAATTATTTGGTTATATACTAAAATTAATAAATTTAATATCATACAATTATTTAAATGCTAATATCATATTTAATCTTTCAAGTGTACTTTGTAGCCTAGATTAGGCTTTATACAGATCTATTATAGACAAGCTGCAGAAATCTCACTTTATAACATAGGTATAATCACGTTCATGTAGTAAGGAAACAGAGCAGCGAATCTGTGTAACTCAACAAGAAGTTTCTCCTAGCTTTGGCCTTCATAACCTTTTGGAATGACTGAACACCCCGCTGACCTCCTCCACCATATTTGGTTATGGTTAAAAATCTACCATGTACATTGGAGCATTGTTGAGCCACACAGGCTTTGTTTCCTTTGTGCTTGTGTTTTATGAATTCTGGTTGTCTCTCCGCTTGAAACATTGCTTCCACCGTAGCCACCGGCTACCCTATATTGCTATGACCTTGAACTACAGGCCTCTTAACCCTTAAACCTCTTCTCCACAGTTTTTATCAAGGACATCCATGCCTCTGGTAAAAATTTGGAAGCCTTCGATTACACCCAAAAGCACACAACTGACCCATACTAATCGGTGATCTAAAGAAAGAAAAAATGGGAACGAGCCAGAGAACTATTTCTGGCAATCACCGGAAATAGCCATCTGTGCAATCATTCCATACAAGAGAGAGCGAGTGAAAATATGAGCTTTGCTACACATAAGCCCACGCACAGCACACCATACTTTTATTTTTTTATTTTTTATTTTTTTAGGTTTATTCTTTTTAAACTAATAGAATTTTTCTACTCATTATGTGTAGAAAAATAAAAATATGTGGGGGGCGCTTCCGCCCTCCTCTTTTTCCCCTAGAATGCATCTGTAATGCTAGTTATTTGCTATGCAAGTGGATGGTTGGTATTTGGTATGCTTCTGCAACATGATTATAATAACTTTGTAGATTTTAGTAAATACAGGGATATTCTCATGTTAATGATGGTCTTATGATTGGAACAGAAACGTGAGGCACCACCCGGTGAGAAGCCAGAGCCAGTTAGGACTCACCTCCGCAACATGATCATTGTACCTGAGATGATTGGTAGCATCATAGGGGTTTACAATGGCAAGACCTTTAATCAAGTTGAAATCAAGCCAGAAATGATTGGACATTATCTAGCTGAATTCTCAATCAGTTACAAGCCTGTCAAGCATGGAAGGCCCGGCATTGGTGCTACCCACTCCTCCAGGTTCATTCCTCTCAAGTGAAGATTTTGCATGTGCCTTGAAATTGCTTTCCCTTTGTTTGGCTGTTCAAATTATCTATGACCACGTTTGTTGATCAACAGGTTCTTGACCTTCTATTTTGTTTCTTATGTTTTATCATATACTTTAGAAGTAGTTATTACGTTATAATTATGTTGGTGTCGTCTACAAATTCGTCGGAATTTAGTTATTTGTCTTTAAAGAGAATATCAGATTAGATCGCATTCTGAGCTTCCCCCTAAATAAAGTAGGTGTTCAATATTAACAAAGAAAGGATTTAGTCTGTTCACTATTTTTGGTATCGTCTGCTCTCTCTCTCTCTCTCTCTCTCTCTCTCTTGGCATTTCCTTGCATTTTACTGATTGTGTTTGAGTGATTGTTGGGGTTGACCCTCACTTGAAATCCTAGTTAATATTGTGTAATGAATTGGTAGTGAAGGAAAGAGGTTGGTCCCATGTTTTTCTTGGTTTAATAAATGAAATTATTACTTTCATCGTGACTAAATCTCTAGACTTTGGTTTTGTACAATTTATATCATACTTAACATCTCAGTCGAAAACCTCTGTTCCTTTTAACTGAAGTATGAATAAAAGGCTAAATTATTATTTTTTCATTGGAAAACTAAATTTTGATATTATGGATATTTTGTGCTTATATACATTTTTGGTAAATTAGAGGTTTTTTTTTTTTTCAAAAAAAGAATGGACTAGGTTAGAATTATCATTGGTTAGAATCGAGTGACTCAAATGAGAGGAGAAATAATCATGGGCTTATAGTTTCGGCTAAAAATGTGATTATTGTTTGACACTATTGTAAGAGTAAGAATTATTCTACTTAGCATCTCACACATTACACCTCGTTTAATTTTTTATTTTCTCATGACAATTATATGGTGTATGGATTATGAGTAAAAGCACTTAATTAGTCTAGCAATAATAAAATAAAATAAAATATGATATGGTTTGTGGTGAGTGATGCTGGGTAACATACCCGTAAGAGTAAGCCCACAAGCGTCAGCCTTGCATTGATTTTCCAGCTAAACTAGTTTTTTCTACAAATAAAATAAATAAAAAAAATAGCCTAGAAAATTCAACATCCTGGTTTCCGTTGCTACGGTCCTCGACATTGTAGCTACTTCCTCCGACGGACCAATTTCTGGCTTGTTTTGGTGGGAACAAGGATCATGACGGTACAAAAATCAAGCACCACAAAAAGACCTGTGCTTTTTAGGCACAAAACTGAAAGGGTCAAATCCATTCCAAAAGCTAAAATACCAATGAAATGTAGCCATAAATGAGTAATGTATTTTCTTACAACTCATTTTTTCAGTTACCCCGGATCCAGAAAGTACATCATGAATGTAGTAGAGATCTAAAGGAATTCTAGTGGAACTGCTGAAATGAGCGATATTCTGGAGGTGCGAACAGCTACTGTTTTGGTGGTTCTAATAGGCTATAGAAGCAATGCCAACAGCTGTATCCACAATCAAATATTCAGCCGGAGTTGGTCTATATACAATCTTCAAATAAGGACGGTTCATGCAAGTTCATATAATTATGTTTAAAATAATGGGACTATACATGCTGTCATGTAGTCTCTTATTTAGAAATGCAAATAAAAATTTTAATTTGGATTAGTAAAAAAGTGTAATAAAAAAAAAAACAAATAGATGTTGGAGATGCTGCTGTCGAATCTGGAGCGATTTCCGTAATATGGAGGCATTGCAATCTGTTTTTGGCTACGTTTTTCAACGGAAATAGGATGTGAGAGGAAATCGAGCTCAATTATGGTTTGAACAAATAGATTAAGGTTCCGGTTGAATTCGGAGGTGAGTTGAGCTCGTTTTAACTCATTATTATACTTTTTTAAATTCTCATATAAAATATAAATCCTAATATAATTTTTTCAAATTTTAATATATCTTTTTCAAATTTTAATTTAACTTTTTTAAATTCTATAAAAATAATGTTTTATTCAACTTTTAAAATTCATCTTAATTTCGAATTCAAATGGGGTCTAAATAGTTTTAGATGAAAGTTAAATAAATATTATTATAATATTATTTCTAGTATTATTATTTTAAGATTTAAAAAAAACTATTTACCATATTTTATATAAAAATTATAATAATGAGATAAAATAAATTGTTATCGAATGTCTGAAAGAGACTTAAATATTGACTTACTGACCTTTTCTTTTTCCTATTAATAGAAAACTATTGAAAAATAATATCAATCAAAAGAAAGATGATTTTACACAAAGTTTTAGTACGAAAGTTTTCTCTATTTCATTCCCTTTTCAATCTCTATTCAGACTTGAAATAATTGGAATTAAGTTAAGCGTCGCTCTTTCCTCCCTTATTTTTTTCAACCTGAGCAACTTTTGACGGCAACCTCCAGCTTTCAAGCTCCTCCCATGGGTGGAAGGGGGTTGGAGTTTTGGTTTCAACCACCTCTTCCATTTTCTTTTCGTTCATTTCTTAGTATTTCCTGTCCTTTTTCTGGTTTCTCTTAGCTCTTCACTTTAGTGCTTGCAACTTTTGATCTATTGCCTTTCGGCTACCTCCAACCATCACGCGCGACATCAACAACCTTTCCAGCCGATCGGCACACTGGTGGAAGGGGATCGTCGTTTTGCTCATCGCGTTAGATACACGTGCGGTTCATGCCATATGTCTCCCACTCGAAATTGCGGTCTGGTAAAATATTTGAAGTCACGCACGAGTTTAATAGGGTTGAAGGACTCAGATTCTTCGAATCTGGTTGATCTGTCACTATCTCAAGTGGAACATGTGGATCACCGCCATTGTGGACCCATTGACGACGACTTGAATTCGGCTACTATTTACTTATTTTATCATTTTCCTTAATTTATAATCTTGAGAAAGAGATTGTGGATTTTTTCAACAAATATTTTAAGACATTAAGCAACAATGCATCTTCTAATAAGACAATAATAGTGATCATCTATTATTGATTCCAAATATTTTTTTTCACCACTATTATATAAAGTTTTTCTATTTTAGATTATTTATCAGGAAAGCCACCCCTCTTCTTGTAACATCGCTTTTAATTTAATAAAATTTACTTGCCTTAAAAAGAAAAAAAAGTTGGAATTATAATCGGTTATAATACTCGGAAAATAATGTTGATAAAAAGTTTCTGGAAGCCAAGTGTCGGCAGGTAGTGAGCGAGGCAAATGCGGGTCCCCAAATGGAGCCGCCGTCGCCGCCTCATGGTTCCCACGCGATTCCTACCCATTTCCCTGTTTTGTTTTTTCTCGTAAATTTATTAACAACTGACATTTATCTATATTATTAGTTTGGATAAGACCTTTTGACTGCCCAATATTATTAAATAATTATTATAGTTTAGGGTAACCTCGAATTGTGTTCCTGACTCTTTACTTTTATTATTAGAAGTATTATTATTATATTTTGGCTAAAGCTCCGTGCCATAATTGTTCAAAGCCCTGCTATCCAGCAGCCCTAACCTAATAGTGGTCTCGCGCTCTAGCTCTCCAACCCAATTTGAAACGTGCTCAGAACTCTTTGAACCTACTTCAATTATGGCAAATTAAAAGAAGAAAACACAAGCTTCTAGACAACTTTAAACGTTTACAAAAGGCAAAATGACAATAATGCTATCCTTGTAAATGTAGGGTCATAAAGTTTCTCTGCGTATTTATTTAATTGTATCGTATACTGATACTTGTATTGTGATTATTTGGTATCATCATGGATGATGGATTGTGGGAATAATTATTGAATGGTACGTCTTGTCGTCTTTAGAGTTGCATCTCATCTTGATGAAAAACACTATTAGAAGAGTTTTTTTTATTTGAGAAATAATTTTTTTTAATATAATTCATAAAACTTATAATATGATCAATCAATCAACTAAATATATATATTAATGTTTTACTTCACATCTCTCAGACAAAATCTGAGAGAATTATCAATCATCTTTATATTAGATATGTACTAAGTTTCTTCAAAATAAAAAAATTAAACTTCTAATGAACATAAAGTTTGAGAGACGATTTTTCAAATTTTAAAATTTTCACTATACAAATTCTATTTACAAAACTAACAACACAATACCAACTAAACAAAGAAAAAAAACTAACCAAAAAAAACCCAAAAACAGACATACAAATGACACACTATTAGAAGATGTTTGAATAATGAAGTAAAGTGTTGTTATGAGTTGATATATATGAAAATTGAAAATTGAGTAAAATGATGTTATAATATATATTTTAATATTATTAATATTTAAAATTTTAAAAAATTAAATGATTTATTATATTTTATATGAAAATTTGAAAAAAAAAAAGATAATGATCATATGAGATAAATTGAAATGAATTGAAAAGATTTTTATATCCAAACGGAGCCTTATGGTATGTTTAGTTGTTTAACTCAATTTAATTTATCTCAAATCAATTATTAAATAAATTTATAAATTTTTTAATTTTTTATAAAATAAATTAAATACATCTCAACCTATTTTATATATTTTAATTTAAAAAGTTAAAACTCATTTCTACTTTATTAAACCAATCTTAATAAAGTCAGGTTTGGATTCAACAAGTTCTCTAACTCATTTAATCTAATCATTATCACTTTTCAAATTTCTATACAAAATATAATAAATAATTTATTTAAAAATAATTTAGATAATAGTAATATTAAAAAATAATTCTAATAATATTTTATTTAACTTTCAACTTTTATCTCAACTTACTATTCAAAATCACTTATAACACACAAAATATTATTATTTATAACTCAACTCATTTCAACTTATAGATCAAACTTAACTTATCTCAATTTATCTCAAATTAATTATTAATGGGATCTATTATTCTTTTAATTTTTTATAAAAACAAAAAATTATTCACCTCAAACTATTTCGTGTATTTCAACTTAAAAAATTTAACTAATATCAACTTAAATTAAACCTATTTAAATAAAACTAAAAAATGATGAAATACCATTATACATCGGGAAACCCTTCTAACAAGTGACACCTATAACTTCATTTTATCGAAAACCAATAAATGATTGCCACATAGGAGAAAAACTTCCAACATGATGAAGCTGCGTTGCAAGGAACCCATGCTCCCCTTCCTTAACCTTGCTCCGAACCCTTTTCTCTCTCTCTCTCTCTCTAAAATTGAATACACAATCCCTAACCCTCTCTCCTTCCTCGATTTTCTCATGGTCGAACGCAAGAACAAAATTGCACCAGTGGTTCAAACCTTCATTCTGTGAAACTGAATACACAAGTCGTCGACTTCATCAGCAAAAACAAGCCTAACACAATCTTCATCCTCATTTTTTCTTTTGTTTTGCCTAGTAAAAATGGGTCATTAGATTTTTTTTCTTTCCATCTTTGTGGAAGATTGATGGTGGATTTTTAAATTGAAGCAAAAGGTGGGGAAGATTTGAGTTGATTTTCCTGATGCTGAAGTTCTTGTAAATGTTGAAATTTGTAGTAAAAAATCATACCCATATACACTCTAGGACTGTGAGAGAGATCTTCATGACTGCTAATTGATAGGATACTCTCTGAGTACATTCATGGAGGCCGATTTCTTTTTTTTTTGTTTGTCATATGTGATGCTTAATTTTTTTTTCTCTTCCAAAAATGGGAATGGTATCTATTAGGTTTTACAAAAATTGAGAAGGAGAAAGAGGGTGTCGATTGGAGTTTTAGCTTTATTATGTTTGAAGTTTTTTCAAACATTTTTTTGATTTTTTTTTGTGGAAATTATTTATTGATTTTTGATAAAATGAAAGAGAATATATATATGCAATTATGAATTGAGATATCATCCCGTAATTATTTTAAAAAAAGTGAGTAAAATATGAAATCTATAATTTTTATTTTACATATTTTAATAGTAAATTTCACTAATTTTTAAAACGATTATATGAAGATTACTTACTTACAATTATATATAAAAAGAATAATTCAAAATAAAATTATAGATATCACCTATTAAAATATATTCTCTTAAAGCACTCTTATTGACTTAGTCAGATTAAGTGATTGGCTAAAATTTAAAGGATTGTAACAAAAAGATACCACAATGAGTTAGTCAAATTTAAAAATATTTAATTAATATGTACAGTAATTCTTCAATGATGGAAAGTCTAAAGTTGCTTGGGTAAAAATCAAAATATTATTATTTTATCTACCATTAGGGCATCTTAAATTTAAATTAAAATATTATTATTCTATTCAATAAAGATGAAAGATTATTAATTTAATAATATTTTTTTATTATATAAAAAATAAATGATTAATTCAATATATATCTTAAATTTAAATTGATTAGATAAATATAAATTAATAGAATATAAATTAAAATTTAAAGATGAATTTATCAAACCCATAGCGGCCAACTCGTAAAAATGAAGGCGTTTCTGGCATCCATCATTAATTATATTATTAAATAACGCAGACAAACGCACAAAACCAAAGTTGTCGGCGTTAGCCAGACTGTCCCCTCCACTATATAATAACCTCCGAACGGTAACTCTCACACGCGCAATCCCTTCCTCTTTCCAATTAATCCTTTTCTGCTACGTACACTGAGTCAATGCCCGTGGACGCGCTTCACGTCTCCGGGACTCCGACAGGAGAGACACAGTCTCGGTTTCCGGCGCCGGGGAAGCGCATGGCAGCTCATTTCAGGGGCGTGCGCAAGCGGCCGTGGGGCCGGTTCGCGGCCGAGATCCGAGACCCGTGGAGGAAGACCCGTAAGTGGCTCGGCACCTTCGACACGGCAGAAGAGGCAGCCTTAGCCTACGACGAAGCCGCAATCAGCCTCCGAGGCATCAAGGCCAGGACCAACTTTGGCCTCCACGGCCTAGTCATGACTCCTCCCGCCGTCACCGGTGGCTCTAGTGCAAGGGATCTTTTCGGCTGGAGACCCTCGCCGGGCTACGTATCAGGTACCGCTAATCCCTCGGCGTCGATATCGGAGTACAAGGGGTACAAGATGGAGAACGTGGATGTGGCGGTGAGCGAGCAGGAAGAAGAGAGTAGTACTCAAACGAAAAAGCCTTTTCTCTTCGATCTGAATCTCCCTGCGCCGCTGTTCTGAGCCACCGGAGATGGCAGTGTCCGGTGAGGATTTGACCATGGAAGAATGTCGGATTTTGTTTTCTATTATGATCTGTTTGGGTTCTCTCTCTTTTTTTTGTAAACCCTTATGGTTAGTGTATGAATCCCGGTTTATGTACAGCTTAATCAGCCCTTGAAAGAACACTATTTTGAGCTTTAATCAAACAATGAGCGGAGCGGTGGAAGAGGACGAAACAATGAGTAGGGGGCGGCATAACAATAATAGCGTTTGACTAAGACTGAGGCAGAGACAGAGACAGAGAGAGCACAGTCTCTGCATTTTTTTGCTTAAGGCTTACTTTACCCTTCGGTCTGATTGACTTACCCAGTCCTCATCCAACCTCCTTTTTATTTTCTGATGTCTGTCTGTTATAATCACATATTTTATAAATTAATGTAGTTTTATTTAATTTATTATATTTAATTTATAATATAAATAATTTTATAAATTAATTTATAATATAAATAATTAATCTTATATAAATAACTATTTTAAGACTAGAGTATTTTTCTTATTTTTTAACTTCCTCCGCAGTCCGCACGTTGGTTGGTTGCCCTTTTGCTCTTTTGTTTGTTCTTTGCTGTTTCCAACTGTCAACAACGTTAGAAAAAAAAAACAAAAAACAAAAAAAGTGGGAGAGTCTGCGCGCTTGAGTTGCTGGCTGCTGCAATTATCAGATTAGATACGGCTGGAGTAATGTTAGTAATAAATAAATAAATAAATAAATATGGATAATTAAAAGAAAATATGCATAAAAATTATATTTATATATGAGGTATAAATAAAAAGTATATAAATTATATAAAAATAGTATTTTTATTTCACATATTTAGTAAATAGTAATAAAAAATAATAATAATATAATATTAAAATATTGTCTACTATCTAATTATCTCATCTAATTATTATAATCTTTTTTAAATTTCTATACAAAATATGATAAATAAATAATTTTTTAAAATTTAAAATAATAATAATAATAATAATAATAATAGAATAATATATTCTAATCAATTTTTAATTTTTATTTTAATTGATCTCATCTCAATCCATTATCTAAACCTCCTCTAAAAAACCCAAGTTGTCAAGCAAGCCATAAACTGAACTTAATGACATCTTATTTAATATACGACACATTTTCCATTTGTTACGTTACACAGTTTAAGCGGTGTGTTGCGTGACATTAAAAACTTGTCATCTATGATATACTAATTGTGTTTAAAAATGATAAAATTTAAAATTACGGTTAGTATTAATTGCTTATAACAAAATAAAAACAAAAAATGGCAACAGGTCAAATACTCACCGGGTACCGCCACAGTCTCAAACTTAACTATTGGCTAGGTGGGCTCTGAGGCCCATGTGTTCTGTTTCATTCTTTTCCTGTTCAGTCCCCCTCAGCTAAGATCATAATATATACAAGTTAATTGGCTCATATGGGCTGAGGCCCATATGTCTTCTTTCTAATACATATGCCCTCTAAAACAATTTGCCCACAAAATATATACAAATAAGGGAAAGATAAGGAAAGCAAAATCCAAATCCAGAAGAATTTTTTTTTTTAACAGAAATAATATATACAAATCTCAAATATACAATACTGCCGCAAGTTTTTTATAAAAAAGTGGACTCCACACTATAAAAAGAGTGATCATAGACGCTTTTTACGTTTTTTTTGTTACAACTTGTTAGTATAGCAGTATTTTTTTTATTTTTTTATTTTTTTAAAGTATTTTTTTAAGATTCTTAATCATTAAGAAAAAAAATTAAAATATATATATAATTTTATTAATATTCACATTCTTAATCACTAAGTAAAATTAAAAATTAAATACAAAAAAAAGTTGTAAAATGGTTGTAAAATAAGTGTAACTCTATCATTTCTGATAAAAAAAAAATGTGAAAAACTTACTTTTTTTTTTTTTACTTAATGTGATTCACATTATTATAAAAGGCTTATATATATAGAACCTGTAACTACTAAGTAAATCCCACTTACTGATAATCTATCTCAATTAAGAATAAGAATACATCATGATAAGACTCATCATATGTATGTAATGGCTCAGATTTTTTTTTTTTTGCTTTCTGGATTTTCCAACTTCCAAACATGAGAGTAAGCAAGAAAGAAAGGGTAGTTTTATCCTCCCATTAGCACTAAACTTTATTTATTAATTGGTCGATTTGGATATTTTGTGGCAAACATAATGAGTTATTTGCAACCTTTCTGACTTTCACTTTCTATTTAGGTCATTTCATTATTGACTTTAATCTGCTTTTTTCCAGTCTGACAAACACAACCTTATCCAACCCAGATTAGTGTCATCTCTTCTGTGCCCCTAAATTACCCTTTTTTATAAAGAAAAAAAACAAAAAACAAAAGAGAGAAAGATTGACAATTTCTTCCCCCCATTAAATACGTGTTCAAGTAGCAAAGAAGTTGTCAGCAAAGCAGTATATCATATGAATCTGGGAATGGGAGGCAAGCAACAATATGGCCTCTGATTTTGATATATTTGGAAATGGTCCCAATTCCAAGAAATAAGAATCATATTGGATGGCGTTGAAGGGAGAATAGAATATTTGCATATAAGTGTCGAGGCATGCCTACCCATTTTGGTCCCCTTTCAACTAACTAACATGCCTTGTTCTTGACTCCTAAAATATGGACATCTTCAATAATTCTTGTTCCGGAAGTTAGATAACATGCCCTTGTTTACATCAAATTTATTAGACACAAGACAGATTCCATAACTCCATAAATTATTGGATCCAAAATCCAAATCCAGCCTAAGCTGAATATAGTTTTATTTTAAATGAATATTAGTTCTTTTAAAAATAACTAAGATTCATTTAAAAAAAAATTATTAAAAAAAAAATTGGTTAATTACTCTCAAGTTAAACTCGCAAGAGAGTGATTAGTGGCCACTGCCTTACAAATGAAGTGACAACCGAAGGTGCTGCCAATGATTCGAATTTCATGCATCCAGTTCATGAACCACTTGCATCTGCACACCCGTTACTATTCCTGAAAACGAAAACAAAATTATGAAATATTTTGAATTTGACAAAATTCTCTAATAAATAATTAGATGTTGAGAAGTTCTCCCAGATAATCAATCAATAAGACTGTTTTCAAGTCTCGGCATTTACTTAATATTTCATTAGCATGTCAAATTTGAATTTGTAAAGTGAGTAATAAAATGTTGATGTTGATATGTAATCAATTTCTTGAGAATTCATTCAATAAATTACTTAATAAAGACTTTTGCATCTTAATCCCTGGATGCAGCACCGAATCAGTCACAAGTAAAGATTAAAAACATGGCTTGCTAAAAAGGGCTGAGAGTTTATACAAATCGACACCTCCAATATTACATGATTCTTCAGTTAAGCGCCGGGCTGCATGATTGCCCACTTGCCAAATAAGCTAAAATTGGTCGGATTCAACCCTCCAAAGCCAGAAAAAAAAAAAAAAGAGAGAGAAAGAGAAACTGCTCCCAAAGTGTATATATCCATGTGAGGAGATGCAAAATATGTACAGGAGCATTCCAAGCCAACCAAAATACATTAGATTTTGCTAAACTAAATAGCAACAGGGCTTGGCCTTGGTGAATCTCTCGACGGCAGCTCACGTGGTTGTCGACTGTGATGGTATTCTCGGGTGGTTATGCTCGCCTTCATAAGTAACAATCAGCATAGAAGGCTCTTCCAAGCACCTCTCAACATGCTTCCTTGCAGGACAACCTCTCATGCTGCTACATTTGTAGTATCCTCTGCACAAGTTTATAAACAGATTCTCAGTGACTTAAAAGTTAGTTCATGCATACATAAATGGTATCGGCCATGATAGTTTGAAAACATATCAAATTTAGTTATTATCAGTTTCAAATAAATACAAAAAGGGATAATTTTGTGATTGTGATCGTTTCTTTTTAATCTTGATGAATGGATCAACGAAAACGAAACTGGAATAAAAAATCATCTTTTAATCAAACAACCGTCTTGGCAGATTCATGGCACAAGTAGCAAGGCAGAAGCTAATTCCTCATCCCCAACAAGAGAGGAAGCAAGAAGAAAATTTTGTTGGTTCCTAGAATTTGGTTTTTTCTAATGTGTAAAAGCAAGAATCCCAATCTTGGGTACATGGCACAAGCTTTGTTGGTACTCCAGTGGCGACTAGTGAACATAAATCTTAGAAACAATCAAATGGCTAAATACCTCTCCTGCGTGTGTAAAAGGAAAAAAGATACAAATCTATTTTCCACAGCAATGCTTCTCAAAAACAACGATTAAAAAGAAACAACAAAGAAGATCAACTGTAACGTCGAGAGTACATCATTATACTTTACAAAATCCTTTAAAAAATGCATAGCCGTAGGATCATGATAAGTAGATACCACATATACTAGCACCAAATTTACAGAGTTAGAGAGTCAGAACTTAGAACTGAAGCAGAGATTGAATATACCTAGGGTGAGGAGAACCCTTGATTGGCTTCTGCCCATATTTCCTCCATGAGTAATCATCAGGAGGTATATCTGCGAGCTTGTTACTGATTGCAGGTACCTTGATTGATCTCTTCACCCTATGTTTCCTGCCACCACAATTAACCAAGTAAGAAAAATCTGTTAACTAAAAATCAAATCATTCCCAAAATTGAAAACGATAAGGTCTAAAGACCATAATTAAACGGCAGAGATGGTGAAGAAACAAAGTCTAACCTCTTCTTTGAGCAATGACATCTACCACTACTTCCACATTTCACACTCCCATCATCTCCCCGGGCAGAACACTTTCTCTTATGCTGTTGAGAATTCTGATCTGAGGGGTGAGGTGCCCCTATCAAATGGAAAGCACTTGCATCCAAGTTAGCTACACTTCCATCTATACTCAAGGAGGACATAAATGACCTAGTGGATGACATTGTGGGAGTACAACTAGAGCTATCAAAATTCAGGTTTATGCCACTATTACTCCGTCGATACATCATTTCAGCTTGGTGTTTCATCTGCTGCTGCTGAAGTAATAACCTCTGTTGCTGCTGTTGTTGCTGGAGGAAGTGATATTGTGAAGATGGTGTTTGATGGGAAAGTTGGAGTGGGCTTTTCCCATTTGAGCTCAATTCCAAAGATGGGTTTCCCAAACACAAGTTACTCTTAACGTGGGACCCAATTTCTTGAATTGGTTTTTCAGGAAAGCTAGACTGAAGAAATTGATGATTTTTGGGTTGCTGGTCTGTTCTACAATTTGGGTTATCCAACAAGATACCTTGGGGAAAAGGGATATGGAGTTTCTTCAGCTTTCTGACTCTTGCATGACCCAAACCAGTATTGAGAAGAGAAACAACTTTCTTGAACCTGAACATAGCCTCCCCAGTCTCTAACATTAAATTCTTACACTGAACCTGATCTTGAGGCTGAGACAGAAGGCTTAGAACTCTATGGCAGCAATTTACAGCTGCTTTGTTAGCTTCTTCAACCTCCTCCATACTCGGCCCAAACGTAAAAAGAACAACCCTAAGCACTCAAACCCCAAGAACCTAACCAACGCACACCATAAAAGACCCCGTAATCAGAAAGAAAAACTTCAATAATAGATATATTCAACCATCCATATCCAACGAAACAAACACCCAGATAATCAAAATCGCATTTTTGAGCGAACAAACGCCCAAGATCGAGTTTTTCATTGAAATTTCAGGAGTTTCGCCGAAGAAAATGCTTGATTTTCCAAAACATAGAACCAGAAAATCACAATGAAGCAGGTCAGTGAAAATTGGAACACCCAAATAGAGATCAGACCCTACATAGCTATGTCACAAATGGAAGTTGATCAAAACCATGAGTGAAAAAGCAAGAAAAGAACCAAAGGACGGACCTTATCGAACTTGGTACTGTCAAACCCTAGATTCTTCTCCCAAGGTTAAGAGATTGAAAGGCGTGAAAGATAAGTGGTAGACTTTTGCTGCGCTTGAGAATTCACACGGCCAAAAGAATACAAAGACCTCCACTTTCTCCTCAACGATATTTTATTATTTGCCTACAGAAAGGAAGGGGGGGAAAAAAAAAACACAGAAAAATCGAGACAGAGGGAGAGAGAGACAAGAGAGAGAGGCATTTGAATAAGGGATGCAAGAGAGCAAATGAAACTGCCGTCTGTATCACAGATTTTAAAGGCAGGTCCCACACAAAGACCTTTGTCATTGCTTTTCTTCCCCCAATTTCCCAGCTTTAATTAATCTTTATCTTTTCTGAAAACTGCTCTGCTCTCATCTGATGAATCTGATCTAATCTGTTGTGCTCTCTTAGCTTGAGTCTTACTACTTCCAGTTCCAGATTTGCTGTCATGTTGTGAGTTTATTTGGAGTTGGAGTTGCCTTGTGTATATCTCATGTTTGCACAGTGTCATTACTTCTTACACTTGGTCTGTCCATTCCCTGCAGTTTCTTTGGGTATACTCTTCTTCTATTATTATTATTATTATTATTATTGGTATTTAATATTTGGATTGGTATATTAGTATTTCCTTACTTTTAGAGAAAACGAGTAAACAATTTTTCATAATATTAGGTGAGTAAATTGTGAAATCACCTCTTGTTTAAATGTTTTTTTTAAATAAAAAATTATATAAGAAAAGCTAGATTTTTATTATTTACTTTTATATCTTAATATTTTTCTTTATGTGTGAGCCAGACTTTCTTTTAATAAGTGGCCCAATATAAAAAAAAAAGATATAGAATACAAAATTTGAATTTGAATTAAAAACCTCTATTATTGTATTATGTGAAATCGTCATTTATTTTAAAGTTTTAAACTAATAAAAATGAGTAACTTTTTATTATTTATTTTATATTTTAACAAAAAAAAAGTAGAGAAACATATAAAATTCTCTATCTAGGAGCATTAACATTGGTCTTATCAAAATAAATCATCAGATTTTGATAAAAAAAATATAAATTTACACATATATAAAAAAAAATTCGTCATATTTGATCACCAATACTAATGCTCTAAGTTAGTTATAATTTAATAAAGCCTAATTTCATGTGAATGTGATTTTTTGAATTAAACGAGCACTCGTATTCGTTATTCATTATTTTAATATAAACGTAATTGTTTGATTTAATTCGAAGAAAAATATATATAATATTAAATATATAGAACATATAATATTAGAAACTTAACATTATGTTTTATTTCCTCAATTTGGATGATCAATTTAGTAAAATAATTTTTTTAAATGGATATTTACCTAAAGCAGTTGCATAAGATTAGAAATAAAGTAATCCTACATGCATTGTTTATGATTTTATATATACTTTTACTTTTAAGACTTATTTATTATTATTTTTTTAATTCAAATTTAAAATTTAAAATTCATGATTTTCAGCATATCAATAAATATTACGTAGAAAAATAAGTTTTTTATAAATTTTTCTTAAATATATTTAAAATTTTTCTTAAAAATATATATGAATAGCAATGAAGTAAAGCTATTGATCTATGAATAGCAATATAAAACTAATAAATAATAATAAATTGTCTGCAAATAATAATAAAATAGTTTAAAATTATCTTCACTAAACAAAGCAAACTATCAAAAACTTTGGCTTGATTAGCATAACTTTCAATCTCCAAAACATAAATATAGAGTTCGAAATTTCTTACCTTCTAATATATCAAAATATACCAAACAAACTAGACCTAACTCTAGTTAGAAAAAGAGCAAATCCTTTTAAAAAGTTAAAAAAAATAATAATAATAAATCAAAAATATGTCAAAGCTAGGCCTAACTCTTGCTAGAAAAGCAGTCTAAAAAAGCAAAAAATAATAATAATAATTGAAAGGCAATATAATACTTTGTTTAACTTTTACCTATTTATTTATTTGTTTAATTTTTGTTTTTAACTTGTTGGTTTTACTTTGCTCTGAAGGTTGTTTTTTTCTAGGGAAATCTCTGTCTCTGCGAGGCTGATCAAAGCGTCCGCTTAAAAGGGTAGGACCCAAGAACGGTCCCCGAGAGCATTTTTCTAAATATAGCCGTTGTACAGAGCCACAAATCAAAGCCTTCCACGTGTAAAATTAAAACACCCCAAAAGTCTGACACGTATTCCCAGGTGGTACTGTTTTTGACTGCCCTAGTTGGACAATTACTATCCTGCGCCGAGGGAACATTGTTAGTTCGGTGACTGACACCGCGTGGGTCCCAATTTCGTCCCACCGTCGTTGACTTCATAAACCCCCCCGCCCCAAATTTCTCCCACTTTTATTTATTTATTTATTTGATTAACATATTTAGTAAACGAGGAATTAAGGGCGGATTTCGTTTTGTTTAAAATGCCTATAAAAAACTATTAATTGATACTTGTAATTATAATTTTTATTAAAAGATAAAATTTATATTCGTAAGTGTACTTCTTTTATAAAATATAAAGAAATATATAATTCCTTTAAAAATAATAATTTTTTATTATTTTTCAAAAAAAAAAAGTAAGATTTATACAATGATAATATCTAACATCACTTATTTTTAATTTAGGAAATTGACAGACATACAACTCTTTTATAATCTTGAGCTACAACTCTGAGGGCATGTAGCCTGAGGGGTTGTTTTATACAATCTTTCTAATTTTCACACATAATTATTATTTAATTTTTTTAATTTCTATTTTTTAATTTGTTCTTTTTAATAATTTTTATTTTTTATTTATTATTTATATATTAAATATTTAATAAAAATAAAATAAAATAAAATATAGTATGTGGAAGTTGTAGAAATAGTAAGAAATTGTATAGATTTTTCTTAGCCTAAAAGTTTTTCAAGAAGATCAAAGTTTTCTTTTTATTTTTATATTTTTTTCCTATTTATAAACATTTTTTAAAAAAAATTCATAATATTATTAAAAAATATTTTCTTAATCACTAAATAAGAAAGACTTACATTTGGAAGAAATTTTCGGGTGAAATAATATCTCTATATAATCTTTTATACCATTATGTTTTAAATGATGATCATTTTTGTAGAGTAATGTCATTTTATATAAATACCTTATTTTATAACATGATTGCATAAAAAATTATAAAAAAACATAAAAAAAAAATGTACATGCATGTTACGCTTTTGTTTATATAACAATAAGATTTGACGTGTTAGCTCTTGATGACTTTTGTATGTAAAATTAAGTATATACACCACTACTCACTTACAAATATAAATTTAAAAATTGTCATGTATTTGATTATTAAAAAAGGCATATTTCTCACGTGATCAAAGAAAAATAACAATATTTTTAATTGAGTCAGATAAAATTTTCTCCACAAAATTTAATAGAAAGAAAATTTTCATCTTCTAAGTTAAATGATGGTTTATGATATGATGGTAATATTGATCAAAAGTTCTTTTAAATTTTTATTGGAGTTTATACGAAAAAAAAAGATAGAGATATGAAATAGAATTTATAATTAGTCCCGTTTGTATTCGTAAGTGAGCTCAACTCATCTCAATTCATCTCAAATCATTATTATATTTTTTTTATATTTTTATATAAAATATAAATTTCAATATAATTTTTTCAAATTCAAATACAGTATTTTCAATTTTTAAGATAATTTTTTCAAATCTCAAAATAATAATAATATTAAAAAATAAATTCATCTAAACTCATCTCATTTTATTTTTAAATCCAAACAAAATCGAATTATGTCATTTCACACAAATAATTATAAATGGAAAGTGATACACACAATATAATTATATAATATATTTCATAACAAATTTTAAATGAAGGTGATTCTATAAAGTATTATATATATTCTATAAAATATTATATATATAATACTTTATAAAATTACTTCTTATTTAATATATTATTATAAAATATATTATATAATTATGTTGTGTATATATATATATATTTTATTATAAATTGGAAGGCATAAGTTGAAAGAGGAGAACTAGGGAGGGAGGAGATAATTATTAGCCCACTTTTGATAGGGACCACGAATGAATATCTTTTAACAATGATGAGGATTAGCAAAAATATGCGTTTCATAATTGCAGCAAGAGATCTTCCTTTAATCATTATTCACTCAGTACTTTCAAATCAGTATTATCATCTTCCTCCAAGGTGTAAGATTTTGCTTTCATAACCAATCAGTGAAGCTAATTTATTATATTTTTAAAAACTTGGTAATAGATTCATTATTTCTTTTAATTAAAAAATAACTGTATTTAACTTTATGATACCTTGCCTATGATACATAATTGGAGAAAAACATAAGGATCTATTTGTATTATAGGCTAGGGTGCCAATGTAATGGTCTAAATACAATAGAAAAAAAAAATATACTTTATACTCTCAAATTATCATATTATTTTGTCTTGTTTATTTTCAGAAATGAGATAAGATAAAAGTTAAAAAAAAATAATATATTTTTGTAATATTAATTTTGTATGAAAATTTTAAAAATTAGTTTTAAATTTCAAAAAAGTAAATTTTTTTATTATATTTTGTATGGAGATTTGAAAAAATATAATGATGAGTTTGAGATGAGTTTAAGAATTTTAGTTTCATCTCCCAAAACAAATAGGCTTCTCTACCACGAGTTATTCTTAGGCCCCATTTGGATTCAGAGATAAGATGAGTTTAGTTTATTTTTTAATATTATTAATATTTTAGGATTTGAAAAAGGTGTATTGAAATTTGAAAAATGTGTATTGAGATTTGAAAAATGTGTATAGAAATTTATGTTTTGTAAAAAAAATTATAAAAGTGTAATGATGAAATGAATATGAGTTGAGATGAGTTTTAAATATAAACGAGACTAAATCCGTCAATAATATTCACATCTTAATATATTATAACTATTTTTTTGATATTTTTTGCTCTTGGTTTAGATCTTAATTAACGAATATAATCACCATTGACAACATACTTTGTCAAGAGAAAATAATATATGGGGACTGCTACAGCTATAAAGAAAATAGATAAAAATAATTTTATAAATTGATGTGATTTTATCTAATTTATTAGATTTATTTTATAATAAAAATAATTTTACAATTTAACGAATCATATTAAAATAATTAAGATTGCTTTTCTATAATTATTTTATGATTAAAATATTTTTTAATAAAAAAATATGTGACACAAAGGCGCTGGGGAGGATAGGGTGGTAAATAAAACAATTTTATCGCATTGGTGACAAAGCCATCATGCTTTACACCTAACATGTCTGCTTGAATGGATTATCCAGATTGAATTGATTATCCATATTTGACTTTTGGATCTTCACTAATTGGTTGAAAGTTGAAACCCTTCACTATGTGGATGACTTAAGATCCATTAACGGTCAAGATTTACCACTAACAATATCTTTTAAGAAATAAATAATAATTCTTTTTTCATAAAAAGGAGATCTTCTAATCATCTATTTAGATCTATGTGAAAAATAAACTAAAAAAATATTTTTAAAAAATAAATATTCCCCAATTATTTTAATTGGGTCCTAATACCTTTACAAACTTCACCACTTACATAATCCAAAAGGCAGTCCTAATTCCTAAATCAAATTTTCTTTGTAATTTATTGCTTAAGTAAGTATATATGTTAACCGGGATCATGGTAATTATCTAGTCATTATAAGCGTGCTTGTTCTTCTTTTGTTCAATGTTTGTATACAATGATTACTCAAGTTTTTGATGTTTTGATAAGGATTTGATCAATTGAATGGGTTCTTGTCAAAACACCTACCAAACCCGTTTGAAAAGTTTCAACATTTTAAGCTGCATGCATCATGCACTTTGATCCCGATCTCCGTAAAAAAGATAAGATCTGTGAAGACAAATATACCCGAAATTGTACAACATTTCCACGTGCTTTCCAAAATTTAGTCAATTGGGTAGTTGTGAGTTCAAGTTGGAATGTTTCAATAAGATTGAAACTGGATTAACGTTTGTCTTAATTTGAAAACTCGGCACATAATCTGAACTCTACAATATTCAAATTTTAAATTCTAAAATTTGGATAAAAATTTTTTTTATAAAAAAAAAATTATTTATTTACAGTCAGTTAATTCTAATAAAATAACTATTTATAGTAAAAATTAATTACAAATAATATTTTCATTATAATTAATTGATTATAAAAATCTTTTTATTTTCAAGTGTTTGGCGGATATTAATTCCAAAATTAAGAAGGTGAGTGGGACTTTATAAAGTACTGCATGTGTTGGGTTCATGCATTTTTACTGCACAAACTAGGAAACTGACACAATTCCTCTCAAACAATTATTTTCAATGAAGAGAAGAAAAAGCAGCACCTTTATCTTTTTATTTTTTATTTTTTTATTGTATTATTATTGTCAAAAAACAAATATATAAATTAAGTAATTTTATAAACTAACATAATTTTATATAATCTGTTAAATTTATTTTGTAATAAAAATAATTTTATGAATTATATTATATTATATTAATTTGTGAAATTATTTATATAATATATTTATAATTAAAGTATTTTTTTTTAATTCTATTTCTTTTTACACGAAGGAATAATATAGGAAAAGTATCGATTTAAGATGTGGATTGGTGGGTTCCTCAGAACAATTCTGTGCAAAGTGTACATAGGAACCTGGAACTCCATAAATTTACTTCCTTTTGAGGCTGGAGAAGGAGATCTTTGCTTTTTATGCTCAATCTCCAAAGACACACAGTGTCGGTGGCATAATTTATACCTAATAAAACTCATGTAAGCAGTCTTTCAAAGCAATCATATTTTCCTTCTCCTTTTCTCGATGAACCCCAAAAAGTCTTGGGTTATCTTTATTCTTCTGCAGGGGCGGACCTACGTTACTCCTAGGGGGGGCTACCGCCCCCCCAAAATTTTTTAAAAAAAAATATATAGTATATAAATATATGTAATTATTTATATATATAATTAAAATTACTCCATTAGATTATAAAATAAAATAAAATTGTCCCCCCAATAATTTTTAATAAATTTTTACTAAACAAATAAACTATTCTCAATTTTTTTTTTCTGATGTTTTATATTTTTGAAGTTTTATTTAATTATTTTGTATTGATGATTGGATTTGTGAATTTCAAATTAGCTAATTTCACTTCTTTTGTTGGTCATGACATTTATGAATTATGAGATATTTTGTAATAATTAATTTGCTCATTTATCACTTTGAATTGATTATAAATTTTTATAATTGTCAAAATTAATTGATTATATTTATTTAATCTCACTTTAATTTATATAATTGTGAGATTATTATTTAATCTATTTATATATAGTCATGTATAAAAAATATATATAATTTATATATATATATATCATACACTTTATCGATCGCCCCCCCAAACACTAAATCCTAGTTCCGCCCCTGTTCTTCTGCCTCTCATTTTCATTCTTATTGCTGGACTAAGCAAGGAATTAAGCCCTCCAGACACGTGTCCACGGGCGAGTCATGTCTGAAACCGAATCAAACTCCTATTCCACCCTTAGAGCAATCATAGACTTAACTATTTTTGTAATTTTTATAATTATTTTATTAAAAAAAAAACTTTGATCATAAATAAATTAAATAAAAATAATTTTATATTTCATTAAATTATAAAATTATTTTTAATATAAAATAAATCTAATAAATCACGTAAAATCATATCAAAAATTAATTTTATATAATTTTTATTTTGTTTTGTTATGATTATAACAATCCTTTAAGTAGAAAAATAATGGTGTTTGATTCCAAGGTATAGGGAGTAGGGAGCTCTCAGCCTCAGGTAGCCATACCCACCTAGGAACATACACCCCATTTTTCATAAAAAGAAGACAAGGCTCTTTGTCTTAGCTCATTACCCACTAAAAAACATTCTGTCCATCTGTCCTTTTAATCTTTGATTGAAGAATATGTTCCTGGAGCTTTCCTTTTCCCTTTTAATCTGTCTTTCTTAGGGGAGAAAAAAGGGCAGAATTTCACAAGCTTTTTTCATGGCACATGGAATTGACACTTCCTTTTTAATGGGCTCGTAATTCATATAAAGCAAAAGCCAAAGCCAAAACCCAAAAAAAAAAAAAAAAAAAAAAAGCAAAAGTGGTTCTTTGGGATCTGGTGAGACATTATGCTTTTTTGAGCAACGGCCATGATCATAACTACAAATGGTAAATCACTACATATGTTTGGTTTCTTGCCCCTCTCTATATTTCACCGAGATCAGATTACCAATATCAAATCTTTGTCTATATCGATTCCTTCATTTATCTGCTGAATTCAACGAATCAACATGCATGATATCATATGGTCCAACACGAGGAATATATGCATAGAAATTGCTGATAAATTTTGCATCTCGAGTCCCACATAGATTGAGATTTCTCACAACTTTCTAAACCAAATATGAAAATATATTAGCGTCTTTAAATAATAAGATGAAATGATTTATGAATAATATCAAAAATTTATAATCAGATGAATTAAGATGAGATAAAATAATTTTATATCACCTCTGTATCCAAACAGACCCACATAAACCAATCATGATTTTGTTAGGTTCCAGGCTCAATTAAACTGGAAGAAAGAATGTGAGCTTCATTGTTTTTTGTAATGTTTTTGTCCACTTGGATGGATCGATGGCTCTTGATTTTCCATAGTTGTAGATATCTCTAATAATCTGATTTCATACTGTTATGGTAGGTATAAAGAGAGACATCCATCATCAAAATATATAAGTACATGACGTGTTAAGTAGCAGCCAATTATATGGTACAATATCGGCCATGTTTTAACTTTTTTCCTCACGTTCAAAGTGCAGGCCACCAAACGCATTTTCATTTGGACAACGATATTATATGGTGTGACTCTTCCTGCACTTACTTTACGCTTCACATCTCGCATTCTATGAGTGAGAAATGTTAAATAATTTTATAAAATCTTTAGACTAAATCACTCAAAACAATTTTTTTTTTCTTAATAATTAAGAAGGTATTTTTTTAATGATATAATTTTTTTAAATATTTAATAATATAAAAAGTAATAAAAATACAAAAATTAAAATAAAATCTGTCCTTCTCGAGATAAATTTGGATTACATCCCTCGAAGAATGTAGCACTTACTAAGTCCGAATTACATTATCAATAATTCTACACATCGATATCCCTACACTACACACTACACATAATTATTTACCTTTTTATTTTTCCTTCTTCCTTCTTAAGGATGTAGTATAGGAATTATAAATAGAAAAACTCGATTAATTTAATAGAAATAAAATAAAATATGTATAATCAATAATGTAAGATGATGTGTAACAAAATTCTTTCTCAAGTCGGTTGGTGTCCAGGCGTTTACTGTCCTAAGAGAATATCGAAGCACGTGTGTTGAAAATTGAAATATAGATTGAAACTGATTGCAATCAGAATAAAAAAAAAAGGGCATGAAAAGGCAGTCGAGTTGAGTTTGGTTTAAAACTAGTGTGTTCTCAAACTGATTTCGTTGCAGAGTGAAATATCTAAATCACTGGCCATGCCCAATTGAAGTCTTGGTTCATCTAATATTGACGAGACTCGAGACTTTCTTGTGCTGCCGCTTGAACAACAAGAAATTGGAAAATTTCACATCCCCCGTGAATATCTATTATCTACGCGACTTTAAGCCTCATTTAGTTACATATATGTGATGAAAAATGTGTCAATAGTAATAAGATAATTTATGAATAATAGTCAAATAGATTTGAGTTTAGATTTTTTATGAAATTTTGAAAAATGAGAGATATTTGAATAAAAATACTATAAAGTTAAAAGAAGATTCCAATATAATCTTTTTTTTAATATTATATTCTTTTGAAATTTAAGAAAGTTGAATTACTTTTTGTGTTTTGCTTGAAAATTAAAATATATATATATATAATAATTACGTAATAATTAGTAGAAAAATTAAAATTAAAAAAAATGATTGTTTTTTAATGGCATTTAGTTTCAAATGTTTGTGAAAACAAAACAGGCTTAATGGATGCTTGGAGCATGATTACAAATCAAATCATGATTACAAATCAAATCATCCATGATACCTACTAAAACTTGTCCAAAACCTATTTTTGTCTAGTAGCAGACAAAGTTATTGTTTCCTTCCTCTTCCTTTCTTGGTTGGCTGTGCGTCCATCGGTTCCTTTCCGGTAACTTCTGATACATCCGCTGCACAATGAAGGCAGAAGAGGTTTTTCTTTTGTTAGTATAACTTGTAACGCATCAAATCAACAATAAATGGATTGAATCATAATTATGTGGTCCTCATTAGCATTACTTAGGAACTTAAGGAGAGGAGGGAGGGAGGGAGGGAGGGAGGGGGGGGGGGGGGGGGGACGGATGTGACAAAACTATGCAATTACCTATAATGTAGCATCTAAAATCAGTTTATCAGCTTATTTTGAATTCATTAGCATAACAAGCATCGGATCGGGTACTTGGGCTATCTTACCCGTGTACTTGGGCCACGCCTTCTTATATTCACATCAATAAAATTACTTATTACTTATCAAAAAAGAAAAAAACAAGTATTGGATCGGATAAAGATTTAAATGTCATGGAAGCTATACTGGTTGGTGTTTATAATAACGCATGCTGACATTTCCCTTTTCAAAAAAATTGTGTGCTCAACATCCCAAGTAATTTACTTCCATGGAATGCCCAAATGCAGCAAAAATTTCAAAGAGAAGCTTAGAAGAGGATAATACCATCAGGACCCCGAGCCATCAACGTGAAGAATATGTTGTTAAGCTTCTCCATCTTCTTAGCATCTTGCGCCTGGTCTGTTTTAAACTTGAGACACTAGCAATAAGCAAAAGAACCCGTCATGCGAGTGACCACATACTAAGGAAAGAGATAAAATTCTGATTCCACTTAAAACATGAGTGACATGCAGTTATTCTCTTTTCTTGAAAGCCAGCATGTGCGCAAAGCATTCCCAACCCACTATTTATTGCTGAGTCACCTATAATAATAACTCCAGTTTTATGATGCTTAACAATATTGCATCATAATATTAACTTTTTTTTTTTTTGATAAGTAAAATTGTATTATAAATCAGAAAGATGGCAAAGCCAATTACAGCGAGTGAAATGCCTATCAAAACGGCACATTCGAAAGCAGAAACTCATGAAGATCCATGCCATTAAAGTTCACGGCAATGGTCCATGTACATAAAGTTCTAAGAAAAAAATATCAACTCCTCTCGAGATCTTTCCCTGTCTTCAAAAGTACGCCCGTTGCGCTCTTGCCAAATACACCACATAATACTTATGGGGATCATCTTCTAGACAGCTTTTATCTGACGACCGCCACGAATAGAAGACCAACATGCCATAGCTGCCACCACTGACTCTGGCATGGCCCACGCTAAATTTAGTCTGGTAAACACCTCATCTCAGATAATTCTGGCTATCTCGCAATGTAAAAGAAGATGGTTCACCGACTCGCCTTCATTTTTACACATGCAACACTAATATGTGATAATAACCCTTCTTCTTCTTAAATTGTCTGTAGTGAGAATCTTGTCAAGAGAAGCTATCCACACAAAAAAAGCCGCTTTAGGCGGTGCCCTATGACGCCAAAATTTTCTCAATGGAAACTGGATATCGGGTCCTTGGGCGAGAACCTCATAGAAGGAACGCACTGTGAAAACTCCTCTCCCGGTAGGGGTCCACCACAGACCATCTTCATGGAGAATGTTTGGCCTTTGTGAGTATAGGAGACTATAGAATTCTCCAAGACTATCTAATTCACAATCCTACACTGCTCAATTGAAAATCATGTTCCAGTGTGTTTGTCCCCCAGATACCCCCATGACCTCTACCATAGTGATATTTTTGGCACTTGCAATCTGAAAAACATAGGAAAAAAGATCACAAAGAACCCTCTCTCCACACCAAACATCTTTCCAAAATTTAATACTAGTGCCAACGCCCAAACAGAGCCTAGTGTGCCAATGAAAAGTCTCCCATCCATTTCTTATATTTTTCCAAACCCCTGTCCTACAAGCCTCTCTAACTTCCCGAGTGCTCTACCCCCCCCCCCAAAAAAAAAAAAAAAATCACCCCTATATTTGCGCTCAATCACCTCTTTCCAAAAGGCCTCTGGTTCCTTGTGATACTGCCACAACCACTTGCCGAATAATGCTTGATTGAACTTCCTCAGATTCAGGATACCTAACCCGCCATTTGGGATGGGTTGACAAACTGTATCCCATTTAACCAGATGATACTTGAACTCCTCTCCCAAGCCACCCCACAAGAAGTCTCTTTGTATTTTCTTCAAACGACTTATGAGATAGTATTGGGGAGGAAAGAAAATCTCACTTGGTGAGCTAGAATAAAGTTTGTGTCCCAATGTCATGTGGAGGTTTGGGCATACCAAGTGGAATAAAGTTTGTATCCCGGTGTCGTGTGGAGGTTTGGGCATACGGAATTTAAAACTTTTCATTAAGGCTCTTCAAGTGAAGTGACTTTTGGAGGTACAACAAAGAGAGTAATGCATTATAGAGGCAGTTTGAGGATGTCAACTATGCAAGGATGTGGGGGAATTTGTGTATTAATGAAGTTAAAGGGGTGTTTGGGATGGGTTTGTGGAAGTCCATTCAGTTGGGATGGGGAATTTTGTAAAAAACATTAATTTCAAAGTGGGGAAAGTGACTAATATTTTTTTTTGACATATGATGTATGGAGTGGGGATTCAGTTCTCAAAACAATATATCCTAATCTCTTTAGAATTGCTAGAAACAATGGGGCTGCAGTGGCTGAATCATATAAGTGCTCTAATAATCTAATGCACTGGAATGTGGAATTTAATAGAGAAACAGGACTGGGAAGAGTGTGAAACGGCTGATTTCTTAGTAAAATTAAAATTATATAATATGAAGATTGATCAGAATAGAGAGGATAGGCTGCTGTGGGTACATGATTATAATTCCAGATTTTCAGTGAGATCTTCCTACAAGATGTTAAATTGTTAAATAGTCATGATGACTTAGCATAAATCTGGAAATGTATTTGGAAAGCAAAAGTCCCTAGTAAAGTTGCATTCATTCTTCCATTGGCTGGTGTCACTTGATATTAACCATAGATAATTTGAGGAAAAGATGATTATTTGTGATCGATTGGTGTTTTATGTGTAAAACAGATGTAAATCAGTTAATCGTCTTTTTCTTCATTGTGAGGATGTGACAGCTGTGTGGAACGAGATATTTGCAAGGGTAGGCATTGAATGGGTAATGCCATTGCGAGTAGTGGACTTTTTGGCTAGCTGGCATGGTTAGGTGGGATGTGGAGGCAGTGCGGAAATTTGGAAGATGTAACACCCATTTCCCATAAGCTAAGGATGTCACAAAATTTTATAAAATTTTTATTCCAGTACAAAATTTTTGGTTTTTATAATGAAATAAATAACGTTTATTCCAAAGAAATGGAGTTCTAATAAAATGTCTTTGAAGAAAAACATTAACTGCCATTAAACTTGTGTCATAAAAACATGTATTTCTAGAAAATGCCGAAATTACAATAACTGCTCAATCTACTCCTGGCCTGCCTACTCGCACTGATCATCTTCTTTACCTGGGTGGTTTTAAAAACAGGAAATAAACTAAAATGAGTCGATGACTCAATAAGAAAATCTACTACAACGTAAGATAATACTGTAGGATTTTTTTTATAAAACTTATGCTGAATTATGAAATATGATTGTACATGTTAATGATGATGCCATGCATGACTGACTTGACTGACTAACCGACTTAAGTGACTGGTCTAAATTAACTGATAGGTTTGACTGATCTAAACCAACTAACTGTACTGATTTAAATGATCTGATTTGACTATATTGATTTAGTTGAACTAATCTAACTGAGCTGATTGGCCAACATACTTAACATTGTGTGCAAAGTTGTGCACTGGCCCCACGTCCCGCTACAACAAGGGGAGCCACTGATAGTACTCTAGCATACTATAGTGGACAATGCTTAAGTCTATGGCTTGCATATCCACCCTGATCTGATATGCATTGGTACCAAACATCTGAATGGCCATCTAAAATAACTAATTTACTGAACTGAAACTAACTGAACTGTTTTAACTGACTGATTTAACTGGATGACCGCTTAATTGATTTCTGATCTGATTTAGTCTTATACTTGAACTTAACTCAGCTTATGTGATTTATGTGGCATGATATGCATAATACATACTATCATAAATAACTATAATTCGCTGAGTCTAAACATGATGTTAATGACATAATCGTATATTGTGCTGAATGACATGCTTACATGACGTGAGAGGTATTTGAAAATGGCCATCAAAGAACTGGCTTTACTAATAATATAAACTAATGTGAGGATCCTAGTTTTGTGATCAAATTCACTTACCTCAAAGCGCTGCTTCCTAAATTCTCATTCATAACTCATTACCTATATGAAAAAATTAAACAATCACTAATCTATCTCGAGAGCTTGTCTTAATAATCCACTTGATTAAACTCATACTGTAAGCTTAATCAATTAAATATTCTGTTTAATAGGAAAATTAATAAAGTCTAATATCATAAAATACTTATAACATATTTGTAACTTTAAATATAATCTAGTAAATAATGTTTATTCATTTGAGCCAAAAAAAGGACAGCTGAGATTAGTTCATAAAAAAAAAACTTAATAATACTTAATATCAAAATTCTTATAAATATTTTCTATAGGAAATAAAGCTTAATAAAATTATGGCTAACGTATTTATTATTAAAATAAAATCTTGTAAACTATTATTATAGTTTAATAATTATTTAAATATACTTGATACAATAGTTCAAGACTCTTAAATATATATTATGATTGTAGAAATCCTAAATTGAGACATTTATATCATTAAAACCAAGCATAGATAAAAACATAATACACCGGCCAGTGTAGCTTACGTAAAACAAAGACGTGAGGGAGAGAAGAAGTAGTGATGCTCACCGAGGGAGAGATGTGACGGCAAATATGGCGGTGGGTGGAGGCCGACGACACCACTGGGTAATCCTGGGCAGTGGCGTGAACCAGAGAGGGGAAGAGTTTAGGGATATTTTGCTACCGAAACAAAGAGGGAGAGGAACGGTTATTCCGGCGGGGAGGGCTTGCCGGAAGGACTGGGTGTGACAGGACTTGTCTGGCCGGCGTTTAATGGGTGATGTGAGGATGGTTCGACGTCCTGGGGTGGCTGGGTGAGGAGGAGACTATCATGCTACGAGTGGAGGAAAAATCCTCTGTTTTGGTGGTGCGGAAATAGGGGACACTTATGTGGTGTTTTCGATGGCCAATCAATGGCAGTGAAGGGAGAGACGAGGAGGTGTTGAGCAACGTGAGTGGAGATGGCTTTGAGGGGGGATGCGTGGTGGTGAAAGGTGCGAAACGTGGCAATTGCAGCATGCGGCCTGGTTCTGTGCAGTGGACCATGAGGGGTGTTGCACGGCGGCTGGTTTTGCATAGTAGCTTCTCAGCCTAAAAGTGACATAGGGGCTGTGAGGTGAAAATGGGGTTGTCGGCGATTTCTGCTGCAGTGGGTAGTCCGAAGCCCTCAAAGGTTGTCGGTGTGGCTGGAAATTCCCTTGGGGTATTTTTATGGTGTTACCGACGGTAAGAAATCACGTTTGCCGTGTCCTTCAATGGATGGATTCCCTGCGTAGGTTGGTGGCTTCCGCGAGATGGATTGTGGTTTGCATGGATGTGTGGCATTTGAACGTGGGAAAAAGCCCTAGTTTGGCTTCGCCTGATCTCGTACTAGTGTAGGTGAGGGGTTTGTTGGCTTTGAGTTCACCGTTTGGACGAGGCTACATGCATGCATATAAATGTAGAGAGAGAGAGAAAAAAAAAACGTGGGAACCTTATAAGCAAAGAAGGAGAGACGTGCATGGCTGAGACTATGCGCATCAGGATAAGGTAACGGAACTAATTCAAGTTTGAAAATAAAACTTATTGTTTTTGGTTATATGCGAATACATATCCGTGATTGTAGAGATCTTTGGAAAAGAAAGGAACGTTAGTGGTAAAGGGATGTGCATGAAACGTGCATGGTAAAAATGGTGATAGTATTCGGAGCATAATTTTAAAAAAATAAATTAAGTAGATAATAGGCCTTCTTAAAATAATATGGACATAATTTATCCGATAAAAGACTTTTAACTCAAAATAAATTCTACCTCTTTTATAAAAGAAAATATTAACAATTATAATTAAAATCTTATCTATAATAAAATTCACATTTAAAATATAATTATTTATTAATCTCACATAATCCAATAAAAAATAATATTACTAGCAATGACATAAGAGAATCTATGATAATATGAAAAAAATCAAAAGATCAAAAGAAAATGCTATATAAGGGAATTGCATAAATAATACATAAAATAATTCAATAAATAAATAAGTAAATAAATCCCGAATTTAGGATCGGGATGTTATAGAAGATGATCCCCTTGTGTTTGTTTTGGTGTTTATGAATAAGAGAAAAATGGGAGGTGTTTCAATGATTGCGAACGTACTATGGGGGAATTCAAGGATTTTCTCTTTCGCACTTTAAGTTTTTGGGTGAAAAATCTTGTAAGGGATGAGAATATTTGTGATGTTTTGTTTTCTTTTAGCTTGTATTTAGGTATACTCACTTGTATACATCTTGTGTACTTGGCTATACCTATTTACTTGGAATAAAACTTCTTATTACCTATCAATAAAAAAAAAAAAAAAGTTTTCTAATGCACACTCTCAAAAGACATGCATTTGATAATGGTAGATTTGTTTACGCAGTGAAAGAAAGCACGGTGATTTTACTGTGCCCAAAAGGCACCAAGAAAAAATTCACGTCAGGTTTCATTGATGCCCAATTGGCAATGGCATAATAATGAACGGATCACATTTATATCACTAGCATTCTCGTGAGAAAAATAGTGCGTAAAATATCCTCCAGCGCCTCATAATTATTTTCAACTCCCAAACAGCTAGTAGGATGTTATGCTGCTCAAATAAGCAGTTATTAGACATGACAGATCAATTATTTAAAGGTATAAATAAACTATATTATGTAGATAAACTGCCTCGGCTAGCTAGTCAACTACTTTGGTGATTCTTTAGAGAGCGTATTCCAATGTTGTCCTCTTTCTAGTTTTAAATGGTCTCATTCACCTAAAAAAGTGTCATGGGTGTCTTGACATGTATTTTTCTGAACATCCAAGAAATTTATGCTCATATGAAAACTCAATATACACATCTTGACAATGTTAAAAATGAAAACGATAAACAAATTATATATAAAAAAATAATGCCAAATACGGACACTAGCAAAGAACCGGCAAATATAGATTGCCATTATCTTCTCATAAATACAGTTTTCCTTTCTAGGCAAGATAAATGTTAGGATATGTTTGGCAAACCACAAGATTTCCAAAATTTCTCATAAAACTCATTCCCAAACATCACTCAAACACAAAAGACTTCTCTATTTTGAATTTTAAAATTTTCAACTAACCATTATTCAAACACAAAAATTAATACAACTTTTACAAACTTCAAGCAAAAATAATATTAAAAAAATTCTATTTGAACTACTTTTTAACTTTATCTATCCACTTTCACAAACTCTAATACAAAAATTTCAGAAATATTTTTATTCAACTTCTCTCTCCTTTCCCAAAACCTAATCTCAAAACAAATTCTCAACTATTTACAAACATTCTTGATATCCAAACAAGCCTTAACATTGACCAAAAAGGAGCACAAACAATGGGGAGACCACCAGCCGGTTGTGTTTCCCTAGAAGGCCATATGGAGGTCAATTTTTTAGCGTGGACAGCGGCTCTAAGTACCTTTTTGACGACTGACAACTTAAAAAAGAGAGGGTTGATTGTTGTGGAATGGTGCTACTTGTGTAAGAAAAGTGGGGAAACGATTTATCATATTTTCCTGCATTGTGACATGGCAAGGGAGCTATGGGATGGACTACTTAGTAGGGCTGGTTTATCCTATGTTGCAGACCTCCTAGCATGCTGGAAAAGGTACCACCAATGCGCTAAGATGGCTGCGATGTGGCGAATGATCCCTCTATGTTTATTATGGTACCTTTGGTTGGAAAGAAACGAGAGATGCTTCAACAACAAAGAGATGACAATGGGGGAAATATGGGACTTTTTTGTATCTACTTTGCTTCAATAGTTTTCTGCTATTGTACTAAAGAGAGGGAATGTCCCTGAGTTTTTGAGTTCTTTTTGTGTACATGGGTTTTGCCTAGTTGCATTCAAACAATAAAGATTATTACTTATAAACAGAAAAAACAATGGGGAGGAAGACCCCAACAAACACCAAACTGGTTAATACAGTGCAAGAAATAAGAAACAAATAAATGGACATGAGTACAAGAGCCAATCCCATATTTTTTTGGCAAAAAGACAAGATGTAACCATTCAGGTGATTTTTAGCGCAATCCAGTGTAGGATTCCTGTGAAGTGCACTCTGTTAGATCTCTCAATTTAGGTAGATGCTGTTGGACACCAGATTCACATTGTCAAAAAGAATGTCGTGAAACTCTTAGAAAAGCAGGGAACAAAAGGCCACTGGAGCTCGGCAGCATGTGTCCTACAAGGGCCGGTAAAAAAAGAATGTCTGTAAGGCTCGCTTGTTTTGGGTGGAGCAGGTTGTGGTAATCTTCTCAGAAATACATAAAGGGTCCTAACATACTTTAGATTGATTTTTTCAAGGTTTACCTCTTGTCCACATAAATATATGGAAATAGTCGATTATTAGCATGAATGTCCCCTTCTTTCCCTCAGGCTAGGCTTTTCATTAAACTCAATAAACACGGGGGAGAATGTTATCTTGTTATGCCTTTGTGATTGGGCATTAACCTTATCATTTGATGGCTTTACACGCCAATTTGCTTCAAAGTTTCACAAAATCCACAAGGGGATTCCAGAGTTGAAACTAAAATCAATTAGCAACAATAGAATTGGAACTCCAATCCTTGCTATGAATGCCAACCATAGACCGTCCTCATTGAAACCAAAACACAGCGCATGAGTAACTGTATCCCGAGTCACTAGAATGATTAATAAAACCAAAAACATAATATTCTAATTTCTAGCTACAAAAACTAAACTGACAGCAATATTTCAAGGAGTTTGATCGGAAATAGCACAGATAAAATCTCAAAAGATTTAATAAATGGAAAGAGAAGATAGCACACTCATACCTCTCGGTTGTCAGTGACCTTGAGAACCAATTTACCATCGCAGTTCCGGTATTTCATTACATACCGCGTCTATATATCCAATAAAATTGAAAGGAAAAAGAATTAATGCAATATCGTTATAAAAAGAACGTGTCGGATAAAATATGGTAATTGGTAATCTTTTTCTTGGATTTTGACGGGAACCAGACAGAAGGTAAGGGGGGAAGGGGGATGAAGAAGGGGTGTAAACGTACAGAATCGGGATCGGTACGGAACAACTGCACGGATCGCTCGACGAACTCGTCCCACGAGGTGATGTAAACCATTGCGCCGCAACACAGGGAAAGATAGAGAGCCAAAATTTTCAAGACAACCTATAAACGATTTTGTTTTCGCAGGGTTAATGCAAGGCATATATCTTGTTTGTAAGGAAATTACATTGAAATGAGATTAAACCCAAAAACAGCTATATATTTTGAGACAGAAATCTACAATTTACACCAAAAAAATCTACAAAGCAATATTTCAAAGAAAACACACGCAACTTTTCCTCGTCCTTAGCATCAGCAACCCATATTAAAAATAAATAAATAAAATATCTACAATAAATCAATTTCAGGGACTGCGGAGATTACCGTGTATTGGCTGAAGTAGGAACCGATGGGGACACGACGGCGAGGGGCAGTTCTAGGAGCTGCGAACGCGTAGAGAGACGGCCGCGCAGCGGGAGAAGAGAGAGAGAGAGATGAGATGGGACAGATTGCTCTGAAAGTTGAATGTGAGTAAAAGCTGAGTGAGGTGCCGATGGATGGGCATTTTAATATTATTTTTAAATAATTTTTTAATATGATTTTAGACTTTTTTTTTATTTATTTATTTATTTATTTATTTATTTAAGAAATGAGATGAGTTGATATAAATTTAGTTAATTTTTTATTATTATTATTATTTTAAAATTTAAAAAATATATATTAGAATTTAAAAAATGTGTAATAAAATTTAAAAAAAATATATAAAAATTTATGTTTTGTATGAAAAATTGAAAAAATATAATAATGAAATAGAAATAAGTTAAGATAAGTATAGAATTCAAATCAGGCCTTAATTGGAAATTTTAAACAATTAAATTTTATATTATAATTTTAAAAAATTATAATGATAATATTACATGAATTGAGATGAAATTAGGCCTAAGAGATCATAAGGGATTATGAGTTAAAAGTTGAGTGAGGTTGTGATTGTTTGAGTAAGATTTTAAGAATATTGGTATTGGTCTCATCAAAATTTATCATTAAAAGTTGATGAAAAGTATAAATTTACATACATATCAAGAAAATTTCGTCATATTTGATCAAATATGAAGAAAAAAAAAAGTATGGACAGAGTGTAGATAATAGTAATTCATCAAATTCGATGAGTTACTATTTAAAAATTAAGCAAAAAGTGTTATAAAATTTAATGAGTTATTATTCAAAAGTTAAGCAAAAAGTGATTTTATACTATTCATCACATTTTCTTTTTCTCATATTTAATCAAATATAACGAAATTTTTTTTATGTATGTAAAATTATATTTTTCCTCAATTTTTAATGACAAATTTTCATTAGACCAATGTCAATGCTCTAATTGATCAGTTTTCAAATAACAGCTCTCCAATATATGAGTAACACATAGACATTACAGGTTAGAATTCATGTGGCCGCACATTAGGAAATATGAAGTTCATCCTCACACCCCCTTTCTAATAGAAAGAAGAATTCCTATGCCTTAACCCTATTGTACGGCCTTTTTTAGAGCAGAGCCCCCCTCTCACTACGGTGGGAAGAAATTTCTTGGACCTATTCTGCCCACCCTCTCCCAGGTGACCCTCGGTGAAATTACTCTTAATCTTGCAAATTTTTTTTTCTATTTAAGAATGCAGATTTCGTATGACCCATTCGAGTCATTTTTTTATGAGTAATGCTAAGAAATATCTATATTCATCATATTCACTCTCATATAAACAATAATATTTTACTATTCGAGTGAGAGTGAGGATGAGGGTAATGAGTATGGATGTTCCTCGTTATTTTTGTTTTTTCATATATTAAATCACAATTGGAGCTTCGATCCCCTCGAAGTGATCATCCCAATATTAATTCTCTTTTTATTTTCACTTATAAAAAATAGAAATCCTATTTTTATTTTCTTAAATTTGGGCCCATCAGTTTCTATCAATCATCTTTTATCTCTCCAGTCTTATCTTTCTCTTTGAATCCATTTGAAAGTATAAAAAAAGTAAAAAGCTAGAAACAAGAAGACGAAGGAGAAGGTCCGAATTATGTGTGGTGGTGCGTCAGAGTTTGAGGATTTTGTGTGAAGTGGTGAACTGCAAGTTGCCATTGGTGGTGCCGAGCAATGGGAAATAGCTACATTTTCGATGTTTTGCCAAAAAGGCCTAAACAGAAGGAAAAATATATGTTGTAGCCCGGCTACAACGACACATTGAAGGAAAAAAAATGCATGTGGAGTGTCGATATGCTGCTGCACGCCGGCTACAGTCAAGCACGCCCCTAGACAAAAACGATTCATGATGTGAGAGAGACATAAGGAGAGAGAAGAAATACAGTAAATCTTATAACTGGTGGGTGACAAGTGACAGACTGGTAAGATCGGATTGGTGATGGTGTCATGCGACGGTGGGTGACAGGAAAATGGTGTTCAAAGGACTTCTGGATGGGAGCTCAAATCAATTTTCGAATTGGGTGAAGGGAATATATGTTTCATTATCTTGTGTAATGAGTCTATGGTAATTTTTATAGAATTATTGACGTGGCGAAATGTTTTTAGAGGCTATTAATGACTATTATCTATATATTTTTTTTAAATTATGACCGTTGTTATAAACGAACGTCGGCAGCCGCCCCCCTGTCCCACCACTAAATTATGTGAATGACCCCACCACTATTATTTTAAATCTGCATAGTGACTTGCATAGTGATTTGCATAGTAACTTGCATAGTAACTTGCATAGTAATTTCAACGCCTATAAATATGGGTTTCAGTTGTAATGAAATTCATAAGAAAAAATAGAGAGAGAAAGAAAGTTTCAGTTCTTAAGAGTTTCAGAGAGAATTTCTTATTTCTCTTTTGCAATAGTAGTTCCTTTCTTTAAGTTTCATAACATGTTATCAGCACGACGGTTCTACCAATTCTGAAGCTAGTGGCCTTATTGCTCTGTAAGTTTTTCAATATATTATTTAAAATTTTTGATATATTTTATTGATGATTATCTGTGTGAATTTATAAATATATTTTCTGAGATACACATATTTATTATTTATATGTATAGAAAATGACAAATCTTACAAAATTGGAATTTGTTGCTCTTGATATATCTGGGAAAAATTATTTATCCTGGATACTTAATGCTGAAATACATCTTGATGCAATGAATCTGAGAGAAACTATTAAAGAAGGAAATCAAGCATCCCTGCAGGAACGTGCTAAATCAATGATTTTCCTTCGCCACCATCTTCATGAAGAATTGAAAACTGAATATCTCACAGTAAAAGATCCCTATATTTTGTGGAACAATTTAAGGGAGAGGTATGAACACCAGAAGACTGTCATCCTCCCAAGAGCTCGTTCTCAATGGATGCACCTGAGGTTGCAAGATTTTAAAAGTGTTAGTGAGTATAATTCCGCACTTTTTAAAATAAGCTCAGTATTAAAATTATGCGGTGAGAAAATCACCGATGAAGATATGTTAGAGAAGACTTTTACTACATTTCATGCCTCGAATGTGCTCCTGCAGCAGCAATATCGAGAGAGAAAGTTCAAGAAATATTCTGAACTTATATCATGTCTTCTAGTAGCTGAGCAGAATAATGAGCTCTTATTAGAAATCCACCAGTCACGCCCTACTGGCTCAATATCATTCCCTAAAGTGAATGGTAACAAGTTTGCATCATTCCCAGAAGTGAATGGTGCATCCTTTAGAAGAAATCGGAGGCGTGGACGTGGTAGGAGAAATTATAGAAATGTTGGTCCCAGGAATGACAACATTAAAAGGGATTATAATATACCATATCACCAGAAGTGGTACAATTCAGAGAGGGGTAAAAATCCTCAGAATAATTCTTCAAAGAAAAGTGAAGAGGTGTGCCATAGATGTGGAATGACTGGACATTGGTCACGTACCTGTCGTACGGCCAGGCACTTAGCTGATTTATATCAAGCTTCTATTAAAGGAAAGAATAAAGTGCATGAAACAAATTTAGTAGAACTATCAGATGATTTATTAGATTCAGTAGATGTAGACGTTACTCATCTTGATGTATCTGATTTCTTTAATCATCCTGATGGTAGTATTGAACACTTAATTGGAGATGGAAGTGTTCCACTCAATTAATGTATTTTCTTTCTATCAGTAATAAAAGTTTTGTATATTTTGTAGAATCATGAATCATATTGATGAGCTTTTTATCTCTGAGTTGAATGATAAAGATATATGTCTGGCTGACAGTGCTACAACTCACACAATTCTCAAAGAAAAGAAATATTTTCAAAATCTAACACTAAGTAAAGCCTATGTCCATACCATATCAGGTTCATCGGATTTAATTGAGGGCTCCGGAAGAGCTTATATTGTGTTGCCTAATGGCACCAAATTTTGTATTGATGATGCTCTATTCTCTTCACAATCCATAATAAATTTATTGAGTTTCAAAGATATACGTCGTAATGATTACCATATTGAAACGACCAATGAAGGCAGTAAAGAGCATCTTCTTATTACTAAAACAGTATCGGGCCAAAAGCTCGTATTAGAAAAACTGCTTGCTCTATGTTCTGGATTGTATTATACAAAAATGAAAACAATTGAATCATATGTGGTAATGCACCAGAAGTGCATTGACCCTAAAGTATTTATGATTTGGCATGATCGTCTTGGACATCCGGATTCTATAATAATGAGACGAATTATTGAAAATTCGCATGGGCATCCCTTAAAGAATTAAAAGATATTTTTACCCAATGAATCTCCGTGCTCTGCATGTTCTCAAGGTAAGTTAATTATCAGACCATCTCCCTCAAAAGTCATTGTTGAATCTCCATCTTTTTTACAAAGGATTCACGGAGATATATGTGGGCCTATTCATCCATCAAGTGGACCATTTAGATATTTTATGGTTCTAATTGATGCATCTAGTCGATGGTCACATGTTTGTCTTCTTTCCACTAGAAATGTTGCATTTGCTAGACTTCTTGCTCAGATAATTAAACTACGAGCACAATTTCCTGAGTATCCAATTAAGACCATTCGATTGGATAATGCAGGTGAATTTTCATCTCAAGTTTTTGATGATTATTGCATGTCAATAGGAATAGACGTTGAACATTCTGTTGCCTATACACACACACAAAACGGTTTAGCTGAGTCTTTGATCAAAAGGCTTTAACTAATCGTTAGACCTTTACTTATGAAATCAAGACTACTTATTTCTGTTTGGGGACATGCTATACTTCATGCAGCATCTCTAATTCGCATTAGACCATCTGCATATCATAAATATTCTCCATTACAACTTGCATTTGGTCAACAACCAAATATTTCTCATCTTCGTACTTTTGGATATGCTGTATATGTTCCAATTGCACCTCCACAACGTACAAAAATGGGCCCTCAACGTAGACTTGGGATATATGTTGGTTTTGATTCTCCATCCATTATTAGATACCTTGAACCCCTTACAGGGAATATGTTTAAAGCACGTTTTGAGGATTGTCATTTTGACGAATCAAATTTTCCGTTAATAGGTAAAGAAAAGTCGGTGCCTGAAGCACGACAAGATATTACTTGGGATAATCAGACCCTGTTTCATTTTGATCCTCCTACAAATGAATGTAAACGGGAAGTTCAAAGGATTATTCATTTGCAAAATGTTGCAAATCAGTTACCGGATGTATTTACTGACACTAAAGGTGTAGTAAAATCTTATATTCCTGCTGTTAATACTCCAGTAAGGATTGAAGTCCCTGAAGGACAAATTGTCAAAGCAGTAATAGGTGAATCTAAAATACGCCTGAAGCGTTGAAGACCTATTGGTGCAAAAGACAAAATTCCCAGAAGGAAAAGAATACAAAATGAATTTGGTGTTCCTGAAGAACACGTACCCACAATACAGGCCACAAATATAATTGGTGCTCCTAAAGAGCTTAAATCTTCTATTCCAGAACCTCCTGAAGAGGAAACTCTTGAAGAGTATAAATCTCCTAAAAAGGGACCTCCTGAAGAGGTGTGTCATGAAATGTTTTCCCCTGAAGAGGAACAGGTACCTGAAAACAATGAGATCTCAATACATTTCATGAAAACTGGAGAAATTCTGGATAGAAATAAAACTGTTGTCGACAACATATTTTCATATAAAATGGCCATTGACATTACCAGAAGTAATGAAGAAAGTGAGCCAAAAAGCGTCGAAGAATGTCGACGTAGAAATGATTGGCCAAAATGGAAAACAGCTATTGAAGCTGAATTAAATTCGCTAGCAAAACGAGAAGTATTTGGACCTGCTGTCCAAACACCAAAGGGTATAATGCCTGTTGGATATAAGTGAGTATTTGTACGAAAACGTAATGAGAAAAATGAAATTGTGCGATACAAAGCACGGCTTGTTGCACAAGGTTTCCTACAAAAACCCGAGATTGATTATGAAGAAACATACTCTCCCGTTATGGATGCAATCACATTTAGATTTTTGATTAGTCTGGTTGTTACAAAAGGATTAGAAATGCGGTTGATGGATGTGGTCACTGCATATTTATATGGATCATTAGACCATGACATATATATGAAAATCCCTGAAGGATATAAGATGCCTGAAGCATATACAAGTACATCTAGAAATATGTACTCAATCAGACTACAAAGATCTTTATATGGGTTGAAGCAATCTGGACGCATGTGGTATAATCGCTTAAGCGAATATCTATTGAAAGAAGGATTTGAGAATAATCTTATATGCCCATGTGTTTTTATTAAGAAATCAGAATCCGAATTTGTCATTATTGCGGTTTATGTTGATGATTTAAATATTGTGGGAACTCCTGAAGAGATCTCAAAAACCGCTATATATTTAAAGAATGAATTTGAAATGAAAGATCTTGGCAAAACAAAACTTTGTCTCGGCCTACAGCTTGAGCACTTGCCAAATGGAATTTTTATTCATCAGTCCATGTATACTGAGAAAGTCCTAAAGCATTTTTATATGGACAAATCTCATCCTCTGAGTACTCCAATGATTGTTCGAGTACTTGATGTGAAGAAAGATCCATTTCGTCCTTGTGATGACGATGAAGAAATTCTTGGTCCTGAAGTACCATATCTCAGTGCAATTGGAGCTTTGATGTATCTTGCAAATTGCACTCAACCAGATATTACATTCTCAGTTAATCTACTTGCAAGATATAGTTCTGCACCAACTCGAAGGCATTGGAATGACATTAAACATGTCCTTCGTTACCTTCATGGTACGGTTGATATGAGATTATTTTATCGACGTGGTTCAAGTCCAGAATTGATTGGGTATGCAGATGCAGGTTATCTTTCAGACCCACACAGAGGTAGATCTCAAACTGGATATTTATTTACTTATGGAGATACTGCCATATCATGGAGATCTGTTAAGCAGACACTATCTGCTACCTCTTCAAATCACTCAGAGATCATTGCTATTCATGAAGCAAGTCGAGAGTATATTTGGTTGAGATCAGTTATTCAACATATCCAAGAAAAGTGTGGACTTCCCATGATCAATAATAGCCCAACAATCTTATATGAAGATAATACTGCTTGTATCACTCAAATCAGAGGAGGATATATCAAAGGTGACAGAACCAAACATATTTCACCGAAATTCTTTTATACTCATGAATTTCAAGAAAAATGTGAAATTGATGTCAAGCAGATACGATCTAGTGATAATCTGGTAGATTTATTCACAAAGGCGTTACCAACTTCCACATTCAAGAAGATTGTGCATAACATTGGAATGCGAAGACTCAAAAATCTTTTGTCATGCACTTTTCAGAGGGAGTAAATGTGCTGATTGTACTCTTTTTCCTTCGCTGAGGTTTTGTCCCAATGGGTTTTCCTCTGCAAGGTTTTAATGAGGCAATCTTAAAGCACTTGTGGATACATAAGAAGACTGTACTCTTTTTCCTTCGCCATTGGTTTTTCTTCCTACTGGATTTTTACTTGGCAAGGTTTTAATAAGGCAGATTCTTTATGGGTGGTCATTCAAGGGGGAGTGTTATAAACGAACGTCGGCAGCCGCCCCCCTGTCCCACCACTAAATTATGTGAATGACCCCACCACTATTATTTTAAATCTGTATAGTAACTTGCATAGTAATTTCAACGCCTATAAATATGGGTTTCAGTTGTAATGAAATTCATAAGAAAAAATAGAGAGAGAAAGAAAGTTTCAGTTTTTAAGAGTTTCAGAGAGAATTTCTTATTTCTCTTTTGCAATAGTAGTTCTTTTCTTTAAGTTTCATAACAACCGTATCATTTTGAAAGTTCAAAATTCGTAATTATTGATGATTTATATGGATATTTTTTCTCATTAAAGATATTTTTTAAATTCAAATTACGTTTTGTATTATACAAAAAATTACGTTTGATGATTTTTTTTTCAAATATATTTTTTAGTTTATTTAAATTATATAAAAAAAGTTTAAACATAACATCCAAATAATCTAATTTTTTATTTTTATTTTTAAAGACAATTTAAACATAGTTTAAGATTATTATCGCAACCAAAGTTTTAAATACCATATCGATGAGCGTACTGGTCAAAGCACTGAAATGAAATATTTCGATATCGATACCGTTTTATGTACCGTTTCGGAATAGTCTATATATATAAAATTATATATATAAATACATATATAAATTATATTTCAAAAAAATAGTCAATATATGAATAGTCTATATATATAAAATTATATATATAAATACATATATAAATTATATTTCAAAAAAATAGTCAATATATGAATAGTATATATATATAAATACATATATATAAATAATTTAATCTAAATTGAGGCAAAAAAAAAAACAAGAAATAAAAAAAATTAAAATCCAGTACAGCTAGTATTTGGGCCGGTATGATACATGCAATGTACCTATACTGCCCAAATAACTGGTACTGTATGTACTTACTGGTGCGGTACGATACGATACGATACCAAAAACAATGATCGCAACCCTAAAGGTGACCTTTAATCTATTTTGAATTTCGTATAAAAAGCAGGCAAAGCAGTTATTTTTATATGGTTTTGTTGTTAGCTGGTTGCCGACGTTCATACATCCTCAATCCTTCCGCATGGACTAATCTCATTAAAATAAAAAAGTTGGTCATGTCTCGTTTTACATTAGAGTTATTGGGTTAATTACATTTTATCCCATTGAACTTTCACTCAATTTATAATGTGTCATTGAAACTAATAATTATATTAAAGTATATTTATTTACTTTCAAAACTTATCAATCCTCCTATTCCGTTTATTATCATCGCTAAATGAAATTGGAAGTTGAGAACATGCTGTTTACATGCAACTTTTTCACCTACAAAGACAAAAACACTCTCAAGAAAAAATTTTACTTTGCCCTCTCGAACTTTCATGCGATTTTTAATTTAAAAATGTAATGATAAAATATTGAATAGTTGTGGAATGATCTCTACCGTCCAAATACAGTTTAAGATCTCTTTTATTTTTACAACAATTCTCAACTCATCTAGTCTTATTATTATAATTTTTCTAAATTTTTACATCAAATTAAATAAATAATTTATTTTTTTTCAAATTTTAAAATAAACTAATATTAAAAATATATTTTAACAATTTTTATTTATTTTAACTTGTATCTCAAAATCATTTCATATCTGTTGAATAAAACAAGCCTAATAATGTATAAATAGTTGGGTTTGATACATTATTAGGCTTGTTTAATGAGAGACGCTTAGGACCGGTTGAACTTTTAAGTTCCCAAATAACAGCCCTCCTATCTTATATTGAAATGTCAGATATTACAAGAAATGAAAAATATACTCCCCACTGAATCACTCATTGTTACCAGATTCACACTCTTCCTTGCCCTCAGATCTCTATTGCAGCCTTACTTCGACCAGCCCTCACCAACGACCAACCCTCATCTCTTCCATCTCTTTGCTCCGCCGTCGAAGAGAAGGTCCGGATTCCACCGCAAGACAGAACACTGTTAAACCTAGACAAAACTAAATGCTCCTTCAAAAATTGAAAATACAAAATAAATGAACGGGATCTTGATTTACACATTATCGTGGGGTTTCTTCTTCCCTTTGTCCCATCCTATTTGACACCATTGAACAATATGCTTCTCTTTCTTCTTTCCTCTATTTTTTCTTCTTAATTTATGTATTTTTTGTTTTGAAATCTTGTATTTTATAAAAAAAAATATCATTGAAAAAATCAGAATCTTAACGCCAATCAAACATGGGAAGAACGAAGAACAACCAATGAGGCATCTTAAAGTTTCTGAACCCTAAACTTTGGTCCCAACCTGTCGATATCCAATCTGTCGCCTTGTAGGGTTTTGCAGCTATCGCTTCTGCCCTTTGGCTCGTCCAGCCATTTAATTGATGGAGGATCATTCTTGGTACTGTGTGATCATTCTTCTACTTCTAGGTTGGGCAAGAAAACGAAATGGATTGCATATGAATAATGTTTTACTTTTATTACCGTTTGTGTTTTTAGGGTTCAAAATCGTGGGTGATAGCATTCGATGTTGATATTGATTGTTTTATGCTTGTAGTTGTGGGTTATTCTATATTTCCAATTTGAGTATATGAGTGGTGCTTCCAATTGAGACGAGCTTCGATTTCACAGGTTGCAGGGGTAAAAGAAAAAAATTATATAAGTTTTTGATCGATGAATTGTATTTTATTTTTTTAATTCTATTTAAAAAAAATAGTTTTTTTTTACAAAGTGTACTTATCTATTTAGAACATTACTAAAAAATAAACTAAATAAATTGATTTATCTATAAATAAATTGGATGCTATTGATGTCAGTAGATGTCAGGGAGGCAACAATTTTGGGCACCGGTTTAAATCTATCAATTGGATATTAAGTAGGGGTATAATTGGTTCAGTTCGATCCAGTTTTAGATCAAATTTAGAACCAAACCGGATGTACCGATTTTGTATTTTCAAAAATCGATTATGGACTGATTACCTCCGTAAACCGCTACTTTTAATTTTACCAGCTTCGGTCCAGTTGGGTCTGATTTTCCGGTTTTAATATACCATATTATATATTATATAATACATATAATATAATATATGTTGAACCCAAGGTTTCAAGTTTCATGTAAATCTACAAATGGATTTTGATGATAACAAATGAATCCAAAGAATAAAGGAGTCTCAAGCTCAAGTTGTCCACACAATATAATCAAGCACATCAAGGAAGCAAGCATGAGCAAGAAGGGAACAAGTTCATATTAAAATCATAGAGTAATTTTGTAAATCTCTTAAAAAATTTGAAATTAGGATTAAGGCTCAAAATTAATATTTTATCATAAAGCATTAAAATACATTTTCCACATATGCATGAATATTTTGAAAATTAAATTTGAAAATTTTGAAAGATGATTGATTGTCATCTTCCACATGTGCATGACATGATTAAAAGTTTGAATTTTGAAAATATTAAGATGATTGATTATCATCTTTCACATGTGCATGTTTTATTTGAATATTTTCAAAAGTGGTGGATGATTTTCTTGACTTATGCAAAAGGTAGATGTCTTTATTTGAAAATTTTAAAAAGTAAAGTGTGCTCCTTTTGTCATATGCAAAAAGTAAAAGATTATGTTTGAAATTTTTGAAAAGTAAAGTGTGCTCCTTTTGTCACATGCAAAAAGTAAAAATATTAGATTTGAAATTTTTGAAAAGTGAATGATGATGTTTTTGACATGGGAATCTTTTCAAATTTGAAATTGAAAACTCATTTGCCTATAAATAGCTCACTTGAGTTTTACAAAATTGACAACAAGAGCTTACACATATATTGCTTAGTTTTGCATCATTTCTTCAAATCTCTCATTCTCTCTTTTCTAAAGTTTTGAGCCTTAATTCTTGTTCTTGTTGAGAGAGATATAGGTTGCGCTGTATTGTTTCTATCTCACTCATTGAGGAGTGTACTTTGATAGTCTACCTACTATCAACTCTTGTATTTGTAAAAGGGTGTGTATAACCCTTGTGTGTGTAGAAGGTGTTCTACATGGGGAATAGTTAAATCACCAAGTGTGAGGTGATTGGAAGTGTAGAAGGTGTTCTACACGGGGAATAGTTAAATCACCAAGTGTGAGGTGATTGGAAGTGTAGAGGGTGTTCTACACGGATTCTTTGGAGCGGTGCTACTCAAAGGTGTAATAGGTTTCTATCTCCACCTAAAGGAGATTGAATAGTGGATTTGGGAATCCTCAAGAGGTAGCTTGAGGCGAGGACGTAAGCAGTGGGGCCGAACCTCATTAACATACTGAGTTTGCTTCTCTCTTACTCTTACTATTTATATTTATTGTTGTTTCATATTTTGTTTATATTTTATATTATATATTTGATTTATAATTGTTATTTTTTTATACAACTCAATTCACCCCCCCTCTTGTGTTAGTCATCTGGGCAACAATATATAATAATATATAGATAATATATTGTAGTATATTATAATATGTATTATAATTTTATTATACTGTAGTGATATATTATAATATATAACATAGTGATATATTATAATATATTATAGTGATATAATATTACTATAATTATTAATATAAAGGATTATAATGATATGAGATTTTAAAATTTAATATTATATTAATTTATATATTATTATATAATGCAAAATTATTGTATGTATAATTATATAATATATAGAAAAATTATATACAATATAAGAAATTAAAATGTATATATATGAATTGAACCGATCCGGTTTGGTTTTAAGAAATGAAAATCGAAATCTGATCGATTTTGACTGGTTTTGAAAAAAATAAAATTAGTTTCGAGCCGAATCAAACTTAGTACCGGACCAAATCCACTGGCTTGGTCCGGTCCAATTTACCGATTTACTGATTTTTTATTTTATCCTTAATATTAAATATTTAGACATGCTTTTCATGATGTGGTGAGATCAATGTTTTGAATATCGTACCGGTGGGCGTACTGGTCGAGGCACTGAAACGAAATATTTCGATATTTATACTGTTTCATATACTATTTTGGAATAGTTTATATAAAAATAAATATTATATATATACACACACACATAAAGTATACAAAAATAAAATCACTAATTATTTTATGATTCATACAAATAAAATATACATTTTATATCTATAAAAAGGGAAAAAAATCTATATAAAAAATTAATAAAAAAATGTCTAAAATCTGAAATCCGATACCGGTTGAAATTCGGTATTTTGGCCAGTACTAGTCGAAACAAATTGAAATGGCCGAAATTTTAAGCGAAACAAAATCTTGCTTTTTCTGTACCGTTCTACTAGCTAGGATGACATATTTTGGATCGTATTAGCCGGTATGAAACAGTATTAAAAACAGTGAGTGAAATTCCCAAAACTCTTTAGTAATTATTTGAACATTTTTTTTATTTATCCCTCTTATATTATAGAGTAATACAACAGTGGTAGAAAGTTAAAAAACTTACCATTATTTATCAATAAAAGCTGTACAGTAATTACAGGGAGTGAGAGACTTGCAGTATTAAGCATGATTATGTCAAACTTGGAAAAGTGTGTTGTTACTAGGGTGTAAGTATGTCGGGCCGAACCGAATGGACCGATCGGACTTGGTTGGAGTTCAATCCGGTCCCTATCTAATTAATTCAGTCCGGTCCCTATCTAAAAAAATTATTCATATAAAAAATTATTAATATATCATAATATTACATAAGTATTATATTATATCTTTAAATGTATAACTATAATATATAGGACTAATATATATTAATATATTAACATATTATAAGAGTTGTAGTATAAATTAAAATATATGTATAAATTTATAGTAGTATTAGTGTAATTAACTTAATATATTAATATTAAATCACTATAATTTATTAACTCTATAGAGTATTAATAATAAGAAATAAGAATATTATTATTATTTAATATATTATTACAATTTTTCACTAACATATTTAATAATATAACTTATTAACTACTTTTTTATCATTTTTTTCTAAGAGTAAGTTTTTTTAAGATTATAACTTGATATTTCTCTCCCTCTTAACTCCCGTTGCCACCTTGTATACAAGTGTTTCTTGTTCATGTTTTTATTTTTGCTTTCTTCAAGCTAGGGCAGGGTTAGACTCATATTTTACACCCTCGGTTGGTGTAGCTAGCAGCACTCTAAAATGAAAGGGGCATCGAAGCACAATCACACATTCCTGGACAATTCAGCATACTTGAAGAGAAACGCTGCCCATTTGGAAAGCTAAAGATAAAGGGTGAGAAGTAGGGTATGCCGCACGAGTTATTTCAAAATATTGCTGGTAATTTTCCTAAGAATGTAATAAAGTACACATCTTGACAAGGAAGATGAACAACTAGCAGCTAGGAGCTGAAACATGCAGGGATCTGAGTAATAAATCATACACGTGAAAATTGGACTTCACTTCTTAATTACGCAACAGTCAACAAGCAGACCTTGCCAAGACCATACTAACTATAGGGGGGCACTGTGATTGTCTCAACATGTGGGTAACAATAAGAAAACTCTTTTTAAGTCGCCTATTTCTCCACTCCTACCCTTGGTGCTGTGGCTAGGAAAATGTTGCCTGTGATTCTGTGAAGGAACCAATTATTATGACTCATAAAAATACATGCCGGATCAGACAGTGCCACTCTATCACCACTAAGATTCTATAAGGAGTATGTTTGGGTTATTGAAGAAGTGAATGGCAGTAGATGAAGAAAACCATGATCAAGTTTCTGGAGCCTTTCGAGCATAGACCAGCACCATCACGAAATCCTTGGCGGGGGACCCAATGGAGGCCGGAACTTGTTCGGATGTTGACGCCGTCTGTACCCACAAATCAACTAAATTATGTAGTCTCCAGGTGGGGACAACTGGCTGTCCCATGCATTTGATCTCAACCTGCAAGATTATCAACTGAGTTGGTTAGCAATGAGTGAACTGGAAACACCAACCTTTGTTTGTGGAAATATAATCCAATAAATACCAAGGGGAGTGCAATGGTGTTACTTCATTGCAGTACTGCAGGCTACATTGCTTGTTAATAACTTAAGGAATGCAACAATTATTTGTTTATAGTCCAGGGGACCATCATCCAGGAAAGGAGTAAAATCTCAGACTGCAAAGTCAAATTAATTTTTTGAGTCTTGAGAAGGTAGGATTGTATCAAGCCACCACTCCAAGATCATACTTAGTTGGGATCAAACACTGGACAATGACCCACATTTTGTTTGTAATTCAGCAGCTGAAAGGACATTATGAAACGTATACTTTTGTTAATATAACCCACGAGGTAGCGTTTATGCTACATATTCTGCCTAAACTATTCCAGCTGAAAAATGAAAATTTTAATTTCCCATTTTAAAAGAAAAAATCTAAGGAAAAACTGACTGGGAACGCACCTCTTCAAAAGACATGCAACATGTTATAATCTTAGATTTTTAGCTCTTAAAGACAACTACAATTAGATTTTGGTATTTAAAATGCACAAAAGATGTAAAAATATACAAGGGCAAACCAAGAGATGTTTATGCACCACAAAACAAAAAAGAACAGTAAAACCTTTCTCATCAGTTTTCTACTTAATCAGAGATTGTCTTTCAAATCAGATTTATCCACTCACCTCGACTGCACTGTTAAGATCTAGCTTCCTCATCACATATTTTTGGATAAGTGAAACAGGTACATTTCCATCCCTGTAACAAAAATCGAAGTTGCAGTTCCTGTTGAGATTTGTGAAACTAACAACAATAATTATACCAAGAAAAAGAGAATAGAAAAACAGAAAATTTGAACATAGGAATTTATGTGGTTCAATAATGTGCCTACGTCCACAAGAGTAAGTGGCTGTATTTTCAATACATGAGAATAAGTACATGGTTATAAGTGTTTTTGCTTCTAGGCAAACATCTTGGCTTTCTCTGCAGACTGCACCCCTACCTCTTCTATTACTGATCAGTCATTTATGGGCGTTAGCAGGCATTCTAGGCTGCTCCCGAAATTCTACTTATACAAAAAAACTGAAATTCCAAATCTAGCCCTACTGTACCGTGAGGGCTATGCCCTACCCCTCAACCTATTGAACCTACAAAGCTGAGCCTAATATATAGCTATAAAAAGAAATAAATAAATCTTCTGTTTTCCCCCGGCAAACAAACAAATATATAGCCTAACATGGTTTCTCAAAAAAAAAAAAAATATAGCCTAACATGGGCCAGCTCTTGCAGTTATGCTTCCACATTGGGTTTTTAATCCTAGAACTTCAGTGTAACTCTCCATGCTCCTTACACAGAACATGAGCCACTTATTCATACAGTTCCGTATTTTCAATATGGAAAACAGAACAATTTCCATTGGGTCTACACATACTTATAATGTACTAAACCATGCCATAAGAATTTATATTTACTGTTATCGTCTTGACATAGATGGTTCAGCTATATAAAAGAATACATTTTTGTTATCTTCCCTCTTCCAAAACAAGATCTATATCTACGGAGAAACTGAAAATTATAGATTATATACAGTTTCATATGAGATCCATAACTATCATAGGGACCTAAAGGTGACTCAAACAACTTAATTGAAAATTTTCCAGCTCAAAATAAAATATGGTTTGAATTGGCTGAGAAGCAGCACACTCAGCGCAATGGTTGATATCAGAGCTGAAAATAGACCAACCCCATGTTCAAGGCTTGTGACAGCAGCTGAAGAATATATTACATAGGAAGTTCAGCTCTACCTGATCACCAGAAGTATCCATGGTATAGACACTCCTTAAAATATTTAAAACTAAAATCACTATAGCAGTGTTTATCATGCGTGAAACCTGTGGCTCAATATCAAGCGAAGGACTTCCCCCTGGAGGTTTTCAGGGTTAATCAATTACAATAACTGATTTCAGAACAGTTTTGAATTTGGATAATTCTGCAATTTCTGTTATTTATAGATGTAACACTGACACATACATACTCCATCAAAATATACAGAGTCAAGTAATTAGATGAGATGTCAAATCAATGACTAACAAGTTAAGGTCTTGCTTTATCTATGTGTCCACCATGTGCTCTAATATTGGCACCAGAAGCAGTCAAAGTTCAAGTGGGTGTTAATATTATCTCAAAGTTTAAAGGCTACATAATAATATTTTCCTATATATAGATCATAGCTGCGTAAATAAGCTTGTACAAATACACACTAATGTATTGAATTGATCTTACATGCCAAAACAAGAAGGAATGAGCTTATATAATCAAGTACAATGAATAAAGCCTAAAAACATAGAAAAGGCGAAAGAAACTTACTTTATTCTTAAGTAGTTTACAGGAATTTGTGGCAAGGGTGCACTTCCTTCTCTGAAACCATCAATACCAAGCAATAAATAAAGGAGGTCTACATTTCCAAGAAAATTCATCCAATTTTTCATAAAGTGATAATAATAATAATAATTTAAAGTTGAAAAGCTAAAGTTGTTTCTCACTGGTCTTCAGAAGCTACAAGAGAGAACCAAACTGGACCGGGTCTTCTTTTGGGTTTTGCACTGGCAGCATCCAGCACAGCTTGGGGTGAAATACCTGATTCTCCTAAAGCAGGTTCCCTTTTCCGGCGAACCCTTCTCAGAATTTTGGGTTTTACTATTTCCGAAGATGCAGGATCAGTGATATTCATTTCATCCTCAACTTTAGACTTGCGTTTAACATCCTTAATTTTGGATTTTCGCACTTGACCTCCGCTCTCATTAATTTGCACAGGTTCTAATTTAGCATCAGACCCCTGTGAATTAGACTTGAAAGATTTAGTCTTATTTGCAACTTCCACCAGATAGTTTAAAGGTTTCCAGAGATCCAATTTTGCTTCCCATGGCTCGGGATCATTCTCTTTTTCTTTTATGAAGGTGGAATGGCTAGGCTCACCAGGGGAAGAACACTATACCAGTCAAATATACAAGCATGAAAATTATTAGTGAAATGGAGCATATGCAATATTTCTGAGCCACTGGGAAAGGAAAACCATGTAGACAGACCAGAAAATTAAAATCATGGCATAAGAAAAGAGAACAGCATGCTGGCCTCATTTTACCTGCCCAGTATTTAGTGGAAACTTGTTTGAAGTCTCAGGTGAGCTTGAACTTTCCGGAGGATCGTCAACAGAATCTTCCTCCTTTTTAATGGGTTTCTCAATGGAAAACCTGGAGCCTTTTAAGGCATTGGCCTTTCTTGCAACAGCTCTTGATCTTCTTCCAGTCATGGTAGCCTGGTTTGACACTCTGGGAGTGCTGACCACCAATGATGACAATGATCTCTCCTTTCTTCTGGCTGGTAATGTATTTGAAGGCACAAATTCAGGTGCGTTTACCTTTCTTCTTTTAAGAGGGAAAATCTTTGTCCTTACATCTTGCAAATTGTGATCCGGCCTGATAATCAGAGATCAATAATTATGGATATCTATCAGAACAAATTCACATCAAAAGCATCCACTCAACTGTGGTTAATATACTAACTAAATCTGCATGCGGCTCAGCAAGCATATTTTTATAGTTGCCACAGAATGGAAAGTGGGATGAGAAATGGAATTTTGGCATAAGAAGAACTGGAATTTATGATATCATATATCAAGCACATTTAAAGAATGAATGCAAATCCATCCACTTGCATACATGCAGAAGACTGTATAAGCAGAACTCTCAGAGATAATCAAGAAATAGCCAGAAATGCTGAGAGCATTATAATTATTAACCCTTGGAAACGTAATATAAATTTATGTTCTGACAAGCCGCATGCCAATAAGTATGCAATGTGCAAATTCAACACATATTACTGTGTTTCCACATTCTTAGATATTACCAACATTTTAATACCTACCTAGTGCCAAAAGGAACACCCAAATTTTACGACAAAAGCTTGACAAATTGGCATTCTTGGATTAAAAAAAATTGCAGGTAAATTGTATCAGCCTTATACATGTGCAATGTCATTAAACAACTGCCTCTAAAGCACTAGCATATGGAATGATGGCTAATATAGCTAGCCAATTATATGAACCAGAAGTTATCACTTGTTTTGCAACCCCAATTCATGCAATATGTAGCTCAGGTAATACCATGTTGGAAGTAAAGCCACTTAAAGAGGGAGAGATTGTATTTTTTGCTGAGATTGTATAGTGCTAAGATCCAACCTTAATTTCTCCAGCGGGACACAACCCAGATCAATGTTGCATATTGGACAGCATTCTAATTCCTCTTCTGAAATCTTAATATATATGCACTTCCTGCAAACTGGATGAAGTTCAAAAGACAAATCATCTGACATCTGTTCATTGAGTCGATAACTTTATAAAGAACTATGAAAAAAAGAAATATGTCAATATCTTTTTTTTGATAAGTTGAAATATGTCAATATCAAGTGTTCAAACTCTTCAGCTTGGTAAAAGAGGCCAGCCAAGTTAAAAGGAGGCAAAGCATATATTGAGTTATTTATAGATACAGGGCATCACTTGCTACAGATAGATACTGTTCACTAGCGTTTGTGCGTTAAGACCACTCAAACAAAGATAAACAAAAGATCATGAAAGGACTATGAAAGAATATATTATCAAACTTAAAATCTTCTTTTTCTACGTAAGGCTTACAATAATTGTGTATACAGTCTTTCCCTAAAGAATCTTCTGACCGACTTGATTGAGCAATTTACATTATCGATTACAGACAAAAAGAGAATTGAAGGATCGCTTGATCCTCAATTTCCCACGGCCAAACTGTATTATTGTCTCCTGGGTCATGTACGAGGATTTAATCCCAAGAGCTCTTGCAGGGGTGTAATGCTGCATAGTTACCATAACAAAAGGCCCTCCATTATTATCACTATCAATCAAACATCCAAATCTTTCTTTACCACGTATATTCATGAAACAGAAACTTGTTTACAGCAAGTAATAGATCGATCGAATGATTTTAATTTTCAAGTACGCAGAGAGAGAGAGAGAGAGAGAGAGAGAGAGAGGAACAAGGAACAAAGATCCCGACGAACATCAAAAATACTAAAACCAAATGTCCAGAACAATAAGAGCCAAACCCAGAAAACAAAACCCGAAATAATGATAACCCAGACAACCATAACCACAAAATGACAGAACAACTCACCAGGATAGCGGAAATTTTCAAAATTGGCATCATAAACACAAAACAAACAAGATTTAAACCACAAAGAAACAGATTAGAGAGACTCACACGTATGAAGGCATTCAGATATTGTAGTGGCATCTCTGAAGAGCTTCTTGCATAAAGGACAAGTCATGCACGCCACAATCGTCTGCCTCCTAACCTTCACCACCTGATTCGCCATTTCCACCACCCGAAGCCTCTCTGAACCACGTGTTCACACACTGCATGTCACCACCACACGCACACACGCAGAAGTTACGTCCATTTCTCTATGCTCACCTGCATTAAACCCAGCGACGACGCACAAACGATCGAGCACAATAATAAGCAAACAAAGACCGCAAATACCGAAAGAAAAACGAAGAAATTAATGCATAGTTGCGTACAGATAAACAATATGGTTCCTGATCGGTGGAGAACCCGAAGGCCTGGTGATTCAGAAGCGTGAGATTATCAGGTGGGCGGGTGAGATTCGTGGGTTTTTTCTCGTATTTCTCGTGTGGGAGAGAGAGACAGAGGGCGATATAGAAGGGCGTGGCTGATTGATCTGTGAATCGAGGGGAGGAGAAGCTATCTTCGTTGAAAATAGCATGAACTAGGAGAGTTTCTTTCTTTTCATATACAATTTAATTTTTTTTTTCAAAAATAAAAAAAGAAAATCGAATGTGTGTCAGTGTCTGTTGTTTTTTCTTTATCATTTTTAATTTGAAAATCTTTTTAAGGGGTCATCAAAAATAAATAAAATTTAAGGGTCATACACTATGAGAGAGACGGGTTCAGTTCAACAGCTGATTTTAACTAGCCGGGACTTGGGATAACGTGCGCCGTGGGTGTGCTACGGAAAATAGATGCACACGGGGTTTCGTGTACCCGATGGCGAGTTATGCTGGAGTGAATGTTAACTTGTGCGCCTGTGCCATGCACGTTTGCGACCGCCGCTGACGTGGAACCGAGAAACAGTTTATATAATAACTATATTCGACTTTTGATCTGTCTAAATAGAGTGGCACGCGCGTCATTACAAAAAATTTAAGAATTGCCGACATTTATTTTACTTACTGAAGTTTATTTATGTGCCAATAACTTGCCTTCTCTTGTTTATAAATATATAAGCAACTCACACGCAATTGTGCTTGGGGCAAGCGGATTGCTCGCCTGTTCTTTGACAATACGAGTAACTTCTCTTATTTTTATATTGTTAGTTATATTTAGTACATGATATGTTTTAACTGATTATTATTTAAAGAGTAATATTACTCGTCATCTTATTTTTTATTATTCTCTTATTATCTTATAATATATCATTAAATAATTAAAAATTATTTATTATATTTTATTTATTAATCTATTATGTAATGACATATTATAAAATGATGAGAGACTAATAAATATATTTTATAAAAATATTAAGAACAGTTATATTTAAAATACTCGTTCTCACATAAACAGTAATATAAATATTATGAAATATTAATATGACTCATTAATTTAGTTATTTTTCTCTCATTTTTGTATAAGAATTTGGTCAGATATTTTTCTTAAAACATGTTGTTCAGTTACCAGTTGTTTTTCTTTTATTGTTTATTTGGGCGCAGAAAGTATTCTGTTGGCAATGGTATTCTACGTAGGAAAACACCATGAATTTGTTGCCAACTCAGTTTGATTTAAGAGAACAATCTTCTATTCTTTAACGATACCATGAAAAAATAAGGAATGCTGACGTTGGCAAGTCGTTCCGCTCTCTCAAAGTCTGGGCTGCACAGCCGAAAGATTATTCTGGGAATTTTGACAAGTCAAAAAGGTCTGCCAAATGGCTCAATATTAACAGAGAGATCCCAATTCTTATAGCCACTCTGGTGTACTTTTTTTTTTTTTTTAAAGAAAAGAAAAGAAAAAGAATGATATTCTCAGGACCTGTTTGATTAGAGAGTTGAAATGTCAAATCAAGTTATTTATATTTTATTATTATGTTTTTTTAATTTTTTATATAAAATATAAATTTTAATACATCATTTTAAAATTTTAATACATTTTTTTTAAAATTCATTAAAACCTTTTAAAATTTTAAAATAATAATAATATTAAAAAATTTATTTCAATTTATCTCATCTCTCAATCCAATCAAAACTTAGACTGACAAATTTCGTATTTTTGAATTAAAGTTTTCATTTGATTATTTAGTTTAGTCAAAATGAGATAAAACTATATATTTTGTTAGAATTAAAAATCAAATTATTTATTATATTTTATATAATATTCTAAAAAATTATAATAATTATATAAAATAAAATAATTTAATTTTGTGTACTAATCAAACCAGTTCTAGAATCCACATCAAAAAATCATTTTTTAATAATAAATAATTTTTTTTTTCTACAAAGGTCAAAGATTACGTTAGACTTGCTAATGACCATAAAACTGGATATATATGCCATTATTGTTCAAGAAAAGGATAAGATATCCATTTTATTTATAAAAACTCTCATTTATGAAAGAAAAATATGATGCACAATACATGCTTCTCACCTATCTTCTTAAACCCGTTAAATTCATAAGTTAGCTGATTAACATACTAAACATGCACACATAATTGGAGTGAAAGTTTGTCACAATAATTAACTCGAAATATATATATAATTTGCGTTTGTTATAATTATTCAAGACCTTATTGTCAACAATTACGTGTATTTACATATTGATCGTTTGTAACAAACTGAATTCCCTTTCTTGTAGTACTAATTTTGATAAATATTTATGCTTCTTAACCAACCAATCAAGCACATTAAACCTATAATGATCATGTAATCACTAGTACAAAAAAAAAAACAGATTTTTGAGATCAGTTATATGCTACGAACATAACTATTTAGGACGAATTTATTTTCATCATATAATTTTAAAGAAACGTCATTAACGCATATCTTGGTCATATAAATTAACCAATAGGTCACGCCATAGAACTTAATTTCATTGTCAAAAACTGTTGGAAGAAAATGCTAAGAAATAGGTTATATTTATACGACTACTGACAGTTTTTTATGTGCATGGTGAAATATTGTTTTTCTTACCAAGACATTGATTCATTATAAAAAAAAAATTATTTATTCGTGGTCAGCTATTTTATGTCAAAATAACTATTTTTTATTAAAATGAGTATTTTTATAACAAATAATCATTTTCGTCATAAATAATTCGCAACTGCAACTGATAAACATTTTTCTTACAATCACTACATACAAATATTACAAGAATTAATGCTTCTATTAAATCAGATGAGTAATGATTTGTATGACCCTCAATGTCGTAGACTCTTTGTAAAAAGGTAGATATATTTCACTATAGAATGTGTAAAAAATCTAGTATTTTTTTTTATAATGGACTTGCAATAAGGTACTATATATATATATATATATATCTAACATTACTCCAAATTGTCAGGTATGGTATCGTTTAAATAATTTTCCATGTAACCAATTAGATAAAAAATAAATTAATTAAAAAGAGCATATAAGGAGTGATGATGATCATGAGAAATATAAAAGTATCTATATCTCTCAAAGATGTAATTTAAGGGTGTACGTACGTGTAAGCTAGCAGCGATATTATGTTCTTCAAGAGAGAAAAAGGAAAGAATAGCTGCCTCAACCAAACGTGCAATGATTTATTATGATATGGGAAAATGATCCACCCACCATCCATGGCCGGAACTTCTGAATTCTGAGTTGTTGACAACAATACAAACTATGCTGGAAGAGGGATCCCTCCCATTTATGGCAGCAATCGATAGCCGCGTGCTCCTTACAAACCACTGTTTGACACAGAACTTCTAAATAGATGGGGCCCTCCCCAAGCTATATATTTGCACAACGTATATGTAGTCATGCTTGATTGTCAGGTTGAGATAATTAGACTTTGGTCAAAATATTTGAGAACAAGGTTACTCTTGAAGCATGTGTCTCATATTTAATGCGTGTACAGTCATTCTTATGGATGTAGATACATTGTCAAATCACGTTAAATCTGTGTATTATTTTTTCTTAATTTTTTTAATTTTTTTTATATATTTATCGTAATTGCTGTACGATAACAATATATATATCTACTATATTGCAACATAGACAACACAAGATTGCGCATAAAACTCGTGTACCCAAATATACCATAATGTTAGCTTTTAGTCCATACATGAATTAATCTCCATAAACCCACATATATATATAAATATATATATATATATATAGATGAAGTCTAGACTCTATTTTAGATGATCGGGTAGGGTTCCATTCTCTTCTATTAATAATGGTATTGTTGGCACCCTTTCATCAAAAGATGCAATGCTTAGTAGTATTGTACTATCATCGAGTAATACAATCTATTATCATGAGTAGCATCACCCATAATTTTATGTGTTCCTTTTCTATACGGTTTGATTGCACTAAGGGGAGTGCAGCCACTCAATAACATTGGAACACGTCATATATTTCACTAAAATAATAGTAAACTCGAGTGCATGGGATGAAATTACCAAATACAACTTTCTTACAATAGAAATATAGAACAAATGGAAATGAAAATCATGGGCTCCAGAAATTACAATAAAAATACAGAACAAATGGAATGAAGAAATGGAATCACGAATGGAATGAACAAATTAAATGAACAAATGGAATCACGAATACCATTTTTGGTCACTTGCGATTTGAAGATGCGATGGAGAGACTGCACATGAAACGTGAAACGTTGCTGGAAATCTGGAACAAGATTGTCGAAAATGGTATCCTATATAAGATTTTCCAGTTGTTAGTTAGGTTTGAGAAAATGAATTAAAGAGAAATAAGAGAGATGAAATCCAGAGGAAAAATCATTCATTTTTTCGAGAAATAAACACTAACCCGAGACCTTACCTAGTTGAACTACCTCCCAACTGCCACAGAAAGCGCCAGCTAGGTGCCATCTACCAACCTATACCTTTTTCCTAATTCCTCAATGAGATTTTTCTATTTTCGCAATTTTCAATGGTGCCGCGAAGAGACTAGGGGAGAACGGTGTCACACGAATGGGAGAGGAGAGAATGGTGCGACAAGGAGAGGGGATGGAGGAAAAGCTCACGATGGGGAGAGAGGAAGGGTACAGAGTGGAGAAAGGAAGAAATAGATTACTAGGAGGTTCGAAAGGGGGTTGGGTTTGAAAGAGGGGGCTGGATTTCATGTGGTGTTCGACCACAATAGTACAAAGGGGACGCCTATGTGGCGTGAGATGATTGGGGTGCTGCACTTAAGGAGTTTGTAAAAGAATCAAATAGAACATATTCTCTAATTTTATATTAAAATAACCCTTTCTTATACTTGTTTTTCTTAACATAAGAGATTTGCTTATGGTACTGATCTTAATAACTTTTTTGCTTTTATTTATGCCTCGGAGACAGAAGATACTCTTCATTTTACTATTTTACTTTCATTAGTAGTATTTACACCTGTCTCCAAACTCAAAGCAACTTGACTCCTTTGCAGTGTGCCAATGAATTAAATGGCATTGGAAGGGCCTTCCCCCCATCGTGAGCTTGTTCATCTGACTATGAGGCCCAGAGGGTCCAATATAGGCCCGTCTAAATCAAGGTGAGATGAGGACAAAATCCCGAACCGCTCTATTAATGTGATAGACTCTATCATTTTTTTTAAAATATAAAAAACTGATCTGACCAATCAGTATAATCTATAAAAAACACGTAAAGTGACTATATATAGCAAAATTCGACAAACTCTCCAACTATTCTACCTAGTAAGGAAAATTTGAAGTAGTCCCTTTGGAGTTGGTACTGAGTGCGGGAAAAATAGTATAAAGATGAGATTCAAATAGCAGTTGCGCGAGCTTAAAGTTATCCTCTTCCGCTCTATAAAAAATAGAGGTAGCCCTCAACCTAGGTATGCAAAAAATTGGATTTGGTAGACCCATCGATCTGTTGGGAATCTGGGCTTCCAAATTCCCCCCACCAGAATCTACTTTTAACAGAATAATAAGAAAAATAGAGAAATAAACACAACACAAGAATTTACGTGGAAAACTCCAAAATAGGAGAAAAACCACCAGACCCAGAGAAGAAAATACACTATGTGAAAAATTGTTACAATCACACAATTTTTCTCCTCACCCCAACGACACCCACAAAAACTTCTCCCACTAGTAAAACTCTAACTTTCACCTCTCTTCCTTTTACATACAAAAAGGACAATAGAGGAATTTTACTAAAGTCAAAAGTTACTAGATAAGTTTCTGACTGGTGTATTTTAACTAAGGAGGCTAGGCCTCCTTTTATAACTAATGAGTTTGCCCAAATGTATAAACCCCACCGATGTGGGATTATCAAATTGAGCAAAGAGTCAACAATCTCCACCTTGCGACTTTGACTGATCCCACAGTCATGCTCCACCGCAATGAAGATCTTCATAGCTTTCGCTATCATGCTCCACCATAAAAGCATACTCACTCAGAATAAACCAATTCCAAGCATTTCACTTCGGCCCATGTCGAAAATAATCTTGCTGAAAAATTATGGTGCAACTCCCACGTTTGGCTTTCCTGGAAGTTCATCAGCCATCGACATGAATTTCCACCACACACCCTGCATCAATGCCAAACCAATGCCCGTGTGCGAATTTGTGGAACAACTAATATTAACATCCTCTATCATGGCAACTTTGGGATTAGCGACATGCCATGAGGATGTACATGTCTCCTTTTAACAGAAGTCATCTTCTGTAGAAAGAGACACGATGTTAGTTTCATTGTCAGTATCTCCATTTACTGACTTGGAGCCTCTTGCCGAACCTGCTCCACCTCTTGGACAATTTCTTTTGACGTGCCCAGGTTGTCCACACACCCAGCAGACTACTTTCTTCTTCATGGAGTTCTTCCTCTTCCAATCACCAGCTGTCACCACTGCTAAGTTCTCAAGTGAACCATTACTTCCACTACTTAGCCTTTTTTCTTCAGAAAAAAGTTTACTGGTAACTTCTGAAAAAATTATTTTCTCCTTCCCATGTATCAAAATAGGCTTCATATGCTCATAGGAAGATGGAAGAGACCAGATCAGCCTCAAGGCTTGATCCTCATCATCAATTTTAACTCCAATAGATTCCAGCTCAGAGACAATGCCATTGAGAACACTTAAATGATCTGAAATAGTCGTACCTTCACTCATCCGCAGTGTATGAAACTGCTCCTTCAGGTATACTCGATTTGAAACACCCTTCGTCTGATACAACTCTTCGAGCTTTTCCCAGAGTCCCTTTGCCGTGAATATTCCATGCACATTTGCAAGAACATTCTTAGCTAGGCACAGACGAATTGCACTTGCTGCTCTCAAATCAAAATCCTCCCAATCTTCATCGCTCATTCCAGATTTGCTCTTTGTTTCACCAGTAGTGCTTGGACCGCTACTGACTTCAGGGACTGGTCTACCTTTCAACGCCTTGTGTAATCCTGATTGAATCAAGATATCCTTGACTTGCACTTGCCACAAGCCAAAATTGATTCTCCCATCAAATTTCTCCACATCAAATCTGATAGGATTTGAAACTCTACCTCCTGACATAACTTCGATGAATTTTACCGTAGAAATGAATAGTACCCACTAAGTAAGTTCCCAGGAAAGACTGATCTTTCCTAGACAGAACTTCAAGGTTCCCAGAAAAGATTGGAGGGTCACAACGGACACACTTAAAATTTCCAATCTCCTAGACAGAACCTCCTTAGACCGTACGTATTCACACTACCACACCAAAGCTCCACCCTGCAAAAAGAACCTAGTGGCTCTGATACCACTTGTTGGGAATCTGGGCTTCCAAATTCCCCCCACCAGAATCTACTTTTAACAGAATAATAAGAAAAATAGAGAAATAAACACAACACAAGAATTTACGTGGAAAACTCCAAAATAGGAGAAAAACCACCAGACCCAGAGAAGAAAATACACTATGTGAAAAATTGTTACAATCACACAATTTTTCTCCTCACCCCAACGACACCCACAAAAACTTCTCCCACTAGTAAAACTCTAACTTTCACCTCTCTTCCTTTTACATACAAAAAGGACAATAGAGGAATTTTACTAAAGTCAAAAGTTACTAGATAAGTTTCTGACTGGTGTATTTTAACTAAGGAGGCTAGGCCTCCTTTTATAACTAATGAGTTTGCCCAAATGTATAAACCCCACCGATGTGGGATTATCAAATTGAGCAAAGAGTCAACACGATCGTTGATTACTTTGGTTATTAGAAGTGTTTAATACTCTTCGGACCTTTCTTAATTTCTGGGTGCAGGTGATGAGAGGTGTTGGCGAGTGTGGAACACGTCCAAAACAAGCATGTTTTCATAGGTGATCTAATGATATTTCGATGATAGAAGAGATTATATAATATCACATCATGCATGCCAATTTTCATACGCATGCATATATATGGGCCACCCTTCCAAATTGGAATGTTGATACCAACAAATATTAATTGCAGCCACCAAAGAATGCAGACAAACAAACAGCTCCAGAACTTTGTGTTAGCATTATTTAAATTGATGGACCTACATAAATTAAGAATTTCACATTATATAATTTATTTAATATAAATCTTGGATAATATTTGTAAGATTTAATAAATGTGATTAATAAAGTGACATAATTGGATCAATTCTTATGTAAAGATTCATTAAAGACCTATGTTATATTGCAGATAATTGGGACTGCACATAACCTGAATTAGCATTTTCAAGTTCTTCCAAAGCTTCATCCTCGGATCCCCTGGGTTCAAGCAATAAAATTATTTATTTGTTATTATTTATAATTAAAATAAGTTTATTTTCTTCATAAATAATATTTTTTATGGCAAATACTTGTTCACGACTTCTAATTTTTCTTGTAGAATTAATTGTTTTGTTTTATATTGTATTTTTAGCCCGTACGTTATAGGGGGAGCACCAGATCAGCCACCTACAGTTTAAAGATGTCCCAAAACGAGCTCGAGTTCATCCCTAACCTGAGAAAATCAGATCAAGGACAACAACAAAAAACTCGTACTCTACCAATAACTGGCATAAACTCTAAGTTGCCGAGAATTTTATCATGATTAATGGACTTTAATTAAGTGAAAGAAAATTAAATAGGCATATAAAATAAGTTTGTAATGAAAACGACAGATAAAGATGCTTATGGATGAATAATCGATAGCCACCAAGACCGTCCACCCGGATTAAAAGAAATGTACAAAAGAACGACAAGTTGTATGTATTCTTGATTGGCGCTTGACCGATCGAACATGATCACTAGCCGACACATGAGGACACCCTTTACTATTCAATGACTCAAACGTTTAACCAACTTCATTCTAGCTAAAGCTAGGACAAACATGACGAAACCAAAACGACAAAGTGCTTGCATGGCAACTTATAACTAAAGCTAGGCCAGGTTTTTTTTTTTCAGCATGCCATTTATTGGTGGATCTTAATTTCTTGGACTTATATGAATTTGATAGTCATATATATATATATATATATATTTGATCAAACAAATAAAATTTATATTTTCGTTTATTTTAGTTTCATAAATGGAAATGACTTTTCTTTAACAAATCAAAAAAGAAAAATCTGTTTTTATTTATTTATTTATGGAGTCAAATATTAATATGATCCAAAAATATGATGCCTATTTTCCTATTGCTAATATTAAGGCCTATTTAGATTTGGAAATGAATTTATTTTTTAATATTATTATTATTTTAAGATTTGAAAAATTTATCTTAAAAATTAAAAAAATTGTATTGAGATTTGAAAAAACTGTATTGAAATTTATATATTATATAAAAATATGAAAAAATATAATAATAAATTTAAGATAAAATGAACTCACTTAAAAATACAAACGGAAGCTAAATGATCAGTCACAATTACCACTTTACTTTAGTCAAAATTTGCAATCTCTACTTTTAATTTGTTTGTCCTCTCATATAACTAGCTAATACAACAGTACCTTACCATTTCCGTGTATTTTTAATGGAAGAAAAGTTAATGACCCTTATTATATTGTATTCCTTTTTTTATTCGTTAAAAGAGATAAAAAAGCTCAGAAGTTTATTTTAAAACAATTACTCTAAATTTGTAATTACGATATTCTTCCATTATAAATAAAATTGAGAGATCGTGTTCTCCTCTCTTCAAAGAAAACAAAAACACACATTGAATTGCATTTGTGGTACAACATTAATTAGCATTTTTCTAGTCATGTTCATTGGCACGTTTGAACTAGCTAAGTTGACCTTATGATCATGTCATATATTTAGGCATGATTTTCGGCCAGCTTAACACCTACTGTATACCATTCCCTTCTCTCATAAATTTGACCGTTCGTCTCAAGCAGATCATATATTAATGATATCTAACTGCCGTCTGCCAAAAAATCTTCATCTATTATATATATAAGACGTATCAATATTATATATAGATGTAAGATCACATGTATACGCTAGCTAGTAACATTAATAAAGAATTATTACTCCTTTACATTAAGATAATCTTTTTATTAATCCTTAATTAAGATCAATTACTTTTTCCAAGACTCATGGCACATGTATTACCTTTCTGATCGTGTCCTAGAGATCTGTTATGTGTGGCTTTTCGATCCGGATTGAGAGAAGTATTTTAATCCCCCTATACAATTAATTATATAATTCTGATATATATTTACAAACTTATCTTATTCTCGAATCAAATTAGAAGACCGCTAGATCTTCATAGAAATTCTATAAAATATAATATTATAAATTGATCTGATTCGATATAAGATAATATATATTATATCTATATATAATAGTAAAATGAGTTTTCTTAATCACCACACCATATTATTTTATAAATTTATTTTTATTATAAAATAGATATAATGTATCATATGATCAAGCTATGTCAATTTCTGAATTTATATTTGTAAAATCTTTTTATGAGTGTATCGTTTCTCTTTTCATAGATTGAATGGATGAAAACAAAATGAACCATATAAGTGTATTTATGCAGTAGTCTAGTAAACGGTAAGGTAATTTGATAAGGGGGATATATATATATATATATATGTATGTATGTATATATGTGTATGTATATATGCTGCCAAACGAGTTAATGTTGATTTTGAGATGAAAGTGAATGCCCATTCTTGTCAAAACATGGTTAGATATTGATGATTACAAGTGAGTCCCCTTCTAGTGAAATTTTCTTCATGTTCACAAAAGATGCTTCTTCTAGTGCTATTATTACTTCTCCAAATTTTAGGGTTATATTGTCAATACTCAATAGTACATGATTTTGATAAAAACCAATTCGACTCTCTCAATTTTTGAATTTAGTAATGATACACTTATTATTGATTTACCACTTGTTTACCGTATTCTTTTTTTTTTATTATTTTCTTTTAAATATTTTTTTAACATTCTTAATCATTAAGAACAAATTTAAAAAAATTATAATTTTACCAATAATAACTTTCTTAATTATTAAGTAAAAAGAAAATTTTAAAAAAATAAAAAAAAATGGTAGAAGAATGGTAGATGGATAGGAAGTGTATCATTGTTCTTTTGAATTTATTATTTTATCAAATAAAAGTTGATCTAATGATTAAAATATAACAACACAACCTACACTAAGATAACAAGATGTTAAAATAAGAGGTTAGGACCTATTGCTTGTTGGAAAATAGAAATGATAGTTGAAGTGGTAAATATATAAGTATTGTATAATCATTTTAAAAAATTAAATAAATATAGGATCTACATAAAAATTAAATATAAAATCTACATAAATTATTTTTTTAATAATAGATTTTACTTTTTTCAAAAGAATTACGACTTGTGCACTCGACAATTATATATTTGAGAAATTCCATGTTGGGACTTAGAACTTAATTAGAATTGCGTTTCGAAATTTAAAAAGTGATTTTAAATATTTAAAAATATTTTTAAAGAAAAATAACTTGTTTGATAATTTTATAAAAAGTATTTTAGGCAATTAGAAAAATTAAAAATCAATTTTTTCAAAAAAAAAACTAAATTAAAACTTTTATAAAAAAACTCATGTAGATAACTATATATTTTAAAAATTTATTGTAACTAATTTTAAATTAAAAATAATATTTTTCATTATAACTCCAAACATACACTTACTGTGAAAAGGATGTTGAAATATTGTTGCTATCAAAATAGGGTTGAAGATCTGATGATTCAGATTAATTATGATCTCCAATTACTCGGCTCTTTTAATTCAATTATAAAAATAATTCATGTTATAATTATAAGAAAAACAGCACAAAATAATTAAAAATTCTTTATTAAAATTAATAACACGTCACTATGTATAAATATTTTTATAAAACTTTAATTATCTTATAAATAATACTTGAAATTGATCATTGGGATCACACTCGCCCACTTTAAACCTATAGGTTGGACAGATAATTTTCCTAATATAATAAATAATATTCATTCATAGCCTCCAGAAAATAAATAAAGGAAAGGTCGTAATCCCGGTGTTCATAATTTCTTAAAATATTTATATGTAATAAATAAATAAATAAAAATAAGAGTAACTCTCGCCGACCGAACATGGTCGAAGCTGCCATCCTTGTATCTCTTTATCCATCCGAAACTCTATCTCTCTAATTCGAAGTACACAAAAAGGGAATATATGAAACCCTAGATTATTGTTTTTTTTTTCCATTTTCCTTTTTTTTTTCCTAACACTCTGTTCCTTGTGGTTGAAGCGAGGAACCCAGTGTTATGTTGAATCCCTGAAATGTGCGTTTGGAGAAGTATACTTGGAGACACTTTCGTCGTCTACGGGTCTCATTGATGAAGCTGATTCGTCCATGCCAGAGGATTCTCATTCTTTCCCTTCTCTATGTCACCGTTTTCGTTCCCATCATTTTTTTCTCCCGCAGGCTCAAACATATCTCTCATATTGGTATCGCATGTTTTCACTTACTATACGTATATATACACATTATATACTGAATTATGTATGTGCATGTGTGATTATACGTGACTTGATTTGGAGAACTTGCATATGGTGATTGAATCTGCATCTGTGATTTTATTTTATTTTGCAGGAGGGGAAGAATTTGTTGAGGACTTATCGAATATTGTACGGATATTGCTTCTCTTAATCCTTTTCTTTTTCTATGTTTCGTGTTCGTTATGCACTATTTGGTTGCTGAGAAAACGAGGAAAAGGAAAGAAAGTGAAACATTGGAATTTCGTGATTTGGTGTTGTATTTTAGTTTTTCCCAAGAAAATTGAAAGCATGCTTATGATCACTAAAGTAGAGGTTTTACGTTCTTCGGAGTCTAAAATTTTGAACTTATCACTTGAAAAAACGAACTTCTATTATATATGTAAGGTTTATAAATTTAGTTTATTTTATATTTTTATTATTATTATTTTTTCTTCTGTGAAGAGTCTTTTCTAACCAACCGAATGGAGTGTGGATGTTGTGTTTTAGAATGGAGGTTGAAGATGGAATTTATTTGTTTGGTGCAGAAATATAAGGCAGATGCTGCTTCGCGGCTTAATGCAGTCAAGCAGGTGATTGAAAGCGATACTATTCTTTGATATTATAGCTGCTTCTGTTTTTTTGTTAATATTTATGTATGCGGATCTGGCCCATCTGGGTCTGTATTTTTTGTTTAGGAATCGGGCGAAGACTTGAAAGAGCCAAAACAAGTTGTTTATGAAGATAGGTACTTGGGTTCTGGCGCAAATTATGTTTCTATTGAGGATCCCGATAGTCAGGATTCTGGAAATGCTGGAGACCGGACTGCCCTATTGGATAGAAAAGAAGCTCAAAAATTTCAGCTGAGCAAAGCGTCAACCACAGAGGGTCAAAAGGTACAAGTAGTTTATCTTATTTAAGAGGAAAATGTGATTTTGATCATGATCATACTTTAAAGACTATTGCATTGGCACCTATATCCTTGTACATGGATTATTGACCTTGCTATTAGTTTCAAAGATCATTTTTTTAGGAATTTTACCTTATAGAAAGGTGATGATTGGTATAGAGCTATTACTAGTACAGTAGTACACCATATAATAAGGTACAGATATGTGTATACAATAGCCATACCCTTAAATTATTTAATAAAAGTTTTCAATAACCTATTAACGAAAAAGATGGTAGAAATGGCTTTGGTCTTGGTGGTATGCTCCCTCCAGTTCTAAGCTTCAAACTCCCTTGGGTGCAAACAATTTCTAGAGGTCATTGGACGGAGAGAACTTCCTATTGAATTACCGGAGGTGCACTTGCGGGAAACTCATTACCGAGTGCTTGTGCATTCTCAGGATTAATTGAGACTTTGCTTTTAGATACTTGGTATCAATAAAAAAAAGATAGTGGAAAGAAATTTTCTTTTCTATAAACTAAGGTCATCCTTTTGTTGTGCTCCATATGATGCCAATTTTATAATTTTCCATATCCTGGACTAGGCTGATTTTGGTTAACCTCCTGTTATTTCTGTAGAAGATTATGTTAAAGCTTGAAAACCTATAATCTTTTGAGTTGGTGAGCATTATGAATAACTTTTTTTTAGCTAAATCAGTATTGATCAACTCGAAGTTTCAGTTCGTGTTGTTCTCTTTAGTTGAAGGTTTTCTTTCCAGCTCTAGAGTTATTTGTCTCTTGTTTATTTGAATTAGCCTTGTCAACCTTAATTTTGCCAGATTTACTGTTTTTGTGACACTGCTTGCTTGACAATGCAATTCTACCCCTGATGCACATAAGAGGTTAAATCACTCGAGACAAATTTGGATCTTGACTCTATGTACTAGATAATTCATTAAGACCTCACAATTTTGGGTTTGATAGGAATGTTCTTATGCAAGTAATCATGGGTTACATCAATTGTTTGATTATTTTGTAAGGACTTATGTCCCCTGATTTCCTTTATAATTTATTAGCTCAATTAGTTGCATTGATGTGATACTTGAAGGTATAATGTACTGGGACCACTATGTCTTTAGCCCTAAGATGGACCGTTTAGCAATGAAGATTTTCATGCTGATACATTTGATCACATTTTTGACTGTCCATTTGGTTAATGTGTCAAAGCTTTTGCTGTCGGGATTGAACTAGGAATCACTGAAATAAGATATGGTATCACAAAAATGGGGATCAAGGAAGTAATTGTAAGTTTAATTGTCGAAATATTTATTTGTTGATGTAATATACTTTGGTATATTCAAGCATCGGTCTCTGTTCATAGTCTCTGAGTTGAATAGAACCTTAGCAGTACTCTTTACCTCTGTTCTTAATTTAAATTTGGTTGCAGGAGCATTCTAATCAAACTACGGTTGAACACGATCAAAATGCATCCTCTCGATATCATAGAATGATCACTAAGGAGATTAAAGAGATGAAAGATGGGCAATCTAATCAAACAAGAGTCTGGCATGATCATAACATACAATCTCAGTCACAGAAAGGGATGAATGAGATGGTAACAGAGATGAAAGATCAAGTGATTAGAGCCAAAGCATACTTGAATTTTGCACCACCAGGCACCAACTCTCACTTAGTGAAAGAATTGAAACTGCGGATTAGAGAAGTGGAACGAGCAGTTGGTCAAGCGACCAAGGATTCAAAATTGTCAAGGAGGTATAAAACCAGTGATTTTTATTCGTCACTTTTAGTATATGAAGATATTTGATTTAACTGGTTATGGAAGTGGAATTTGAAATTCTGATCAGTTTTTTTTTTTTGGATAAGTAATTAGCATGTAGCGATTGTTTGTTTTATCTATAACTTATGAATAACATTTAAGCAGAAAGGGTTTAAATAAGTTTATTCTATATTGTATTTTATCTAAAACTAGGGAAATTTGCAGTTCTTTGCAGAAAATGAGATACATGGAGGCTTCATTATTGAAAGCTAGCCATGTTTTCCCTGACTGTGCTGCTATGGTCACTAAACTCCGTGCTATGACTCTAAATGCTGAAGAGCTGGTTCAGTCGCAGAAGAATCAAGCGACATATCTTACTCGCCTGGCTGCAAGGACAACTCCAAAAGGCCTTCATTGCCTTTCTATGCGGCTGACTGCAGAATACTTTGCCCTGCAGCCTGAGGAGAGGCAGTTCCCCAACCAAAAACGGTTGCAAGACACAGAGCTACATCATTATGCTGTTTTCTCTGACAATGTTCTGGCTTGTGCAGTTGTTGTGAACTCAACTATCTCTGCTGCCATGGTACACAGCCTCAGCTTTTTCTGCACTATGATTTTGTATGTTTTGATTTATCTGGCAATAATTTGTGGCGTTGCTGAAAGAAACAAAAATCGCGTATAAATTATCAAATTTTTGGATTGGACACTTGCGCACATCAGTGATGAATGTGCCTTGTGCATATTCCAATATATCAAACAGTGAATTTGAATATAAGCTGCCATGTATGACAGTTAAAAATCTCCCTACCTTGCCTGATCTGAATTAGACAAATTCATGTACAATCCAATGTTGGACCTGTAGTTGATTATGTTGCATTATATGGTGCATATCCAACCTCTTCCTGATGCAGCCTGCCTTGATTCTCAGTGTCAGTTTTGCATGGCACATGCTGCATGTCAAATGAAGATCCAAAGGACCAAAAAAGGCAAGAAAAGAAGAAAGGGAAGAAAAAAAAGAAGAAAAGTACAAGGAAAAAAAAAAGTAGTGAAGAATAAATGGCAAGGCAAGTGAAGTTAGGTGATCCCTGTTGGGTGTAACAGCAATTGGTTTTGCACTCACAAATTCATCCCAGCATGAACAATAACATAGTACTCCCCAGTGTTTAGATCTACATAGGACTTATTTTTGGGATGGCCAATTAACTGTAAAGGGAATGAGTATACCCTTACCACACAATAGAGCTTACAGTTACTGTCTATCTTCGGTTGATCCCCGAACCATTCATTCCTTTTTTTTTTTTAATATGTTCAAGCAACCTTTTCTTTTTGTTTTTTTTTTGGGGGGGTGGGGGGGGGGGGTCACATTTGTTATCATTTAATCTTTCACTAATTTCATATCAAACTCCGGGGGTTGTAATTCAACATCTTGCTACTTTGATATCAGACTCTATGGTTCTGTCGCATGTGCATGCACTCCATTTCTGTGATTAGCTGCTATGGATACCTGCACAGGAGGTTATTCAAACTGGCTGTCATGATATGGGTCAGTTTTTAATAGCTTTCAGAAAATCTGAATTTCATTTGTGCTGAACAATTTACAGGAATCGGAGAAAATTGTTTTCCATGTGGTTACTGATTCTCTCAATCTCCCAGCAATCTCGATGTGGTTCTTATTGAATCCTCCTGGAAAAGCCACTATCCAGATCCAGAGCATGAATGATTTTGAATGGTTCTCCACCAAGTATCATATGAGATTGATGAAGCAAAGTGCTAGTGACCCAAGATATACTTCTGAACTGAACCACCTCCGTTTCTATCTTCCTGATGTCTTTCCAGCACTGCATAAGATTGTGCTTTTTGACCATGATGTGGTGGTGCAAAGGGATCTAACTGAACTATGGAGTGTTGATATGAAGGGTAAGGTAAATGGAGCAGTTGAAACTTGCCGTGTAAGTGAAGCTCTACTCCGTCGGATGGATATGCTCATCAATTTTTCAGATCCACTTGTTGCAAAGAGGTTTGATGTCAATGCATGTACATGGGCATTTGGGATGAATTTGTTTGATCTACGAGAATGGAGACGACAAAATTTAACTGCTGTCTACCATAAATACTTGCAATTGGTAAATGATTTACACTTTTCCTTGCATTTTCTTGCATGCTTATATATTGTGGATTTTATGTTCTCTCTGTCGTCATTTGGAACACATCCACAATCGTCAAGTCTTCTTCAGTTATGATCATGTCTGTTTTCTATGTATTTATTTATGGCATTCACTGATGTATCTTCTTTCTTATGGAGATTTTTCTCTCTGTGTACTGTTTTTTTTTTCCTTTCATGAATTTGTTCTGTGGCAAGCTTTCCTGATAGTTGCTAAATAAATTGCTTATTTGCATAATTCTTATTATATATAATTTTTTTGAGGAGCAAACTTCGTTGTTTCAGAAAGTTTCATACAGGACTATTTAGTTGTAAGAAATATATTGTGCGTTTATTTACTTTATTTGTATGACTTAACGAAAAACCTAAGATAATAATATATTTTTACACTATCGTTATCAACCATGTTTTTGCTTTAAATTATACTTTTCTTTTTATCCCTTCCTTAAATATATGCTCTACATTACTTCAAATATTGGTGGTCCTATTTACAAAATATATTAAAGAAGTAATTAATGATAGTGCCTCAGCTTTCTTGTTCACTTGTACAAGTTATATGGTATGGTATAAACAAAAAAAATCAGACCTTCTCTATGGAAATGTAAATTAGAACTCTTTTATGACTTAGATCATGTAATTTGTATCATTCCTTTTTTGTGAGAGGTTAGTGAGACTTGAACAATGTCAATATAACTTTATTTTTATATCGAATGTCTTGTAAACTGATTTTTTTAATTTAGGTAAAAAATATGAATTTATTGTATCTTGCCATCTAATCATTTTCCTATGTATAATAATAATATTCAATAATACGAGGGTTACTGTATACAATGCACCTCCATTTCCATTCATGTATATATATACGAAGCTTATTCTAAGACTTGTTTTCACTGGGCGGTGGTTTGCAGGGTTATAAGAGGTCATTGTGGAAGGCTGGGAGTCTGCCCTTAGGTTGGATTACTTTTTATAATAAGACAATGGCTTTGGACAGGCGATGGCATGTCTTAGGGCTGGGTTATGACTCAGCTGTAAGACGAGGTGACGTCAAGCAGGCAGCAGTGATACACTACGATGGAGTTATGAAGCCATGGTTGGACATTGCGATTGGGAGGTATAAGGGTTATTGGAGCCAATATATACAGTACGATCACCCTTTTTTGCAACAATGCAATATCCATGCCTAGGTAAAATACTGCACATGACTGGTGGTATACACTGACTCATGCCCACATAATTAGTTGCTTCTTGTTCTAGAATCTATACTAGTTCCCTCGATTCTTTCTTTTTCTTATAGAAATTCTTCTTGTAAAGTTAAGCTCTATTATTTGCCAAAATTTTCTGGCCGCCATCTTCTAGAATTTTTTTAATCAATTAGTAGCAATATCTAGAATGAAATAAGAGTCCCTTCTTGTAGTTGAGATACTCCACTTGATGGTTACTTCTTGCATGTACATAATTGAGAATCTCCTCTTGATTCGAAGCACTTTACACTTCCAATACACAGATTTACTTTGGTATCTTTTCATTTATTCAGTAATTATGCATCCTCCATACAAGCTTAATGAATGCTCTTTCTGCCTTTCAGAACAAGTTCACTTGTTGGTTAAACTCGCAGTCTCATGAGCCTAAAGTACCGTTTGGATGTTGAGTTGAGTTGAGTTGAGTTGAGATAAGTTGATTTTTTTATGAATAGTAGTAATTTTGTGGGGTCTACCTAAGATAATTTTAGATGTATTTGAATGTTAAGATGAGTTTAGAAGTATTGATGAAAAGTTGAAAGATGTTATATGTTACGTGTGTAAAGATGTGTTGTGTTGAAAAATGTTTTAAGTTTTACATTAAAAGAGGTTTTGAGTTGAGATTAGTTTAGTGATTTGAGAGTTGTGTATTTGGATATTAGATCTAGCTTAAAATTAGATTGAGTTGAGTTGATAGCAGTTCAATACAAGTTCAAATGGGGCCTGAATATTGTGCCAGCTATTATCTTGTCTTTTTGAACGCATGTATGCTGTATGTTTTCCCACTGAATGAAGCTTTACGAGTAATGATATATACAATTTTAGAATGTATAAGTGTTGTGTAATGGTTTTGAAAAAGAGAGATACATTATTAAAAATGTTATATATATAATATAATTTGCAACATTTGGTCTCATTTCACAGACCATGTTGGCCGTTCTTACCATGTTCAGGTAGGCGATTCCGAATTCTACTCTCTACCCTTCCAATGGGACAGCCTCATATTCTAAGAGGAATAAGAAAATAAAACTAATGATAAAAAGCAGACCCTGCGTGATTCATCAGCAGAGTTGTGTATAACGGCTAATTAAAAGGTCTTTTTTTTTTTCGAAGAGTAATGATACATATATAATATTTTTTTTAAGTTTTTATAAAACTATATTATAAATGAGGGGCATTTTGATAAAAAAAAAATTATATAAAAGATTGTGAAAAAAAAATTATAATTCTATCATTTCTCTCTTTTCCGAAATTTTGAAACCTTCTTAAATTTGTCTATCACAAACGGGACAAATTTTGGAATTTCGAGAGCATTGTCAAGGATTGTGTGACACGTGGAAAAAAATGGTTGGGTTTCTGCGGATAGGGGTTATCTAAGGGCCTACGAACATATCTATCCTAGCTTCTGTGATGCATGCAACAGTACTCTTGGGACCAATAATATCATTGAATTTAATTAACACAGACAGCACAGACAGACTTTTTCTGCAAAAAACTACTTATAATTTTCCGATCCGTTTCCTACCAAATATTGAATAGAAATGGCAACCATCACTTCTGGCACTCCCACCTCCTCAGCAATCCGCACGGATCTCGTATACAAGCCATTGGTTCAGTCCTCACCTATTCTTGGTAAGATATAAGTTCTCACTTTTAGTCCATTTCTTGCTCTTTTTTGGGGAGTGAAAACATTTAAATTACTTTAATTTTCTTTCCTCATTATAAGAACATTCTATGCTTTTCAATCAATAATCGTGCAGATTCTGAGATTCGTTAGGTTAGTTCATATGAGTTCATCAAATCTTTTACTTATCGAAGTATGGATTGAGAAAAGAAAATTATAAATATATATCCTTTAAATTGTCATTACAAAGAAGAAAAACAGTCGGTTTAAGTACTAGAATTAATTAATGGTTGTGCTAAGTGCAAAGTGTAAATATCTTCTATTTGCTATCTACAATTAGGATTTTGCTTCTCCCAATTAAGGATTGTGAAAGAGATATAGTAACTAGAAATCTCTTATAGTCAGTCTAGACTAGAAAATCGTAATATTACAATCCATTTATCGGACTGTTTTAGAATCGCTTTAAACGACTCTCCATTATGAGAAATAGGTGGGATCAAGTCATTTTCCCAGATTCTTTTATTTTATTTTATTTATTTCTTGTGTTTTGTATTTTCTGCTTTGTGCTAGATGTTAAGGCCTCTCATCCTGTTAATTATTGTATCCTATAACCGTTTTAATATATCTAATATGCTTACTTAGGGTAAAAAAAGTGCAAACTGCAAAGCAATATGATTTGTTCATAACTTTTCCAAGAAAAAAAAAATGCATGTAAATGGTTCCAGCGCTGCCGGCAATGGCAAAGATGGGTGGGAGAGTGAGATGTTCAATGGAGGGGAAGCCTAGAATAATGCAGGAAAGTGGATCAAAGATGGGGAAGGGTGCGTCACTAATGGCGGCAGCCGGCGCAGCAGCCATGTCAAGCCCTGCGGCCATGGCTCTGGTGGACGAGCGATTGAGCACTGAGGGGACAGGTCTTCCCTTTGGTCTGAGCAACAACCTTTTGGTCTGGATCCTTCTTGGTGTTTTTGGTCTCATCTGGGCTCTCTATACCATTTACACATCTACTCTTGATGAAGATGACGACTCGGGATTATCCCTCTAATTCAACCAAAGTTTTTAATTTTTTCAAGAAACGAATGTATAAAATGGCAAAATGAGTTTTGGCCCTTCCTCTACCACCCTGTAGTAAAACTAAAACTATCTTCTGTGCTGTTGTAATAAAGTGTAAAACTGACTTGTGTTTTCAAGTGTTTTTTCTCGTTTCTTTGCTTGTTATAAAAAAGTGTTATTATTCATCTTAAATTTTGTCATTTGTAATCTACATAGATATGTTATATATTTTGAATGATTATTCATTAAGTTGTAGGAATTTAAAACTATTAAAAATGTAAGAAATCCAGAAGTTTAATTAGAATCGATAAAATTTAAAATAGAGAATAGGTTGATTTATCCATTTTATCTTTATTTAAATTTATCTAGTTGACACAATCAAATACCAGCTAATGATAGGAAATCAAAACCTACTTGTGTTAATAGCATGTGAGAAAAGATTTGTACAATCTTGAAATGGGTAAATACTGCCGCGTAATTATTTTTTTTAAAGTAAATAAAATATGAACTCACAGAATTTTTTTTAACTTTTTAATAGAAGACTCAACTTTTTTTCAAAATGATTACGTAATATTTACACACCTCACGATTGTATATAAAAATACTCATGGCATATTAAAATTGGTAGAATTGTACACTATTTAGGTGGAAGGAGTGCTTGACATCCATATCCATTGTTTTCAAGTATGACAAAGTTTTCAACTTCAGAGAATATAAAGTGCATTGGTTCAAAACCAATCCCTTGCACAAACGAAAACCATGTTTGACCCGAATCATTTTGAATTTTGGTTTATTATATGATATTGATTGACTGGCCAATTATTTCAAACAACTCAAATTTCGTCCATTTTGTTACACGTGAACCTCAAAATTGAAGTTAGGAAGGAAACACCCATTTGAATTCGTCTACAACCCGCTACATAACTAGTAATGAAAGGGGTGACAATAGCCCTGACCCCGTATGACATCCAAGTCCAGTTTAAAGGAGGGGTCTCATAAAAAAGGAAGAAAAAGAAGAAAATAAGGAGATAAAAAATAAAAAAGGAAAAATATGTCATAGTTAGAGGAGAGGTGATGACAAGAAAAGGGAGAAAATATAAGAAAAATATGAAGCAATATAAAATTGATTTTCTCACTAATCACTGATTGTGACTTAAAAATAGAGATTTGATATCCAATACTTTTGAGGGCTTTTTTTTTTTTCTTATAGACTTTGGGCAATTAGAAAAAGAGTTTCTTCAACGTCTATACAGGAAACTCTAGTTTTATCATTTGTATAGTGTGTCATGCAAGATCACATGTAAAAATTTCATTCATTATGAATTTGTAATTTTGCACCCAAATGATGTATAAATATAAATTTTGCGTCGAATCATACAAATTTGTATATCATATTCTCTATTTCTATTTTCTATATTTATTTTCTATTTGCAATGGGTGTACATACGAATGTTGTATTGCGGTTTCGAACGCACGTTGCAAGTTTCAAACGACATTGATTAAGATCCAAATCGTCACAAGAGTCGGAGATGACTCGTTTCTTTGCTATTTATAAAAATGTTATTATTCATCTTAAATTTTGTCATTTGTAATTCTACATAGATATGTGATATATTTTGAATGATTATTCGTTAAGTTGTAGGAATTTAAAGCTATTAAAAATGTAATAAATCCAGAAATTTAATTAGAATCGGTAAAATTTAAAATGGAGAATAGCGTTGATATTATCTATTTCATCTTTATTTAAATTTATCTAGTTGACACTATCAAATACGAGCTAATGATAGGAAATTGAAACCTACTTATGTTAATAGCATAAGAGAACAGATTTATGCAATCATGAAATGGGTAAATACCGTTGCGTAACTATTTTTTTTTAAGTAAATAAAACATGAAACTCATAGAAAAAATTTTAATTTTTTAATAGGAGCTTCAACTCTATTTTTTTTCAAAATTTTAATTTTTATATAAAAATACTCATAGCATATTAAAATTGATAGAATTGTTCACTATTTAGGCGGAATGAGTGCTTGACATCCATATCCATTGTTTTTAAGTATGACAAAGTTTTCAACTTCAGAAAATATAAAGTGCATTGGTTCAAAACCAATCCCTTGCACAAACAAAAACCATGTTTGACCCGAATCATTTTGAGTTTTGGCTTATTATATGATATTGATTGACTGCCCAATTATTTCAAACAACTCAAATTTGGTCCATTTTGTTACATGTGAACCTCAAAATTGAAGCTAGGAAGGACACACCCATTTGAATTCGTCTACAATCCACTACATAACTAGTATTGAAAGGGGTGACAATAGCCTGACCTCATATGGCATCCAAGTCCAATTTAAAGGAAGAATCTCATAAAAAAGAAAGAGAGACAAAAAAAAAAAAGAGACAAAAGGTAAGAAAGGGAAAATATATCATCCTTAAAAGAAGGAGGAGGAGGAGGAGGAGGAGGGAGGGGGGCGGGGGACGGGGGAGAGGGGGCGAGAAAAGAGAGAAAATAAGAAAAAAATATGAAGTGACATAAAGTTAATTTTGAGGATTTGATATCAAATATTTTTAAGGGCTTCTTTTTATTTTTATAGACTTTGGACGACTAGAGAAAGAGCTTCTTCAACATCTAGACAGGAAACCCTAGTTTTATTATTTGTATAATGTGTCACAAGAGATTAAAAATTTCATTCATGGTAAATTTGTAATTTTGCACCCAAACGACTTATAAATGTAGGTTTGGTGTCGAATCATACAAATATGTGTATCTTATTCTCTATTTATATTTGCTATATTTACTTTCTATTTGCAATGGGTGTACATACAAATGTTGTTCCGCCGCCCCGAATACACATTGCGAGCTTCAAAGAACACTGATTGAGATCCAAACCGTCACAGGAGTCGGAGATTACTCTTTTTCCATATTGTAGCTAAAGCATTTCACAGTTTTTAATAAGCTGCTCTTCGTTATAAATTTATTATTCTCGATTTCGCACCAATTAATTGGAGCCATTTGAATCACTTTATAAATAAACTACTTGAATTAAATAAGGAGTACTTTAGAACGTGCGACAGATAGAAATAGGGTAAAATTCAGGGTAACAAACATCAATTTCCCTTTTCCTTCCCGAACTTCGTCTACTGTCCTGAAGAACAAGGACCTGAAAAGCTCGTTACTGTTGGCGTGCTGCCATTCAAAAGGAATCACGCACGTTAAAAGTAGTTGGGACCCACAACTAATCGACGGCCTAAAATTCATCTCTACCCAACGGGCAAAAGGTATATTTAGTCCTTGAAATGAAAGGAACAGGGAGGGAAAGAACGATACAGAACCCAATGGCCACGTCTCTTAGAGTCGTCGTCTCCACTCCAAATCTCACAAACACCTTCTCTTCCCCAATCCTCCACGCACGTTATAGAAAGTTCCCATTCTCGATCTACCTCTCTTCTTCCCACTATCTCTCTGACCCCAAAACCTTAACTTCTCATTCTCTCCAATATCGCCGCTCCCTCTCTCCCTACCACTCCCGCCGCCGAGGCTTCGCGATGGCTCGAGGAGATTCTGAGATTGGACCTGAGCCTATTCGCCAATACGACTTCGACCTCTTCACCATAGGCGCCGGCAGCGCTGGCTTCCGCGCCTCCCGCTTCGCCGCTAATTTCGGGGCCTCCGTCGCTATCTGTGAGCTCCCTTTCTCCACCATTTCCTCCGAAACCACTGGAGGTGTCGGCGGAACGTAAGTTTTAGAATATGTAGGTTCTCTAAAGGTTTTTACTTATATAAAAAAAAAGGTTCTCTAAAGGTTTTGGGTATACGGGTTTATGTTCTTACTGGACGTTAGTTTTGTTTGTGGTAGCAATATTGAGATATGGAAATGTAGTTCAAGGCTCGAAATTTTTGGGATTCGAGTCTTGGGATGGGATTGAATGTTATTTGGCCCTTTTTTCTATTCGTTTCTGGGTAAGTGATATATGAATGAAGTTTTTTTTTTTCCTCTCTTTTTTTTTTTCTGATAAATAATCAAGGATTGAAGCCGCAGGAAGTTCATTTGCCATGTGGGGGTTTATAGGGGCTTCGGGTTGCTTATGATAGCAAAAGGAGTGGAGACTTGTCATTGGAAATGATTGGAGGAATATGAGGTTACATTGGTGATTTTGAAAAGTTAAGGAACCAATTATCAAAAAACAGAGTGAGGAATTACCGTACCTTTGACGGGGGTGAAATGTTCTACCCTGGACGTAAAAGTTTATCAAAATAACCATTTGACCATTCATCCTGTGCGGAGCAAGTAGTGACAACGGCAATCTTTCCTTTGCACTTTACATGCTTGGCTGGCCCAGTCCACTTCATATTCTCTTTTGGGTTCAGTGTTGCCCGGGATAAATAATCATTTTGTCTTGCCTTTTTTGACTGAGTGGTTTTCTCTTTCTTAAGAAGATTTACTCACATAAATAAATTAGCATGTAAATAGTTCTTCACATAATTTTCTAATGTAGGTGCGTGCTTCGTGGATGTGTGCCCAAGAAACTTCTAGTGTATGCATCTAAGTATTCTCATGAATTTGAAGAGAGTCATGGTTTTGGATGGAAATATGAGGCCGAACCCAAGCATGAATGGAGGACCTTGATTACTAATAAGAATGCCGAGCTGCAGCGACTATCTGGTATCTACAAGAACACTCTTAAAAATGCTGGTGTTACATTAATTGAAGGTCGTGGAAAGGTGGGATGGTGCTTTGAGTTCATGTAGACATTAACATAGTTTTCTTTCTTTCTTGGTTCTTAGTTTTCATTTCTTATTAGTTTGTGGGATATGGATATATAGTTCGGTTTTTTGCGAGTGATGCATTAATCACAATGAAATGGCCACAGATTGTGGACCCGCACACAGTTGATGTAGATGGGAAGCTATATTCAGCAAGGCACATACTAGTTTCAGTAGGTGGTCGCCCCTTCATCCCTGAAGTTTCTGGAAGTGAATATGCAATAGATTCGGATGCTGCCCTTGATTTGCCCTCAAAGCCTACAAAAATAGCAATAATTGGTGGCGGGTATATCGCTGTGGAGTTTGCTGGCATCTTCAATGGCTTAACATCTGAGGTCCATGTATTTATACGGCAGAAAAAAGTTTTAGGGGGTTTTGATGAAGAGGTGAGAAACAGTGAATGTTGGGGTATCAGAAATTTAATAACATCTACCTAGTCAAGAAGAAGTTTTCACATCCAAATTTGTGCCTTCGATTCCTGCAGATCAGAGATTTTGTTGGAGAACAATTGTCTCTAAGAGGAATCGAGTTCCACACAGAGGAGTCACCCCAAGCTATCAATAAATCTGCTGATGGGTCATTATCTTTGAAGACTAACAAAGGAACAGTTGAAGGTTTTTCGCACGTTATGTTTGCAACCGGACGTAGGCCTAATACAAAGGTTATTAATTTCTTTTTCTCTACTTTGCTTCTACCTGGTACATGATTCTTTATGTGCAGTGGATTACCATTAATGGTGTCTCATCAAGGCATACATTTGAGTCTGTGATTTTCATGAACCGTTTTGAAGCGTGTAACTAGGCTTCCTGCCTTGATGTGGTTCTGGGGAAGCAGTAACTTAGTGAACACGAAGATGCCCCACTTCTCACTCTATCAGTTTGAAAGCAACTGTAAATTTCGGATGGGATGTGAAAGGAAAATTACTTATTAAGAGTGTAATTTGATTGCAGAACTTAGGATTGGAGACAGTTGGAGTGAAAATGTCCAAGAATGGAGCAATAGAGGTAGTCTTTGCTGATACTTTTGAGATTTTGTTTGGGAAAAAAAAAATTCGGTTTGTCTAATCTTCTACCTATATTTATTGTGATGTTTCTTCAAATATAATATCTATTTCTTTTTTCATCAGGTTGATGAATACTCACGTACTTCAGTTCCTTCCATTTGGGCGGTTGGAGATGTTACAGATAGATTGAATCTCACACCAGTTGCTTTAATGGAGGGAATGGCACTAGCAAAAACTCTGTTTCAGAAGGAGCCAACAAAACCTGATTATAGGTTGCTTCCTATATTTTGGTGATCAATAAATAAGTTGTATTATCTTATAGTTTAGGCAAAGTATTTTGAACAAGAATTACCAAATATTAGTTACATAGGATCCTACGGTCTGAATTTCATGCCAAGTACTGTGAACTTTAGTTGGTTCTGTTTGCTCAAAGTTATGATACCGTTTTAATGCAGTAAGTGTATAGAAAGGTTCTCCGATTCTTGCTCGTCTCTGACTAAAACTTTTGGATAGGTTTATGATACGGTGATAGTCTGAGCTAACATTTTGCTTCTTTTTTTTTTTTTTTTTGAGCAGAACTGTGCCTTCTGCTGTGTTTTCCCAGCCACCGATTGGAAAAGTTGGCCTTACTGAAGAACAGGTGACATGCCTTTGGTAGAACTTATAAAATGATCCTTCAGTGCTTGATGTTTATGGATATATATATATGTGTGTGTGTGTGTGTGTGTGTGTGCAGGCAATACAAGAATATGGTGACGTTGATATATTTACAGCAAATTTCAAGCCCTTAAAGGCTACTCTCTCAGGGCTGCCAGACAGGATCTTCATGAAACTTATAGTCTGTGCAAAAACAAGCAAAGTTCTGGGGTTGCACTTGTGTGGAGAAGATTCACCAGAAATTGTGCAGGTTTCTGCTGTTGCCCCAGATAGTATCCCCTTCCCCCTTTTTTTCTTTTTCTTTTTAATTAGATTCAGTTATTTCTATCGTTGGTTATTAATGTGGCTGCGCAATGCATTAAACTCCCAAGGGATTTGCTGTTGCTTTGAAAGCTGGCTTGACCAAGGTAGACTTCGATGCCACGGTGGGTATTCACCCAACAGCTGCTGAGGAGCTTGTAACAATGAGAACTCCTACTAGGAAGATTCGGAAGACATCTGAGGTTTGTCGAAGACAGATCTTCCTTCTTGATTTTCATTTATAGTTGATATTGTAATGTATCCCCATCAGACAAGACATTGATTTTATCATCCCTGAGAGGTTAAAATAGTCATGTTGTTGCTACTGTTGGCTAAAAGGGTTTTGTTTGAATCTAATTGATTCTTAGGTCTTATCTGATCTGGTTGAGTATTGTTGATCCTGAGGTTTTCATTAGTGTCAAATTGGCGAGGAGGCCAAAATTTAGTTCAGTGCTTTGATTAAATATCTTTGGACTTCAGTCTGCTACAGTCTTCTACCATTCTTCAATGCTCGTGAATTGTCTTGGTTAGTCACCACTGTTTCTTAAATTTGCTCCAGGGAAAGACAGATCTTGAGGCCAAAGATGCAACAGGTGTTTAGCAAAGGACTGGATCAATCTTTTGCACAGCACAGCTAGATTTGTTTTCGGGTGTGAGCAGGCATGTATCGGTATAACTTAGACAGGAGACTCAGGAGTTAATTTGACTTTTCATGTTCCTTTTTCTTTTCAGGCATGTATCACGTTAACGTATACAAAAGATTTTAACTTGCATTTTCATATAGAGGAACTTTTTTCGCAATTAGATATGAGATTTATATAAGATCACCCTGATGGTGTATTTCTACACCGACATCCTTTTGTCAACATGGCAATAAGCACAACTTATCAGTATTTTTAAAGGAAAAAACTTGGATAAAGAAAAACAATAAGACAATTTTTTATTGATGTTCTTTATTTACCTGTATAACTAGAATTGTTTATTGTCAATTGGTTTTAGTTCCTCAAATTAATGAGAACTTTTCATATGCTGGATGTTTGATTTTGTCAGCTGGTATAACCTTTTAATTGATCACCATATATTCAACTGTGCTAGGCTGTTGCTGATTAGCTTCGCTACTGGGCAGATTGTCATCTGGGAGATTGCAGCTGAAGATCTTATTCTGGAATGTCGATTAGCCTTGTTGGGGAAGCATCATCAGTTTTGTAAGTTTCCCATCAGGAGCCCCAATGAACTGAAGCAAAAGAAGGAGAAGTTCTTACTTCTCTACAGATGTTTCTATCATTCTAATTTTCTGTCCTAAAACTTTGCTCATTTTCTGCTTGGCGATGATTGGGACTACAAATGTGGGATTATGAATTGTCACATGAATAATTTGTGGTGTAAAAACTTTTAAATAAAATTATTATTAATGTTAATGTTATATATGTCAACAGCACATGATAAATTTTTACCTTCCATTTTCTGTACCATTATAAGTACTACCATGCCAGCGTGTCTATGATCACCTTATTTATAAATAAATAAATCTATTCATCCTCTTCTTTCTCATCATCTCATAATGTGGTATTAGATAATAGACTAATAAGTAAAATATATTAAATAATCTCCATACATTTAATGATACATTATAAAATAATGAGAGGATGATGAAAAATAAAATAATGAGTAGCATTGCTCTTTTTAAATACAGGCTGAAACCTACTAATCATTTATTATTTCCCCTTCTTTAAAATAGAATGCTTTCTTCTGTACTACTATATTTTTGCTTTTCTCCTTTCTCAATTTTGGTAAAATTAATAAACTTTTTTTTATTTAGTTCTTTAGTCTGAAGAAATTTTGTTTACTTGATTTTTTGTAACTTCTTAGAGCATTAACAATTGGTGTCCCAAAACACCACTTTTCCTACAATTTGAAGTTTATTTTACGGTTTTACTCAAAAAGAAAACTTGGAGATTGGTCTGATCGATCTCCATTGAAAAACAGTCAGCAACGGCTTCGGCTACTGGAGGCGTCACCGCCCATGCCATTGGGAGCCACCCTCCAGCGACCTTACCCCTGCGACGGCAACTTCCAGTGACCTCCCACCTTTCCCGACAGCCTTAAATCCGAAATGAGTCCATCGGTAGCCGACAGTAATATCGTCTGGGCTGAGGCCGAACTTCTCTTTTAAAATTATTTTCATTTTATTTTTTTATTATGTTTTTTTTATTGTGTTTTCTTCATTTTATTTTTTATTATGTTTTCTAAATTTATTTTTTTATTGTATTTTTTATTATATTTTTTAGAGTTTTTATTATGTTTTTATTAGAGATTGTTTTTTAATGGAGATCGGTCCGCGTCTCCATTGATCAAAATATCCCCTACATCCAAATTCCTATTTTAGGGAAAAGGTTTTAAGGGATGAAGAGTGATTTTCCAAATATAAGGAATCTTTATGCATTCTCTAAACCATTTTTTATCAATATTTAATTCTAAAAAATGAAATAAATTCTTCTTCTAATCATCTATACTTTTTCTCATACTTATATTTGTTATAATTTTAAACAATAATTTTAAAAATAATTTAATTAATAACAAAAATATTAAAAAAATAATTTAAAAACATTATCATATCCAGTACAAAAAAATAATTATTTAAGATTTTGTTTAAAGTATTCACTAGAGTAATAGTTTAAAACAAAAGAAAAAATATTGGGCAGTTATGTTTGTAAATGGAAGTGAGAAAAAAATAATAAAGAATGAATAGAAAAATATTATTTTAATAGAATAGAGAAATGATATGAAATAAGATGTATGAGGTTTTTTAAAGATGGGTAAAATTTAAGAAATTCTTTTTAAAAAATGTATTTTTTTGCTAAATTATAAATTTATATGGAGAATGAGATGGGAATGCTCTTTTCCGTTCTATTGACATTATATTAAAAAAATTATTAATTATAAAAAAAATTATTTATATCTACCTTATATTATAAAATAGTTTTGTACCAGTGATGTAATAATACACATATAATTAGTTTCTATCATAAAATTATATAAACCTTTATTGTTCGAAGAGGATTTCATCAAAATTTGGCTCTCAATAAGTAGTACGTAGTTCCATTTCATGTAAAATGTCAGATAATTCGTTCGATATTCAATGTCTCGCGTGATTAGGAGCTTAATATATATACACGTTGATAAAACAATGGAGGTCTATATAATTAGTTTATATGTGATTTGAATTTCTTTTGGCTATGACAAGAAGTTATGTTAAATATAGTTGTTTGTGGAGTGTGTAAATAGTGTTGTATAATCTTTTTTTAAAAAAAAAATTATACTCATCATTCATTTTAAAGAGTGATACTGGGGACCGGTCGGATTGTCTCCAGCGTCAAGTAGCCTAATAATAATTGGGTTGTCTTTTGACAATAAACAAAATAAAAAAATAAAAAAAAATACAATATAAAATATAATAAAAAACTAAGGTCTTTAACTTCCAGTGGGGAAGTTATTTGTCGTTCATCTTCCTGAAAGGAAGATGAATGACTCTCACTGTCAATTTTCTGGAAAATGAATGACTCTGATCAACTTCTTGAAGGGAAGTTGATTGAATCGTAACTTCCATCGTGGAAGTTACAGAATTCAAGCCAGAATTCCCGTGTAGGACTACACACGTCCGTTCCGACTTACGATCCTTTCCACAACCTCTCATGCCCCTTTCAACGGCACTCCCTGGCCTAATACGGGGACTTACAACCTGGCTATAGCACTCGACTGCGGATTGGGGGTGTACAAATAAAATAAAATCAAAAACTCAGAAATAGGGATACAAAGTATCTTTAGCAATAATCAAGATAAAAAGGAAATAGAGATAAAGGTCAATAGTTAGCAACAGAACCGGAAAATGACTCTGATACCATAAAAGAGCGGAAGGAGAAGATAAAAAGAAAAGAAGCAGAAGATCAAAGAAGATGGAGATGGAGATGCAGAATGCAGCAGTTAAAAGGTGGCTAAGCCGACCAATGCATGCAATGAATGAGATGGGGGAATAATAGCGGACATGCCAAGTGAGGGGATGGCGATCGCTATACTAGGGATCTGCCCGATTCCGTTCAATAGGCGGCTATGCCGACCATATGTATGCAATGCATAAACATAAATAATAAATATAGAGTTTGAATAAAAACATTCTTCATTATATTCACAAAATTATAATATTCACAAGATTCTGGCTTGAGGGGAGCAATTCTTACAAGTTCTCTTAATCGTAAAGAGTTGGGTAAATAAGCTTTGCTTCTAAATGAAAACTAAGGTCCTCTTATATAGACGAGGAGCCTTTCACCAAAGAAATCTGGAGTCAATCACGGGGCATTTACAAAAGTAAAAGTGGCCAAAAGTGGCCGAAAGTAAAAAGGAAAGTAACTGTACCAAGCACTCGGCCGAAAGTAGTCGAAAGTGGTCTTGTATCAATGTGCTGTCACTTTTGACAAAGTTGTCGGCACCAAAAGTAACTCTGTTTTCTAGTGCTGACTATCTTTCGGAATGTCGGCATTGGAGACATCTTGTCTTCTTATGTTGACTGGTCTTGACCGTGCCAAAAGTAGCGTTGTCTGGCTGTCTGAGTGTCGGCACCAAAAGCAACTTGCTTTCTCGTGCTAACAGATTGTCAAATAGAAAAGTGTTTGTCTTCTCTATCCTTTCTTTTCGGGCGAAAAAATTGAAGTCTTCTTCTGGAGAAGTCTTCTTCTTCAACTTAGGAAGTGAAATAAGGTTTGTGTTATAAAACACAAGAACAAAACATAAAGGATTCTTGGTTGGAATAAGAAACCAAGAAAACTGTGAACAAAGAGGAGTCAATATAATTATAAAATTATATTGAATTAAAGAATATACTGTCTCATCGTTAGGCAATATGATAAATTTGTGTAATCGGATTGTGGCTGTTCCGATTCCAGTATGATGAAAGAAAAGAAAAACTATTTCAGGAAAACAGTTTCTCTGGCAAATCTCTGTATGGGAAGCAGAGAGCAATTTTAATTTTGTCAAAATAAAATATTCCGACAAAGAATTAATTGAAGAAAAATTTAATCTTGTCAAAACTAAAGAAATTGACAAGGGATTATGCGACATGGTTAATGTCGAGGCAAGGAAGGATAATAGTCTGGGTATTATCCTCAGGACAATGTATCTAATAGCAACTTCCAGAATGGAAGTTACTGGAATTTTTCCTGTTCCAGGTATCATTCCTGGATCAGTGTGACTATGATCAACTTCCAGTGGGGAAGTTGATGCAATAGTAACTTTCAGTGGGGAAGTTACGTGTCTTTCAATTTCCTGAAAGGAAATTGAATATCTATCAACTTCCAGTGGGGAAGTTGATGCAATAGTAACTTCCAGTGGGGAAGTTACTTGTCGTTCATCTTCCTGAAAGGAAGATGAATGACTTTCACTGTCAATTTCCTGGAAGGAAATTGACTGTATATCAACTTCCAGTGGAGAAGTTGATTCTATCGTAACTTCCAGTGGGTAAGTTACGTCTATGTCAACTTCCAGTGGGGAAGTTGACTCTTTCGTAACTTTCATTGTGGAAGTTACGGCACTGTCAATTTCTTGGAAGGAAATTGATTGTCTATCATCTTCCAGGGGGGAAGATGATTCAATAGTAGCTTCCAATAAGGAAGTTACTTGTCGTTCATCTTCCTGAAAGGAAGATGAATGACTCTGATCAACTTCCTGAAGGGAAGTTGATTGAATCGTAACTTCCATCATGGAAGTTACAGTACTATCAATTTCCATAAGGGAAATTGACTGTACATCATCTTCCAGCGCGGAAGATGATTCAATAGTAACTTCTAGTGGGGAAGTTACTTGTCGTTCATCTTCCTAAAAGAAAGATGAATGACTCTCACTGTCAATTTCCTTTCCAAGAAATTGACTGTATATCAACTTCTAGTGGGGAAGTTGATTCTATCGTAACTTCCAGTGGGGAAGTTACGTCTATGTCAACTTCCAGTGGGGAAGTTGACTCTTTCGTAACTTCCATCGTGGAAGTAACTTCCATCGTGGAAGTAACTTCCATCGTGGAAGTTACGGCACTGTCAATTTCCTGGAAGGAAATTGACTGTCTATCATCTTCCAGTGGGGAAGATGATTTAATAGTAACTTCCAGTGGGGAAGTTACTTGTCGTTCATCTTCCTAAAAGGAAGATGAATGACTCTGATCAACTTCCTGAAGGGAAGTTGATTGAATCGTAACTTCCATCGTGGAAGTTACGGTGCTGTCAATTTCCAGAAGGGAAATTGACTGTACATCATCTTCCAGTGGGGAAGATGATTCATTAGTAACTTTCAGTGGGGAAGTTACTTGTCGTTCATCTTCCTAAAAGGAAGATGAATGACTCTCACTGTCAATTTCCCGGAAGGTCCAGGAAATTGACTATATATCAACTTCCAGTGGGGAAGTTGATTCTATCGTAACTTCCAGTGGGGAAGTTACGTCTATGTCAACTTCCAGTGGGGAAGTTGACTCTTTCGTAACTTCCATCGTAGAAGTTACGGCACTGTCAATTTCTTGGAAGGAAATTGACTGTCTATCATCTTCCAGGGGGGAAGATGATTCAATAGTAGCTTCCAATAAGGAAGTTACTTGTCGTTCATCTTCCTGAAAGGAAGATGAATGACTCTGATCAACTTCCTGAAGGGAAGTTGATTGAATCGTAACTTCTATCATGGAAGTTACAATACTATCAATTTCCAGAAGGGAAATTGACTGTACATCATCTTCCAGCGCGGAAGATGATTCAATAGTAACTTCTAGTGGGGAAGTTACTTGTCGTTCATCTTCCTAAAAGAAAGATGAATGACTCTCACTGTCAATTTCCTTTCCAGGAAATTGACTGTATATCAACTTCCAGTGGGGAAGTTGATTCTATCGTAACTTCCAGTGGAAAAGTTACGTCTATGTCAACTTCCAGTGGGGAAGTTGACTCTTTCGTAACTTCCATCGTGGAAGTTACGGCACTGTCAATTTCCTGGAAGGAAATTGACTGTCTATCATCTTCCAGTGGGGAAGATGATTCAATAGTAACTTCCAGTGGGGAAGTTACTTGTCGTTCATCTTCCTGAAAGGAAGATGAATGACTCTGATCAACTTCCTGAAGGGAAGTTGATTGAATCGTAACTTCCATCGTGGAAGTTACGGTGCTGTCAATTTCCAGAAAGGAAATTGACTGTACATTATCTTCCAGTGGGGAAGATGATTCATTAGTAACTTTCAGTGGGGAAGTTACTTGTCGTTCATCTTCCTAAAAGGAAGATGAATGACTCTCACTGTCAATTTCCTGGAAGGTCCAGGAAATTGACTATATATCAACTTCCAGTGGGGAAGTTGATTCTATCGTAACTTCCAGTGGGGAAGTTACGTCTATGACAACTTCCAGTGGGGAAGTTGACTCTTTCGTAACTTCCAGGAAGTTACGGCACTGTCAATTTCCTGTATCATCTTCAAGTGGGGAAGATGATTCAATAGTAACTTCCAGTGGGGAAGTTACTTGTCGTTCATCTTCCTGAAAGAAAGATGAATGACTCTGATCAACTTCCTGAAGGGAAGTTGATTGAATCGTAACTTCCATCGTGGAAGTTACATTACTGTCAATTTCCAGAAGGGAAATTGACTGTACATCATCTTCCAGTGGGGAAGATGATTCAATAGTAACTTCCAGTGAGGAAGTTACTTGTCGTTCATCTTCCTGAAAGGAAGATGAATGACTCTCACTGTCAATTTCCTCAGGAAGGAAATTGACTGTATATCAACTTCCAGTGGAGAAGTTGATTCTATCGTAACTTCCAGTGGAGAAGTTACGTCTATGTCAACTTCCAATGGGAAAGTTGACTCTTTCGTAACTTCGATCGTGGAAGTTACGACACTGTCAATTTCTAGAAAGGAAATTGACTGTCTATCATCTTCTAGTGTGGAAGATGATTCAATAGTAACTTCCAGTGGGGAAGTTACTTGTCGTTCATCTTCCTGAAAGGAAGATGAATGACTCTGATCAACTTCCTGAAGGGAAGTTGATTGAATCGTAACTTCCATCGTGGAAGTTACAGTACTGTCAATTTCCAGAAGGGAAATTGACTGTACATCATCTTCTAGTGGGGAAGATTCAATAGTAACTTCCAGTGGGGAAGTTACTTGTCGTTCATCTTCCTGAAAGGAAGATGAATGACTCTCACTGTCAATTTTCTGGAAGGAAATTGACTTTATATCAACTTCCAGTGGGGAAGTTGATTCTATTGTAACTTCCAGTGGGGAAGTTACGTCTATGTCAACTTCCAGTGGGGAAGATGATTCTATCGTAACTTCCAGTGGGAAAGTTACGTCTATGTCAACTTCCAGTGGGGAAGATGATTCTATTTCCAGTGGGGAAGTTACGTCTATGTCAACTTCCAGTGGGGAAGTTGACTCTTTCGTAACTTCCATCGTGGAAGTTACGGCACTGTCAATTTCTTGGAAGGAAATTAATCGTTTATCATCTTCCAGTGGGGAAGATGATTCAATAGTAACTTTTAGTGGAGAAGTTACTTGTCGTTCATCTTCCTGAAAGGAAGATGAATGACTCTAATCAACTTCCTGAAGGGAAGTTGATTGAATCGTAACTTCCATCGTGGAAGTTACAGTACTGTCAATTTCCAAAAGGGAAATTGACTGTTTATCAACTTCCAATGGGGAAGTTGATGCACAAACACTGGGCTTTTTAGGGTTTGGGCATATCTCAGCCAAATGACCCCTTTCGCCACAGTTAAAACATTTAAAAGATTTTTTATGCAAAAATCTTTTATGCAAAGGTTTTCTAAAAATTTCTTCACGGGGTTTTAAGAATTTCTTTTTACCGTGAGATTTTTTGAAAATTTTTAAATGTTTTTTCAATTTAACAGAATCACTCTTAAGGGAATGGTCTGTAGAAACTGAAATAAAATCAAATTTAAAATCCTTTCTACTTTTATCAAGGATATTAGTAGAAGGTTTTGACTTTTGTTTTTCTAGCTGGATCTCTGCTAGTATTTGATCAATTTTATCAAGAGTACTGACAGCATCTGATTTCTGTCTGTTTTCTGGAAAAACAATCAAAGGTTTTTTAAAATGTTTGGGAAAAGTTTCTAAAGGGTTTTTTAGAAATGGATTTTTCACAAACAGATTTTTCAACAACAGGTTTTTCGATTACCGAAAGACTTGTTGAAGCTTTTAAAATATTTAAAAAATTTTCTTTAAAACCAGAATGACTGTTTTTAAAGTCATAATGTTTTTCAAGAAAATCAAAGAAAAGAATATGCTTTTTTCGAGCATACATAAATTCTTTCCATTTGCGTCTAACCCTTTGTTTTTTAGGTAGACTAAAATCTCGAGTATAAGCTTTTCGCTTAGGCCGGTTTTCAATGCTGTTGAAATCTTCAGCCAGTGAAAACATATCAGGCTCAAAGGGTTTTCTACAACCTTTGAAGGCTGTAAAGTATTCCTATTTGAAACTTTTAGAGTTTCAGGAGACTCTATAGACATATTGACACTGTGCCTTGTCAGAGGCTTGATATCAATTGGCATAAAAGCAATAAATGAAGAAGGAAAATAAACTGTATCAACATCGCATTGGTACAGGCTGTCAACTATATCAATATCATATTGATATAAACAATCAGACTCTTCCAAGTCTGGCATATGATTCTGGAAATCAAAATCATTTCCATCATCTTCTTCCTCATACTCAATTGTATCAGGTGGTTCGCCTGATCCAAAACTAAAAAATGAACTGGATCTATACATCATGTTCACCTTGATCACGACTAAAGACACTTGGGTACTTTCTAACCCTAGGTCTTTAACTCTATCCTATTTGTACGGGCGACACACGCCAAGGACGACACACGTCCATTCCGACTTACGATCCTTTCCACAACCTCTCATGCCCCTTTCAACGACACTCCCTGGCCTAACACGGGGACTTACAACCTGGCTATAGCACTCGACTGCGGATAGGGGGTGTACAAATAAAATAAAATCAAAAACTCAGAAATAGGGATACAAAGTATCTTTAGCAATAATCAAGATAAAAAGGAAACAGAGATAAAGGTCAATAGTTAGCAACAGAACCGGAAAATGACTCTGATACCATAAAAGAGCGGAATGAGAAGATAAAAAGAAAAGAAGCAGAAGATCAAAGAAGATGGAGATGGAGATGCAGAATGCAGCAGTTAAAAGGCAGCTAAGCTGACCAATGCATGCAATGAATGAGATGGGGGAATAATAGCGGCTAGGCCGGGTAAGGGGACGGCGATTGCTATACTAGGGATCGGCCCTGATTCCGTTCAGTAGGCGGCTATGCCGACCATATGTATGCAATGCATAAACATAAATAATGAAGATAGAGTTTGAATAAAAACATTTTTCATTATATTCACAAAATTATAATCTTCACAAGATTCTGGCTTGAGGGGAGCAATTCTTACAAGTTCTCTTAATCGTAAAAAGTTGGGTGAATAAGCTCTCTGCTTCCCATACAGATATTTGCCAGAAAAACTGTTTTCCTGAAATAGTTTTTCTTTTCTTTCATCGTACTGGAATCGGAACAACCACAATCCGATTACACAAATTTCTGATATTGCCTCACGATGAGACAGTATATTCTTTAATTCAATGTAATTTTATAATTATATTGACTCCTCTTTGTTCACAATTTTCTTGGTTTCTTATTCCAACCAAGAATCCTTTATGTTTTGTTCTTGTGTTTTATAACAAAAACCTTATTTCACTTCCATCGCGCATAAAAAGATATAATAAAAAATATAATAAAAAATATAAAAATATAATAATAAAAAAATGAAGATGAATTGTAGGGAAATTTGGCTCTCATCTGAACGGAGTTGCCGGAGGCGGCAGTGGGCGACACTGCTGGTACTATCAGGACCAGCGAGCTCCGGCAATGGACCCTTTTCAGGTTTAAGGCTACAGGGGTTTCATCGATGGTCGTCGTGGGTCACCGTCACAGGGGTGGACTTGTCGGATCCCGCTGGTCTCGATGGTACCGGCGGTGTCGCCCACCGCCACCCCCGATAGCGAGTTGCTTTTAATGGGGGGACCCCCAACTTTTTCCTTTTTATATATGCATCTACTCATTATCATAAAATAGATTTTTAAATAAACAAATAAGTAACATTTCAACGATACGAAAAATCGATGCAATTATGTCTATTGCAACGATTAGTGTGCGACGTAATAAGTGCAAATAAGTTGCAGATATCTGTACTGACTACCCACTAAATCATTGGGATTAACTTTTACGGCAGACACTATAGCTTTTACGGCAATTTGTGGATGTTGGAAATAAAATCAAATGCAATGAAAATCACGCTCGTTGAAAAAGGTAAAGCACATTAGCAGCAATTTATTATCTAATTGCGATGACAATAACTCTTTGAAGATACTTAATTTCGACGATAATATTGTTGACTTATTGCTCCTTTTACAATCCCACATCGATGAGATTTGTAAATTGGAGCAAGCCTATTAGTTATAAAAGGAGGCCTAGCCTCCTTAGTTAAAATACACCAGTCAGAAACTTATCTAGTAACTTTTGACTTTAGTAAAATTCCTCTGTTGTCCTTTTTGTATGTAAAAGGAAAAGAAGTGAAAGTTAGAGTTTTACTAGTGGGAGAAGTTTTTGTGGGTGTCGTTGGGGTGAGGAGAAAAATTGTGTGATTGTAACAATTTTTTACATAGTGTATTTTCTTCTTTGAGTCTGGTGGTTTTTCTCCTATTTTTGGAGTTTTCCACGTAAATTCTTGTGTTGTGTTTATTTTTTTATTTTTTTTATTATTCTGTCAAAAGTAGATCCTGGTGGGGGGAATTTGGAAGCCCAGATTCCCAACAAGTAGTATCAGAGCCACTAGGTTCTTTTTTGTAGGATGGACCTTTGGCGTGATAGTGTGAATACGTACGGTCTAAGGAGGTTCAGTTTAGGAGATTGGAAATTTTAAGTGTGTCCGTTGTGACCCTCCAATCTTTCTTGGGAACCTTGAAATTCCGTCTAGGAAAGATTAGTCTTTCCTGGGAACTTACTTAGTGGGTACTATTCATTTCTACGGTAAAATTCATCGAAGTTATGTCAGGAGGTAGAGTTTCAAATCCTATCAGATTTGATGTGGAGATATTTGATGGGAAGATCAATTTTGGCTTGTGGCAAGTGCAAGTCAAGGATATCTTGATTCAATCAGGATTATACAAGGCGTTGAAAGGTAGACCAGTCCCTGAAGTCAGTAGCAGTCCAAGCACTATTGGTGAAACAAAGAGCAGATCTGAAATGAGCGATGAAAATTGGGAGCATTTAGATTTGAGAGCGGCAAGTGCAATTTGTCTGTGCCTAGCCAAGAATGTTCTTGCAAATGTGCATGGAATATTCATAGCAAAAGGACTCTGGGAAAAACTCGAACAGTTGTATCAGACGAAGGGTGTCTCGAATCGAGTGTACCTGAAGTAGCAATTTCATACACTGCGGATGAGTGGAGGTACGACCATTTCAGATCATTTAAGTGTTCTCAATGGCATTGTCTCTGAGCTGGAATCTATTGGAGTTAAAATTGATAATGAGGATCAAGCCTTGAGGCTGATCTGGTCTCTTCCATGTTCCTATGAGCATATGAAGCCTATTTTGATACATGGGAAGGAAAAAATAATTTTTTCAGAGATTACCAGTAAACTTTTTTCTGAAGAAAGAAGGCTAAGTGGTGGAAGTGATGGTTCACCTGAGAACTTAGTAATGGTGACAACTAGTGATTGGAAAAGGAAGAACTCTATGAAAAAGAAAGTAGTCTGCTGGGTGTGTGAATAACCTGGGTACGTCAGAAGAAATTGTCCAAGAGGTGGAGCAGGTTCAGCAAGAGGCTCCAAGTCAGTAAATGGAGATACTGACAATGAAACTAATATCGTGTCTCTCTTTACAGAAGATGATGTCTGTTAAAAGGAGACATGTACATCCTCATGACATGTCACTAATCCCAAAGTTGTCATGATAGAGGATGTGTTAATATTAATTGTTCCACAAGTTTACACACGGGCATTGGTTTGGCATTGATGCAGGGTGTGTGGTGGAAATTCATGTCGATGGCTGATGAATTTTCAGGAAAGTCAAACGTGGGAATTGCACCATAATTTTTCAGCAATGTTATTTTCGACATGGGCCGAAATGAAATGTTTGGAATTGGTTTATTTTGAGTGGTTATGCTTTTATGGTGGAGCATGATAGCGAAAGTTATGAAAATCTTCATTGCGGTGGAGCGTGGCTGTGGGATCAGTCAAAATCGCAAGGTGGAGATTGTTGACTTATTGCTCATTTCACAATCCCACATCGATGGGATTTGTAAATTGGGGCAAGCTCATTAGTTATAAAAGGAGGCCTAGCCTCCTTAGTTAAAATACACCAGTCAGAAACTTATCTAGTAACTTTTGACTTTAGTAAAATTTCTCTGTTGTCCTTTTTGTATGTAAAAGGAAAAGAGGTGAAAGTTAGAGTTTTACTAGTGAGAGAAGTTTTTGTAGGTGTTGTTGGAGTGAGGAGAAAAATTGTGTGATTGTAACAATTTTTCACATAGTGTATTTTCTTCTCTGAGTCTGGTAGTTTTTCTCCTATTTTTTGAGTTTTCTACGTAAATTCTTGTGTTGTATTTATTTTTCTATTTTTCTTATTATTCTGTCAAAAGTAGATCGTGGTGGAGAAAATTTGAAATCTTAAATTCCCAACAAATATTATATGGTTGGAACGAAGAAGACATTTCCGGTGACATTTTGAGACGATTGTATCAATTGATTTTATAGTTTTCAGATTTGTACGTAGTAATCCCGGCCATATTGATCATCATCTGAAGCCAGCTAGTCTAAACACTACTGCAGTACATGATCATCGTACGTCCGGAGTTCATGGCCATGACAATATTAAAGATATACTTGGCGTTGGGGCTGCACCCAGTGCCCATCCTTAGTCGTCGTCATTCCCTTGTTTTCATCCTGCCTCCAGTAAGGCGGGACCAAATATTTATCTCTCAGGAAATCAGAGCTTTTGTTCACCAATGCAATATCTCTTCCACTCGCTAGCTTAAATTTATGGTCTTTTCCATGATATCTACATCGCATTATAAACCAAATTAATGACATTAACCCTACAAGAATAATCATGCCATGCATGCATGCGCACACGTACGATGAAAAAGATATGTATCTTAGACAAAATATTTTAATATTATATAAAACAAAAAATTTATAAATTGATATGACTTAATGTAATAAGTAAAATTATAAAATTATTATTTTGTAAAATAGATTTATCAGATCTTTTAAAATTATATCTGTTTATAAATTTATTTTATTATAATTTATTTGTATATATAGTAGTAATCATATCATAGGCTTAGATTTGAGATATTTAGTGTTTATCATACAGAAAAGAGGAACAAATTATTGAGATTCAAATTTACCCATCAAGTTCCTTAAAAAAAAAAATGAAAAGTTTACCCATCAAGCAAATGCAGGAGAGCCTCCAAATTATGTGCACGAGCCGGATCATCATGAACAGCCCGCTTCAAGAACGGCGAGTTCCGGTGGTCCAATGCAAGCTCAACCCCAACGTGAGAGTAACTCCACGGCAACCACTTTGCAAACTTCATCATCGTCGGCGGCGACCGCTCGTTAAAAAATAACCCCGGCACCTTCGGCACCACGTCGTGGACATTCACCACCCTCAACACCTTCAAACCCAAAGTCGACTCCAACCTCTCCCTGAACGCCACATTTCCTACTCTAGGACCCGCAAACGAGAACACGCACACCGGCACGGCCGGCCTGTCTGCCGGTAACTCTTTCAAGCTCGTTTCGACAATATCGTACGCGCTTAGAAAGGCCAACGCAGCCCCAAGACTATGCCCCGTAATGGTAATGCTTACTTCTTCGTCTGCGTACATTTTGAGTAACCTTTTGACCTCGGAAAGGACCTGCTCTCTGGCTGAAAGCCTGCAATATTTGCAGTCCTCTTCCTTGTCTGTATAGAGGTCTAAAAACCCGGTTTGGACTTTCACAGTTGGAGACGGGCATGGGATTTTCGAAGAAATTGGCACGAGGAAATCCTTGATGTCCTCCATCCACTCTAGCCGTGTCACTGTGCCTCTCCATGCGATAGTTATGTCACGGCGGCCCAAGCGTCGGGAAGTTTCGTCGTTTGAAACAGCGATATATCCGATCCAATTGCCGTTCTTGCTCCACACTTTAGGGGAAGATGAATTCCTGAAAAATTTTGGAAGATTGATTTTTGAGGTCGCAAACAGATTGCGAGAGACATCGTAACCGAGATGTGAAATTTTTAAGGAGTCAAAAAATTCACTCGGCGTGTATTTACAGGTGCCGCAGTACTTGGAAAATGTGTTATAATCGAAGGCGTCGTAACATGCTTGTGCCATTTCGCCGTACCGGATCAGCTCCGATCGAAGAAGCCGATCCATGGGATCGAGTAGGTCAACCCAGTCGTTTTGGCCGTGGATTTCATGCCAGAAATCGGCTATTTGGCACTCATGATGATCTGCCGGTAATTGCATGGTGATATCATGCTCTTTATCATCTTGTTGATCTACTTGCACGGTGAGGTTGGTTGGTAAGGATGAGTAGTCGCTTGTTTTGGGGACTACGACGTTGGATTGTGTTGGTGTACGTGTTTTCGTGTAAAAGTATGAAACTCCAAGATTGGAGCTTTGCCTTGGAAATGGTAATGGAACATGAGTTATGGATTGGAGGCGGAGTATCTTGATGGCCGACATTTAGAAACTTTTGGTCCGTGAAATTGTTATATATCAAGAACTAGTAGAGGTGATGCTTGAATAATTAATTCTCTTTTGTAGATGGAGATATTTATAAACGTCTGGTCCGGAAAGATCATCATCATGTACATGTTACGTACTTTCTCACATTCTAGTTCACACATTAATTCAATATCTGAACGTTATTTTAATTTTGTCCAACCGTTGAATTTTCGAATTACCTGGAAAAAGTGAATGCAGGAAATTTTCGAATCATCATGCATGGCAGCCACGCAGATTGCAATATTATTGTCTTGGTCTTGATTATACTGCATAAAAGCGACTGATATCAGAGACCAAATCCAATGATCAGATCATCGTGTCCAGGGGCAGAATCAAAATTTTATATTTGGGAGCGATCGATAAAGTGTACGGTACATGTAAATTTTAGAAGGATCTTCATCAATAATAGAAATATTATACTCTGTTGTTATCGAGCTCTCTAAACATATATTAGTTTTCGAATTGTCTACGCCTTTTAAAAAAAAATCAATTATTCTTAAGTATTTGCTCATATTTTTCTATAATTTAAGAAAAATTTATAAATTAAGAATAAATTTGAGAACTTTCTAATAGGTAATAATGTAACGCTATTAAATTTTTAATAAAGTATATCTCACAATCATACAAATTAGAGTAAAATTAAATAAGTGCGTATAATCAATTAATTTTACAATCACATAAATTTATAATCAATTTTTTTACTAGGATTAGACTGTTAGAATAACTGTGAGATTACATGAGTTAAAATTTGGATTTAAATGAAGATAAAAGTTAAAATATAAATAGATGTATATGAAGATTTAGATAAATAATTTTAATAAAAATTTGAGGGGGGCAATTTTTTTTTAAAAAAAAAATAGGAGAGAATTTTAATCATATATATATATTATATATATTTATATTAGAGTAAGTTTTTGAAAAAGTTCGGGGAAATGAGGACGTACGGACTAGTCTTGAGTCAAATTTCAAAGCTGTACATCAAACATGACAATATCACGAAGGAAGTTTCATGGTAATTACTAATATATGATCACGGCCTTTTATCGATATTGCAGAGCCAAGTCAAAGTATTCATGTGGTTTTAGCCATTAAGTATTTTTAGATCGCATGATAATAACCAAATCGACATTTATCATGATTAATGAAAAGTACATAACAAATTGGGTGCAATATTGTGAGCAGCTAGCCAGAGGCGGAACTACCTTTGTGGTAGGGGGGCTAGACCACGCCCCCCGCCGCCACCCCCACTTCCCCAACAAAAACCCACGAAAGAATTTTCAAGATATTTATTGACTATATAAATATATATAATTTATATATATAATTAAAACTGCCCCCAGATTAAATAAATAAATAAAATTAATACCCCCCAAAATTTTTATTAAAATTATCCCCTTAAATCCCAATATTATCTAATTCCATTCTAATTTTTAATTTCAATAACAGTACCCAAATCTTCAACTTATCTAATCTCACAATCACTCTAATTCTAATTGAAAATTTTGCTATTGCAGCCTACTATACTAGAAATGAGATCTTGTAATGGTCTCTAGTGAATTACAAAAAATTCTAAAAAAATCATCTTATAAGATCATAATTTATATATATGTATATTTTATATACAATTTTATAACGGATTATTATTATTTTTATATAATCATACAAAAAACACATATTATTTATATTCACACATATTACATACTTTGTTGATTGCCCCCAAATACTAAATCCTGAATCTATTAGAATATTTTGAAGTTATTAGTTAATTAATATAACTAATTTTATTACTGGACGAGTTCGTACGTACGTTCGTGCTAATCATCTATCTATCCTAATTCAAACGATCTAATTTGATTTGTATATCAATTAACCTGTCCGTAGTTTTCATGCAGCTAATCCAATTAAGTTTAATTTGTTTGTATTTTATGTGGGCATGCATGCATGCAAGCCCCTTATGATTGACCGATGGTTGTTTTCTGTGTGGAATGTTGACTACACTCCTCTATTCTAAAGGCTAGGGTGTGGAATGCTGACTATAGAAAGGAAAAAGTTGTAGGGAACCAAGATAATAATTTTTGCGTGGCATTACGTCTTACGTCTCTCGTCCCCCCTTCCACGAAATTGACCCATTCCATCTTTCACCATCGAAATCGACCCACGAAAGCCCCACCTTCCTTAGATGTTTGATAGCACTATGTTTGGCTGTCGAGAAAGCTTACGAAAAAACGAAAATTAGTTCCAAGTTTCAACAGCTATAAGATTTCCAATTTCTAGAAACTCAAAAAAAAAAGTGAGCTAGATTTCAATGCTTTTGTGCAGATATTGTAAGCCTTGGACAACTTTCATAGCTATGTTCATCCTTTTATCCCAGTTAATGGGTTTGTGTGTTATGTAGGCAACGAAAAGAAATGGATAATCATTTTTGTGCTTAATTTATACATGGAATTGGCAATGGGCTACACAAATTTGTTCTACAGATTCAAATAAGGGACTAGCTTCACAAATCTTTGTGTGCAATGTTCAAGGGAGAAACCAGACGAAGACTTGAGTTTCGAGGGACGGACGAATTCGAGAGTATTGGTACCTTCGTGTCTCTCTCTCTCTTTCTTTATTACATAATGAATATTCTCCGGCTACAAGTCGTTCAACCCAAGCTACAAGTCGTCTAACTCCAGCTGCAGCTACATTTGGTGCTCCATCAAATGATAAGTCTGGAAAGGATTAATTGTATATAGTGTTTTTATTATTTTTATCTTTTATTTTTCATTCTAGAAGCTTTCCGTTTGTAACAGAATGTGATTAGTTTGTTAGGCATAAGTGTATATGTTGAGCCCTTTACTGTACCTATAGTCACACGAATACAAGCAAAGAAATAAAGATTTTATTCATTTCTCCTTCACCTCCTTCGTGTAAAAGCTCTCTGCCATTTCTCCTACTCTAAACCTAACATGGTATCGAGAGCCAAGAGAGCACCTTCCATGGAGGATTCCCTCAGTTCAGACGATTCTTCTTTCCCTCCCACCCAACCCTCAGTTCATTCCGGCCATCCCCCACCCAATAGCCACACCGTAAACCTAACCAAATACCTCAACCTTACAGACCCAAGCAACCCTTTTCGCCTAGACATCGGCAACAACCCTGCCGTGCTTTTAGTCACAGATTTCCTTATTAGCGACAACTATTCCACTTGGACGCGAGCGATGTGCAGAGCTCTTCGTGCCAAAAACAAGTTGGGCTTCATCTCTGGCTCGATCCCTAAACCCGCTGACCTAGATGACCTTCTCTTCGATCTATGGGAACGCTGCAACGATATGGTGATCTCTTGGCTACAAAATTCCATCAGCCCTTCAATCAAAGCTAGCGTGGACTTCGTTGATGACGCCCGTGAGATTTGGCTCGATCTTGAGGATCGATTTTCTCATCAAAATGGACCCCGAGTTTATCAGCTCAAGAAGTCTTTGGCTAGCCTCCTTCAAGAATTCGACACTGTAAGTGTTTATTACGGCAAGCTAAAAACTCTATGGGATGAGTTGTTGATTTATGATCCAATTCCTGTTTACACATGTGGTTCCATGAAAACACTTACTGATCGTTACCAACGTGATTCTGTTTTACAATTTTTGATGGGGTTGAATGACACATATTCTCCTGTTAGAGACCAGATTATGCTTCTCAATCCATTACCCCCATTAACCAAAGTATTTTCTCTCATCCAACAACAAGAACGCCACTACCAAATGGCCTCTGTTTCTCCCTTCCTTGATTCCATGGCTTTTGCCATCAGACAACCCCATCCCACTCCCACCAAATTCCCTCCTCAATCCAAATCCAAGCGAGACAAAGCTTACTGTACCCATTGTAAGATCTCTGGTCATACGTTTGAGACCTGTTTCAAAGCTGGTAATGCTGAATCACCTATTTGTTTTCACTGTAATATGTCTGGACATACGATGGAGAAATGCTACAAACTTCATGGCTATCCACCTGGCCATAAATTGTTCAATAAATCCCAAGGTTCCTCTGCTCTTGCTGCTCAATCCGCTGCTGATCCAGAGGCTGACAGTGATGCTCAAGTAGGTCTTACCAAGGCTCAATATTAGCACCTCATGGCTTTACTCCAACCTCGGGAGCTTTCCCCTGCTGTTCAGCCTTCTGCTAATCAAGTTCAATCCAATTTTCTACCAACTTCGACCCCTCACATTTCTGGTATATCTCTTTGCTTATCCACCAACACACATTCCACTTTTCAATCTCAACATACTCCTCGGATTATTGATACAGGTGCAACAGACCACATGGTTTGTTGCCCCTCCTTGTTAACCACTGTCACAGCCACCATTTCTCACTCAGTCCGATTACCAAATGGGACAAATGTTCCTGTCACACACAAATGAACAGTTCAGTTAACCAACACCATTCTCCTTACTCATGTTTTATGTGTTCCATCCTTTAAATTCAATTTGATTTCTGCCAAAAAATTGGCAGCCACACTCACCTGTTGTCTAGTATTTTTCTCTGATTTTTGCCTAATACAAGACCTTCTCTCATGGACAACGATTGTGAATGGTGAAGTGAGGAATGGACTTTATTACTTGCTTAATACTGCTGTCTCTCCTTCTACTCTGGTCACCACCCTTCAACCATTAATCAAGAAATTCATTTCAGCTTCTGTTATTAGTTCTCATAATGTTACTGACCTATGGGATTGTCGCCTAGGTCATCTTTCATTTCCAATTTTACATATGATAACAGATCCTATTGTACACGACCATATTTCTGCCATTAATACAAAACCATGTTATGTTTGTCCATTAGCAAAATTTCATAGACTTTCATTTTCTCACAGCACACATAAAACAACCAAATCCTTTGAAATGGTGCACTGTGATTTCTGGGGACCAAGTTCAGTCCCTGCCTATGATGGTTCCCTTTACTTTCTCACCATAGTTGATAACTTCACTTGAAGTACATGGATCTATCTCCTTCACAACAAAGCAGAAACCAGAAAAAATATTGAATCATTTGCCAACATGATTGAGACTCAATTTGATCTCAAAATTAAAATTCTAAGAAGTGACAATGGCAAAGAATTTCAAATGACAGAATTCTTGAACACAAAATGTATCATTCATCACACTAGTTGTGTTGCCACACCCCAACAAAATGAGATTGTGGAAAGAAAACATCAACACATACTCAATGTTGCTAGAGCCGTAAAATTCCAAGCCAACATTCCTCTTGAATTTTGGAACGACTGTGTGCTAACAGCCACATACCTCATTAATAGAACCCCAAGTCCTTTACTTAACAATAAAACTCATTTTGAAATTTTATTTAATCATCCACCCTCTTACTCTCACTTGAGAGTTTTTGGTTCTCTTTGCTTTGCTTCCACCCTACATCAAGGTAGGAAGAAATTTGATCCTAGAGGTCGCATGTGCATCTTTCTCGGGTACCCTTTTGGCACTAAAGGCTACAAACTTCTTGACTTTGAGTCCCGAACAACATTCATCTCTCAAGATGTGCTCTTCCATGAGACCATTTTTCCATTCCACACTATAAATACACATACCTCCACTACCTCCCCTAACCCCACCTTTGTTTTTACACAACCCCTATCCGATACACTTGACTTTCCCCTTCACTATTCCACTTCACCACCTTCACAACCTCACCATACAGCCACCCCTTCACCATCACCTCTTCCCCCCACCTCAACCACACATAACCATTCTTCCTCCACATCTTCTCCCATGTCTTCCCACACTTCTTCCACCCTACCACCCCCCCTCCACGAAAGTCTACTAGATTGAGGAGAGCACCACAGTATTTGCAAGAGTTTCACTGCAGCTAGACCTCACTCTCAGCTTCCTCTCTGTTGCTGTCTACTCACATACCTGGTAATCACTGTTCACTTGCTAATTTTTTATCTTACCAGAAATTTTATTTTGCTTTTACTACCTTTTCCATATCCATTTCTACTATTTCTGATCCCCTCACTTACAAACAAGCTATAAAACATCCTGGTTGGTGTCAAGCCATGGAAGCTAAGTTGTTAACTTTAGAACAAAACCATACTTGGATCATCACTGACTTACCTCTCGGAAAAGAGCCTATTGACTGTAAATATGTCTACAAGACCAAATTTAATGTTGATGGGTCTATTGAACGCTTGAAGGCAAGACTTGTAGCGAAATGCTTTACACAACAAGAAGGCATAGACTATACCGAGACTTTTTCTCCAGTAGCTAAGCTTGTCACTGTGAGAGTATTACTGTCCATTGCTGCTATCCATGGCTGGTCCCTTTTTCAGTTTGATGTCAACAACGCATTTCTCCATGGAGATTTGAATGAGGAAATTTATATGCGTAAACCACCCGGTTACACCAAAGGGGGACCCCACCAAGTTTGTAAACTCCTCAAGAGTCTCTATGGCCTTAAACAAGCACCACGGCAATAGTACTCTAAATTCTCCTCTTCACTCATTGCCTTTGGTTTTCATCAATTTAAAGCTGATTATAGTTTATTTACTAAATTAGATGGCACCTCTTTCATTGCCCTTCTAGTTTACGTAGATGATATTATTGTTGCTGGAAATTGTGCTTCTTCTATTGCATCTCTTAAATGTTTCCTTAACACTCAATTTAAGATCAAAGACCTTGGTTGTTTGCGCTACTTTCTTGGCTTGGAAGTTGCCAGATCATCCAAAGGGATTCACTTATGCCAAAGAAAGTATGCTTTGGACATCTTGGCAGACTCTGGTACCCTTGGCAGCAAGCCCATTCAGCTGCCCCTTGAGCAGAATTTCAAACTCAGCAAGACTACTGGAGTTCTTCTTTCAGACCCGAGCACCTATAGACGACTTATAGGTCGTTTGCTGTACCTTACAATCACTAGGCCAGATATATCATATGCTGTCCAGCTCCTCAGTCAGTTTATGGAGCATCCCACCACCTCACACTTAGCCACAGCCCATAAGGTACTTCGATAATTAAAGCTGCCCCTGGCCAAGGCATATTACTCTCCTTGTCTTCCAAGCTTCAAATCAAAGCCTTCTGTGACTCAGATTGGGCATCATGTCTTGACACGCGTCGAAGTGTCACCGGGTATTGTGTGTTCCTTGGAGATTCTCTAGTTTCTTGGAAATCCAAGAAACAATCCGTTGTTTCCCGTTCCTCAGCTAAAGCTGAATATCGCTCTATGGCCACTACATGTTCTGAAATTACTTGGCTTCGTTATTTGCTCACTGATCTTCAAGTTCCTCATCCACAAGCTACATTACTTTACTGTGACAACCAAGCATCTCTCCATATGGCTGCCAATCCAGTTTTTCAAGAAAGAACGAAGCATATTGAGTTGGATTGCCACCTAATTCGAGACAAGATTTAAGAAGGAAGCATCACTACTGCTCACATTGCATCAAACAGTCAGCTAGCTGATATATTTACCAAAGCTTTACCCTCGTATCTCCTTCGACAACACTTATTCAAGATGGGAATAGTGAATCTCTATTTTCCATCTTATAGGGAGCTATTACATAATGAATATTCTCCAGCTACAAGTCGTTCAACCCAAGCTACAAGTCGTCTAATTCCAGCTGTAGCTACATCTCGTGCTCCATCAAATGATAAGTCTGGAAAGGGTTAATTGTATATAGTGTTTTTATTATTTTTATCTTGTTTTTCATTCTAGAAGCTTTTCCTTTATAACAGAATGTAGTTAGTTTGTTAGGCATAAGTGTATATATTGAGCCTTTTACTGTACCTATAGTCACACGAATACAAGCAGAGAAATAAAGATTTTATTCATTTCTCCTTCACCTCCTTCGTATAAAAGCTCTCTACCCTTTCTCATATTCTAAACTTAACATTCTCTAGCACTATTTTTTTTCTTCTTATTATTGTTACAATAAATCGTTTCCTCCTTCTTCTGTTTTTATTTCTCTTCTTTCTTCAAAAATAAAAATAATAATAATCGAATTTTCACGTCAGCCGCAAGGCCACGACGGGATCCTTCCTGGGGGTCTAGCGTTACTCCTATTGAAATAGGTTACTCATTTGCCCATGAGCCTTCATCTAAGCTCTCTTCTAATTCCTTCTTCTTTTACTTGGTCTTGAATTAAGATTCTGGCTTTGACATCAAGGGCGACACAATCGTTTCCAGCCACTAATTCTTCCACTCTTGCAAGTACACGTAGCGCCCTCTGTTGGAGGGTACAAAAGAGGGATTAACCGTATGATTCTAATAGTTTGTTTTCACGCATCTTTTCAATTTATTTCATTTTATCTTCATCTAATTATTATATAAATTTTTTAAAATATCATATAAAATAAAATAAATAATTTAATATTTTCAAGTTTTAAAATAAAAATAATATTAATAAATATATATTCTAATAATATTTTATTCAATTTTTAATTTTATTTTTAATTTAATTTAATTCATTTCATCTTATTTCATCTTATTTATAAAAATAGATAAGGCAGTTTATAACAAAAATATTAGGATATTGACCTATACCACTGGATGGTGTGAACATCCTAACATCCTATGCGCACCCTCTCTAGTCATGTCTCCAGTTTTCATTCTAGGCTCAAATTCCATCGTTGATTTCTTAATTGATGAAGAAAGAAAATGTTGGAACCATGAACTAGTCAAATATTACTATAAGAAAATAGTGAAAGAACATGTCTCCTTATAGGAGACTTAAGGATGGCTTATATATCATATCCTTTTAATATATATTATATATATTTATTTTAATAGTTTTATATTTATATTAAAAATTCTAGGTAATTAAAAATAGAAATACTACTCATTTAAAAGTCAAAATTTATATTCTTTGATGGAAGAAAACAACACTTAGTAGAAAATGATATTGATCTATCTATAAATAAGGTATGTAATTCTTCATCAATTACATCCATCAACGTAAAAAAAAATAAGTTAAAAACCTTTCTCATATACTCTCCATATTCAATTTGTGAGGGTTCACAATCAAGAAGCAATAGGTTCGTATGCATATTTAATCAACAATGGCTAGAGGTAAATGTTGTAACGATTTTTTTATTATGGAATGTTCTCTCAAATTTTTACAAATAAGCCTTTTGTGACATCAAATTTTATTACAAAAAGTAAGAAATAACGTCATAAAAAATTATTTCCAGCAAAAATAGTTATTTTAATTGTATCAAATTAGTTATTTCTGTCCATTTTTCTTGTAGTGTATGTTTTCAATAAACAAGGGGCAACACTCATTTCTACTATTCTTATAAGTAAGAGGAGAGTTGCTGATAAATTGAAATGGATAGTCACCTCGTGGCATTTTTTCAATTAAGAGTGCCTATGTCAAGACTTGCGCTCTTAGTTCCAGTAAAATGGGGGATTCTTCTAGCGCACGAAGTGATAATAACGCTCAATGGAAAGGCCTATGGAAGCTTAACATACCATGCAAGTTCAAACAGGTGGCTTGGAAAGCCCTACATAATACACTGTGCACCTACTAAAGCTATTTTGTACTAGAAGAAAATTGTGGATAGTAATATGTGCCCTGTTTGTACCAGAGAGGAAGAGACTACATTACATGCTCTATGGACATGTCCTTCTGTATTGGATATTTGGGGGGAAGTCAAGAGTCCAGTTAGAAAATGGCATTACTCTTATATATGACATTTCTTTCACTCACTTATAGTCTGATATGTTAATCATGAGACTGTCTAAAGATAGCTTGGAGTTGATTACTTGTATTATGTATTAGTTACGGATCAGAAGAAATGCTGCTGTCTTTAATAATAAATTCACAGGTCCTGTTCCTATTATTGAAGGGGCTATTACAAAAGTTTCATTGGTCCAACAACATCATTCATTGGTTTCCGCTTCTGTTCCCCCCATCTCAAAGCTTTGGTATTCCAAACAGATGGCAACTTCCTATCTGGCCTTATTCAAGTGCAATTTCGATCCATCTTCTGATATAAATAGTGAGACTATGGGTATTGGCCGTGTTGTTAATAGAAATAATGAAGGTGCTATTCATGTTACTTTAATTGCTGCTCTGGGATCATATTGTTGCCTCAACTGGTCAGGCAGAATCTTTGGCTCTCTTTCGAGCGATGGAGTTTTGTATTGAATTGAACATCACAAATGTCATCTTCAAGGGGGATGCTAAATTAGTAGTTGATGTTGTTCTATCCAAGATAGAAGACTTTTCATGGTTAGGCCAACTTACAGTTGATATACAGCGCCAGTGTCTTCGTTGCCTTGCCATCCAGCGTGGAGGCTTACTTTTATTCTTAGATGTTGCAATAATGTTGCTCATCTTGCAGTAGGGTTGGGTTTAAGAGTACTTGAACATGAGAGAATTTGAGTTGATGATAGCAAAGTTTTGAATTCCGTTTCGGTGACGGTTCCGGTTAAGGCACTGGAACGGAATATTTCGATTCCGTTTCGTTCCGGTGTTCCGTTTCGGGATAGAAATTATATGAATAAATTATATATATATTAACTTTATTCTAAAATAAACATATGTACACAAATATTAAAGGCATACATGCTTGATAAAATTAATAATATTTTTCAACAGTTATTACAAGCCTTAAAGACATATTTTAAAATATAACACAATATCATAAGTTCTTACTTCTTAATCCAACATATACTTCTCATCTTCAACAAGACGATAAGGATCAATAAGTGGAACATTATTCAAAACATTTTCTTCAATATCATCATCATCATCAAGATCAACATTCTCACAATCTTCTAAATTTAGTGAGCCTAATGGCTCCTCAATACATCCCCAATCTAAGGATCAATAATTGTCTTGTTGTAATAAATACATTCAATACTACTTCTTGCCCCTGGCACTGCACGTGCATGGGCCCATGCTGGATCCTCTGATCTAGCAGGAGCAAGTGCCATAGATGTAGCACTATTTGATTGACAACTAGACATTTATAATTTTATATACCCCTACATAATTATAAAAATTGGATTAATTCTATTTCAAGCACCAACAGTAATAAAGACACCAAATAGAGGAACTATCAAATGGATAATTTATGCACTAATAGTCTAAATTCTAATACAAATGGAGAAACCATCAAGTCAAGCACCAACGCTAGAACCAAGCTAGTCTATGGTAACCATCAAGAAAAAATATTCAACTTTAAAAAATAAATATACAGAACACATTCATTTACAGTTTTACACACTTTCAAAAATAAATATACAGAACACATAAAAGATAAAAAAATTAGCCCAAAGAATTAATAATATCTAAATGAATTTATAAAATAAGATAACATGAATAAATTTACTTAATCTACGGTAACATGAATAAATAACATGAATAAATTTACTCAAGAATTCAAGTCAGTCACTGTCAGTAGCTTCCAAAATTACCAATTTTTTTTTTATAAAAAATATAAAAATTATGCCAAAGAATCAATAATATCTAACTAATTTATAAAATAAAATAACATGAATTTATAAAAATGTACTCAAATCCCATTAAAACTATCTGATAAATTCATCTACTCGGCGGGCAACGGAAAAAGCAGAGGGGAAAGCAGAATCGCAGATCCTAAATGAGCTAATGGAAAGCAAATTGAGTTATTGACTAACCCAGTGGAGTCGTGGACCTCGGAAGCAGCTGCGGATGGAGGCGGCGCCGCAAAGGAGACGGTTTTATCCCGTGGGTGTGGCTCGGCAGTGGGCGATAGAGGAGGCGCCGGAAGTGACTCTGGAAGCCGCAAAGGCGTGGGCGTCGTCGGCAAAGGCAGTGACCGTTGGCTCGGCAGTGGGCGTCGGCGATGAGACCGTCGGCAAGGTCTGGGACTCTGGGCGCACACCGTAGGGCTTAGGGTTGAGCAATGAGAGAACTTAAGAAATGAGAAGCAGAAGAAAATTAGTCCCACGGTCAGACGTCAAAATGAATAATAGGAAATAGAAAAATTAATAAAATAAAAAAGAAAGTAAATAAATTTACAAAACTGCCATTACTGATGTTCCGGTCCGGAATATCATATTCCGGCCGGAATCCGGAATTCCGGTCGGAACATATAATTCCGGCCGGAACGGCCGGAATTTAATCCGATGCGGAATGCAGGGTCTATCCGTTCCGGCTACTGTTCCGGAACGGTAAATTCCAGCCGTTCCGGCCGGAACGGCACGGAATTTAAAACTTTGGATGATAGACCAACAGAAGTTCCTGTTGTTGTGTCCCCTGATTGTAATCCTTCTTTATTCCTCTTGAATGAAGAACTTTAATATTTTTATGAAGTGGTAATATTGCTAGGGTACTGCTACGTACATGACCTATTAACCTAACCACGTCCTCCCTCGACCGATCCACCCGCCCATCCACTCTCGCTGAACGGGAAGACAAATTTTCAAGCCCACCGTTCATCCAAACCGTCCCTAGCTACTTACAAGATTCCCCGATCCAACACTTCCACATGCCGATTATCAATCATCATCGTGCCAAGTAGATCATTACAGTCTATTTTCTGTCACGATCGAACAACATTGCCCACGATTTCAACAGCACATTGATTACATTTTCAACGCCAACCAGCCAACAACTTTCAATTCATTCAAACACATTAAATTACCTTTTCATAATTAGCAAACCGGCCTACTTAATGACAGAGTTATTACAATATTTATCATATAGATTTTAACCAATCACATAAAGTGCCAATAATAATTTTATAGTAAGTTTAACAATTTTTCCCGAATCCCAATAAGCAATTATTTACCAGCTATATATTTATCCATCTCTGTAATAAATCCTACAATATTTATAATAATTAGTTTAGATGATTAGATTTGAAAGGAGGATTTGGATCTTAAAAACGTAAGTCTAAATATCATATTTAAATCATATATTAACATCCAGATCATCTAGATATAGATTTGCATCAAATTCAAAACAAATTTATTTATTTAGAATCTCAAACCCAAATCAAAAGAATATTTGAGGAGAAATTTTAAATAATATAAAATAAACTAGAGGAGAAAAAAATAAGTGCAAATGAGTTGCAGATATCTGTACTGCAAAAAATAAGTGCAATTGTGATTAACTTTTGCGGCAGACAATATAGCTTTTACGGCAATTTGTGGATGATGGAAATAAGTCAACTTCGCCGCAAACCATGCTCGTTGAAAAAGGTAAAGCACATTTGCAGTAATTTATAATCTAATTGCAGCAACAATAACCCTTTGGAAAACTTGATTTCGGCGATAATATTATAGAAAATTCCTGGGTATTGGTTGGACGGATCCACTACTAAAAAATGGTCTTTCAATAAAAATATAATAAAAAATATAATAAAAAAATAAATTTCAAAAAACACAATAAAAAAGGGAGTTCCTAGGGACCAATTCCCTACTAAAAAATAACCTCCAATAAAAACACAATAAAAAATTCTAGAAAATATAATAAAAAACACAATAAAAATCACAATAAAAAAATAAAATTCATAAAACACAATAAAAAATAAAATTCATAAAACACAATAAAAAATAAAATAAAGATGATTTCACTTGATGGGCATCCGACGTTCGGCCTCAGTTTAAACGGAGCCGCCACCGGCCATTGGGCACGTCATCGCCCATACCATCGGGACCGCCTCCATCCGACGACCTCACCACTGCGACAATGATCCCACGTGGCCTCTCACCTTCCCCACGCAGCCCTAAACCCAAAATAGGTTTGAAACCGGTGGTGGCTCCGGCTGCTTTTTGTAAGGGGTCGGTCAGACCGACTCCCAGCGTCTCCCAATCACTGGAAAGAAAAAGTGTTGATGTCGAGAAAATTGGTCAACATGTCAAGACAGGAGAAAGAGTCATTCCAAACCCACTTGTGCGATTTGGGACTTCGTTCAAAGTCATTTAGAGCCCTGGTGAGCTTTTGGTGCGGCTGAGGCGTACGTTAATAACAGATAAATAAATAGACATAGACACTAGAATTACGTGATTCGGTATAAGGCCTACGTCCATAAACATTTGAGGAGAAGATTTCACTATAATAAGTATTTTCAGTCTTTCATATCTCACTATACAAGAAAAAATATAGACATTGTTGATGGAGGAAATTCCTCTGGTTAGAACTCCCAAATACTTTTCAAGAAGAGGAAAAAAGTGAAGGAGAGGTGCTACCGGGGAGAGAGACAGTCGATCCTCTTTTCATTTGATTGTTGTCTTTTATAGGAGTCTTGGGTTCGCGTCTCAGTTTCTTTAGTTTATAAGGCCCAGTTTCTTTAGTTTATGTGTCTTTCCTTTTTGTCACATTCTCATACCCTCGCATTCATCAAGTCTCCCATCAGTCAATCTTTAGTTGTACCTCTATGCCCCTTTGGTCCCTAGCAGGCTTGGCTTATCACATGTTGCCTTGCAATGCCATAAATGGCAGAGCCTCACTCGTATTTTCTTCCCCTCACAAGAAGAGTCATTTTTGGTGACCTTTTGTGATGATTTGTATCGTTGAAATTGACTTTGTGGAATGGTTTAATGGGTAAATTGAAACACTATTTCCAGCATTTTTGGAAGAATTGTGATAGAACAAAATCGCCAACAATAATGGCTTTTTTCGACGATTTGTCCTATTGCTGGGTTAAAACATAAGTGAACATTTCATTTCATCAAACATGAAGCTAGGGCTGTGCTCCAACTCCGATGGAGTCGGAGTTCGAAGTTTCGACTTCCGACTCCGACTAGGGGTGTAAGAAAACCGAATAAGACTAGTGGACCAAACAGGACCAGATGAAATTCAGTCCAATCCGATTCAATTTTTGTATAGATCAAACATTTCCAGTCTTGTCCCGGTCTAGTGCATGTCTTCAACTGGACCGGACCGAACCGAATGCACACCATATATATATGTGTGTGTGTGTGTGTGTGTGTGTGTGTGTGTGTGTGTGTGTATATATAAATAATAGTATATAAATTATAATATTCATATTCATATAAATTAAGAGTGGTAGTATAACACACTAATATATAATATATACTCTTCTAATATTAATATATTATAATTTATAATAGACTAGTTGTAGTATAAAGATATAAATTATAATATATTTATATAGAGTATTAGTAATAATTTATAAGTAATAAGTGTATTATTATTATTTAATACATTATTACTAATTTATCACTATTTACTACATATAAATTTATAATATACTAATGTAATATTATTATTAGTTATAGTTTACCAACTCACGATGTATCACTAAGATACTATCCACTAATTATTAATTATTTTTCTTAGTTCTTAAGATTACATGTAGCAATTATAAATATTAATGTTGTTTTTAACTATATATTTTTGAAGAATTTCATTTATAATCAAGGTGAATGAGTACTTCACTGATTGTACATTCTCAAATACTCTATTTAGGCGTTCTTTAGTAACTTATGAAAATTAAATTAACTAATCAACTTATGGGGCCATGGGCTATATATAATATAGAATATTAGTTATAACTTTTAGTATAAGACTATAAGTTATAACTATATATTTTGTTTAATATTTAGATGAGATTAGAAATTAACAAAGATGATTATTTTTTATGAAAGTAGTAGTAGTATATAATTAATAATATATAAAGAGTTAATTTCTTTAAAGAGTCAGGACTTTTAAGGACTGGTTGTATTTTATTTTATTTGGACTCTTAACTCTTAAGGACTCTTAAGAGTACTTAAGAGTTAATTTTTTTTTTTATTTTATTTGAGTTTTTAATGACTGTTTTTCTTTAATTTTTTTATTTAAATTATTTTTCTTTTGCCAATTATTTTAAGAGTAAATTTTTTTAATATTATTTGACATAAATCTGTGATAAATACATAAATTAAGCTAGAAATAATTAAATTTGGGCTAAAAATTATTTTTTATTATTGCAAGATTTTTTTATCAAATTTAGCCAATTAAATCATATTAGGTGCCCTTGGACCGAACCGGACCATCCCTAAACCGAATTGGACTGGACCGATATAGACTAAATAAGAGTTCGGTCTGGTCAAGGGCGTAATTTTTTTTGACCGAATAGAACTAGTCCACATTTTTTCCAGACCGGACTAAACCATTTACACCCCTAACTCCCACATAACTCGGAGCCCAAAATTCCCTCCAACTTCAACTTTGAAAAAGAGTAAGAGTTCGACTCCGATCGAAAGTCGGAGTTCCGATTGGAAGTCGAAATTCCGACCTCCGATCGAAATCCATTTCTTTGTTACACAAATTAAAAGGAATTTAGTGTAAAAAAAATGAAGAAATGGCCGCATTCATCTACCTCATTTCCATCGGAAGTTTCGTCTTATTCTGGATTCTGAAAGCCTTCGGCTCCAGCCTTCGACCCGATCGTCTACCATAATTTCTTAGTCTGGGTAGATTAAATGGAAAGGCCTTCATCTTCATTGGGTCTTCGAAATGGAGAATGGTGATAGTTATTGGCTGGAGTTGCTAGGGGGAAGAGAGAAGAGATAAGTTAGGAGATGGCTGCCATTAAATTCGTTGTGGGGAAATAGAAGAGTCAAGACCCATTCAAAGAAGGGAGGATGGAGTTAGGATTTATGGCTGAAAAGAGATGATTTTATACCATAATTAAACTACGCTGTTTAAGGGCTTTTAAAAACAAAAAAGCAAGAATAAAAATGGCTTGTGGGACTCGAACTAGGGATAGATCAAAGGATGTATAACACGCCTAAACCATTAGGCCACTTGAGTCCCTCATATTTATATTACAATATATAATATATATAAACTATAAATAATCGGAGTTCAGAATCAGAAATCGGAATCCAACTAAACTTCGTTTTCGATTCCAAACTTCGATTTTGGAGTTGGAGTATTTCCGACTCTGAATTCCGACTTCAAACTCCGATCAGAGTCAGAATTGGAGTGAAAGTCGGTCGAAAATTGAAAGTCAAAATTTTTTCCCATGTCTACATGCAACGAAATAAAAATTGTCAAAAATATATAAATATGGCGATTATTTAGAATTTTTGTGACAATTTTGGACACTGAAAAAGGAAACATATAATAAAATAAGGTATTCACACACTATACTACAAGAAACATGACGCCAGTTTTCAGAAGACTTCTACACAACCTTCTATCCTCCACACATTATTATTTATTATTTTTTTTTTAATTTTTTTTAAGTTGTTAAATTTTTTATTTTCTCTTTTTAAACTAATTTAATTTTTTTATTCATTATTTATATATTAAATATTTAATTAAAAATAATATAAAATAAAATATAGTGTTTAAAAATTGGGTCAATAGTAAAAAATTAAGTAAATTTTTTCCAGTTTTCATCGCAAAAGGTCAGAAAAAATATGGTAAAAAGTCCTTACTGACGATATTAAATTGACGCACGTTGGTTGAAACAGGTCATTACTAGTGTACACCCCCTGCACGCAAAGTTTTGAATTTCATTCCGGTGATCGTTCCGGTTGAGGTACTGAAACGGAATATTTCGGTACCGGTCTGTTTCGATGTGCCGTTTCGGGATTAACTATATATTATAATAAATATATATATATATATATAAACTAATAACTAATAGAATAAAGACATATATATATATATGTAAGTGTGTATCATATATGTGTATATATTAGAAGAATTGAAATTTTATAAAATGATTGTAAGTTGAAAAAATACAAATTTGAGTTGAGATACAAAAATAAATAAATAGATAAAATATTAAAAATAATGATATTAAAAAAACGTATTTAAAATTACAAAGTATATAAATATATTTTATATTCTAAAATTAATTAAATACCATCTAAATTTATATTTTTTTTAAAAATATCATTCAAATACAAAAAAATTATAAAAATAATCTAAACTGGAATAGGGACCGGAACGACCAGAATTTAGGCCGAAATTTGACCGGAACAGCCGGAATTTGACCGGAATGATCGGAACGGGCTGGAATTTGGACTAGAACAGAATGAGGAGGTATAATGTTCCGGTTGAGGCACCGGAACGGAACATTCCGACCTTTCCGACCGAAATAAAACGGAATTCAAAACTATGCCTGCATGTCTATATAAGTAATTAATTAAATTTTGTATTAATTTTCATATAAACAAATTAACTAGCTAGTAAGAGGCCGCCAAGCCTAAGACTAGGTTTGGGTAGCAAATATTTATCAGATATTTTCATTATATTTTATTATTATTTATTATTTTATAATTATTTTATAATTATTTTATTTATTTTTAAATATTATTCATTATTTTTTATTACTATCCAATATTCTATCATTATTTTTTCACAATTATTCATAACTATTTTTAACACTTCTCACCGTCTAAACGTATCCTAAGATTACACATATATATCAATTGATTTTATGGCTTTCAGCTTTGTACGTAGTAATTATCCCTGAGATGAGTTAGTCCAAAATACACTCTTTAATTTTTTGTTTTTCCTAAGCAGCATACCGGCCATATTGATCATCATCTGAAGCCGGCTGGTCTAAACACTGCACATGATCATCGTACGTCCGGAGTTCATGGCCATGACAATCAAGATGCACTTGGCGTTGGGGCTGCACCCAGAGCCCATTCTTATTCCTCTTCATTCCCTTGTTTTCTTCCTGCCTCCAGTGAGGCGGGACCAAATATTCATCTTTCAGGAAATCAGAGCTTTTGTTCACCAATGCAATATCTCTTCCACTCGCTAGCTCAAATTTATGGTCTTTTCCATGATATCTACATCGCATTACAAACCAAATTAATTATGACATTAACCCCACAAGATTAATAATCATGCCATGCATGCATGCGCACACGTACGATGAACAATATATATATATATATATATATATCCCAGATAAAATATTTTATGATTATACAAAAATAAATTTATAAATTGATGTTTGACATAATATGTAAGATTATAAATTTATTTTTTTATAAAATAGATCTGTCAGATCTTTTGAAATTACATGATCGAATCGTAAATTCATTATTTAAGTATAATTTATTTGTGTATATGGTAGTAATCATATATTAGGCTTAGATTTGAGATATTTAGTGTTTATCATACAGAAAAGAGGAACAAATTATTGAGATTCAAATTTACCCATCAAGTTCTTTTAAAAAAATATAAAAACTTTACCCATCAAGCAAATGCAGGAGAGCCTCCAAATTATGTGCACGAGCCGGATCATCATGAACAGCCCGCTTCAAGAACGGCGAGTTCCGGTGGTCCAATGCAAGCTCAACCCCAACGTGAGAGTAACTCCACGGCAACCACTTTGCAAACTTCATCATCATCGGCGGCGACCGCTCGTTAAAAAATAACCCCGGCACCTTCGGCACCACGTCGTGGACATTCACCACCCTCAACACCTTCAAACCCAAAGTCGACTCCAACCTCTCCCTGAACGCCACATTCCCTACTCTCGGACCCGCAAACGAGAACACGCACACCGGCACGGCCGGCCTGCCTGCCGGTAACTCTTTCAAGCTCGTTGCAACGATATCGTACGCGCTTAGAAAGGCCAACGCAGCCCCGAGACTATGCCCCGTAATTGTAATGCTTACTTCTTCGTGATCTGCGTACATATCGAGTAACCTTCTGACCTCGGAAAGGATCTGCTCTCTCACTGAAAGCCTGCAATATTTGCAGTCCTCTTCCTTGTCTGTATAGAGGTTTAAAAACCCAGTTTGGACTTTCACAGTTGGAGACGAGCATGGGATTTTCGAAGAAATTGGTACGAGGAAATCCTTGAAGTCCTCTATCCACTCTAGCCGTGTCACTGTGCCTCTCCATGCGATAGTTATGTCACGGCGGCCCAAGCGTCGGGAAGTCTCGTCGTTTGAAACGGCGATATATCCGATCCAATTAGCGTTCTTGCTCCACACTTTTGGGGAAGCTGAATTCCTGAAAAAGTTTGGAAGATTGATTTTTGAGGTCGCAAACAGATAGCGAGAGACATCGTAACCGAGATGTGACATTCCTAAGGAGTCAAAGAATTCACTTGGCGTGTATTTACAGGTGCCGCAGTACTTGGAAAATGGGTTATAATCGAAGGCGTCATAACATGCTTGTGCCATTTCGCCGTACCGGATCAGCTCTGATCGAAGACGCGGATCCATGGGATCGAGTAGGTCAACCGGCCAGTCGTTTTGGCCGTGGATTTCACGCCAGAAATCGGCTATTTGGCACTCAACTGCCGGTAATTGGATGGTGATTTCATGTTCTTCTTCATCATCTTGTTCTACTTTCGATATTGATCTTTCTTTCTTGGCCTCAGTGAGTTTGGTGGATACGGCGGATAAGTAGTCGTCGCATGTTTTGGGGAGTACGCTGAATTGTGTCGGTGTTTTTGTGTAAAATTTTGAAACTCCAAGATGGGAGTTTTGTCCTAGAAATGGTAATGGAACATGAGTTATGGGTTGGAGGGGGTTCTTGGTGTTTATAATTGTACTTGTAAAGGCCGGAAGGACAGCACTTGAGGGAGAAGAAATGGCTAACATTTGGAAACTTCTGCTCCGTGAAATTGTTATCGAGAACTAGCTAGGGGATCGATCGCGAGGAGATGCCTTAACAATTAATATTCTCTGAGGGCCTTAACAATCAAGTAACTTCTATTTCATTATTATATTTTTATAATTTTTTTTATATAAAATACAAATTTTTATACACATTTTTTAAATTTCAAAATATCTTTTTAAATTCTAACATATATTTTTCAAATTTTAAAATAATAATAATATTAAAAAATAAACTAAATTCATCTCAACTCATCCCATCTTCAAATCTAAACTGATAGAAGATATTTATAAATGTCTGGTCCCGGAAAGATAATCATCATGTACATGTTATCTACTTTCTTACATTCTAGTTCACACATTAATTAATTCAATATCTGAACGTTATTTTATTTTTGTGGGCCAATCGTGTTGAATTTTCGAACCCGCTGGGAAAAGTGAATGCAGACAGCTGCATGGCGGCCATGCAGGGTTGCAATATTATCGTCTTGATCTTAAATTATATATATTACTACTGCATAAAAGCGACCGATCAGTGCGAGGTACGTACGTAAGAAGGCATGGCGGCCATGGAGTCTCGAGTCAAATTAGCTAGGAAGGCATCAAACCACATCGTGAAAGAAGTTTCATCGTAACTAATACATGATCACTACGGCCTTTTACTATAAAAAAAAAATTATTTATAATATTTTAATTATAATCAGAATGATTATTTTTACTGTAAATATATTTTTATAGAATTCTTTTTTACTTTTTATGATAAAATTTAATATTATAAAAAGTCAATTTTTTTATAGTGTTTTGTCAATATTGCATAACCAAGTCAAAGTATTCATGATGTGGTTTTAGCCATTAATTATTATTTATGATCGCATAACCAAAGTACGTCAACAAATTCTGTTTGGATTTGAGAGTAAACTTATCTCATCTTACTTCAATTTATCTCAAATTTATTATTATACTTTTCATATTTTCATATAAAACATAAATCTCATTAATACAATTTTTCAAATTTTAATATAGTTTTTTCAATTCTTAAGACAATCTTTTCAAATTATAAAATAATAATAATATTAAAAAATAAATTCATCTCATCTCAATTTTGAACTTAAACAGAACCTTAAAATTACTGAGAACCTAATATAACAAACGTACAATGTGAGCTAGCAATATATATATATATATATATTTCTGACCTTTGAAATCTAAATCTATTGGATTGAAGTTAATTACTAATGTACTGGACGAGTTCGTTCGTTCATGCATCCTGATCATCTATGATCTATCTTTAATCAACGATCTAATTTGCTTTGTATATCAATTAACCTGTCCAAAGTTATTATATGTAGCTCTAATTAAGTTTAATTTGTTTGTAATTTATGTGGGTATGCATGCAGGCCCTTATATATAATTGTTAATAGGGAAAACACTAAGATGCCCGAGAGGCAATATGTGACCAATAGGCCGCGGATTGAACGATAGTTGTTTTGTGTGTGGAATATTGTTGAGTACTATTATACTTCTGATCTAAAAGGATGGATTAATGCTGACTACAAAAATAGGTTGCTCATTCGCTTAGCCTCCCTCTCCTTGGGTTATCTTCTACTTCTTTCTTCATTTACTCGGTCTTAAACTAAGATTCTAACTTTGACATCGGACGCGACAATCGTACCCAACCACCACTTCTTCCACTCTCGCAAGTACCGGGTGCGCCCTCATAATTGGAGGCTGCAAAAGAGGGATTAACACAATGATTTTCTTTTTTCTTTTTTTTTTTTTGAAGAAAAAAGAAACTATATATATTAATTAATAACAAACATTACACCTGATTTTTTTTTATATAATCAATTGGATTTAAAATATATATTACAAACCAATTAACAACGATTATAACTTTTCAATACATTAAAAGTGGCTGACATGGTCTAGTCCTGATTACAAACTTCTTCAAATCTCCATATAAGAGATAGCCTAATTCTATCTAAGATAGAGTAACAATCAACTTTGTACCCATTTTAAAACGGATTAGGGAACACACTCTATAGACTAGGAGTCCTAAAAATAAAGTGTTTTTTTTTTAATTTATTATTATACTAAAATGTTAAAACAACAAACTAGAGTTTAAAAAATGTGGGAAAAAAAGAATCATATTTGTACACATGTATAGATTGTACAAATATAGATTCACATTTTCAATTTTGGATAAATTTAAAAATAAAAAACAAGAGAGTGATTGTGACATAACAGCGTGTAAGGGACACGTACCACCCTTAGAGAATGGTGGAAAGTCAAGTCCCATGAATGCGGACGTTCTAGTCGACCCAGTTGGGCATCCTGGGGCAATTGTAGGCCAACCCTATAAGAGCGCGTGCGTTTAAAACTTCCAAGGTCGATCGCACGTGACTCCTACCCGCGTCACTCCAATTGGCACTGTTTTGCCCTCGTTTGCTAGATCGGCTCCTTGAATGTCCTGAGGGAGGAGGCCCCTAGTGGGTCGACTGGCCACTAGAAACTTATTCTCCATGGCTGAGAATGAATTGAAAAGAAAACAAGAGACCTGCGAAAATCGCAAAAAGTGCAAAGAGATGGGAGAGAAGGAGGGAGGAGGGGAGAGCCGAAACTCCTACCTCCCGTTGGCTACTGTTCTAGGTTTCCTAGGATTTTTTGAGTGATTAACACTATGATTCTAATTGTTTGCTTTCATATATTTTCTCAATTCATCTCATTTCATATAAGTATTACAACCTTTTCAATTCTCCATGAAAATAAAATAAATAATTCAAAATTATTAAATTTTTAAATAAAATTAATATTAAAAAATATATATTTTAACAATATTTTATTCAACTTTTAACTTTAATATCAACTCAACTTTTTTCATTTTATCTCAAAACAAACAAGACAGTATACAAGAAAAATAATGGGACATTCACCTTTTAGTCTCCCACTGGATGGTCAGGTGATGTGAACATGATCCTAACATCCAATAAGCACTCTCTCTCTCTTTTAAGGTCTCGTTTGGATACATAAAGTTTATTACATCTCATTTTATTACAATTTTTTATTTTATAAACCATCTCATTTTATTTTATCTTATTATTTCAAATTTTTATATAAAATATAATAAATAGTTTAATTTTTTCATTTTCTAAAATAATAATACTAAAAATAATATTCTAACAATATTTCATTCAAATTTTAATAAGTGGAACTTGAATCTTTTTAATGAAGTGGTAATATTGGCATATTGTTAAGGCCGGTGCTACGTACATGACCAACCACCCTCCCTTGGTCCTCATCATCCACTCGTTAATTAGGAAGACGAACTTTTACGTCCACCGTTCATCCAAATCATCCCTACTTACAAGATTCACAGATCCAATACTTCCATGCACGTTATCAATCATCATCATGTTAAATTAGGACTGTAATCTAGCTGAATCAAGTCGAGCCGATCTTTGGCTTATCGAACTCGGCTCAATTAAAAATACTCAAACTCGAGAGTTTTTTTATTCTTTATTCTAGTTCGACTTGATAAGATAAACTCTCAACTGAACTCGAGCTCGAATCAAGGCCAACTCAATATGTATTGAGGTATAAGACGAAATTTAAGTAAATCATTCATAATTATATATAATACAATAAAATATAAATTATTATATGGAAACAAAATGAGATTTTATTTAAATATTTAAATAAATTATTTAAAAATTTATATTTAATACATCAACTTATATAAAATGAGGTCTTGCATGATCTTGAAAAGGTTTTTAAAAATATAAATAATTTATTGTATCAAATATTAAATTTAGTATTAAAGGGTCTTGCACTTGAGAAATATATAAATTATTTAAATCTTCTTTAATGAGATGACTTTTTTATTTTCTAAAAAATAAAAAATAGAAGAAAATATAATCATTTTTATTTTTGGGGGCTTTATTTAAGTTGGGGTTTTAGGCAATAGCCTAAATGACTTTAGTATTGAGTCGACTCTAGCTCGAATTGTTTATATTTTTATTTTTTGAATAAGATTTAATAATTAATAAATTAGATGAATAAAAAATAAAAAATCTAATATTGAGTTATACAACTAACAAGTAGAACCACTATTGAATTATCAAATTTTAAAATTTTTATAAATAATTCTAACTAGTTGATATTTATCTATAATAATAATATATTATATGCTTACATATATTATTAATATATACACATAATATGATAGCATGTATCTATTTCATATATGGTTCTTACATACTCGCATATGAAATTATTAAATTTTAAGGACTAATTATTGTATAAATTATAAAATATAACTATGAAATATATTTAATATATAAACATAAGTAATTAAATTACATATTATATATTTAATTATAAAAATAGTATGCTTATATTATTATAAGCTAATACATATATATGTATGTATTTATATTGGTGTATCTATATATTATTAGCGAATTTGTTGATGTATTTATATTGGTGGAAAGTGCCAAACATTGGATATTACTTGGAGAAATATATAAGTAAGTTTTAATCGAGTTAAGTTAAAGAGTCGACTCAAACATATACAAACGGGCTTTAACAAATCTTCGTTGAGTCAAGTTGAGTTTTATCAAATATATATTATTTATTAATTGAGCGTATATCTACTTTCACGAATGAATTCTTTTTCACGACTCGAGTTAGATTCAAATTTAATCGGACGAGTGCCAAGGGAGCTACTTAATAGACTAATTCATTTACAACTTTATAGCAAGTACATCATTACAGTCTATTTTCTATCAAGAACAACATTGCCCACGATTTCATCAGCCCATTGATTGCATTTTCAACGCCAACCAGCCAACAACTTTCAATTCATATAAACACATTAAAATACCTTTTCATAATTAGCAATCCCTATTTAATGAAGGAGATTACAAGATTTATCATATAGATTTTATAAACTGATGCATGCATATCATGCCTAAGTCCTAACCAATCGCATAAAGTGCCAACCCATCTAATTATTTGCCAGCCATATATTTATCCATCTCTGTAATAAATCCTACAATATTTATAATAATTAGTTTAGATAATTAGATTTGAAAGGAGGATTTGGATCTTAAAAACATAAGTCTAAATATCATATTTAAATCATATATATTATAAAATAAAGATGTTTTTGTAAAATTATGTTAATTTTATAATATAATACATATACAACACATTACACAATATTTTTTTTTATAATATTATTATGTAAAATATTATAAAATATATTGTATATTTTTTTGGGAATCAATATGTTGTATGTTTAATATCCTTAAAAAAGCATAATAGGCTCCTCCGGTCCACGCTCTCCCTTTCGGTACTCGAGTATCCTTTTAATAATTTAAAAGCAAGCGCGCGAAATCTACGTTGTTCTCCCGCGCCTTTCCCGACCATTCTTTCTCTCTCTCTCTCTCTGAGTCGCCGCGCCTAATTATATCTTAGACATTTCTCACTCGCACACACTCTCCCTCTATCTCGCGCGGTCGCTATGCAGCATCACAACCACCACCGTAACCAATCACCATTATCCCCTGGGAGCCCGACCACTCCATGTAGCGACGCCACCATAGCCGCCGAGCCGAAGCCGGCAAAGAAGCGTGGAAGTTATAACTGTGGCCGCTGTGGCCTCCCTAAGAAGGGTCACTCCTGCAATGTTGGTAGCCCCACCGTCTCCATCGACAGCACTCCAATGCGCGCCGATTCTTCCGCCACGTATTCCATATCCCCTTCGCTGCCGCCGCCGCCGCGTCAGTCCTACTCTCACCTCCGCCGCGCGCTCTCATTCGAAGATGACGTACACGGCGGATTCCCGGAGCCCGAGACGGAAGAGGACGAGGAGGACTTGGACCTTCACTATAGATTGCCGGATCCGGAGACGGACGGTTTCCCGGCGGGTTGTTTGTGGGAGATATTAAAAAGGTTGCCGCCGGCGGGACTATTGGCGGCGGCGAGGGTGTGCAAGGGGTGGAGGGAGACGGCGAGGAGGTTATGGAAGGCGGCGGAGGAGCTCAGACTTAGGGTTCCGGCCAGGTCTCAGGTCGGATCTGTGTTACAGAAATGCCCCGGGCTCGTGAGACTCTCTCTAAGAATGGAAAGGTTAGGGTTCTCCGGTACAAGAAACCGTATGATCTATGGTTTTATCGGATGGATCAGATTATTCTAAATGGACATTAAGCTTAAACAAGGCGAGAATTTGCTTAAAAATCGATCAGTTAAGAAATATGAGTTGAAATGAAATATACTTTGATCTATAGAGCTGGATGCAAGAAACGATTTCGAGGTGTTTGGTCTATAAAAATCAATTCGAACAACGACATTACACAGTTCGATCTATAAGCATCTCGAGATGCTTTATATTAGGATTTCAAAGTGATCATTGCAGTTTTAAAAAAGTAGAAGTATTTGAAAGAGAACGAAATTGGAGAAATGGCTTTTTTTGGTTTAACTAAAAGTTATATTTTTTTGGTTTTGCAGTGATGTAGATGCAACAATGCTAGCGTGCATTGCATTCTCTTGCCCTAATCTCGAATTTATGGAGATCTTGAAATCTGAAGCTGCGATAAATCGGATCTCTGGGTATGATTCATGTTCTTCTGTTTCCCTCTTATATTTTTATTTTTTCAAAATGTTGCGATAGTTGATTTGTTTCCTATAATATTAATGCCTAAGCTGATAAAATTCTTCCGTGAGATAGGAACAATTTGATTGGTTAAGAGTCCTTCAGATAAACGTTTTGCGCAACAAATGCAAAACTAATCATGGTGGCAAAATCAAACAGCGGTCTATAGTTCTTTTAAGGTTTTGATGTTTGAATAAACTTATCAAAAAAAGATTTGATGTTTGTATAATTTATGTAGATCTGTTATTGTACCAAGATATTTGGTACAATAGGGTGCTTATTGAAGCATTAAGTGGATGTTCTGAATCTTATTTATGTAGATCTGTTATTGTACCAAGATATTTGGTACAATAGGGTGCTTATTGAAGCATTTAAGTGGATGCTCCAAATCTTAATGCATTAACGTTATTGCTTTGTTTTGTTTGTTTTTCCTTGGGATGCCAACTGAGTCTGGCATGATCTGTTTCACCCTTTCTTTTAGACAGTTACATTGTGTTCTGTAATGCGAGTAAACAGACCTCTTTCTTTTAGCTGAAAAATGTTCTTTGATGGCTGGTTAATTGGTCTATGAACTTTTAACTGCAGCGATGAATTGGGGAGATTTGTTGCGGATAAGCGATGCCTCAAAAGTCTTAAGATGGAAGGGTGTTCTAATCTTGGGGGTTTTGTTCTTTGTTCATCCAGTCTTTCAACTCTTTGGCTTTCAGATCTATTCTCCCTCTCTAAGACGGTGATTGTTTTTCCTTTCCTTCTACTACTTAAGATGTGATTTTCTCTACAATTCAAATTCAAGGTCTTTCTTTCTCTGCTGTGTTTAAGTTATTTCTTTTGTATGTACTTGAACATTCTATCAGGTTTTTAACTGCCCAAATCTGAAAGAGATTTCCCTTGAATTTTCTTGCCAAGAAAATGATACTACCAATCTTATCACGATGGTTGATGGTGTGGGAAGGAATTGCCCAAGGTTGCAAAACATACACGTTGCATCGGTTCGGCTTTCTCATTCTGTTGTGCTTGCTCTTACAGCTGCAGAGTTCAGGTTTGTCAAGTAACCAATATCTATGCCACCTTTATTGTGCTATTTGGCCTTTTTTTATGGCAATCTTCACATTCTCTGCAATGTAGGAACTTAATAGTTTCTTTTGACCACTTGACAATAATAAAAATTTGAGTGAAGGTTGTTCAATTGCTTATTCTTCAGGTGGTTGCGAATGCTTTCACTAGTTCTTGGATCTGAAATCACTGATGCATCTGTTGCTGCCATTGCTTCAAGCTATCCAGGCTTAGAATTGCTTGACCTGAGCGGGTACATTTTTGTTCCCATGTACAGTTGCATTCAACCGCTTATAAGATAAGCTAACTATTGTCCTAGTATTAGAGAAATGCTTCTACTTGAAGCAACGTATAAACAAAAAAACCAACTAAAGTAGAAGTGAGTTATGCAGCATCCCATGGTTGAGGTTGTGATTCTAGGTTTTAATGTAACTATCTTATTGTGGAATTAGATTTTATGAAGGTAATTTTTGAACTTTCAAATCCTTGCGTTGTAGATTGTCTATTGAGTTCTGATTCAAGTTGGCTTCAAATATTTAGTTGTAGGTTTTTAGCAAAAGATGGCTAAATATCTATAAACTTAAGGATAATAGCTTCTTCACTTCTCATGATGTGTGAGATTTTATTTTTGATGCTACATTTCCTAATTTCAGATCAAGCATCAGTGATAGTGGCATTGGAATGATCTGCAATGTGTTCCCTGAAACACTTTCAAGGCTTCTACTTGCTCTTTGTCCTAATGTTACTTCAAGTAATTATCCATTTAAGGCTCCTCATCTATATAATGTATTGTTTTTTTAGTTATCTGTTAAGTAATGTTTGTTTACACATTGAGTTATTCTCATAAACCAATTGACTGTAATTTCAGGTGGCATTCAGTTTGCCACAGCTCAGTTGCCTCGTCTTGAACTCATGGATTGTGGCATGACCATTTGTGATCCTAATTCTGAAAATCCAGTCCCTGATGAAACCAGTGATTGGGAAATGAAGAACACTTCAAACGCCCAACTACACCTTATTCACCAGAAGCTGATTATCAAGCACAACCGGCTGAAAAAACTCAGTTTGTGGGGTTGTTCTGGCTTAGATGTAAGGCTTTTCGATCTGAAAACCAAATCATGTCTTCTTGTGTGGTCTCTCTTTGGTTCTTAGCTATTGATTTAAATGCAGGCTCTATATTTAAACTGCCCAGAACTGAGTGATCTGAATCTGAACTCTTGCAAGAATTTACATCCAGGTTTGCCATTGGAAGCATATTCTTTGAGAATGATCTCTGTGCACGCTCTTGCAATTTATTAGTCCTTTTCTGCGTTAGTAAACTACTTAGAATTGATTATTGTCGTTCATTATGTCCAGAGAGATTGTTACTTCAGTGCCCTAATTTAGAAAGTGTGCATGCATCGGGTTGTCAAGAGTTGTTGATTGGAGCCATTGAAAATCAGGTAAGAGTTTCTGAGTACATCTTGTCTCTAAGTTCTGTTTTATATTCCAGAAAATTGAGTCAGGGAAATAGAACTAGTGATTTTGCATAATCACCTTAATGGCAGCACTATCATGCTATGGTAGTTTAATATTAGCTGATAATTAACACCAGGAATTGTAGGTTTGCTTTCAAGCCAAATCGGTAGACGCAAGTGCAAACTGATAAACAGAAATTCCATTAACTTACACATTTGACACTCATAACACAAAATTGTGATTTCTTGTTGACGCAAGTGCAGTTATTCCACTGAATGAATGTCGTTTATCAATTTAGAAGATGTTCTCATTTTTGTGCTGCACTCATCTCAAGTGAGGAATAAGTTTTATCAAGGCAGAGTTCCATCACATCACAAAGAACCTCATTTCTGCAGCAAAAATCTCCTAAACTATTTTATGCTATCTTTGAGAATGGACAACTATAAGTTAGAAGATAGGTTGAGTGGATAGATTAGGAGTAGAACATGTAATTCTTGTTTTAAACTATTTGGTTACAGTACATATTGTTCTTACACTTGCAATTTTGCCAAATCTGTTTGCAGGTCAAGAATAACTTCTCTGCCATGGAAAATGTATTACCATGTAAACGTTTAGCTGACGGGTCCAAAAGAGTTAGAGTTCCTCATTTTCTCAGTGCACAGGTAAAGCTGAAAAAATTAGCTATAGGAAGTTCCCACATCATGCTTGCCCATATGCTTAAATGTTTTGGTTACCTGATCCCCCTATTTAGTTTCAAATCCCAGTAAATTTATTTCTCTACTTTTTCTCAGATATGAGGCTTATTTAGGGTTATAAACTAATGCACTTTTGATAATCTGAGGACTATTTTGCTTGATTTAAAAATCTTTACTGAAAGTTTTGTTGTCATTTTTGCAGTCATACGACGATGACAAGAAGTCGAGGTTCGAGAGACAACATTGTAATGTTCTTGTCAGCTGACCACATGTATTCCCCTGACCTTTATATTAGTGTGTAGACATGGTGCGATCTCGCCTATATTGTTATGTAAATTTCCCAGGGCCTCGTGTATTCAAACAGTTTATTATTGTTCAAAATCATGCTAGGGACTGGTCCCTCCAAGAAAAGTGGAAAACAGGAGGAAAAACTAATTGTAGTAGTCTCAAATCTCCAATCATTATTGGGAAGAAACATTGGCTGACCATTGGATTTGTCAGTTCCTCATCTCTCAAATAAAAAGATCTTAATAATTTTTACACTTTTTGGTCACTACTGATGTCTGTCTTTCATGCTTGTTGGGGCTATTAAGATTCTTTTGGTATTGTCTGTATATTTGTTGTCCCGTGGAGCAAATTTCAAGTCTAGTCCTTCTTAGTTATCCACCTCATCTGGCCTTTCTTCTATATGGTCCTCCCTATTGCTCGGGCCATCTTCTTTAAGGCATGTTGAGCTGACCTTGATTGGATTTCCAAAAACCCAAGGCCGGGAGCTGGTCAGTGGACCGAACTTTCTTATGGGCCATGCTCGAGTTACTGCCTACTAGCCCTAATACTTCGGTTTATACAGATCTAGACCTTTTAGTATCTGTTTGGGAACATGTTTTCGTATTACTTTTTTTTTTAACTCACAAATAGTTTATTATTAGTCACATATTATTCACTATTATCACATTATTATTATAATTTATTTTACTATTATTTACAGAAGATTTGAAATACTCCTTAAGACTCCGATAATCTCATAATGGTTGCAACTTATTTTAGAGAATTAATACTTGCAGTTGTAAATGCATAAACATTACACAATTATTTTAAAAAAATTTGAATAAATATGAGATTAACATAAAAAGAATTAATTTATAATAATAAATTTTACTTTTTTCTTTTTTCAAAGCAATTATGTTGTACACTATAACTATTTGTAGAAATGCTTCTAATACACGTTTTAGAGTAGGCGATGCTTAGGTTCTTTATTATCGGCCTACCAAACAAGCTGACTCTACCTTATTGACGAATCTTGGTGGAAGGGAGGTTTTGTGCCAATGGGGACAGGCTCGGTCCATTTGATGAAAACATAAGGCCTGTGACTATGATCTAGGATGGGAGGAGCACATGACATGCTGTCGGCCGCATTAAAGCGGAAAAGGCCGACCCGAATCTTGCTCTGATGAGATTGGCCGCATTAAATGCAACGTCGATTGGCCAGTAGAGAAGGTCGATTCCCTGTTGGTGACAAAAGAGAAAGGGGGATCATTTGGTACATGGAAACTCATTATTTACTGTGGGACCCATAATAATTATAAAGACACGAATCCTCTAACAACAAATTAAATAACCAGACTCGTTATAACTCATTATATAAATTTTTTTAATTATAAATGAAATATGTAAAGAAGTGGAAGGTAAAACTATAAAAAATTATATTATCAAATCGGTACGTAGAGCATATATAATAACGTTTTATATGACACAATTTAATATAAAATATAAATTTTATAAATCAAATTTTATTATTTAATGACATGGATTCTGATATATATATATATATATACACACACACGCGAGAATAGAAAAACTCTAAAGCTATATAAGTAGATTGTGTGGTAGCTGATATGATAGTCTTTTTAGAAATGAGAGATGATGTCTAGAACAAATTCCTTCCAAAACAATATAGAATTTCCATATTATCATCCTGATCTTTTGAAGGTGTTGAATCTCATTTTCTAGAAGCACCATTTTAGAAAAAGAACCTGAGATTCAAATTATTATCTATCCTTATGACTTGGAGGGAAATTATTCATACTAAGAATCTCTTAGGCTAAGTAATGCACAAGAATTAGAGATTCCCAAGTTCATGCCCTTGATTATGTATCTTATTTACGTATTGTTTTAACGTATTCAAATTAGATCAGAGGTTAGCTGGGAAGCATATATAACACGATGAGTTAAACAAAGTAGACCAAACGGTTTAAACCACAGGAGATCTTGGATATTTTGATGGAGATGGACACCTTTAGAGTATTCTTATTGGATTGTTTAAAATTATCTTTTAAAGAGTACAAAATTGTATATTTATTAAAAAAATTTGATCATATTTAATCAAAAATGAAAAGAAATTTGTATGAAAATAGAATAAAAGTATTTTTTGTGAATAGTAAAGTTAAAATTTTGTTCATTATTGGTTAAATTTGGCAAAATTTTTAGTTTTACTATTTACTTTTGAAGATCCAAAATACTTTTATTTCCTTTTTTCACAAACTTTTCCTCATTTTTGATTAAATATATCCAAATTTTTTTGATAAAAATTATATTTTTTAGAATTTAGATTTAGACAATCAATAAGAATGCTAAATGGCCGCCTCTATTATATGCTGGCCGGTTATGTCATCTTCGTGAGAGACAGAGGATCATGACAACTAGAAGTAATTAACACACCAAATCATGCTGCATATTATACGTAATATCTCGATCGAACTCGTCCTTGAAGCACATAATGTTAATAATTCTGTAATTCATGAATTACAAAATTATTAACATTATTTGTCATGGAAGTATATGGTCCGTGACAAGTGTTATTTTACCGCGAGTTATATGTCACAGATATCCTACGAGTCAAATTGGTGGGAAAAATATTTTATCCACAAAAATCTTATTTTTAACCCCAAGAATCCTTCTTGGCAAAGAGTCAAAAATCTTGTAGTGTCATGTATATATATCTCTACCCATATCACATTCATCTGCTCTCATTTCCTGATACTCACATTTTAATATATTCTGAATAAGGAGGCAATTATCTCTCCTGGTTTCTTTGTGCTGTTTTCAATCTTTACGTATATTCAAAATATTGCCCAGTTACGTATAGTAGTACCAGTACCCTTATCATTCGAAACAAATAGTACTTCATCAACAAAATGATCTACTTATCCAAGATTAATAGAGAGAGAGAGACTAATTATTTAATTAAGTTGATCATATAAACATGATATATATACATATACATATAGAGAGAGAGAGAGACACACACACACACTCACACAAAATTAATAAACGAAAAGAAATATATATGAGATTGCATTAAGGGCCAGCAAACGATATTGGAGCTTGACCCATCACGCACAGTTGCAAGCATTATTAATGCATCAAACATAGGGGACCATGCATACAGTGGTCAAAACGTACAAATGATTCATTATATACGTGACTCAATGATCTGTGGTATGCCCCCACGAAACAAATATTTACTTATTAATACCCTAAAAGCAGCATATGTATCCAGACCAATAAATTTAGCCAACCAAAAAAAATGGCCATTGCATAAATGCTCCATCAACATGCACATGATCTTGCTCCCTCTTTTATAAGCTTGCCCATGAAACATCTCCCATTAAGACGTGGTCTCCACCCGTAAAATAACAGCCATACAAGTTGTTTCTTAACAAAACCAAACAAATAGCATGATTATAAGAATAATTATCATATAGGAAGGACCAAACAAACTTTCAGGATCTTAATAAAAGATCGAGCAGACAATATATTAGATAAAAATATAACTATTTCTAGCATGCCGTTAATTATTAGATTTGCACTGCTATAAATTAAACAAGCAAGCCACGTACATGATTTGATACCAAACAAGCAAGACATGATGAAGGTCAAGTCTCTTGGAACATATATAAGAGCTAGCTGTCATGGTTTTTGTCCACGCCATATACTCATATTTATGAATAAATATCATATATATCTCACACTATAAATACTTAATTATATTATATAATCAAACCATACAGAAAACATTAATTACTCCCCATTCATCCTGCTCAATCCATCTGCGCGCTTTTGGGTCCCGTTGATTTGGTTTTAATTTGCACTCATGATATCATTTCGATCAGATCAAAGGAGCAGGCTGTTGTGGAGCTTACTAGATTAGCTTCTGCTCCTGCACTTCTCCATGGCTCTTGGCGCTGAAATCCAAGAAACAGTTTCGTCGACAAATGATCAGAGATTTGGAAATTAGATAAAAACAATATTATTATATATTCTTAGTTTTTGAAGATTCTAACCGAGTCCAATGGCCTCCTTTCCCTTCATGATGCGCAAACGCTTGCATGAATCAACAAACATCCTGCGTATATTTTTGGTAATTTGAGGTAAAAATTAAGAAATTAAGTAAAAATATAAAAGCCAGATCATGATCAATGGTGTACTTTTGAATATATATATATATTATTTGTCAGATATAATTATATTATTTAGTAGTGTTTGTGAGAGATCACGAAGAACATACTCCCATGGGACATCACCAACGAGCATCCAGTCACCGACCTTGTCCTCATACGTTGGAACGAAATCAGAGCTGTTCAAAACATCCATCAACTTGCTCCCATTCATGAAATCCTTCATTCCTTGGGATCCATAATTACCAGTTTCAATAAAGAAGAACCATATTAATTAAAATATTGGGCACTTTAATAACAAATTAAGAAAACGAAAGAATTAATATATATATATATATATATATTAATTTTTACCTATGGTGAAGCAACTGAACATTTTTCCCAAGGCATCAGAGAGGTCTTTGTAACTCTGGTACGTCTTTAAGTCTACCTTACGAAGATAAGGTGCACCATCCATGCTAACCTTCACAAAGGCCGCAGCGCCGTTGCCAGTCGCCTTGTTGTCACTCTCTTCCGAGCTGCCCTTTTGGACAGCTAGCATATTCTTTCTGAATGATCGGACTGGTGGCCATCCCACCACTTCTGCCCTAAATTTCCATTTCGTTAAATCATTTCTAGTACTCACTTTCTATAATTTACAGCTTCAGCTTAAAAAATTACAGTTCTCTAGTAGTGCCAAAAGAAGAAGAAGAAGAAGAAGAAGAAGAAGAAGAAGATCATGAAGAACAGAGAGAAAAGAAAGAATACTTACTAATGGAAATAGGAAGCTGATCGTCTATAATTACAATATGATGAGAAAAGGAAGCGAAAATATTACGAAATCAACAAACTGATCCAGAATATAAAAACTAAAAATATATATGTGCATGCTAATTAGCTGATCATCAGGAATATTTATTGCATTGAGAAATTCATCAGGCCGTAGGTAGCGCGGATATATTTCAACACACTTTTATTTATTTCTTTTTCCCATGATCTGTCTGTGTGATGTTATAATGATTACGCCGAACATGCAGATAATTAGATCAGTTTCAAAAGAAGCTTTTTACAACGTATAATTAATTGTAAATTTATTAGCTCATTATTCTCATGATCTGAAAGGATTATATACTCAAAAATCACTACTTTATGATGACTTTCTCTCGACTTCATGAACACAAACTAGCTACATATACAAAGAACCTTGGGAGTTTCGATCAGCCACGATAACTTTTGAAGTACCCCATAAAAATATTTTATTTTCCACTTTAATTTTAAGAACTTCCTTCCACATGATCTAGCCCCTCCCCCCCCCCCCCCCCCCCCCTCTCTCTCTGATGTGAACTTGTTCACCTCTTTCTCAATTCGACCTGAACTCTCAGATAAATTGCGATTTATCTAACCCTAATAACTACGTACCACAGCTATATATATTATATGCACGAACATGCTTCCAAGAATAACAAGAAAAAGCAACTAAAAAGCAAGAAAGTGCGCATGTTAATATAATATGCAGCTTACTTAGCATCATGCTTGGCTGTATCAGGGGTGAGAAGGTTCTTCTCCTTCTTTAGGATCTTAGTCTTCTCATTCAGATCCATCCCCGCGTCCTTGGAAGAAAGTTTAAGCTTCAAATCCATAACTGTAGCCTCAGTCTCAGAGAAACCTCTCTTCCTCGCCACCTCTCCTAACTCAGTACTACTTCCTCCATTATTTCCTGGCAACCCTAGTCTCAGCTCAGTTTCCTCGAATCCCATCTTCTCCTTCTCTGACCCAATTTCCATGAATTCCACTCTTTACAAATCCTTGTTTCTCTCTCTCTCTCTAAGCATTCAGTGCTTTGTTTCTTTGTGATAATAATAGTGGGGTGTGGGGGGAGTCGGGACGGGAGGGATTGAGGGAAGGATGTTGCGTTTGGGCGTTGCGCGGGTATTAATATAAGAATGGATGGGTTGCAATGTCTTTTTGGGGCTTGGAGGGAACTACGATTGTGACACGTGGCAGGGTGTGTGAGCTGGATTTTTCCAACCTTGCTGGCATAGATGACGACACGTACGGTAATATTGTTTGCTTGATCCTATGATTATTGTTGTGTGGGAGATCGGGAGGAGGAAACAATTACCTTGGCGATTATATATATGGTGCGGTTTGTATAGTGGATAGAACAGAAGAGGTGTGTTAGAGATGAAAATTGAAAATTAAATAAAAAATATATTAATAGAATACTATTTTATTATTTTAAATTTTGAAAAAAATTTAATTTTTTTTATTATATTTTATATAAAAATTTTAAAAAATTATAATTATAATAAAATAAAACATTTTTACAATCCATAAGACACCATATATATATTAACCTTGAATTCTAATTACTACGTATACGTACTAAGGGCTAGCTTGGCCTTCCAATTTTTCCTCCTTTTATGCATGAGAACCTAGCGAGCAGCAAAGTTTCAATTTAATTATTTGCATATTAATTAAATTTATAGGTTCTAGTTCACCGATATTGATCAGCCTTTGATCCATTTTTCTTCTCAAATTAACTATATATTAAAGTGATAATATTCCTTAAATTGAAAAGAGAATCAATCTTGTATAACATATACACTACAAGAAATATGGGTTTTTGCCACGAATTTTTTTTTTCTGCCATATACAATCGTGGCAAATAGTAAGCTGATGACACGAAAAGTAGTTGTGGGAAAAAAATAAGCTTTTTGCCACGATACAATGCCCGCAAATAAAATCTTGTGAGAAATAATGTTTTGTGATGGAAAATAATATTTTTTATGGCGGTTTTATGTCGTGACAAATAATCTTGATTTTGTTAGGGAGAACTTCATGGGAAAATACTATTTGCTGCAATTTTTTTTTTTGCGACAAATAAATTTAAGAGCCATCCTACACAACTTTTCAATCTTCCACACATAATATATTTTTTTAAAAATTTTAAACCTTCTTTTAAAAAATTTTTTCTTCTTAAATTAATTAATTTTTTATTTATTACTCATATATTAAATATTTGATAAAAGAAAATTAAAATTTAAGAAAACCCCCTCCCCCGCGTGCACTCTGCTCCCTTTCTCCCTCTCTTCTCAGTTCTCTCTCTCTTCTCAGTTCTCTCTAGCCTCACGATCTACGGTTTGTGCCCTTACGCCGTGCTCTCTCTCATCGTTACACCACCCCCTCGATCGTCGACAACCCTCGCAGCGGAGCAGGTCAGTGGTGTTCTCCCAGGCTCCTTTTTTCATCTTCGCCGACAACCCTCTCTTCTCCCTTCTTTGTCTTCGCCGACATACCTCTCTTCTCCCTTCTTCATCTTCGTCGACATACCTCTCTTCTCCCTTCTTCATCTTCGTCGACATACCTCTCTTCTCCCAGGCTCCCTTATTCATTTTCTCAATTCCCACTCAGAGGTGTTCTCAGTTTGTGGAAGCTCCCAGCTTCTTCGTCTTCGTCTTCGTCGACTCGCCCATCCACTCAAAATGTTAGGTTTTCTATTTATTGATTTTGTAAGTTGCTCTTCTAGCCTTTCTAGGAATGGGTTTGCATCTTTGATTTGGTTAGGGTATGGGATTTTAATGATGTGGTTTTGTAGCTTTGAATATTCAATATTGACGATGCATTGAAAAGGGGGAAGAATTTCCAAGTTGCTCGAGTTTGCTCTATTTTGTAGCTTTGATTTCGTGCTCGAGTTTGTTCGGTTTTGTAGCTTTGGTTTTGTAGCTTTTGTTTCTGTTTTCTTGCTCGAGTTTGTTCTATTTTGTAGCTTTAGTTTTGTGGCTTTGATTTCTATTTTGTTGCTCAAGTTTGCCCTGTTTTGTAGCTTTGATTTTTTGTTCAAGTTTGCTCTGTTTTGTAGCTTTGGTTTTGTACCCATTCTTATGTGCAGTTGGATTTTGTTTATAGGTTAAAAGAGGTTCATACATGTATTGCTTTTTTAATGTAAGTTGTCTATGTATTTATTTATTGTGACAGATTATATATTCTTCAAATATTGATTGCATCAATGTTATAACAATCATAGTAAGTGGTTGAGAGAATGGTATTTTATTAACTTTTAAGGGTTGCTTACTTAGGTAACGGTTAAGGGTTACATTAATCTTGTGTAATTGCTTTGGTTTCCCCCATTTGATAAATGAGTTTACCTTTGTTGTTAGGGAAAGAAAATGTAGTAGTGGTGTCAAGTTGTTGCAGACAGCCCCAGAATGATCTTTAAGTTCAAAAGCACACCTGGGAGCTAACTGTCTCACCATGACAAAGATTACAGACACAGAAAGGGGCCTAATATTCCATGGTACATTCACAGCTTCTTTAGTGGATAGTACTAATGAATAGATATTTTTTATGTTACTTGTTTAAATAGCATGTCAGTGGAGGCTGCATATGCCAATATGTAGATTGTTTTATTGTTTGTTTGATTTTTGGGGAGATACTATTCATGTTGGAGGACACGGGCATTTGATGTGGCTCGGAGATCATATTGCATCTGGTACCCATAATCTGGCCTCAATAAGATTTGTTCAATTATATGTTTACAATTTGCAAACCATAGTGGTGTTGTTTGGAAAATTATGGTCTAGTACTAATTAATTGAAAATATTAGCGCCATTTACATTCAAGAATTATATTGTTTACTTCATTGTTCTGGGTTGTGAGTATCCCACCAATAGAGAGTAGCAATATATAATTAGGATACAAATACATAGAATTGTAGCAAAACCTGAGAAACATGAAGTATTTACACTAATATACTTTTGCATATAGCTTACCCAAAGAAAAGAAACTTTTTACATTTGATTTTCCTATGTAATTTCTTTGTTTCCATCTAGTTTGGTTGTAGAGCTAACCAATGAACTAGTGATTCTGAGCAATTTTTTTTTTCATGTAGAAGCTAGCTAGCCAGTGAGTGTTTCTGGTCTCAACCCATTCTTTCCAACCTTTATAGTGGTGACAAGGCAGTTTAACTAAAAAATGAGCTTCAATCCTATGGACATACATGAAATGAAGAGGAAGATCAGTTACAACTCCCATTCCAGGGTTCATGGTCATTTCCAACAAACAGCCTTCTTACTCTTGGAGGTTTCAGAACATGACTGAATGCACAATTTACCATATTTCAGTTTTATATAGATAGCTGCCCCTCTTAGCATTCTTAGACAATGTCATATTCCATGTTAAATGGACCATGTCCATGTACATTTATTATATAACTAAATGTACGTATGACTAGCTACTTGCATAAATATATGTTGGTTTGGTAATGCTTTTAGCAACAATTTTTGCTTTTGGGCATTGTGCATTTGATGCGGCTTGAGTTTGTGGTAAATAATCAACTATTACCGACAACACCTTTGTGATTTTAGGGATGAACATTTTCATCTGGAAAAAGTATTGCACAGGGATGACATGACAATATATTTGTTGTTGCGGTCGTTTATCAGTTATTTGGTTGTAAATAATGATTCCCCGCTAATCAATTGTGTGGACAAAAGTTATTAGTCATAGATTGGTTTCTTCCCAAATATGTATTTCCCACGATAGATAAGGTAATTGTAGGATTATTTCCCACTACTAATATGGTTTTTAACCACGGACATGTTGGTGGTAATAAGTTACTATTTGCCACGAAAATATTAACTCGTGGGGAATAATAGTATTTGCTGCGGAGTATATGCCACGAGCATCCCATGACTAGAATTGGAGGGAAAAAATTTATACCCGCGAAAGACATTTTTTGCCACAAGAACCGCTTTTGGCAAATTGCAATATATCTTGTAGTGATACAGAAATCATGAATACTATGCAACACTTTTACAAAAGAAGGATAAGAACATCCTCAATTAACTCTCTTGTAGACTTGTAGTACCATCGTGAGACGTCGCTACAAGAAAACTCACTACAAGATATAAGGCCTTTTGTGGCGACTTTTTAGTTGCCGCAAAAAGCCTTAAAATCGCGGCAAATAAGCACCTTCGGCATTTTTTCGTGCGCCGACGCCGCGCTGCTATAATCGAGCGCCTATAACTCTCTCCCTGTGAAGAGAACGAAGCGCCAATGTTCTAAGGTTTTTTGCGGCAAATTTCGGCCGCTGCAAAAAGATAAAAAATTGCCGCAAATAAATTATTAACCCTGGTTAGGCTTTTGGGATAGGACTATTTGCCGGCTTTTTTCCATTTTTGCGGCGATCTGAACTTGCCGCAAATAAGATTTTACAAAAAAAAAAAAATAGAAAAAGTTGTCGATCTTCATACAAATCCTGAATCCTAAAGCCTTAAATAAAGTTTAAGTGATAATAAATTTATCAACAAACTTGCATATAATGAGTTATAGTTCTTAATTGAAAGTTATTGCAATAAAAATTATCTTATATGAAAAAAATGTTGAAAAAAATCAGGACTTGGGATTAATTGAAGAATTGGCCAGTAGTGAGTTTTGGGTCGTCCAGTCTACATTGAGTTGTTGATAGTTTGCAAGTTGAGAAGGCCTACATTGGAAAAAAACAAACATCTCCTTACATATATAGAGAGAGATGGAGGATAAAAAAAATAAAGAAGAAAATAAAAATATCAAAAGGCACCGTCACCATCAATATGAAAAACATAGAATAGTAAAATTTTGCATTAACAGCATCAAAACCCAATGCATAGCAATAGCTAGAATCAAAGTTAGTTGGCAAACCACATCTCCCTTCATAGCTATAGAAATAAAATTTAAATGGACATTAACAATTGATCTTCGGGATAAGAATATTAAACAATACTTTTCTCGGGAATAAAATCAATCAGTCATTCAGGAATAAGAATAAAATCAACCAGTGTAGCCTATTTAATGTAAGCAATAAAAAAAAGTATCAGAAGATAAAGAAACCTAAAATGTACAATAACCACAATTAAAAACTGGCAGTAAGGCATATTAGGTTTACATACAAAGCCACTTCAACAGATTCATACTGCAAAAGAATGAGTCACTGATGCAAAACCTCATACATAAGTATAAAGTTTGGGTTTTGACACGTATTCATTACCCCTATTAGAATGGTACATCCACATAATAGATAGAATATGAAGCAGTCGCAAATAAACAACAAAGCAAGATTTTACTGCATATAACAAAATCAAGGAGCTAAAAAAATATATAATAAGCTAGCATTTTATCTTATATAAGTTTAGGTACATCATGAGATCTGAAAAGTCAAACTCAAAAGAATAAAGAACCCTAACTCAAGACAAATAATTCTGACTGTAACGCCCCCAAATTTCCCTTAAAATAATACGGGAATCGAGACGTCGGGATGATGACAACACGGGTCACACATCCCAACAACACGTGTCAAACGTGTGTGCACACGTGACATACAAAAATAAAAAGGTCGCAGCAGATAATAAATTAATATTTAAGTACCAGAATTTTTAGAAATATTTTACAAACCAATCCAAAGTAAATTCTCCAACCGGAGATTTAATACAGTCATCCAAGGTCCAAATAAAAATAATACACAACCATCCGAATTAACTGAATGTCATCCAAGAAACTAACTACACTAATTCATTCCAGCGGTGGAGCCGCCTCTTCAGGCTCAACCTCCTCGTTCTCTGCATCAAAATCTACGATACCAAAATGGTACCGCAAGTAAGTAAAATCCCAAACAAATCCAAGATAATAAATACATTTATGCACAACCACAAAAAGACATGAACAAATTACCGTATGCATGTGACTCAAAATCATTCTTCTCAAAATTAATTTAGATAATCACACACGCCAAAACCTCTTTTTAATCCACAATAAAATCCCAATAAAATCACCCATCATTTCTCATAAAATAAAATCCTCAAAACCAATCATACCGGGCGTTACGTATCGCCGTCCCTATATAATTTACACATACACCCGAAACCATAATGGGCGTTACGTATCGCCGTCCCCATTACGATCCACACACACTCATTTCATACCGGGCGTTACGTATTGCCGTCCCCGATATGAAATGCACACCCGATGACCATAATGGGCGTTACGTATCGCCGTCCCCATTATGTCACCCACACACTCACACGCTGATCACAACGGGCGTTACGTATCGCCGTCCCCGTTATGACTCAACCCAAAACCATTAAAATTCGTTAAACACACTTTAAATCCCAGATTCCATTCTCAACACATGAATATCCAAAATCATGCCAAAATCCACTTTCCAAATATTTTCATGAGCATGCGCGTAAATACACAATGCAGACAACTATGCACCAAATAGCCAACAATTAAATAATCCAATCAACCAACAAATACCAACATCAACCATCACATATCAGCAATAATCAAATACAACAACTGTTGATGCCAAAAATATATTTAAATCTTAAAACTTGTTTGGAAAGTACTTACTGTTCGTTCGCTAGTAATTTCCGAAGTTACCGAAAATGCCCAACAACGTTTCAAAGCTTCCAACTGAGTACTTGCAGCTATAGCCACGCCCAAAGCGTCTAACGTATATAAATCATTACAAATAAATAAATATCAATATCGGGAATAACTAAAATAATTCAAAACCAACTTAATTAAAACACCAATAAATTATAGTAACATCAATAAAACCAATAAATAAACCTAACAATTTAATTAAACCAATAACATAAATAAAACAATATTTATATATATCCAACCAACTCATATAATTATTTCGAATATTGCAACCAAATAAATTAATCATCTTACTGTAAATAAATAAAATATAATTATTAACTAATCAAGCTAAACACTTAATCATAAATAAAATCAATACCAAAAACAATCTAATCAATTAAATTAGAGAAAAAAACTTACCAAGAGTGTCGTAACCGATGATTTTACGGCGAGAAATACCCAATAAAACACCTATATAATTTTCGGATTCAGGTGAATTTTTGAAGAGGATATGTTCTAGTTGAGGAGAGGAAGAATAAATATACAAAAGCGATGCTAGACGTTCAGATTTATGGATGAAACCGAGAGCTTCTTATGCGCTTTAAGTAAGGATGTCGATGCTTAATATATAGGAACGTAGTCGAACAATAGGGAGCAGAAAAGGGAAGGGAAAACTCACGTGAATCGCACAACAACTAAGTCAAAACAATCAACTGCAAAGGTAGAGAATCTACCGATTTTAGATGATGAAAAGACGAGAAGAAATAAGGTTCGTGTTGTACATTTTCAGACCATTTCCTGGTTTCGTGAAGCACGGATCTGAGTTAAAGATGGAGGAACAAGGTTCATCAATGTACTGAGCATCTAGAAGGACAGCGCGTTGTTGAAATGAAGATGAAAAACGCTGCAAGATCTGAACTTGAACTCACGGGTAAACAGAGGCATAACTCATGCAAACAAAGAAGAAGAAGAAGAAGAAGAAGAAATGGAGATGCAGCGTCCATTTTGCGTGCAGAAGAAGACTTGATATTCATTTAATCAAGGGCTCAACGGTGCCGTTTCTTTTTTTTTTTGCATAAATAAAGGCTAGCGCACAAGGAAAACAAGGCCTGGAATTAACTTAAATTAGATGCCCGACAACGACATCTAGGCAAGAGAAAGGACTACATAAAGAGATCATGGGCTGAGCTTCAAATGGTTTGATTTTGGGCTACGTGCTGGGCTAACAAAAGGCTCCAAAACAACCTAAATCAAGAACATAAACACACACACACACACACATATATATATATATATATAAGTATATGCCTAAAACCGTAAGCCACTTTAAACCAATTAATTGAAGCCCAACGTCACAACATAAATATATAAATATTCGCATATGGGCCAAAACTAAAGTTAAACTAAACTTAAGTCCCAACGTATAAGTAATACATATAAAATCGAACAATATTAATTTAGAAAAAAATTAAAATGCAACAATTTAATTTAATCACCAGCATAATAATATAAAGTAATGATATTAAATTCAAGCATTAAATTAAATGCATCAGCAACATAATAAAATAATTAATTAGCTTACAATTAAATCATAAAAATAATATCTTCAAATGAAAATGAAATATATTCAAATATTTATACAAAAACACAATAAAACAATATTAATATTCACTAACTCAAAATGCATAATATCCATATTAACAACAAAACATATTTAATATTAAAATAATATATTACAAAGATAGTAAGATTACGGGTTCTTACACTGACAGTGCTAATAAATCCACTATGCGGGCAACAACATCAATACTGATGCCAATCTTTTCCAAAAGTTGCTGACAACCTAATTATTGTATCACATTGAAAGTCATCATTTTTTAGCAAATAAAAAAAGATTTTATATGGTCATATTGCATGGTCAGCATCCAGTTTGAGATATAGTGGAAGAAAAAAGGAGGGGGTGTGGGGTTGAAAACTTTTGAAAGTAATCAAGCTTTTCCAATGATGGTGTGATATTGCATGGTGTGACACTACATAAGAATTGCAAGTATAACAATTTAGAACTAATTCACCCAGTGGTGTTATGCATTCAGATTTATGCACTTTCAATTTTAGCAATCTCATAATTTTAATAACACTACCATTATTAAAATGGGTAAAATCTGAACTGCTCTCACACATAAAAAGTCCATCCCACAGTCTAACAATCCTATTTTAAATGAACTAACTTTATTGAAATGCTTTGTGCTAGAAACAACAAACATCCTTAAATGGTAATGTTTCTAAACTAGTAGATATATAAGTGGGATACATTTACCTTTATATCACTATCTCATCAGATTTAACTGAATACAAATGAACACATTTATATTTTTAAACTTTTTTTTTTATAAGTAAAAATTTTATTAATCAAAAGAGGTGGCACACATTAATATTTGTAAACTAGTAGACATATTCGATTAACTATTATTAATATGAATTTCTAAAAAAAATCTTTGTAATCCAGCATTAAAACAACTTCCTAGCATTAATAAGTTTTTGTAGTTCAAAATGTAATTTTTCCTAGTATTAATTTCTCAGCAATTTGGGTAGAATTAGAGCATTAGGTTATATAGATAAATCCTTGAGGACGTTTTACTTAGCAGCTTCGTTATTAATAGGAGAACCATAACTCGATAATGGTGTAAAAAAAAACAAATAGAAGAGGATGTCCAGGGTTTAGTAGCACAGACAAACCATACCTTAGTTGTGGAAGGAATCAGTGCAACTCACTACCCTCCTGTGCAGTCACACCACTCCAGTAGCTCTAATATCAGTTGAAACAACAGCAACCCTATGCCAATTAGTCTGAAAGCAATTAGTCTGAAAAAGCAACCACATTTTACGTTCGCAAGAAACAGCAAATTAGTCCTATATAATTGCTCATATTAAAATAAAGTCTCAATCTAACTACTTAAGGTGCTGCTAGAAACATGAAGATCAAATCTATCCACAACACCAGATATCCAAAAATGTGGCTTTTTAAACCATCCTGTTTGAGGGCAGATTTCATGAAAAATGTTAACGTACGTCTCCCAAAACTAATGAACAAAACAAATATGCACAGTTGTATATTTCAGCAAAAAATTCAAGATAAAATTAGTAACATAAATTTCAGCCAAAAATTCAAAAAACTAATTTCAGCTTGAAGGATACAGAGACATAGTAATTTAAATTTTAGGCAATACGAATGAATCAAAAATTCGTTAAAAACATAACTAAGCATGTGAACAAAGTGAAAGTGAAGCTAAAATGTAATATTCCACTCAAGAGGAATATACTAGAGTAGATAAATTAGTCTTCATCATAACCAGTTGAGAAAATACCAGGGGAAATATTAGTAAAACAGAGATTAGAAAACCACCATAATAGAAGTAATGAAAATAAGCTGAATGAATGTTCTTACAAGAGTCGAATTCACAAATAATTGAGGCTCACTGATCAACTAAGTGCATATAAACCCTAGGATTTGGGGATTACTGAAAATCCTTACCCGAGTTCAATGGAGTTCGCGAGGAGATGAGCCAATTAGTTTGGGTCTAAATAACCCCCAAACAATCCGTTTAAACCCAAGGGTAAATCAATTTTGGAAGATGATGATAGCTGGTTTGGCGCTGGACAAATGAGAGAAAGTGCGCAGGGGGAAAAAGAACGAAAATAATTTGGAGAAAGAGAAAATAAGTCTCACCCGCTAATAAAGATGGCGACGACGAAGGAACGGTGGAGGCGTGATGACGATGAAGGGGCGGCACGATCTCAGAGAGAGAGAGAGAGAGAGAGAGAGAGAGAGAGAGAGAGAGAGGGGGTTAGGTTTCGAGAAAGTGAGGAAGATTTAGGAGAATATCGAGGGGGAAGGGGGTGTTTGCGGCTAAATTTTAAAAGAGTATGTGTAGCGCTTCCGTAGTGCTGCAAAAGTTATAAAATTTGTTGCAAAAAACAATTTCGCCCAGATAGCATGACAAATCTGATAAAGTGCCGTTATAATTTAATTTTTCCGTCATTTTCTATTACGGTAGTAGCGAAAGAGCCACTACAAGTCACTTTTTTTGTAGTGACTGTTTATTTGTGAGCATTTAATTGCAACCAAATAATTATTTACAGTCAAAATTAGTTGTAAATAATCATTTGGTCGCAATTAAATGATAAAAAAACTTATTTTTCTTGTAGTGCGCATAAATTAAATTCTTAATTCTCAAACTTCTAGACAGGGTATGGTATCAATTAAGCCAAGAAATTGCATGTCTAGTTCTTCCTCCACAATCCGGATGGTCTCTTAGAGCTAGATCGATCATCATGAATCCGTACGTACGTGCCTGATGACTCAATATATAATTATGTCATAAAACTTAGTTCTTTCTCTCCAATTATTTGGAAAACCCAAACGGATGCTAGCTTATATATACATCTTGGAGAACTATGGCTTCCATGCTTTCATCAGATCAATGGGAGCTCCTCTTGAGTTCCTTGATGGATACGCTATGTAACTAGCCTTTGTCTCAAATACTCACTATAAGAAAATACACTTTTTGTAATACCAAATTTCGTTGTAAAAAGTAAAAAGGTATATTGCAAAAAATTATTTCCAACGAAAACAATGTTTTTGATGTAACATATTGATTATTTATTTTTCTTTTTCTTGTAGTAACTACAAAAATCTGTTTATTTGTAACTAGTTAATTCTAACAAAATGATTATTTATAATCAAAATTAATCACAAATAATCTAATTTTTATCGCAATTAATAGGTCACAAAAGTTCTTTTTTTGTAGAATTAAATGCATATCTCTCCCCTTCTCTCTCTCCCTCTCTCCTTTTACAATTTACCCTCCGCTACGTGATTTTAGCCATATTATGATCATTATTGCAAAGTTTTCCATTATTTTTTACATGGTACTGCGTACACCAGCATCAATTTATTTTCCTGGTCGTCATTCATCGATCCTATTAATGTTGCTCAGATCCAATATTTTGGATAATTATCAAACGGTATATATATCAAATCAGTACTTGAAAAGCGACAATTAAATATTCTTGATGTTAGACATGAGAATTTTTGTTGTAGTTTAATTATCGTGAACTGTACCAATATCCCTAATAATATTATTCAACATATATATATATATATAGATAGATAGATAGATCAAGTGGTACTATTAATTAATTATGACTTGATAGATATATACCAACCATAATTATCGCATGAATTTAAGTAGATGTGACACGTCACTTATCAAGAACCAGTTATCTCAAATTTTTTTTTTTTTGAATCACCAATTATTTCAAATTGAGTTTTGGCAGAGTACTACCTATCAACATTATATTGATGGCGGTGAGCATGCCTAGAAGTTTGAAGTACTGTATACGCGCGCGTACGTGGTCCTTATATATTTAAGCAGCTAGCTATAATATCCATCTTAAAGCCCTGGAGGTATCTTTACATTAATGTTCAATTAGGTGTCATCATTAATTCCCATGAACTTTTGGGCCATACACCATATATGACTCCATATATACAAGCATGGCTAGCTGCCTTCGAACATGAGCTTTGCTAGCTAGCTGATAATGTCCTACGTACTGCCCAGCCAAAAGGAGGAAAACAAATTTGTTTTTCCTTCCTTTCTTTCTGTTTTAGGGAACAAATTAATTGAGAAAAAATTAACGTTTTCTTTCCTTTTTTTTTTCCTAGCTAGAAAAGCTGTTCTTGGTTAGTTATAACTAGCTAGGTTCTCAGCGTTGTGTGTGTGTATATATATATAGAGAGAGAAATGAGTAAGGCCGGATGGGTATAAAAGATGTTTTTGCACAACCAACTTTCAGCGGTGTTTGAAAAGAGGAGTAGAAGTCGGTTTGATTTGGTGCAGGCGAATTCATTGGATTTAGCTTAGAATTGTCTCTGTGGCGGGCTAGGATTGGCTGGTGCAAATATGTCTTGTAAACCCATCCGGCCCCTAGCTTTACTCATATATATATATATATGGTAATGATACACTTGCATCCTATTTACTACTCATAATGTATTTTTTTTTCTTTTTTTCTTATAAGTATTTTTTTAACATCCTTAATTATTAAGAAAAAATTTAAAAAATATAAAATTTCACTAATAGTTACTTTCTTAACTATTAAGTAACAGATGTTTTTTTTAAAAAAATAAAAAAATAGTAAAATGATGATAAATGAGATGTAAGCCTATTATTATTCATATATGTGTGTATATATACATGCCCAATATTGTTCTATGAACAACGAATCGTGCACATTAAACATCTTGCAAAGTTATGAAAGAAAAAGATAAATTAGAAGCGACTAATTTTAAAGGAGAGTTTGCTTAATATACCACACACATTATATATAAACTATTTTCAAATGTTATATATTTATATATAGAACCCAATTAAGTTATTGAGTATCATAAAAAAAAATAGGTTTTTTTATTAATTAGCTTACATTGATCATATAGAGCTTCAAAATGATCTACCACATACATTTTGGAGCCATTTGGCTCGATATATATATATATTTATATATATCTTCTTTCTTTCTCTTTTCCGCCTCCCACAGGCATAGCGAGAAGATCAAGTAATATATATATATATATATATACAGTACGCTTGCTGTACATTAATGGCGGGATTTATGGAAATAATTTAAGGTTGATCTCAGCTAGCTACAAGGACAAGGGAATCGATCTCTTCGGTGCCTTGCAGATCTATTTTAGTTATCATACATTATGCATGCATAGGTGACAAATAGAATATTATTCAAGTTACTGAGTGGTAACTGCAGCTTATAATAAATTATATATCTACCGGCCTAGAGGAGAGATATATGGTAGTTGGTCAAGCCACGTACGTACCTGTGTAGGCATGTCTGAAATTCATCTTCTCATAACTAATTAGCACCTGCATACACAGCATTTAATGGTCATCAACTCATCGGCCACCTGGGTGTAGGGGTGACAATATGTCACATGACTCGTTAACCCAACACGAATACGATACAATAATAACATGTTAGAATTTAGTCTTAAAGGGTTTCGGGTCAAAACGGGTTGACCCGTTACGACACGATTGTTTAACAGGTTGATAGCGGGTCAACCTGTTTTGACCCGCTATGACACGCTATGAAACGTGATGAAAGTTAAAATTACAAATATACCCTTACATTTAAAAGTAAAATTGTTAGAATCTTAATTGTAATATTTTTATTATTTATATTATAATTTATACATGTAGCTAGTATTATAATTTTTATAGATATTGTGATTTTAACATTTGTATAAAATTATGCTAAGTTTAATTAAGTCAAATTGATTAATTTTGGACATATTCAATATATTTATATAAACAGGTTGAAACATATCATATTTTATTGTGTTAATTTATTTCATAATATTTACTAATGAGTCATAACGGGTTGACACGACACGACACATTATGTTAACGGGTCATGTTAGGGTTTGAGATTTTGACACGATAAGCTTAACGGGCCAGGTTAGAGTTGACCTATATAATATAATATACATGTATTGACACGACACGAACACGACCCATTAACACGATTTGACACCCCTACCTGCGTGCAGTCATACAAATGTTTCAAAAAAAAAAATAGTGAATAATTATATATATATAATATGTATATATACATATATACATACACTAACTAATAAATTTGGGTGGATCACTATTAGACATGTATTGACTACCCTCTCTTCGATAAAAAATAAATAAATGTATATGTATATGATATACGTGACTACCCAATAAAATAAATCATTACTCGTTTCAAAAATTCAAATTAATGAGAACAAGTAAATTTTATTATTTATTTTATATCTAATTAACACTCTCATGATTCGTGTATAGGCTAGACTCCTTCTCAAAATAAATAGTTCATTACTTGAAATATTTAATTAAATAAAATAGAGTGTAGAGTCAGGCTATATTCAAACTTATGACCTAATTTGTTTTGATACTATATAAAATCATTGCTAATTTACATGTCCTAAAAATTTAATCTGGTGAAATTAAAAAAAAATATATTATTATTTATTTGATATATTATGAGTATCTATATCTATATATCTATATATATATATAATTAGAAGCATGACTTTTTGGAATACATGATGCATGCGGCCTGCCAAAGTGCTAGAGAGAATGGAAACACGCTAAAAAGGCAAAAGCATATGTTGGCTTGTTTCCGATATGTTTTTTTTTTTTTTTTCTGTGCTTGCTATGTATGCAGTGTGCTACGTCGGACTGCTCCCCATTAATGGAAATTGTTGGAACAAAATCAGAAACATTATCATGTACGCATGCATGAAATAACTTAATTGACAGCTATATATATATATATGCAGTACTCTGATATATGGGAAATACTCTAGTCACAAAATAATTCTATGAAAACAATCTTATAAACTTGATGTAGATTGATATGATTTGTCAAATTATAAAATTATTTTTATAATAAAATATATCTAACAGATCCAATAAAGTCAAGATAATTTGTGTGATTATTTTTATATGATTTGTTTGTGTATGTAGCAGTTCTTATAAGCTTAGCTAGATGTGGGTACGTACGTACTCATGAATTATTAATGGTGCTAGTGATCTGTGCAGGCCGTGAGATGTTGTGATCACCGCGTTCATCTTTGCAAAAATATTAATGCCTCACACATGAGTAGCTAGTGTTTGGGGGAAACCAAATGCGAAGCTCATTAACTGTAAATATCAATGAACAAATATTGAACAAATATTGATCATGATGATGCGTCCAAAGCTTGCTTCCTACCTAGATATAATATTTTGATGATCTCTTGGATATTATCTAAATAAAGAGGTGATAAAAGAATAAATATACCTCGTACAATTCTTTAAAATTATTTCACAATTACTAATTTGTTTCAAGCAGAGAATAGTTAAACAAAAGTAAAATACAGGTTAAAAAATAATTATAAATATGATAATTAATTATTCGAAAAATTAGATGAATCAATGTACAAAATAATTTTTTTAATTTGAAGAAAATTTGGACAACCCTGCTATATAGCTACGTGTTTGACCTATTTAAACACTCATGAAATACTATGCACTATAATTTATATTAAACAGTATGCACTATAATTTATATTAAACAGTCAACTATTATACAGAATTAGAGTCAGATATTCTAAAAATATATTACAAAGAAATGTAACCAATATCGATCAAAGTCGCTCAAATTAATCGGGACGTTCTTTAATTATTAATAATTATGTTGATCTCTTAAGTACGTGGTACTACTTTTCCTAGAGAGCTAGCTAGTTGCATGGTTGAGAGAGAAGAGGGTGAAGGTGGTGGGGACCTAAGTACTGTAAGATCGAAGCTGGCATATTATTATGCCGAGATTCATCGATCGACAGATGATCATCAGAAGATCAAGAGGAGGATCAGGTTGGTCATCATGTAAAATTATCATTTATTTTAAAATTTTAAATTAATAAAAAGATATAAATTTTATTATTTATTTATCTTAATATTCTTCTAATTTACGCATGAATCGACTGATGAAAAGAGATAATTTTATTATTTATTTTGTATTGTAATGGAGAGGGTGGTGTACGTGTGCGGTGGAGGGAGCTGGACCCATGGAAGTGGCCATGTGAACATGTTGGGCGTGTCACCATTCTCTTGGTGTCAAAACCCTATTCCATGTGCGCCGCTGCAGGCATGCAGCTTCCCACTGTCTTTCCCGGCCCTTTGTTTCTGCAGCATAAATCGACTAATGCCATGTAAATCTTCCAAATTAATAACAGAGGGAAAAGAAATATTCCCATGACCACATCAGTTTTGCCGATCATGAACATTTTTTCACTCATGATCAGCTACGAAATCTTTCGTTAATTGCTACCAAATAATAATTATTGTATTTGCAAGGCGTAGATCATCAAATATTGTAGAAAATCCTCGAATATCATGATCGGTTCCAAAGTTCTGATCATGATATATATAATTCTTCCGGCGACCGACGGACCAAAAAATCCTAAAATGAACGTACGTATGATTTATATGATCTCTCGTAGCTAGTGTGATATATAGCTACGAGATCGGCCACGTCGAATTTTGCAGAACCTCAAAGGCCTCAAATAGCTGACATTTTACGAGGATCGATCGTGGGATTCTATTTGAAAAATGATAAATTCACAATATTTTTTATAATATTTTACATATAAAGTATTGATATTTTTATAAAATAATTATTTTATAAAAATATCAATACTATATAACATGAGTTATGTAAATATTATGAATTAATATATTGTGTGTAACACTTCTCGTTTTATTTTCCTATTCCCTTGGAGTTTTCCCCGATATCTTAAAAGTATTTTGTCCACAAACTAGCTGATATTTAAACCAGATCAAGTTTGATTTAATGCCTCGATACCTGTGGCTGTGTGAACGCTTGTTTTTTTTTCCCAGCCCCTTGCTTCTGCATCTTCAGAATTATGTTGTCTGGCTGTTGGGACATTTCCCTTAATTAAATTATATATGTCTGATGGAAGAACAAAGAGATTCATGATCAAAGATCTCAACTTTAACGGACATTCAACTCCATGTTCCTAAGGTTATCATGTCTAATTAAAATTAACATGCAGCTCAATTAATCATCAAATCTTTATTAATTTCATTGATCATTTCGATTGTAGTACGTACTGTGATTGATCATCATGAACAATATCATGCGCAAGTCAAATATTTTTGGTTAATCATTCTTAATTCTTGGGGTGAAAAAACATTAATATCCTCGGTAGATACAGATACAGATTAACACGTGTAACTAGCTGTATGCAGTTGCCCAAAATTTTATAAATATTTATTTATTTGTGTTGCTGCATGCTGGGACCTAGCTGCTGCGTGTACGTACAGGCCTGCAGATCGATATTCTTTCTGCACTACTTTTTTGTATAAATACGGAGCAGAGATTGTTCCCATGTGAAGAAAACCTAGCTATAGCTAATTAAATCCGATCATATATATCATGATCAGAGCTAGCTGCAACTTCACGTACTATTGATCACGAACAAATTAATATCAAAACTGCTCAACTAGGTAGCTGATCCGTCTAGCTAGCTAGCCAGCCACCTAGTACTAATTAATGCAAATTGCTATATGGAAAAATTTGGTAATTGCAAGTAATTTTGCGCACATTTATTCACTGTTATTGATCAAAAATTAAATTTTATGAAGGCAGCCCATAAATATGTATTGATATACAGATTAGTGCATAAATTGCTTGTATATAACATTACTCTCTCTCACACACATTTATCCCTAATTATAAGTTATATGCATGTCACCATTACAAATTCAAATGATATGTTATTGATCGATCACTGTTGAATTAAATAAGATCATTTGAATGATCACTGTTAAATTAATTAAATAAGGTTTTTTTCACAGTTCAGTACACCTGCATTTTGAAGCTGAAGTTCTAAAAACGATATCAAAGTCTTTTGGGGACAAAAAGTGCATTTCTAACATTCAAATTTGTTTCAGTGAATTACCTGAAACGCATTTCCAATTACATTGTTCAAGTGGCGTGGAATATTATGCTACGTTGATCAGAAACTCTTTAGTGCATGCCCCACTCATGAAACGGTCAAGGTCGTGGTGTCCAATCAATATATTGAGTTTTAGTAGTTGGTTTTAGATGGATCTAATTACTCACTTGAACCCACAATTTTCTTGAGAAAATTGATTAGATCGAAAGCGTCAATATCAATGCCCTGATTAATTGGTTATTCCCTACAGCTTGCCTGCATATAATATATCATGCTAGCTATACATACATGCATGGGGCATCACGCCTCTTAATTAATGGCATTGTATGTATGTATGCATGTATATATGAACAGCTGTACCAGGTAGCATGGCAATGGGCATGCATGGCCATGCATGGTCCAATTAACTACCACACAAAGGCATGCATGCATGCACCAAGAACATAGAGGAAACAAGAAGGAAAGGGAACAAAATAAAAAGGGTAAGTAGCTAGGGACTAGCTACCCTTCTGGCCGCTTTTGGGCTTCTCGATTCATCCCGAAGTATTCCAAACTCTTGCATCCACGTGTGGTTTTAAGGCCCACATTTCACCATCAACATTTAATTAACACTCACACGTGTGCACGTTGGTACGTATGATATGCTTCATGCTAGCTTGCAAATATATATATATATATATAGTTTTGTCTTCGACCGTTCCCCTTTCACCACATCTCTTGCTTTTCATAAAGTCTTCTACTTGCAAATATTCTCCGCATCGTTTTGGCGTTTCCATGATATATAAGATTAAATTTACATGATTAATCAATGATGACTTCTTGATCTGGTGCATGCAGTTTCTTCTTCTTCCTTGGCTTCAGAAGAAAAACACATTGAGAACCAGCTTGTCATGATATATAATTCATCTTTGTTTCTAAACTGTATTGGTGTTTCTTCAAGGATATGCCCTAGGGCCTAGGCCTAGCTCATGTATAGCAGAAGCTTTTTCAAACAAGGTAGGATCCACATGAATACTGTGGCATGGGGTCATATTTGTGGAAGAAGCGCATTGGCAAAGACAGACAACCAAAACCATCAATGCTTTGATTCAATCTAGTTGTTGGTAGACCCTTGTGTTTCATGTGGTCCAATATCCAAAGATTAGTGAGCTGGGTTCACAAAAGAATGCCTGTACTGGTTTTATTACATGGATGGTGCCCTCAATTATGACCCTTCTATTTGTCCTTTTGTTCCACTTTTTTTGCATGCTGATCGTCGGCTAGCTAGCTATGAGTTGTTTTTGGGTGTGCTCTATCATCTATATATGGTCTTTGTAGATATATGTGTTTTCAGATTCAAGAAACAGACATAAGTTGTGTTCAGTCTAGGTACACCGGCACCGGCAAACCAAGCTGCCCCCATTATCAAAAGGCCGGAGAGCTGTCATGTTAGGCTTGTTTAACAGATCAGTGGATTAAGTGGGAATCTTTGGATGAAAAGAATATAGTTAAACACGTATTTCATAAAAGGATGTATTAATATATAAGAGACACGTGTCCCTCATCCTGCATGCATGTATGTTAGGCAATTTCAACTCGGATTGGACCCAAATGGAGTCTTTGCTTAAATCTTAATGATCCTTGGCTTGCGTAAACCCTAGTTTTGAGATGTGTTAGAGCTTGATCAGGACAAGTACCTACCAGGCCACCCTTCATTCTTTCCACAGATGTGTTGATACTTAGGTTGATTAAGACAACTATATATACATGAAATTTCCACATCGATCACACTATAAGAAAAATGAGCGAGTTTGATTGATTATTTGTGATGATAATGATGAATGTTTACAATAAAAATTTACTCATTTTTATAAAAAAAAAATAGCTAATTACAAATAAATAATTTTCTTATATTCATGTTGATGGCGTGCGAAATCGAGTGATGATCATAATCGGTGCAGTCAATTAACAGATCAGGTGCACAGTCATTGCATAAATTAAGATTAATTCATGCCCAAGTACCTGAAGCTTATTCATTATTAGTTGATGTGAGAGCCAAACCAGGGTTTGTGGATGAAACTCTTTGAAGTGACAATGAAATTGAGATACCACAAAAGTTTGAACCAAGTCTCGCAATGGTTTTGTTGGCAATAAGTATACTCAATGTCTAGACCACAATTTTGTGAACCAGTTCATTTCACTCTTTAATTGCTAGGCCCATAGACTAAAATACAAACCTGATCAAGACATATGGATCAGCTTTTGATGCATTCAAGCAATCATGAATGCGCATCATGCGCCCCAACCAACTCCCAAGAAGGAAACTAGAAAGGGAAACAAAAATGTGTTTATGAATATACATCTGCATCGATCGATCCTTAAGCAAATTATGAAGAACATATACAATACACACACATAAACACACTATATATACATATATATTGATGCATAGTTTTAATATATATCTAATTGTAAAGAAAAGAGAAAGAAGAATGAAAAATCTATGCAAGTTTCGCTTATATATATGTTAAACAGAGCTGACTGAATATAAATTGAGGCCTAAAGCGAAATTTAAGTGAATCATTCATAATTATATATAATATAATAAAATATAAATTATTATATGAAAATAAAATAAAATAAAATAAAATTTAAATCTTTACATAATTTTATTTAAATTTATATTTAATAAGATAATTTATATGAAATGAGGCCTTAACATAAGTTTTGTACCTCAATTTAGTATTATGAGACCTTGTACACATTAAAAAATATAAAAATTATTTAAATTTTATTTAATGAGATGGTTTTTTACTTCTTTTTAAAACAACTCAAAATAAAAATATTTAATCACTTTTATTTTAGGAGGTCTGCTATAAAGTGGGGTTTTAGGCAATAGCCTAAATAGTCTTATGATTAAGCAAGCCCTCTGTGTTAAAGCTAGCCAGTACATTTTGTCCCAAAAATGCACCAGCTTCTACAAATGATTAAAAACAAATCAACCCCAAAAGATCCCTTCCTCATATATATATTCTCCATATATGTATATATGATTGCAGGTTTATCAAATGATTTATTCCATTTCCCTTCGTCGTTGGATTAAGTTAATTTAATTGTTGTGGAAAATCCAATATTATTAATGTAGGCTTTTGAAATTACCAATTTCAAAACACTATTGCTCATTTCAATTAGCATTTTTTTTATAAGTTCTTTAACAGTGAAAACTATTTTAGAACCTTCAATATGGTTCTTTATCTTTAGTTTTATTTTAATTGAAGTTACTATTTTTCATATATAATATCTTATTTAAGTATTTTTATTATCATGGTCATGATCGAACTACGTACGTAGCATTTACGCATGCAAGAGACTTGTAATGGTTGGTAAGGTAAGTCATGATCAATCAAAGGCAGAGCAGAATCTCCTATGGAACAAAAAAACATGTTAAAATAAAATACAATTTGTTATTTATTCAGAAAATTTTAGGCTCAGAGGAATATGCATGGTGATGATGATGACAATAATGCTAAGGAAGGATGATGAGCTGACCATGCCACATGAAATCCGACATGTCATGCAGGTCCAACCATTCATCTCAAACCACATGGCAAATAGTGATATCTTTTGCCAATCAAAGAGATCCACGTGGGACCCTCCTTTCACATGGGGCTGTCTTTTGATTTCCACCCTCGTAATTCAGCACTCCTCATCGAACCGTCCATCCTGTCCTAGAACCCGCCCGCCAATATCAACCGTCAATTCTGGTCCATGGTCATCAATAGCGTTGGCTGTGCATGTCCCTCCTTTGTCCCCCTCACATTGAGCACCACAGTCCACGGTGCCCCTCAAGAAAATAAAGTCACCTAGATATTGTCCCTCACCATTGACCCTATAAATTTCTTTGTGCTTCCTCCAAAATCTGATCAACATTTCACTCATTCTTTCTTTGAGAAAAGTCTCAAGGTGTTGAAGTATTTTGGGTTTTATTAATTTGTTGAATTAGTTGGGCGGGCAGCAAAAATGGAAAGGTCAGTGAATTATAGGGTCGGTACTGATGATTTAATTCTGGAGGCAACTGAGCTGAGATTAGGATTGCCCGGGAGTGATGGGAATGAGAAACAATCATCTGGTATTGCTAATCATGTGATGAGGAATAACAAGAGAGCTTCACCACAAGGAATAAGCGAGCTGGAGCCAAGGTTTAAGATTAATAAGAGCATTTCCAACGAGTCTGATATTGCTAGCAATGGTGACCCAGATTGTGAGCCTCCAGCCAAGTAAGTGATCTAAAATGCTCGATCGGTACTGATTTATATCGGCCTTAATTCTTAAATATCATGTCTGCCTTTGGATATATAAGTGTATATATATAGGTATGTATGTATGTATGTATGTATGTATGTTGGCTAAATATGCATGTATGATGCATGGCAGGGCACAAGTAGTGGGGTGGCCACCAATTCGTTCTTACAGGAGAAACAGTTTCCAACAAAAGAGGAGTACTGATGATGAGGATGATGGTGCGGGGATGTACGTGAAAGTAAGCATGGATGGAGCTCCATATCTAAGGAAGGTTGATCTCGAGTTTTACAAGAGCTACCCAGATCTCCTCAAGGCTTTGGAAAACATGTTCAAGTTCGCTGTCGGTAAGAATTTTACATGATTCCTGTCGTACGGATCCAATGATGATTATGAATCCATGATGGTGATGGTGCTTATATTTGTAGTATAAAAACAAAATTGTTTATTTGTTGTTAGTTATTTTAAAAATGATTATTTCATATTTAAATGAATCTGTTTTATTGTAAATAATCGTTTTTATCATAAATAATTTGTCAAAAATTGACCAACATACTACATAGTACTATCATGTATATATATAAACGATCACTTCTGATCATCAGTAATTGCTATATATTTTATCAGGTGAGTATTCAGAAAGGGAAGGGTACAATGGATCTGACTTTGCTCCGACTTATGAAGACAAAGATGGTGACTGGATGCTGGTTGGAGATGTTCCATGGGAGTAAGTTGATCTCTCCCTAGCTAGCTAGATCATCTTAATCTCTTCATGATACGTACATACATGTGATCTCTATATATCCTTCTCCAAACGTGCTGATTAAGCTTTAATTTGATCATTCTGCAGTATGTTCGTTTCCTCCTGTAAGAGGCTGAGAATCATGAAAGGATCAGAGGCTAAAGGCTTGGGTTGTCTGTGAAAACCTGCAAAACAACAACTACACAGAAAACAAAGTATGGCTGCAACTTTGACATGGAAGCTTTAAGCATGGGTTGATCTGCAACAAGACACAATATAATTTGTCAGATTCCATAATTTTCTGTTTTTTCTTTTTTTCTTTTTTTTTGAATGCTCGATTGTTGATTTCAGCGGCCTCTGGGTTTTAGCCCATTATTGTTAGTTCTTTGTAAACGGATATATACTTGCTAGCAGCAAAGCCAGGAAAAAAAAAAAAAGAAGACAAAATACAGAAATTAAGACCCAAGTGTACAGAGGATAAAATGTTTCGTTTTGTCCCAAGATCTGCTTAGGTTTTAGTAGGATTATAGAAGGCTAAGAATACAACAATTTTCTTTAAAGTTTTCGCGTACGAGTGGACATTGAAAGCAATGAACATGTTATTGACTTGCTTCTTTTACATTAGAATTCAAGTAACCTCCACACAATAATACTAATAATATATAATAATTTCAAACGAAACATCTTTCTGAGAACTATAGCTAAATATATATTGTTCTTGCATGAGAGAGTTTAAATATATATTATTACAAAAAAATTGCTTATTTGTAATAAGTTATTTCTTGTAAAAATGATTATTTTTTATTAAAATAAGTCTGTTTTGATCGTAAATAATCATTCTTCATTTTCTTGTAGTCTTCGACTTATCAAATCTTCCCAAATATGTATATAGTTTGATTAAAATTAATTTATGAGCAGTACTATTTTGCCACCTAAGTAGTACCGCTCATTTTGACTCTAAGTAGAATTTTGCATTTTATTTATTTATTTTTATCATATTAAAATATTATTAAAAATATAAAAATATATATGTCAATATATTAATAATCACTTCATTAATCGTTAAATAAAAAAATTAAAATATATAAGATGTAAAAGTTGGTAATCATGCTAGCATTTTTCTTAATTTATTACCACAATTTCAGAAAGAAAAAGATCTTGCCTTATATATAAAAAGATTGGAACGAGGTTTTTTCCAGCGCACAATATTGAGTCAATCGACATAATCAATGCTGGTTTAGACCTGAATATAAGTATTATAAATTAGAATGCGTCTAATCCTTTATGCAATGGATGCAAAAGAACCAAGATTGAAGCGGGAAAAAATGCATGTTTGGGTCAAAACCCTTTTGGAAAGCAAAGCCTGATTGTCAAAGTTGTACGATATATCTTTGACTATGATGCCAATAAATGATCCAAAAATTGGTAAATTCCATTAATACATTGGTATTTGAAAGGGCTTGCAGATTACTTCATGAACATCTGCAAATGACAAAAGGTAACCAAAGTTGCAGATGATAGATGCCTAATCTTTCAAAAGCATGGGTGCTATCCGTATGGTACGGGGTACCCAACCCTGCATCCCGCCCCGCACCATGCGGGGGCGGGGGTGGGGGGAAGATTTTCACACCGCCCCGTGCCCCAAGGAGGTGGGGGCAGGGTCCCCTGCCTCGCTGTCGAGATATGGGATTGAATCCACACCCTGCTCAATAGAGAGAATTATTGGGTATTTAAATTATTTTTAGGTTTAAATTTTTTTTTTAGACCCAAATTATAATATAATTTGAATAATAATTTAAAGTTTATACATCCAAAAATAATATAAAATCATTAGAATTGTATTTGACCCTCAAGATCAACCTTTATATAAGAGACTAAGGTAATACAATAGTGAAACCAAGGCAATCAAGTCTCCCATTACTTAAATTTCACTATTATATTATCTTGATCTTCTATATAAAATATTGATCTAAAAGGTCAATGCAATTTATTAATTTGAATTTCATTTCAAATTTATCAAATTATGAAGATGTGTATATAATTTATGATTATACAAATTATTTATATAAATATATAAAATATTTTTTTTTAAATAATGAAAATGCGGAACGGAAGTGAGGCGGGGCCCTGCAGAGTCCTACCCCCGCCCCTCGCCCCCGCTTAAGTTTCTTATGCTGGGTGACATAAACGGAGCAGGATATAGATATTCCGATGCCCACCCATACTCAGAAGAATGCATCGTACATATGCGACAACACATACCTCCTTGTAAGTTACAGTTGGTACCCCAACTACGATTACTTAATATTTTTTTAAAAAAATAAAATCAACAATTGACATCCAATGAGACCTTTGATCATCAAAAATATCATATATGACCCAACGTATTCTGTGCTAGCTGTCCATTATTCCTCGTACGCTGACGTGGATGTTCTTTATTGGTCCAAAGATTGAAAACGAAAATAAATATGACAGTCTGTATTTTACACACCAAAAAAAAAAAAAAACCAGGAGGGATTCTCTCTCTCTCTCTTTCTAATTTTTTTTTTCCTAGGCAAAAAGGCTGGGATTCGACTGTTACAATGGCAAATGACGAGAGGCAAGCATAAATAAATGTCTTGCTTTCAACGTGGCCAATGACCTTTCCATCTTTGACGCACAGCGCCGCAAAGGGTTAGATAATATGGTACTACCCTTGTTCATGATGTTCTTTTCAGTCCTTGTGGCTCAAGCTTGGTCGGTGAGATCCCAACAACTCCCGCCGGTACCCAAAAACATATTCATCTTAGCCGGACAGAGCAACATGGCCGGCCGTGGAGGGGTGGTTAACGATACAATCACCGGCGCCGTCACCTGGGACGGCATAATCCCTCCCCAGTGCCAACCCAACCCTTCCGTTCTCCGGCTAAGCGCAAACCTCACATGGGTTTTAGCCCACGAGCCTCTACACGCGGACATCGATGTCAACAAGACCAATGGGGTCGGACCCGGTTTGGCTTTTGCTATCGCGGTCTTGGCCAAAGACCCGACCTTTGGTGCCATTGGTCTAGTCCCCTGCGCAATCGGAGGGACCAAGATAAGTGAGTGGGGAAGAGGAACATTCCTTTACAAACAGTTGGTGCAGAGGGCTCGATCTTCGTTAATGCAAGATGGCGGTAGCACTAGTACGATTCAAGCGCTTCTTTGGTATCAAGGCGAGAGCGACACAATTGTTAAAGAAGATGCAGAGTCATATAAGGGAAAGTTGGAGAGGTTTTTTATGGACCTCCGAGATGATTTGCAGTCTCCGATGCTCCCAATAATCCAGGTAATGTGCACGTATGTATGAATTTGTCCTAAATTAGCTCTTCAATTAATGAATGTTTTTGTTTGTCAAATTTGTAGTTTTTGGTTTCTTCAATTTCTAATTTTGCTCTCAAACTTGGGTCATAATTTGATTTGATGTTATGTAACTTATGTTAGTTTGATCTGCAAATGGGTTGGTTGCAACTTGCTTATCATGGACTAAAAATTTACTAAAATTTGTTTCCCAACGGTGGGGGATTCCGTTATTGTATTAGAAAGCTATAGGGCAAAGACTTCAAGTCATGTGACATTGATCTTTTCTTTTGATATAGTCAACTTTTGGGGAGTAAATATTGATAGTGCAGAATAGTCCCACCCCATATTCTGAGGCAATCTAGTGATTAGAATTTTGACAGGCCACAACCCAACAGTAATTGACTCTAGTTTAGATATAGAAATAATTTTATTTTATTATTATAATTCTTTATATAAATAGAATAAATAGTTTTAAATTTTAAATTTTTTTAAATAATATTAATATTATAAATAAGATTTTATTCAATTTTTAACTTTTATTTAAAATCATTTTATCTCATTTCATTTCACCTCACTATTTTTTTTAATTGTTTCATCTCATTATTCAAATCCTCCTTAATTACACAACTTTGATTTATTTTTGCTGGGCCCCCACGTTATAATATATTTATATACTACTTATCCTCCTATTTTTATACTATGGCTGTTTATGTAAATAGAATCAAATTGAGATTCAGATTTTTTAATAAAGCAAATTGAGATTCAGTTTGCTTAGACTGACAGAAATTTTATAAAAATAAGTTTATAAATTAACATAATTTTAGATTATGTATTAAATTTATTTTATAATAAAAACAATTTTATAATGTAATATATATATATATCATATCAATTTGTAAATTTGTCTTTATATAATCATTTTTTAACTAAAACATTTCTCTTAAATTATACTTCTACAATAACTATAACTGTTTGATTAAATTTGGCAAAACGATATTAAAGACTCAATATATCCATTTACCAAATCTTCTACCCCCCCATCTTTTTATATTTCTATTTCTTTATATAATAAAATAATACTCATAATATAATATATACACACACAAAACTTTGAGTTAACGTTGGAATCTTTTGGGCAGGTGGGTCTGGCGTCGGGAGCTGGACCTTTCATAAAGATTGTTAGAGAAGCGCAGATGGGGATTGACCTCATGAACTTGCGAACGGTAGACGCCGAGGGTCTGCCTCTTGAGCCGGATTGTCTGCACCTAACCACGCCATCCCAAGTTCGACTAGCCCAGATGCTGGCCGATACATTCCTTCAGTTCTTGCCCAATGACCCCATTGTCAGCCCCACTAGTAGCAGTTCTGCAAGCTGTTCGCCTTTTATTGTTGACTTCTTCATAGCTCCATTGTTAAGATGTATCAACAGATCCTCCTAAATTAATAAGCATTAATTCTAGCAAAAGAAATTGTACGATTCATATGAGGGATCGAGTTTTTCTATCTTATTAGTTTCTTTCCCAAAAAATCAACCTTCAAACAGTTCTTACAAACGTTTTACATAAAAAATAAAAATAAAAAAAAAATTGTTTTGTTTGATGTCAAAACAAGAGGAGGGCACATTTCTTACTGTATTTGAACCATGTGCATGAACTAATGTCTGCTTGTCGGGGTAATTAAACAGCACGGTGGGCTCCATTAATATTGACAAAGGAAGGATATAATAAGAACACGTCGATTATAGAATAAACCAATCAACAACTATTCAACTACTCCATACAATAAGAACGTGTCAATTATAGAATAATTTTTAAAATTGAAATATCTTTTTGCAAACTAATGTGGCAGGCCATCACAGCAGTGGTGTATAATAATATAAAAGAAAAATAAAATCTTGTTGCCTCTAGGAAACTAGTAATGCTGCGTTTGTGGAGCTGGTCAGGACTCTTCTAAGCTCACATAAATGTTACAATGCGTATGCATATTTGGTCAGCCAATCCATTTTTTCAACTGTAATCAACTAAACTAAACATGCAGACTCTTAATGCTGCTTTCCAAACAGTTAAAGTGACAATTCTCAATCGAAGTTTATTGGTTGAAATTATATTAAAATGGAAAAAAGGAGAAAGAAAAGGTATGTGGGAGAACATATGGTATCCTGATTCTTGCATTAACTAAATGCAAAACATGTGAGTGACCCAAATTTTAGTTTCTCCGATGCTTATTTTCCCAAAGGCCTGCATGACATGCAATAGTACAGTTGGTCTCAGGCATTTTGGGCAGTCATCAGAGCAGATTTTGTAGTTCATAAAGTTTCTTGTTCAAAAGACAAACAAATGTCTCCAGATGCAGGATATATCCAAGGCCGTTGATACATCATGACTTCTAATAAATAACCAACAGCATTTAGCTATTGAAGTGGAAGGTAGAAACAAGTTTAAATTGGGTGGATTAGAGCCCAAAGTCCAATGGCCAGAACCATATCATAGGGCATTCTAGAGTAATTAATAAATCATAATCTTTATAAGAGATGTTTAGATCTCGACAAAATTCCTCACATACACAAGAAGGGTTTGAAGAGAGATACAGAGCTGCAAAGAATCAGCACATCATGTAAGATGCATATTGTAAGCCACAAATACTCTCAACATATTCTTGGAGATCTTCCTTAATATTAGGTGAAACGAGAAAAATATATAAAGAAATTACACCATTGGCACCAATACCTAAAGATCAGCATCACGAGCACTTAGAAAGACAAAAATTTATCACCAGCCATTAAATGTGCATCCATCCTGGTATCCTGATCATAAAGAGACCCCATTCGTGTATCCAGTATTGACAGTTGGGACTTCACCCATGGTGGATTGTACCTGCCTTCAACCCACAAAGCTTCTCCAGTATCTTTGTGCTTAAAATCTGGATATTTTGGGTTTTTCTGTCAACAAAAGAAAATTTCAGCAATATGCTATGGAAGCAAACATGAACAAGAAATTAGTTCGATGATGCTAGAATTACAGGTCCTCATAGAATACGTCCAGGAATTTTCCAACATTGTTATTTAGTAGAGCGAACTTATCATTATAATATGGTTCAAAGAACTATGTTTAGCATAACATTTTAATCAGATTTCATCATTGTTGAAGAATTATGAAGCCAGTCGTACATAGCCAATATATATATATATATATCCACACTTTTCAAGCCAAGAAAAAAAAAACCTATTTTTATGCTATTTATTGATCCATTATGCATTTTATCTTATAATAAATATTCACCCATTGTATTATCTCATTAAAAACACCCCTGTTGTAATTTTCATTTGGCCATGTAAATTTTGTGCAGATTACATCAAAGCATATCTATAATTCTCCTCACATCCTAGGCTATAAGCACATGAACATGTATAAAAGATCCAATCTCCCAATTTAAACGGATTTAAATTTAGTACCTTGTTCTTCCTATTATCCCACCAATCTACTGGATTAGCAAAGAACGCTTGCCATAATTCTTCAACAGAACCAACATTGCTTGCAGCATTATTTCCAAGCTTTTTCCCTGCAAAAATAGAGAAAACATGTAACAGGAACATTCAAACACAAAAAAATCTCCTCAAATTAAGAATATTTCTTGCCTGCCATAACAGAATTAGATTCACGATCATTCAAAGGGAAAGATGAGAGGCTCCTTTCAACAAAATTCAGTTGCTGAACAACTACCTGCAAAAGAGCTAGAACTATCATAATTGACTACCGGCAAACTGAATGTGAATAGGGAATGATCTTTGCTTATGAATATAAAATAAATTGAAAAAACCTTGTAGTATGTCTGCTGTCTTCCATCCTCGCTTTCAACTGTATCTGACACCAGGCGACCCGATATGTATATTTGCTGGCCTTTCTCCACATGCTGAAAAGCAATATGCGCTAGCTCATCCCAAAACGTCAAGTTTATCCTGAATTACATCACTGTCATTCTCAAGAAAGCTATATGATTTGAACTTCAAGTAGGACTGAGCCACTGGCGGTATTCATACATAGTTAAGTTGGTCTGTTATATCTTAAGTCCTAACGAGATCTGTTGGAACTGCAAAACTATCCAGAAATCATACACGACAATATTTAAGTGGTTCAGCAATTTGTCTACGTCCACTGGTGCCAAATTGAATATATTTGTATGGGATTACAAATACTCAAACAAATTCTCACGTTTCTCTCAAATTTACACACACACCACTTTTTCAAATTCACCACTACCTTTTCTCCCACCAGAGCTCTCCTCTTATAGGAGAGATTTTACTACTATTTGCTGCATTGCAGCAGCTATGAGAGACTAAATGCAATAGTAGGTGAGGGAGGTAAGTGAGGAGTGGGTGGTGCCAACCATGGACTGTGCTTCCATTGTTGACTGTGCAGCCATGCATTCACACTTCTGGTGGCTTATTTTCAATAATCAACCCCCTCTACCGAAGTGTGTTTAACTAGGCTGCTTTCAAACTGATTCATTCTTCAAATGAATGTACTTCCTTCTTTAACGTGAAAGACTTCTGCTAACAAATGCGCCATAAGACGCCAAATGCACCCAAAAGTGCCAACGCACCCGAAGATGCTCAACAACTTACAATATTGATCAATTCCAAGCAATGTTGGAACTTGATCCTTGTGACGATTTTCGTTAACATATCTGCTGGATTATCTTCAATGCCAATCTTCTGAAGTACTATGTCCACTCTTCTAATATTTCACGTACAAAGTGAAATTGGACATCGATATATTTTGTTTGAGATTGATACACTTGATTTTTGGCCAAATGAATTACACTTTGACTGCCACAGTAAACAGTAACTTCTTGCTGCTTATAGCCCAAATTTGTTACCAATCCCTGTAACCAAATGACTTCTTTTACGGTTTCTGTTACAGCCATATACTCAGCCTCTGTGGATGAAAGTGCAATCATAGACTACAAATTCGATCGCCAACTAACTGGTGCTCTAGACATAGTGAACACATAATCAGTTGTCGATCGACGTTTGTCAAGATCACCTGCATAGTCTGAGTCAACATATCCTGTTACTAGACTATCTTCACTCTTCTCGAACTATAAACCAAGATCTATGGTCCCTAAAATATACCGCAAAATCTATTTAACCGCATACCAGTGTTTTTTTCTAGGATTATACATATAACGACTGCCAAACTGATGGCCTGGGAGATATCAGGTCGTGCACATACCATGGCATACATTAAGCTACCAAGAACACTTGCATACAAGACATTCTTTATGTAGTCCCGCTCTTCATCATCTTTAGGAGACTGCAATGTACTGAACTTAAAATATGGGACCATTGAAGTACTCATAGGCTTCAACTTTGAGTCCATATTGAAGCGTTGCAATACTTTCTTTAAATACTGATTCTGAGTAAGGTGAACTGTATATTTCACCCTATCTCTGCTGATTTCCATTCCCAATATTTTTCGTGCTTCTCCTAGATCTTTCATTTCAAACTCATGACTCAACGAGTTTTCAAACGATTTATCTCCACCTTGCTTTTACATGCAATCAACATATCATCTACATATAAAAGCAAATAAATGAAAGATCCATCTGCAAGTTTTCTGAAATATACACAATGATCGTATTGGCAACGAGTGTATTTTAGGTCCCTCATAAAACGGTCAAACCACTTGTACCATTGCCGAAGTGACTGCTCCAGTCCATGGAGAGACTTCTTCAGCCTGCAGACCCATTTTTCTTTACCAGTTTCTTTAAACTCTTCTGGTTGAGATAGATAAATCTCCTCTTCCAGATCACCGTGTAAGAAAGTTGTCTTCACATCAAGTTGTGCTAACTCAAGATCATATTGTGCAACCAAAGCTAACAATATCCGAATGGATGAATGCTTCACAACAGGAGAGAATACTTCACTGTAGTCAATTTCCTCTATTTGAGCGTAGCCCTTGGCTACCAATCTAGCTTTGTATCGAATTCTATTTTTAGCAACTCGATCATCTTTCTGATTAAAGATCCACTTACAACCAATTGACTTCTTTCCTTGTGGAAGTGACACAAGTTCCCAAGTCTGGTTCTTATGAAGAGACTGTATCTCCTCCGTCATCGCCTTTATCCATTCATTCTTTTCATTGGATTGTACGAGTTCTCTGTAAGTGGTTGGGATCTCACCCCCTTCAACTGGTAGTGCATATGTCACGTAATCTGCATAATGTGTCGGTACACGTTTCTCTTGTCTCGGCCTGTTGGTTGCTATTGATTCAATTTGACTTGGAGGTACTGTGATTGGACTATCAACCTCCTCTTGTCTGTCTTTTCTTGAATCATTTGGAGTAGTAAACTCCACCCTCTGCGAATCACCGGATGTTTCGCCATCATAACTGCCTTCACTGAAATCTTTTTGCTTATGTGACTTAAGCATCTCAGATTCATTGAAAGTAACATATCTACTGATGATCACCTTCTTAGACTCTATGCACCAGAGTCTATATCATTTTATACCAAAACTAAAGTCCAAGAATTTTGCTTTCTTGGCTCTATTGAAAATAAGCCACCAGAAGTGTGAATGCATGGTTGCACAGTTAACAATGGAAACACCGTCCATGGTTGGCACCACCCACTCCTCACCTACCTCTCTCACCTACCATTGTATTTAGTCTCCCATAGCTACTGCAATGCATAAAATAGTAGTAAAATCTCTCCTATAAAATGAGAGCTCTGGTGGGAAAAAAGGTAGTAGTGAATTTGAAGAAATGGTGTGTATGTAAATTTAAGAAAAACGTGAGAATTTTTTTAAGTATTTGTAATCCCATACAAATATATTCAATTTGGCACCAATGGACGTAAACAAATTGCTGAACCACTTAAATATTGTCTTGTGTGATTTCTACATAGTTTTGCAGTTCCAACAATTAGTATCAGAGCTTTGGTTCGTACAGTCCATAAATCAAGTTGATCGAAATCAACTTTTGACACCTCTAGGCCATTTCTTGCGTCGAGACAAATCGGTAGGCGCAAACAGAATTGAAAACGGAAGTCAGAGGAGCCCGCACGCGCCGTTTAAAGGTTGAAGCATGTACCCACGCGCCCCACTCGCAATTGGAGGTTGAAGACAACTGAAGAACACGCGCTCACGCGCCGCCACGCGCCTGGTAGGGGCCTTGGTCTAGCCCCTAGCCAATGCGGGTCCTCCTTTACGCACGTCTCCTTTAACGACCGAGCAAGTTTCCTTGGTTGGTTGGTTGGTTGAGGCACTTTTTCCTACTTTCTTGAGTTCCTAGGGTAATGGCAATGGTGTTTAAGGATAAGTTTGGTTTAGGTAGGGAGATGTGGTGGTTTATGTGGTAGATTAAGGTTGAAATGGTTTAAAGGAATGTCCTTTGGATAGGCTTATGTGTTAGGGTTCTTTTGGTAAGGCATATGGGTCATATGGTGTAGTTGGGATAGGGTTTTAGTGGTGACTAAGGGGAATTTCGAGATTGGGATTAGGTTAGGGTTTGGGAATGTAGTTTGGCTATGGAAAGGAAATATAAGACCAATCATTGATTGATTGGGGAGTGAGAGGCGATAGAGTTGAATGGTGGTCGAGTATGGTAGTTGGGTAGTCTGATTGGCCTTGATTGATAGGTGGATTGGTATGATGGGTTCGGCTAAGGTAAGTTGGGTAGGAGTATCTTGTTGATTGATTGAGAATTGGTTTGGAATTGATTGAGTCAATTAGGGGATGATTGACTAATCAATTAGGTAGGGAAGATAAGATTGGAAAATATAAGGGATTAGGGTTCGGCTATGTATGGCAATGAGATATCTTGTGATAATTGATTGGGTGGCCGAGTAGGGCATTGATGGGTATTGATTTGTTTTGATTTAGATTTGGTTGAATATGTTTGGAAAGATAGGATATTTGATTGAGTCAACTAATTTAATAATTGACTAATCACATATGGAAATGAAAGATATGGTGGTTGTTATGGCAATGTAGGGTTTCGGTTATGGTTGTGTGATGATAGTCACGGCATTGGGGCTAGAGGGATTGCACGAAAATGACTTGCTTTGGGGGATTGGATGGCCGAATATGGGGCTAGGGTAAATGAGGATTTCGGCCAAGTAAGGGTTTAGGAAAGTGGATTAGGATTTGGGAATTAAAAGGAAGATATTTTGAGAATGAAATCTGGAAAATCTGTTGGGAATATTTGTGGCTGGTTTTGGTAAGTGAAGAGATTTGATTTAGTTTAATTTGGGAAATTGGGGATTTGATTAAATCAATTAGGGAAGCATTGATTAACCAAATAAGGTGAGAATATTCAAATTTAATGAGGTGGAAGAAGTGAAATTCGAGCTAGGTAAGTTGCCTTAGCCGAATGGGTTTTAATTTGGAAAGTGGGGTGATCGGTTTGATAAGTTTGGAGGGGTTTGAGGTGGCTGCCTTGGGGGACACTTGCAGACCATGTCTAGGGTTGTATAAGGAAGGTTAAGGTCTGCTTTAGTGAAGGGAATAAGACACTTTCGTGGTAGGCAAGTTGCCTTACACGAAATATGTCAAATCTGGAAAGTAGGAAAACTGTTTTGGAAAGTCTTGTATGTTTGGATGGAAAGTTTGGAACTGCTTTGTGGGAACTGACCAGAGCTTGACCAGGGGTGTTTTAGGGTGATTTAGGTTTGATATTATGGTGGAAATAATGCAAATTCGACTAGGCAAGTTGCCTTACACGAATTGGTTCAAAGATGGAAAGTGGGGAATCGGTTTTGGCAAGTCTTGTGTATTTGGAGGGAATTGGTGTGGCTGCTATGTGGGGACTTTGCAGGCCACGGCCAGAGGTGTTTGTGAGTGGTTTAGGTCTAGTTTGGTAAGGTAAATAAGGTAAGAAGAGCTAGGGTTTTGTGGCTGGTTGTTGGGAAAGGCAAGAAGGCGAAATGGGCAATACACCAGCTAGGGTTTTGGTGTTGTTGCCGTGGGCTCTAGGGATGGATTGGGACTGCTAGGTTTTGTGTTTGGGGCAATGGAAATTTCAAGAAAATAGAATGAACATCCAAGAAAATGGATGAACACTCCAAGAGGGAAAGAACACGCCAATGCCAAACCAAGGCACCAAGTGGTTCGGCCTTCACTATACCAACAACTCCAACCATTTCTTCACTTTCTTTCAAGAACACTCTCACACTCAACTCTCTTGGCGAATTCGAAATTCACAAAAGATGTAAATTTTGAAATCCTCTTGAACACTCACACACACTTTCTCAAATCCACAAGTGGTGTGGATTTGATCTCACCAAGAACACTCAACTCAAGAACACAACACACAAATTCAAGAACACCAAGAACACTTACTCACACTCCATTCTCAAATTCACAAGTGGTGTGAATTTGGCACTCAAACACTCACTCACTCTTTTTGTGATTTTTCAGTAATCCAACAAATAACAAGAAACTCCAATTCACTCCAAGAACAAAAGAACACCAAAATTAACAAGAACACAAAATGATAAGAAATACCTCAAATACTTTATTGATAAAGATAGATGTGGATTACTCATATTCATGAATTACAATGAGAAATCCTCTTCAAGGAGATTCACGAGTTACACCCCAAGAAACCCAAATGCTAAGCACCGATAATAATCCGTACCACATGGTGGTCCGCCTAAACTTTTAGGAAGCCATTCCAATCCTCAATTCTTCAAATAGTCAAAAGATGTCTAAACTAAAAGGCCTAGGGTTCTATTTATAGAGCTTACAAGGTGGAAACCCCTAAAAGGTCCCTGGGCATTATTTAATTAAATAAAATAAGTAAAAGCACTTAAAAGCAAATAACATAGTCTTGGGGGACCATGTGGCCGTGGCATGTAAGGAAGGGATGGTGGGCTTGGCTAGCCCATGGCATGATCCATGGGTGTGACTAGCATGCTTGTTGGCCCGCACCTCAGGTGGTCTTGGTTGGTCCATGGCAAAGACTCTAGCCATAGTCAGGTGTTGGCCATAGCTTGCAGCTAATGTGCACATGGCTTGATGGTGGCTCAGCTGGACCCATGCAGGTCTTAGTCTGTGGGGCATTGGGCATGGCCCGTGCTTGATTGCCTGGCTGGGTGGTCTGGCCTGGTGGCATGCATGCGGTTGGCCTGGCTTGCTGGTGAGTGATCCATGCATGGCTTGAGTTGTGAGGCGCTGAGCATGACCCAGGTTGGTTTGGGCGCTGGACATGGCCCAGGTTGCTGCTGTGGTGCACGCATGGTCATCAAGCAGCTGTGCTGGTAGGCGTGCAGCTGGGCACTGGAGTGTGGCGCGGGCTGTATTGCGCGCAGGGGCATGCAGCACATGGTTGGTGCAGTGGTGCATGCAAGGGTGTGCGGCACAAGGCTGCTACAGGGCTGCACACAGTGAATGTCAAGGGGCCACACCGGTGGGCACTGGAGCATGGTGCGCTAAGGTGCTTGCAAGGGCGTGCGGCACATGGCTAGTATAGTGGTGCACTCAAGGGCATGCGGTACATTTAATGAGGGAGGGCTATGCGCCGTGGGTTGCTCAAAGGGCTGAGCAGGATGGCACATAGGTGGGCGTGCATAGGTGACACGCTGGGGTGCGTGCTGGGCTGTGCACAAGCATGCGCCGAGTGGGCTGTGCGCTCGGTTGCGCATGGCTAGTAGCCTTGCTAGGGGCTTGGTACGTGTTAGGGCTCGGGCCAAGACACCCACGTAGGCTGCTGATGGCATGCTGGGCACTGATGGCATGCTGGTAGGCATGCTGGTGCTACTGGTCAGGCTGATGGGCACTGGGCTTGCCTGCTGGCCATGCTGGTTTGTTGCTGGGCACGCTGGTGGTGCTACTGGCATGCTGATGGACGTGTCATGACATGTCAGTGGCTGTGTCATAGTGCTGTCAAGGCCTAGTCGTGGCACAGTGAAGGAGGAATAAGTGAGCCACGTCTCAATTGACTCGTGCGTTTCCGCTGATCTTCCTTGGACACACTTAGGACTCTTAAGGGAGTCCTCTAATGTTGGGCATGGCACCACAAGTGGTGCCAACTCGGGTGTCAATGTGTGTCTAAGGCCTTGAACATTGGCGGTTTTTTATGGGATATTATCAGCACCGCCGTCTTCCACCACACGCCGCTAGAGGAAGAAGATGCGTGAAGCCCACGCTCACATGCGCCCTACAGGCATTTTGCGCATGAGACCCACACGCTCCACGCTCTTTGAGACTCTGCTGGTGCGTGAAGCTCACGCGCCCCTGACCCGTTCAGTGCATGCATCACACGAGCCTGACAAATCTGGACCGTCCAATTCCAGATTCGTTTTTGGGCTTGATCTAAGCCATTTGGAGTCCGATTTCGACGATCAAATAGTGCTTTCCAACTATTTGGATCATTCCAGACTCATCCGTACGGTTACAATTTTGAAATTTGGCTTCTAAATTTCTTTTAATATGGAAGGTGTTGGAGGAGATAGGAACTCTGGAAATGCCAGCAGTTCAGGGCGTAGGTCCACAGTTTCAAATGCCAAGTTTGAAGTTGAGAAGTTTGATGGAACTTCTAACTTTGGTATGTGGCAATGTGAAGTGATAGACGTTTTGATTCAACAAGAGTTGGATATGGCGTTGGAAAAAAAACCCAACGATATGTCAGAAAATGATTGGACTAAACTTAACACCCAAGCTTGTAGTACAATTCGTTTGTGCCTTACCAAAGATCAGTAGTATTTTGTCATGAGAGAGGCAAATGCAAATGAACTTTGACAAAAATTAGAGGATAAATTCATGAAGAAGAGTATTGAGAGCCGTTTGTAATTGAAGAAAAAACTATTCAGATTCTAATTTCGTGAAGGTATTAATATATCCGAACATTTGAATATTTATAATCAGATTCTTGTTGATTTATTCAATTTTGATGTTGAAATCTAAGATGAAGATAAGACTTTACTTTTGCTAAATTCCTTGCCCGATACATATGATCATTTATTTACCACACTATTGTATAGAAAGGAAAAAATTAGTTTTGACGATGTATCTAGTTCTCTGATTAGCAATGAGTACCGAAGAAAATATAAGTAGGTACAGCTAGATACATTAAGTGAAGCACTGACAGCAAGAGGGAGACCACAGTCAAGGTATCCCAGAAAGAAGAAAGTTTTCAATCGAAAATCCGGACTACATCACGTGATGCATGGCTGCACAATCAACAATGGAAGCACCGTCCATGGTTGGTACCACCCACTCCTCACCTACCTCCCTCACCTACCATTGTATTTAATCTCTCATAGCTGCTGCAATGCAGCAAATAGTAGTAAAATATCTCTTATAAAAGGAGAGTTCTTGTGGGAGAAAAGGTGGTGATGAATTTGAAGAAGTGGTGTGTGTGTAAATTTGAGAGAAACGTGAGAATTTGTTTTAGTATTTGTAATCCCATACAAATATATTCAATTTGGCACCAATGGACGTAGGCAAATTGCTGAACCACTTAAATATTGTCTTGTGTGATTTCCAGATAGTTTTGCAGTTCCAACATGCTCTAGGGTCAAGCTTATTTTCTTTAGCATGATAGTAAGCAGGATATCCAAAAACATGTAAAGAGTCATAATCAGTAGCATGTGTACCTTTCCACATTTCAATTGGTGTCTTCCTGCCATTGGCAGCTGTGGGTAGTCTGTTGACGAGGTGGCATGCATATGTCACAGGTTCAGCCCAAAATTGTTTACTGAATCCAACATTCAGTAACATACATCGTACTTTCTCTAGTAAAGTACAATTCATCTTTTCTGCTACACCGTTTTGTTGCGGTGTTTCTCGTACCGTGAAATGTTTGACTATTCCATCTCTCCGACATACTTCCATGAAAGGGTCTAGAGTATACTCTCCTCCATTATCTGATCTGAGCCGCTTAATTTTTTTGCCGCTCTGAGTCTCAATCATCTTCTTCCAAACAAGAAAGATGTTCAGTACTTCATCTATATTCTTCATCGTATACACCCACACACGACGAGAATAATCATCTACAAAAGTTACAAGTCAATACTCATCTCCCAAAGATGCAATTTTGGTAGATCCCCAAACATCGGAGTGTAAATAGTCAAGTATCCCCTGTGTATTGTGAACAACGGTTCCAAACTTTATCCGCGTTTGCTTCCCCAATACACAGTGCTCACAGAAAGACAATTTACCAGCCTTGACACCTTTGAGTAAGTCTTGCTTTACCAGTGTTTGCAAAACTTTTTTCCAGCGTGTCCCATATGCATATGCCAAAGTCTGGTAGTGTTAGCATCAGTCTCATCTAGCTTCTCACAGCCTGTAGAAACTCTTCCATCAACAGTACTTCTTTGCAAGAAGTACAGGTTTCTTCGCCTCAAATCTTTCATAGCCACCTGAACTCCCATTACCACTTTGAGAGTTCTGTCTTCAATAGTGATTCTGAATCCCTTTGAATCCAAAGATCCTAGTGAGATAAGATTCTTCCGCAAGTTCGGAACGAATCAAACTTCGGTCAGAATTCTGACAATTCCATCATGCAACTTCAACCGAATGTTCCCTATCCCCCGAGTCTTACAAGCACTGTCATTGCTCATAAGTACTACTCCACCTTCAATCTCTGTGAAGTCAGAAAACCAGTTCCGATTGGGACACATATGATAGGTTCATCCGGAATCCATAATCCATTTATCGGGATGACAAATGAATGATGAACCTGTCAAGGCAATGTCTAGATCTTCATCTATATCCGTGACATTGGCTGTGGTGGGTTGATTCTTCTGTTGTCCCTTCAATTTGGGACAATCCTTCTTCTAGTGTTTTTTGTCGTGACAATAGAAACACTCGTCTTTGGCGAGTTTTCTACCGACTGATGAACCATGTGATGTTGCCCGGGTTTTCGATTGAAAATCTTTCTTTTTTCCGGGATACCTTGACTATAGTCTTCCCCTTACTGTCAGTACTTCACTTGATGTATCTAGTTATACCTGCTTATTTTTTCTTCGGTACTCATTGCTAATCAGAGAACTAGATACATCGTCAAAACTAATTTTTTCTTTCTCATACAATAGTGTGGTAACTAAATGATCATATGTATCTGGTAAAAAATTTAGTAAAAGTAAAGTCTTATCTTCATCTTGGATTTCAACATCCAAATTTAATAAATCAGTAAGGATCTGATAGTAACTATTCAAATATTCGGATATATTACTACCTTCACGAAATTGGAATCTGAATAGCTTTTTCTTCAATTGCAAACGGCTCTCAATGTTCTTCTTCATGAATTTATCCTCCAATTTTTGCCAAAGTTCCTTTGCATTTGTCTCTTTCATGACAAAATACTTCTGATCTTTAGTAAGGCACAAACAGATTATACTACAAGCTTGGGTGTTAAGTTTCTTCCAATCATTTTCCGACATATCGATGAGTTTTTCTTCCAATACCATATCTAACTCTTGTTGAATCAAAACGTCCATCACTTCACATTGCCATATACCAAAGTTAGAAGTTCCATCGAACTTCTCAACTTCAAACTTGGCATTTGAAACTATGGACCTACGCCCTGAACTGCTGGCATTTCCAGAATTTCTATCTCCTCCAACACCTTCCATATTAAAAAAATTTTAGAAGCCAAATTTCAAGATTCTAACCGTACGGATGAGTCTAGAATGATCCAAATAGTTGGAAAGCACTATTTGATCGTCGAAATCGGACTCCAAATGGCTTAGATCAAGCCCAAAAATGAATCTGGAATCGGACGGTCCAGATTTGTCAGGGCGTGTGATGCACGCGCTGAAGGGTCAGAGGCTCGTGAGCTTCACGCGCCAGAAGAGTCTCGGAGCGCATGGGTCTTACGCACAGAACGCCTGTAGGGCGCGTGAGGGACAGGGCAAGGGCGAGGGCGCATGTGCGTGTGGGTTTCACACATCTTCTTCCTCTAGCGATGCGCGGCGGAAGACGGCGGCGCATGGGCGCGTGTTTTTCAGTCATCTTCAACCTCCAGCTGCGAGTGGGGCGCGTGGGTACACGCTCCAACCTTCAAACAGTGTGTGCGGGCTCCTCCAACTTCCGTTTTCGATTCCGTTTGCGCCTATGGATTCGTCTCGACGCAAGGAATGGTCTGGAGGTGTCAAAAGTTGATTTCGATCAACTTGATTTCTAGACAGTACGAACCAAAGCTCTGATACCAATTGTTGGAACTGCAAAACTATCCAGAAATCACACAAGACAATATTTAAGTGGTTCAGCAATTTGCCTACATTCACTGGTACCAAATTGAATATATTTGTATGAGATTACAAATACTAAAACAAATTCTCACGTTTCTCTCAAATTTACACATACACCACTTCTTCAAATTTACCACCACCTTTTCTCCCACCAGAGCTCTCCTTTTATAGAAAAGATTTTACTACTATTTACTACCTTGCAGCAGCTATGGGAGGCTAAATACAATGGTAGGTGAGGGAGGTATGTGAGGAGTAGGTGGTGCCAACCATGGACGGTGCTTCCATTATTGATTGTGCAGCCATGCATTCACACTTCTAGTAGCTTATTTTCAATAAGATCAATAAGGCATCAACTAACAAAATTTTGTAGTAAGCAAAACACGCACACGCACCCAAGCCAATAATGTCTAACAGAGTGACCTTGAGTTGCTGGTCAGCATGCATCCAAGATAAGTAATCGACTCATTTCCTAGTTTCATATTATACCCTCCATTTCTCAATTGGAAATTTGAAAACTTCTCTCTTTCTCTTTGTTCTAGTGTCCCAAACTATTAAAGTTTGAAAACTTTTGAAAATTGCCACACGAAACCCCAAAGGTGGAATTCCCAAAAACCAAAAATTACCAAGCAAAGCATGGTTCATATATAACTCGCACCCACAAAACATATAATACACAAAAGTCCCCAGCCGCCACCCATTTTGAGCATTCGACATTCAACTAATTTCCACCACTTAAGAACTAAACTGCATTATGAAACCAAAAGGTCACAATTTACAGTGCCAAATTTTAAACCCAGAAACCATATTACAATGAAAAATGGCTACAAAACAATTTAATTCTGTCCATAAAGAGAAGAGGATGGATGATAAGGTTTTACCAGGAGGTGAGGGAGGAGGACTTCTTGACGGCAAGGCGGGTCCAGGCGAGGGCTTTGCCAGAGGGTAAGTGCTTGATCTCGACTTGGGTTCCGACGATGCCTATGAGGTGCACCGTGTTACAATGCTCCTTACTCCACGGGATCTCCGCCGGCCTCGGCAACGCCACCTGAGTGCCGTAATTGTACTGCTGCTGGTCGTGGTAATCCACCGAGCATCTCAAGCGCAAGCGGCGATTAGTGGATGAAGATGGGAGCAGAGAGGGTACACTGTGGTTAGCGAATTGGGTTTTGGGTATTATGCAAACGAAATTCCTCGTAGCCGCCGTTCTAGTGGTTGTGAATGAATATGATAATGGCGGTACTGGGGATAGTAGCGTTTGGTTCAACGCCATTTTTTGTAATCTGAAAGTCTATATCTATAGACTATATCTATCTTCTTCGTGGGAAATTCTTGCTTTCTATCTCTTATCGTTATGGTCTTCTCTGTGAGACCGCGCGCCGAGGACGTGCGTGCTACTCTGCAAGTGTGGTGCCGACGGGGGTATTTTGTGACGACCTCTTTGTGCTGATGCAAATTTTATGTCGAGGCCGAAGATATCTCAGGATGTAATAGTAGTAAATAGAATAATCTTTTTTAATAGTTGTGGATACGAAATTGGACCAACAGAAAGCCCATTATACAAACAAGGGATGAGCTTTCTTGGGTTAGCATTTGCAGCTAAAAATTGGGCTTTTATGTAAATAACTTATAACAATAATGACAATAATAATAATTTTGTCAGATAAAAATGTTGCCCGTTCGAATAAACTCTCTTAATTCATTTTATTTTATTTTATTTTATTTTAATATCTAAATATCTCAAATATAAATATTTTCTAATTTTTAATTTTTACTTTTTACTTTTTACTTTTTACTTTTTCAATCTAACTATATATAATCATTATAACTTTCCTAAACTTTTAAATAAAACACAAAATAATTTAATTTTTTCAAATTTCAAAATAAAAATTATATTAAAAAGTTATATTATATTTAAGGCTAAAAATCAACATACAACATCTCTACAAGTCCCGAGTACAAAAGAATTCACAACTAATTATACAACGTTACTAGCTTGAGAGAGAGAGATTATAAGAATTACTATCAAGCTTAGAAATATTCAAATCTTTCATTCATTGAATCTAATTTTTACAAGAAGGGATGTTGCATATAAATAGCTATATTAAACTAAACTTTGTATGAAAATTTTGTAAGTAAGGAAACGAATTGCTCATCCAAAATTTATTGAACTAATTACAAGGATCAATAGATTGCTCATTTTGTACTAATTTTTGAAGATTTTGTTTATACTCCCCTCCAAGTTAACTCGTAAGGTTCCATAATGCCCAACTTACGTAAAAAAAAAAATGTTGAAAAAGTTATCATCCTAATGCTTTGATAAAGATATCGGCAATTTGGTCGTGGAAGAGAGTATAAACGATTGTAAGAAGGCTCGAGTGAATCTTGTCACGAATGATGTGATAATTAATCTTAATATATTTAATGTATTCATGAAACACATGATTGCAGGCAATGTAGAGAGCACATTAATTGTTACAATGTAAAGTGAAAGGCTCAAGATGAGGAATATCAAGATCAATAAGAAGTTATTTTAACCAAGTGAATTCGCAAGTGGTGACAGCCATGGCACAATACACAATATTCTGCTTAAAAGGAGAAGCGTGCCACTATTGTCTATATTTTTGTATGCCAAGAGATGAGATTTGTGCCTAATTGGATGAAATATCCGCTGGTGGAGTGACCGATGGTGAGGCAACTCACCCAATTAGAACCAGTATAGGCAGTAAAATGTGTGTTATTGGATGAGGGGAAAAAATTCCGTGCCCTGGACTTCTTTTGATGTAATGAAGGACGTAAGTGGCGGCGGTCATGTGGGGGACACGAGGAGCATGCATAAATTGGTTGAGAATGCTCATAGAAAATACAATATTAGGACGTGTGATAGTCTGATAGAGGAGACGTCCAACAAGCTAGCGATAAACATAAGGGTTGGGTAAGAGAGTACTATCATAATTGGTGAGTTTCAACTTTTCTTTCTTGGGAAAATGAGCAATCCGGACACCAAGTTAGTTACTATCAAACAAGATTTCAATAGCATATTTTCATTAATTCAGGAAGATAGTTTATGATGAATGGGCAACTTCAAGGCCAAAAAAAAATATTTGAGAGGACCAAGATTTTTGGTCTTGAAGTATATGGAGAGAACACCTTTGAAAACCTCAATTTGAGAAAGGTCATTTTACCAACAACCAAAATGTCATTGACATAGACAAACATGCATGAGATTGGTGAAAACATACATCAAGAAGCGTAATGGTTAGTTTAAAAGCTAGTTGCCGAATATTTGTTTGAGGTCATAGAGGGATTTCAAATATGATAAACACGGGTCTCCCTCTCTGGACAATAGCTGGGAGATGGTGTCATGTAGACTTCCTCATCGAGATCTCTATGTAAAAAGGCATTATGAATGTCAAGTTGATGAATAATCTATTATTTTGTAGCAACAATAGCCAGCAAGCACCGAACAATAGTTATTTTGACAATAGGGGTAAAAGTCTCATGATAGTCATGACGTTCAATTTGAGTATAGGCTTTGATGACTAGCCGAAACTTGTGTATTTCAATAGAGCTCTCTGCTTTGAGTTTAATTTTAAAAACTCATTTGCAACCAATGAGTTTCTTGTCAGGAAGTAATGGCTCAAGCGACCAAGTCGAGTTGTCCTCAAGAGCACAGATCTCAATAAACATGGCTTCACGCTAATGAGAAAGGCGAAAGATAGTAGAGTAGTAAGATGGTTCAACAGAAACAATGAGAGCATTTAAAAGGTAATGTGTGAAGATAAAAAAACAAGTACATGAAAATAAAATGGATAAATGATGAGTAGTAAGTACCTGAGATCTGTGCAACAAGTAAGGATGTAGTAGGCTTCATAAGGTTGAGTGGTTGTGTAGCGAGGGCGAAACGAAGTGGGAGGAGATAATAAGCCTCACATATGGAAGAGTATGAAAACCACTACAAATATCACACAAAAAATGATTGAAAGTAAAATGACTTTTATTAGCATGAGAAGAAAAATAGAGTCTTGTGTGCTTAGAATGAGTACAAACATCATAATAAAACACATAATTTATTAAAGAGATTAGGAATGGTGAAGCGAAAGAGATGACCTAAGCATTGGTGCCACAAGGTTTTATTAACTGCAGATTGCACTGAAAAAGTCATAATGGGACTCGATCGGTACAAATAAAACTCATTGCAAAACTCACTTGCTCTAATCAATCTTGTCGTGTATGGGTCATGAAAAAAATAATTGGTAGAGGAAAAGAACAAGAGATATTAGTTGTGAGCTGAAGGATGGAAAATAGATTAAAATTGAATTGAGGGACAAAATAGACATTATTCAATGTTAGGGTTGGGGAAAAGATGTATGTGCCAACTCCTTCTATTCGAAATGTAATCTCAGTGGAGGAGGAAAAGGTCGGTGAAAGAGCTGTGGTCGTGGCACATGTGGTCATTGGCGCCACTGCCACGACTTAGTTATGGTGGTTGTCAAAGAAAATAGAGGAGCAGAGGGTATTACCGATGAAGTTGGCATAAGGTGTGGTCAGGCTTAGCAGATCCAGTAACTTTTTGGTAAAAATCCGACAACATGCCAGAAGAGGAGGCATGATTTGTGACTATTGCCAACCTAGATCGAGGTTTATCGAGAAGGGATGTGTGGGGATTATTGCACCCATCTCTGCCAAATGGGCAGCCGTCAAATCTTCAGCACCATTTGTGCTAATGGTCATTTTTGCTGCATTCTATGCACTGAGGAGTGAGCTTGGTGAGACCCCTCAAACGTGTTTCTAGAACTAATAAGTCGGATGGTAGTGGCCGAAGATGAAGTAGTCGGTGTTGTTCTTCCTGAAAAACAATGGAGAAAACTTTTATGATGAAAAGAAGGGGTTTCATGGCTAGGATCTAGGTTCATGGTTGGAAAAAAAATCATTACGCCCAATCAAGAATTGGAAGACATTCATCATCTGCTTGTTGTTTCAATTCTTTTAGATCATTGCTATTTTGGAGATAACTGAATTCATCTCAAATTTGTTTAATCGGGATGTAATATTCATGAACTAAGTGTATGGTTTGTTGCAGGGAGGAGAGTTCATGCTTAAGATGATGATATGTGTGTACATTGTTGCCGTGACAAAAGCGAGATTGAAGGTCAAGTTAGACTTTTCAGAGATCAATATGGTATTCAAGAGAGTTGGTAATGGAGGGACTTATACAAGTGAAAATTCAAGTAAGGACTATGTCCTTTGTTTTATTCCATTGCATATGGTCATAAGAGTTGATATATGGGGATTGGAAAGTGCCATTAATAAAACTTTATATATATATATATATATTGAAGGCATGGATCATAGCTTTCTGTCATTCAAAAAAATTGTCTCATGTAAGAAGACCATAAACTAGGATGAGGCTTAGTGAGTCAAAGGGATGGAGGAGGTATGGGGTTGAGTTGTGAGGAAGATGCCATTGTGGCTTAGGGTTAAGGATCGGATTTGGCTGTACCATGTTAAGTTTAGAAATATTCAAACTTTTCATTCATTGAATCTGATTTTTATAAGGGATGTTACATATAAATAGCTATAATAGACTAAACTTTGTATGGACACTTTTGTGTGTAAGGAAATAGATTGCTAATTACAAGAATTATTGGACTAATTACAAGGATCAAGGGATTGTTGATTTGGTGCTAATTTGTAAGGATTCTGTCAATAATTACTGTTGGGATTACTCAGACTGTACAACCTTGGAGAAAAGTTATCAATAAATCACTACGCTATTACCATATCAATACACACACAGAGAGAAATTAGACATTAAAATCCTCAATATAATTCCTAAGTAGAGAATGTGTCCCTCCAACAGTAGTAAAAGTTTCCTTTTTCCTTTTCCTGTAAAGAATGAATAACATTAGGCATTCAAAGATTAGTATTTGTCTTTTAATATTATAGAAAGAAAAAAGATGTGTTGAGAATATCATCTTTCCCGCTTGGTAAATGTCGGCACAGCAAAAGAATTTTCTTTTTTGGATGAGAAAATATATATGTAAGCGTGAATTAGATACCGTTGCCTAACCGTTTTGAAAAAAATAAATAAAAATATGAGATCTACGTAAAAAAAAATTAATTAATTTTTTTATTTATAAAATTGACTATTTTTCAAAATAGTTATGTGACAATTATACATTCACAAATTAGTTACATGATTATTTATAAAGTTGATTATTTGTAAAGTTGACTATTTTTCAAAGTAGTTACGTGACAATTATACATTCACAAATTGTATGTATAATTATTCATCTTAGAAACTAATGGCTAATTTGTTAAAAATATCCTCCAATAAAACCAATATCTCAAAAATAAAATATACAACGTAGAACGCACTCTCTTATTTCATTCTTTGCTTTGTAGATTATTCTAATTTGTTGACTTCAAAGAGGTGTTTTTTAAAACTGCCGTATCATATGATCCATATATGTTTGTGGCCCTACTTACACATCATCATTCCCTTGCGGATTTTATAAACGTAACAAGAAACAAGTTTTGAAAATATATGATTGCCAGAAAAGACATTTTTTAAAATCTGATTGTGGAATAACAAATAAATAGATACAACACAATTAAAACATGATGAATAAAGAAAAGACCCAAATAATTTCAGTACCATTCAGGAAACCCTCATCAATGGCATTTTATGGAAAAAATCTAATCAACTTCTTACTATTTACACAACTTTCATATCCTACATTTTATTTTATTTTATTTTTAATCAAATATTTAATATATAAAAAATGAATAAAAAATTATTTTAATTTAAAAAGAAAAATTAAAAAATTAAAAAATTAAAATAGATAAAAATAAAAAATAAAATAATAATAATAATAATAATAATGTGTGAAGGATAGAATATTGTGTAAAAATTCTCCATTTTAAGAGGTTCCCTTCTTATCCACAATTGAAATTAGAGAAATACTTTAACCATACAAAAAAAACATATATAAAAATAAACCTACTAACTAATATGATTTAATTTAATATAAAATAAATATATTTTAAAATAAATTAAACAAATCTTAAAAAGTTATGTCAATTTATAAATTTATTTTTATAAAATATTTTTATATCACTTCTCTTAAAATTAATGGGAGGAATAGAAAATAAAGAGAGTGAGTGCGCGTGAAACATGTCGACTCAATCCAAGGGCTTTATACGAGTTAAAGATTATACAAATGAAACATACTCTTATCCTTCTTGGAAGGACCCACAAGCCACTACCCTAAAAATAAATGAGAGCCCCCACTACAAAAGTGATGACATCATTTTCCACTATCACCCCCCACCAGTGCTACAAAGAAAAGAAAAAAAAGAGCTTATCAAGTAATGCTTTGACGATTCTTCACCTTTACTTAAGAGCTAGGCACGACTTTAAGGGCCTGCTTGCATTTTTTAGGGCATTGACATCAAAACCTGTTTTGACAAAAGCTAAAAGATAGGAAAATAAGCAAGAACCATGGCATCTGACTTTGATTGCAATTTGAACCGAGTGAGCAACTTAAATCTTGTGGGGGTTGAAAGTGACATGTATAATAAGGTAGAGAGACCGAGAGCATATAATGAGTTTCTGATAGGACCATGGGGGAAGTAGTTTATCCTCTCATTAGAGGTCTTAAGGAGGGGGATTGCTTTCTGGCTTGACAATGCTAGAGGTGTCTGATGGCTGTGTCTGGTAAATGGCCGATGCCAATGAGATCGGCATGATGCAAAGAGCCTTCGACTGAAGGAACTGCATGGCAGCCCCGACGTTTTCATCCATAAGCTTAGCTACTTGTCGTTCGGTCCCATCATTATACGACTTCTCCCATGCTGGTTGGTTTCTTCCACCATCACTGCCTTCCTCCTAAGATACAAAGAGAAGTAACACACTGCCTAAAGGCTCAAGAAAAATAATATAGAAATCTGCAAATGCTTCATAACGTTCATATTTATAACCTCAACTGATGATAGTGGAATGTCTGTTACAAGTGGTGCCACTGCAGCGGCTCCGCCCAGCCTACTCATGCTCAAAACCTGTAAAGGGAAAGGAATTAATAAAAGAATCAAACCAAATGATATCATCACGAATAGCCAATTGCTTGAACACCCCATTTTTAATTACATTTTAAAACAAAAGAGACCAATCATGCAATGTTTACATCATGCAATGTTTACATCACAGAAGTTGAAAAAAAAAATGAACTCTTTAGCACCTTTGGTTTGCTCCATTTTCACTTTTTCACCCAACCCTATGATTTGGAAAATGTCTCTTCCCACTACCCAAACACCCAACCCCCACCCTCCCTCTTTTTATTTACAAAACAAGATAGATGGAGCATTCATTTTTGCTGTCTGAGACGCACCTATCACATGCATATTCCAATTATTGGAACCCAACTTACTCAAGAAGCCTTAAGGAAAACAAATGACGCGTTCCAAACAGCAAGGTAGCAAATCACGAAGGAAATGGGTCAAAACATGTGGTACAAAAAGTAGCATCTCCTATTTGTCATTAGAAGGAGAAGCCACCATATGATGGTATTATAAACAAGATAAGCATAGCAAGATGAATAGCTTAAAATGAAAATATGCCCACAAAATAAAGGGCGTTGGTCAGGCAACTAACATTGTAGCACCCCATAATTTCAATGATGCTTCAATCAATATCAGCACAAGACAACAGCCAAATTGTGCTAACAGAGTAAAAGAGTAACTAGATGGAAGTCATATTAAAATGTCTGAAACTTGTTTTATTTGTCTAGTTAGCAAGCCACATGCATATAGATCTATGTTACCTTCTTGACACATTTGATACATTACTATTCTAGGACCCTATATGATTAAGAGATCAGCTAGACAACTACATAAGAATAATAGAATTAGTAAGGAGCATAGATTACTTTACCTTGACTTGAAGCCTTAGGAACTTCACATAATCCACAATTTCATCAAGCATGGCAGCTCTATCCGTCTACAGAAACATGTCTAGATCAATAGCCAAAAAAAGGAAAATTGAATCGTATGGTCGTTAAGTTGAAGGTTGACTTGGGAAGATGTCATCATGCAACATTAATTAACCATGAAACCATGTTTTCATCCATAGATTCAACATCCATGCAGTCAATTCAATAAAACAGGTCCCTAACTAAAAAGAGTGTAACATCATCTAGGGAAAACCAAAGCTCATTCTTTCTTTACCCTTTTTTTTCTTTTTTCTCTTTTATAGGTGAGTCACAAATCCAATGCAACTAGTGGGTCTTGAACCAACACCTTTTTTTGGGAGGGAGGAACCCAATGCATTGACAATATCATTAATTAAAAACTTTCTGGTCAAACTAACTTAATATACTCGCAACACAAAGTATAGTGCAAAAGAAGAATGAAACAAGCAATCAGGCAATACTGGGTTTTCAAGCCTAAGCAGATAATACTCTGCAGTTTCTGTTCCCGTGAGATGTACTGCTTTTTTCTTTTTTATGCATCCCCATTACCATCAAAGAATATTGTTTTTTGAGTTTCAGGTGATGCACATTGGAAATTTACAATAAATAATAGTATTTTTCAGACATAAATAGAATAAGCATTAGTAAGACAGGATGGAATCTAATACCTTTGAGATTTCATGCTTCTTGCCATCTAGACAGATATATTGTACATCACCAATCTAGAACTCATTGTTTTATATCGTATATTAAACATATGCAAGAAATGTTTCGATCAAAATTAGTACAACGAAAAATTGAATGTCTGAAGGAAAGGGGAGACACAGCATACTTTCAAGGTTTAATCCATGTGGGATTTATTATGAATTCAATCTTGTAGAGCAACATATCATATAATCAGTAGGCCTAGTATTGTGCTGATAAGGAGAGCAGCAATTCAGCACAGCAAAAACAAAATTACTGTTATTAAACCTTGAAATTTTCTAACCATAAAAAATAAAAATACATCCTCTTTCCCCTCTTTTCTTTTAGTTAAACTATTTTACAACTAAATTCGTTTTTCTTTGCGGGGGTAAAAGAATGTGAAACTCATCCCCAGTATCATCATCCATGCACAAACTGTACCCCAGTTTGCAAAATTTCTTCAGAGAAAAAAGTGGGCATAATTTAAAGAAAAAGAACATACATGCGTTCTTTGTCCTCTGAAAGTAACTTATGAGTACAGTGCACTTATTTGGATTCTCTACGCCAGACCACTGGTGAATTATTGCACTCCTTGTAATCAGTTGTCCCTTTCTTTTATCAATTCAAAATGCAGGAATAAATCCCAGCTTCTTTCCCCTTTTTTATAGAAGTTTTATTCATAATAAAAGAAGGCATAGCCCAAGTATACAGAACGTGTACATGAGAAGTACCTGACTAAGGTTTACAACCGAAAGTACAAAATCATGGACATTTAGTCCATTAAAATCACACTCCCCCTTATTCATTTTTTTTTTTTTTGTTGATAAGTAAGAACAGCTTTATTAATGTGAATATAAATAGTCATAGCCCAAGTACACTTCCCCTTTATTCAATTTTAGGAACATGAGAGCAACTCTCCTTACTTTTCAAGAAGAATAACTTCAATAAGAGTGATGACCATAAGAAACAGAATGCATCTTTCTATGAATTAAATTGATGCAAAAGAAAGTGACTGACCTTGTTGACGCTAGGAACCAGTTCCTGCAATGCTCTGACTCTTTCTGCTATTCTTTCTCTCCGCAACTATACCAAAAAGGTGAAGATTAATGTGAACTCGACCATAGCAACAGGGAAAAGAGGAAAGGCCTTTAAGAGCAAATCAAACACAAGAATCCAAGCACTTGCCCGAAAACAAAGCATTTAAAATGGAATGTTCTTTTCTAAATTTCCCAAAGGCTTGTTTCTATCTATTTTCATGGCTGCTATGTATATCAAGCTTACCCGCTCAGCTATGCTGTGTGGATCTGTGGCCTGACCTCTTCTGGCCCGCACCCTTGGGCGCATTGTCGGTGGATGTGGTGCTGCAGCAACCGTCGTGGGCATCGGTTGGCCATGGAAAACCTGCAAAAGAATCATAATTCCATCAACACAAACAGCACTTGCATGTGAAACTGATGCTTTTCTCTCCCCCCCCCCCCCCCCCTTCCAACAAAAAAAAAAAAAAACCTTCCACCACAAGAAGAAGAAGAAATCTGCAGCTAAAGCAAAATCAAATGCCACAAGTTTAACTACCTCAAAAAAATGGATCCAAAAGACAGCGAAGCCCTTCAATTTTAGTAAAATTACAATAATGCTAAGGTCAACAGTTTTTGGCTCTCGGTTTGCTACTTCCAGTGGTTTTAATCGCTTTGCGAGCTACTTCAATCCATAAAGCCATCCATTAATCACTGAACCTTGCACTAAAACCAAGCCCACTGCCGTTACTTTCACCCGCTTCTGCATATGCGAAGGTTCTTCAATATTTTTCCCTTTCCTTCTTCTTTTCGAAAAAAAAAACTAACAGATGCTCTCACATGGCCTCTTGTTTTTAACTTCCTGTCTGATATAATACCTTGAATATCACACAGTTGTTCACAAACCCATCCCCTATGAGTTTCCCAACGTCACTTTGCTTCCTGTTCTGTCCTTAATATTATACAAAAGAACAACTCAAACGGATAAACCGCATATCCAGTAGTTATCCTTCTCTTCTCTGACTTAAAATTATCACTACTACTAAGAAGCGAGAACACACCGAAATAAAGAGAGAAAAATTTTGATCCTTCTAGTTGCCGAAAATATTTCCGAAAACAAGAGAATCCCAAATTTTGTTAACCTGAGACTTCATATAGAACAATTCAGCTAAGTTTGGTTTATCAAACTTTCCTGACTCAAAAGAATGCCACTTTCTGACCCAATAAACAAAAAAAGCATAAAGAAAAAGAAAAGGTAGCATCTTACGTTTTTCATAGAAGAAGCTCTACTATCAACGAGGTCGTCGCGAAAGCGTTTGCCACTCCCTGAGGCCTCCTCCGGCTTCAGAAACCCTCCCTTTCCCTGGTCCAAGCTCAGCCCCAACGGAAAAACCTGCCCGTGGAACCCACCTGAAACGTCGCCAGAGTTGAGCTGCAGCATCATCGGCGGAGGAGCACCGCCGGCAGACAAGCCAGCATCGGGTGCATGCAAGCCTCCGGTGTCGGCCGAACCGAAGGTCTGTATGCTGAGAATTTGTTCGAGGAAGTCGTCGTTGGTGGTGGCCTCGGAGGAGGGATGGTTATTCGCCATGAGCTAGGTGGACGGACTGACCGCTGACGGACTGGAGACGGGACTCGGTCGAGTCGAGGTGAGTCAGGGGTTGCAAAGAGCATCTACTACATATACCCACACAGAATTTAGAGAGAGAGAGAGTTTAGAGAGAGAGAGAGAGAGATAGAGTTTAGAGTTTCTCTGCTTCGCTTCGCTTTCCTCTGCTTTCCTTTCTTTTGCTTTCCTTTCTTCTACTCTCAGAGTAGACGGAGACAAGAAGTACGGGAAAAAGGGGTGGCTTTATCCTGCTTAAAAATGCCGTACTTTAGCTGAAAGGGCCTCTTTTTCTCTAAAATTACAACTGTAAGGCCTTTCGAATTGGGCCTAAAATCGTGTAAAAGGCCTCGTTGAATGGCATTCTACCTGCCTAAAATCTGGTTGACTTTCCACTCTTTAAACAATCAACAATAAGAGAGCTATCTGTGTGAGGGTTACAATTTGGGGTCAAATATCATCAGCTAAACAATCATTACATCTTCCATTTCAATTTCGCGTCTATCTTCATACATTATTCTTTCCAGCTTCATTCCATTTTTCTAGAGAGAGAAAGAGATTGCCTTGGGTAAACGATGTTAAGAATAGAATAAAATTAGGGATGTCTTTGGTGTGCATCGTTTCTTTTTTTATTTAATAATTAAGAAATATTATTATTTAATAATATTATTATTTTTTTCAAAATTTAAAAAATGATTAACAGGACTCATAAATGGGATGCTACAGCATGTCACCCTTAGTAATAAGCTGTATGAGTATAAAATAAATAGGGTGATGCTATAGTCACTGTTGTAGCACCCTTTTCACTTGTGTCGTTAGTGTAAAAATAGTATTTTTATTTTTTTATATTATTTTTTAAATATTTTTAAATATTAAAAAAATAAAAATATTATTAAATAATTATTTACTTAATCATTATGTTTTTTTATATATAAAAAAAAGGCAACGGTGTGCACCAGTATTACCCAAATAAATAAGAATCCAAGAGTTTTATCTTATGTCTTGGGCTATTTATAACGAAGAGTAGAGTTTCCCTTTTTTAAACTGGATATAGTTTCTTGGACTGCTTGTCGTTTAGACATTCTGAACTCTCATAGCTTTTTTAGCCACAATTAATGAAATATGACTGTGTTATTTATTTGATAAAAATTATAACTTTTATCTTTCTTTCGCTTAATTTTTTTCCTAATTAGAGGGCATACAAGATGGTATAGTTGTAGCCCTCCTAAGGATTCCAAAGTGTAAGCGTTTAATGCCTCAATACGCATTAATGGACAAACCTACATTGATTACAAACTATTTTAAATATTGAATTTCACATGTTGTACTTATTTCTTATATGATTGCAAAAAGGTTTTCGAACGAATAACTGTACTATTAAGATCAATAGTGGACATAGCATATAGTAATAGTGTGTACAAATGATTGATAGGAGATTAGCTTCATGTTCACTCCAGGTTAGGGTTCAGCTCTATAAATGGAGGTGTAATCAATTTATTTTGATTAGGTTTTGAGCATATTAGAACCAAACCGAAATATTGTAATTTTAAAAATTGAAAAATCGATACTGCAATTCACATTCAAAATCAATACTTTTGATTTTATCGATTCCAGTTCGATTCGATCTATCTTTTCGATGAACTAGCAATATTGGACTCTTAGAAAGTCAAGATTGTAATAATAAATTGATAAATTAAAATAAAATTTCTCATCATATAAAAATGATATGCCACAAAGAATAAGAATTATAGTAAAACTACTATAGTATATATACATTATTTATAAGAATAATATTATCATACAGCCTGTTAATTATAATATGATGGTTCTATAAAACTAAAATTAAAGGATTTTATATCATATTAATTAGAAATTAGTATATAATATAAATAAATCATATAAAAGCTTATTTATATAATAAACATAAAGTGTATATATATTTATATATATACTAGATAAAAGTAACATGCAAAACACGTTTGATTAGTTTAATTATGTGAATATTTTTAATAATTAATATTGTTTCATTAAGAAATAAATTTTGATTAATAATCTTTTTAAAAAACTAAAATGTTCTACAGAAGAAAACTAAAATCAGACAAATGACAATGCATAAAACATACAAAATTTGTTTTATTAATAAAACTGAAAGAAATAACAAAAAAAAAAATTGAAATTAAAAAATATTAACAAAACAAAACAAAAGAATTAACTATTGCGGGGCATAAAGAGAGAATGAAAGACATGAATTCAGATTTAAATTATGTAAATAGAGGCCGAATGAACTTAATGTATTGAATTCAATTTTATTGCCCTTTATTGATAAACATAATTGACTTTTAATTATTCTTGCATGTCGTGAATAGAGGTTAAATTGCATGAACTTAGATTTAATAAATTTTTATTAATTTGTGGGTGTGTATAAATGAAAAGTTGAAACGGTATAATTAAATTTATTGTGAGGAAAATTATTCGGTTAATGAATTTAATGGTCTTCAAATTATTTAATAAATTTTAATTTGAACTTCAATTCCGTTATAACATTAATATTGCAGGATATAAGATGTCAATAGATCCGTTAAACTAACAAAATTCTGTTAAATAAAACCATTAAAACAAAATTTTTATGTTAGGTAGCCACATTATATTTATAAATATATATATGAACTTAGGGATGTGCAACAAAACCCAGAAATGCATGGTGGGACAGGCAACCCTACCTCACACGGTAGGGCCGGGCAATATGGTCCCAGTGGGACCCACCCCACCCAGCACCCATTTTTATATAAATATTTATTTATATCGTATATAATTATATATTTATAAATATTTATTATTTTTATTATATATAAATATAGTAATATGTATTAAATAGAACTTTTATTTAATATCCCGAGTCATATGATGTGGGTAGTACCAATCTATAAACCGGTCCAATTCGATGTAAAAATAAATAAAAATGGGAACCTAATCGATTTGGAACCAGTTTTGAAAAAATTGAAATCGATATCGGCTAAATCAGTTTTATATCAGATTGAATACACCAATCTGGTTCGGACCAGTTCGGGTTTTCCGATTTTAATTTCCAACCCTACTCATAGATAGGACTACTTTGTTTTGTTTTTTGTTTTTTTTTTTTAATTGGAGGGGGAGTGAAAGGGATGAAATTAATCACACCTGCCAAGCATTTATGACAAAGGAGACAAAAGGACAGCTGATGGGACTGAAAGGTGAGCTGATGGACATTGGGAGTAGATGAGAAGAAAAGCAAGACGGCAAGAGAAAGGAAGTCGACTGTGACACGCAAGATAAAGATCTGCCCAGATATTTTACTTGGCTATAAAATGACTCTGGCCGACTGGAACAGGAGGCTCTTCCGGATCAACCTTGGCTTCCCCAGACTTCTCCAAAAGCACAAGGCGAATTTATCTAGATGTTCATTTATATTTCTCTGTACAGTGAGCTATGAGAGACTGTAGAAATCCCCATTATAGTAGATTCTCATCCTCAAACATCCGTGGACGTAGGCATTCGCCGAACCACGTAAAACTGTACATTCATCTCTCTTTATTTTATCTGTTATCACGTACGTACAGCCACGCCGGGATCTCATCGGGAGCCCCAAACGACCTCGAACGCAGCTCAAATCGCACCGGTGGGTTAGAAATAAGCATTTCTCTCACACCGACCCGTTGGCCGATTTTTATGACCTTAACAGTGGCGCCATCTGTGGGATGCGTTATTATCGGTAGTGAGAAAATAATAATTTTCTAACCCACTGGATAAGTGTATCTCGGTCGGATTTCTCCCAGCTAGCTCGGTCGGATTTTTCCCAGCTCACTCAGCTCGGTCGGATTTTCCTCGGCTAGGTCGGTCGGATTTTTCCCAGCTAGCTCGGTCGGATTTTCCCCAGCTAGCTCGGTCGGATTTTTCCCAGCTCGCTCAGCTCGGTCGGATTTTCCTCAGCCAGGTCGGTCGGATTTTTCCCAGCTAGCTCGGTCGGATTTTTCCCAGCTCACTCAGCTCGGTCGGATTTTCCCCAGCTCGCTCGGTCGGATTTTTCCCAGCTCACTCAGCTCGGTCGGATTTTCCTCAGCCAGGTCGGTCGGATTTCTCTCAGCTCCCAGCTCGGTCGGATTTTTCTCAGCTTGGATTTCTCCCAGCTCGGTCGGATTTTTCTTAGCTCGGATTTTTCTCAGCTCTCTCAGCTCGGATTTTTCTCAGCCCTCTTAGCTCGGATTTTCCTCAGCCCGCTCAGTCGGATTTTTCTCAGCTCGCTCAGCTCGGATTTTTCTCAGTTCTCTTAGCTCGGATTTTCCTCAGCCCACTCGGTCGGATTTTTCTCAGTTCTCTTAGCTCGGATTTTCCTCAGCTAGCTCGGTCGGATTTCTCCCAGCTAGCTCGGTCGGATTTTCCCCAGCTAGCTCGGTCGGATTTTTCCCAGCTAGCTCAGCTCGGTCGGATTTTCCTCAGCCAGGTCGGTCGGATTTTTCTCAGCTCGCCCAGCTCGGTCGGATTTTTCCAAGGTCGGTCAAATTTCTCAGTCAGCTCCTAGCTCGGTCGGATTTTTCTTAGCTCCCAGCTCGGTCGGATTTTTTCAGCTCTCTCAACCAGCTCGGATTTTTCTCTGCTCGGATTTCTCAGTCTGCTCGGATTTTCCCCAGCTAGCTCGGTCGGATTTTTCCCAGCTCGCTCAGCTCGGTCGGATTTTCCTCAGCCAGGTCGGTCGGATTTCTCTCAGCTCCCAGCTCGGTCGGATTTTTCTCAGCTTGGATTTCTCCCAGCTCGGTCGGATTTTTCTTAGCTCGGATTTTCCTCAGTCTGCTGGGTCGGATTTTTCTCAGCTCGCTCAGCTCGAATTTTTCTCAGTTCTCTTAGCTCGGATTTTCCTCAGCCTGCTCAGTTGGATTTTTCTCAGCTCAGATTTTTCTCAGTTCTCTTAGCTCGGATTTTCCTCAGCTAGCTCGGTCGGATTTCTCCCAGCTAGCTCGGTCGGATTTTCCCCAGCTAGCTCAGCTCGGTCGGATTTTCCCCAGCTAGCTCGGTCGGATTTTTCCCAGCTCACTCAGCTCGGTCGGATTTTCCTCGGCTAGGTCGGTCGGATTTTTCCCAGCTAGCTCGGTCGGATTTTCCCCAGCTAGCTCGGTCGGATTTTTCCCAGCTCGCTCAGCTCGGTCGGATTTTCCTCAGCCAGGTCGGTCGGATTTTTCCCAGCTAGCTCGGTCGGATTTTTCCCAGCTCACTCAGCTCGGTCGGATTTTCCCCAGCTCGCTCGGTCGGATTTTTCCCAGCTCACTCAGCTCGGTCGGATTTTCCTCAGCCAGGTCGGTCGGATTTCTCTCAGCTCCCAGCTCGGTCGGATTTTTCTCAGCTTGGATTTCTCCCAGCTCGGTCGGATTTTTCTTAGCTCGGATTTTTCTCAGCTCTCTCAGCTCGGATTTTTCTCAGCCCTCTTAGCTCGGATTTTCCTCAGCCCGCTCAGTCGGATTTTTCTCAGCTCGCTCAGCTCGGATTTTTCTCAGTTCTCTTAGCTCGGATTTTCCTCAGCCCACTCGGTCGGATTTTTCTCAGTTCTCTTAGCTCGGATTTTCCTCAGCTAGCTCGGTCGGATTTCTCCCAGCTAGCTCGGTCGGATTTTCCCCAGCTAGCTCGGTCGGATTTTTCCCAGCTAGCTCAGCTCGGTCGGATTTTCCTCAGCCAGGTCGGTCGGATTTTTCTCAGCTCGCCCAGCTCGGTCGGATTTTTCCAAGGTCGGTCAAATTTCTCAGTCAGCTCCTAGCTCGGTCGGATTTTTCTTAGCTCCCAGCTCGGTCGGATTTTTTCAGCTCTCTCAACCAGCTCGGATTTTTCTCTGCTCGGATTTCTCAGTCTGCTCGGATTTTCCCCAGCTAGCTCGGTCGGATTTTTCCCAGCTCGCTCAGCTCGGTCGGATTTTCCTCAGCCAGGTCGGTCGGATTTCTCTCAGCTCCCAGCTCGGTCGGATTTTTCTCAGCTTGGATTTCTCCCAGCTCGGTCGGATTTTTCTTAGCTCGGATTTTCCTCAGTCTGCTGGGTCGGATTTTTCTCAGCTCGCTCAGCTCGAATTTTTCTCAGTTCTCTTAGCTCGGATTTTCCTCAGCCTGCTCAGTTGGATTTTTCTCAGCTCAGATTTTTCTCAGTTCTCTTAGCTCGGATTTTCCTCAGCTAGCTCGGTCGGATTTCTCCCAGCTAGCTCGGTCGGATTTTCCCCAGCTAGCTCAGCTCGGTCGGATTTTCCCCAGCTAGCTCGGTCGGATTTTTCCCAGCTCGCCCAGCTCGGTCGGATTTTTCCAAGGTCGGTCGGATTTCTCAGTCAGCTCCCAGCTCGGTCGGATTTTTTCAGGTCTCTCAACTCGGATTTTTCTCAGCTTGGATTTCTCCCAGCTCGGTCGGATTTTTCTTAGCTCGGATTTCTCCCAGCTCGCTCAACTTGGTCAGATTTCTCCCAGCTCGCTCAGCTTGGTCGGATTTTTCTCAGCACGCTCGGTCGGATTTCCTCAACTAGCTCGGTCGGATTTTCCTCAGCTCTCTCAGCCAGCTCGGATTTTTCTCTGCTCGGATTTCTCTCAGCCAGCTCGGATTTTTCTCAGCTATCGGATTTTTCCCAGCCCGGATTTCGCTCAGCTCGGACCAGATTCCCTCATCTTGGACTTTCCTTCCTCACATTACACTCCATCCGCTTTGAGCACAATTAAATGAACTCGAACTTTTTCGTGGGAGCTCGAGGACCTGTCTATCACAGACACTATCTCGGATTTCGACTCAAATTACCATCAGATAGGCTCACACGCCCCTCGCCTCATCCAGTCACATAACTTACTCACAACGCGCCCATTGTGCCACACGGAACACAATATTCGGGAGCCAATGCTTAGGATCTCACGGGTCCACGGCTCCTCGCTCGAGAGTCAACGTTCAGAAATTCATCACCCGACCTTCGACACTCGAGAACTTTTTCCACAGACAAAAACACATCAGTTTGTCTCTCTTACAATACATGAATTTATCTTTGTACTAATGAAGTTATTACCTGCAGCATGGGATGTCAGCACGCAATCGCATCCCGCGGGGTCGGTCTATCCACCTACGCGAAGTAACAGTAGCTTCCCGCGGAGCCCTAGGCGATGCACTCCCGACAGGCCTCACGCGATGTAACAGTAGCTTCCCGCGGAGCCCTAGGCGATGCACTCCCGCCAGGCCTCACGCGATGTAGCTTCCCGCGGAGCCCTAGGCGATGCACTCCTGCCAGGCCTCACGCGATGTAGCTTCCCGCGGAGCCTAGGCGATGCACTCCCGCCAGGCCTCACCCGATGAAACTTCCCGCGGAGCCCTAGGCAATGCACTCCCGCTAGGTCTCATGCTATGACATTTCCCGTGTAGTCCTAGGCGATGCACTCCCGCCAGGTCTCACACGACGACACCTCCCGCGGAGTCCTAGACAATGCACTCCCGCGGATCTCACTCGGTGACACCACCAGACGGGTCTTATACTGCGACGGAATAGGCTTTGCGCCTCACCATAGCGAAATCTCATCGACAACTCGTGGAAGTTGTCAGATCAACCACATCCTGCTCAAAGGCTCGCGAGGTTGTATGGCCATCCACAACCTACGAAAAATCCACCCACGCGAAGATTACTAAGGTCTCCCCTTAACCTAACTCCACAGCTACATTTTACACAATCAGTATTTTCTCGGGATTCAGGATACGAAACTACAAAATTCCCATCAAAGTATCTTTGATAAGAATTTGCGGGGTACTGAAATGGATGAAATTAATCACACCTGTCAAGCATTTATGACAAAGGGGACAAAAGGACAGCTGATGGGACTGAAAGGTGAGCTGATGGACATTGGGAGTAGATGAGAAGAAAAGCAAGACGGCAAGGGAAAGGAAGTCGACTGTGACACGCAAGATAAAGATCTGCCCAGATATTTTACTTGGCTATAAAAGGACTCTGGCCGGCTAGAACAGGAGGCTCTTCCGGATCAACCTTGGCTTCCCCAGACTTCTCCAAAAGCACAAGGCAAATTTATCTAGATGTTCATTTATATTTCTCTGTACAGTGAGCTATGAGAGACTGTAGAAATCTCCATTATAGTAGATTCTCATCCCCAAATACCCGTGGACGTAGGCATTCGCCGAACCACGTAAAACTGTGCATTCATCTCTCTTTATTTCATCTGTTATCACGTACGTACAGCCACGCCGGGATCTCATCGGGAGCCCCAAACGACCTCGAACGCAGCCCAAATCGCACCGGTGGGTTGGAAATAAGCATTTCTCTCACACCGACCCGTTGGCCGATTTTTATGACCTTAACAGGGAGGAAACATTACAATATCAACGATCGAACCTCATGAGATTGCAGCTATTGATACACATTATAGGGTTGCATACACACAGGTCAATTATTTGATACAGAAAAATATATATACATAATCAGTTTACAACTTTCACGCAAACGTCCCTTTATTATTAAAATATTAATTTATTTTGAAATTATATGAAATCTATTTAATTTCGAGACTTTGAATTTAAGAAGTGATATTTTAACAAAGAGTTGGATAAAAATTCTAGTGGTTTTGTAAATACACTTCTCGTTCAATATTTGTCAATCTCTTTTTGAGATAAGACTGTGTTAGGGTATTGAGGTGATCTTAATGATTTGAGTTTGATCTATTAATAGAAATATTTTGAAAGTTCCATTAAGATGTGTTTGAATGTAAATAAGTTAAAATATGTTTGATTGTATGAAATAAGTTGAGATGAGTTTAATTTTTTATAGAAAGTTGAAAAAATAGTGAGCTATCAATAATTAATTTGAGATAAGTTGAACTCACTCAAACAATCAAATACAGCCTTAACACTGTTGAGGATATGACACGATCCAAATGAGGGGAAGTGTTAGCAAGCAAGCAACATTTCTTATATTTTTCCATAAGTAAGTATATTATAAATATATAAAATAGTTATAGGATACAATGGGCAACAAGGTGAGAGACCCAAACATTCATCAAATCAACTAATACAACATAAAAAAAAAAGATTTGGGACCAATGACTTGACTCTGATCAAGTCTTGGTATCTCATCATAGTTCCACGTGAAGCAGTCTCGATATTGCTTAATCCTATGAGGAGCAAGCCGCCTGAAATAGTTTTGACACAATATGATCAATAGGCTGTAATACTATGTCCTGAAAGCGAAAGTGAATTGATTTGTGTTGCACATCGTTAGTCTGGACTGAATGAATAAGATTTTCACCACCTATGCTCACAATCCTTGGTTATGATATACGATAACATAAGAAGATAGAAGTGAAAAAATCGTCGAATCGCTAGTGAACGACCACTAAAACTTTAGAAGCACATGAAGACTACAAACCACACTAGGAAAGTGGAGGTTGGTTGGATATAGGAGATCCAAGGTTGTTGACCCTAAAGATGCTGCATGTTGTAGCAACAATCTCTCATTGGTGTGACGTTATGGTGGATCTCATGCTTGGTTTGGGTTGCGTGTGAGACGCTCTATGCCGCACATTTCGACGATATGCTTATGCCACTCAAAGGATCGTGAAAGGGGAGTCTTGTGGTGCGGTGTGGTGTGTAGTGATTGTGGGTGGTCAAAAAGCAATAGATCAACACTTTTCCATGCTATGGTCGAAAAATGAAAAAAAAAACGAAAATACAAAAAAAAAAAAGGAAAAATACATGATAGGACAATGATGAAACTATACATGCAGGAGGAGGGTGAAGCTTCGACCACTATCTAGAAGGAGAAGATGAGATTTTTGGGTCTCAAGTAAAAAGCATATTCGCTAGAGTGAAATGTAAAAATCCTATGTATCTTATATTGAATGTTGGTGTTTAAGGGTTTTTCTCTTAGTTCATTCCTCTTAGTAATTATATAAATGAGTAGTGTTAAAGATGAACTTCAAATGCACAATTTTTGTGCACTTTATTAAAAAAAATGTGAATATATTCAAGAAAAATTTATTTTCTCACACTTTTTTATGGTATGGTTTAATTTTTTTGCAAAAGACCTACGCGAGATTTGTTTATTTAAATCTTGTATATGTCATTATTTTATATAAATAATTCCAATTCACAAAATTAATTCTAATTATGCATTTTCCAAAAACTTAATTTTGGAGAGGAAAGTTAATATCCATATCATTTTCTTTCCTTATAAAAAAATAACTCAAAAAATTTATTTATTTATTTATTTTAAATTCCTAAAATTTTTGGGAGATAGTAAGCTAGTTTTGCTTTGGACATGGTGTGACTTGATTGGTCATATAAGAATAATGTTATATACTATACCATCATCACACTTTTATTTTATTATGTAAGATAAGACACATTAATTACTATTTGATGATAAATATGTCATCTCATTTTTATTTTCCTATATCCAATAATAATAAATGTATCACATCTTATATAATAAAATGAGAGTGAAATAAAAGTAATACTACATACCATCGTGAGTTGCATAAACGTCACATAAATGCTTTGAAAATGAGTGAAATTCACTGTTAAAAATTTAATTTTTTCGTGTGGATCCCATATTTTCTTCAAAACGGTTATACGATGGTTACCCAATTCATGGTTGCATAAAATTTTTTTTGAAATAATAATGTGGTGTATAGTATTTTCCTTATTGATACACAAAAATTAGTTCATTATTCTTACGAGAATTATAATGTTTTAGGCAACTATTTATCTAATGGGGAATCAAAAACTACAAGCATATTGATACGAGCAGTAGAGAAATTGTTTAGACATCCCTATGAAAAGTGTTACTTTGGTAACAGATCCACCGAGAAAATGATGAAATCTAATGGGAAAATGTTTAGCGTACCAAACCCATTTATAAAAAAGATCTTATTATTATATGAGTATTTCACAAATTTATAAAGTAATTCTAATGACGGAGCAATTATTATATTTGTTTGCAGAATTTTATCTCCCTCTTGACATGAAATCTTGGAAAATCAGCCATGCATCCGAACAACTACTCTCTCTCCCATTTCCTCTTTAGAAAGCGATTTTCGGCGCCTCAATTAAGCAACTTTTGCTCTCGAGCGAAGGGGGTTGGAGTTCCAGCTCCAACTACCTCCTACCCTAGATTTGTTTCACTTTTTTGTTTATGTTTTACCTTCATCTCATAGCTTTTTTCTTAGTTTTTCAATCATAGCTCCAACTTCAGTCGGTCTTTTGATCCCCGGCAACCTACAACCTACATGTGTGACTTCTACAGCCTCTCTAGCTATCAATCTCCATGCCCGTGGAGGGGGAACGCAATTTTGCTTGGCGCATTGACCGCATGTGCGGCCTATGTCATACGCATAATCCACATGTAGTTGAAATCTAAAGAAGATTTGGAAGCCACGCGCAATGCCATCGACATCGAATTGCTACGCTATCATTCATCTCCCAATGCAGCACGTGCCACCATCAACATTGTGGGCCCTTTATCGGTGACTCAGGGCAACCTTGGACTGCTACATTATGTTTTTGCTTTCCATAACCAACGATCTTGTAAGAGGGATCGTGGACCTTTCCATCAATCAATCCAAAACAACAAGTGACAATGCACCCGTCATCTTTACTACTTTTAACGAAGGTTCCATTGTTCAATTTGTTTAGAATACTTTATTTCCATATTTTCATAAGATGGCGACTTCTAGTATGATATGGGTAGAGTCCAAGAAATTTGATCTATATAAATCTTTTTTTTTCACTTCTTTTGCACTTTTTTTTTGTTGCTTTGGGGAGTTTTGTCGGAGAACTCCACCCCTCCTTATATATTATGTTTCTAGTTTAATACAATTGCTTACTTAAAAAAAATGAAATCTTTAGAAATAGAATCGCTTTGGAGCAGTCGAACTAATCTTTGAGCTTGAACAGCCCTCAAATGATAATCCACATAAGCAATTCTACTCAAAGCACAATAAGTCTCATCACACCAAATAAACCCCTTCGTCCTCACTTGTCGGAAACTTGAAAGAAAACTAAAAACCCATCAACCCATGTTGGATACAGAGCACATTTTCAATATTATGCGAACCCAAATACAAGTTCGCAGGTGCAATTTTGAGCAATTTATGTAAATTTCTTTTGAGTGGGATTTAATAATTTTTATGGTGTACTAGTATTAGTGTGACTATAAATGAATTTTTTTGGGTGTCTCTCTATATGAATTCTCCCTCACGATTCTCCTGCAGGATTAAGGTTGAGCACTAGATATGAATCCTCAATAATCATTCACGATGACGTTCTCCCATGAGGTCAAGGCCAGGTGCCAACCCCGAGCCTCAATAATCCCTCGTGATGACATTCGCCCATGGAATCAAGCCTGTGCGCTAATCCAGAGCCTCAGTAATCCTTCGTGATTACTACTACGTGGGGTCAATATCGGACGCCAATCACGAGTCCTCAATAATCTCTAGCTATGGCATTCTCTCGCGGGGTTAAGGCCAAGCACCAGACACGAGTTCTCAGTAATCCCTCATGATGACATTCTCCCTACGGGGTTAAGGTCGAACACCAATACTAAGCCTCAATAGTCCCTCACGATAACTACTTTTGTGAGGTCGCGACCGGGCGCCAATCCCGAGTCCTCAGTAATTCCTCACGAAAACATTCTGCCGCATGATCAAAGTCGGGTGCCAATCTCGAGTTCTCAACAATCGCTCGTAATGACATTATCCTATGGGGTTAAGGCTGGGCACCAGTCTCCAGTTCTTAACAATCCTTCTCGTTGATATTCTCCCACGAGATCAAGGCCGGGAGCCAACCTCGAGCCTTTATAATCTTTCACAATGAATTCTTCAGTGGGTCTAGGCTAGGCTCTAGTCCCGAGCCCTTAGTAAACCCTCGAGACTCGAAGTCAAGTCCATTGACTCGATGTGGGATAAGGCCAAGTCTCTCAACTCGCTGACCTCTTATTCAACAAATCTGAGTTCCTTAACTTGTCGTGGGGTCTAGGTCGGGCTCCAGCCCTAAGTCCTTAGTAAACCCTTGTGATTCGAAGTCGAGTCTCTTGACTCGTTGGTGGGTAAAGCCAAGTGGCCTAAGTCCCTCAACTCGCTAACCTCTCATCCAACAAAGCCGAGTCCCTTGAATCGCCATGGGGTCTAGGCCGAGCTCTAGTCTCAAACTTTTAGTAAACCCTCGTGACTCAAAGTTGGGTCCCTTGATGGACCCTCTGATCGCTTTGTGTGGGTTACTTCACATGAACTCTGGTACTAAAATCGAAAACAAAGACACCTGATGAGCATACGCTTTTCAAATAACACCAAGCATACGAATGAATAAATAACATCTCCCACTACACTTGAGCTTCTAGTCCTCGCTCCCACCGTGCACGATTGAGTCAATCTCTTGCCACGCTTGAACTCTGCACTTCCACTGAGTGCAGTCGAGCCAATCTCCTACCATGCTTGAGCTCCACGCCAATGTTTTGAATACCGTACCGGTGAACGTACCGGTCAAGGCACTGGAACGAAATATTTCGGTACCGGTACCGTTTCGTGTACCGTTTCGGAATAATCTATACATAAAAAAAATTAAATATATAAAAATATATGTAAATTATATTTCAAAATAATAGTCTCAATTATATATATTAATATATATGTAAATAATCTAGTCTAAATTAGGATAAAAAAATAGGAAGAAATGAAAAAAAAAAAAAACCTCAAATCTGGTACAGGCCGGTACACATGGCCGGTAAGGCCGAAATACCGGCCGGTACGGCCGGTACAGGTCGGTACGGCCGAAATTTGGGCCGGTACGAAACAGACCCCATTTCTGTACCGGCCACTGCTCCGGTACGGTATGTACCGGCCGTACCGGCCGGTACGGTACGAAATTAAAAACATTGCTCCACGCTCCCACTGAATATGGTCAAGTCTATCTTCTGTCACGCTTGAGCTCCTTGCTCCTACCGGACATGATCAAGCTCGTCTCCCTCCACGCTTGAGCTCCGTGCTCGTACTCTATGTGATCGAAAGCTCTTCAATACCAACACATTATTGCATTTCATGATAATTACTTTTGTTGCATATTTTGATTCTTAAGATCCTTAAGTGATACAGGTGGCCTTTAAGAATCACGATGTATTGTGATATAGGAAAAATAGGTAGGGTCCAACCATTTAATACACTATAAGACAAGGTATGGGGGCTCCAATAGACATAAAGTGATAGGAAGGTGTGGGGGTTGACAGACAGCATGTGATAGAGAATAAAGGGCATGTGGGCAAGCGAAAAAGTAAGAAAGTGACTTACACACGTAAATGGAAAATCACATCACTACAAACTGGTAGATTATAAATAACCTTCAAACCAAGATAACAGGGGCTCTTTTATCGCGACAACTTCTTCTTCTTCAGCGAACATATTTCTTCAGAGGGATTTTTTTCATAGCACATGTGTTTTTCTTGTACAACTAAGATATGAGAAATTATAAAATATTTATTATAATGAATTCTCATTCTCAAAAGCTCCTGAACATAGCCATTATACCAAAACACATAAATCATGCATCCATTTTTATTTATTTTATCTGTTACGAATGTAAGTGCCATCATCGTACAATCACATCGAAATACTATCGGGAGCTCCAAACAATATCGAATGATGCCCAAATCCCCTTCGACTTGTTGAGCGATTTTTACCACACCAACATAGGTTAGTGAAATGGGTTTACGGAGTGGTTTTCTACAACCCTCAAAGTGTAGTGAACTATTAGTGAAATGAATTTATGGAAGCTCCAGCTTTTAAAGCCAAGATTCACCACAAGTGGGGTGAATTGATTTGGGGATAGATATTTTGGGTGGAATTATTGATTTGGGTTTCTATCCGCCCTTACTCCTCACGGTTTAGAAATTCTATTCAAATGAGAGTGATGAGAACTGGCTTGATATTTTTATTTCCTCTATTTCACAAATGTTTTTGGGCAACCAAATAAGAAGTTAATGAAAGCAGCATGAGATTCTAAACCTTTGCTATTTATATTTTTGCTATTTATTTCTTTCAAAAAATATAATTTGGAGAGTTTTAAAAAATTATTATTTATAAGCAAAAAAAAAAAACATTTATTTGCTTTTCTTTATTATTAATTAAATATGTTTAAATTTTTTTAAAAAGAGTCAAAATTATATTTTTTGAAATTTTTTTTACAAAATTATTGTTAGGGCTCTAAAATTCTAAGATGTCTCCTTGGAAAATGCACGGGACCACAAATTCTAAATGAAGTAAAAAATCATCATCATGGATGATGGCGTCTTCCGAACAAGGTAACACAATTAATACAACAGGAAGAGGCAGGTACACTACTAGTTTACAGCATACGCCGTTTTCATTCCCATCCCGTAGACGAAGCGAAAACCTTTTTCTCCAATGGATGTTGCTTTGAAGTCACCGGCAACCAGCTTCTTTCAATTGAACAAGAAACCTGATACCCGGTCTTTTATGCGCTTTCCCTGCCAGAGATTAGCAGTCCCGAGTACGAGATTCACTCCAATGGCTGCTGTCAGCACTACCCAAACCGTCGGGCTCTCGGAGACCTTCACAAGATTAAAAAAACAAGGCAAAGTAAGCAAGCGTTTACTTTCTGATTTTTGTATTGTTTTTGAATTTCATTATCATTTGTTTTTCGCGGATTGTTATCTATTGCAATTGGGTTGCTGGTATTTTGTTTTAGTTTATATCTATTTTTCCCCGGGTTGGCGACTTGGGTGCTTGACATTGGACTTACGGCACATGGTCTTGTTTCTGTGCATCGTATTATTGTAATTTGCTTGTCATCTTATCAGATGTCATTGTTGATCTTGGTAGATTTAGTTGATGGTGTATTTCGAATGTGGTAAGAGGCGATATTATAGAAGAGCCCGATGCTATACATTCTAGCTTTCAGCAAGCTGAAAAATTGAAGTTATAGGTGATTTAACTCGCTTAACTTAAAGATCTTTAAAAAATGTTTCGTGATTCCCTTATGACTTTGATGTGTTTTTATGGTAGAATCTTCAGTTGTATAGGCTTTTAGTTGTCAAAGATTAGGCATAGAGCACATTGCAAGTGTCTGTTGAAGTTATTGACTCGACATTCTTTATCAATAAGTAAATTTATTATTTCTTTCCACTAGCTAGGGTCTTGTAAAAGGCCTCTGGCAGTTTCTGGTGGAGAATTTTCTGTTTAGGTCACAAGTTGCCATCTTGCTACTGGCCAATCAGTTATTGCTCAAATAAGACCTCCCCCATAAAAATGGGGTGGTGAATTTGTCATTGTTTTTAGACCCATTGGTGTGTGTAACTATCAGTAAATGAAAAATGAAAAGTTGCATGTTTGCAACCGTAGTTCATTTTAGTGCAGGCATAATTTCGCCTATTTCTGGTCAACTTTGTAAGGAAAGATGCAATTGTCATGGCTTACACTCCTAATTTGAACTAGGAAAAAATATTCTCATTCAAGCTCCATGCCATTTTCTAAAGCTTATAACTACTATTTCCTGGAAGTCAACTATTTGACCTTTCAAAATCATCCTACAACGTCTCACAATTGCTAAGTGTGTACTTGAATTTTGGCATGTACCCAAATCATGATATCAGATGCAATCATTTCATTGATTCCTGAATGATAAGATCTTCACTCCAATATATTCTGGGATGAGCTATTATCAGGTATTCAATACAAGACTCTATCAATTAATGTTTCGCTAATGAACATGCTGATGTGAAGGTGGCACTTATTCCATACATCACAGCTGGTGATCCCGACCTTTCTACCACGGCAGAAGCATTGAAGGTGCTTGACTCCTGTGGATCAGACATAATTGAGCTGGGTGCACCGTACTCTGATCCTTTAGCAGATGGTCCCGTTATCCAGGTCCTATAGTTGTATCTTCTTCTCTTATTGAGTTTGTATGTCCACTTCTCTTACTAACTCATTTCTTTAGGCTGCGGCTACACGTTCCTTGGCAAGAGGGACCAATTTCAATGCAATTATATCAATGCTGAAAGAGGTACGAGCATTATGCAATGTCATACCATCTTCTCTCTCATGATCTGATCTTAATAAAATGATGGGCTCTATTTATCTCTTGTATTCTTTATTTGTGAGGGTGTATTATATGAGCTATGATCTAAGGTTTTGGCAAATGTTTGTTCAGCATGATAATTAAACTGAGGATGTGCCAACTTTTTTTTTTAACCCTCAACATAGAGAAATGAATTTGAATTTTTTTTCCTGCACAATAAGATTTATGCATTGCTGATATCTCATTATATATATATATTTAGTCTCACTTATCAAAAACAAAAAATATATAGTTTAGTCTAGTAAATATTTATAATACAATAAAAAATATCAAGAACTTGAATAATTGTTGTTAGTATTACTATTGTTCTTGTTTTACAACTAGTCCTTTTAGATGCTGAGTTTTAGAAATACATTGGCTACATACCTTCACCCATCTGAATGCATTTGTTACTACGAAATATACCACATCTCAAATCTAAATTACATGTTTCCTCTGACATCTCCTGTACAATCAAGTTCGTTTTTTATTTTATTTATAACATACTCCTGCATGTGGGTAGTGGACGATCATTTGAAGGGCAAGTGAAAAATATTCTTAGTTATTGCTGCTTTGCCTGTTTTATCATATTATGAGTTAAAGTGTTCTCATCATGTTTATCATCATTGAACTGACAGGTGGTTCCACAATTATCTTGTCCACTTGCATTATTTTCATACTACAATCCGATTCTCAAGCGTGGCGTCAAGAAGTTCATGTACACTGTAAAAGAGGTTGGAGTACATGGTAACTTACTGGTAGTTGAAACTTTTAGTTTTTCCATAGAGCCATTTCATTTGCCCAAATACTAGGTGCATGCTGCACATTTCTGAAGATCTATTCCAGACGAACTCAGTAGAGTCCATCGTGATGATGCTTAACCAAACTTCCTTTTTGCTATAACTTTTGGGGAAGCCGATTTGATAGCCTAGGATTAAAATAATGCTTTGAGTAAACTCCAGTTTGTATTTCTCAAGTATACTCCCTGTATACTTGGGTTTTGCCTACTTTTATGAATAAAATACCTTGATTACTGAATAAAAAAAATTATCCTTTGCAACCTATGAACACCTTTTCTGATATGTTTGAATGGTTTCGGTCACAATCTTCCCCATCTGTAGTTGTAGTTTATTACTCTTTAAGGAAAATTACTATGCATATCCACAACTAGAACTCGTCTCAACAGTGAAATTTAGTTATTGGACTAATGAGTTATTCTCCTTATTTTCAGCTTCAATTTTTTTTTTATGCCATGATACATGAAAAATTGTATGATAACTGATGTCAATATTCATATCTCGCATGCCTTTTGAGATCGATATACATATTTGGAAACAAGTTTTTTTTTTTTTTTTTTTGTGGTTTGGGGGGGGGGGGGGACAACACATGGTACATAACAATATGTTTTGTATTGGAATTAATTGAGTACTTCAAATTGCAAGCATTCCTTCATTTTGTGTAAGAACAACCATCTGTGTTGGAACACTCGTAGTATATATATACGTTGGTGCTAGTTTTTTAATCTTAATGTTATCCTCTGTTGATGCTTAGGTGCTTTGTACATTCTTTGGAAGAATTACTTAAAGCATTCTAATTTTAGTTAGAGCACACTCTAATATTTGCAGAAAGGATGCAACGGTTTGTCCAAAACTTGGGTGGTTAACCAATGTTTGTGAATAATTGATATTCCTTTCTCGTAAAAATATATATCATGGGCCCTTTTTCCCTCTTGCCCAAGTCTTGTTTCCTTTGTAAATTCTAGTTTTGTTGTATAATATTATTAATCTGGTTTGTGCAATATACTTCCTGTGTACTTGAGCTATGCCTAATTATGTGGTTTTAATAAACTTCTTATAAAAAAAAATCTGGCATTGTGCATTTGTTCATTTGTTCCAGGGCTTGTGGTCCCAGATGTTCCTCTAGAGGAAACTGAAATTTTGAGGAAGGAAGCGGCAGAGAATGGAATTGAATTGGTCTGCCTACCTTTCAGTCCCTTATGTTCTTTCCCCTCGTTTTTGGATTCTAATTGTCTTTCCTACTTCAAATTTTCCTAGGATTTCTGTAAATTATGGCATCATAAACCCACTCGCTGTTTACTGTATGAAATATGAATATGTGGAGTGCATCATTAAAGTGGCAGTATTCACGCTGATGGTAGTATTCATATAGTTGTGTGCATTCTACTTTATTTTTCTCATGTGAAGCGTAATGATGGATTAAACTACAATGATCAATCACTTAAGATGGTCATAGTAGTTTAATCCATCATTACGCCTCGCATTAAGGGATTTTTCAAACAGAACTGGTTGGTTGGAGATCAAAGTTTGATAATTTGCCGTTTGAGGTTATCAACTCACAGAGTATGAGTTGTTTGGAGAGACCTTTCGATGAAGAAGAGATTCATAAGGTCATAGTAGCTACGGCTAAAGACAAAGCGCGGGGCTCGGACGGCTTCTCAATGGGTTTCTTTCAAACTTATTGAGACATTGTGAAAGGTGATGTTTTGCAAGTTTTTGGTGAATTTCACTCTTTCCAAAAGTTTGAAAAATCCCTTAATGCAACTTTTATTACTCTTATCTCTAAGAAGATTGGGGCTTTGGCTATTGAAGAGTTTCGTCCTATAAGCTTGGTTAGTAGTGTGTATAAGATTATTACAAAGGTTCTGGCAAACTACCTAAGTCCTATTCTGGAACAAATTATTTCCAAATCTCAAAATGCTTTCATTCGTGGGAGACAAATTCTTGATTCGGTTTTTATTGCAAATGAATGATTGGATCATAAATTGCGAGAGGGGAGTGTAGGTATCCTTTGTAAACTTGATATGGAAAAAAGCCTATGATTATGTGAATTGAGATTTTCTCTTATACTTGCTTGAGATGTGTGGTTTCGGGGGGTAGGTGGATATCTTGGATATGCCAGTGTATCTCTGACTCTATTGTACGATTCTCAGTTCTCGTTAATGGTTCACCTGCCGATTTTTTTGAGAGCTCCTGGGGCTTGCGGCAAGGAAATCCTCTTTCTCCTCTTTTATTTGTTATAATTATGGAGGTACTTAGTTGGATGGTGACGGCCACTGTTGGGGGTGGTTTCATTTCTGGCTTCCAGGTTGGAAATGACAATAGTGGTTTTGTTAACATCTCCTACCTATTATTTGCAGATGATACATCACTCTTTTGTGATGCGGATACTAATCAAATCCAAAGTTCACGTGCATTGTTACTTTGTTTTGAAGCAGTATCGTGGTTGAAGGTGAACCTTGGCAAATCCGAGATGGTGGTAGTGGATGCAATTCCACATATTACCATATTAGCAAGCTTCTTGGATTGTAAGGAATCTTCTTTGTCAATGAAGTATTTGGTCTTTCCATTAGGAGCAACATTTAAGGTTAGAACCATTTGGGATGGGGTTGTGGAGAAAATTGAAAGAAGGCTAGCGGGGTGGAAACGGGTGTACTTATTGAAAGTGGGTCGTTTCACCCTTTTTAAGAGCACTCTTACTAATCTCCCTACATATTTCCTCGTTTTGTTTTCTATGCCTGCAAGAGTGGTGACTAGAATTGAGAAATTTTTCAGGGCTTTTTTATGGGGGGCATGGGGGAGGAGAAGTTTCACTTGGTTAATTGGAAGACAACATGTTCCCTAATATCATATGGTGGCTTGGGGGTGTGTAACTTGAGAACTTTCGACAAAACCTTATTAGAAAAATGATTACGTAGATATCATTAGGAGGGGGGTTTTTGTAGAAGGAAATTATTGACTCTAGATATGGAGGGACAAGGGGGGGTTAGTGCTCTAATGATGTTAGGGGGGATATGGTGTGAGTTTGTAGAAGTTTATTAGGAAGGGCTAGCTATGTTTTGAAAGCCACATTCGCTATATGGCTGAAGAGGACACTAGAATAAGTTTTTGGATAGAGCATTCCTAGCTTCATATCGCATTGCAGTTAATAGGGAGGTCTCAATTGTTGATATGCATTTACTCTCTCATGGTTCTTATCAATGGAATATCCTCTTTAATAGAGATTTCCATGATTGAGAATCATCTATGGTTGCAGATTTTTTCATAATACTACACCTTATGAGGACTCCTTTGGCACGAGCAAATAGATTGAAATGGAAGTTCAATGATCACAAGCAGTGTATGGTTAAGGCCTACTATAAAATCTCAGAAACACATATGCATACTCATTTTCCTTGGAAAAATATTTAGAGATTTCGTGTCTTCTAAAGTTGCCTTCTTCGTATGGACTGCGGCTCTTAGGAAGATTTTGATTACAGATAATTTGAGGAAGAGGGGATGTGTAGTGTTAGATTGGTGCTATATGTGCAAAAAACATGGGGAATCAGTGGACCACCTTGTATTGCATTGTGAGGTTGCAAGGGTGTTGTGGGACGAGGTCTTTGCTTGGGTTATGCCAGGGAAGGCGGTGGATTTATTGGGTTGTTGGAGGAAAATATAAGGCTTCCGCAAGTGACAGCAGTGTGGAAGATGGTTCTGTTATGTATAATGTGGTGTCTCTGGGTGGAAAGAAACGAACGATGGTTTGAAAACAAGGAGCGTACACTGGCAGAGTTACAGGATTTTTCATGCATACTTTATTGCTGTGGTTTTTAGCTATTATATTAAATGGGAACAATGTTAATGATTTTTTGTCTTTAATTTCCAGCTCCTAAAATGTATTTAGGTGCTTTTTTGTATACTTTTTGTGTACTTGGGCTTTGCCTATTTCATTCTCATTAATGAAATTTATCTCTTATTAAAAAAAAAAAAAACTTAAGATGGTCCTCTTTTGATTGGTAATCAAGAAGTTTTATCCATAGAAGTAGGCAAAGCCCAAGGACACACAGAGTATACATGAGAATAACCTAAACTTTAGATGGTAAACTTAATTCATGGTGTAGATTGTTTTTTAAGAAAAATTCTTGTTAGTAGATAGTTGATCTTAAATATTGGGATCTTTGAAAATTATGACAATCAAGTTTGAGATGCTTGATGCTCTCTCCTCTTTATTTATTCTTGGTTTTGTTCAGAGTGGATCTCTTGAGGCAAGATACAGGTTGTATAAACTCTTTGCTTTAGGATGCCAAAGTCATTAGCTTTTGCTGACCTCACTTAATAATTTCTTTTCTTTTCTTTTTAGAAAAAATTATACTTTTCCATCTCAAATTATCACTTGCAATATGACCTCCAAACTACCAAATAAAAATTTGCCCTGTTTTTTAAGATTTAGTTGTCAGGCGGACAAAAATATGCAACATGGCACGATCTCCAAGGTTGGACCTTAAAGGAGGAGAACATTGCAGATTATATTTCAAATAGGGGATTAAACCACAACTTTCTTTGTTTGGAGCCATATTTCAAAAGGAGCATAGTTGGAGTTAAAAATATTATTTTTCCCTGTTTTTCTTTATTATTAAAATACGCATGCACTTGGTAGGTTTTGAAGCTATGACCTTATCCTCTATCCTGCTCTTGCAAGAAGCAATAGTGTTTTTGAGTTGACCACTTGACCTCATTTACTTTATGGTTAAAAGTTAAAACTTTTGCTTCAGATGAGTTATGCAATGCCTTCATAAGAATGCTTATGTGGTTGATAGTAGTTTAATAGATCTTTTTGGTCTGGCTGATGTGTCTAACGGTGTGATTAAGGTTCTGCTGACTACACCCACTACTCCAACAGCTCGAATGGAAGCCATTGTTGAAGCTGCAGAGGGATTTGTGTACCTTGTAAGATCCTTTTTCCATGGTTGACTCTTCGCCATGTTCTTTTGTTTCTATTTTTTTTTTCATTTTATTAATCTGCAACTTGTATTGTATGTGCCATCCAAAAAACCTCGACATTTTACATGTTGGCACAAAAAAGCCTCTACATTTTACATGTTTTGGTTTTTTACTGGCCAATTTCTGTTATCACTATAAAAATGTTATAATGTTTGTGATTGTTTATAACATGTTTATATATTCCAAAATTTCATACTTGTTTCAATATCTATTGTTCTGCTAGAATTATTTTTCTCGATGGAGTTCTTGACATTCTCGCTACTTGTGCTGTGGGAAAGTAGATTCAAAATGATGTTTGAGAATTCTCTCTCTGCAGTATCTGTTTATGGGCAGAGAGATGTAGATTATGTTCACAATAAATTCTAGTTTTAAAAATTAAAAGTGGACACCTGTATTCTTGGTAGGATATTGCTTTCAATTTCTTGAATCCATCTCTGATTTTACAGTGATCCTAGCTTATCACATTAGATACCCCATTTCTTGATTTTGGTATCCATTGAAAATATCAAGCAGGCTTTATTAGAATTCTCATAGTTCCGTTTTAATTACTATTGAGTAGCGCTTAACAGTGGTAGTATAGCTTTCTTTATGTCTGAAGATAGTGGATACAGGCATCCTTAGAAAGTCTAAGAGTTGATGTAGTTTGACTTTGCATTGTTATTGTGAAATTTTATAAATGTTAATGTATATTTCCAAAGCAAGAACTTAATTTCACCTTATTTTGAAAGTACTCTTTACCTTATATTTGAAGAGATATTTCTTGCATTCAACTGTTTGGGACGATAGAAGGAAAATAAAATGAAAAATAAATTGTTTTACTTCCTTAATTTCGTTTTGAGGTAAAAATTTATGCAGCATATGAGTTAACTGCCGATCATTTTGAATCATAGGTAAGCTCAGTTGGGGTTACTGGTGCCCGCACATCCGTGAGTGATCGGGTTAAAACCCTTCTCCAAGATATTAAAAAGGTTTGTCTGCTTAAATTTAGTTTCAAAAGCCAATATATTGCAGTCGAGTCTAAATACTTGGATAACATATAATCATTGTGCTTCAGACTATGGATATCTTCTGAGTATGATTGTTGTCATCTGTTGACATGCTTTTACTTGTTCAGAAAACTAATCTGTTAAGGGCTTGGCTTTGGTATAGAAACTATCTACTGTTAGCATGAGAAATAGCCCTTTAACTAAAGGGAGACGCTGCTGAACGGTCCATCTATTTTAATGAGAAAAACAGCCATCTACTTAGAGAACACCACCTCAACAATTACACTAAAATCATGGTAAACTCGTATGTACACCAAAATCAACAATTACATCAAAATCACAGAGCGGCATCTTCCGTCATTCTCTTTCCCCCTCCAATGAAAACACAATCAACCTGGTAATAATCTGCACGATCCCCTTTGAAACCAACCCAGATTTTTTTTTTTCCTTGAGGAACAAACACAAAGAACAAGAGGAGAATTAATTTTAGAATAACTCAAGGAAAAGCTTGAGAAATAGCACCAGACTTTTCGACAGCTACAGCTACAATTTCTTAAACAATATGATCAAAGTCATCAAAACAATTTCTTGATGTTTCTCTGTAACAGTCCAAGTCTGATTGAAAAAAAATGTCAAATTTTTTAGTCAAATGAAAAGTAAGTAGGATGGAAAAGTGGTTCATATATGGGAGGGGCTGCGTTTCTGGAGATGAGGTTTTCTCATGGGGATGGGATTGGAGGATATTATCTACACGACTTGAAAACGAAAGAGAGAAGGGGTTTGTTTTCGAAGATCATATGCAGTGCATTCACAAAACACTTTCCATAAAATTCATACCTGTCAGGAGACTATTAGTATGCTGTTATTAACTTAAAACAAGCCCGACCGGTCCCTAGTTATTTCCTTAACTAAAAGCCTTGGTTTGATGATATGACAGGCATCAACCAAACCTGTAGCAGTTGGCTTTGGCATATCCACACCTGAACATGTGAAACAGGTTTTTTTTCCAACCTCTACCATAAATGCTTGTATATAAAATGTCTGTCATGCTTCCTGCCATGCATGCACATAGCACTCCGTCATAACTTCTGTTACAGGTTGCTGGATGGGGAGCCAATGGTGTGATTGTTGGGAGTGCCATGGTGAAGCTGTTGGCTGAAGCAAAATCCCCGGAGGAAGGTTTGAAGGAATTAGAAAGTTTTACTAAATCCCTAAAAGCCGCACTTGAATGAGAGCAATTTTTATGGGATAAACTGAACTTGACTCTTTATGTTAAATTTGATATGCATCATAAAAAAGAATACATTGTTGAGCATTTTGAAATGATTATAACTAAAAAAAATTCCATTCCCGCTCTTTTTTTTTTTAAAATTTTCCGAGCTTCCATCGTCTCATTCAATGAATAGATTTCCTTGCTATTAAGTCCCTTCCACCTCTCTCTCCATCTTTCTTCTTCATGGATGCAAAAACTACATTACTTGGGCCCAGTATCAGGATGTTCTTTTTGAAGAACAATCTGAAATCCATTCCTTAGGTTTGAGGGGTATGTTGTAGACCTCGATATCAAAGGAAACTAATTTTCTTTGATACTCGAACTATATAAGTGTCCTGCATGGGCAGAAAAGCACATCGAGACAACTTCTGTGTGACATCTACAGAAACAGTTAAGGAGCTTCCTGGGAAATTGCCTCACTGTTTGAAATGGTTTCTTGATGTTCCCACAATTAAAACTCGTGCCAATTAGGTATGGGAATTAATTTGACACAACTACGTATTAGGATAACGTGCGGTTTTAACTGTATCTTCGATGCAATGGTAACAGTTGTTCCCCCTCCATCATCAATATTCAAGCTATAGCATACCTTTGGCATAATTCGAGAGGTGAACCGCGGCCATCATTTTATTTTGTAAAGGTACGACAGATGAGATGAATGGCTGAGAAAAGGAAAGTGCATGAAACTTACAACATTAAGCCTCCTCACGAGTGGGAAATGATTCTCCAATATGAGGTTAAATCCATATGTGTAAGAGGGATTTTATGATTCATTATCATTTGTTTTCGTAGATGAGATGAAATAAGATAAGTTTAGATAAAAATTGAAAATTAAATAAAAAAATTTTAACATATATTTTTTCAATCTTATTTTTGTTTTGGAATTTGAAAAAATTAAATTGTTTATTTTATTTTGTGATGATTAGATGAGATAAGATGACTATGACTATGTTAGACGTTGAGGCTGCTGCTCGTATTTTTTGGATATGTGGTTTTGGAGAAAAAACGGGTTATGCATGTGAATAGCTTATTGTATTTTTATGGATGAACATTTCCTACAATTTTTAAACTCAAAACTAATTCTACAATTTAGGGACACACACAATATATATGGAACTCCACTGTGTTATGTGTTGTCAGGGATAATGAGAACCATATCATTTAATGTCGTGGAGATTTCCATGTGTCCTCTCTCTACGAATTGTTAAAAAAGTGTTTTGAGATCAGAAAATTGTAACAAATATCAATCCGTATGACTCTTTACATCCTTCAATTTTCATGGAAGATTGCAAGAAGACACCGATGGTGCTAAAGGACCAGAACCTTAAAAACTGTGTACGATATAAGCTCATAATGGTATTAGCTTTGTCAAATATCTAGAATTTGTCATTTGTTTTAATTGTCTCTAATCAGGTGCTCCTCCTCTGTAAGACTGCAATTCCGTGTACTGGATGGCGCCGCTTTTCACTTTAATAAAATTGCCTTGCTTGTAAAACTCATTTATTAGAATAATCATTAGAACATGTAACCAAATTATTACAATAGATTACATAGATAGGAAGAAGGATGGTCATTGGTCAACTTCTTAATGCATAATCTTCTGGATATACAATGGAGAAACAGATCAAACATAGTCTGATAGGAATGCATCACGAAAACTGAAACATATGTAACTAGCGCCTCCCAGATGCTACCGATTCTGTCGAAAAGAGGTACTTAACTCGTGAAAGAACTGAATCATGTGCAGGGTCGTAAGGATGGTCCTTAGAGGGAATCTCTAAAATAGCGGGAACTGGCTTGTTGTAACTATCAACCAAAAACCTTATCATATTTGCAACCTGAGGATCAAATAGATTGAGAGCCTAATGTAACCTAGTATGCCAAATCATTACCATTACTGCAGCAAAGTTGGCCCAAGCACGTTTTCAGTCACTACTAGAATAGATGAAGGAGTAACAACTATTAGCAAAGAAACTACAGAATTAAAAAAGGGAGACGTGTGTAACCAACAGTGTAAACATTCAATATTCTAGTTATAAACAGGTACTTCTAGCAGAGAACTAGATGTATCTAGGAAAATGATTTGTATAGTTTTAGAGTTTGCAAGCGCTGTGCAGTCCTTTGAAAAAATGTGAAGCACATCTAAGACCAACATGGAAAAGCCCACTTTTTTATGGTAGGCCCTGCTTATTTTCAAAAGGGCTGCACGGGGCTTGCACACCCAATGACCATATATAGCATTACAGGCCTAGAGTGACCTCCATGAAGCATAATTGGATATGCACAAGCTTCCCTGGAGTTTCTCCAAATGAAACCCATTTCTCTTTTTTTCCCTTTTTTCTTTTTGGCATAATCTACATTTTCCTTTAGTATAAGAAGGTGAGCTGTTTAACAACGTAATGTTGGGATTTTTGCTTCACAGCATCAGGAATGGGCAGTTCCCAGTAAATATTCAAACACCTTTAAAATAATATAGTTGTACAAGATCACGAAGAATTATAAAATAAAATTCGAGACAGTACAAGAACCAGCTTACATATTGGCTAATCAGCACTACAGCAATGTCCTCCCTGTTGGTGAACTCTTTAAATGCATCTTCAATTTGTTTAATGGTTGTTTCTAAGAGAAAAATGTAAAAAATCCCATAAGGAAAGGATAATGCATAAAAAAATTCAATTTAACATTTCAATTTATAATAATAGAAAACCAATAGATACAGTTAAGTAAGCAAGTGCCGCGCACTCCAATTGAAAAAAGTAGATAAATATGAGACCCATATAAAATATTATTATTTTTAATAATGGATCTCACTCTTTTTCAAATGGAGCGTGTGACACTTGTATACTTTATAATTATATCTAGCATTACTCGTAATAATATGCTTGTTCTATAATTAAGGAAACAGGGAACGGGCTGATTTGTATCAGAAAACATTTGTTGCTAAGCCTCATGGGTGTAAAGCTTCAAATATTCCGTTATTTACCTTCCTTTCGTGGCAAAGAATGAACCCTAGGGAAAATACAAATAAACTCTAAGCAATGAGTCCCATTTCATTCCTAAGTTATTTTCTTTCATTCCTTGAGTTGACGAAAGTCAGCGGTGATAAAATCAACAAGCCATACCATAACTTTCATTCTCCTGATATTTCTGTTTCTTTTCTTTGCAAATTGGTACATTAAATTCAGGTTCCAGTCTTTGGTCAAACACGTACAAGAAACACATACTTGTCCTAAAAAAATTTAACCACTTACATCACAAATTATTCAAAGAGTAAATAAAAAAAGTGCCACCAGAAAGGTATTGCAATAATAAACAAGTGAGGAATCTTTAAATGGATGTAAGGAAATTGAATTGTACATGCCTAGAGTGTGCAACCCCCACATTGGCCCTTTGAAAAAAGTGAGATCTATATGAAAAAGTGAGATCTATATGAAAAAATCCACTTTAACATGGGGATCCCACTTTTTTTTCAAAGGCCTGCACGCGGAACTTGCACATCCTATACCTGTATCATTATACCATTATGATGGAACTAAGCATTCAAATCAAGAGCATACTTGAGTCCACGATGAGGTAATTTGTCTTTCTTCGTAAGTCGACATTACCCACTCCAGCAAGGAGAAATCCAACTACAGTGTCCTGGATGAAATAAGTCATTGATCAGGTAGGCTCCAAGAAACTGAACACGATACTCTATCAAATTTACTGCCAGGTACAACATTAAAAAGAATCCCCTCAATGCCAAATCAAGTATTAAGAGCCATAAGATGCTAAGAAACATACAAGACACATCTTGCATTTTCTTGGTCAATCTACTAGAGTGCACAATTGATCTTGTATTTAAGATTTGCAAAGGTTTGTTAGTAAACGCCAAAGGAGAATATACAATATGCTTGCTGCATATTCCTTGCCTGGATACTCAATTTACACAACAATTCTGAATGAATATGTAACTGTTGGGAAAATCATGATCAGCACACTGTATTGTGAAAAGTGAACTTCCTATAAAACATGAAATATAACTGATTTTCCTTTTTTTTTTTACAACAAAAAGTGGAGCGTTAGCATAGTTCATCTAAACAATATCATGTCAGCCTCTCAGGATTCCTGTAAGATATATACCAACAGCCAAGTTAGGTTAGTTCCTCAGGCTTACCACAAACTCCCGTCAAACTTCACCCGACTGAAACTCATTCACAATGGAAGGAAGAAAAAGTCGAGTTGAGAAAAAGATGATAAATTGAGTACCATGGGGTAGAACAGAAGTATAGTTGTCCACATCCTTGAAAATGAAAATGACTGCTATAGCAGAATGGTCGTGGAGGTCGAGAGTATAATGAAGATTCTAAATCTTTATCACCCGTATAATGAAGAAACCATCTCCTAAAATTACCATATGCTACCAAAGTGAACAGTTAACTGTAACATCCTTACCTCATCTGCAATCATGGCAATGAGTGCTGAGTTGCTAGTATGGATTTGAGCTCTGTTGGCCATTAAAGATGAAGGATGCCACCGCAAGCGAGAAAAAAAATAAAATCTGCGAATTTCAGATAATGAAGTAAACCCATATCAAACTCAAGTAACTAGCTATGCCTGTTTGAGAACATATGGTCATACTCTACTTACTAGGAGACATGCACAATGGGAAAAAAAACTGCACTAAATATCATGGTTCTCTCCCCTGCCCAGAGAAACATCATACAAAAGAGGAAAGCAGAAGCGCTGACAATAGAGAGATGTTGATCGTACACAATACGCTGCTCAAGCATCTACTAGTTTTTTCATACAACGCATCATCAAATTCCTTCCCCAGAAGTAGTAAGTGAGATTATGAAGGTCTTTTTTATTTGAGAATCATAAGATCCAATATTATTTCTTATTAGTATTGCAAATCTTTGCTAGTTTAATCGTCTGTCATTCACGACCAAAGTATAAACAAAAAGTTGGCAACCTGTTTTAAGAAAATGCTCTAAAATTGTGAGCAGCAAATATTAAATTAAAAACCTGGGAAAAATTATTTCTTAATCACGGATCAACCCATTAGATCAGACCCTAAAAGACCACAAACATCAATAAATAATCTTTTCCCTACCTGCCAAAAAATTAATAAAATATAATCCAACAAATGAGGTTCTATCAAGTCCCAACATTCTTCTCTCTTAGCACTCTTTTTTCTCCTCTCTCAGCAACCAAACAGATCATAGTAGCGAAAAAAACCGTCATTTTCGGTCCAAAAAAAAAAACCCATAAAATATTGATCTTTACAAATATCCCACGACATATCACAACAAGGAAGTATTGTCATGGACAATACTAAGATAAAAACGTGTACCTGCGACTCCCTCAGATCGATTGGCTAAAATGGATCGACGATGTGGTGAGACAGATGTCAGAAGACTGGAAAATACAAGCGCAGAAGTATTGCAATGCAACCAATGCTGTCGAAGCGTAATCGCTTTCCCTTCTTGCTTTGTATCGAAATCGAAAAAACCTGTTGGGTAAATAGGCAAATGGATGAGATAAGGTCTGCGAGTACGTCCGTTTTGTTGCGTGCAGAGATTTTCTTTTATCACAAGATATTCGTGAAGGAGCCATTTGCAGCCCTCTTTTGGTTCGTTAAACCTGATCCTGGCCAAAAATGATTTCTCCACCAAGTATTTACAAGAAAATAATTATTTATTATTATTATTATTATTATTATTTTTAAAATTGTATAAAAATTACACATATTTTAGATTAATATATAGAATCACTCTTTAACATTTTGAGCTCTAAAAAATAGTTTATTGTTGAGTTTGAGTCTATCATTTTTATAATCTTCAATTCATAAAATTTAAAAAGTATTACATATAATTAGATTGTAAATTAATTTGTATACCAATACATACATATTGGCTATCTTCATAAAATATTAAAATTTAGCTTTCTGATTAATCATATTAGATATGCGGATATTAATACGTAAAATTACTTATAACTAAATTTTTCTTTTTAAATTTGTTATAATTGGTTTGTGCTTAAATTTAATATGCCCTACAAAAAAAATTAATAAAATATAAATTCAAATTGTTAGAGAAATAAAACAAAAACAAATCCTTCAAGAAGGGGTTATGGAAAAAACTGAGAATTTGAATAACAAAATTATTTAATTTTGATATTTTTATGTGCAAAGATGAAATAAAAAAATACTATAAAAAAATAAATAAAGATCTTTAAAACACATCTGATAGATGAGATGGCATTATGTTGACCGTTAATTGAATATAGAAATTAGAAAGGAACTTGGGAACGAAATAGGAAAATGCAGCACGAGACAAAAAGCAATCGAATCATTTCACAGTACAAACGGACAAAACAAAAATGCGAGAAAACTTGGTTAGAGCGATGAATACTGTGTTTCCCGTCGATGATATGGCCGATCCGTTCTGGCCTTCGGCGGCGGGTTCGTCCACAGCGATGAGTCGGAGCGAGTCGGAGTGGGCCCTGGAACGATTTATCGAGGAGCTCTCCTCCTCATCATCACCGGCTGCCTTGGCTACGGTCTCGGCGGCTGCCGCAGCGGCATCAGCATCTCTGCCCCTTCCCAAGATCGTCGCTTCCCCAGCAGCTACCGTGTCTCCCGTGGGATCTTCATCTTCCACGTCTAGAAAAGAAGAAGCCGACGACCAGGTTATCGACAATCCTAATCATCCGCAGCCGTTGGATCGTCCGTATCTGACGGCTCCGGTTGATCCCGATGAGTACCGCGCGCTTCTTCAAAGTAAGCTCCATATGGCGTGCGCCGTCGCTGCTCAACGGGTCTCTCTCTTTCCCTCTCGTCTCTGTATATATACAAACGATCAATTATGGTTTCTTTAATTAGCCTGTGTTTGGGTTCGGGAATTGGTGTTGTAGGGATCGGCGTCAAAGCCTGAGGAATGCGGTAATGTTGTAGAGAATCAATTGCAGGGGTTAAAGCCGTCTCAACCTGGATCTCAAGCGTACGATGAAAAAGGTTTTTGCTTAACGACTTAACGGAAAACTTTTCGGAAACTATTTTAATAGGAAAAATATCTATTGGTTTTGATTTATAAACCGACTGGAATGTTCAGCAGGCTAAATTATTAGCTTTCATATTGACGTTAAAAATTATTACTTGAAAATTTTTTGACAGTGCGGTTGAGAAAATTTGTATCTCTAGGCCTTTTTATTTGGTTTGTTTTATAGCATCTTGTGTGATTTTATCACGTTAAATTTGTATAAATCAGGTAAATTTAAAAGTTACAACCGGAAATTGTGTCATATTTGACGTTTAATTACTGTAGCTGCGGAACATAATGTCCCTACGGCACAAAGCGAGGCTGATGGTGGACCACTTGGCATTCCGGAATCACCTTTGCAGAGAAAATCTGGAGTACAAGTCAGACAAACAACCAGTGGATCATCAAGAGAGGATTCGGATGATGATGAACTCGAGGGAGATATGGAAACCCCTGGGAAGACTACTGATGTGAAACGTGCTAGGAGGTAATTGCTAATTGTTTGTTTTTGTTGATTATATTCTTTTTTGGTTCGCATGGTTCTTTGAAGGTCTAGGCACCTTTATTTAATATCTTCATAAGTTCATGTGCTCGATCTCCTTTTTTTGTGGTAGATAATTGTAGTATGAAAGATCACTGCTCAAGAAACTTGTATTTTTCGCTTCATACTTTATCCCAATTGATTGGGTTTGGCTCATCAGTTCCTTTTATATGTTTTTTTCCAAACAAAAATCAATAATTTCTATAAAAAAATCCAATCCCAAGCACCTGTCAGGGAAACCAGAGTAACTTTAGACAAAATGCTCTAATTAAATGAATGAAAATGTGAGATTGACTTTCTTTAACAAAAGTTTTTATTTGAGAATAGAGTTGCTGGAATAAGTTCTGTTCATCGTTAGCTATGCCCTCTTGGTACATTTGGAAGGTCTTTTGAAGGTATGCACAAGTCAGTTGATTTTTCGTCAAGCCATAAGAATTTTGGAAAAAATTATGTACTTTAGAAAAACACTTATCAGTTATACATTTTCTTAGGAGATGAATAGTTTAAACAAACTATAGATGAAGTAACATTGTTCCTTCTCGTGTGCATGTTTTTTTCCTTTTTCATGATTATGCTCACATTGGCTACATGATTATCATCAATTTGAACTGCCATCAGATGTATTATCCTCTTTTAGGTGGTTTTCTTTATCTGATTATGTTTCCTTTTTCTCTCTGGTGGTCTTTGTATTCTCCTCATCTTTTTCTCTTTATCTGATCTAATCACATCGTGTGGAGTCCTCGCTTATCAATAAAGAGTTACTTCAGTTTTATCCTGTTTGTTGCTTTCTAATTGAATGCTATCATTTATTAAAAGAATATTTGTCCATTTTTAATTGATATTTGACTATTATAAAAAAAAAAAAATTGATATTTGACTATTGGACTAGAATGCTTTCCAATCGAGAATCAGCAAGACGCTCTAGAAGAAGAAAACAAGCGCATATGAATGAACTTGAGACACAGGTAATGCATTATGTTTGTTCTTAACATTATAATACACTCCTCATCTCTTTCTTTTTTTAATTTTTTAGCTCTTTAAGAATATGTTGTTTCATACAGGTCGGTCAACTTAGGGCTGAAAACTCTGCATTGTTAGAGCGTCTTTCTGACATGAATCAGAAGTACGAGCAATCTGGTGTTGACAACAGAATTTTAAAAGCTGATATTGAGGCTTTGAGAGCAAATGTAAGCCGATCGTTCAATCTGTTCAATTATTTTGCTACTCGTACATTTTATAGTCAGTTTATATTTGGTTAAAGATGATAATTGTTTTGAACTTCAAAAAATAGAGTAGATAGCATTCTCGTGTCACCATGAGATTTATCAAAATTGCATTCGTGTTATTTCTCCCTAGTGTTAAGGAAAACATATATTGGACAACCCGACCAAGTTGGAGCAACTTCATTGTTTGGTTTTGGGATTGATCCTAGATGTGATCCTAGATGTGCACTGAGACAGTTCATCCTAAGTCCCCGGGAAATGATGAAATAGACCCTCATAAGCTATGTAATGGTGATTAAATTTCATGGAATAGGAGGTCAAAAGTAAATTACCATATGCAAAAAACGAGAAACTGTATCCAATTTTAGCACAAAAGAAGCTGAATACAATGCCATGCCATCTATTTAATTATGAATCTTTGCTTTTCTTTTTATTTTGGTAAATATGATAATTTATAAGCAAAGTGGTGCAATTTAAGTGCACAAGGTGTATACAATAAATACAGCTATTTAGAAAATGCAAAAATATTTTTTTATCTTAAGGACGTTTGCTCTTTTTCTTCGTCTTGTTATTGGGATAGTTTTTAATAAAGTTTCACTTTGTTGATTGTCAAGCTGAGCTTTTTAACACGAAGAGTTCTGTTATCCATTGTTGAATTACTCAGTTCAATTTAAAGAGGTTCAAGACAGATTGCTGCAACTCACCAGCAAAAACACACAATATAGCAAATGGTCCACAATTTCCAACGTTTCTATAATTTTTGCATTCACGAAAATGATATATGCTTAACCAATCATTTGATTTTATATTCCCAGGTGAAGATGGCTGAAGAAACAGTTAAGCGACTGACAAATCTTCCCCAGATGAATCTAGCCATGACCAATATGCCTGGTGCAGGAATGCCATTTGCATGCAACCCAATGAACGATAATCGTGCTTTACCAAATTTGCCGAATCCGAATCAATTCTTTCACCAGCCAGTTCCAAATGTTGCCAATGCCACTCCACATCACCAGAGATTGGACAACAATTTCCCCAGCAACCCTCCAATTCCTCTTGTTGGAAACCCACAAAAAGCTATTGGTGGAAACAGAGTAGCTGAAATGTCTTCGATGCAACACACAACTAGTATGCCACAAGAGCAAAAGCACATTTCTGCAGATGCTAGCTTGCATGGGGCCATGCCTAGTTGGGATCCTGAACTTTCGCATACGGTTCCAAACAATAATTAGTAGAATTGATCAGGGTGTCTTCCTCGCTTCTTTATATTTTCAAATCTGAGGCTTGGAAGGTTGCCTGCAGAATAAATGTTGCCTATATCGATTCATGGATGATATTTCAGCTGTATCTTTGTAATCACCAGCATTTAGTTAATTTACTCAAATGGCTTTTCTATACGGGTTTCATCAGCTGAACATTTCCGCAACTCTGCCCCCAAATGCCACTGAGAAATGGCGAGAGGATAAAATAAAAGAAGATGAAAGGTATGAGAGGTTAAAAGGACCTTGGGATGGGACTTTGGCTTCCCTTGGCTGATAATTGGTTTACTTGCTCAAATAATAATAATAAAAAAAAAGGTTGAATTGATCATTCAATTATTGGACTAGCCAGGGTGACAATTGACCACTGAGTAATATGATACCCCTACGGCTGATATTAAGAAATATAAGGTTTAGAGATGTCTAATTTTCATCATGGCATTGTTTTTCCCCTTTTAAGGACGCACGTCTTTCATTTTCTTTTATGTCCATTTTCATTGATGGGAAGAGAGGTGGGATTAGCGATTACCACGAGACTCGGATTATTTTTTGCCAGAAGTTGTAGCTCAATATATATATATTTGTTTTTTTAAAGCTTCATATCATTCTTTTCTTTTAATTCCCCCCCTTCATCCTTCCGCTGGTCATGGACGGAAGTAAAAAAAAAAACAGAAACATCTTTACGGCGAGTCAGTACGCATACGGCATAGCACAACTCAAAAAAAGAAAAAGAAAAAAGGGGGATTAATCCACAAGTTGGCAAAGTATATGGAGTTGGGTCATAATTATAAGGATAATGACGATGCTAAGAATAATACAATCTTATTCTTGTAACTCAGAACAAAAAAATATAATCTTCTATAAACCCCACAGAATTTAAAAAAAAAAAAAAAAAAAATCAGCCCTACCCATGGCATATATTCACTTATCGAATTAATTACTGCTGAATTTTTGCTCCAGAATGGAGACCTGAGTGAACCTTGCTTTGAAAATGGGATTCCAACCTGCACAAAATTTATCATTTAAAGAATAACAAATAGACGAAAGAGAAAAAGGCAAAGACATATAATAAAGATTAGAGCACCATGCCTGGTTGCACATTTATAATAAATGGTCTCGGGAGAGTTGTAGGTGCGTGCATTGGCAAACATCCTTTTAACATCCGCCACAAACATCTCAAAGGTAACATAATATTGATCTGACTCTACCCTTTTCGACATCGTCTTCAAATCTACAGTATGTCAAATTCAATTAAAGCATCACATATTTGACAAAATACAATATTAGTTCTTCTATAGATTTTTCAATAAATATACTTACACATGTATAACCATAACTTCTGGTACTAGTGTACCTTACTATATTTCGAGAAACAAGGGATTTGGAACATATAAAACCAACACCAGGTGGAAACAAAGGGGCTGGAATGAAGCAAGGAGAATGCAAGTGGAAACAGAGGAGGGGGATTATATGCACATCATCAACGAAAAAGCTTTACGGTAATGGACTTTTCTTTTATCGGTCTGTTGATTAATTCAACATTATAGGTTTGCACTTCCATTACTACATCAAACTGGTCGTACACAGTGCAATGCATGTGAATAGTTTAAGATATTCAAAATATACATATTTGTTTAAAATTCTTTTAATTTTAAATGTGTTTAAAAACATAAACAAAGTATACATTCAATAATGGCAATGAAAATGGTTTATGCAATTCATATGTAATGAGATCTTCAAAGTTTGAGTTGAGAGGGGATGATGTTGTTTTACAATAGATATGTGGTGCAAGTTTCAAAAACTGGTGACTTGGGTGGGGATTTGTGGTTTCATAAGAGCAAAGCACTAAATTTTCAAAATCATAAATGGTAAAAGACTTTACCCTTCTAAATTTTATTAAAAAAATTGGTTCACCCTTCTATATGTCATAAGGATAATTTTAAAAGACTGTTCACAGAATATTGAGTTCAAAGCCATTTTAACTTATCCATTATTAACACTATAACCAGATCTGAAAGTGTCTCTAATAGTATAACCTCTCGTGAAATTATCAACTCTAATGACCTGTTGGGTCATTGGCATAGCAGCATGGAAAAGGAAAACTCGTTTCTCGTACTGATAGCACTACAAGTGCCCATTGTTTCGAAGAGGCAAAGAGGAAAATGTAACACATATCCTAAAGACATCTAGTGCAGATGACACATCAGATAGTTGTTTAAATATATAAAGTGACAGCTGTTACCCATTGGATCTTTGATGATTTCATAATAATCAGGTACATCCCGTGCATCAACTGGATCCTTGAATGGCCAAGCATCGACATGATCATGCATCGACTGCTTGAATGAATACCAATTTCGTTAAGGACATAGTCACATAAAGAGACATCAAAACAAATGGCAACATGCAAGCATACTTCAAGTTCTGAATTCTATGGTGTTTGCTAGTTTTCAAGTCATACTAATGACAACTTATATTTCAGCCTGGGATCTGGTGGGTCCAACATATCATAGACAAAACTCCATACACAATTTGTATGCAACAAAGGCATTTAGATATTGTCAGGAATTGGAATCAACAACTCTTCCCAGGCTGAGATAAAGTAGACAGAAATAAAGAAAGGTCTTTATTTTATAGTAGCAGGATGGTAACATGAATATGTAGATCTTATTCTCTCTGGTAATCCCTCACTCTTCCAGAGAGGTTGTACCCATATATTCAATTTTCAAGATGATATAACTAGCCGTTTCTTTTGGAGCAAAAAGTAGACAGTGAAGGGATTGAAGAAATCATTGAACAAAACACTCCGTCTCTTTCTAAAACCCACCCACTTACAAGCATGCCTTGAATCTAAGTGTCTGAAGCACAATTGACTATATAAGGGGAATACATGACAGAAAATCCAGTCAACATCCTTGAAGGAAGTTAACTTGAAACTCATGGCAACTTCCCATTTATCTACCAGTGGTAAACAAAAGCAATTTCTTTGCAACCATGTCAGAACTGTGTTTTTCAGGGTGTCTTTTTTTTTTTTTTTCGGCCACAAGAATAGCATGATCATTTCTAATTATTTCTTTAGATTACCAGTCCACCAATACCATTAAAGTTGAAAAACCTGTTGAAGTCAATCTCCAGATGATACGTGAATACATTCTTCTTGGGAAATAAAAAGTATTATAAAACGTGAGGAAAGATGTAGAATCCTGCCTTTAAAAGTGAGCGCATGAATGCAGTCAAATGTTTTTGATTTGTGGCACTGTCTGTAGATGCACTTAAAGTTCTAAACCGTGAATGGCCCCATTGATCAGGAGTCCACCCAGCCTCCCCTATATAAAAAATAGACCACAAAATTCCAATTAACAAACCGGAACTTGATGAGAAAAATACAGTGCACCTACACTCAGAAATTGCAAAGGTCAAATTGAAAGGTCGAATTAGCAAAACCACTACTTGCACATTTAAGTTACTAACTACAGCAAATATGCTACAGAAATTTTGGTTTCAATCCAACCAGAGATTATGTTTCAAAGTGAGAAATGATAGTTGCAGTCGTGAGTACGCAAGCGCCATGCAGGCACTTTGAAAAAAGTGAATAGATATGGAACCCACATATTTAAAAGTTAAATTTTTTAATAGTAGAACCTACTTTTTTTCAAAACAACTGCATAGCGTTTGCGTATTCCATGACTGTATGTAACATTATTTGAGTAAAATTACAAGTGGCATGCTTAACAATAGAAGGAAGGAGAACACAAGTATTTTTACTTATTCAATCCCCCTTTTTTTTTTTTTTTTTTTTTTAAAAGTAAGATGAATTTGAATAATTATTAAAAAAATGCACCATCCAAGAACAGAGAGTAAATATTAAGTACACGTAACTAGAGACAAAATCTATTTAATCTCTATTAGCAAGGTTGTATACAACTACTATAAATATCTCCTTTTGTGATTGCTTAGCTTGGATGGTTTCCATTAACAGAATATGAGTAAGAGAGATTCATTGAATTGCGTATGCCAGTAAAAATGGGAAGGAAAATGGTTACCTCTGAATAGACATTCAATAAAAAAACTGACCAGTAGAGAATTCATCTAGTCAAAAGATATAAAAGGAAATTGAAACAAGATGTTGATTGTTAAAACTTGCAAAGGACATATATATATATAATTATCGGAACAGTACATGTTATCCGAATGCACTGAATTATCCATGAGTAACAAGATTAAAGAGAAAATGCTAAGCAAATGAACTGATAACAAGGGGAAGTTTTTTATAAATTTACTGGAACAATACACGTTATTCCATGGAAACAAGAATTCCAGTAGAGAATTCATCTAGTCAAAAGACAAAAGGAAATGGAAACAAGATGTTGGTTGTTAAAACTTGCAAAGGATATATATATATAATTATCGGAACAGTACATGTTATCCAAATGCACTGAATTATCCATGAGTAACAAGATTAAAGAGAAAATGCTAAGCAAATGAACTGATAACGAGGGGAAGTTTTTTATAAATTTACTGGAACAATACACGTTATTCAATGCACAAAATTATCCATGAGTAACGAGATTAGAGAGAAATGCTAAGCAAATTAACTGATAACGAGGGGAAGCTATTTTAAAACAAAGACTTACTCAATCCCGGGATTTCATCAACTTTAAAGGTTTTTTTGGGAATACCAGCTTCCTTCTGAACAGAAGAGTTCTCCATCAGAACTTGACACATGCATTCATAATTTAATGGAATAATTTTGGAATAAAGTGGAGAACCTACAACACTTGAGAAAAAACTAAAATGAAAATGTATTAGGAGTCAATACCATCCGGGGTTCAGAATTTACTAGCATCATGTATCTAAATGATATAGAGATTTGGTGACTAATTTATGATGAATCATAGACATAGGTGCCTTTTTATATAAGTCAATTTTTTATTAATTGTCAACATAGGGGCATACTAAAGTACACAGTGTAGACAAGAAAAGCACCTGACTAGGGGTAAAGAAAAACAAAATGTCAAAAATATAAAAAAAAAGAAAAATTACTATTATTTTGATAAGTAAATAACTAGAAAAATCATGAGCCTCGCCATGCATGCCTTCCTCAGACACAACATTATACATAACAGAATCATCCTCCAAATTCCACACTACATTGTCCTACATCTTGACTTCTCTCCAACAAGCCAATAACTCCTCCACTCTACACGGTGTCCCCACCCCACTACAAAAAAGTAAAAAACTGAGTCCCATATTTTCTATTTTGAAATGCAGCAGAAAGCAATCCATTGTTTCCAGCTCTTATTGCACATACAATACCACTTCATAACTCATATTCTCCTCCACCTTGTCAACATAAAACATAAAAAATCCCCTCCTTCTCAGGTTATTTACAGGAATGATCTTCCCTAATGCAGTTGTCCATACATAAAATGCACCCACGAAGGTGCTTAAATCATTTTAATGTTTAGAACAAAATTTACATTTTCCTACTTAATAATTTTGTGCAAAACAGCTCTATAACAATGCACATTTAGAAAAATGCTTAAAACTTTTACATATGAATACAAACTAATCATGAAGTTCCAAATTGACCTTGATGTGGTACTGACTTCATGAAGGTGCTCTAAACATGTAAAGCTCTAATCTACCTTGACAACTCCATGCAATCTAGCTTCAGTCACAACTACTAGCAATACAAGCTCTCTACTGTATCAAAAATTCAATGAAACCATCACAAGAACATAGCATGACCAAAGGTTACAAAAATGATATTATATACCTTCTGAAAGTCAATTCCAGCATAAACAATGTGGCAGTTTGAGAGCTCTCTTATTTTTTCATCGATCGCCTACCATAACCAAAGCATTTTTTTTTATAAGTTTACCAAAACAATCGTAATGCAGATCATACTAAGAGTGAATAAGAAGAGATCACAAAGTACACATAAGGTGAGGGGAAAAAAGTTAACTCAGAAGCAATGGAACAGAAACAAAGAGAGATAAGCAGTTATAACTTTTAAGTGATAAATTATTGCTTAAAAAAATGCAAGTCGGGATTAAAGATAAACATGTCAAGGCTTCCATCCAAAGTGTTTGAAGTTTGAAAATATAACTAGGTGACTTCAAAATCAATTATTTTAAAATTTCTGAAGTCTTTGAATAGGGTAACATTGATTTTTTTTTTATTGGTAAATAGGGTAAAATTGTTATAACACCCTTTTTTTTTTTAATGCACTGATTTTTTATGAGTAAATACTTATTTAATAACTATCAATTCCATGCCTAGACAATTGTTTTTATTTGTAACTGTTAGTAATTCTTATTTCTTGCAGTTGTACTCAACTATGCCTACAGATGTTAATAAATATTTATGTATAAAAAGAAATCTTATTTCTTGCAGCTCAATCGAAAAGAGAAAGAATCACATTAGAGAACTTAAAGGAAGTATGAGAGAAAGCAGTACTAGCACGTCTCTAATGATAAAAGAAGTGATATTATTTTAAAGCAGTTCAGAAATCTTGATTTCCTCTGACAGAAGTTCAACAATATACACTGCATATCTAGCCAAAACTACAAAAGAATAAAATTAAGACAATTTGTCAGGGACCAAAAATGAGAAAGCTTTGGATCTCACCTGCCTCTGACGGCGAATCATAGTTGATAAATCGGTGTAAGGAAGTTTTGGATCAATTTTACACTCCATAAGAATTCCTCCATCATAGTCTTTTATATACCTGGGATAATAATGAAATTATTATGAATAGACTAGAAACATATAGCACAGAATGTCTCAATCCCTAAAATACATCTTAATATTGGAATGAAGAAGAAAAAGAAAGAAATACAGCTGAAAAGTTTCTCAAAGTAGGTAAGATATAGGGACTTAGAAAGAAAATTATGGTTTTCTGCGTACAATGCCCCCACTCTAATCCTAGACATGAAACGTTTGACAGTCTTAAGCCTGGAGATATCTTTAAACGTGTTTTTTTACTTATTAAAAAAAAAAAAGTAAGCCTGGAGCCTGGAGATATCTTTAAAATATATAAATATATATATGTACATATATCTTTAAACATACCCTTGCCATCTATCTTTCTCCAAGTGGATCTCTTTGGTAAAACCCTGCAAGTAAAAGATAGAATTCAAGGCTGCATGTAGAACCAAATCCTCTCCAACCAAGACAACAACAAATAAAAACCAAACGACAAATAAAAACCAAAGGTAAATTATACTTTAGCCACTCGAACCATGTTTATATCTCCTCCAAACATCAAGACAATAAACTCCTTATTTTGGAATAACCATGGCAATGTGATCCTAGACATCAAAATTAGTACCAAAAACACAAAAAGTGACCTAAATACCCCTCAAAACAAATGACGGAATTTTTTCAATACACAGATTTGAAAACTGGGCCCCTATTTAAAAGGCCGAGTTTTCTGACTTAAACAATCTGGTTCGGATTACAAGTTGACTGGTATTATGAGGTGCTGAAGTTTTACCATGCCCTGGCAAGAAATATGAAAGGATACACCCAAGTTAAAAATTTCACAAAACATTAACACCAAGATGAACGTGGAATTTCAGAAGGATCCACTTATGGAGATGACAATCAGGGATGCATAGTAGCATTAAACTGGCTAAAGAGTTTTTGTAGTCAGATAAAGGACTGATCCATCTAGCAGTAACTAGGAAAGAGACAGACCTAATAAAGGACAGTATTTAATCTTATCATACATGCAGCACCGGTTCAAATTTCACCTGTCCAACCATCTCAGTAAATATTTTTATCCAAAATACAACCATGAAATATGCTTCTACATCTTTGACTTCCCTGATTTTTATATTGCCCAAATAATGAAACTTTATGTACTAATCATCAAAGCAAGCTGTCTCTTAAGAAGTCCAGACTGTTCTCATTAAGGCAACACGGTTGTACCATTGTTAGTTTAGATAACCAAACAAAAGGAGATAACAAGACCTGTTTGATAAAATAGCCCACTGCATTATTGTCAGCATATGTCAGAAAATGAGTTAGCCCATCCACATCACGCGCATGCTGTTTTAAGTGATTCATCAGCCTGGTGCCATAACCTTTTACTTGTTCATCAGCTGTGATTGCACAGAAAGCTATCTCCCCAAACCTTTGGCTGAGATTTTCCAGGCAAAATGAATCCCAATTAAGAGAGTAGAGGATGTTTCATGTAAACAAAGCCACTACACCAAAAAATAATCATTTCAAATATTTTTTTATAAGTAATAATCTTTATTGATTGAATGCAATTAGGCAAAGCCTGAATAATCATTTCAAATAAATGCAGAGTTTTTCCTAGCTCCTATGCACTAAATTAAAAATATCTAAAGGGAAAATTAAAAAGATACGTATTCAGAATTTTATTTTATTTTTTGATAAATTATATGTATTTGGAATTCATTAACAAAGGTTGAAACTTAAGATTGCTTTCATGGCAAAACAGGCCATTCCAGACAATCTAAGATTGTTTATCATAATACCAAGCCCAAACATTCACTTGTCACACGAAAAGCATTCAAAGCTTTGCTTGCACTCCGGCAAGACAAAAGAAGACGACCTAATTAACATTAAATACTTCAGCGAGTGAATAGAAGTAAAAAAGATGAGCAAAGCAGATAAACCTAGGAAAAGAATCAGGAAGGTATGGATGAAAATAAGCAATAGAAAGTGGTCCATAGACAACAGGTCATTCAGTGTTACTTCAAATAACCAGTCATATTGATACAAATATGGAAAGAGTGACCCCACCAAGCTCACATACAAGATTAGGATGAGTCATGACACTAATAGGAGCTTCACCTGGCATATGGGCGATAAGTAATCCCACCAACAACCTGATTACGTCTGATCACCATCACAGATTTATGGCTTCTGCAGAAATCAATATGAAAAGCACATAAATAGTCTAAAAATAAAATTAAAAAGAGTTGACATTAATCATCACAGAGAGGTAAAAACTTGAAAAAGAAAAGTGCAGAAAAGAAGGCCACATTCGTTCATAGAAGAAAAGTTAGGAGTTCATTCTCGCAATGAGTGGATATTTTAAGTAAAGACAAAATTGATGAGTTTAAATGTTATACCAATAATGGCATTCTAAAAGCATTGGAAAATACTCACAACATGGAAAATACAAATGATCAGGCCCACAAAACAAGCAAATTATAAGCACATAAATGTGTCTATCTCACAGAACATTCCACAAGCATGGTGGCAGGCATGCCAACCATGTCCATCGCAGATATAAGATCTTACCATATTTTAATTATATAAAAAAAAAAAGATTTTATCATATTACCTATCCATGACAAGACGAACAATGTACTCTTTAGGCATGTTAGGTAATTGCCTTGCAAAAATATTCTTCAATCCTATCAACCTGAAGAAACCAAAAATATAAAAAATCATTCATACTAGCTACAAAAATCAAGGAGTTAAACATGAACGCAGAGGGAAAGAGAAGACTAGAATACCAAACCATATGCTCATCAATTCCATCATTTGATAGGCACACAAACTTGAGCCTTCCCGCCTCTTCCTGCAACATTTCAACATATCAAAATCCAAAATCACTTCGAAGCGGTTAAAGTCCCCAATTTGGTTTTGGTATTATCACTGGCTTTTATAATCTTCTGAAACAAGGAATTTTAAAAAGAAAGTCTGATCCCTAACCTCTCTCTTCAAACTCTCTTCCCTGGCACTATAAGCTCCACTGGTCTGTATATTCTCTGTAAATATCTTCGAGGCGTCCTCTTTCACCACGATCCCCGGAACCGAGCTTCCCGCCGCAGAAGCGGTGGGCCCCGCAGCACCAGCACCCTGGGCCCCACTGTCCTTGCCGCACTCCGAGCTCTCGATCTTCACTGTCGCAGAGTTCAAGTTCTCCGTCTTGAGCTTCGTGCTGCGCACCGAACCGCCGGCAGTGGCCGAAGCGTTCTCGAGACGTGAGGCTGTGAAGGTGCGCATGGCGGAGGAGTCGTCGTCGGAGTCATCTGCGGCGGCGGCTGCAGCCTCGGAATCATCTTCGGAGTCAGAGTCGTCGGCCCCGCCTCCGCGGGCGGAAATGCTCTCGAGGTCGTCGTTGGATGTCAATGCGCCGTCGCGGGTGTCAGCGGAGAACGAGGAGGGAGGGAATGGTGGCGCGTGGTCGTCAGGCGGGAGCTTGCGCTTATGGATGGAGGATGTAGCAGAAGAGTGGGACGGAGAAGGGGATTGCGAGCTACGAGAACGGTTCGGTGCTGTGAGGTGCGAGGAGTGCGTGTCCATTTTCTTTTACTCGCTTCACACCGACCGGTTCAGTAAGTTAGGGTTTTGCAGGTAATATTTTAGTAACCTATTGGGGATTTCGATTCGCAGAGAGGAAGGGGGGGGAAGAGACTGAGATTTGGGAATCTCAACGACGTCGTTAGATGACGAATACAGTAGTAGTGGGCCGGCCTCCATATGTGGGCCAGGACTTTTTCAGAATAAACATCTTTGGATTAGAAAGCCCATGTCCAAAGATATTAAAATTTGATCACATCCTAAGCTTAAACACATAATCCAATTATGATCCCTAACAACTCATCCCTGATTCGAAGTTTTTATTCGAATTGACATTTGAATTAAGCTTGGTTTGTTTTTAAAATTAAGTTTTATTATTTATAAATTATTTTAAATTTTTAATTTATTTTAACCATTCATTTTAAATTTTAACTCTTCTCAATTACTCATTTTATTATTATTCATAACTCATCTCATCTCATTTGATCTCATCTCATCTGATCTCATCTCTGAATTTAAACGAATTATTAGATTTAGTATTTAAAATGAAAATAGTTAATCTTATTTATAATAAAAATGATATGTTATATATCCACAATTCAATTTTTCGGAAAAATACTAGTGGCCTCTCGTGACATGAGTAGCTCACATGGCTAGCTACCATATTAATATTAATTTTAGGGGACTACTTTTTTTAATAGAGAAATACTTTTGTTACAAATAAATTATAAAATAGTAAATTCACAAATTATTAACATGACTTGATGTAGCACGTAAAATTATTATAAAATAAATCTAATAGATCATATTAATTAATTAATTAATTAATTTTTGTTTATAAAATCTCTCAATATCTTATATGGCACTTCTGATCTTGTTAATATTCCAAACCTATTTTTGGTCTATATGTATTAGTTTTTTTTTTTTTGAAAGGTATATTGTATTAGTTATTGACCGTAGAGACGTGACTAGATATCTTAAATATCATGCATTACTACATGATCTACTATCTTGATATCTTAAAAATTATGTATGCTACATGATCAAATAGATAACTTAAAGTGGTCAATTTATTTTTATATAATCTCTCAGACCTCAGTGTCTATGCAGTACTTGTGATCAGGGGCGGAACCAGAATTTTATGTTTAGGGAGGCGATCGATAAAGTGTACGGTGCATGTAAATTTTAGAAGGATAATCATCAGTGATAGAAATATTATACTCTGTTATTACCAAGCTCTCTAAACATATATTAGTTTTCGAATTGTCTACGTCTTTCTTAAAAAAAAAACCAATTGTACTTAAGTACTTGCTCATATTTTTCTATAATTTAAGAAAAATTTATAGATCAAGAATAAATTTGAAAACTTTCTAATAAGTAATAATGTAACGCTATTAAATTTTTAACAAACTATATCTCACAATCTTACAAACTAGAATAAAATCAAATAAATGAGTATAATCAATTAATTTTACAATCATATACATTTATAATCAAATTTTTTTGCTAAAATTAGACTGTTAGAATAACTGCGAGATTACATGAGTTAAAATTTGGGTTTAAATGAAAATAAAAGTTAAAATATAAATAGATGTATATAAAGATTTAAAGAAATAATTTTAGTAAAAAATTGAGGGGGGTAATTTTTTTTAAAAAAAAAATTAAGAGAGAATTTTAATTATATATATAAATTATATATATTTATATTAAAATTACGGTTTTTGAAAAAGTTTTTTTTGGGGGGGGGGGGGGGAGGGCGGTAGCCCCCAAGGATGAACATGGGTTCGCGCCTGCTTGTGATCTTGTTAATATTATAAACCAATTTTTGATCTATATATCATGAATTAGTTATTGACTGGTAGAAACGTGACTAGATATGTTAAATATCATGTATACTACATGATGATCAAGCTAGCTGCTAGCTATTTCTTCAATTCATCAAAATAATTGGTCTGAAGAATTTACAATATATTCATTTTTATCCACTCTAAAAATATATATTTTTGTGAATTAATGAAAGTTTTGCAAATAAAAATAGAAACACTAGTAAACTTATTCTAAAAGTTAGATTAATCTTTCCAAGCACAAAAGTACTACATGATCACTTCATGCAGAACATGTCTATCATGATCTGGACATAATTAATTAAGACGTCCGTGTGACAATTTCTTTCATCAAAGAAGTTAGTTTTACAAGAATAAAAAGTGACTGATCACCACCATATATAGCTATGATTAACTAGTAATTCATTACAAAAGGAACAAATAAAAATGAAAAGACTAGTGATCCTATTTATATCCATTGAAAAAAAGCCATCAAAACGTATACAATTTGATTGTAGAACTTCAAATTATTATTATAGGCATTATATATTTATTAAAAAACAATGTGTTTTTTTAAGGCGCTTTCTCCTTCAAATCCTGCTAAAATGAATATTTTCTATCAAAATGAGTATGTTTTTATCGTAAATAATAATTTTTATTATAAATAATCCTTTACGAATATTAGTTTTATTTTACTGAAATTACATGCACGTACAGTACTACAATTAAATAACTCCGTAAAAAATGGTGGTTGCCGGCGGCCACCAAGCCTTGCATATATGAACTGGAAGTTAAATGCATGCAGCTAATTACCAACTAGCACACCCTAAAACTAAGCATCTAATTAATTTCACCAAAACAAAAACGGGTTACGTTGGCGCGTCCAGATCATAAATGATGTCATGTGCATGAATCCAACGTAGCATCTTTAGCATGGCCTCTCCTCAATATCCTCTCCAGCCCAGTCTTTGTTTTTACTGGGTCGATGGAACCTCCCCCTCTTATATATACCATGAATGTATGTATGTATATATGTACATATATATATATATATAACATGCATATATAGCTTTTGTACTTTTCAGTACTATTCATCTCTCTCTCTCTCTCTCTCTCTCTGTGATCTCTCTCCCTTAGAAATGGAAGCAAGTTTTGCAGCTGCACACAGCATGAGGAGCTCTCTGTCAACAGTGGCTCGCCGGAGGCATAGTACTACAATATGCAAGCCGCCGGCGTGCTCTGATCGGCCTGTTGTTGTTGCCGTTCTGACAACAAGGCCAGAGAAAAGCATAGCCGAAGAATCATCAGGAAAGAGTACTTGTAGTAGTAGCGTGATCTATAAAGATAACTGCTTCGATCTAGTGGCCATAAACCATCTATCCCAGAGTGTTCAAGCTGCAACAGGTTTATATCTCTCACCTATACATATATATATATGTATATATATCATTTTTGTGCATGGGAGAACTGATTAATATGAAAGTACTTGATATATGTATACGAAGGTATAAGGAACAGCAAAAGTGGATATGAGAGCTTGGTGGAGGCAGCAAAAGTGGCATCACAGAATTTCAATCCAATTCAACAAAAAGAAGTGATCCTTCAAGCCCTTGAGAGAGCCTTCCCAAGGCCAATCCTTTCCTTGGCAAGTTCATTTTATTTTTACTTTCACTACAAGAAAAAATAAGTCTATTTTCATTATAAATAATCTTTTTAATTACAGTAAACTAATTTTATATATAGCGTCTATTTTCTAATTAATTCACAACATATATATATATATGTGTGTGTGTGTGTAGTGCTTGCTCTCTCATGAATGTTCAGTATTAGCGCGCTCTAGCTAGCTTCGATCGTATTTTATTTTCTCCATATATGTATATATGGGGATTTGTGGTGAGGTTCACGTTTTAAAGAAAAAACCAAATTAAACCATTTTATATATGAGATGATCAATTAAGCCATGTTTTCACTTTTCAACCTTACAAGAAGAAAAATGAAAAAAAAAAAAAAACGTACGCATTCATCAATCTAAAATTAGGCACATGCATGATGCATGATCCACACGATGTGCAATCTAATTGTATTAATCGATGATCTGTACGTGTTTGGGAGTACTGAGTTACCAAGAAGTACTGTGCTTTAATTTAATTTATGGCCCTGTCGCTTGAAAGTTTCCGAAAAGACGGCCTAAAAGTCTCACAAGTCATTATTTTCATTATTAATGTGCAATTTATTAATTTCATGATGATCCATTATTGTTGTCGTCGATGTGACCAATGGCGCAGATAAAGATACTGCTACCACAGTCCAAATTCGCAAGGGAATTTTATGCTGCCTTCACAACTGTGTTTTTTGCTTGGTTAGTCGGACCTTGCGAGGTAATTAAAGGATTTAGAATATAGATACTACGCTGTACATGGAGTACTTATTTGTGAAATTACTTTTAACAATTTTTTTGAACAAGTTTCTGGCAAAATAAGAAAAAGCCAATTAAGAAAACAGAAAGAGATCCGGCTTAAAGGATGAGAGAAATAGACATATGAAATGGATCATATGTGTGTTGGCCCGGGTTCGATTTATGGCCTGTTAGATAAGATGATTTGAAATTAAAGTTAGGAATTTAATAAAATATTAATTTTTAATATTATTATTATTTTAGAATATGAAAAAATTCTATTATTTATTATATTTTGTATAAAAAATTTTAAAAAAATTATAATAATAAGATAAGAAAAAATAAAATTATTCCTATATCCAAAGAGAGTCTGTGTCGGTCTTTCTTGGTGTAAGGAATTTAAAAACACCCTCTAGCCACCATCGGCAATCTGATGGACTTGTGACTTGCTCGATGCTCCTTGACAACTTAGGCATGCATTTCAAACAGTCATGTAATGCACAGATATGAAACACAAAAGTTTTTCACTGCATCTAAAAGTTTTTGGCCTGGACTGAAACCTTGACATATTAGTCATGTGGAGAGTGTCAGTCTTTAAACCAATTCCCAGATTTCTCTCTGGTTCAATAGGGTTTTAGCATCGGACAAAGAGCAAAGATATCAATAAAACAAATCAAAAGACTTGTAGCTTTAATGGGGTGATTCACATTCATGGAAGCACACATAAATGCAATATTATTGTACTTTGCAAATATATATATATATTGATGCTTGACAACACTGTTGATCTAGTCTAACTGGGGTACTCACCTTAAAAATTTCACAAATTAAACAAGGTGAGGGAAATGGAGCTCAACGGAAGAAGAGAGAAGAATGTAGTCCACATCAAAAAGTGCAGGTAACTTTTTTCTTCACTCTTCTCATGGTGTACTCTGCATGTAAAACAATCTGGCTCCAATGATTGTGCCACCATCATGATCACCAGACAAATTTGTTATCAATGTCAAAATTCATCATTGATTTCATCAGCTTTGTCACCATCCACATAATAATCCTCTAACACTGATTTTAAAATATTGCAGGTTTTTGGAGGAGACAGGTTGTGTGGGGTTGTGTGTTAATCTCTGCAAAATGCCATCCCAAACATTTATCAAGGATTCCTTTGGAATTCCAGTCAACATGGTCCCTAGTAAGTACAGCATCAAATACACAGTAAATTTCAACTTCTTTTTTGCCTAAAAAATTCTTGGTAAATAACCTATAGAAAAAGAGGAAGTATTCATTCTAGACTTCTAGATCCATTTTAGCAAAATAAAATAGGATTTATTTCCTTTTCTATTCGTAATAGAAAAAAAAAAAGGTTTCCATCTGCAATAATGACTGCCGTAATTTTCCTCCTAAAGTAAAACTAGTATACGGGAAAAGAGCCAAAGATCAATACGGGGAAAACGAATTCTAGTATTTGGAACTGGAACAGTAGCAGCACTAAAGAAGTGAGAAGTGGAGCCATGCTCATGATCATGTCCATGGAGGGACCCGAGTATGAACCATTTAGGGTGCAAAACGGCAAATAAACCATCCAAGCTCAATGAGAATTCTACAACATATGATTACATATTTTCGCTTATGAGATAAACTATATGAATTCCTAGTCAAAACCTTCATGACTATTAGAGCTAGGCCACTGCATTGTGTAATCAAATACACTAAATTTGTCTGTTTCTCATGAAGCCATTTATCCTTATATAAGCATCCAAATCACCCACTAAAAGCACTTAAGTTGAACATTAGTCATGACTAATGTTCTAACAGTTTTTGAACAATAATATAATTATAATGTTGCTTCTCTAATTTGCAGATTTTGATGACATGAGTTGCGAGATGATTTTTGGTCAGGATCCTCCTGCTTCAAGCGAAGATCCAGCACTCAAGCAGCCATGCTATAAACAATGTAGCAATTCAATTAAAGACCCCTTCAACTGATCATTGCTTACATTTTCTTATTAATCTCAGCATTTCTTTAAAAAATTTCATGCTAGACATGCACTCTATAGTGGATATACGTAGGCTTTGATAAGCCATAGACAAAGCCTAAATGAGCTGTGGCGTGTGCATCAAAGGCACTGCCAATTGAATAAAATTTAACAATATTTGTTATGTAAATCATACTAGAAATGAGATTCTAACTCGGATTTATTCATATGATTCATGCAGGCAAAGCAAAGCTGAAACACAGCATGAAGTGCTCCAGTTAATGCAGAGGGATGTCAGAGAAGGGCATTTTTTGGGAAAACATCATTCTATTTCTCACGGCTGATCCCCATATCTTTCCTTTTTACTGTCTATGTATATCTATGTAATTTAAGGTACTTATGGCTTTTCTAAGCAAGACCATGCAAAGATTACAACTTATTATTAACGCGAGAGAACAGTATAAGCTATAAAAAAATTAAAAAAAAAAAAAACAGAAATGATACAATTACTATTAATTTACAACTTTTGAATATTAATAAAATTATATATATTTTTATTTTTTATTTAATAATTAAAAATGTTGAAAAAATACTTTAAAAAATGATAAAAAAAAACACTATTATACTAATAAGTTGTAAAAACAAGGGTAAAAACGGTCATACGTGTATCACCACTCTAAAAAAAAATACTACAGATTCATGACAGACAATCACGACAATGGACAAACGTATTTAACCTTTTTCTAAAATGAATAGGAGCGCATTCTTGGAAATATTGAATAGTACTAACAAGAATCTTCAACTCTCGTCATATGCTGAACTTAAAATTGTAGGAAGAACAGTACAAAAATTAGGAATCATCTAACTTAAATTTTTAATCCAACTACCTAAGGTCCTAACATATACCTAGGGTCTATTACCAAGATAATTATTTGGCCATTAAATAATATAAAGAGCTACAAGGTCTCTTCATTTCCAACTAAGGAGTCCCAAGCAATGATTTATGATGGTGCTGCCATCACCAAGTTCATATTGCTCCTTCAACAGTTAAATTTCAATACATGATCATTGAAAAACATTTGGACTCGAAGTTGAAAAATGATGAATAATGTTTATCCAGAATCTAAATCATAGATTAGACTTGCTGCTCAAGTATCGGATTAAGAGATTGCGGTATCAACTCACCAATGGGTTTGTAGATCCCTAGATCAGACCAAATTATGGTGGAAGAAACCATCTATTGGTCAAAACAATTCATGGTATAGGAGATTGGTGAAATATGGAAGAAAAACAACAAATGTGAACTTTCAAGTTTTCAGTTGAAAAGCAAATTTTTATTAACTGTAATATGGATTTAAGATAAAAATTAGTAAACAAATCACAGATTAAACATGCAACTTGTAAGAAAATACTAGGAAACTATATATGGAATCAACTCAATCTCCCTAAAATTCAATCTTCTCCTTTCTCCAATTGGGAAATGTTATTTAGGAGGTGATAAATGAGAATTAAGAGTCTTGGACCTCCAGATAATTCTTTGCAATCTTTGATGAGGTTGGACTGGGATGATACTTCAGCAACTTATTATTTACTCCTATTGGAAAGCCAATCAGCTTTCTTGTCCGGAGAAACATTAGAAAAATATTTCTTGTATGGTGTAAGGTCGGTCATGAGCAAAGGTAGATTAATTGTGTTTCCCACCTTTGCTGTGCTGTTAAGTGAGAGCCATGATTCCTCTGCCGTCTTTTCTGTCTCATTTAAAGAGAGACCAATCGAGTGCTCCACCCCACTTTGACCCATCAAAATGTTCGGATGATTGTGATTTTTCTAATTTTTTGAAGTTCTTTTTAGGTGTCCAAATGTGCGACAGCAGACAAAGTGGTAGGACAAGGTTGCATTTTATATTCCATGTAGACCAACTTTATTTGTTTATTCATGAAGCCTCAAGCATCAAGGTTATGTTCCCTTTAAATCATGACATTTGGTGCTCCCAACTCAACAACCCAATAAATAAACAAAAGAAGAAAGGGTAATAAAAGAACCAATAGGAATTTCTTTCTATTTCTTTTATAAAAAAATTAAATAAAAAATTAATATTTACTAAATTCAACAAACCATAACAACTGATCCAGAATCAGCAGCAACCTTTCACATATTAAAATGGCATCAACCATAGGCCATAATGGAAAAGGCACATATAACTCGCCATTTTCGCTTTGGAGCAGTTCGCTATTTTGTTGAGATTAATGGACACCAATAAGATATAGACACGCAAGTCATCCACATAATAAGCTCTTGAACCGCACCACAACAGATTTAGAAAAAAAAAATGCATTTTGTGTCTCATAGTCAGTGCAGTTTTCTCTCTCTCAGCTCACTCCAGACGACTTCTTCTCCACTATCAGCTGTTACAACTTTTTCTTCACACCACCAACGATTTGCTGCTGCTAGGGCGACGATTTCGCTGTCACGACCAGCTTGCCATCGTCCTCAGTCCTCCATAGTTTGAAAATAGTGTGTCTGGATGACATCATAGCAGATTGATGTTACATGTATCGATGAGAGGGCAAGTTGATCAATCATATATTCCTACATTGTGAGATAGTCAAGGTGCTCTAGAATAAAGTGTTTAGTAGATTGACCTAGCATGGATTATGTCAGAGACCGTATTGGCAGCAGTGACATGTTGGACTTCGTTTCGAGGTAGGCGACAAGTTAGGGAAAATGAAAGATGATCCTTATTTGTATTATGTGGTATTTGTGACAGAAGCGAAATGCGCGGACTTTTGAAAACAATGAGAGATCAATGGAAGGGCTAAAAACTTTATTTTTTAGAACTTATGAACTTGGACCATTGCCGTAAATTTTAATGGCATGGTCCTTCATAATTTTTTTGTTTCTAATATCCTTACGTAATAGGTCAGAAAAACTTTGTACCTAGCTTCTATACTCATTCTTTCATTAATAATACTTGTTTACTTATAAAACAAAAAAAATAAAAAAAAGTAAAAAACTGTTTTGTAATTCAAGATAAGTTTTTTTAGGAAGTCTACGTGACAACATTTTATTAGTAGCTGTTTTTTAAAAATCATCGGAATGTCCTGTTAGAAGACTTTCTCATAACTCAAACCCCTCCTGGTGCTTGATGTATTCATTTTTTCTGTACACTTAAAACATAAGTCCAAAAATTACAAGTTGGACGCTCACACCAAACTGATGACAGCTCAGAAAACTAGTATCGGATGAACTGAAAAAATAATGCTATGGACGCAAATCAATGCGGGTAAAAGGGAGAATTAAAATACAATAAGACGCCTCAAGTATTTACATCAAGATAATCATATCATTCGTCATTTGACCATGTAGGTGGATCCCTTAAGCCTGTTGGGTTCACCTCCTAGTGACTTGGTTTTTCCATCAACCAATGCATGTTATTAGGGTCCACTTCAACGACTATGCAAATTGCAGAGGTGGTCAACCACAACATAGGAACTACTAAGAGTTGAAAATCATACCGGTGGAGCGCTGTTCCTTGGATTCACCTGCTGTTTGATTCAGGGACTGCTGGTTCCTTCTTTAGTTGTGCGACAAGGAGCGCACACAAACACGGTGATTTCTTGGTTCAGTCGTGTAACTGCCCTGCACCTTAACCACCAATATAATTTGTGTGTCTCTGTTGTGTTCACACCAACAATCTTGGGGGACGCCATCAACAAACTCTTTAGTTTGGAATTCATTGTGATGAACTGACACCTCTGCAATATGATTGGGTCTGATTATGCCAGCTGCTGGAGTGACCTGGTTCAAACACAAGATCAATGATAAGCAAAATTTAAATTACATCCAGCAGAATACCCGAAATCTCTGAAGCCTCATAAGGATATTAGTAGTTGCTGAAAAATTGACAATAAATTACTATTTTGTACACAACCAACCAGACAAATGCACAAGGTTAGATATCAACCGAAATGGAAAACCACTCAAGTTTATAGAATGACAGTGATGCGATAACCAGTCCGCAGATGCTATAACTTCCGACCAACATTACATAACAGTATCATCGGCTCGGCAGTCTCTAGTCACATAATTTGATATCAAGAAGAAGCATATCTCAAATGCTCACAGCAGACAGCTACAGCCACCTAAACTGTAGATCGGCTTCCCCACTAATAGTAAAGGAGTAACTATTCTAGGAAAAATAAGTCACCTGAAGCCATCGTGGAAAGCCAAAGGAACCTCTTGGATGATGGTCTGATGCTTGTCCATCCCCCGTGATGAAAGATAGGCGTTCACAAATTATTTCAAAGAAAGCATCATTTTTCCCAGACTTGTTTGTAATACGCAAAATGGACGTGTCCTGATTTTGAAGGATGATATTGTTTGAACTGACAATAGTTTCTGGAATTTTGTGAAGTTCTTCATGCATATATCTAACTTTTTCATTTGACCTAAGAATTTCACCAAGCTCTTGCCTCCTTATTGAATCATCAGCTCGAGCAATATCAACATTAAATATGCACCGCACAGGCTTGTGATCACTATCTATCACATCCATGCAAGCCTCATACCTATCAAACAAGAAATGTCAAATTCTAAAATTCTAAAGAAAAGTTAAGATGAAACAAACATATCTACGTTGACGTGTCTATATAATTTTATCAACCAACGTACATCAATCCATGTAGAGAGAGAGAGAGAGCCAGTGCAGAAATCAAATCGCACCAACTAAAATAGTCAACACACATTGTAACTTTATACGAAAATCTTAAAGATGACCCTTTGTATTAATGATCTTAATCACATTCTCCCCTCCTACATGTTTTCTTCACCCATAAAGATTTAGCTGCCATCTACTCCCCATGAATTATGCTAATCCATTAGCCAAAGGAGTCCAGTCAGATAGAATGTGATAAGCATGAAACGCTTGTGAAAATAGCATCAAACATGACCTTGACAATGTACAAGTTCCAGCAAGTTATTTGAAGCATCGCATCCAAAATGATTGTAAAACAAATCCAGTCAGATAGAATGTGATAATGGCATCAAACATGACTTTGAAAATATACAAGTTTCAGCAAGTTATTTGAAGCATCACATACAAAATGATTGTATGAAATATGCTAATCAATTAGCTAAACGAATCCGGTCAGATAGAATGTGATAAGCAAGAAACGCTTGTGAAATTAGCATCAAACATGACCTTCACAATATACAAATTCCAGCAAGTTATTCGAGGCATTGCATACAAAATGATTGTATGAAATATGCTAATCAGTTAGCTAAACAAGTCCAGTCAGATAGAATGTGATGCGACATACGACGAAACGCTTGTGAAAATAGCATCAAACATGATCTTCACAATATAAAAGTTCCACCAAGTTCTTTGAGGCATCACATACAAAAGGATTGTAGGTGGCAGGTGAACAGGAAAACTCACCTCGCTATTGAAGAGACCACAGGGCAATCTAAGCTGCAACCAGACAGTAAAGTTGAGCGGCTATCACGATATAAAACTCTGTCACACCAGGCAGGGATGCGCTTCTTCTCACTAGAATCATACCCTATAGACAATTCACAGGATACTTCAGAACCCTTTAAGCAATGTTTACAAAAAGGACAAACTAAGAGATGAGCTCCATATATCAATCTCAATTTTTTCCTTCTCAGGTCAGGATGTACTAACAAGGGAGGGGGGATGATGTGGGAAGCCCAACTAACCCACAATCAATTGTTTCTGTTTGGGGGTAAGCATTTACTACATATCAGCACTAAAAGTAAATTTAAGTATAAAAGAAATGCTTTTATAGTTTATACATGGGACAATTGCTTCGAGCATACACAAATCAAGCAACTGTAAATAATATAAATCAGCTCAATTGGCATGTGACGTTACAACCAATTAGTCAATGAAGACTATTTTTCCTTTTTGATTTTTCTTTTTCACACCCTGGCATATAAGATTGATCTAAAAGTTCATATTTATATATGCTATGATTAAACCAACCTGCTAAACCAGCTATATGCCTTTCAAACTTGTATGTTGGTGGAAATGTAATAACTGCTTCCCGCATCCCTTGGAAGACATTACCAGCTTCCATTTCTGTCAGGAGCTGATCCCTTTCTCTAAGCCTATCAAAGCATCTTTGAGAAATAATGTCCCTTGCTTCATCATAAGAGATACCATCAAGCCGATAATTAAAATCACCAAGAAATATGACCAAGTCTGCCTCAGATAATTGAGGCATCCCTTCTGCAGGTTGCTCACCAAAAACCTGTAGACAAGTCATGCCTTATCATATACTGGAATACAATACACTTATACAAGTAACACTAGCAATGAAATGGCGGCTTTCCTAATCTATACAATTACATACATTTGTAACACGGAGCATTTGAGCAGCAGCAGCAGAACCAACTGCAACAGAAAGGACCAATGGCAAGCCAGAACTATAAACAGGCCATAATAAATAGATTGAGAACACAAGCATGCAAAACAAGAACAGGTACAACACCGTACCAGCGGCAGCATTGAAAACATTAGTTGATCGGAAAAATTTCATCGTTCGATATACATGATCAAAATCTGCATTTCGCTGATTAACTGCTTCCAAATGAGCAGCAAAGTGACAGTTGACAAAGCAAAATATACGGTCATACACTCTTAGCCTCAAACCAACAGCTCCCTGCTCAGACAATGGTTAGCGAATCAGTCATAGGAGTAACCAACAATGATATACAGTTGATATAATGTAAGTATTATAAAGAATGAGAAATGTAAGTAAACAAAAAACCTAGAGAACATGATTGCAAACATTTCAAATTGTTTTAAGAGCCAAAGAAAGAAGTATGTTTATTAAAATGAACACAACTTTTTGGTTTTTTATAGGTGGAAAAAAGAGAGAAATTTGTGTTAACCCCTCATTAAATAATTATAATTTGACCACATAATGGGTTCAGCATGAAGCTAAAGATTAGAAGATGAAACATAGATGAAATATAGATGTCATCATTTAATCCTCATCTTTTTTTTTGCTCCCTTTTCTTTCTAGTATTGGTATCCTCAGGGTTGAGGGTAGTTTTTTTTTCACACTCTTGTGGTAGGTAACAAAGGAAGTGGGGGAGAAAACATTTTTTTAACATAAACGACAGTAAAGCTAAACGTACTATTACCAACTTCTTTATGAGTAAAATTAATTTTGTTTATGATGGAAAGAGATATTATCCTGGTAAATATCGAACAGTAAACCGGTAGCACAGGCCAGAACAGCTACCTTATTACCAATTGCACGCCCAAAGCCACATGGAACTGCCGCAGCATCAACATCACCAACATGAGCTCTAAGACTATTTCTAACCCTGAAATATAACACTTCAATTATCAAAGATGACAAAGTCGACCTGGTTAAAGGCCTTAAATAAGATTAAAGAGAAAGAGAGAATCAAGCTATATACTTACATCATGGAGGTAAAGAACATCACATGAAATTTAATTTAGCCATTGTTTCCTAATTCTTTTCAGGACACAGATAGCAGAACCTCCAAAAAGGAGGGAAGGCTATTAAAAATTTGCCTAATTACTACCGGTGTAAAGGAAAACATAGTTAGCATGATCAACTCATTTCTAAAACCAATCTACAATAAACCACTGAACTAAATCAGACAAAACTCCCATGACATTTGAAAGGAGCTTAATTGTGAATCTTGGAGAATGCATCAGAGCTCAATCAAGACCTTCCGATGACTTAATACTCACCACACAGAGATGAGCAAGCCAGCCAACTGCCTAGAACCTACATGTTCAAATGTCGATCCTTCATCCAATGTTTTACCAATCATATCCAGCCACCATTGCCCAAGTGTACTCCCTTCAAGTCCTACCTACAGTTGACAGGGGAAAAATATTAAACAAGAGGTGATAAAATCCAACTGAAAAAGCTCATTACAATCAGAAAAGGTCATTACTTATCAAAAAAATAAAAGGAAGAATAATTTGAAGAAAAAGTCTTGGGTGATGAGGGAGCTAACCATTAATTCTACTTCTATTTCTCCCTTTCTCTTTTACACGGTAGATTCCACCCACATTGTTGCATATATCTTTTTCTTCTTTTTTTTATTTGACAAAAAAAAAAAACACAATAAAAAAATATTACTTAAACGATAAAAAAACACAATAATCAATCATAATTCACCTTAGCATAATTGTGAAAAACATACATCAAGACTAAATCTTCCATGAATATGAGATATAATGCCTTCTATCACAGAATCACAATATAATCTGTCCAAATTCCAGGTTATAATGCCTCTCAACAAAGCGTGAATCTCTAATATGTCAACAGCGTTCCCCATCTATTTCCCTTGCTTTTAGCCTAAACATGTTAAAAGTTCTCTAAGGATTTCTAAAGCTTCTCCAGATATATCAAAATAACCAAAAACTGACAACTACCAACTTATTGATATGAAATAAATGTATTTCTTTCATCCTGGAAAATGTTTTTCTTCTTGACACAAGCTTTTTGAGGATAAATTTTGACAGTAGGAAGCTTTTAATACGAAGGCATTTAAGTGTATAATTCCCAACAATGCAGCTTAAAATCAATGGAGTCAACTAGAAGCATCTGAAATCTCTTATTTTCTTCCAAATGTCAAGCTTCACAGATGGTTAAGTAGCATTGTTGTCAAACTTACAGGAAAAAGGGTTTCAACATAGAAAATAGAAGAAAAACTTACAGTCTCTTTAGCAGCAGACAGTGCAAGGACACCAGCACCCATTTCAACTTCTTGCAACCCAACAACAACAATCCCAACATCTTTGGCCCTAGAACCCAGCCAGGATATAAGTGAGTCATGAGATGCTCTTCCCTGTCCAACATTCCATGTGCCAGACAAAATTTTCACATTTTCTATCCTTGTGTACAGAAATTCTTTGCCAGACAATTCTGAACCCAATATGCTGTCAAGAGGTCCTGGAGATGTGATGTTCCATCCACGTATACCACCGTGATTAGCCAAGGTAAAAACATAACCAACTCCAACAGTAATTTCTATCACCGGGCTGCTGTGAGCTACCCACCCTCCAAGAATATTACCGCCAAGGTCCAGTATCTGGACAGTTCCACTTGCATAACCAACCCATACTCGTGGACCAACCGAACATAAACATTGAACAGCAAAATGGTGATACTGAAACTCTTGTATCCGATTACCATTGCCATCCCACTGCACAAGTAGGCCACTTGTACACCCAGTCCAAATCATCCCATCCATAGTCAACACCAGTGCTTCAGTTCTTCGATTGTCATCTCCAAAGGCCCCCTTTACAGCAAATCGACGAACAGCATCTGCAGCCCCCATTATAGCATTACATGAGCGCTGAAAGAAACCAAAGGAACCCTGCATTTTTTCCTTATTTGAACTTGAGGCATATTCAATTGAGAAATCCTGAAATGACGAAGAGTCCACTCGGTTCTCAATCTGACCATCTGTATTGAACACTCTCAGTAACTCCCTTGTGCGAGCATCCCTGCAAAATCAAAACGAGCAAAATATACTAAATCCTAGGTACTTATTAAAAAAATATTAAATCTATAGAAAGAAAAAACTTTTTTTTATCAGTGTAGAAAGAAAAAAACTTAGAGAAAGAGAAAAGGATAAACCCAATGCAACGCATGGAAACAATATAGAAAAAAATTATTAAGCGTTCATCTTTAGTCATCCATGTATCTCCCATCATTCCATGCACAAAATAAGTAAGAACCACTCTGACACTTAGAGCTTATAGCTGAAATTGGAAATTGCACGTTTGGCTTACTAGAATCCAAACTTTTCCACCTACTAAGAGCATTATTTCGTAATCATCTTTAAAAGCATATTTTATGTGTGCCATGAATGAACAAACAAGGTCAAAGTTAACAAATAAAAAAAATGACAGGCTTCTACTTCAGCATATTTGTGTCGGGGAACTAAAAATCAAACTCAAATCCTCTTCATGGCTAATCCCGAAATCACCAGTTCAATCTGTATCCCAATGGAGCAGATCTAAACAAAGAATATTGGCAGCAGTACAATATGCTAATTTCAAGAAGGAAAAATATAGTTGCAAACCTTATTTTAGCACACCAGTGATGTGGAGGTTGTGAAAACCTGCCACATCAACTAATAAATAGTATTTTGACTTTTTAATAATTGTAATGGATTCCACGACAGGTGTGTTACACTCTAGGCTTATACATAGCAGAACTCAACTTGAAATACATGAACAATGCTGAAGATTAAAACATACCACAGAGCAAATGACAGATAACCAGCACTCCACACTTTTGCTCTAGACTTATCAGCCAACAGATACTTAACATCTGATGTTAATATGTTACCGAAACCATTCACAGAAAGTTGGCTCCGCAAGTCAATGCAAGACCTCTCCACTAATCGAGTAGCCATGTGACTGTCTTCACTTGTTAGAGAAAGAGATTTTTCAATACTTTCCCACGGCCATATTCTAATAACACCACCTTCTGAACCAGACCAGAGATCCCCTGAACAAAAGTAATACAAAGTGAGGAAGTAGAAAGTGCATCAATGAATTCCAGCAATCCAAAGCCTTGAAAAAGTTGACTGGATGGAACATCTCAAAATTACACAAAGCAAAAGAGGTAAAGTCATAAATGGTAATTCTAAAAAGTTTCTTTTTTTTTTCTGAAAAGAGGCATTGGTAATCTCTAGCTGAGTGAAGAATGTTTGAACATACCTTCAAATTCAAAATGTTCCCTAATATGACATTCTCCTTCAATCTATTCTCTATTCAATAGCTTATAGTGTGTTGCCGCTCTAGTTCCTGATATAATTTCCCAATGCCTTGTATGGTGATAAGGTCCCCACGCCCTAATAGTTACTCGTGGCATTTTTCCCAAGTTTGTGAGATATGGAGGACAAAGATATATTTGGGTGATTTCTGATTCTGAGGAACTTGGATGTAGTGAATGATAATGGTTTTTTTTTTTTTTTTATAAGTGAGATATTATTGATATGAATGAAAAAGGCATAATCCGTGTACACAAGAAGTATACAAAAGAACACCTAAATACATTCTATGAGCAATGAGCGATTCATTAAAGAAAGGAAAGCATGGACACTATCCCTATATAGAACAATAGCCGAAAACCAAAGTAATAAAGTGTGGAGAAAAAAAATCTTCAACTCCGCCATTGTGCATTCTTTATCTTCAAAGCAATGAGCGTTCCTTTTTCACCAAATGCACCACATGAGATGGATATCTTCCACACTGCTGCCACTTGAGGACAATCTTGCATTTTCCTCCAACAACTCAACAAATCCACCACCCTCAAAGGCATGACCCAAGCAACATCAATCCCTTGAAATATCTCATCCCATAACACCTTTGTTACCTCACAATGGAGTAATAGATGATCCACGGATTCTCCATCCTTTTTACACAAGTAACACCAATTCATCATTATACAACCTCTCTTTCTCAAATTATCCAAAGTCAAGATCTTCCTAGGGGTAGCATTCCATACAAAAAATGCTACTTTAGATGTGTTAGAAAGCATGTAATTAGTGTAACCTCTGAGGGTAGTTTAACCTTTGAGGGTATAAATGTCTATTGTATGTGGTGTATATATACAGAGTGATATGTCAATGAATGAAGAAAGAAAACACTTTTAGGTTATCAATTGTTACATGATATCAAAGAGACCTGTCTGTGGTGAGTGCTGTGTGGGCGAGTTCACTGTTGTGAGCTCGTCGGTGTGTTTTCCGGTGGAGTATCCGGTTGTTGTGGTCGGATCTAAACTCCCTAGTGTTCGTCGTCGTCGTCTTCCGCATGTTCCGGTGGTTTCTCGTCGTGGTCGGCGCTACGTAGGTCATTGAGGAGGTGTTTCCGACGAGTTTCCGGTGTGGTATCCGATAGTGGGAACCAGGATTGAAGTCACCGGCAATTTCTGTAGTCGTCAGAAGGTTCTCGTTGCCATCAGCCATCAAAAAACATCTCTGTCGCCGGCAATAGGTGAAGCTCCAGAGTGTTTGGTTGCAGGTATAGGCTACCTTATCCTTAAGTGTGAATATTCCAAACCTGGAATAAGAATCTATTCCTATCTGGGATACGGTTTGTTTGGTAACGAGGATAATCAAGTCTTATTCACGGTTAGGATAAACTCGTTCGGGTTTGACAGCTAAATTCCGGTACGATCCTAACCCGATACCGATATCGATACAGAGCCGATACCGGCCGATACAGAGCCGATACCGGCCGAAACATACCGGTTCCGAGCCAGTCCGTGTCTACTTTGACCGACCCAGTCCGATACAGAGCCGAAATTTGGCTATTCAGGTTGATTTTTGGGGTATTTGAGCTGGATTTCAAGTTTTCAGATCACATTTTCCTGTTTTTTCATACATATCACAAATTTTGTGTGAAATTTTACCTCGTAAGTGGAATTATGATATTTATTTGCATCTATGGCAACTAAATTTGAGTCATTATCGGTTGGATCAAACTTCAATATGCCTATGACGTCTGCAAAATTGAATGGAAAGAACTATATGCTATGGTCAAAAACTGATACAATATATTTGAAAGGCAAAGGACTTTCTAACCATCTGGTTGGTCCTAAACCTAATCCAAATGACTTCAAATTTGCTCAATGGGAGCAAGAGGATGCTTAAATCTTGTCTTTGATATTGACTAGTATTGAGCCTAATATTGGCTCTAGTGTTATCCATTTTGACACTGTCCAAGAAGTGTGGAACCATCTCAAACATATGTATTCCAATGTTGGGAATACAACTCGTATTTATGAACTATGTAAGCAGTTCTTTGGGTTGGAACAAGGTACTTTAGGCTTGGAAGAGTATTATTCTCAAGTAATGAGCATTTTTAAAGAACTCAAGATGTATCAACCTATTACTTTTGATTTTTCATGTATGTTGAAACAACGTGAAGAGTTTAACGTTGTTCGGTTTCTTGTTGGTTTAAAATCTGAATGAGTCGATTTGTTCTCAAATTTTGGCGGGTCCACAACTTCCTTCATTTCCTGAGCTGTTCTCCCGACTTCAACGTGCCACATTATCTGAGCAGGAATCTCAGTTGTCCTCTGATCTGATTAGTGAGAGGTCCACTTTGGTTGCCTCTTATGTTGCTTCTGGTAGGCGTGGAGGCCGAGGTGGTAGAAGTGCACGTGGAGGACGTGATACCAGAGGTAATTTCACAAGAGGTCGAGAGCCTTGTAAGTGCACCCATTGTGGTCGCACTAACCATTCAGTAGACTATTGTTGGGATCTACATGGTAGACCATCTGGGTCAGCTAATCAGGCTATTTACCAAGATGCTACACCACAATCGACGACCTCCAATCCAGCTCCAGATATGATAAATGTATCAAAAGATGAGTATTAGCAGTTTTTGAAGGGCACACAGGCTTCATCTTCCACGGCTACTTTTACCCACTCAGGAATAGCATCTGCATGCCTAGTCTCATCCGCTCAAGGTCCATGGATCATTGATTCAAGAGCTAATGAACATTTGACCGGTTTGTCTTCTACCTTATCCAAGTTAAATACTGTCACATCTCTAAAAAGTGTCACTCTTGCTAATGGGTCTCTTGCTCCAGTTACAGGCATTGGATCCACTAAACTCACTGACACTATATCCTTGTCATCTGTTTTATATGCTCCTAGTTTTCCTCTTAGTTTGTTGTCTATTAGTCAGATTACTCAAAATCTTCAATGTTCAGTGACTTTTTATCCCTCTTCATGTGTTTTTCAGGATTTCAAGACGCGGACAAAGATTGGTATGGGGCATGAAGATGGTGGCCTCTATTATCTTGATGTTCAACAGTCACCCACTCGAGCTCTTACATCTCTTGTATCATCTGCTTATGAATGGCATTGTCGCCTTGGTCACCCCCCTCTTTCTCTTTTGAAGTGTCAAGTTAAGAACTTAGGAAATGTGTCTCCCTTTTCATGTGAAGCATGTCAACTTAGTAAACACCATCGTGTGTCTTTTGTACCTCGGGTTTATAAACGAGTGTCGAATTCTTTTGAATTGGTTCACTCTGATATATGGAGACCAATCAACATTGAATCAAATAAGTTTCAGTATTTTGTTACATTTATTGATAATTACTCTCATGTCAACTGGTTGTATTTGATAAAAGCAAGATCTGAACTTCTTTCCATATTCCAAGTGTTCTGGAAAGAAATTAAAACTCAATTCAACAAAAAGATTCAAATTTTGTATTTTGATAATGCTAAAGAGTATCTATCTAGTACCTTTACTACTTACTTAAGTAGCAAAGGAGTTGTTCATCAAATTTCGTGTTCTTATACACCTCAACAGAATGGGGTGATTGAACGCAAAAATCGTCATTTGTTAGATGTAACACGAGCTCTGTTACAGCACATGCATGTTCCTAAACGATTTTGGAGTGATGGTGTTCTTACTGCTTGTTACCTTATTAACTGTATACCTTCATCAGTTCTTGACGGTTCGTATCCTTTCTCCATCTTATTTCCTTCATTTCCACCGTTTATCCTTCCTCCAAAAATCTTTGGGTGTGTGTGCTATGTTCATAACTTTGCCCCGGGTTGTGATAAGCTTGATCTTCGTTTTACTAAGTGTTTTTTTGTTGGTTATTCTCAGACTCAAAAAGGATATTGTTGTTATAGTCCTATTCTTAGACGCTACTTCATTAGTGCTAATGTTACCTTCTTTGAGTCCATACCTTATTTCTCTGACACAACCTCGAGTGTTGAGTGTGATCCTCTACCATTACCTACTCTTACACTTTCTCCTCCTGTCGTCGGTCCTCCACCTCCACCTCCACCTCTACCCCCTCCCTTACAGATTTATGCTCAAGGTTGCCGGCTCCCATGTCCCCACCAGCTCTGTCTCCATCTTCAGATCCCGAGTTACCCAGTACATCAGACTCTTTACCTATTGCCCTCCTCAAAGGTACTCGTTTTTGTGTTACTCAACATCCAATTAGCCAATTTGTTTCCTATCATGCCTTATCTCCTTCATTCTCATGTTTTACATCTCAACTTTCAAAACTTTCTACTCCTAAGACAGTTCAGAATGCTTTATCTGATCCGGGATGGAGGACAGCTATGAAAAATGAAATGAATGCCCTTCACCACAATGGAATATGGGATCTTGTTGCACTATCACCTGGTAAATAACCCGTTGGTTGTAAATGGGTATATACAATCAAATTCCATCCTGATGGGTCTGTGGAGCGTCTGAAAGCACGTTTGGTTGCAAAAGGCTACACGCAAACATATGGCATTGATTACGAGGAGACTTTCTCCCCTGTTGTCAAAATCTCTTTTGTTCGAGTATTGATCTCTCTTGCTGCTAATTTAGACTGGCCTTTATTTCAGCTGGATGTTAAAAATGTATTTCTCTATGGTGACTTGCATGAGGAGGTTTATATGGAGCAACTACCTGGGTTTGTTGCTCAGGGGAAGTATCGAAGTACTGTATGTAAGTTAAAGAAGGCATTGTATGGTTTGAAACAATCTCCCCGAGCATGGTTTGGGAGGTTCTCTGATGCTGTATTGGCAATTGGTCTTCATAGATGCCAAACAGATCATTCGGTATTTTACTTACATAGTGATGCAGGTCACATTTTACTGGTTGTATGTGTGGATGACATTGTAATTACTGGGAGTGACTCTGCTGGGATTACGAGACTAAAATAGTTTCTACATGATTAGTTTCAAACAAAAGACTTGGGCAAGCTTAGATATTTCCTTGGAATTAAAGTCGGTAGATCTAAAAACGGTATCAATCTGTCTCAGAGGAAATATGTTCTTGACCTTCTAGAAGAAATTGGCATGTTGGGTGCACGACCTATTGACACCCCTATAGATATGAATCGTACATTCTTGAAAGAGAAAAGAGAGTTGTTTGGAAATCCAGGTAGGTATCGAAGACTTGTCGAAAAATTAAATTATCTCACTATCACTAAACCAAACATCTCTTATGCAGTGAGTGTACTAAGTCAGTTTTTACAAATGCCACGAGTCGTACATTGGGATGCTGTAATTCATATTCTTCATTATCTTAAACGAGCTCCTGGCCTTGGATTGTTGTATCGACCAAATGGGCATCTCAGAGTGAAAGCCTTTCAGATGCTGATTGGGTAGGATCTCCTTCAAATAGAAGATCTACTACTGGATATTGTACCTTTGTGGGAGGTAACTTGGTTACATGGAAAAGTAAGAAACAAGCAGTAGTAGCTTGATCTAGTGCAGAAACTGAATACAGAGCAATGGCCCACACTACTAGTGAACTGACATGGTTGCAACATTTCCTCCAAGAGATTGGGTTCCCAGCTTCTACTCCTCTTAAACGATTTTGTGATAATCAAGTTGTGACGCATATTGCCTTTAATCCTGTGTTCCATGATAAGACTAAACACATAGAGATTGATTGTCACTTCATTCGCGATAAAATACTAAATGGTGACATTTCTACACCTTTTGTGAAATCTGCTGATCAACTCGTAGACATATTCACTAAGTCTTTATATTGTAATCGTTTAAAGTTTATTTGTTACAAGTTGGGCTTATATGATATATATGCCTCAACTTGAGGGGGAGTGTTAGAAAGCATGTAATTAGTGTACCTCTGAAGGTAGTGTAACCTCTAAGGGTATAAATGTCTATTGAATGTGGTGTATATATACATGGTGATATGTCAATGAATGAAGTAAAAAAACACTTTTAGGTTATCTATTGTTACAAGATGGTACACGATACCTCCAAGTACTCTTCCAAAATGGGTATTTCTTGTGGGAGACAACATATTATAGTACGCCTTAACTGTACATTTCTTGTGGTTGTTAGCGTTCCACTTTAGTCTATTGTGTTGTGTAGTGACGTTTCTTATAGAATAGAGAAGACTGAAAAAATCGGTTACAATAGAGAGTTCTCAATCATGGAAATCCCTATTAAAAAGAATATGCCACTTATGAGTACCATGGGAAAATAACTGCATATCCGCCACTGAAGCCTCCCTGTTTGTAGCAATATGATAGAGAGCTAGGAAAGCCCTCTCCAATGTTTGATCTCGACACCACATGTCTCACCAAAAACTGATACGATTGTCCTCACCGACCACAAAGCGAATGTGTTTTTCAAAGTATGGTCACCCCCTCCTAATAAACTTCCATAAATCAACCCCATAACCCCCCCCCCCCCCCCAAAAAGCAACTCCATGTCTCGCATTGATAACTCCCTTCCACAATTCCCCCCCCCCCCTTCAATGATATCGCCATAGCCATTTTCCCAAAAGTGCCTTGTTAAAAGTTCTCAAATTACACACTCTTAATCCCCCAAACCTAACACGATCACAAACTGTCTTCCATCTAATAGATGGAATTTCTTCTCCTCACCCAAACCCCTCTAAAGGAACGCCCTAAAAAGTTTCTCAATCTTGTTTACCACCCCTGCAGGCATAGGAAACAATGATAAAAAATAAGTGGGTAGGTTAGTAAGAGTGTTCTTGATAAGGGTTAGACGACCCCCTTTCGAGAGATATATCCGTTTCCCACCCGCCAACCTCTTCTCTATCTTCTTCACGACTCCAATCCAATTGGTTCTAGCTTTGAAAATAGCTCCCAATGGAAAACCCAAATATTTCATTGGTAAAGAGGACACATTGCAATTCAATAAACTTGCTAAACTGAGGATATTTGGGATTGTTCCTACCGAAACCATCTTGGACTTTCCTAGGTTCACCTTGAGCCCCGACACTACTTCAAAGCATAATAACAGTGCACGTAAAAATTGAATCTAACCATTGTCCGCTTCACAAAAGAGAGTGTATCATCTGTAAATAAAAAAAGTGAGATGCTAACAGAGTTGCTAGTGCCATTACCCACCTGAAAGCCAGATAGGAATCCTCCATCAACAGCGGCCTTCACCATTCGACTAAGGGCCTCTATGACTATAACAAACAAAATGGGAGATAAATGGTCCCATTGCCGCAAACACCGTGTGCTATCAAAAAAGCCAGCTGGAGTATTGTCCACTAAAACTGAGAACTGAATAGTGGAGACAGAATGACACATCCAGGAAATCTATCGATCACCAAAACCACACCTCCCAAGCAAGTATAATAAGAAATCTCAATTGACATGATCGTAAGCCTACTCCATGTCAAGCTTGTAAAGGATACCTGACCTGTCCTCTCACAATCTATGGTCTAAGCACTCATTAGCAATGAGCACCGAGTCAAGAATTTGTCTCCCACGAATAAATGCATTCTAAGGCTTGGAGATAATTTGTTCCAACAAAAGGCTTAACCGGTTTGCCAGAACTTTTGAAATGATCTTGTAAACACCACTCATTATAGGATGGAAATCCTCAATAATTGAAGCCCCACGTTTTTTGGGAATGAGAGCAATAAACGTCGCATTAAGGGATTTTTCAAACTTATGAAAGGAATACAATCTACTAAAAACCTGCATCACATCACCTTTCACAATGTCCCAATAAGTTTGAAAGAAACCCATTGAAAAATCATCCGGGCCCGACACTTTATCCTTAGCCATACAAAAAATGACCTTATGGATCTCATCTTCCTCAAAAGGTCTTTCCAGAACACTTGCACTCCAAGAGTCAATTGCCTCAAAAGGTAAAGTATCAAGTTTCGGCCTCCAAGAAACCGGTTCTGTGAGAAGGGTCTTGTAATATTGCACAATATGAGACCGTAAATCAGGAGGAGAAGATAGCACCTGAGTATCTACATGTAGCACCTCAATATTGTTGCTATGACGATGAGAATAAGCCACTTTGTAAAAGAATTTCGTACATGAGAATCACCACCTATGCACCACGGCACATCCCACAAGGAGTATAAACCTGTCAACTCCTCCCACAATCATCTTTGCTCCCTATCCACATTTGGTCCATAAGTGCAACAAATGCCCACTATCATCCATCACCGATGCTTTTAAAAAGAGCAACTACTGAGAAATCTCCTATGCACTCCTCAGTAGCTTCAACTACTCTTTTGTCCCACATAAGTAACACTCCACTCAAAGCTCCTAAAGAGGCTAAATATGACCAACCCACACAAGAGCACCCCCATAAGCTCATCACTAGCCTTCTGTCGATGAAACGAAACTTCGTTTCTTGGAGACACACCACATCACCCTTCCACATCCGTAATAAAGATTTGATACGAAGGCGTTTATTGTGATCATTGAGCCCTCGTACATTCCAAGATAGGATCTTAGGCTTCATGTAAACATATAGTGCCCCTCCCTTCCTTCACATCATAGTTAATAGAACATGTTAGCCTTTTAAGTTCCCTATCTCTCTTGGTTGTTGACTTTGAATGACTATCTTCTAAAGTCACAAGAAGGACCTTGAATTGCTCCTTGTAGCTACAAAAAGAGAGCCCAACTATAGATTGGATTTTCTCTACCTTCTTGAAAATCCAGGAAGAAGGACCACTCTCAACTATAAAACTTGGAGGCATTGTACATAGAGGAGTAATAATAGCCCCCTCCCCACCATACTGTTCAACATCCAAAAGAGCCATTTGTAAATTTACACCTTGCTCTTTAGTAACAATTTCAAAGGGGTGCAAATTATCAATCCCACTACTGGGAGCTACAACACTTTCAGAGAACCTCGGAAAAACCATAGGGCTTCCATTTCCCTAGTGAATCCTTGAAGCATCCCCCAAATCCCCAAAAAAGAAGCTTCTCGGTGCCCTTACTGGTGAAAAAACACACATCAGCATTGATGATGGCACCGGAGTAACAGCTGAACCTCCAACTACCTCAAACGACTTTGTTTGTGTAATTTTCGGTGCCGAAACATGCCTATCAATGTGACCGAGAGTCAGAACTAAGGCCTTATCCAGTTCGCGAATCTCTGCTGGAGTACTTTCCGTTGCCCCAGACATTGTCGACGACTTCTCTGCCATCGCCGTCGACCCCTATCCCCTCGCCAGTAATGAGGGTTACACACACGAAGACGACGAAGGGAGATCCATAGGCGAGATGGGTTTCCAACCAGCTTTTGGATCCTAGGCCCAATAGACAGATTGGGCTTGTTGGTCCACAAGACAGCCTTGAAGGGCTTGAGAACGAGCCTTGGGCTCTTAAGGCCCACCCAGAACTCCCTTCTCCTTACACCCGTTGACCACTTCTTTATCCTTCTTCCTAAATCCATCTAAGTATGCGTACCCAGCCCACTGCTAGAGCCATCTGCCTAATCCTGCCCCATATCCCACTTAAATCCCTCCAGAACGCACCGTTTCAAGAAAGCTACATTAGCTTGAAGAGTGCTCGACTGGTTTTCCATTTCTACCACAATGTACAAGAGGGAGGACTGATTCATCCCCGACACTATACTCCCCTCCCCATCACAGTGTTTCCCTTTCACGAAAGAGGAAGGGGACTCTAACCCTAGCAAACTTGTCACCACTGCAACTTGTGGTACTCGAGACATCAAAATAGCTTTGTACGAAAATGAAGGATGGAGACTCTACATCGGAGGGGGAAGTGGCCGAGAATGGCCACCCCTGATTTTCCCTCCCATAGTAGAGGTTCCACCAAGTTCCTCCAATACGTCTCTGAAGTTTTTCCAACCTTCCCCCATTCTTCCTTCCGATATCATAATCATACCACGTCGTTAGCCGACCTTCGTCACAGAAAAGAATCTCCCAAAGGAGTTGTGTCACTGGAACACCAACACGTTAGACCCATTTCTCTGCGATCTATAGAACTTTGAAGCTTTCCCAGTAGCTAATCCTTCCTTGACCATGGTAGCCAACCAACTCAAAGCTTCTTGATTAAGGGAAATGTGATTCGAAGTGCGAGAACTGCTCTCCAAGATTCTCCACCATCTTGCACTCACCTTTGGAACTCAAAACATTTTTTTATCAATGACCACGTTTCTATTCGACCCCATAACCAAGTGAGTACTCAAAAGAAAGATGAGAAAAAACTAAAACTAAAAACCACCAAACTTGAACAGAGCTAGCAAAAGCGCATCACTGATGTATAAGGCCATTGTTATTTCTCAGATGTACAGAGAGAAAAGGTAAAGAGAGAGAAGAATCTAAGCCCCCAATGAATGATAATGTTAAGTGGGGTTTCCTATTGAATATTCGACCACCACGGTTCTGGTTGTTGAAACATGCACCACCTCTGCCTCTACCTTGACGACCACCACGACCTCGACCTCGCTAATCACGCTAACCGAAGGCTCAACACTAACCTTTTGTGCAGTATGTGTGAGGCGACTCTCATGGATCAATAGCATCTGATAGAGGTCATGAGAGGTAAATGGAGTAAATCTGGTGGTGATAGAGGTGACAAAGGTTTCATAAGCAGGCCCTAGACCATTAAGAAGGTACGTTGAAAAACCTTTATCAGAGATTGGATTTTCTGTAGCTGCTAGAATATTAGCAAGTGTTCAGACTTTACAAAAATATTCTGATATTGATGAGTCTCCCTTGGAACGATTAGCGAGTTGAAATTTAACTTGGAACTCTTTTGCTTGTGAGTGTGGAGAAAAAATGGAGTTTACTGCAAGCCAAAGCTCGCATGAGGTTTTGGACTTGACCAAGAACAAAATTTGATAGGGAAGAGAACAAAATACTAAGCACCATCTGATTGGTGCGTCTCCAGGTAAGAAAGGCTAGATTGGTTTTGGGTGGTTGATTTTTCACAGTAGCAAGAAATTGTGTTGGTTGGGGCAATGAGCCATCAACAAAACTATATAGGTCTTGGCCTCGTAAGTAGGCAGAGATTTGAACCTGCCATAGGAGAAAATTTTTTGTGGTGAGCTTGGTTGTAACAATGTGAGAAAAAGAGGAGAGAGTTGAGGAATTTGCAGGCGTAGCCATGGATCACGAGACTGCTAGTCGAGCAGCTTTGATACCATGCAAGCTGCACAGACTAAATGAATTCCAACCTGATTTCATTAAGGCATTGAGGGGTATATATATACATGAGTACTGACGTGTACAAATGCTTAACCAAAAGAATCATTCTGTTACAAGGAATAAGCATAAAATAATAAAAAGTTAAAAAAATCTATTTCTAGAATATTCTAACTTTTATCTAAAATAAAAGGTGTTGTGCTAAGAAATATGCTGACGAGATGTGGCTTTTGGGAAAAATTGTGTGATTGAATAGCTCATTGTGTTTGCGGCATGTTGAACGACACTTCTATGAAATTTTTTTAATAGCTCCTATGGCTTGAGATTAGACACCCGTAGTGGCGTAGTCTCCTATGCTCTTCTTATTCGTGGAGGCTTTCAAGTAAAATTCTCTCTTCTACTATGCATGGAGTCTCCCAGTCTCCTATGTATTTGCGGCATGTTGAACGACACTTCTGGGAAATTTTTTTAATAGCTCCTATGGCTTGAGATAGGAGACCCATAGTGGCGTGGTCTCCTATGCTTTTCTTATTTGTGGAGACTTTCAAGTAAAATTCTCTCTTCTACTATGCATGGAGTCTCCTATGCTCTCCTATGTATTTGCGACATGTTGAACGACACTTCTATGAAATTTTTTGAATAGCTCCTATGGCTTGAGATAGGAGACCCGTAGTGGCATAGTCTCCTATGCGTGGAGACTTTCAAGTAAAATTCTCTCTTCTACTATGCATGGAGGATTTTTATCAGATTCTTATGAGGTTCAGGAATAGAGATTGGCCTATCATTTCTATTTGAGGATATACTTTGATATTGCTTTAGAAAAGCCCCAAGCACCTTCATTACTTGCACTACTTATTATTATGCATTGAAGCAAATCAGGTGATAGGTCTATGATTTGACTATCCAAATTGCTCCATGTGGTCACTATTTGGCTAGTTTGAAACGATCGTACTTTTCTTTTATAGTTAATACAAATTTTATTAATATAAAAAGGCATAGCTCAAGTACACATGAAGTATACAAGAGAAAAAAAAAATAGATAATGGGATCTAAGGGGAAAAAATCAATGGATTGGTATAACTAAAAGAAGGTTTTCAAATCTTATCAAAACCATTTTTTTTATGTAAGTAAATCTTATTAAAACCTTTACAAGAAGCTTTTATAAAACCCTTGTACTTTTACAAGGTGTTCAGACTATAACTAAAAGAAGGTTCTCAAATCTGCCAACATATTTCAGGTCTCTCCTACCCTTTCCAGTTGGCATAACTTTTTTTCTGATGAGTAGTTGGCATAACTAACCACCTAGAAAATTTACAGCAGGATTTTCTGTGGGGTGGTATGAGTGTGGATGTAAAATTTTATCTGGCAAATTGGTCCAAGGTTTGTCTCCAATCTTTGAGGGTACTTTGGGGGCTCAAAATTTGATTGTATACAACTGAGCTCTCTCTTGAGGAACTAATTATGACGCTACGCTTATGATATAAGAGCCATGGAAGGCTGGTGGTGGAATTAAATATCGTAGTTGGGAGGGTGGTGTTCCAAATGAAGTCAATGGATTGTTTGGGGATAATCTTTGGGAAATTGATTATGAAGGGTGGGTATGCTCTTTACTTACTATCTATGATGTGGGTGATGATCAAAGGAAAAAATTTGGCACGGAGTAGGGTGTGGTGATCAGTCCCTCTTTCCCTAGATTATTTAATATTGCATGATTTAAGGATGTTTTCACTGCAGATCATTTGTAGCTTTCTACTGATTCTCATCAGTGGTGAGTTAATCTAACCAGAACAGCACTCGATTGAAAGCTGGATCTCTTTACTTCATTTATTTACGCGGGTGTACATCAAGCTGAGAGGGGTAGTGAAAGAGAAACTATGTGGGCCCTTTCAAGAAAGTTGTGTTTATAGTAAGGTCGTTCTTCTTTCTTTCTTTCTTTTTTCTTGCACAGAAGTAAGTTTTATTAAGAACATTCCAAACTTACAACATAGAATTAGCAAAATAATCTGAGCAATACAATCAGGACATGAACCCAACTAAATTATCAAGTCATTAACATTCCATGCATGTTTTGCCATTCTATGAGCTGCTTCATAGCCTAGACACCCAATGTGTTGTATGGAACATGTTCGCATCAGTTTCATAAGCTTCTTGATCTCAAAAACCAGATTGCCTAATAAAAATCTTGAATCTCCTTCTTTAAGCACCTCAGTCACCATGACATGCCCGATATGCAGAACAAGAATGCCAGGGGTTACTCAGCTGTAAGTTCGTTCTTCAATGACTTATGTTCTATTTGGATATAAGAAGTGTTTTATCTTATTTTCTTATCTATCTCGCCATTATAATATTTTCAAATTTTCACAAAAATTATAATAAATAATTTAATTTTTTCAAACTTCAAAACAATAATTTTATTAAATAATAATATTTTATTCATTTTTCATCTCATACCACCTCACTGTCCAAATGTCACATTAATTAACTATATATTTTTTCAGGGGAACGAGGTAAGAAAAATGAAGTTCGCTGGCGGGAAAATTAATCAACCAGGGCACAGACATACCATAAGACGTGATGACAAATGAAAGAACGGGGCCGCGATGAGCCTGCCATGAGAAGCTTTCCTTGAATCGACTCCAGGATTCGCCATTGTGGTCAGATATCGTCGTCTTCCAGCACCTGATTCTCCCATCAATGTGCCCACTCCATACCACTCTGCTCCCCTCATCCCCGCGCAAACATGTGGTAGGCGAAGTCGATACAGACTCCCGAAACGGTGCTGTATACTCATCCCCAGTCTTCAGGTCTCCAACCCCTGGCTGGTACAAATCTTCGAAGTCCCAAATCCTAACCCCGCACTCGCTCCCGGCCCACAACTGGGAATCCGTAGTGGTTGCAGTTCTCAAAAAGCTGACAACCTGCGATTCTCTAAGCGGGTGAGGCCGGAGCTCCAAGCATGGCGGGCGACCCGGGTGTACGGCGGAGCGGACGGGTACTTTGAATATCCCGGTGCCACCGCCCTTGGCGACGAACTCGGGGAGGGAAGAGCCGTCATTTTGAGGGCCGGAGGCGTCGTTGGAGAGCTTGTGGTCGAGGAATTGGAGCTTGTAGTCGACGCGCTTGGAGGTGGACTCAACAGACTTGGAAGACAGAACGTCGTATTGGATTTCGTCGTCCTCATCGTCGCCTTCGTCGTCGGAAGATTGGAAATAGCGATCAGAGACTCTGGCTGGCGGTCGAGATTTGCGAGGGGAAGAATAAGGAGCTGGAACGTCGTCGTCCAAATCAATGAGCGGTCGATCCATTTACCGGAACTTAATCTGAGAATGCGGTACAGAATGCGAAGAAAGAAGACAGTTGGAAGCTTGGAACTTGGAAGACTGTCTGCAGGGGATCAAAGGAACGAAAGCAATAAAGAAAGGCGATGAAATTGAGGAGGGGGTTTCATTTTTCTTTTTTTAGGTTTTTTTTTTTTTTTGTCTTTTGAGAAAAAGAGGTGTGGCGACAACAGTTTAGTTATTCAAGATGTAAGCATAGGAACTGTGATTACGGTCCCACTAAACTGTTAGCCGGTCAAAATCCACCACTTATGTTTCGAAATTAGAAAAATAAAAATAAAAAACAAAACAATACAAACGTTGTCTGAAGTTCTTAAATACATTATTTAAATTTTATAATATTGTGAATGACTGTTAATATAAGTACAATTTTACTGTATTAATTTCATAAATTATCTTATAAAAATACTTACTATTTAAAATAAAATTGTGTAAATATTGTGAAAATATTATCTATGTGTCATTTTCAATCGTTACCATATGATTTTTAAACTGAATGTGTGTATATATGTATCTAATTTTAGTTAATCATTTATTAATGTAAATAAAGGAACGGCGTCGCTCCCTGTCCCACCACTAAATTATGTGAATGACCCCACCATTATTATATTAAATTCTGTATAGTGACTTGCATAGTAACTTGCATAGTAATTTCAACGCCTATAAATATGGGTTTTAGTTGTAATGAAATTCATAAGAAAATATAGAGAGAGAAAGAAAGATTCAGTTCTTAAGAGTTTTTTTTCTCTTGCAATAGTAATAGTTTTATTTTTAGTTTTATAACACGTTATCAGCACGAGGTTCTACCGATACTGAAGATAATGGTCTTCTATTTCAAGTAAGTTTTTCAATATATTATTTGCAGTCCTTGAGATAAATATTAAAGGTAATATTTCTGAATATTACTTGATAAAATTTTATTTTTATTCTCATGATAATGTGAATATATTTCTTAAATTCACAGATTTATTTTTATAATATAATGTCAAATATTGAGATTTATTACTATTGACATTTCTGAAAAGTGTTATTTATCCAGGATCCTTGATGAGATCTATTTGGATATGATGATGAACTTGAAAGATACAATCATAGAAGAAAACTATGTGTCCCTCAAGGACCGTACTGTGTATCTCATGATGAAAAATCATCTTACTGTGTGAAATAAATTAAGAGAGTGATATAAACACCAGAAGATGTAATCCTCTCAAAAGATCATTATGATTTATTGCACTTGAAGTTGCAAGATTTTAAGAGTGGTATTGAATATTCTGCACTCTTTAAAATCAGCTCAATATTAAAATTATACAGTAAAAATGTCACTGATGATGATATATAAAAGAAAACATTATTTTTCATACATCGAATGTGCTCCTGCAGTAGCAATATCGAGAGTGAAAGTTCAATAAATATTCTGAACTTTTGTTTTGTCTTCCAGTGATTGAGCTAAATAGTGAGTTTTTGTTACACCAGTTACGTCCTATTAATGATATCGAATTTACACAATTCCCAGAAGTGAACGGGAATTAAGGGCGTAAACGTGGTAGAAAAATTATAGAAGTGTTGATCCCAAAAGCGACAACACTAAAGATGATAAAAATATATCATATCACCAGAAGTGATCAAACTCAGAGAAGGGTAAAGGCCCTCAGAATAATTCTTCATAAAAAGATGAAGATGTTTGTCATAGATGTAATATGACTAAACAGTAGTCACGTACTTATTGTACGGCCAAGCACTTGATTTATTTATACTAAGTTTTTATATATAAGTTTATTAATATTTCATCATGTTTTGAAATAATGAAATATCGGTGCCTGAAGCACGACAAGAAATTACTTGGGATAATAAAGTCCTGTTTAAATTTGATCCTCTTACAAATAAATGTGAACCAGAAGTTCAGAGGATTATTTATCTGCAAAGTGTTGCAAATCAATTACATGATGTATTTACTTACACTAAAGGTGTTGTAAAATCATATATTACTGCTGTTAATGCTTAAGCAAGAATTGAAATCCCTGAAGGACGAGTTGTTAAAACAGCAATAAATGAGTCTAAGATACACTTAAAGCGTTGAAGACCTATTGGTGCACAAGAAAAATAAAAATCGGTGCTCATGAAGAGACCGTATTTTCTGTATAAAATATAATCATCCTGAAGAGGAAACTTCCTAAAGAGGTAACTCCTGAAGAGAAAACTCCTGAAGAGTATAAACCTCCTGAAGAGGAACCTCCTGTAGAGGTGTTTCATGAAATGTTTTCCCCTGAAGAGGAACAATGAGATCTCAATACATTTTATAAGTACTGAAAAATTTATGGATAGAAATAAAACTGTTGTCGACAACATATATGATAACACTTGATATTACCAGAAGTAATGAAAAAGTGAGCCAAAAATCGTCGAAGAATGTCGACGTAGAAATGATTGGCCAAAATGGAAAGCAGTTATTAAAACTGAATTAAACTCGCTAGTGAAGCGAGATGCATTTGGACCTGTTGTCCAAACACCAAAGGGTGTAATATTTGTCAGATATAAGTGAGTATTTATACGAAAGCGTAATGCGAAATAAAATTATGCGGTATAATTTGTCGCACAAGGTTTCCAGTAGAAACCCGAGCAATTATGAGGAAACATTTTTCCTTGGTATGAATGCAATCACATTCATATTTTTAATTGATTTGGTTATTACAAAAGGATTAGATATGCAGTTAATGAATGTGGTCACTGCATATTTATAAGCATCATTAGATTATTACGATACTTGAAGCATCTAATTTAAGTACATTTAGGAATATGTACTTTATAAAGCTTCAAAGATCTTTATATGGGTTAAAGCAATCCGGACACATGTTGTATAATTGAATCAACGAGTATCTATTGAAAGAAGGATTTAAGAATAATCCTATATGTTCATGTGTTTTATCAGAATCCGGATTCGTCATTATTGCAGTTTACGTTGATGATTTATCTTGTTAGAACTCTTGAAAAGATCACAAGGGTTGCTATAAATTCAAGGAATGCATTTGAAAAGAAAAGATCTTATTATTCAATTCATAGATGAGTTACAAGAATTTGAGGCTTCTAGCCTCATCTCTCAAATGCATTTGCTCTTCATAAAGTAACATACCATCCTTATCTAAAGGATTAGGCAGTCGAAATGAAGAGGCAAGTAATGATTTTAAATCCTTATTCTCCTGCTTTAAGTCTACAATTTTTTTTGTCAGACTCTTGAATGAGTCGTTGAAGTACAGAAACCTTCTCGTTAAGCTCCTCAATTTCACGATTTTTGGATTGTAATCGGTTGGAAAATCTAACAATAGAAGAGAAGTATCGGGTGCCGAGAGTCACCAGCTCATAAACAGCTTCATGATCTGACTTATTAGCCAGATCATTTGCTTGCTGCAACATTGCACCTGCGGAAGATGCAGGATCAACTTGTAATTGAGGTGAAGGATACCTCATATGTTGATTGTGAGAAATAGTAAAAGGAAATTGATGAGCCATTGGAAATTTGTAGAATAAGAATACAAATACAGATAAATTATAGATATGAGAAGAAGATTTGATGCGTACTAAATGAAACTAAAGACGGTTCTTATATAAATGGAAATAAGAACAAGACAAACCATCATCTCTTCAAATCTCACTTTACAAGATATGCTGGATGCATAATTTCAAAAGCCAGCGAGATTAATTACAACTATCCTTATTTTCTTGTAAACGCTGAACCTCTACCGTTAGCTGCTGTTGTTGACTTTGTATCTGAGCTCTCTCTCGTTCCATCTCTTCTACTCGTGTTTTTAGGTCACGAGAATACCAGTCTACAAGTTTCTTCAGCTCATTGTTTTCTTGTTTTAAATCTTTATTTTTTCTATCTTTAGTTGCAAGCGTTTGATGCAACTCAGATATTTGATTTTTAAGATGATCAACCTCACTCGTTCTCGCCAATAGCCTCTGTGACATGGTTGTAAGAGAAGCAGCATATTGAGCACTGAGGGTTCTTGATGCTGCAACAATTTCAGGATCAGATTTACTAGATAGATATATCTCTGCTCCTATCACGGTGTTTACAGCCTCAAGAGAAAATATAAGTGGTTGAAGTATAAAAGGTTCATGGTTTAAATCTAGGACATTAGAATTTCTATCAGACATAATATCGTTCTGGATGAACAACAATTGAATCTATGAGGAATGCGAAATCTTTTTGCTGGAGTAAACCAATGGTAAAATTGGTTATATTTAAACAACAACCCGAATCTTTCAAATCTCTTCAAGATCTCGTTTATCCACAATGTCAAGCGGATTTGATTTTCCGCCGAACCGATAATATTAAATCTCAAAGCTTTTACAGCTTTTATCATACATAGATGGTTTCCAATGTTATTTCCGCCGTATATAAACAAGTTCTTCCTAATAACGCCGAATGAGGGGGAGAAAATTTTAGATGAAAATATTATCATACTCTCTCTAATGCATTATTTAGTTGGAGATCGTGTTTGAATTCTTAACTTGTTATATATACTGAAATCATATTTGCTTATTACTTGAAACACTAACGCATACTATCAGGGGGAGTTTAAGTATTACTGCAGGTATCAGATTTCTATTAAGTTTGTCAACCAGATATTATTTTTCATCTTCAAATCACTCAGAGATTATTGCAATTCATGAAACAAGTCAAGAGTATATTTGGCTGAGATCAATGACTCAACAATTACGAAGATAATGCTACTTGTATCACTCAAATCAAAGCAGGATATATCAAATATACGATCAAGTGATAACCTGACAGATTTATTCATGAAGATATCACCAACTGCGACATTCAAGAAAATTGTGCAGAATATTAAAATGTGAAGACTCAAAAACTATTGTCATGCACTTTCCAGGGGGAGTAAAAGTCCTGAAGACTTGTGCTGATTGTACTCTTTTTCCTTCGCTAAGGTTTTATCCCATTGGGTTTTCCTTTGCAAGGTTTTAATGAGGCAATCTTAAAACAATTGTGGATACATAAAGAGACTGTACTCTTTTTCCTTCGCCATTGGTTTTTCTTCCCACTGGGTTTTTCCTTGGCAAGGTTTTAACGAGACAGATTCCTTATGGGTGGTCATTCAAGGGGGAGTGTTATGAATGTAAATGAACGAACGGTGCCGCCCCCTGTCCCACCACTAAATTATGTGAATGACCCCACCACTATTATATTAAATTCTGCATAGTGACTTGCATAGTAACTTGCATAGTAATTTACATAGTAATTTCAACGCCTATAAATATGGGCTTCAGTTGTAATGAAATTCATAAGAAAATATAGAGAGAGAAAGAAAGTTTCAGTTCTTAAGAGTTTTTTTTATCTTGCAATAGTAGTAGTTTTATTTTTAGTTTTATAACAATTCCTAGTTTTTTTCTCATAATCTACATATATTACAAATATTTAACGTGTTTGATAGAAAAATTACCTATTTATCCTTGCAGTTTGCGTTACCATTTCGTCCTTTAGATTCTACAAAAAAAAATTGTTTGATAGGCAAAACTATCAAGGTTTTCATTTAGATTATTACTGCATTTTTTTATATTTTTCTTACTGTCTATTTTACTTTAATAGATTTATATTTTTATAATTGAGAATTATTTTGGAAAACTTTGGGCAAATTTGGTCACCCTTTGTGTTACGAAACGCTTAGAATTAGGTTCATGAGCTATAATTTTTAGGATAATACCATATGTTATGAGTTATTTAAAAATAAATAGAAGTGTCAAAACGTGTTAACGAGTCGTATTCGTATCGTGTTAAAGCATATATATAATATTTAAAGGATCAACACAAACACGATCCGTTAAGGGTTTCGTATCAAAAACTCCAATTTTAATACGATCCGTTAAGATAACGAGTTGACACAACCCGTTAAGACCTTTGACACTATATGACACGACACGACACAACACAATCTGACACGTTTCAACTCGCAAACTTTTTAGTGACTCATTTGAGTTTAACTTAATTGATTTTATACAAATATTAAAATTTAAATAATAGTTATAAAACATAAAAAAAATTAATTATAAATTACAATCTTAAAATTATAATTTAATAATTAGTACATTATAAAATATGATAAATACACAAACATGATCTACACATTGTTAAATATTAAAATTATAATCCAAACATATTAAATAACAATGTATCAACTCGTTAATGATTTATTAATAAGTATTTAAATAAGATCGTTAAGTGTTTAAGAGTATAAAACCAATTTTAAATTATGATTTTTTGAAATTTAGGTCAAGGGTATAAAAGTAAATTCAAACTTCTTAACGTGTCTTAACGGGTTTGATCCGTTATGACCCGTTATTAAATCATGTCTTAACGAGTTGACACGATTTGATCCGCAACCTGTTAAGATTAAACACTTACCTGTTTTTATTATGTCGTATTTGTTTTGTGTTAATGTGTCGTGTCACATATTATCACCTCTAAAAATAAGACTATCTAATAAATTTTGTCCTAACATCCACTAAAATGTAGTTCATCACAAGGGTTAGCATGTTAAAGACTGTCAAACTAGGGTCCTACTCTTGTGTCTTTTCTATTTTAAATTTTCATTAATTTAGTTTAAAACTTTCAATTTTCCAGATCATCTTCATTTATGCAAATAACGTAGACCTAGGCATAAGCATTGCACTAAAAGATAGGGGAGCTGCTGTTGGTATGGGGAATGTCTTTAGTTCTTTAATCCATTTATAGTATAAAAGGATAATGTTAAAGTCACCATTATTTGAGTCCTTTTTCGAGTCTTGCTCTCTTTTTTATTTTTATTTTCTTTTTTTATTTAATGATTAAAAAAATACTATTTAATACTATTTAAATTTTTTCTTTTTAAAAAAATATTTAAAAGCATTAAAAAAATAATGTAAAAACAAAAAAAAATATCAATTTTATGAACAAAACAAATGCATCTCCGTAAAAAAAGTTAACTATTTTCTTGATAGCCTGATCATGCATGATACAAATGCATACCCACGTACGGCTAACAAACACTAAACTTTACAATAGTTGTATATGTGCCTTTTGACTTAACTTGTTCATAAACCATGTTTCGATGCACGTATCTATATTTGGTTTGCTACATTTGCTACTGTCGATTTAAAAATGATTTCTTACAGTTGACAAAACTCTAAAACACTTTCGTATTATTAAATTAATTGTCATATTAACAATAATTATTTTAGCTCGATGGATTTCATTCTTAAAAGTTTATATTTTTTCATATAAAAAACACAATAGTATTTTTACCTAAACATATGTATTTTTTTTAGTACAACCAGCACATTTCGCAAGAAGTTAGCCCTTACTCAGGATATTGAGCAAGGCTAGCATGATTGAGATATTGCTCAAAATTTTGAACAATCATAAGAAAATAACTCTGGATTATAATCCCCAAGCAAGTCTAGTTTGATAGACACATTGCTTGATAATTCTGAACATCACAAGAAAATATAAACCTTGCTTGGGATAATCAAGCAAGGCCATTTCTCCCAACACATTAATTGGCAATTTCGAATATCACAAACAAATAACTCTTGATTGGGATTACTGAGCAAGTCTAGTCCATCGACACACTAGTTGGTAATACCAAGTAGTGCAAGAATTCAAACCTTGTTCGGGATCACCAAGGAAGGCAAGTCTAACTGGCATATTGTTTTAAAAAATCGAGTATTGCAAGAACATAATCCTTACTCAAAATACCAAATAAATCCAATTCGATAAACACATTACTTGAAAATTTTGAACATCACAAGACAATAACTCTTGTTCGGGATCAATGAATAAGATCAGTCTGACCTACATACTGCTCAATTAAACCATTTTCAACCGGGTATATGCGTCTTGTATTTGAAATCTTTACTAGTATATATGTATGTATATATCTTTATATATAAACTAAAATTGAAATATTTTGTCTATAATTATATGACCTTTTATTTTCAATAGAAAAATACAATTGTCAAATTCTGTCTTTTGCATCAGAAAGGAATTTTATGACATAAAAAGAGTTCAAGACCTTGATCCGAAATCTTAGCTAAAATGCGAGGGTGAAACTTGAATTGTTAATAAGGATGTCATGAACCATCAGGCTCTATTTTGCCAAAAAGAAAGACAACCCTATTTACAAGCTGGAATAGATAAGGCATATGACAAAATGTTTATTAGAGCACCTTTATTGAATTTGGCATTGAAGCGTTTGCATATTTGAATTCAATAATTTCCTACATTGGATTAGACAAATGTAAGAGGGATGGCTTTGAGTTACAGTAAAATGAACTCTTATTATCAAATTTGAATGTCACTGTAGCTACACCAAAACTAATAAAAAGTCATTTCTCTCTCTAATTCTCCCTCTTATTTTATTAAAAGTAATAGTTTTCTAATTGTTTATGGTCTCAAGTTGTAATGTTTTATTATTATTTAGACTATAAGATAGATAATCCGAAGTAAAAATAAGTTTTAAGTAGAATAGTCAAATGCAAAATGATGTGGGATTTAGCAAATGTTTAATCCAATGAGAATGCTTTTAAGAGTGACAATATTTGATAAGACCTGTAAACTTAACACGACATAAAATTAGTAAGTTTGAGTTTGATATAAATAAGTTGGAATTAAAACCGGTTGACCCATTAAGACACAATTAATAAACAGGTTAGTCTACTTAATCTAAAATCAACTTGCAATAGCCCATTTAATTTTATCTCAAAATTACAGTTTTATTATTGTTGGATTGTATATTGATATTTGTCAATATACTTATTCTTTTACTGTTAGGATTGTAATTTTAGAACTATACTCATATTTTTTATGGTTGAATTCGTAACATTAATTTTCTTTTAGGTTTAAAATTTGCAAAATATTGATATTTTTGTTAATGGTATAGGTATAATCAATCTAATTTTGTCTGGTTTTGGATAAAATCTAGGACTGAGCAAATAATATTGGTTTTGCATTTTTTTTAAATTAATTATGCTGCCCCCCTAAAATAATACTTCGAGTTTTACCAGTTCTGGTCTAGTTTTCGATTTTGATAAAATGTCAATTTCTAAAATTAAAAAAAAAATTGTTTAAACAAAGTTACTATTACATCTATTTTACTAAAAAATAAAAAATTGTTATGTAAAAAAATCTGTAATAAAAAATCTTTTTTTAAGTACTTTTTCTCAATTTAAGTGATTGATAAAATATTAATAGTCTATATATTTTATGTTTAAATCATATAATCAATTAAATTTTCATATTTAAGAATAAATTTTGTATGTTATAAATTATAATAACATTATCATATATATAATTATAATTTCTATTATTACATATATTATATATAAATTATATTTAATATCAAAAAATTATATATAATATCAAAAAAACTTATTTAAAATATATATTATACCAAAACAATCCGATCTTAAAAAGCTTAAAACCAAGATCAGACCGATACTAGTCAACTTTGATGTTATGAGAACTAGTTTTGAACCAATTTTTTGATTTTTTCATAGACCCCTAATTAATGGATAGCCTTATTGTTTGTTTTTTGAGATATTTAATGGGTTATCCAGGTTAATTCAATCCATTTAGATAAAATGGATTGAAACGAGTCATGTTATATTTATTAATTTATAATTAATTGTTAAATGGATAAGGAGTCATGTTGCATTATCCACTATTTAAATGAGTCATCTTATGGTTTGAATAAGTTAAACAAATCATGAGTCGATTCTAGTTGATCCATATAGTCAAATATCAATGATTTGCTACTATATAAACACGAGTCACGATCCATGAACACAAATTACATGACATAATCTGACTTGAAAATAAATTTTATAAATTAAATAATGCTATATATATAAGTGATGAGAATAGTATATTTTACCTTTGTATATAGTCTTACACTTTTGATGAGGTTTGATTGAGTGTAATCATTAGTTAACACCAAAATCTTTGTACATGCATTATATATAGGGCTATAAAAAGATCTAACCGAATTAGTAGATCGGACTGGATTGGTTGGATCGGCCCGAGATCGGACCGGACCGTATGAAATTTGGTCCGGTCCAGTCCAGTTTATATATAAACCGAATAATTCTGGTCCGGTCTCGATCTAAGGGATTTCTCCTCCTTGACTGGACTGAACCCCCATCATATTTTATATATACACATATATATATATATAAATTGAGTATATAAATTATAATATTAATATTAATATAGATGAATATAATAACATATTAATATATAATATATATTAACATATTAATATATTAATATATAATATATACTCTTATAATATTAACATATTATAATTTATAGTAGTTGACTAGTTGTAATATAAAATATATATTATAATATATCTATATAGAGTATTAGTAATAACTTATAAGTAAAAAGTGTATTATTATTATTTAATATATTATTACTAATTTATCACTATTTACTAATATATAAATATATAATATACGAATATATTAGTGTTATTAGTAATATTTTTTTCCTATTTTTTTATTTAGATTATTTTTATTTTTTCATTTTTTTAAGAGTAAGTTTTTTTAATATTTTTTGGCTTAAATATGTATAAATATGTAAATTAAGCTGAAAATAATTAAATTTGGGTCAAAAATTTTGATCATTGTAGAATTTTAGATTAAATTTAGCCCATTAAATCATATGGGGTACTCTTGGACTGGACCGGACTACCTTTGGATTAAATTGGATCGGATCGGTATGGACTAAATAAGAGTTCGGTCCAGTCCAATGTGAGATAATTATTGGATCAAATGGAGCCGGTCCACAAATTTTTCGAACTGGACCAGACTATTTACAACCCTAATCATATACATGCATATAGATACAAATATACATGCACATGTATGTAAGATATTGTATGTAAGCATATATGGTTATAGAATTTGTAGTGCTACTGCCACTTATAGTCGATGGACATTGAATTGGTCAGGTACCGATTAGTGTATGGCTATTCTTTTTTTAAAGTTTTTTTTTTAAATGCACGTTTGAGATTGCAATGAAAAATATAACTTATACTTTTAAGATTTATAGTTTATAACTTCAATAATAAATTCTATATTTCAAAAGTTGTTTACTATTTGGTAAACATGTATTTAAAGTACTTTTAAAATTAATTATAATAATTTTTTAAAATATATAGTTATCTGCGTGAATTTTTTAATAAAATCTCAATTAATATTTTTTTTATTAGAAAGAGATATGGTCTGACGAAGACATTTTGCGAATATCAACGCTTTGATACGCCTTCTAAAAAAGAGAAACTTTTTAGACAGCTAAGACCTATAAATAATGTTTATCGAAAACTAATAAACACTTGCCACATGGTAGAGTTTACAAATGATAAAAAAATAAAAACATAGTCGAGTTTACAAATGATATAAAAAAAAAACATGCACGACATAAAATCACAATCTATTAATTCATTAATCTGCCTCTTTATCTCTCCCCTTCCCTTCCTCTCTCTCTCTCTCTCTCATATTATTTTGGTTTTCCTTCATCTGCATCTATGAAATAGAATTTGATTTGAGAGAAAAGAAATTCGATTTTTAATTTTTGGATCGGTTGTCAGAGAAAAAATAGAATTTGATTTAAGAGAGACGGAAAATAATGGGGAGCCGGGGCGTGAGAGGAACCCCTAAGAACATGTTTGGCCGCTAATAAACCATGGAAAAACAAGAAGAAAACTAGATTTGACAATGTTGGGAATAGATCAGTTAACAAAAAGCTAAATAAGAAGTAACGCAGCAGATGCAACAAGGAGAAAATAAAACCAACACACAAAATACATAGATATAAGTGGCTCAGCTCAAAACAAACCTACATTCACTGTGAGATCGGTCTCAAATTTTCACTATTGAATAAAGATGGAGTACAGAAATTGAATCACAAGATTCTACAAAAAAATCACTCAACCTCATGTATATACTCCCCCTCACATGTTTACTCTCTCAAAATCTCTAGAAAATAACAAGGAAATTGAAAGTAGCAGGTGAACGACGTTCAAATAAATGTCGTTTATTTTATATAAGTGATGCTCGCTTAAGTGAAACATTATTTTAAATGGCACAAACTCTAGCAAAAGAACATTGGCTCGAGCAAACGTCCAAGACTACATTTCGCTCGAGTGGGCCCTCGAGCGAGGGTTCGAACTTATTATCTGGTATCTCGCTCGAACTAGATGTCAAACGAGGGTCGAGCGACATCTCAAGGTAAGAATCTCGCAAGGAAAATGGAAAATGTCACCAACATGAATTCACCCCTATCTTGAAGCAGATCCAATTCACTTGCGATGTTTGTGGTAAAGGTTTTCGTGAGGTTGAGCTCATGTTAGGAAAGAGGCAGCATGAGAAGGGTTTAATTGTGAGGAGATGTAGGGAAGAAAGCTTCCACGAGAAGTCCATCATTGGGTTGGAGGGAGGACATCGTTCTTGTGAATAGAAGACCATGGGTATGCCCCTGCTGACTTCCTCATCAATCCGACATGTCACTCATTTAATGGCTTCTGATAACTCACATTTGAAGGTAATACTAGTCCAAAGAATTTTCCTCTAAGAAAATGCACTCTGATATGCGAATCAGAGCTGTAAAAGAATTTGAATCAAGAGATGAGAAAGATACACAACTTCTCAACCTCCCACATACTATATATTTTTTAATTTTTAATTTTTTTATCAAATATTTGATATATGAGTAATAAATAATTTTTTAAAATTAATTTAAGAAGAATAAACTCAATATATATATATATATATATATATATATATAATGTATGAATGGTTGAGAGGTTGTGTAGCATGACTTTTTAGAAATATATATTTATAGAAAAATAAAACAATTTACGACTTTTTAATATTATTTATAGATTTAAATAGCTTTTCTTTTTTAAACTTTTTAATGATAAAAAATGGATATTAATTATTATTAATTATATTTTTTCTTAATCAGATTAAGGATGTTTAAAAGTCTTAAAAACGAAAAAAAAAAAAACAGACGTATGCATGGATGCGCATATTTGAGGTACACATTTGGAAAGGTTTAGATAATGAATTTAGATGAAATAAAAATTAAATAAAAATTATTAAAATATTATATTTTGATATTATTTTTATTTTAAGATTTGAGAAATTAAATTATTTATTGTATTTTATGTTAGAATTTAAAGAAATAATAATGATTAAATGAGATAAAATATTCTATCAGTCCAAGCATTCTAGCATAAATTGAGAAATTTTATGCAAAAGTTTTACACCACCCATACGTATTTATTCAATTTGTGATTTGTTATTTTTATTATTTTATTTTAATATTTTAATATGTATGTTTAAATAGAAGAAGAAAAATAATAAATTATATATTATAGATATAGATATGTGATGTAAGACTTGTAACTTATAATATTTCTCTTATAAATATTTAATTTTCATATAGATATAGATATGTGATGTAAGACTTGTAACTTATAATATTTCTCTTATAAATATTTAATTTTCATGCACATTTAATTATAATAATAGCATTAGGATTTCGTTAATTTACAGTAAAGGACCTAAAGGTTCAACCTTCACTTGCTTAAAAGATGGTTGTCATTAGAAAGCAATGATTACATAGTGGGCTCTTAATCGAAGGGATTGATTTTTGATAACATTATTTGAAATTTGCAAATCGATCACGAGATCTCGTGGATCAATTATATATCTTTGTCGGTATTTCATAAGAAAACTGATTGGTGCGATTGCATTCATTAATACTAATAACTCTCACATCACATGTTATATACAATTTTTTAATTAATAAATAGAAAGCTTAATTAGTTTCAAACAAACAAAATTTAAAAAATTATTAAAAAATAAAAAATAAAAAATAAGAATAAGAATAAGAATAAGAATAATCATATATAGTATGTAAGAATAATAAATAATAAAACACTTTAAATAATTATTCTCATGATTGAGTTTGGATTAAGAATTACTTTTACCGCCCACAAAGAAGTGACTGAATGCAAAAGATCTTTAAATAAATATGTTACTAATTATCGGACCTGTTATTCATCGTTTTAAGACATAGTATTGAATAACTAGAAAATTATTTGTTATGCGGTAAATAACTAGGGATACTCACTTTCTTTTGAAGTCATTTACAAGTTTAAAGTTGAGAAAAATATATTAAAACTTGATTTAATGTGTGTATTCAATTACGTAATAGACAGCCTCTATCAAAATATATGATTACTTTCCACTTATTTTTGTGCTTATTATAATTTCTCAATAATAAAGACCTTTCAAGACATTAAAGTATCAACGTCTATTCATATTTAGTTATTTGTTCTAATCTAATTTGTAATATATAATACTGTTTGCTTTCTTAATATATCACTTGCCTTAAGAGAAATATATATATATATGGGTCATGTGGTTGGAATTCTTTTTTGTCCTCATGAAATTTTTAATTAAAAAAAATTATAAAAACTAAATATATTTTATCTATGTATATTCTTTTATTATTTTTATATTAAAAAAAAATGAATTGCACAACTGTACAAAAAAATTTTGTATTATAGAGACGCAAAGGGCCCCAACCACGGACCCCATAGCATTGCTTTTTTAAAATATTATATTTTCCAACTAGGCAATGTGATTTAGAATATAAACTTTAAAATATAAATTTTATTAATTAAATCTTATTATATGCATATTGTGACCGGTTTGAATGACCATATGATATACAAACTATCTTATCTGATTTGTACGGCAAGTTTAATCTATCTATCTAAATGGCGAAAGACACGGATATATTTATCTTTATCTCATCTTGATTTTTCAACAAATGCAATAAGTATCTGATAGTGAACAATTAAAAATGAGTAAACAGTAGAAACCACTATCTTCTTCAGTGACCTGTCGTTCTTTTTCTCCATTAATTCCTTCAAATTTATCTTCAGTTCATGCCCCTTCTCCTCTAGAGTAATACTACAGTATCTCTATAGAGCTATCTTACGGCTACAAAGTTTCATCTGTCTCTATACTACCACTACAATACAATTACATAGATGTTTACTACCATATTTTTAATATATATAATTATCTATTAGTTTATTTTATTTTATTTTAATATATAACTAGAAAAACATATTTTGAATTTTATAAAATATAGTATAATAAATAGGTCATAAAATAACTTTGTTTAACAAATTAATAAATACGTTCATATTTAGAAATATTAAAATAATCACAACCAACTACAATAAATATATTTTGAGAAAGTCAAAGTATTTATGAGTTTTTAAATTAATTATAGATATTATTTATCTTTAATATATTCATAAATTTTCATTCAATAATTAAAAATATTTTTTGATAATTAGTGGTATTCAATGACCCACCACTTTATCAAATTATTAAAAAATTAAAATCTTCTTATTTTATTTTATTTTATTATCTAAATATATATTTTTTATAAAATATTTATTCTCAATTCACTATTTAAATATATATTTTTTTACAAATTATTTCATCTTATTTTAACTCAAATATTTTTTATAAAATATCTCACTCATCTAAACTACGTCACTAAATCAAGCCTTACGTTACTTTTTTCCTGTGTTTGAGGCCGGACGTAAAATACAACCGATCCGACGCCGCAGTTTGGTAACTTTTGTCGTTTAGAAAACTCCGTTGGACAGCGGGGATTCGGAAGGCAGATAGAGACACAGTCACACAGCCCATAGCTTACCGACAGCCCATGTTCGACTTAGAGAGGGACCCACTTTGATTCACGGTCCCGATTGAAAACTCTACCCGTGAAGTTCGTTAAATTAATCAAAACGCAAACACATGGGCACGACGAAAAAAATTAAAAAATGGCGCACGCACAGCAGCCTCCACTATCTCATACGCATATATGGATCATGAATGCTGATTCCAAGACATTTTAGTAAAGACATTTCCGAGTTAATGGCGACAAAGGAGAATTACCAAATTCTACATTCTTCTTCTTCAGCCATACATATTGCTCCATTCGTTCATCTTTAGAGATTCTTCATTCTTCACCCGAGGCCACTCAGTCCACATTCTCCAACTTCCTTCACCTCCTGTTTGGTAGGTAAACTAGCTACCTAATATTCCTCTACCATTGATTATATTAGCTTCATTTGCAGTCTTTTGGTGGGTTTTTGAAGGAACTGGAGAGATTTGCGATGGGGAAGAAAGTGTTCGTGTTTTTGGTATTGGTGTCGATTTTAGTGCTTGCAATAGATGCGGCTAGTGTGGATAGGCTCAACATATGGCCAATGCCCAAGTCGGTGAGCCACGGCGAACATCGGACTCTCTACGTCAGTAAGGATTTTGAGCTCAAGACTGAGGGAAGCAAGTACAATGACGCTTCTGGGATTTTGAAGGAGGGGTTTTCAAGGTTGCTCGATGTGATCCGAGTTGCTCATGTTATCGATGCTAATTTTTCTGGGATAGATACTTCGGTTCTGCTTCAGGGTCTGCATGTGGTTGTTTTGACAGCGAATGATGAGGTGGTATATCTTTTCATGATTTGGAGTTGGCTGTATGTTTGAGATTTCTGTAGATGCGGGTTTGGTTTTTTTGGGGTAACTTGTGTCCATTGTTCTTAAACTGGCATTTGGTCCCGGATAATGTTTTTTCCCCATATGTGAGGATGGGCATGATTTTTAAATTAAATTCCAGTAAGCAGCATGATTAAGCACTAAGATAATTCTCTTTTTGTTATGATTAAGAGACCGCGGGTCATTTGTTGTGATGATTTGTGGGAAGAGTTTTCTTTTAAATCCAAGTTCTTCTCTGTTTGCGTAACTTCATTTAATTTTGGTTTACCTGTATCTATTATTCAAAATGCTCCAAGCGTATTTGATATGGGGACATTTCCATCTAAGAGATGCTTTTTGTTCGTCTGTACAAACAAACCCAGAACCTTATTACTGAAAGATCTTTCTTGATGTGCAGTTACAATTTGGTATCGATGAGTCATATAAGTTATCAGTTACGGATTCTGGGAAGCCTGTTTATGCGCACTTGGAAGTGAGTGCAACCTCTTTTTTTTATGCTTGTTCGCACCAATTAAAGTTTCATTTTAGATATACATTTTTGTTGACAATAGTAATTGAGATTTAGCTTGACGTATGTATTAAGGGGGGTTTAGAAAATAAGTAACTCCGTCATCCTTTGTAAGTATTCCATTTACTAGTTTCCCATTGAGCTAATACGTTGATATGTTGACACATTTAAATTTTTTTTATAAGTAAGAAAAATTATTGATCCTCATAACTGGCATAGCCTAAGTACATAGATGGTATACAAGAAAGATATACCTAATTACAGCCTACAAACAAAAAATGAAGCATATAAGTCAAAATTAACCCCCTCTAGTACAATAGCCTTAGCCCAAAGTAACAGAAATTGGAAAAATAAGTCTCTAACCACCCCCGCGAAAGAGTGTTCTCTATTTCCATATACACCATATAAGATATAAGGGCATCATCTCCAAACATCTGCTACTTGACGGTTTCCCCATATTCTGCACAAATAAGTCAAAAGGTCCACCACCTTCTTTGGCATCACCCAAGGAATGTCCAACCTTACAATTATTTCATACCATATAGACTTCTGAAATTCTATTTAGCCTTCACCACATCACAATGAACAAGTAGATGGTCTGTCGATTCGCCATTCCTTTTGCACATGAAGCACCAATCCATTATCAAAACAGTCACACTTCCTCTGCTTGTCTATGGTTAGAAGTTTCCCATGATGTTGACACATTCAATGAATTAAAAAAGTGTCTTAAACAAATTTATCAGGTGGGTGGACAACAAACCATGCAAAACTAGTGAGAGTGAGTTTTTTTCAAAGAACTTCAAGCATGGTGCTATTGGCCACCGACTTGCATTTTCGACAGTTTTTTACACAAATTTTTTCCATTAAAAAAAATAGCCAATACATTCTGTAGAATCGGCTAGTCATGACTATAGGTTCCACATTCTATAGACTTGATTAAAGATAACCCTGGCTACTTTATGGATCCTAGTGTGGTAATATATGAATTGGCCACAGATAGATACAACTAAGGGGCGAATTGCAGTGGGACAGCATAATAGGTGTTGCTGTCTAACATGGCAATATGTTGTTTGTGCTTGGTGGCCTTAATTAATATGACCAAAAAACCATGATTTCATTGTCAATGTGTGCTACTCTGAAATGTCGTTGGGTGGTTGATGTCATATGAATGCAGTATAGTATACTATAAATAAGCAGCATACCACGTGTCTGTACCTTTTGATCAGCTGGTGATTTTCTGATTAGTTCAATTGCATTACAAAATGCTGCAGGCACAGACTATTTATGGAGCTTTACATGGGCTTCAGGTTATGTGTTATCATTTATGACTATAAAAGATGTTCTAAGAGTTTATTGGCCACATGTAGAAGTTTGATGTATTTGCTTTGATATAAAATTGCAGACGTTCAGCCAATTATGTTATTTTAACTTTACATTGGAGGTAATTCAAGTTCCTAGGGTCCCATGGACTGTTATTGATAAGCCAAGATTCTCTTATCGAGGGCTTTTGATAGGTAAGATGCCTTTCTTGTACTCCTTGAATGGTCAGTTCACTGGTTATTGTTGATGTGTTCTATTTTCTTTCTTTTTTTCTTGTTTGAGAACATAATCTTCTTATTTAAAATATTTAATCTCTATATTATTTTCTCCTTTTAGATTATAATGCACATATCTAACACTTTTTGACTTAAATTGTATCCTGCAAATTGTAAAGATTATAAGTGTTTAGTCCAACTAATTTCATATCAAGTGGTGTACAATTTTCCATTTTTTCCCAATTCATCTATTTAGCTTTTAGCGTACAAACTACTAATAAATATAGTTGATGGTTCTTCTTTTACATGATTAATCAGAGTGGAGTGACAGGAGCAAATGTATGAGCCTGGAATCACCTGTATATACGTGGCAAGAGAAATTCATCTAAGATACCATTATGAGATTCAACCTCAGATCTAACCATCCACCCCTTTTTCATGGTGGTTAGGAGATGCCTTTACAAATCACTGGCATTGATTCATAAATATTCATTTTCAAGTTAGCCTCACTTTGTTTGCTGTTGGTCTTTTGTCAACTTACTGGGCTCCATAACTGCTTTAAGTTACCATGGCAAAACAAGATGATTATTCAGAGCATGATATAAGTGGATCTGATTCTTCGTTTTTGTTTATTGTTGCAGATACATCGCGGCACTATTTGCCATTGCCCGTAATAAAGAAAGTTATTGACTCGATGGCCTATGCAAAACTGGTATGGACTCTATAACTTGTTGCCCAATGGTTTTCAGTTCATATTTCCTAACTGTGCCTACGAGCACAATTCTAACATCAAGATTTCACGTGTTCCATATCACAGCATATTGCCGCAATTGTTCTTGGATCTTTGATTGGGTAGATACCATAATTTAGAATGTGTTTGATATATTTCGTTTGAGAGTAGATAATGACTACTATTAGCTTCACCTGTCCAATGTGGAACCCAATTAGTTGTGGTAGAAAGCTTGAAAACTGTTGGCTTAATAATTTTTTGTGTTTCTCATTTGGGTGGATGAGACCATTGACTACTTTACTGAGTGCTAGTTGTGTTAAAGTTTGTAATGACCAGTAAAATGGATATCGAATATTGTCACCAGCCTTTTGTGCTGTTATCATTAAACAGCTAGAAGAGAATAGGTAGGTGACTCTTATATACAGAATGCAAGGGAATGCCACAGTGACAAGGGGTAAGGGGTTTTCAAGGGATCAAGACTATTATGTGTTTCGTCAATTATGTACTGATTTTGTGGTCTGCTTCAATCAATGTAGAGATATGTAGGAAAATATATGAATAAATCAATCCTAGAAAAAATAAAAAAGAAAAAGTCTTCAATTAATGTACTTTGTCGTGGAGAGTTTGGTGGACCTAGAGTTAAGTTTTACTTCCCATACACTGCTCTTTGATTGGTACAAATAATTAATTACTTTAATGCAAACAGCAGATTTGACAAACTTACCCATATGCTACCTGTCTTGCCCACTTTCATGCAGAATGTGTTGCACTGGCACATTGTAGATACACAGTCTTTCCCTTTGGAGATACCTTCATATCCAAAACTGTGGGATGGTGCATATTCAACTTCAGAACGATATACATTTGCTGATGCTGCAGAAATTGTGAGGCAAGAAACTTTCTCCTCGACTAGATCATCTGAATACTGATCTATCTTCTATAATTTATTTAATCTAATACATGAATTGTTAATAACACAGTTATGCTCAAAGACGAGGGATTAATGTATTGGCTGAAATTGATGTTCCAGGACATGCTCTCTCATGGTAACTACGATCTCTTTCCTTTCTCGTTACTTTCTTCTTCATTGTAGAAAAAAGAGAATAAAAAAAACTCCTTTACCAAATTAATTGATCCCTGATAATTACTCAGTGCATTGAGTTAAATCCACCATTACTTGCTATGCATGCAACAAGTCATCACTCTTTTCCTTTGATCAACATTCTTTTGCAACTATCTATTATGTTGTTGAATTTGAATTGTGTTGCTCTCTAACCATTATTGCTCATTCTAGTTTCTTTTTTTTAATTGTTTTTCCTTTACGTTATTCTAGGAAGATTGAACATCTTGTCAACTTATCAAAAAAGCCACTAGACCATATTTCACTTCAAATTTGGCACATACCTAAGTTTCATAGACCGTTACCATGGCCTAATGTAACTATTGGACAAAGATCTGCTACCTGCAGCTAGAAAAGTTTGATTGTCTCTCTAACATACTTCTTAACAAGACTGTTTAGCCCTAAAACTCGTCTTTTCCGTTTAACTTAGCCTAATAATTGCTTTATTTTGTTGAAGGCAACCCTATAAGTTAAGTTGTGAGGTTGATTTTAATCTCGGTAAGTAAATATATAAACCATGACAATTATCTGAGAGCATAATTGCAAAAACTGGGAAAAAATTTCTAAGCTTACACCACTTCAAAGCATTTGGATAACTGGGAAAATTAAGACCCCATTTTAAAGGTGCCAGTGTTCTGTCTCGTAAAAAGAGACAGCAAATCTTTCCTTACTCAGAAGGATATCAATACAGGTAGAATTTTCCTTAAAAATGCAAGGATTTGTGATTGTCAGGTCAAAAGGAGTCCTGGTGTCTATGCTGCTCTCACTTTACTATCTAATTGGGTTACTTATTTGAGATCTTCACAAATTATACTATTCTTTCCTTCTGTTTTATGTTCTTGGTTTTTTATACACATTGTGGTCCGTCAAAGTCTAGAGATTAATGCTTTTGTAATGACATTGTCCAAAGTTGTCTTGGTGCTTATAGTTTAAATCTTTAGGGGGATTGGCTATCCTTCTCTGTGGCCATCAAAGAATTGTCAGCAGCCACTTGATGTCAGCAATGAATTCACCTTTAAAGTAATAGATGGAATTCTATCAGGTAATAGTCACAGTTTTTCTTGATATCACGGTACCATCCTCCTCATTAACAAAATGGTACCTTTGATGTCTGAAAGCACGTATACTATTGACAAAATAAAAAAAGAAATACTTAGTGTTATTCTAAATGATTTTATCTTGCAGATTTCAGTAAGGTTTTTAAGTTTAGATTTGTTCATTTGGGAGGCGATGAGGTTGATACAAGTAAGTATCAATAAACAGTTGACTTTCAAATTTGTTTCTATTATCCTCTAACCAAGTAAAATTGTATTGGCGATTGTTTTCTTAGGGAATCAATCTTCTCCATCATCTTTCATGATAGGATTATATTTTAATTTGAAGCCTTTAAGTGCCAAGATTTGCTAAAATTTTATATCCTGTCGAATACCCTCTTAAAACTATTACTTATGGAGCTAAAAGGGCTTGAAGGGCTCTCACATATAAGCTATAGCTCAATATATATGCATGTAATGTTTATACATGGATATTAGCTTTAAAAAAAAATGCATGTGGGGCAATGTTTATATTCTCTCCCAATCTTATGATCCTAAGAATTTAGTATTCATTTCGTTCAGCAATATGTGTTAAGACTCAGACGTTGCTTTCATTGTTCAAATCAATCTATGATACATATCTTCTGTATCCGTATCTATACATGCTGGTCACTTCTCATTATCTGATTTTAGATAGTCCTAAACTTGATAATTTGATGGTGATAATTTAATGACACACAATTACATATTTCATTTCAGGTTGCTGGATATTGACTCCTCGTGTAAAGAAATGGTAACATCTTAATTTCTAACATCTATTCGCTCTCTCTCTCTCTCTCTCTTCCCCCCCCCCCCCCCCCCCCCCCCCAAAAAAAAAAATCTCCCTTTCCTTTTTCTCCAAAAAATGTCATATACTTTCTACTTGGGAGTAAATTGATCACACAAGTGCAGAGAGTTCCCTGCATAGTTCCCACATGTTCTGCATTTACTGTAGAGTGGGATCCTACTTCATGGTGTAACCCTTAAATGCCTAAGAAAGGGCTTTCCTTTCTGTATCATAAAAGGCTTGGGACATCCATAAGTTTGCCACATTGCTAACAAGTTTTAGCTGCCCATTGTTTTGGGATATAGAGGGTTATGGGACTAAGCTTTCTTCCAGTCTTTGTCCTCTGGTGTGCCTACAGATTAGTTAATATATTGCATCGTATCGGCATCATAAATGGTTGAATAGGAAGCATGGATGCTTCAAAATAGCCACTGCTATTGTATATTGCCTTTATCCGGTACTGACATGGTGGAATTCATATCAAATTTGCATCCATCAGAGAACTTTTTTCCCATGGATACAGTTTAGACACGGTAGAATACAGCTGGGACAAGACACATGCTTTTGGTGGCAAAAGTCAAAATTCCTTATGAAAAAAGGACTCTAAAGTATATAGTGCAAGATCTAGCGTTTTAGAAAGTTCAACACCTTTAAAATCTTCTCTATATGAGTATTAGATATAAATAATTTTATTTCGTGTATTGCTATTCCTAGCTTCTAATTAGTTTTCGTCATTCATTCATTTTATAATGCTTGATGATCGTTATCTTTTAACCTAAAAAATAGCTTAATATATGCTTAAAATGTTTTAATATGTTAGTTAATTAGCATATCCCCACCACACCGGATCATAGATTTTCAAGAACTCACATATCATCGTGTTTGCATTACATAAAGATAAATAATATTTGTAGTCATTAAGCATGCAAGCGTGGCATACTCCTTTTGAAAAATGAGTAAATATGAGACTTATAAGAAAAAAATAATTTTGTAATAGTGGATCCCACTCTTTTTCAAAAGGAGCGTGCGGTGCTTGCACAACCCAAGACTATATCTAGCATGAGGAATTCGGGGGTCGGTCCAACCAACCCCTTAAGGAAAAGCAGCCCCCGCTGCTGCCGGTGGTGGTGTGCAACACTGCCCATGCCATCGGGACCGACTCCCAGCGACCTCTCACCTTCTCCCGGCACCCTAAAACTCGAAATGGGTTCTAGTGGCTCCGTTCGGCTAAAGCCCAAATACTTCCTTAAAATCATCTTCATTTTATATTTTTATTGTATTTTTTATTATATTTTTATTGTATTTTTTATTATGTTTTTTTTCATTTAATTTTTTATTGTGTTTATTTTATTTTATTTTATTTTTTATTGTATTTTTTAAAATTTTTTATTGTGTTTTTCCTTTGGGCTGCTTTTGACGCTGGGGGCAGCCCGACTGGCCCCTAGTGTCACCCATCTAGCATTACTCAGTAGTCCATTCACTGGGTTTAGTCAGCCCCATACAATTTTTTCTTCATTCCCGAAAAGCATCATCTTGCTGCTACCATTAGGAGGAACTTTAACATGTTAATTAACATATTCCCTGATTATGGTCTATTTTACTGCATTGTCTCAAGAAGGACATGGAAACTATACTTGCTCAACATTTATTACCCAGAAACATTTTAGAGATAGCCTATGATGCTCGCGATAACTCGTATGTGCAGGTTAACTAAGCATAGTATGAACGAATCTCAAGCTTATCAGTATTTTGTGTTGCGTGCACAGAACATAGCTTTGTCCCATGGATATGAAATTATTAACTGGTACGATTTTATGCATGAGGTTATACAGGTAGTTTTGTGACCTTCTAATCTTATTCACCCATGAAAAATTACAGGGAAGAGACTTTTAACAATTTTGGCAATAAACTGAGCAGAAAGACTGTGGTGCACAACTGGTATGTTCTTAATTGCATGATCTAAAGTTGGAGGCTCCTGCATCATTCACCTCTGCTCATGGTTTTTTGGTCATAATGCCCATTTTCATCTGAAGAAACTCACAAGATTGCGTATCTTGAAATACCTTTTTTTTACCCGGAAGATAATAATTAATGCATGCACCGTGATCAGGAATTGTTCCTTTTTATTATAATTTTCAACATGTTAAAATATAGAGATGCAAATTGGGCAAAACATTTCCTGTAATAATTATGATATAAGTATGTTAGGAAGAAAAAAAAGAAAGAAAAGAAATAAGGATAACACATCTTCTAGCATGATTTCGTATTTTGGCTTCCAATTAGAATCCATAAATGTTGCCTTTACTTTATATATTCTGACAGATTTCTGCTGGGGTTGATTTCTCGCCTACAATTTTCCTTTTTCCTGTTAGGCTTGGAGGTGGTGTTGCTCAGAAAGTGGTTGCATCTGGGTTAAGGTGCATTGTAAGCAACCAGGACAAGTGGTACTTGGATCACCTAGATGCCACATGGCCGCAGTTCTATATGAACGAGCCACTCGCTAATATCACAAACCCCAAGCAGCAGGAACTAGTTTTAGGTGGGGAGGTATGCATGTGGGGTGAACACATTGATGGGTCAGATATTGAACAAACCATATGGCCACGAGCTGCAGCAGCTGCAGGTAAGTATTATTTTTTCACTGTCAAATTAAATTCCTGGTATGTTATGTTTTTCAACCTATAAATCTATGAAAGAGATACTGGAGACTCAAGATACTGGTAATCTTCTTCACATTATGACCGTCTCTCAAGTGTATAAGCTTTCATAGATGCCCAGGACATTGAGAGTTTTTCCTTTTTTTTCTAATGTTAGCTTCTTCATTCATTATTGGAGGTGAAGTTGTCCTTTAGCACATTATTACGTAAAACCATCGGGAATCCATCTGAAGCCAGTATAGCCATATGCTATCTTCGTGATCTGTGTTGTAGGAATTTGAGTATCTGCTAAAGGGGCATCTATATGGGTATTTGTTAGATTAACTAGTTTTACTAATTTTTTCCACTGATATACATATCTTCTTTCTTGTTTTGACCCCTTTGAATGAAGAGCGACTTTGGACGCCTTACGACAAGCTAGCTACAGATCCGAGAAAAGTTACTGGAAGGTTGGCTCATTTCAGGTGTTTACTGAATCAAAGAGGAGTGGCAGCTGCTCCTGTGGCTGGACCAGGCAGAGTTGCTCCTGACGAGCCAGGCTCCTGCTATAGCCAATAGTAATACAGGGCATATCTCTAGCTCCTCAGAAAATCTGGGAGAAATTTCATAATTTAAGCTAAAAAATCCAAGATTCATTGTAATTGCTTTACCTTTGTAATTCATGCCCTTCCACATGTGTTCTTGAAATATTTATCAGTTTAAAAAAACCTCTCGGAAATAGAGCATAGCATTCATGGTCTCTTAATAAATACGACATACAAATGAAAATGTCTTTAAGGATGTTTATATTTATAAATCTGCTGGGAATCATATAACAGATGTTTTTATACACAGACAAAGCTGAAAAACAAAATTAAGCTGATGTTTTCTAAGGGGGAGGGTCGGAATTGTTCTTGGGCAAGGACTTGGCGACAATTAACTGGAGAAATTGTAAATAGTGTAATCAGTTAACAGTTGAGAAGTTAGTTAAATATTTGTAAATCTTTTTTCTCGCCTCTGTTCTGTGTATATAAAACAGAGCCTTATGTAACATTCTTTGCAATGCAATACAGAAGTTATTACTCACTGGTAATTAAAGTCCACATAATATTATATGTTTTGCTAAGTAATCAGAGCCCATAATTGTCATAAGGAAAGCGCTTAAGACTCAATTTAGTGCAAGTAATATTATTTTTAATTTAAGATTTATAACTTGAACAATTTAAAATTTAATATAATAAGTTTTATTATTAAAAAAATTATTTATTGTTTGTGATGTATATATTTAAAATGTTTTTTAAAATTAGTTATGGTAATTTTTTAAAATTATGATTATCTACAAAAAAAAAATTTTTAATAGAAATTTTAATTTGGTATTTTTGAATAAATTGATTTTTAATTTTTAATTTTATTTTATTTTACTGTCTAAAATAATTTTTATAAAATTATCAAATATATATATTTTTAAAATATCCACCATCCATCCATCGATAATCTCTACAACAGTGGCTCACATGTTGTTTCATTCTTGCACTCGAACATGCTCACCTCCACTATAATTTTTCTTGAGCTTGTCTTCTTGAAGATTACTTTTATTGAAAGAAAAAATATAGAGTGAAGCCAACACTCACTCTCACAATATTACTGTTCATTAAAAAGTGAATTTTGCCACGTGATCTTCTTTTGAGAATGAAAGGGAGGCAGGATTAAAAATCGTTAACAATTATTTAAATACTGGGAAAATTAATGTAGTAAACTTATGAATTTAGCAATCAAGCTTTTTGTGCTCTCGATGTTTTTGTGTTATTTGGGATTTTTGTTTGGATGGCTGGAACGAAGAAAAACAAGAGAAATCGGTTAATCGGGCGAGCGGGTAATCGATATGGAATCTTATCGAGTCTGGTCGGAGTACAGCCATAGGAACAGAACTCTCCTCAGGTCGTCGTGTTTTGCAGCTTTCAGCCTCTTGTTCGTGTTTTCTTTCATCTTCCCTTTTTTTTTTTTTTAATTATAGTTAACGTGGCAGGCGTGCACAACTCCGATCCAATCCCTCCCTCTAGATCTGACCAGAAATCACAGAGCGAGAACTTGTATGAATGAATTTTTGGAATTGAAGATAATCTTTCCATTTCCGTTACCATGCCCTCAGCCGAATCCGAAGCCGTATCGCTCTTCCGTTCCAAGTCCGTGTCGGAGATCCGAAATGTGGAGGCTTCGACCCGGGCACAGATCCAGCTCAAGCAGGAGGAGCTCCGGCAGCTTGTCGGCACCCGTTACCGGGACCTCATCGACTCCGCCGATTCCATCGTTCTCATGAAGAATTACTCCCAGTCTATCGCTTCCAATCTCTCCTCCATCAACAATGCGATCCGTTCCCTCTCTTCCGAGACGCCCAAGTTCAACTCTAGTCCTAATTTGACCCGAACGCGGACCTACGGGATCGCCTGTCGTGGCAGATCGTGGAGAGCTTCAAGGCTCAGATCTCGCAGCGGGGTCGAGACCGGTTGCTCGAACAACGCGGCCTTCCGATCTCCGCCTACGCCAATGCGTTGGCTGGCGTGGCAGTGATCGACGAGCTGGATCCTAAGCAGGTTCTGTTGCTCTTTCTGGAAACCAGCAAGTCGTGGATTTCGCAGACACTAGGTACGCGTGCTCACAATCACAATGCTAGTTGCGACAATGTAGTTTACGTGTTTTGCGAGGTTTTGAGTATAATTCAGATCACTGTGGGCCAAGTGGGTGAGTTGTTCTTGCGAGTGTTGAATGATATGCCGTCGTTTTATAAAGTCGTATTGGATTCGCCTCCCGCATCTCAGTTATTCGGAGGGATTCCGAATCCGGATGAGGAGGTTCGGCTTTGGCAGTTGTTTAGGGATAAGTTGGAGTCCGTCATGGTCATGCTTGATAAGGAGTTTATTGCGAGGGCCTGTTCTCCGTGGTTAAGGAAATGTGGGCGAGAACTTGTCAATAAGATCAATGGGAGGTATTTGGTTGATTCCATTGGTTCTGGACAAGAGCTTGCTTCGGCCGAGAAGTCCATAACGGAGACCGTGGAGAGTAAAACGATGTTGGCAAGGAGTTTGGAGTGGTTGAAGAGCGTCTTTGGTTCGGAGATTAAGTTGCCTTGGACTAGGATAAAAGAGCTTGTTTTGGAGGATGAATCTGATCTGTGGGATCAGATCTTTGAGGTTGCTTTTGTGAGGAGGATGAAAATCATTATGGACATTGGGTTTGAGGATCTGACGAGGGTTGTGAATGTGGTGGAATCAACTCGTGCCATTGGGGAGAATTATTCTGGTGGACAAATTGATTTCCAGGGGTACTTGAACAGACCTTCTACGGGTGGTGGGGTTTGGTTCATTGAATCTAATGCTAAGAAGGTTGGCATGCTTTCTGGTTTTAAAGCACCATCAAAAGAGAACGATTTTCAGACTTGTCTGAATGCCTATTTTGGTCCCCAAGTTAGTCGAATCAGAGATGCAGTGGACAGCCGTTGTCAGAGCATTCTTGAGGACCTGCTCTGCTTCTTAGAATCTCCAAAGGCAGCTCTAAGGTTAAGGGATCTGGCACCATATATACAAAACAAGTGTTATGAGAGCATGTACACCATATTGGTTCAATTAAGGAGTGAGCTTGACAATTTATATGGGGCCATGGAAAATGCCAAGGAAGGTCAGCCTCTTCCACCAGCTATAATAGTTGAGAGATCTCTTTTCATTGGGCGACTGCTGTTTGCATTCCAGAACCACTCGAAACACATCCCAGTGATACTTGGTTCTCCGAGGTTTTGGGTAAATGAAACTGTTGTCTGTTTTCGACAAGTTACCTTCCTTGTCGAGACAACAATCTAGAGTGATTGCTGAATCTTCTGGATCTGATAGCCCTGGAAGACAAACACCCATTGGCACTAAAAGAAGACTTCATTAGCCACTGCAGCATTGCTTGGAGCCGGTGAAACTGCAAGCCCAAAACTTGAAGAATTCAATAGGCTTACACAAGATCTTTGCATTCGAGCACACAATTTATGGATATTATGGTTATCAGACGAGCTTTCAACTATTGTTTCTCAGTATCTTGGACAAGACGATGCATTATCATCAACAACTCCTTTGAGGGTATGCAATATTTGTGGACAACTATGTCTTCTTTATCTATCTCCCCCCTTCCCTCCTCTCTGAACATATTTTCTGCCCTTTCTTCCTCATACTTTTGGCTTTTTCAGCATGCATTTGTGGTCTTAAATACACAAAAAAAGAATGTATATAATTGTTATCATAGATTTTTTTGTAAATAAAGGATTGTATAAATAAGAATAGGCATAGCCCAAGTACACAAGGGGGTATACAAGAAGTAACACGTATTTAGGAAGAAGAAATGGAAACAAGAAAATCATGAAAATTGAGACCATTGAAATTTACAGCTTTGGCCATAGAAATAAAGTTCTAACAAAAAGTAATCTAATATTCTCCAAAGAACGCTCATTGTCTTCAAATGTCCAATCATTTCATTCTTGCCATAGGGATCGAAGAATACAAATATGAACCATCATCACACAACTGTGATTTGTGGAATATTGATTCATCCAATTGGCCAAAAGCTTGACCACCATAGCAAGCATAACCCAGGCTATCTTGACATCTTCGTCTGGCAACCTCATAATGCAATAGAAGAGAATTCATAGTCTCACCACTTTTTTTGCTCATGAAGCATTATAGAAATCTTTATTTTTATAAATGAGAGATCTCATTGTTTTAAAAAATAAAGGTTGACTAGTTTATGTTATAATTATGAAAGGCATGCCCTATGGAAGTCAGTTATAGACTCAAAATTTGGAGAAGGTTGGTGCTTGAATGAGGTACGAGGCACATATAGAGTGGGGTTATGAAAATATATAAGGGGACATTGGGAGACCATTCGAGAACATGAACATATTTGGGTGGGTGATGGTTCTCATGTCACCATGTATTTAGGGATGGAAATAATCGTATTGCTTTGCTTTAGTTCTTATTAAGCATGTATTTAGGTACACGTTCTTGTATACTTCTTGTGTACTTGGCTATGCCATTTATATGGAATAAAATTTCTTATTATTTATCAAAAAAAAAAAAAAATTGAATAATGGAACATTGTTTATAAGTAATAATGAAACATCTTTAGATGGACCAGAAGCTTAATATTTTTTTTGATAAGCTTAATATTATGCTTTAAACTGGTTTGAGTCCAAACTGACTAGAATTAATTACTCAAGAAAGGGAAAATTTTTACACATTGAGAAGGAGTTGCTTCAGAATATAAAGTCAATTAAACCTAGTTTCAACATCTAGTAAATATTGAAGGAGTGAGCTTGGAGGAATGAGGAGTAAAATATAGTGACTTTCTTACCCTTTTATTAATTACTCCCTTTTATTTTTTGATAAGTAAACGATTGTATTAATAGAATAGGCATTAAAAGAATAGGCATAACTCAAGTAGACAAGATGATATAGAAGAGGAAACACCTATCTAGGATGGAGAAAAGGAAACAAGAAAATCATGAAGGTCTAAACCATTACAATCTATAGCTATGGCCTATAGGAATAATGTTCTAACAAAAAAAGATCTAAGCTGATTGGTGTGTCACGTGCAAGAAGGATGGTGAATCTGTAAATCATCTTTTTTAACATTGTGAGGTGGCAAAGTCTTTGTGGAATGAGGTTATAGGTCGGACAGGTTTATATTGGGTGATGCCTAAGGAAGTTGTGGATCTTCTTGCTTGTTGGCATGGTTTTGAGGCAAGAAAAGGTGTTGCTGCCAGATGGAGAATGATTCCTTTGTATTTAATGTGGTGTTTATGGCTGGAAAGGAATAGGAGATGTTTTGAAGACAAGGAGCATTCTTTTTAAGTTCTTGAAAATTTTTTCTTTTCGACTTTTGAGTTTGTGGGCTAAGATCTTTGTAAGGAATGATGATATGTACTAAATCTGTTTGTCTTAGTTTCCTGCTTTCTAGAGTGTAGTAGGTATTTCCTTTGTATACGTCCAGTGTACATGGGCGCAATGCCTTTTCTTGCTAATGAAATTCTTATTATTTATTAATTATAACAAAAAATATTAGTGGAATACCTCCTAGATTTGTCCAACAAGCCAAGATCGCCTCCATGCTAGCTCTAATTATTTCCTTTGTCCTAATCAATTTATCTTGGTTTTGAATGACAATATTATTAATAAAAAAGGTACAGATTGGTGATATTTATAAAATGTCATTTAATTTACATTATAGGTGGCATGATTTTTAATAAGAATCTCGTTTGGGTAATGAGGTGATCTCAGATATTTTGTGAATAGTAGTGAAAAAGTAATGATAGAATATTGAATAGTAGTAAAAAGTAGTAAATAGTAAAGAAAAGTAGGTGAAAAGTAACAATAAAATAATAAATAGTACCACTACCCAAACTAGCCCTAAATGATATTGAAATGGCTTTGGATCAACTTGGAGCTCAGTTAATCATCATATGCTAGTTTTAGCCAAAAAAAGGAATACCTTTGATGATACTGCTCTTTTAAGAAAGGTGATGAAAAAATTTATCTATGAACTTGTGCAAAAAAAAAAAAAAAAAACCAACAAAAAGTGATTTTATGGTCAACACACATTCCCCACAGAAACAAAAAAAGGGCTACCATGGGTCTATCAGTGCTTGCACTCTATATGAAAAACGAGTTAAGCATTTCTATGCAATGTTGTTTGCGATGTATAATGTATATTTGGTAATTTGTAAACCAAACTGAATCATCTTTTGATTTTTTTTTTTCAGGGCTGGGAAGAAACGGTAGTCAAGCAAGAGCAGGCTGATGAGGGCAATCAGAGATGAAAATATCTCTTCCCTCCATGCCTTCTCTTTATATGATGTCGTTTTTATTCCGAGCATGTGAAGAAGTTCATCGTATTGGAGGTCATGTACTTGACAAAATGATTCTGCAAAAATTTGCATTAAGATTATTGGAAAAGGTATGCAAATTGCTGGAGATTTTGCTTTAATTTTTCCTTGCTGTTATTTTGGAATATCTTATTTTTTGTTGTCACCATCTGATGTTTTGAGCTATATCATTGTTGAAGAGAATTGTGCTTCATTTCACTTTTATCTATGGTTATTTTATTTATTTTTTATTAATGATGTAGCTAATGCACTAACGTGTATTTAATATCTATTGCTAAATATGTTTGAAGGGATTTTCTTCCTCTAAACACAATGTAATTGAAGCTCTGAAGTGTTATCTTCTAAAGATTATGTGTTGTTCTTAGAATTGGGCCCTTGACTATAGTGATTCAGTGGCTAAACTCTGCATTTGATTAACATACTTATTCAATTTTAATGAATATACCTATTAAAAATGATGCATGGTAACTCTCCACATATCTAAAAAATTAATTTTACTTTTCAGCTGTCTGTTAAAAAGATGCTAACTCCAAGTTTTCCATTGAGCACCATATGAGAAGCCACTGTGATTAGATGCACTATGTAACTACCTATTTCATCTGATTGGGACAATACAGATGCACTAGTTTTCCTTTAAGCACCATTCGATTGCCAATTAAAAAAGATACAGGTTGAAGAAAATTGATGGCTGTTATGGAAGGGTGATGACACTGAGGTTTTTAAGAGTTTCAGTTTCCTTTACAACACAATGTCAAGTTGAACATTGATGCGTGTAGCTTGGGAAATCCTGGTGAATGTGGTGGTGGAGTGGTTGTTCAGGATTATAGAGGGCAAATCTTGGGTGGTTTTATGGCTTATTATGGAAATGTTACCAACATAATGGCCAAGACCTAGGGGATGTTTGAGGAATGAGACGAGAATATTGGGAATAGTAGGAAGATGATTTGTAAATAATAGTGAGATAGTTTGAGTTAAGTATTTTTTGTATTTTTTAATATTATTTTTGTCTTGGGATTTGAAAAAGCTGGATTGTTTTTTGTTTGAAAGTTTGAGAAAGTTATAATGAGTAGTGAAAGTATTTGTGTTTGAGTGATGTTTGGGAAGGAAATGAGATAGGATGGGATGTGATGAGATGTGACGAGAATTGTTACCAAACATCCTCTAAGGCTTTGCTTGATGGTCTGCGAATGAGCAGAACGGACATAGCATTCTCTTAATGCAAATTTTTATAAGGCTTTGCTTGATGGACTTACCAAACATCAGTTTTATAAGATGTACAGTTTGGAGGATTGTATTTTGTTATTTTTCCTTACCTTGTAGAAAATGCATGGAGGAGCTACCCTTGATAGATTCACTTGGTATGGATACCGTCTACAAGTTAAAAGAGAAAAGAAAGAGAGGAGCTTGTGATCGGCAACTGTCAGCCGAATTCTTGCTTTTGATAGATTCACGTGGGTGGTCCTATTTGATGTCTTCTAGATAGCTTTTCGGAATATATACTTTGGATAAAGCAGGCTCCACCAGTCTCAGAAACTAGTCTTTTTCCCTTTATTTTCATTCCTGTAAATGGCAGAGTTTTTTCTTTAAGTTTTAATTGTTGTATATAGTGGTTTCCCTCCACAAAAAGTGGGATACTACATCAATTAAAGGGGGCTGTTTCTTAAAAAAAAAAAACCGTCATTAAATAAACTTATTCGATAATCTGAAATCAAAGTACGCTTATGTTCTCATAAAATAATTATTGATCTTTTCATATTGTATAGTCTTTTAGTCAAGTGCCTAACGAACTGAATAAGTTCTCATTAGACTGGATACCTTGCAAGCTGTTTCCTTCTATAAAATGTCAACTCTTTTTCTTCCTATTTTCAATGTTTTGGGCAGCAGTTGCTCATTATTTTGTAAGATCTTTTAATATTCTGGGAGTCGTACAGCATCCCTGAGTTCCTTTTGTTCGTATATTAATAACATTGTTTCTATGTAGGTCATTGATATTTACAGGGAATTTCTTTTTGCTAGAGAGGCTGGTGGATCTCAACTGTCAGAAAAAGGTGTTTTGCAGATTTTAGTGGACTTGAGGTTTGCTGCTGATGTTCTTTCTGGGGGCGATTCCAGATTGAGTGAAGAATTGTCCACAAGCATGAAGCCAAAGTTCCCTTTTGGGCAAAAGCAAGATCAAGGCCAGAAGAAGTCAGTCATCAGAGAGCGAATTGATTGATTAATAAATCGTCTTTCACAGAGATTGGATCCTATAGACTGGCTTACGTAAGTTAGGTTCTGGTTAAGAGAAAAAAGTTTTTGAGTTTTTATTCTTCTGCGCTCATTTTAGATGTTGGGATTTTTAAAAATGTCATCTTCAAAGTTAGGATTAGAGATGGGGGTTGTATTTCATGTCTCTTTGTTCCACATGGCATCATCAAAGGAATATGCATGTTCACCTGAGCTGTGAGATATGTCAGTTGACAAGTCATGGTTAAAGTTTTCTATTTGAACGTCCTATTGTTGAGCACCGTGGAAAAATATTGGATTGACATAAATGGCTTATGATTGTGAAGAAAACTTAAAAGTGCTTGGAATGTTAGAAAAAACTTGTTTGATGCAAAGTAAACATGAAACAATCATCCAGACTGTTGCTCAATGTACCCAACAAGATATTTAACACTTGCTTTTCTTGATACTCAAACTTTAATGGTTTGTTGGGTTTCTTGATTTGAGGTTTGACTAAAGTATGAACTGTCAAGATTCTTTTACTGTGGATTTCAGAAGAGGGAAAACATCATCGTTTTCTATGGGTTGCATTGTGAAAATTTTAAAGTTTTACTAATGATTACAACTTGATAAGTAGTTCTCGTTGTCGTTCACCCACAATTATAGTAGATTGTGACTAGTCTTGCCAAGTATAGATAGAATAGTATGCTTATGTAGTACACAGCAAAAAAATTCCTTGGCAGAACCATCTAGAGGTAGAGATCTTTGTCTGAAAACACCTAGGACGCTTTTTTCATGATATTCTTTTTAGTTAATTCATTATACTCATGAAAAAAATTTCATTATATAGTGTATATTTTTTAGTCATTTTTTACTTTTAAATATTCACCACTTTTGACTTGAAAGTGCTTTCTGATTTGTTTCAACTCATTTAAGGTATGAACCATATCTCTGGGAGAATGAGAGGCAATCATACCTGCGTCATGCTGTCCTCTTTGGATTCTTTGTGCAACTTAATCGAACGTACACGGATACTGTTCAGAAGCTTCCTAATAATTCGGAGTCCAATATTATGAGATGTTCTACAGTTTCTCGCTTCAAATATCTCCCAATCAGGTTGGTGTTCTGCTTTCTTTTCATCAGTTATCATAATAAATGTGTGTGTGCATAAGTTCATGTCCATCTTCTTCATGAATCAGTATATATATTATTTTATTTTAACAAACTCCTAAGAATTGGCTTAAGTGGTAAAGGCCTTGGGTTTGGGCGTATTCTCCTGTCAGGTCAAGGTTCAAATCTCCTTGATGTAAACAATCTCTAAGGATCATCAGATTGGGGGATTAGGGGCAACTAGACCCTAACTTCTACTCTTTGCCGAGGGCCTGTGCCACCAAGATCAGTCAGGATGTTATTCCTGTACGCCCTATCCCAAATAAAAAAAAAAAAGTTAGTGACATCTGCCAACCTGTGTTGAGCATCTGAAAACAATCTTCTATGTCCTTGCTTAATTCATACGACTTTATTTGTTTATATAGAATCACTGTGTTGAGCATCTGTAAATCTCACCACCTGGGCTAGACGGTTTCTCCATGGGTTTTTTCCAAGAACGTTGGAGTGTAACTAAAGAAGACCTAATGAAAGTTTTCAAAGAGCTGTTCTCGGAAGGAAAATTTGTGAAAAGTCTAAATAACACATTTCTAGCCCTTATTCCAAAAAAAATTGGGGTTATAGACATCAAAGACTTTCGGCCGATTAGCCTTGTGGGTGGGATTTATAAGATTGTTTCAAAAGTTCTTGCCAATCATCTTAATGTGGTTATTGGGAAAATAATCACTAAGTTTCAGAATGTTTTTGTTAAAGGCAAACAAATTCTCGATGCAGTCCTCATAGCGAAAGAATGCATTGATAGTAGAAGGAAAGCTGGCAACACAAGAATTTTTTGCAAATTAGATATGGAAAAGGTTTATGACCATGTCAATTGGAATTTCCTCATGTACTTGCTTGGGAGGTGCGGCTTCGGAGAAAGGTGGAGGTCATGGATTTGGTGGTGTATAACTACTGTGAGATTCTCTGTTTTGATCAATGGATGCCCGAAAGGTTTTTTCCCGAGCTCTCATGGTATGAGACAAGGGGATCCTCTCTCGCCTTTGTTGTTTGTTATAGTCATGGAGGCTCTTAGCAGGATGCTATCGGCTTTGGTGAACAATGGTTTGGTAAGTAGATTTCTGGTTGGTATTCCTGAGAGGGGTATAACTAATATTTCTCATTTGTTATTTGCAGATGACACTCTCGTCCTATGCGAGGCAGATCAGAACCAGGTGCGTGTGGTGAAGGCATTGTTCCTCTATTTTGAAGCAGCTTCTGGACTAAAAGTGAACTATGATAAATCAGAGATGGTGTCGGTCAGTGAAGTCCGAAATATACGCTTGTTGGCCAGAACTCTCGGGTGCAAAATTTTTGCCTTACCTATGACTTATTTGGGGCTTCCGCTAGGATTGGCTTCAAGGTCTTCTGGGATTTGGGACACAGTTATTGAGAAGATGGAAAGGAATTTAGCAGATTGAAAGAGAATGTATCTGTCTAAAGGGGGTCGAATTACACTGATCAAAAGCACACTATCAAATCTTCCCACTTATTTTTTGTCCATATTTCCAATACCAGTAAGTGTGGCAAGTAGACGAGAGAAGCTTCAACGGGATTTCTTGTGGGGAGGCATGGGGGGGAGTTCAAATACCATCTGGTCAAGTGGGAGACGGTTTGCCATCCCATCTCAAATGGTGGTTTGGGTATCCGTAATTTGAGGACTTTCAATTTGGCGTTACTGGGCAAATGACTATAGAGATATCACAATGAACCCAAGGCTTTGTGTAAAATTGTGATAGATAGCAAATATGGGGGTCTTTGGGGGGGTTGGAATTCATGTGAAGTTAGGGGAGTGGGTGGGGTGGGGTGGGGCTGTGGAAAAATATAAGAAAAGGGTGGGGGTTGTTTCAGAGAAACATCAGGATCAGTTTGGGGGATGGAACAAGAATTAAATTCTGGAAGGACATTTGGTGTGGAAACAGAGCACTGTATGAATTATTTCCTTCACTTTATCAGATAGCTAGTGCCAAAGGCTCAATAGTGGCAGAGGTCATGGAGTTTGAGTAGCTGGAACATCGCTTTCAATCGGGCAGCACAGGATTGGGAAGTGGGTGTTTTTGCAGATTTCTATGGCCTTATTTACGCACAAAGATTAAACTTACAACAACATAACAGCCTATGGTGGATACCTATTAGGAGAGGGACTTTTACAATCTGTTCGTTCTATTCGGTTCTTACGCAAGATCTTGTTTCTCAGTTCCCTTGGAGACATCTTTGGCACCACAAGGCACATTTGAAAGCGGCATTCCTTGTGTGAACAGCATTTTTGGAAAAGATCCTAACCACAGATAACTTGAGAAAACAGAGGGTCATCATTGCAGATTGGTGTTGTATGTGTCGGAGAAGGGGTGAGTCAGTGAACCATCTACTACTACATTGCGAGATAGCCAGGCTTCTATGGGACGAGGTTTTTGGCAGACTGAATCTTGCATGGGTCATGCAGGAGACCGTGTTGGCTACTATGACGGGTTGGCCTTCGATTTGGGGCACGCGACAAATCAAAACCGTTTGGAAGATGATCCCTTTTTGCATCATGTGGTACTTATGGCAGGAGTGAAAAGAGCAAACATTTGAAGACATGGAAAGATCTTTAGAGGAGCTTAAAATTTCATTTTTTAGAACTCTATGTACATGGTCCATTGCCATGGATTTTAATGGCATGGACCTACATGATTTCCTTGTCTCTAACGCACCTATTTAAGAGGCATGCGGGTGTTTTTTGTAACTAGCTTTGATGCCATTTCTTTTATTAATAAGATCTTTTACTTATCAAAAAAGAAAAAAAAAATCTTTTAAACCCCATTCAAAATTAACTCTGCACAGCTTTAAAAAGACTGTAACATTTACTTACTCCTGAATTATTGGTTATGCAGTGCTCCAGCATTGTCTTCAAGAGGCACAACTAAGACACTTATTTCAACAACTGATGATATCTCTTCAAGAACGCCCTGGAAAGCTTATACAAATGGCGAACTTTCACGAAAGATGGATTTGGATGATAACTCCAGTTTTGGGGTAGCAGCACCATTACTGAAGTCTTTCATGCAGGTAAGACTGCCGTTTATCATTGAAAAACTATAAAATAAAAGGTATTCAATTGAGAATGGGGATTGGTTGACTATTTCTGTAGAGTATGACTGGATTCTGCTATTTGCAAATCCCACCTGATGGTCCCCTCTCACCTAAAATTTAGGATGTCACGTGCTATTCAATGAGATGCAATATGCTGATGACATATATAGGTGGCAGCAAAAATTATTTCCTCTTTTGTAATCAAACAATTAAGAAATAATGAATTGATGTCCATCATCCCCTTTGCACGATCTCAAAAGCTACCTTTGTTTCTCCCTCTCTCCAAATTCACCACATCAGACATGCGGGGTCATATCAACATTAGTGCACACTGGTTTTATCTATGAGTTGGGCTTCTTCACCTAATAACTTGCATCTGCTTTGGGTATTAGATTATTTAAGGTTATAGCAGTACACTGGGATTGATTTGGGTAACTACTTTACTAAGTCAATCGAGATGGAAATCATGCAAGGGATTCTGTAGATTGTTTTTCTAGACTGAAGACATATATAGCATGATTAATGACCCATGAGGTATGTCAAAATGGAAAAGATGATATGGTTCAAATTGAGGCGGTATGGACTAAAACAATTGTTAGCAGCCCAAGAGCGTGCAGCTCAGTGTTTTCCCTAGTTATTGTGAAGTTGAAATGTGTCAGATAAAGTACATGGTGAGATATCTTTACTGAAAATATTACAAGAACATGGCAAATGTGAGGGCTTTTAGGGGAAGCTTTATTTGGTTAAAGTTGTCAGAGCCAGAGGCTGTTCTAGTGTGGAAGGTAAGCTCTGACATCATCTTCTAATTGGAAGGGAAGTTATATAATATGGACAACAATTGGACAATGAATGGCATTAAGGAGTTTCCGATAAATATATGTGCAAGATGGTTGGCTTCTATGTTTTGTTGGCATATGTTGGATTTAGTAGGACATTGCTAAACTCATTTTCATTGTTAGTGGCTAAGATCTAAAGCTGTGGAGTTTGTGTGGCAAGACGGCACGAAGCCCCTCTATTTTGGTCTTTCAGACAACTGGGATGAGCTGTGTTGATGGTTGCTCGAAGAAACTGGACTTAGATATTGTTAATCTGAGCTCTCTCTCTCTCTCTCTCTCTCTCTCTCTCTCTCTCTCTCTCTCTTTTCAGTTGAATCTTTCATATTCATTTTAATCTTGTTTAAAATGACCATTCGCATACCCCGTGTATTATCTCCTTTGTTGTGCACTGTGAAACATATTTTTTGATATATTTTTACTCACCTAAAGCAAACTTATGAAGAAATTAAAGAGACGATTATTGTACCCAACCCAACAGAACAGGTCTCCTCATGACACGAGTTTGTTTTGCATGTTTGAAAGGATGAAATACTTTTCTTGAGGATGTTGGATATTCTGAATTTTTTGGGTTTATATTAATGATACTTCTGAGCTCAGCTGACATCTTCTTGGTTCAGTTTCTTTATATAATTTTCAGATAAGATGAACATGAATTTGAACTTTGATCCGGGCCCGCTTCTTGATTGGATAATTCCCTTTATGATAAACAATTTTCAAATTGTTTAAGAATATGGCTCGAGAACTCTATCCCAATGGTGGCTTGTTCAGTCCAACACTACCTAATCAATACTAGGAAGGCTTTGAGTAATATAAAATATCGTTCATGAGAATAAATAATTTTAAATGAAAGTAGCAAGATGAAATTAAATAACTTTAAATGAAAGTTAAAAATTAAATAAAATATTATTAAAGTATTATTTTTAATATTATTATTTTTTAAACAATTTGAAAATTATTTATTATATTTTGTTTGAAAATTTGAAAAATTATAATAATGAGATGGGTTAAAATATTTTCACTCTTCAAACGGGACTTTGATTGTCATATTTTCATCCTCTCTTAATTAACTAGGAAAGCATACATAACGTTCCAAAATTATATAACTAGGATTCCAACCCAGTTCTCCAAAATGGAAGATAAAGAAACATTAGCAAGTAATGGACTACAACTTTAATAATATTGATCATTTTCGTTGTAAGGTATGCGTACTCCTCGAAACAAGAGGGCGTCCATCTTTACTCTTTACATAATATATCACATTCAAGGCCTAGGCTCTGGCTGCAGTGATGCACCAAAAATCTCTTATGACACAGTTTGGGTTTATCATGGAATAGGAGCTACAAGTACTACTCGCCCATGTGAAATTTGGTGGGCATGCATTTCTAGCATTGCAGCCGATCAAATGGCCCAAAACTACGACGTTAACTGCATATTAGCAGAAGTGAATTGATGAAAGCTAGTAGCTAGAAACTCCACTACAAATCACAGAAATAGAATATGACTGCTCAGTGTCCATCTCCTAATGGGGGGACCAGTTCTGCACATAGAGGTGATCAGAACTGATAACATATAAAATTACGTACAAAGCTTAACCTTGACCTTTGAGAAGGCAAAAATATGAACATGAAAAACCCGAAGCTTCACTGTGGGTGCTGATCAGAAGTTTTTCATCCCAAATATATATTGAAGTTTCCATTATGGATCTGAGTAGATCGTGTAGCAAATTAATCAACTCATGACCTGAAAATATATAAATGAATTAAGCCTCATTTTAGATTGAGGTTACCTTTGTTTTCACAATTTTTCTCAATTCATCTTATTATTATAACTTTTTTTAAATTAAAAAATCATAATTAATTCAACTTTTTCAATTTTTAAAATAAATATAATATTAAAAAATATATATTTTAATAATATTCTATTCAACTTTTAATTACATTTATCTCAATTAAACTCATCACCTTTTATATTATCTGAAAAAACAAATGAGGCATGAGGGTCACACCCTAGTTTGTTATCACTGTTATTGTTATATATGTCCTCTAATTTTTCATAGTTATCTATATCCGGTCGCCTTAGTTAGTTAATTTGGAAATCTGTTAAAGCAGTCAACATAGAAATTTACACCTGCACCACAGTGAACATTAATATGGCGGCATAGTTAATTAAGAGCCCAAGTTTTTGGTGGTGTGAGGTTTTAGTTTTTATATGACCAAGTTAGGGCGAGTTCGAGGAAAAAAGGGGTGTTTTGACTTCGATTTCTTTGAAAGAAAAAGGTGGGAAACTTTTTTTGTTTAGGGGGGACAAAAAGCACGTAAATAAGGCAGGCAGAAAGGGGGAGAGAGAGAGAGAGAGAGAGAGAGAGCGATGCAATAGATGTTGCTCAGAAGGAAAGAAAATCTCTCTCTCTCTCTCTCTCTCTCACACATTTGTTCTTGTCTACTTTAAACAACCATAGAGAAGTGTGTAATGCCAACTTCAATTCCTAGTACGGGGAATAGAAAGAAAGAAAAGAAATAGTTGAGGGACCTGCCCCCCTGATTGTAGTGACTGAGGATTAGTCAAGTCATGCTCATGTTCATAAACTCATACCAATTGGCAGAGAGACAGAGACAAGGAAGAGATGAGAGAGAAAGAGAAGTCTCATGGTGTTGGCACTTTCCATTAAATGCCGAATGCTGCTTCAATATTTGAGTAGTAAATATTACGTATGTATTGGGATTTGTTAGGATGGGGGCATGGTGGTACTAATCAGAGGGACATCCCGAAATAAATGCCTTAAACCTTTCGCTTTTACTAATCCTTTGGCTACTTAAAGGCGTGCTTTTGTCTGGATATCCCCCAGCTTATACGCACTTAATTTTTTAAAATTACTTTAGTTATAAAATATTTATATAAAAATAAATTTATAATTTAATATAATTTTGATAGATTATATTAAATTATAAAATTATTTTTATTATAAAATAAATTTAATAAATCACATAAACTTACGTTAATTTATATATATATTTTTGTAACTCTTTTGCGATGATAGCAATTCTAAATTTTTTTGAAAAAAATACATAAAAATGAATTGATTCTATTGTTTAAAGGTGCATGAGTTTTTATAAAATTTATTTCTCGTATTTGTTTTTTATTTGATGTCTTAAAAGTAATAAAAGTTTTAAAATAATTTTATCCACATGATTCTTATATAATATCATCGTTCTCAAGCTTCCACACTAGCTACTTTCTCCATCTCTCTCGCAAACACCAAAAAGATCATTTAGGGACGTGATCCACTCATTTCAAAATCCATATTATATAAAAGTAAGCAATATATATATATATATATATATATAGATCATATATATGGGGATGATCATGGATTTCCCATTTCAATCCTAAGCTAGCTGGTCCAACTTGTTTGATCTTTTTGGAGATTCATTGAATTATGTATCTTCTCAAAAGAGATAAGAAGTCTTCGAAGCGCGCGAATTCATGATGATATACCTACGAGGGTACGATATATACTTGGTGGCCGTCATTACCAATTTGAGCCGAATTTGTGTAAAATTTAGGTACTAATTTTAGATTTCTCTGAATAAAATGATGGCATTAATATTGGACATAAATGCATGCATGCCTTAAAAAGAAAATGATCTAATTAATAGATAACACTCAGAAATCATGCCAACAATTCTCTACCGTGAACTCAGCAATGCAACAATAAAAAAGATAATTTTATTTACTTACCTTACTTAGACTCTAATAATATTCTATACAGCTAAGAGTCATTATTATTTCCTTTTATGTAAACATTAGTTGTGTATATATATAGGCATATCTCGATCAATTTGAGATGATGTGGAGACAAATGTTAGGAGTTGTGGGTTGGTCATAGACTGAACAAGTGGAGACATTGTTGACTATGAAGGTGTTGCAAAAATGGACTCATTGAACTTGACATGTCTAGATATGAAGATTCTATTTGTTGTGGGATCGAGACACTTGTAGGCAGTTTGAGAGATTGAATAACCCACAAAAATGCATGGTCGAGATTTATGGTCCATTTTGTGGTGAGAGTAAGTTTTAAGCCATGGGAAGTATAGACAACCAAATACTCAGAGTTTGAGATAATTTGGAGATGACTTAAACATCATTTCAAAGGGGGATTTGAGGGAGTGCAAGGGTGTTGGCATGCGGTTGATTAGGTACACGACTGTTTGGAAAGCTAAACTCCAATAGGTAGGTAGAAGTGTTGCTTGATGGAGTAAAGTTATACCGATTTCCACAATATGCCTGTGAAGATGTTCAACTATTCCATTTTGTTTGTGAGTATGTGGAGCCGTGGTAAAATGAATTATTCCATGTTGGCTAAGAAATTCTTTTAGAGCAACAAATTCACCTCCATTGTCAGAGTAGAGATTTTTAATGGGAAGAGAAAATTGTTTCTGAAGGATGGTTTTTAGTTGACGGAAAATTTGTAAGACCTCTCATTATTAGTTTCAGATTATTATGATGTTTTAATCTGTTTTAATCTCCAAAGTATTTTGTTAGTTCTTGTCTGGAGTGTATTGTGTTTTTGTTTCATCAATATGTTTACAACCATAAAACAGTTACATATATATATATATTCAGTGGTGATAACTACATGATTAGTGTTTTCTAGCTTTTTAACGTGAATTTGATTACTTTTATCAATTTAGGGTAGATAAGTTTATCCTATCTAAACCTGATACTTTTTTCTTTTAAGTTCCTGGGTACATGGATTCTCCTCCTCGATGTGAAACTAAAAATATATTTCAGCCTTATCCATTCAATAGGTGATGATCAACCAAAGACCAGATACGAAGTACCTTTCCATTAAGGCTTATCAGTAACATACGATTCTTACTCCAAATATATCAATAATATAATTTTTATTGTTGTACTCTAATGATATTTTGCCCTGCCAGAGTTGAAGAAGTGTATTTGTCTGAATATCCATCGCCTTTCTGTTGTTGGTAGTAAACTTTTTTCAACTCAGGAACAGTCTATCTATGTGTGACATAGCGACAACCTCAATTCAGCAACTCACTTTATTTATTTCTTTTTTTAGGATTTACCAGCTGCATTTTTTGTCCCTTGTATTTCTATTTCCATTTCTATTTTGATGGTTCCAAGCTCTTCTAGATAGACACATTTAGTAACAAAAGAGTAAAAATAACACTAGCCATCGCCACCATATTCCAATACCAACCTTTACTTCAGCATTTAGTTTTAAAATAGTAAGTTTGATATATTTTATCAAAACCTCTCTTGTTTTGATGTTGTTGGTCAACCAAACTAGATGAATTACATCCGGTTATGTATACTTTTGTTGAAGGCATTGTTAGAGTCAAACTGATTGGTAATATCCCTCCCCTTAAGCTAAATTTAGAACTTAAGTTCTTAAGTTGTTAATTGAGCTAAGTTACCAATTTGGATATGAACTCCAATCGCTTTGTTGAACTCTTTTTCATAAAAGCTCTGTTTTTGGTTAACGTGATTGTAACTTGTTTGTAGATGAATCCTTCAACTTCAGAGCAATTGCAAAGCTCCTCCATCTGAACTCTGTTTTGGACCCAAGTACTTTATAGTTCCCAATTCTTATCACTTCTAGATTCTCAGTCTCAACACAAACCACACATAATCCAAGTAAATCCCAAGTATTTAGAAAGGCAGCGGCTTCAGCAGTCCGGACTGTCCGGCAGAGTATGTGGAATCTTGTTTTAAGTTTAAACTTTGGAGTAATTATCTAAATGTAGCACATTTTTTCTGATGTATTTTGTCACTTTGAGTGGAACTTGGAAGAGAACCTGCATTGATAGACATATATATATATATATACATTTTTTTTTTTGCAATTGAAATGTACCTAGTGTAGTTTTTTAATGATCCATTGTCAAGAATCAGTTTCTTGTTTTGTGAATTTTTATGATGATCATCCCTACTCAACTCAAAGTTGGGCCTGAATAATTAGAAGTCATTTTATTAGTATGGCTGATGTTAGCAGGGGATTGACATCTCTTAAAGGTGGTTTAGAACTTGGCAGGTTCGAATAGGTAACTCTATTCTATCTAATTGGAATTCTATACGTAAATGATTTTTTTAGTGGCATGCCAACGAGGTGTAGCTCAAATGGCTCCTCCTCCTTCCATAAATTGGGTGGTGTGAAGTCATGGGTCTGATAGCCCCTGGTTGCAAGTGTGACTTACCAATTAGAGAGAGGGAGAAGGCCATTATTTTAAACTTATTTTCCAGACTACTATTGGAATTTTGCTATTCTTACCTCGTGCATTCTTAACCCTCAAGTTATTTCTTCAGTTGGTGCATAAGCAACTTGGAAATCTCATAGCATAATGAGCATGGTAAAATGGTATGTTATTAATCATATAAATTTTGTTATACTCATAACGGGATCCCTTCTCTGGTTTCCCTATTGCAATTTTCACGTGTTTATTTGTAACTGTCTTATAGTATTACCTTTAAATGGTTGCTTGCAAGTATATAGAGACATAGGTAAGATTAACTAGTCCTGGAGATATAACCTTAAATTGTTTAATGTCTAATTTTGTATACTATTAATTACAGGGGCATTATTCTGAATAACAACAATAATTGTGAGATCTCGGATTATGTGTATTTTTATATATTATTTTATTCTTATTGTTGATTATTTTAATTTATTTTAATAATATTATCGGTTGTGTTTTATTAGTTTAAAATAATTGTTTGAGCTATTAATTAGTTAGTATTAGTTTTACGTTGTTTTTATGTTTATTATGTGAGTTTATTTGATATGCTTTCTTTATATAAATTAGTGTTTTATATTTAATTTGTTCTTTAAATTAAATTAGTTTATTGTAAGAATTTAAATATTTTATTTTATTACTTTTGAATTGTAGCATTTCAGTTGACTTTTATTTAATTGATTATACTTTATTTCTAATAAGTTTTTATTTCTTTTTCTTTTTCTTGTTATTTTATTTTCCTTTATTTTCTCTGCTTCCCCTGTTTTTCCCCAGCCCCGTGCGCAACCTCCCCCCCTCCCCTTTGGTTCCATTCGATTGCATGCCTAGCTCGTCGCCATTGCTGCCCACCGTGACTCACTGCCCACGTCGCCGACACCCCCACCCTCCGGCGAGCTCCCATGCACCAGTGGTGCATTTTACGGCGACTGCAACGCCGCGCGTGAGCCACATACCCGAAATGGGTTTTCCAAGCTTCCAACTAATGTAGCTCCACCGTAAGCCACCCATCGACGTCACCGTCTCCACCATTAGTCTCCCCTCACTCCGACGATCTTACCTTGCCGTTGGCAGCTCCCCAAACCTCTCCCATCTCCTCCTTGCAAGCTAGGCCCGAAATGGGTCTATTGCATTTTCAGGCCACGCCACCGCCACCTCTGGCCACCCATAGTTCCGACAACCTCGCGGCACCCTCCCCCTTCACCAACGAGCATAGCCCACTGTCGGTGAGCCCCAATTTCTTTCTCTTCCTTCCACCTAAAATGGGTGTGAAACTCACAGGTTTCACCTTGTGCCGTTGCCGTCTGCTACATTCCAGCGTCACCTCCACCACCAAAAGGTTCCCCTTGCTCAGCCGATCACCTCCTAACTCAATTTTCTCATCCACGGCCCCACCTTCCTTGTACAACTCCAAACTCAAAAATGGGTTTCCACCATTTTGAGCCAGATCCGCTGCCTTCTGGTAGTTGCACCGCCTTACCACCACCTTCATGAAATTTTCCATATTTCAATGAGTATTTTCCTAAATTCTGGTGTCAAATCGAGCACTCTAGCCTAACGTACAAAGTGACCGTTACGAGCGCTGTGGACTGACGTTTGCTAAAGGATCCATGTTTTTACCTGCTGTAAGTATTTTCCAAATAAATTTTGAGATTTAAATATATTTTGCAATAAAAAATATTGAATATTTGTTGGTTGTTGGATATTTTTGTATCATCGTATGCATTGCATATTGCATGCATGTTCATGTGTTGGAAATGGAAACTGGATTTTCACATAATTGCATGTATGTTCATGTGTTGGAAATGGAAACTAAATTTTCATGTGTTAATAGTTTTCGGGTGCTTGTGTATCACGACCCCAAGTCAGGATGGGGCATTATCCCGATGGACCTTCTTTAGTCACTCGGAAGCGGAATATACTGAGTGATGTCACATAGGTTGTCGCCGGGCGACAACGGGATCGGCCGAGATGGTAACACTCTCGTGCCGACTCCATGGCCCTTCTGCTGACGGGAGTTAGGGGATATCTGGTCATGGTACGTGCTGGACGCGGTTAGCTAGGCATCGCCTGTTCCGAAGTTACATGCTTGGTCGTTACCTTCGGTGTGATGATGAGAGTTAGGATGTGCAGATGGTCCCTAAGAGAGATCATGGTGCATACGGTTAATAAATTAGATGTTTATGCCATTTTCTGGGAAAGTAACGGGCTTTGATTATTGGTGTTATGTAGACCATTTTTTGAAAAAATTGTTGTTGTTTTAATGGTTTTACCGATATTATTTTCTGAAAAAATGATGGATGTTTTTATTGGAGTTTTATCATGGACCAAAATGAGATTTTGGTGTGTAGTTATTTTATTTATTTTGACGAAGATGATTTTAAGTTTCATGCATATGGTTTTATGTTAATGCGTATTGTTGTTGCATGAGTATATTTTATATCTTGTGGTTTGTTTGGGTTGTACTTACCTGCGATATCATTTCTGGCATCGTAGTTTTTGGATGCAGAATTTTGTGGAGGCTGAGCCTGAGGAGACGATTTCACTATTGAAATATTCATATTATAATTTGTTATCTTGGAAAATTGTTTTCCCTTTTTTATAAATATGTATTCATATAATTTGTATTTCAGATGACTGTATTAAATCTCCTGCTGGAGAATTTATGTTAAACTAGTTTGTAAAATAATTCTAAAAATTTTGATATTTTGATATTGATTTTAGTTATCTGCTGCTTTTATTTATACATATCATGTGTTCACACACTTAGCACTTGACGATTGGGGATGTGTGGCCCGTGTTGTCATCATCTCGATGTCTCGATTCCCGTATTATTTTAAGGAGAATTTAGGGACGTCACAATAATTGGCATGATCTATCCATAGGGTACTGCCCCATCAATTAATGCGGTTATATCATTTTCTAATGAGTTCCTATTATGTAATGAGAACTTAAAAAACAAAATTGTGGCTATAGTTGTAAAGTTTGGAATTTCTCCTATGAGATTTTAATTTACTCTCTTTTGTTTTTTGTTTTTATTTATAGTGCTAATGAGCTCCTGTTATGCAATGAGGACATTGCAAACCACCTCAAGTAAGATGTTTGATATCTCATGTGTGTAGATGGGTTGAGTTTGCAAAACATTGCCTTTGTTTTTGGGTTGAAGTTGTTTATTTTAAAAAATAGTTTCATTTAAGTAATACTCTTATCTATTTCAGTTTCATGAAAGGGAAAACTAAATCAAGATTTAATCATATTGATAAATAAGACCCAACTTAGGGAAGAAATTGATCACCCTAGAGTACTTTACATGTTTATCATAATTTGCCACTTTTTTGAGTTCTGGAATTAGTTTATCATATATATCTTTAATGTTTGATTCTCTAGTGCTACTTTTTCTTTGTTATTTTACTTATATATATAGGAAAGTTACATTATATTTACATAACCTTTTAAGCAAAATCACAAAATTGGAGTTCTAGTAAGTTAATTATGATGTCTGACATGGGGTACCTAAATATGTAGATGTGGTTGACCGTCTATACAATTATTGGAAGCTGGAGCTAAGGATGAGAGGGAGAAGTTGGATGATTTTAGTTTTAGTAAGGTGCTTCCCAATACATGTGACCCAACATATGCAGAGTTTCCAAGTATTTTTGGAGTTAAAGTTTACCTCCACCCAAATTCAGTATATGGCAAGTTCTTCTATTGATTAGCATATGATGTGGTGGTTCATGTCTCAAGTGTTGAATTGACACTTAACTAGAAAAAACAGCAAGGGCATATATACATGTATGTTTTTGGTTATTTAACATGTGTATGTAATGGTGTGCTTCAACTATAGATCATAGGAAGTGTAACTTGATGTCCACCTACATGTAGCATTGAACATAATTTTCTGATACATGCACTAGATTGAAGTATTATTTTAGAAAGGAATTGCTTGCAGCCTGAATGAATGAGAGTATTCTTTGTGTGCATCCTGTAGTGTGTTGACCTCAAAGAGTAGATGTTGATGGGTTTTATTTAACTTGAGCATTTTTAAATTATTTTAGAAGGGAATTGCTTGAATGTAAATTCTTTATTATGCAACTTGTGGTTTTAATGTTGAGGTAGATATGAAAAATTGATTGATGATAGGTTTGGAATTTCTATATTCACACACACACACACACACACATATGGAAATACTTATATAGGGAACGATATGTACTTATATTTTGTGCTATTTAAACTGATTGATTGGGCATGCAATATATATATATATATTTATATATATTGGGTTGCCAAGTTTGGGATCATGTGATGCAAGGGAAGATTAATGAATCAATTAATCTAATATATGTTAATTAATATATCAAGGATAAGGAGTTGATGAGAAATGGCAAATAATATTAGTCCAGTAAAATGTTCATTTCATCATGATGCGGTGAATAAGGTCATATCCAACGAAATGGCTTTCCAACAAAGGTGCTTAATGCAGCGTATAATAATCATTAATGTCAAATATGGGCATTTGCGACGAAACAGTTTCGCAATAAATAGATGGGATTCCACAAAAAAAAAAAGCTAAATCTGAGTTATTGCGGCGAAAAGATAGTATTTTCAACCATTTAGATTCGTAGCAAATAGGGGGCATCATCGAAACGAAAAACAAAGCGGCAAAATGGTCTTAAATTAATTGCGGCAAAATGGGCCTATTTGCGACAAAACAAAGGCGTCCAAAAAAGCCAATAGCATCTAAGACGAACGGTTTTGGCATTGCCTTTTCTGGCTAATTCTATGTTTTTGGCGACGAATAAAATTTGCCAAAAAAAAGTAACACAAAAACGTCAGCTTTCATCTTTCGACACTGAAGGACAAAGGTAATGAATCTGATGCGTTTACTGACCGTCGCATATAAAACCAACGCTTTAGAGCGAATGCATTGATTTTTGTTACTTTTTGCAACCAAACCAATCGATGCAAAAAGACTGATTTCTTATAGTGGTACAACCTGACATTTGGGAGTTACAAATAATAATAAAATAACAAATCCAAGCATGCAAAAATTCACCATAAACAAATCCAAAGAACAAATTCAAATACAAATACAAGACCTTATTGAAAAAACACCATAAACCTAAAAGAAGCAGACTGTGTAAAAAAAAAAAAAAGCCTACAATTATTATCTCCTCAAATATGTCAAGCCCCCCTTGTCAAGTCTAAAGCCTCGAGCCGTCTATGTAAGTTTCAACACAGCAGATTAAGTAACATACTCCTTTTAGCACCAGTTTTCGTCAAAATGTCAGCAACCGCATTGCTCTCCCTATAGATGTGTCTACAAGTGAAACGTATCTCATCAAGAAACCTCATGATCTCTTCCCAGAAGTCCTCCAGGTACCACAAGCCACACCTTCGACTCCTAATGATCTAGTCAATAATCGGTTCTGAATCCATCTCTACCTCAATAGCATCAAAACCCATATTCCGAGCATGCAACAATCCATAAAGCAAACTTATAACCTCTACATGAGTATTAGAACATAAACCAACAGGAGCACAAAAACTCAATCTCAACTCTCCATTGTGATCATCTCTTATTGCACCCCCCACTCCTGATGCATTTGGATTTCTTAATGAACAACCATTGATATTAAGTTTACACCAACCAATCTTAGGTTTCTTCCATCTCACAATCTTATCGCACCTTGTACGAACTTTTGGGATGGGAAAGTGTAAGGAGTGAAGCAACTCCTCATCATTTTTACTGATATTGTTTTGATCTTTAAATTTTAAAATCACCCAAGACAACCAGTATTTAATAGATATCCATACTATTTCAACTGATTCAAGAGAACTTTCCATATGAGCGTTACATCTCCTCCACCACAAATGCCATGTAATAATAATAAGAAGACCAAGAATCTGTTCTCGACAAAAGGAACGTTTTGCACGTCGAAACCAACACTCCACTCTCTCTTACCAACTTCTTCCTATCAAATTCAACATGCCTAATTGAAAATCGGCCCGACTCTAAATCTGTGTAGCAAACTCACCCAAAGGTAGGACATGGTCTTGATTTTCATAAGCACCCAAAGCGCAACAATCACACTTTGATACCCGATTTATATAAACTCTTCTCAGCCTATCATCCGTGGTAAGACAAAGATACAATGCTTTCCACATCAAAATCGGCATTTTTTTTTTTGGAATAAAAGGATGTCAAACCCAACCCATCCATGGAATCGTAGGAGAATGAATAAGAAGGCAATCACAAACGCTTATAGTGGAAAACTTACCATCCACCTTAGGAATCCAAATAAGAATATACTCACCATTTTTTTAATTGCCCAATTTTTCAATCAACACATCCATTTTTTCTATATCAACCAGTCTTTGGAAAAGATAAATATTTCATCCTTCCCCAGATTTACACTCCGCTAACAAAATAGAAAGGAAATCCTTAATCTGTCGTTGATCACACAAAGGGCCCTCACCAACCCAATGATCCCTCTAAAAAGACAAATTGTTATTTTTAACCCGCCACTAGGATTCGGTTTGTTTGCATAGATGGAAGATTCTTCATAAGCATATGCCAAAAACTAGTTCCTTTATGAGGACCAATTAGCGAAATGAAAATATAGTAGCTAGCAAGGTAAATGTTGCACCAATTCAAATTAATGCTAGCTAGCTAGCTAGGAACATCATTTATGCCAGCAATTGGATACGACCCACTAATACAATAGGTTGACATGATACAACCGGTTTTGATCTGTTAGTAAATACTATAAAATAGGTTAACACGATGCAATCCAACCCGTTTATGTAAAGAAATTGAACAAACTCAAAGCTAGCCCATTTGATCTGATTAAGTTTAGCAAAATTTTATATAAATGTCGAAATCAGAATATTTATAAAAACTATAGAACTAACCATAAGTCCAACAATAAAAAGATCAAAATTAAAATATTAAAAAAAAAGTATTTTTAGGTGTAAGAATATAATTGTAATTTTAACTTTCTTATCGGATCAATATGGATTACTCGTTTTGACTTGAACCTATTACAATTAATTTAAAACTACTATAATCGTATCGTGTTTGGATTAATTAATGGATTGTGTTACGTATTATCACTTCTAGTACGCTACTCTCTATGTACGACATATGTCCTTGTTTGATTGTGTTTCGGTAGCAGCTTCAAGCTGATTGCACTAGATCAATATAATTGTTATTGTAATTTGCAATAAATTTTATTAATTGAGTTTTATTCTGTTTTATTGTATCAGTTTCTGATCTTTCTTATTTCATTTTCTTTCAATGCATGATGTATTCTTTCTCTCAGCTAATTTTCCAAAAAGAGCCTTATAATTTGGAATATCATGACACATTGACAATTAGAATTTGCCATGTTCGCTAAGTTAAAGATCAGTCAACTAAACATATATTCTTATATATATAAAGTGGTTATCTAACTAAAAATCTTATTTTAACGAAAATTATTGTTTTTCTGTTAAAGTTAACATTTTTTATTTAATTCTGTTAAAATTAATATTGCATTTAATGAAAAATATTATTTTAAATACAATCCATTAAACCCATTAATCATGGAAATAATACTCTTGCATTAAATTTAATTACACTACTTCAATTTTCTATAGTGGTAAATTTTTTATTTAAAATTTTTTTATGTAAAATAAATATAGAATAATAATAATAGTATAGAATGACATAATAATAGTATAGAATGACATAATAATAGTATAGAATATATAATAATATAATAATATTTATAAATAAACAATTCATAACAATATAATAATGTAATCTTCACTTAAAAATGTTCATTTATACATTAGAGAGTTTAATTTTATTCATGAAAATTTATTCTTATTATATGATTAATAATTTCATTTTTTAAAAATTATTTTATTATTTTAAAATGAATGTATTATTTATTTATTTTTTGAGATGATAAATATACCATATATATAATTAACTATAATTATATTAGATTAGTAATAATAAGCAATAAATATAATTAATATATTATATATGTTTGATATTTAATTGAAATATATATAATCTAATAAATTTATCTATTTAAGATTAAAATTTCATATTATAAATTATAATATAACATTCTTTTATATAAATTATAAACTATCTAATTTTTTTAAAATCATATTATTTCTTAAAAACAATCACATAACTAAAAAAACTGTGGATGATTCAAGTTTATGTAAATTTAGAAAATTTCAAAGACTAAAGACATGGGTATTTTAATGTCCTTTCTTTTGAAACTGTGTAAAATGACACAAATATTAGATCATCGTCTTGAAATTATAAAAATATAATACCTTGAACGAATCTTTTATTAAAATTTCAATCAAAATTATCTCAAACAAATTTGATAAAATTATTGATTATATTTATTTATAAGATTATTTTAATATTTTTATTAATATTTTTTTTTAATATATGAAAACGTATAATTATTTATCATCTATTTAATTATGAATAATTTTTAAATTTTTATTAAAAATTAAACTAGATAAACATATTTTATACGTTACTTTTATCTAATATATAAATATATATAGCAATCTCGTACGTTAGTAGTTTGATGAATTAAAGATCAGTCAACCAAACATATGTATCAAACGGATATATCGGGAGATGCTAGCTGGGAATCTAATTAATGGAGAGTTTATTTTTTGTATCTATTTAGTGTATTTTTTCTCTTATTTTTTATTTTATTTTTACATCGATTTTTAAACTCTTTAATATTTTTTTAAAAAAGAAAAAAATTTCATAATATTAGGAAATAATATTTTTTTAATCATTAAAAAAAAACAGGTATCAAAACGGAACACCAAGATGAACCCCTTGCCATTTTCCATACCAAACATATATACCAATTTTCACAAGATAACATGAATGCATTGCATAAGCATGATAAATATCGATCATACCCTCTCAATAGCATAGCATCGTCATTCTCAATATCATTGCATGTATGTAGACATGCAAACAGAGGATCGCGTTAATTTGCATATGGGCATGGCATGGGCATGGGCATGGGCATGAGTCACACAGGTATGCATGCGTCAGCTGTAGCTAGCAGTACTACTAGCCTGACGGTTGATGAATATGAGAGAGAGAGAGGAGGCACTCCTGTCGAGTGCATTTAAAGGCAAAGTCATCATTACACAAGTACGTCATCATTGTTCAGCTATTATAAAATATTATTACATTCTGATAAATCCAGTACCTTTTTTTTAATTTATTTTGAAGAGGTTCATGAGCCAGCTTGAAATTTAAGATTTGAGATGTATCATGTTGATCGATCATTAATTACCACCAACTCGAAGGCAATCGTATACATGCCAGCTTCTGATTTCATTTCCAATATCTTTTCTGTGCTATTTCTTCGCATTGGGTTTTGAGTTTTTTGGGCATTACAGAGAGCATTCAATGTCCTTCACATTTCCTCTGTATTAACGGCCTTTCATACTTCTGGCACAGAGAGAGAGAGAGAGAGAGAGAGAGAGAGAGAGAGTTTTAAGGCTTGCCAAGTTAAATTTCCCCACCCACCTCTCACCAGGCCAGTATCTCTTTTGTCTTTATTCCATTGTCTTCTGTTTTGTTCGGAAAATGCCTTTTGTTTCAGTCTTCGTGATATTCAAACTAATTCAACTCAACCATTTAATATGAGAAATGAATCCCAAGGCATTTTATATATTAATTCCAAATATATATTTAGTTTCATTCCTTTTGCTGCATCTGTCCAATCACTCAGATAATAGGCGCGCGTTGATAATTACAAAACAGATACTCAACTCTTGGATGCCATCAAAAATATTATTTATATATATATATATTTATAAATATCATACAAGAATATTATTTATATATCTCCTAATCTAACTATTTGTTTGTGTTTTTGATTTCTAATTCCCTCTTATCATGCTTTGATCTATTTTTTTATATAATTTTTTTAATATTTTGATTAACATGATAATAATAATACATCACCAATTTCATAAAAAATATACAAGACTGTGTACCTTTAATATTACTATACAAGCCATATATGCATGCATGATCTTGAAATAATCCATCAAAATTGGAAAGGAATTGATGAATATAAGTTTGTCATGGACCATAATGCCATTATCCACTTTTCTAGGCCACTTTCGGAAGATTTAGTTGCATTGTTACAACAATAATGCAACTAACTTAACTCAAGAAATATTTAAAAAAATTATTAATTGTTAAAAAAATTATTTTATAATATATATTTATTATATTATAATAAGTGATTATTTAATGATTACTTAACGATTTTTTTCATTTTTCTTTATACATATCTCCATTAGTCCGTCCATTTGAATTATAAATTGATGTAATTATTGAAATTTAATCTCCTATTCATATTTTTAAATGAAACACTTCAAATTTAAATATAGGTAAATTTTAAACTTTTATCCTCCTAAAAATCATTACCAAACTCTTCCTCAACTCAAATCCGTTTTAACTATTCCTCAGTTACATTTTGAATGGATTTTTAGATTGAAACAAACATTCAATTTTAAACTCAACTCAATCTCTTTATGATCGATATTATTCTTATCCTATCATCTATAAAACTTACCCAAGACTCAGATTAAATAACACAAATTATATATGATTTATATAAGATGCAAATTATGAATTACTAGTATTTTATTACTAATATTTTATATATCATGCAAATTATAATATAACATTATAATATCAGTAAACATATTTCATGTTACAAATTATAATATAAAATTATTTATATAAATTATAAATTATATTATATATTATATATAAATTTATATAAATTATTTAAAATTTCTATTAATTCTTTATATAAAAAAATGTAAAATAATTAAGTTTAAATTTGTTTGACAACTACATTTACGAATACAATTATTTGAATAAAATATTACTTATTTCTCAATTTAAATTCATTATGTAACATTAAATTCACATACTAATAATTTCTAATGAAATTATAATAATTATCAAGTAGTTATATTCATCACTTCACATCAGTTTATGATTTACTTTTATATAATTTTTTCGTTATTAAAATATTTTTCTTTTATTATTTGTCAAATATTTGTTAGAACTTACATTTATTTTTTTCTATGCATTACATTATTAACCAAAGCTTATTTATTTATAAAAACCTTAACATTTTTTAAAAATAATCCTTTGACTAAACTAAGAAAATGTGATTTGCACGTTACTTCTTCTTAACACACACACACACACACACATATATATATATACACACATACACGTTTACGTACCTAGCCGAGTGTGTTTTACCAATAATTGAGATGAACTTTAGCCTGTGAATATTGTTATTTAGATTTACTCACACCGATCTTCTTCATGATCTCTTTAAATTCATAGTAATAATCTAGTCAATATTTTTTGAATCGTTCTCTATTAAAGCCTGAAAACTGCCATATTTGATTCAAACCAAGCGCTAGCGTGACCAGCTTATAATTTCTACACCCTAAAAACTAATTCCACTTGCACGAAAACTTCACAAATATTAATATGATGCTTTAGTACTAAAAAATGGGTATATACTTTCTTTATCTAACAGATTCGTCAAGGAAGTATTAATTCTGGTGGCATATATGTGTGTCATGTCTCTCTCTCTCTCTCTCTCTCTCTCTGGAGAATTCTATGATTGGTGGTTTATTGAAGATAATATCAAAATAATATAATCTTGATTTGATTTTCATATTTTTCAAATCATTTTAATTTGATTTGATTATCATAATATTTAATATATTTACCTTTCTTATTTCAATATAATTTTTTTATAAATAAGGATGTATGCCTTATATTTAGTATCAATTCAGAAAATAAAGATGTAGTACTCAAAAGTTTCTTGCGCTCTTTCTCTCTTATCTATTTTCTTTTTATTATAATTTATTTTTCTAACATGGTATTGAGCCTAAATTGATCCTTCCTCAGTTTTCTTCATGGCTTCCTCATCAAACTCCTCTCCTTCCCTCCCCATACCCAACAGCCAACTTTATGGGTAATGTTTTCTCCTCATGACCTTTTTTTGACAGCTGTCATGATTGGGTGGCAGATAATGGCGCCACCAACCACTTCTACCAAAACTCGTTCCTAACATATCTTTGTTGCCTCCTATGACTTCTTTTTCCAGACTTTCCTCTCTCTCTATATCTCTTATATCCCTTTGATTTTCCAAACTTTATTCTTGATTCCAGCAATCTTACTAGAGATAATTTTCACAAATAGCAACATGCACTTCACCGAGCCTTCAATATCAAGCATAAACACTGCTTTGTTGATGGCACTTTCTAAGCCATAATTGATTTATCTTCCCCATACTATTTTCACTCTGGTGATCACCCAAAATCTTCTTTAGTCGAACATCTTCTCATGGTAATAACTATCTCTCGTGACGACGCTTCATGTGCATGACTCTTATCTCCGGCCTCATTGCTTCCATTGAACTCTCTCTCTCTCTCTCTCTCAGGCAGTTTGTTATATTGTAACATTCTATAATCTTTAATAATGAAGGTTACAATCGAATTTCAAACTCAAATTTTTGAAAATTTTCATCTTGAGTTTGAGGGTGAGTATTGAAGATAATATCAAATCAATATTATCTTGATTTGATTTTTATATTTCTCAAATCACGTTGATTTGATTTGATCTTGATTTGATTATCATAATATCTAAGATATTTACCTTTCTTATCTCAATGTAATTTTCCTATAAATAGGGATGTATGTCTTATATTCAGCATCAATTCAGAAAGTAAAGATGTAGTACTCAAAAGTCTCTTGCGCTCTTTCTCTCTTATCCATCTTATTTTTATTATATTATATTTTTCTAACATAGTTGCTTAAAAAAAGAAAGAAACTTCATGACATACGTACTTCGACTTCATGGCCATGGACGCAATAATTACAGAATTCTATGATCTGGTGGTTACTTCGTTTTATTTCATAATTAATAATCACCCATGGACGCTATATCTCATGTATAAATTAATTGGCTTTTTGAAGAAAAAGAATGAAGAAGAAGAACTAGCTAGTCTCCTTTGAGGCATGAAAGTTCAAACGGATGAAGTTTTTATAAATCCCCCAATTAGCTAGTCATCTGTAATTATAACAGGCCGTATAAATATTGATCATATCTACACACACACAAGTGAATATATTCATCTCCATATACATATATATATATATCTACAATTATCAGTAAAATTAACATGCTAATTTAAATCATCGACGAGGTATAAAAAAATCAAATTATTATTAATAAAATTAAAGAAAGAGGTAAATATATATATATATATATATATATAAGAGTCATGAGTGGCACATCGGTCGTCCATTATTGAAATAGGAAAACTCTTGTCACAAAAGGAGTGTATATATATATATATATATATTTGTGTGTGTATTGATTATACATCCCCAAGCACGTGGAATGCAAATCTATTACCTGACCATGTCATTGGGTGCTACAGTACTATCGATCGGCCGGGTACTGGTGCCGAGATGTTGTCGAGCAATGAGTGACATCTTAATTGGAAATATTAGGGTTAGATCATGATCACATAACATGATCAGCAACGTCTGTCTGAGAAAAAATTCATAAGGAAATTAATTCAAATTCATTTTGTGGCTATATATATATATATAGCTGATTATCATATATATATATATATATTATATAGTGTCTATGTATAATTGGACTGTTGAGGATTATTAGAAAAGTTCAAAGGAGTAGGACCAAATTAAACAGACTTCGACTTCGACTGCAATATATATATATATATATATATATTTATATATATGCATGCATGGCACTTTTTAAGAGGAAAACCCCACGATCAACTATTTGGAATTACAGTGAAACTGGAACATCAAGTACATTTTTGGCAAGCCAGCTAGCTACTAACACCTACATGACAAAACACTTACTAGTACTTTTTCATATTTTAGGTCATAATAAAACAAGCATACATAACATTAAATACTAGTTAAATTAATTAGTAGTATATATATATATATATTACATAAATGCAGCCAAAACATATTTGCCTATAAAAGGGCTGTTTGATAATCGATAATTGAGATAAAATCCGAGACACTCTATTACCTTCTGATCTCCTGTTAATTAATTGAATGCTTAAAACCAGTTCAGTTAGAAGTACTAGTAGTACTAGTGCATGATGTTCATGAGTTAGTTAATTAAAGTATTCCTAATTAATTAATTAATTAATGATTCATGCATCAATTAATGGGATATGCGGGCAGATGGAGTAGTTTCAATTGTGTGAGACATGTATGATTCAGACGGTAGTACTGAGTATAATATATATGTGACGCAACCGTGCGCATTGTTGGCTGTATCATAAGAGAAAAAGTCTGTAGACTCTGGCGTCAGGACACTGAACTACACAGTGTCAACTCTATGGGCTATAATCTCATAGTCATGCGTGGTCATATACATATATAAATAAAAATATTTTTTTTATTAATTTCAGAGCCAATATTTCCGTAATTATTCATTTCTACACCCACATATATATTACTTTGGTTGATAGCTAGGCCTTTTTGGTCAACACCTCAAAAGTACTGGGAGTTGTGTCTGCATTCTTTTTCTTTTCTTTTCTTTTCTGTTTTTATAAGTATTTCTTGAGAGGGTCGATCCCATGTTCATGTAGCATAATATCATCACAATTAAGAAGATTAATTGATCTCTAATACATTATTTCAATTACATGAATTCCATGCATGTAACCATGTTATTGTTTTTCAAGCTTTGCTTCAACAGAAATATTTAAATAATAAATGATTTAAGCCAATCATCCATTTGGAGTAGTTTTAGGCAACTAATTTTGATAATTAAAATATTACAAGTAAAACCCAGTCCCTCATATATAATTAATTTTCTCCCTTACAAATCTACATAAACATGATCATCCGGAGGTCACCCAATAATTTAATCATCACATCCCCAAAGCATAAAATAGTTAATAATAATCATCATCATAATAATAATAATAATAAAAGCATCGATTGTCATGTTTATCGTAAGAGTTTGGACATGTACCATTTATGGGTTTGGGCAAGTTTTTGTTCCATAGAATTGAAGAAACCCTAAGAAGGATCAATTGTGCGGCGGTCGTCCCCAGCAGCAGCCCTAGTTTGCTGAAACTGACTCAGTTGTCCTATGCTCGCCGAGACATTCATGGCCAAAAGGCTTGCATCATAGTTGTTTCCTGAATCGAAGCTCCTGATCATCTGCTGCTGATGAATATGATCCCTTGGGAAGAACTGGTGATGGTAATGATGGTGCTCGCGGCCGGCGCCGATCAGATTGATCCCCAAGTTTTGCTGGTGGTTGTGGTTGGTGGCAGTGGCTGCTGCGGCGGCGGCGGCGATCAGACCGTGGCTTGTGATTCCCAAGTTTTGGTATTTGGAGAGTTCAGATTTGGCGCAGCTGAGGTCCATCTGGAGCTGCCGGAGTTGGTGTTGGAGGAGAGAGATGACTCCGACGCAGCCATAGACGGGATCTCGGAGACGCATGTCGGCCTCATAGGCGAGAGAATTCACGGCGTCCTCGCGCTGGTGCGGGTGCAACTCGTTCAGAAGCTTAGTCACGTTGCTTGCACCAAACACCTTGTGCACGTTTGCAAATTTCTGGGGTTGGTCCGGTGGGAAATATGGTGCGAAAACGCACTCCGGCTGGCATTTGCGCCGGAGAAACTTGCACGCTGCACATGGGGAATTCGATGATGACGCCATTATCTTTTACTTTCTCCCCTGAAAAATCGAACAAGATCCAGTATTATTGACATGATCGTCGCTATTATGAGAGAGAGATTTTGCTAGCTAGCCAGCTAAAATTTATGAAAAATAGGAAAAATAAAACAAGAAAGAAGTGATTTTTATTTATGAAAATATTAATTTCCATGGTAAACAGGAAAGGTCAACAAACACACGTGCTTTGAGTTTATAACGAAGTCATGAAACATGTTGATCAGCATTTTTAATCTTGACTGGGGAAGAAGAAACAAACAGGGAAAACTAGTAAATGAATTGATATACTTAGAAGAAATTATCCAAACTATTTTAATATAACAAAAAATATTGAAAACAATCCTAAAAGAGTGCAGAGAATCATTCACAGTCTGTGACACGATGGCGGTGCAACTATAATTGCTAAGTCTAAAAGGGTCAATTAGCACCCCCAACCAAAGTTCAAACCATCTGTACGATCTTAAACCATGTGAAACTAGTTAAAAAAACAAAATAGTGAAGATTAATTCTACCTAAAAATATAGTACAAAATGATTAAGCTAGGGTGACGACCCAGCTATGAAATAGAAATTACAACTTCCTAGTAAAATGGAGTTAGTTAATAGAAATAGAGGAATGATTTTCTTCCTAATGTTCTCTTTTTTTTTTCGGAAGGAATCAAAATGAAATGTTATTGATTTTTTCGGGGGCAGTTCAAGAGATCTGGCTGTAAATGAAGGCTAGTATGTGGTCAAACTGCCTAAATCAAGGAATAAACACAGCTGATCCCTTGAATATGATGTTCTTATACACATATATCAGGCTATATTTTCATTTCTCTCACCAATAAGAAAGAAACCCTAAACCAGCGGAATATAAGGTTTTACCTTGAGAGAGAAAGTAGGTTTACAGATCAGAGGGAGAGAGGTGATCGTGGGGAAGGGAGAGAGAGAGGGGGGGCCGGTTGAGGACTTTCGTGAGTGGTGAGGGCTGGAGAGAGATCGGGAACCAGTAATGGGAAAAGGAAAAAAGGTGGGTTAGTACTCGTATGGTGGGATTGAGGGATTGGATCTCGTGAATATATAAGAAAGGTTATATATTTCACCCTTTCCAATGAAAAGTTTGGAAGTAGATCTTGCTTGAATTTCATACAAGTATGCATATTTTACTCCATTTTTGCTTTAAAGATATGAGAGTCGAGGCCTTTAAGAAAGGGTTTGATGGAAGACCTTGGAATGAACAAAATCATACCATAAACCGTTTTTATCGTATATGGGTAGTAAAATAAGCAAATAGTTGAAAAAAATAGTCATACAAATATGGGAAAAGAAGAAAAAAAATGGTTGTAAGAAAGTGGTAAAAAAAAAGGAAAAAGAATTTGATGAAAAGGAGATCAGATGGGAATGAGAATAAGAGTAGTCTGACTCTGACTGAAGGGAGATCTTGGGATGATAGACCTTCCCCTCCTCTAATTCCTCTTCTCTTCTGTCTTGGGAGTTCAACGTATAACATAAAAAAATGAAATTAAAGGGAAAGAAAATAGAGGAAGAAGTGCTAGTCCTTATTCAAGTGGTGTGTGGCCTCGATATGATCTCTTCAGTCAAACCTTTTCTTTGATCTTCAAACCACTGTTATAGTACTATTGATATTGATGATAGATGTGGCCGAAGAAACCGGATAGATAATTTGCCAAGAGCCCTTGATCAAGCTTTTCACACTCGGCCCCTCTTTTTCCTCCCTATCTTGGTCTTTCTAATTGCTTGTACGACGTCCTTTGAACAGGCAATGCTTTCTCTTTCTTTCTCCTTGATGAGACCCCAGCTCCCTTTTCTTTTCTCTTTTGTCGGCTATTCCTCCTTTTGAGCCGATGGAAGTAATAATATCAGATACCTAAGCTAGCTTTGTAAACGTTCATGCAAGATCTCTGTATTCTTTCAGGCCGCGTTCTTCTCGCTTCTACTTTTCCGCCGGAAAAATAAATGGCACCGAAAACGCATATAAAGATGATAATCTCTCAAGGCAGCTATAACCCTAAGCTCAATCAGCTAGCTAGAGAGAGAGAGAGAGAGTGTGTGTGAGAGAATGTGTTGATCTTTTACTGGAAAAGATCAAATGGTGGGTGGGAGAGATAATTTCGGCAAGGCGGGGGAAAGTCCCCCAGAAGCAGAGGCTAAGGAGACGCTGAGAAAGCAAGCACAGCGTGAGTACTCTGAGAGTAGAGAGAGAGTAGAATATGAGATCAGTGATGACTGAGGGAGATAGAGAGAGTGAAGAGTTTTTTTTTTTTTTTTTCTGATTATTAATAATACAAATTATACTAAAGAGAGTAGCAGGGATTTATGTTGGTGGCATGTTGACAAGACCCATCCTCGGTCTTCCTATCTTGTGCCCAGTACTACAAACTGGTATAGGGGTAGCATCTTTCTTTCTTTCTTGAGTATTTTTAGGCTTTCAGGTTGTGCTTTCTGTCGCTTACCGCCTGCCCTACCCCCTTCTGCAATATTCAAAAGATATAATATTAAAAAAAAAAAAAACTCAACTCATTAATCTGGTTTGATCATCAATTCCCTCATGAAGTAAATTAATTATTTGTACGTACGTGATCTTCCTCTTTGAACCTTTAAGGGTTTCGGATCATAGTTAATCATTCAACGAGCTAGCTAGCTAGCTATCTATTACGAATACCGTACAAATGGTATTAGAAAAAAACTATTTATTTATAATCAATTATTTTTTATAAAAATAATTATTATTTATTAAAAAAATCTATTATGATTATAAATATTTATTCTCGTCATATTTTTGGATAATATATATAGATCTGTCTTCAGCTACATATATAATATTAATTATGCATTGAATATAATTATGATCAGAACCATTAGCTAGTTTTGATACAAGTGATCGTATGATTTCAGTAGTGCTGTTGAAACAACGTACATTATAAGTCATGTAGAGAATATAAAGGTATTAAGAAATTAAGAAAGTAACAAATTAAGATGAAAAGTAATATGGAGAAGAAAAGTGACGTTTTTTTGTCCTCTTCGCAGAAGAAAAGTAATTAATTGTTGTCACATGCATGCATGCAGCTTGTTTATTTGCTTCGTTTCAACTTGTTTCGCACGAGGGTGTTATACAGCATATTAAGCCTACACATTATTCACAACCGTATATGGATTTGTGCAGTGGGTAGAAAATAAGGGAAGGAATGATATTCCACTCAAAGATTACTATTTTTTTCTAGCTGTCAAATCAAAGTTGTCGAGATCAAGGAGGATTCGACTTAAAGAATGGAAAACCCTTATAGGGCGGTGATGATCAGTCGTTTACATACATGGAATATGAGAATAAATAATGGGAAATTCTCGAGTACTCATTTCTAATTCAGCAGGTTGAAATTAATATATATTAAGGTTACTAAGCTTGAGAAACCTGTCTGATCGTGTGCAGTAATTTAATTTGTGTCAAGGGCTTAGTATCATGATGGTATATGATCTGATTTTTTAAATAGAAAATTTGAATTTGAAACTCCTGTTTATATATATATATATATATAAAAACATTACAGTATTTTTGTATATATTTATCAATAAAAAATAATTTATATAAACTCCAAATAGATAAATCTAATACAAACCCTTATAAAAAGTAGACTCCACCTAAAAATGTTTATAAAGACTACTCTTTAATTATTATTGGGACATTTTTTTTACAAAAAACTTGTAGGTGACTTGTCTATTTAAGACTTGGACCAAGCATTACTGATCATATAAACTAAGCATATTAGGAGATACCTAAGTCCATATAGTTTGCAAATATAAAGTTTTGAAGCTAGGTTAAATTTTTTTTAACCAAGAAACACATGGAAAAGTTAAAACTTGTGAAATCAATATTAGAAAAGCTCTCAGTCAGTCAAGTGAGAACCCAAATTTAACACCAACCAATAAAAATTTATCACATAAGACGTTCAACAAATTCCCATCTACCCCTACATGCACTAGATTTCATACCTATTTTTTCTTTTTCCCACATCTTCTCTCTCTCTTTTTCCTTTAACAAAATGAAGATCAGCAAGAAAAAAAGGAAGGAAGACATGTTGAGCAAAGAAGAAACTTGTTTTCAGTGTTGTTGTATTTGGATTCCTTATTTACTTTCTACATTTCTAGCATTATATACTAAGCACACTACTTTTCAAAAGCGGGGAAAGCAGCACTGCCATGCACTACACTACTCTGCTATCCATTACATTACACAATTATGCACTACACTACTAGGCACGACTCTATACAACTATAGACTATTGGACAAAGAATGAAAAAATTAATACAAATTGTAATATCTAAACAACCTTAACAAGATAAACAATATCTCGCATTATCCAACTTCACTATGCTGTAACACCGCCCCCCCCCCCCCTCTCCCCTCTCCCCTCCCCACCCCAAATATAAAAAGGATGGAGAGTGTAAGTTGACAATTTTCATCTTGCTTAAGTGAGCTTGTAGCATATGGGATGGAAGTACCTTGGTGAGAAGGTCTGCTTGTTGAAGATAAGAAGGAACATGGGCTATGGTGATTGCACCTTCAAGTATTTTATCTTGAATGAGGTGAGAGTCTAGTTCAATGCGCTTGGTATGCTCGTGGAATACTGGGTTTGTTGCATGTGAATTACAGCTTGATTCTCACAATGGAAAGTGATTAGTCTTGGATGAGGTATCTGCAAATCAGTGAAGATGAACCCTAGCCAAGTCAATTCACAGCATGTGGCTACCATGACCCTATTCAGCCAAACTTCTTGACACAATGCTTTGCTTTTTAGATTTCCAAAATATCAAGAATTGACCCAAGAATATGAAATAGCCTGTCACTGATTTTCTTGTATCAAAACAGGATGCCCAGTCAGATTCACAATAAAAGTTGAGTTGCAGGTTTGAAGAGAATGGCAACAACAAACCTTGGCTTGGAGCACCCTTGACAGATGTTAGGATCTTTTGAACTGAAATCAAATGAGTTGTGGTAGGTTGATTCATGAATTGACTGTGAGTTTGCACATGATAACTAATATTTAGCCGTATAATTGTGAGATAAAATAGCCTACCAATTAATCTTTGATAGACAGATGGATAAGCCAGAGGTGAGCCAACAGTTTTGCTCGATTCCAAGTTTTGGTCCATAGGAATTTTCACTGGTTTGGATCCCAAAGCTCCAGAATTAGCAAGTATGTCCAATGCATACTTGCGTTGACAAATATGAATACCTTGTGAGGATCGAGCTACCTCTATCTCAAGAAAGTATCTTAAACTTACTATCATGTAGAGAGCCCTTTATGGCAATATTGGAGTTTAAAGCTTTACTTGCAACCAAAATGCTATCCACATTCACAAGTAAGGCTGTAAAAGAGTTGCCATTCACCAAAGTAAACAAGTTATATTCTATCTTGAATTGAATGAAACCAAATTCCAGGAGAAAAGAAGTCAGCTTCGCATACCATTACCTTGAGACTTGCTTTAATTCATACAAACTCTTGAGTAATTTTCATACTTGTTTAAGGGTTCCCTTTGTGTATTCTGGTGGTCTTTTCATATAGATGCCTCCAAATTACCATGAAGAAAGACATTATTCACATCAAATTGATGTAAATACTAACCTTATATGGCAGTAATTGAGAGAAGACATCTCATAGTAACCATTTTGGCTACTGGTGAGAAAGTTTTACTATAGTCAAGTAGTCATTCTTGTTGGGTGTACCCCTTTGCAACTAACCTAACTTTCAACCTTTCAATACTGCCATCTAAATTCCTCTATATCTTGTAAACCTATTTGCAATCAATAACTTCTTTGTTAGGAGGTAAATTTTTGAAAACCCAAGTCTTATTTTCCTCTTTATCTCGAGAGACTAGAAGAAAAAGCTTGCAACTAAGGTGAAAGGGATTTATAAGACAAGTAGTCATGTAAGGAAAAATAGCAATTAGGGAGAAGAGAAGGGACCTTGTCCACAAACTGGTTGTGTGAAGTAAGTTCAACTTGCTGGTAGTGGAAGTTTTGAAGGTGACTGGGAGCTATTCTAGTCCTAAATGATCTTCTAAGGGTAGGTTGAGATGGACTTGAATGATTGTTGTGACCATTTGGTTTAGGAGGAGTAGAAGAGGACGAGTTGGTTTCTTCAATCCATATAGGGAAGCACTAGCAACTGATGTTAAATCGAGATAGAGCTTTGATTGAAAGGGAGAGGAGAGTGCCGCAGGGAAAGGCAACAAAAGAGAGAAAAGAAGAGAAGATCTCAAGGAGAAGGGAAAAACTGAGACAGAAGAAGAATGCCCCTCAACTCACACCCAAAGTAAAACATATAAATCGCATACTTGTATAAACTCAAATAGAGGGTGTAAGATCTCATCCATGTGTAAGCAACATATTATTACACATTTTCGATCCCGAGCACCAAACATAGGATCTGGGGTATGCGGTTGCAAAATTGAGCTAATCTTATTTTGTTTTTAGACCGTAAAGCCATCTACATAAAACAAGACCAGATAGGATAATTGTCACATGTGAGAGGCTAAGTGCCAAGAAGAAATGATTGGAGTAGATCATCCCCACCAGTACTACTAGCGAAAGATGCCTTGATCAAAGAAAAGAAGGAAAGCTTCGAAAAAAAAAAATATCTAAATACAACACGTATCTATTATATATATACATGATCATGAGCTGGAGAGTAAACAACCTAACTAATTTGTACACTTGGATAACAAACAAGCTAACTCAGTTATATAATTATAAACTTACACATGTCATGAGTTTTTTTTCTTTTTGCAAAGTATATATGTCATGATTTTATCTTTAATAAAAGTAATTAACTTGGATGGTCTTTTTCCTAACTAAAATGAAGGAAGAAATACTTAAAGCTATTATCCCGGCTTGTAGAAATGTATAAGTTTCTACTAAATAAGTGGTTTTTGCCCCATGTATGAAAGTACCTCCTTTTTCGAGTAAAAAAAAAAACCTCAAAAAAAAGAAAGAAGATAAAATGCCACATGAAAAACATCCTAATGACCCTCTCTAGTATGTCTTTTACTTGTTCATCATCATCATCATTATTATTATATGAAAGATAAAATTCATTCATCAAATTTGAGGATATAACAAAACACCATGCTCAATGATTTGGGAGACAAATTCAGGGGGATTGTTCCACCACACCATTAAGTCAGGGAAATGCCTAGAATATTTAACCAAGCAATCGACTGCAGCATTGGCCAAACGACCTCTATGCTGGATTACAACTTTAGGAAACCTACTTAATAAGTTTTTGATCTCAAATATAAGGTTTCCCCATATAGACACATAATCTTCTATACTAGTAAGCTCCTGCACAACTAACAGTGAATCACTTTTAATAAGAAGATTAGGGATAGATAAAGGAAGACAAAGTTGCAAGTCTTTCAATAAAGCAAGAAGTTCAACTTCCATTGAATCCAAAAATTGTGTTCAGGTTTGCAAGCAGTGAAGATCATTTATCCGTAATTGTCCCGAAGAATCATGCCAACTCTTGACTTGCCTTGCTCTTGAAATAATGCTCCATCAACGTTCAGCTTCAAAGTGTCACTTTCCAAATACCCCATGTGTTCAGGTGCTATCAATCCACAATGCAGTCGAAGTGCTTGCTTTTGTAATGCTGTAGATTGGTATTCCATAGTCGTTGATAAGGCATGATCAATAGCTTGTGCTAGTGGAATTCTTTTATCCTCATAAATTAACTGGTTTCGACTATACCAAATACCCTATGTGCACAAGAATAGTTTTTCAAGTTTACCTTCTTTTTGTCTCTAGATTATCTATTGCACAATCTGAATGAAATCCCTTTGCACTATAAATTTTTGCAGACAAGGCAATTGAAAGACCAGAGCACCACTTAACCTAAAACAATACAGTAATGCATGATTCAAATCCTCTTCAGCTAAGTTGCACTATCTACATGTGGCTTCCTGAAGGATTTTCTTGGATTTCAAATTTAAAAAAGTTGGCAAAACATTTTAACACACCCTCTAAGCAAAAATTATGACTCGATGAGAAACTTTAGGCTTCCAAATTTACTTTCACATTTTGCTTTGTTCTGCTCCATAAGACATTTCACCAAGTCTGCTTTCCTTTGTGGACAAAAAGAACCTATAAGCACTTCGAATTGAGAATATACCAGTCTTCTCAGATTTCCAAATAATAACGTCAGGTCTTGTAACTGTTGGGAAAGTTAAGTACCTCATAAGCTTTTGTACGAGAGAGAAATCAAGATACTTGTTCTATATCTCATCGGTGTGTATTATCCTTCTATTAATGTAGAGATTGTCTAATTTAACTGCTCTGAAGAAATTAGATTTGACACAGGGATTAACTTATGTTGTGGAAGCTGATAATTAGACTAGATATTAATAGCTTTACTGTCTCCTACTCGCCATCGACATCCTTGAAGTAGTAGTATTTTTTACTCTCAAATACCTCTTCACACATAAGAGGGTGAAGCTACTAAATTGGCCTTTTAAAAACTAGTATTAGGAAAATACTTAGCCTTATAAATTTATGTAATATGGAGCTTTATTTTTTTAGGATCCTCCATCCTTGTTTAGCCAAGAGATTCATGTTAAAAGTATGTAAATCTTTAAAACTCATGTATCCTTGAGCTTTTGAATTGCATAACCTCTTCCAGCTTGTGACGCCCCCAAATTCTCCTTAAAATAACACGGGAATCGAGGCGTCGGGATGATGACAACACGGATCACACATCCCAACAACAAGTGTCAAACATGTGTACACACGTGACATACATAAAAATATAGGTCGCAGCGGATAATAAATTAAGATCTAAGTACCAGAATTTTTAGAAATATTTTACAAACCAATTTAATAAAAACTCTCCAGCAGGAGATTTAATACAGTCATCCAAAAATACAAATTAAACAAATACATAATTATAAAGATGGAAAAATAAATTTTCCGAGATATCAATTAATAATAATAACACCTCTATAGCGAAGCCGTCTCCTCAGGCTCAGCCTCTCCAAAATTTGCATCCAAAAACTACGACGCCAAGATGGCATCGCAGGTAAGTACAAACCAACCAAACCAAAAGACACAAATACATTAATGCCACAACAATAACTATGAACAATTACTATATGCATGAGGCTTAAAATCATCTTCCTCAAAGTCGATGAAATAATCACACTCGTCAAAATCCCATTTTTGATCCACAATAAAATCACCCATCATTTTCCATAAAATAATATCCTCAAAACCGATCATACCGGGCGTTACGTATCGCCGTCCCCGATATGATTTACACACACACCCAAAATCATAATAGGCGTTACGTATCGCCGTCCCCATTATGATCCACACACACTCATTTCATACCGGGCGTTACGTATCGCCGTCCCCGATATGAAATGCACACCCAATGACCATAATGGGCGTTACGTATCGCCGTCCCCATTATGTCATCCACACACTCACACACTGATCACAACGGGCGTTACGTATCGCCGTCCCGTTATGACTCAGCCCAAAACTATTAAAAATTCGTTAAACTCACTTTAAATCTCAGTTTCCAATTCCAACACATGAATATCCGAAATCATGTAAAAATCCACTTTCCAAATATTTTCATGAGCATGCGCGTAAATACACAATGCAGACAACCGTGCAGCAATTATCCAACATTTAATTAATCCAATCAACCAACAAATATCAACATCAACCAACACAAAGTAGCAATAATCAAATACAACAACTGTTGATGCCAAAAATATATTTAAATCTTAAAGCTCGTTTGGAAAGTACTTACAGTGGTAAAAATGTAAATCCTTGAACAACTCTAATCTGCAGCGTTTGTAGCGGTCACATGTACGTTAGGCTAAAACATTCGGTTTGACACCAAAATTTAGGGAGGTACTCATTGAAGGGTGGGGAATCTCATGGAGGTGGTGGTATGGCGGCACAACCACCGGAAGGTGACGGATCGGGGTCAAAATGGGTGAAAACTCATTTTCGGGTTTGGGGTCGTACCGGGAAGGTGAGGCCGCGGTTGGGGAAAATGAGCTAGGGGGTTGACCGGCTGGGCGAGGGGAGTCGAATGGTGGTGGAGGTGAGATGCACGGTGGCCGGACGGCGGCGCTGGGTTGCTCAACCCGTTTAAGGCCCATTTCGGGTGGAGGGAGTAACCGGCGGCGATGGATGGCTACCGACGGTGGGTTATGCTCGCCGAAGGGTGGGGAGTTTAGTGGTGGTGGTCGGAGGCCAAGGGGTGGCCGGCGGTGGCGAAAAAATGTAAGGGAAGCAAAAATGACCATTTCGGGTTTGTGGTCGTGGAGGGGCGGTGGGGTGGCCGGAGGGGACACCACCGGTGTCGTTGAGCTTGCCGACGTGTGGGGAAGGTAGTGGGCTGGGCGGTGTCGCTGGTGGGTGGCCGGCGGCGGTCCTGGGGCTGAGGAGAAGGAACAGGCGAAGGGGAGAGGGAGGCAGGGGACGCGGGCTGGGAAGCAGAGGAAGAGAAGAAGAAAAAGAAAAAGAAAGAAGAAAAAGAAAAAGGAAAAGAAGACTACTAGAAAAATCACAATAAATAAAATAAAAACTGACTTTAAATACTATAATTTTAATATCAATAAAATAAAATATTGAAAACCCATTAACAAAAATAAATTAAATCCAAGCGCAATATTAATTAAAATAAGACAATAGTTAATATAACGAAAGCAGATCAAATAAATTCACATAATAAAATAAAAGAATTTAATTCCACTCATTAAAATAAATAAGAAAAGTAACGTAACTCGATATTAACTAATTAATAGCTCAAATAAATATCTCAAACAAATAAAATATGACCAATAATATTATTTAAATAAATTAAAATAATTAACACCGAGCATAAAATAACGTGTAAAATTAGACGTAAATCTGGGATCTCACACAGCTAACCCATTTCACTTTATTTTTCTCTTTTCTTTGTCGCCACCAAAACTTTTCTATAAGATTCTCCAAATCCTGACACAACGAGAGTGGTAGCTTTAAACAACTCATAGTATAAGTAGGAATTGAGAGTGTCACAGTTTTGATGAGTACTTCTTTCTCCCTTGTGATAGAAGTTTTTTTTTTTTTTTTGCAACGTTGAAGCTTTTGTCATACTTTTGATCTCAACTCTGAAAATGCCTGACTCTTACTCCTTCCCACCATAGTAGGCAGCCCTAAGTATTTATCGTATTGGTGACATTGCTGAACTCCCCAAAATTGCATAATGTCAGCTTGCAAATTACTCGAGACAATTTTGCTAAATACCATGGCTATTTTGTCTTGGTTTATCTTCTGATCTAAAGCTTGCCCATATAATTTTAGAAGATTTAAAAGTGACTAACTGGTGTAGAGATTAGCTTTGCAAAAGAGTATACTGTCATCAGCAAACATGAGGTAATTAATTTTTGGAGCTCCTCTACATACTCGAATGCGTTCCACCTCTCCTTGCATATCAACTTTCTATAATAGTGATATTAGACCCTTTGTACATAATAAGAAAATATAAGAGAAGATGAAATCTCCTTACCTTATGCCTCGTGTAGGATAAATTAATCCATCTAACTCATCATTAATTAGTATTGAAAAAGAAATTGTTCTAACATAATGCATCACTAGACTTGTCCATCATTATTAGAGTCGAGGCAATGTATAAAGATAGATATATATATATATACATACTAGGAGTATCGCAACGTGCGAGGCACGTTGTCCTGTATCACTATAAAATAAATTAAAAAAATATAAATATCTAATAAAAAAATAAAAACTTAAAGTGAATGAGAATATTATATTTAATTCAAGTTGTAATCTAATAATTCAGATAGTAATAAGTTTAAACAAATCTAGATCCAAACAAATTTCAGAAATAAAACATCATGTTTGAAATCCATATTATAGTTTGTTTCTTAAGACAAAATAGGATATTTTTGTTTTCTTTGCCATCGAAATGGCAATAAAAAAGTTTTGAAAATTATGCATCTAGAGATGGTATGTCATCTTCATTTATAGCATTTATAGAAAGAATATTGAAATTTTTCTGTTGTTGCTTTTGAAGTCGATCTCCATCTGTACCCAGTTGTATTATTCATTTTTTGTTTAAACACAGTGCTGCAATATTTTGGACATACAATAAATATTCTTACATGGAAAAAATTGAGAGTTAAAATACGATTATCAAAGATTTAGAAGTATATTAATATATATCATATAAAGTATAGTGACAAATATGGAGAGTAGGGATCTGAAAGAGTACTACAATTTTCAGAGAAAAGAAATAATAAAGATTTTCAAAGAAAGTGATGACATCCATGGACACAAATCTTTTATTTGTTTTGGGGTGATCACACTTGTAGCCCTTTTGAGAATGTAGAATATGTAGTGCTTGGATAAAATAATAATCTTGAACGTAATGGAATCAGAAGAGCATTATATCATCTAAATAGCTATTAGTAGTGCTTAGAATTTTATTTAGTTCATGAGTGACATATAGTTCTTACAATAATTTATATGTATGTGTGTATATTAGGGAAAATACAAGAAGAGTGGGTGCCGTTCATGAATATTGTCGCTAAAAAGATTCAAGATAAATGCATGTAAGATGGACCTAAACAGGTAGATTTGAAATTATAACATATTTTACATATATCTAAATATACGTGTGATACAGATTCAAACATACATATATTTATATGTATGTTGGGCAAAAACAATAATTGGGTGGATTCATGAATGATGTAGGCCTAAAGAAGTTTTGGTGAAATATTGTATGTATGCTAGATTGGTTGTTCTTTTCATTTTTTTTTACAAGTGTGTGAAGGATCTTAAAAATACTTGTGTTTTAATGTTTGGATTTTTTGAGTTTCAACAGTGATATTGATGAAAATGAGATATTATACTTTTGATCAAATGGGAGAAGAGTTATTGTAATAATAGTTTTTATTTTGCTAGATGACATCATTGTTGTTTTTTAGTGAATGCTGCAGTTTTTTGTTTCATATAATAGCTACATATATGTAAAAACTACCTATTTAGGTCCCATCTTCATATATATGTAAAAACTAATTAGCCAATAAGTTTATTTACTTATATAAGTGAATGGAGCATTTTCATATACAATTTATTGACAATTTAATATTTTTTTGTCTAATTCATATAATAGCTATATATAAGAGAATGGAATATTCCATCAAAATCTATATATATGATCATATAATTTTTGATCTAATTATGAAAGTGTTTTCATCAAGTGTTCATCATTATATAAATTTTTGAATAAAAAATCAAGCTTTTAATTATCTTTTAATGGGTTAATATTGCTTCCAGAACCGTCTTTCTTAACCCAAAAAGAAATTTAGTGTATTTCAAATGTCATGATAATATATTAAAAAAAAAAACTTCAAAACTAAAACTAAGACATAATGGTAGTTAGCTATTTGTATGGAATATATTCTAAGCTAAGAAATAGGTTGTTTCAGTAGAAATTTAATAATTGTATGTGGAATAGGGTTTAAGAAGAGTCATTTTGATGCTTCATGTCCTTATAGAAAAATAGTGTAATTTGTTTATTAATGCTTGTTGGTAATTATCTAGTTAAGTCATGCAAACTTTGATCTACCATCATTTTATAAATTGCCTTGACATGTACATGTGTGAAGTCACATATAAAAAAAAATCCTATTGTAAATTGTTAAGTTGAGAATTAAATTTTTTTTAATGTATCCATTCATAATTTGTGTGCTTAAATTGTTGTTACTCATTTTTATGTGATTATTGAGTCACATATGAGTAGTTTGTGACACACATACTGATACTCACACCCGTTAAGTTTTCTAGGTGGAGATTCATCACAAAGTAAGATGTTTTTCTAGGTTTGGTGATTGTTAATTAGTTTTATTACTTCTTCAATGTAACAAAACTCACATAAGGTGTTCTTTCTACACCTTTTAATGAATTATGAGAAGCCAAAGATCTGAGAGAGCCTTTAATTTATGAGGTATTTATGCTTGTAGGTTAAGTTATAGTATGTTGTATTAATTTTTAAATCATGCCCGTCATTTCTAAGTTTTTATTTTTCAAATTCTTTTTGGGTTGAGTTCTTTAAATGAGTTGTACAGATAGAATTATGGAAAAAGAAAAGGGGCAGCCTCTGAAAAAGAATACTTAAAAAAGAAGTTTACTATTGTGCTTGAATCATAACTTGAAGATTTATAATAAAAAAATAAATATTAAGCATTTATATTGGTATGACAATAGTCTGTTTTTCATTTGTTCTAACACCAAAGTGGGACAAAATGAATCCAGCTACTTTGTATAAATTTCCAGACCTAAAAAAAAATTATAAGGTTGAATATTAATTCAATCTATTTCGTGCTTTTCTCATCAAATAAGCAAACAAATTCTTTTCCTAATAAAGTGCAACAGTAAAAAGAAAATAAAGCTATTTCAAAACATGCAGCAAACACTTGAGTCCTTAAAGAAACCAAAAAAATATAATATCATGCTATAAGATTTATGAATACTACAACTTCTATCTAGCTAGTAGTAGTTTTTGTATTCTCTATAACTTTTAAGCAAATAAATTTCAAAGCAGTAGGAATCATGATAAATATCAACAAATTGGTTACCTCTCCTACGTGCTCCATGAAGTCAATTGCTGTGCAACCCAGAACTTGTTCTGTAATTTCAGCAAACATGACAGCTGATAGTCGTCCACTACCATCATCGACTTCAACATAGGCTCGAGAGCTGTATAAACAAACTATATTTATAAGTTTAAATCATTAAATAGTAATTTGAATTTATGATATTTGGTATTATGACCAAAAATATTAATATAAGATACATACTATGGTTGTGCAATACTCATATTTTTGTAATGATAACACTCAAATTATTCATTTTGTTCATATCCTGTCACTTTCTCACATTCAGTACAGAACATATAGTAGAAGTCTTGACGCAAATCAACAACAAAGATATTTGCCTTAATCGAAAATCTTGCTTTCTGCATTCAATTTAGAAGAAACACATGTTTTTATATGGCTATAAATAGTAAGAAGTCTTAGTAAGAGATTGTATTTACTCTAAAAATACATGTGGAATAATATTTATAAGCAATATATATAAGAAAAAAAGTTAAAGAAGATTGTAGATGTTGAACCCAAGGTTTCAAGTTTCGTGTAAATTTACAAATGGATTTTGATGATAACAAATGAATTCAAAGAATAAAGGAGTCTCAAGCTCAAGTTGTCTACACAATACAATCAAGCACATCAAGGAACCAAGCATGAGCAAGAAGGGAACAAGTTCACATTAAAATCATAGAGTAATTTTGTAAATCTCTTAAAAATTCGAAATTAGGATTAAGGCTCAAAATTAATATTTTATCATAAAGCATTAAAATACATTTTCCACATATACATGAATATTTTGAAAATTAAATTTGAAAATTTTAAAAGATGATTGATTGTCATCTTTCACATGTGCATGACATGATTAAAGGTTTGAATTTTGAAAATATTAAGATGATTAATTGTCATCTTTCACATGTGCATGTTTTATTTGAATATTTTCAAAAGTGGTGGATGCTTTTCTTGACTTATGCAAAAGGTAGATGTCTTTATTTGAAAATTTTGAAAAATAAAGTGTGCTCCTTTTGTCATATGCAAAAAGTAAAAGATTATGTTTGAAATTTTTGAAAAGTAAAGTGTGCTCCTTTTGTCACATGCAAAAAGTAAAAATATTAGATTTGAAATTTTTGAAAAGTGAATGATGATGTTTTTGACATGGAAATCTTTTCAAATTTGAAATTGAAAACTCATTTGCCTATAAATAGCTCACTTGAGTTTTGCAAAAATGACAACAAGAGCTTACACATCTATTGTTAAGTTTTGCATCATTTCTTCAAAACTCTCATTTTCTCTTTTCTAAAGTTTTGAGCCTTAATTATTGTTCTTGTTGAGAGAGATATAGGTTGCACTGTATTGTTTATCTCACTCATTAAGGAGTGTACTTTGATAGTCTACCTACTATCAACTCTTGTATTTGTAAAAGGGAGTGTATAACCCTTGTATGTGTAGAAGGTGTTCTACACAGGGAATAGTTAAATCACCAAATGTGAGGTGATTGGAAGTGTAGAAGGTGTTCTACACGGGGAATAGTTAAATCACCAAGTGTAAGGTGATTGGAAGTGTAGAGGGTGTTCTACACGGATTCTTTGGAGCGGTGCTGCTCAAAGGTGTAATAGGTTTCTATCTCCACCTAAAGGAGATTGAATAGTGGATTTGGAGATCCTCAAGAGGTAGCTTGAGGCGAGGACGTAGGCAGTGGAGCCGAACCTCGTTAACATACTGAGTTTGCTTCTCTCTTACTCTTACTCTTTATATTTATTGTTGTTCCATATTTTGTTTATATTTTATATTATATATTTGATTTATAATTGTTATTTTTTTAAATACAACTCAATTCACTTCCCCTCTTGTGTTAGTCATTTGGGCAACAATTGGTATCAGAGCTAGAGCTCTATTATAAGATTAACTATCTTTTGAGTTAAGATCTTATGGCTAACATTGCAGCTTCATTTGGTGAAGGTCAATTTAGCAGTCGGCCTCCACTCTTTTGCGGAGACAATTACTCATTCTGGAAAGTTAGAATGAGAATATTCCTTCAGGCTCAAGGTCGAGAAATCTGGAAATGCATTGTAAATGGACCTTATATTCCAACAAAAGTAGTTGATGGAGTAAAGGTCAAAAAGGAAGAAGAAGAGTTTGATCGTGAAGACGATAAACTTTATACTTTGAATTTAACTGCTATGAATTTATTATATAATGCTCTCAATGGTAATGAATTTAATAGAGCAATGACTTGTGCTACAGCAAAGGAAATTTGGGATAACTTGGAAGTTACTTATGAAGGAACTTCTCAAGTCAAGGAATCAAAAATTTATATTCTTACTCATGAATATGAAATGTTTAAGATGAATGATGATGAATCTATTTCTAGTATGTATACTCGTTTTACTAACATCATAAACAGCTTGACAGCTCTTGGCAAAGTTTATTCCAAAGTGGAGATAGTAAGAAAAATTCTCAACTCTCTACCAAAATGTTGGGAATCAAAAGTGACAGCGATTCTTGAAGCTAGAGACCTCAAGAAGCTCGAAGTGAATGAACTCATCGGATCACTTATTACCCATGAATACACATTGAAAAGAGGAGAAGAAGAAGGAAAGTCAAAGAAGAGCTTGGCACTTAAAACTGTTCCACATGAAAGTGAAAGTGATGAAGATGAGGAAAATGACGACAAAGATGAAAAAGTTGCGATGATAATAAGAAGAATTCAGAGGTTTTTAAAGAAAAATAAATCTCCTCCGAGGAAATCCTTCAATAAGTTTTTCAAAAAAGATTCAGGTAAAAATGACACTTTAATTTGTTATAAATGCAATAAATCTGGTCATATCAAGCCAGATTGTCCTCTGCTAAAGAAAGATCGAAACAAAGGCAAAAAAGCAATGAAAGCTACGTGGGATGATGATTCAAGTAGCTCAGATAGTGAAGCAAGTAATGGAGAATCAGTAAATTTTTGTCTTATGGCTAAAGATGATATTGAGGTAACAAATCTTGATAATATTGAAGATCCTTCATATGAAGAATTGCAAAATGTTTTAGAAGAGGTATATGAGGAATTTGAAAAATTGGGTATCAAGTATACTGCTTTGAAAAAGAAAAATTATTTTTTAACAAACGAAATTGATATTTTAAGAAAAGAAAGTATTGTTTTGAAAGATGAAAATCTTGAGTTGAAGAAAAAGAAAACTGATTTAGAAAATATTATTGAAAACTTTACGAATGGAAAAAGAAATTTTGAAAAATTTCTTGATAGTCAAAGATGTGTTTTTGATAAGGCAGGCTTGGGATATAAGCCAAAACAAAAATACAAATCTTATAAAAACTTCTTTGATAATCCTTCTACATCAAAGTCCAATATTCAAAATTCTTTTCATAAAAATAATTTTGTTAAAAAAGGATACTATTATAATCACTCAAGTTCTTCATATATGTCACATGCTATTTACAATTTTTGTAATAGAAATAGTCATAATTATTTTGCTTGTCCTATTAGAAGAAAACATTCAATGACTATTAGGGCCATATGGGTACCTAAAAATCTTATTTTTTCTAATACTAATAAATAAATGACCCAAAGAACTTGGGTATCAGGAATTGTTTTTAATTGCTTTTGTAGGTATGCATGAAGTATTCTACATGTAAAAATAAATTATTTTTAGGTAACGGATGCTCAAGATACGTGACAGAAGACAAAATTAAATTCATTGACTTCACTTCTAAAGAAAAAGGATGTGTGATATTTGAAGACAATTCAAAAGAGAAGATCATGAAAATAGAAGGAAAGATCATTAAGACTTAGTACAAGATGCAACCAAATAGTGGAAACATGTGAAAGATCATCCAGCGGAATAAATTTTAGGAGAACCTTCACGAGGTGTAAGTACTCGATCATCTCTTAGAAATATTTGTAATCACACACTTTTTCTATCTCAAATTGAACCCAAAATATTGATGAAACTCTCATTGATAAATCATGGATTCTATTTGTGCAAGAAGAACTAAATTAATTTGAAAGAAATAATGTATGGACATTTGTTCCTACACCTAAAAATTATGCTGTTATTGGAGCAAAATGAGTTTTTAGAAATAAGAAAGATGAGTTTAAAATCATCACTAGAAATAAGGCTCGACTTGTAACCCAAGATTTCAATCAAGAAGAAAGAATCGATTATGATGAGACATATGCACTAGTCGGAAAATTAGAAACTATTCGAATGCTACTTGCATATGCTTGTTATAAAGATTTCAAACTTTTTCAAATGGATGTTAAAAGTGTTTTCTTAAATAGTTTTTTTATTGAAAAATGTTTTTCAAGAGGAAAGATTGATATAACTCTTTTCATCAAGTATGAATAGAATGATATTCTTCTAATTCAAATATATGTAGATGATATAATATTTGGTGCTACTAATGAATATGTGTCAAGATTTTGTTAAGAATATGCAGGAAGAATTTGAAATGAGCATGATGGGAGAATTTAATTTCTTTCTCGGATTGCAAATCAAGCAAGCAAAAAGTGGAACATTTATTAATCAGTTAAAATATATCAAAGAGTTACTCAAAATTTGAGATGGAACGTGCGAAGGTAATTGGAACATCAATGAATCCAACCACTAAACTTGATAAAGATGAAAGCGGTAAGCTAGTTGACTCAAATGTATATCGAGGTATGATTAGTAGTTTATTATATTTGATAACTAGTAGACCTGATATTATGTTCAGTATATGTTTATGTGCACATTTTCAATCATTTCCAAAACAATCTCATTTGATTGCAGTCAAACGGATTTTTAGATATTTTGCCAAATACCATTGACTTAGAGTTATGGTATTCTAAACACACTTCTTTCAATCTTATTAGTTATTCATGTACCGATTATACTGGTTGCAAAGATGATCGAAAAAGTTTTAGTAGAACATGTCATTTCTTAGGTCATGCACTTGTTTCATGATTTAGTAAAAAGAAAATTCTGTTGCATTATCTATTACTGAGGCAGAGTATGTTGCTGTAGGCAGTTGTTGTCCTCAAGTTTTTTACATGAAGTAACAACTTGAGGATTTTAAACTTATGTACAATCACATTCCAATCAAATGTAATAAATATAAGTGCTATAAATTTTTCGAAGAATCCAATACGACATTCTCAGACCAAACATATTGAAATTAGATATCATTCTCTTAGAGATCATGTGCAGAAGAGCGATATTGTATTAGAATTCACTAGTACATATGATCAATTGGCAGAAATTTTCACAAAACCCCTACCAGAAGATAAACTATGCATGATTAGAAGATAAATAGGAATTATGCATGCCATGAATATCTGCTAGATACTTTTATTCCATTATCTCAAATGACCTACAGAAACTTGAGACGTTTAGCCTCATCATTCAAATGCATTTGCTCCTCATAAATCATCATGCCATCCTTGTCTAAAGGATTAGGCAATCGAAATGCAGAGGCGAGTAAGGACTTTAAATCCTTATTCTGTTGTTTTAAATCTACTATTTTTTTGTTAGACTCTTGAACAAGTCGTTGAAGAATATCGATCTTCTCATTAAGCTTCTCTATCTCGCGGGTTTTGGACTGCAACCGAGCGAAAAAAGCAACAATGGAAGATGGGTATCGAGTCCCGAGACCCACAAGCTCGTAAATGGCATCATGATCTGATTTATTAGCCAAATCAGTGTTTTGCTGCTTCATGGCACTTACGACAGATGCAGAAATAGATTGATCACGAGAATCACTGAAGGAGAATTGATGAGCCATTAAGATTTTGTAAAGTGAGAATGAAGATGAACTACAACAATGAAAAGAAGATTTGATGCGGATTAGATAAAACCAAGGATTGCTTTTATAAAGATGGAAATAAGTAGAAGACAAACTGTCATCTCTTCAAATCTTACTTAGTCAAGATTACAAGATATGCCGGATGCATATTGTCAAAAGTTACCGAACTAAGCTAGCGAGATTAATTATAATTGCCCCTGTTTCTCTCATGAAACGCTGCCATTATCTGCTGATGTTGACTCTGTGCTTGAACTCTTACTCGTTCCGATTCCTCTATTTGAAGTTTCAAAACACGAGCTAATTCCGTCAAATCTTTATTTTCTTGCTTTAACCTCTTATTCTTTCTGCCTTTATTTGCAAGCTTTTGATGTAGAACAAATATTTGATTTTTAAGTCGATCAACTTCATTTGCCCTCGCTAGTAATCTCCGAGATATGGTCGTAACAGAGGCAGCATATTGAGCACTAAGAGTTCTTGATGCTGCAACAACCTCAGAATCAGTTCTATTTGAAAAATGCATTTCTGCTTCTATCATGGTGTTGACAACCTCATGAGATAAAATGATTGGTTGAGACAGTTCCTGATTCAAATCCGGAAGATTATCAGACGAAATTTTTTCCGTCATTCTATCGTTATGAAAAAACAGAATTTAGGTCAAGAAGCGATATTTTTTTTTTTGGTATCCGATAGGTGAAAATGATTTTTTTTATAGAAACTCAGAGCCTTCAAACCCGTTTGTCAACAACATCAGACGATTTTTTTAAATCTGCTTTCGCACCGACTGCTAGAGCTAGGCCTCCAACCTTTACAGGTTTTGTCAGATACGCGTGGCTCTGCACCGAATTGCCAGAATTAGACTTCCAACATTTGCAGATTTTGTCGGATATGCATGGCTCCGCACCGTATTGCCAGAGCTAGGCCTGCAGCTTTTGTTGTTTTTGTCGGACACGAATAATTTTAATTATTCAACTTCAAATCTCTGGAACATCTAATTCGTCAATAACATCAAGCGGATTTAAATCTTCTTCCGCACCGAGATGATAAAATTCGGTTTCAACCTTTGCAGGTTTTGTTGGGCACGGATGGTTTCAATTATTCAGCTCTTTACAAAATCTCCTTCCACACCGAATTACCGAAACTAGGCCTCCAACCTTTGCAGGTTTTGTCGAACACGTGTGGCTACACACCAAATTCTCTACAGTCTCTACTAACGCAGCGTTTTATTTATCTATTGGTTATTGTAGGAATATATCTTATTGAACTAATTATGATTCATTTTTAATGATGCCAAAAAGAGGAGAAGTTTTAGACTAGAACATTAACATTGTTTAAATTTCTAAACTTGTTATATATGCTTGGAATTATATTTATATTTTTGCTTGAAAAACTAACGCACATTCTCAGGGGGAGCTTAAGTATTAATACAGGTTTCAGGTTCTATCAAGTATTTGTCATCATCAAAAAGGGGGAGATTGTTGAACCCAAGGTTTCAAGTTTCGTATAAATCTACAAATGGATTTTGATGATAACAAATGAATTCAAAGAATAAAGGAGTCTCAAGCTCAAGTTGTCTACATAATACAATCAAGCACATCAAGGAACCAAGCATGAGCAAGAAGGGAACAAGTTCACATTAAAATCATAGAGTAATTTTGTAAATCTCTTAAAAATTCGAAATTAGGATTAAGGCTCGAAATTAATATTTTATCATAAAGCATTAAAATACATTTTCCACATATACATGAATATTTTGAAAATTAAATTTGAAAATTTTAAAAGATGATTGATTGTCATCTTTCACATGTGCATGACATGATTAAAGGTTTGAATTTTGAAAATATTAAGATGATTGATTGTCATCTTTCACATGTGCATGTTTTATTTGAATATTTTCAAAAGTGGTGGATGCTTTTCTTGACTTATGCAAAAGGTAGATGTCTTTATTTGAAAATTTTGAAAAATAAAGTGTGCTCCTTTTGTCATATACAAAAAGTAAAAGATTATGTTTGAAATTTTTGAAAAGTAAAGTGTGCTCCTTTTGTCACATGCAAAAAGTAAAAATATTAGATTTGAAATTTTTGAAAAGTGAATGATGATGTTTTTGACATGGAAATCTTTTCAAATTTGAAATTGAAAACTCATTTGCCTATAAATAGCTCACTTGAGTTTTGCAAAAATGACAACAAGAGCTTACACATCTATTATTAAGTTTTGCATCATTTCTTCAAAACTCTCATTCTCTCTTTTCTAAAGTTTTGAGCCTTAATTCTTGTTCTTGTTGAGAGAGATATAGGTTGCGCTGTATTGTTTCTATCTCACTCATTGAGGAGTGTACTTTGATAGTCTACCTACTATCAACTCTTGTATTTGTAAAAGGGTGTGTATAACCCTTGTATGTGTAGAAAGTGTTCTACACGGGGAATAGTTAAATCACCAAGTGTGAGGTGATTGGAAGTGTAGAAGGTGTTCTACACGGGGAATAGTTAAATCACCAAGTGTAAGGTAATTGGAAGTGTAGAGGGTGTTCTACACGGATTCTTTGGAGCGGTGCTGCTCAAAGGTGTAATAGGTTTCTATCTCCACCTAAAGGAGATTGAATAGTGGATTTGGAGATCCTCAAGAGGTAGTTTGAGGCGAGGACGTAGGCAGTGGGGCCGAACCTTGTTAACATACTGAGTTTGCTTCTCTCTTACTCTTACTCTTTATATTTATTTTTGTTCCATATTTTGTTTATATTTTATATTATATATTTGATTTATAATTGTTATTTTTTTAAATACAACTCAATTCACCCCCCCTCTTGTGTTAGTCATTTGGGCAACAGTAGAAATTTACTTTATTTGGTTCTAATTATTTGAGGTAGCCAGAAACATCATTAATCTTAATTATGTTTTGGACATTAGTAGCTAATGCTACTACTGATGCGGCATTCAGAATATTCTTAATAATATCTTCAAGTAGTTTACCATTAAGTATTGCCTTTAATATTTTAAAAGAAGTTAAAAAAAATAACAAAAATCATTGAGAGAAAAATATAAAAGAACTAACATTTTTAAAAATAGTCAATGGATATACATTTTGTGTATATATTTTGAGAATTTTATGACAAGTATAGATTGTCTAAATAATAAGTTAAGAAATGATTACCATCGACACAAGAGGCTGCATTAGGAATAACAAGATTTAAAGTAAAAATACTTGTCGGTTGAAATGAAAGAGAGAGACCTATGTTATAAACAAATAAAAATAGTCATTGATTGATATTAAATATTAAATATATGGTGATATTGTAAATTGAGAAATTTATCATTGTATGAACCAACTTTCAAACGTGTTACAAGTAGAGATGGTTTAGCTCCAATGACATTTGAGATTTCTTGGCATTCACCCTCTACAAATCGACCCCACATAGTCAGGCATATGGGCATTAAGCTGTAAAATTTAAAGAAAAATGTTAAATTTAGAATATGATAAAATAGTATTAACAATAATTATTTTAGAGTTATTCATATCACAAATGTAGTTGAGAAATTTTATTTACCTTTTATCGATTATGTACATTTCTTGGATTATTGTTTGCCTATCTTTTGTATTAATCTCTCTAGGAGGCTTCATGTGTATTACAATCGTCAGAATATCTATATAATTATATTTAATTTTTTTAGTGTAAAACTAAATAAGAGTATTAAAAAAGAAGTTAAATATGTTAAAACGACGTCTACCTATTCCAGAATCAGTATTCATGAAAGTATGCAAATTGGTGAATGGGATAATATTGTATTCTGGGGGTTGTAATTCTTCCTCATTATCTGCAATGTCTTCGGTTATTGTTCTTGAATTTATGGTCCACTGATATTCATATGCCTCAATTTTATTAAATCTAGGATCTAAAGGTTTGACGTAGGCATTACTAATGTAGTATGACCAAAAGATGTATAATGTATTACTATGCAAGTCGATATCATTTTCAAAAATTACTGCCTTCACTCGATTGCCCTACACAATATCATATAGATTAATAGCTATGTGTATTGAATTGATTTGAAAAAAATTATATATATATATAATTTCAGGAGTTGATTTGAAATTATAGTTAAGATTTGTCTGACACAATATTGTATGGATAAATAGTGATGTGTACTCAATTTATTTTTTCAAATATGATAATAATGTTGTTGTATTACCTCAAGATCTATCAATGTTAGATTTTGATACTTTATTGACGAATGTTGTGCACTACGTTTAGGAGACTTGTCTGACACCATCATCTTGATTTTCCAATTCCTTGTACTTGGAGTTATATCCTTTATTGATGTATGGAGAGTCCGCATGTTGAAAACTATTAGTGCATGAAGGAAAAAAAAATTAGTTTGAACAATTCAATTGAGACGAAACAATCTGAATAAATTAAAAAGTAAGAAGTTAAGAAAGATACACAATGAAAAAAATAATGCATTCAATCAAGAGATATATTAGAATGGAATTAGATTACTCACAGATATTCATGATGCATATGCCCGTGTTAGTAATTCTCTATAAACAATATTATTTGTTTCAATTTCTTCATAGCCATTAGTTGATACTAGTCTTATAAGAACTTTGATTGAAACAGAATTCTTGGCTCTTGACAATGCCACATAAAGTTGTCCATGAAAGAATACAGATTGAGGCAAATATACACCAACAAAATCTAATATTTGCCCTTGTGCCTTATTTATTGTCATCACAAAACTTAATCTGATAGGAAATTGTGTTCTTTTGAATGGAAAACCGCTAGTCTCATCTATATTTGGAGAAAAAAAAGAATTATTGGTATGGAGACTCTTTTCCCACTGTATGAAGACTCTTTTCCCACTGTGGTGACCAACTACAATTTCAGCATCAATGACATTTCGTTCAAAGTTACGGCAAATAAGGCGCGTTCCATTGCACAAGCTTTCGGAAGAATTCACATTTCTGAGTAACATGATAGGGCTGTTTTTCTTTAATAACAGTTCATGAGGTGGAAGTCCATTTGGTGTCAATGTGTTTAAGAAATCTTCCATAATACTTTGTTTTGATGCATCAACTATTTCATCAAAGCCATAGTATTTTGTGACTTCACCATGAAATATTCGAATAAGTATTGCATTTATTTCATCAACAGAATTGTTTTTTGGTGTCAAGATTGCTCGATTGGTCATTTCGAATAAGTTTTCTGAATAAATGTTGATATACTGGAAGACTGCATCAATCAAATTATCTAAGAACTCAACATCATTTTTGTATGGTATAAGCATTTCATTAGGAATCGTAATCTTGTTGTCAATTGTGATAGGCGGTATTCCATTCCCAACTTGAAGTAAATAATTTGAAAAACTTGGATCGAATCTTGCCCGTATATTTTCACTCAACCTAATCTTACTTAAAGTGGACTACAAGTATGAAGATGCTAAACTGGCATCAACTTGTTGTTGTCTTGTACCTTTATGAAATACAGGTAAGACTTGACGAAAATTACCACCAAACACAACAACTTTTCCACCAAATGGCAATCTTAAATCAGTTATATCTCGCAACATTTTATCCAATGCTTCCATACATTCTTTTCTAGACATAGGTGTTTCATCCCATATGATTAATCTTGTAAGACGCAACAATTTGGCCAGAGCACCTTGTTTGCTTACATTACAGGTGCTATTTTTATCTAGATCTAATGGAATTTTGAAACGTGAATGTGCTATTCGACTGCCAGGCAATATAAATGCAGCAACACCAGAGGATGCAGTTGCAAGTGCAATTAAATTTTTTGATCTCATTGTAGCAAGGAGTGCTCTATATAGGAATGTCTTCCCTGTTCCACTAGGACCATCAATAAAAAATGCAGCAGGCTCATTTAGAAGGACTTTTTGTAAAATTGATTCGTATGCATGTTGTTGTTCAAAATTAAGAGTTGTTGAAGCCAAAAGATCTTCCTCTTGTATCAAAACTGAAGATTCATCATTTATTTCCCTCAATTTAATTTCGTTCTCATAAAAAAAAATATCATGTTCAATTAAATTAAACATGTTTATGTCTTTTCCCATCGATTCAAGTATGGAAGAAATGCTTCGTAAGACATTTATCCTAATATTGACTGATGTTGGTTTGGAAATCACTTGACATATCTTGTTCAAAACATTCCCAAAGTTCTCTAGGATTTGTGGGGTTACAATATATCAAAATTGTTGCAAATAACCATCTTAAACTATGTGGTATGCCTCTTGCATACAATCATGTAAACTGGTATCTATTTCTAACAAATCATGTAATGTAACTACTTCACGAAATGTTGGTGCGATAATACAGTCAACTGTTTTGATGTGCTCAAATGACAAAGGACCTCTTATGTGATTTAATAATATTCATAAGTAGTACATTTCCCCCTTAAATGGACTAGCTATAACAATTCGGCTGATAACATTTTTTTTCTTCCTTGGAGTCCATTCTTTATATTGTTGGCTCCAAACAAAACTCTCAGGAAACTCTTTATATAATAGCTTTCGAGCATTTTCATTGACTCTATATGTTGAAAAGAATTCAGTCAACATTAATTTTGTCGAGAAGTCAGATCTCAAAACATTATTCAAGTCTTCATATGCATGAAAAGCTACTTGGTGTTGATCTTCGAGATGTAAATGTAAACTATAAACTGATGGATACATCTCATTAAGAGTAAACCCATATGTTCGCCACATGGCTTCAGGTGGTGCAATCCATCGAGCTGATTGGAATTGTTGGATTTCATCAATCTCTTGGATGTTTTGTTCGGCAATTAGATTAAAAGCAACACGATCATGACCTTTGTAAATGTATTTGTAGATATATTTCACTTCTTCGATTGTTGAGCAAATTTATACATTGATGTGACAATCAAACTTTGCAACGAGATATGGATTATGCGGAACAACCCAACAGTTATCTAACTCTTTACCACGAACTCTGGCAGTTACTCCATTATCACGACGTTTGTATTATGGGAAACAATCGATTCCAACAGTTGTGGTAGATGCAAAGGTTTTTGGATAATGATTCTTACAATTGCCATTTATCTTCATGCACACATTGTTTGGATTCAATACTCCACAAGAGCCATGCATCATATGCTTAATTACTGTTTTGTACAGATGTAGATTTGCATCTTTATTAAGTATTTCTGCTGGTACAATTTCATTAAAGGATTCAGGAGCATAGACTTTTCAATATCTTTGTAGTATGATTAAAAAATGTGCATGTGGAAGTCCTCTCTTTTGATGTTCAATCACATATACATATGCTGAAACTTTTTCAAAGACCTCTCTTTTGAATAATTCATCCTTTAATTCTTCTAATTTTGCTCTAAAGGTTCGCGCAATTAAATCAGGACGATTTTGTGCCTCTTCTTGCGGACCCAATTCATTCAATATTTCTTTCCAACTTGGATTACACGTCATAATTAAAAAGATATCAGGTTTTCCAAAGCGATGGACCAAAGCCATTGCTTCCATATATCTTTTGCGCATATCTCTTGGACCTCCAATAAAAGAAGAAGGCAAAATAATGCGCTTACCAACTTTGGAACCACTACTTTCTCCAATTGAAATGCTATCAACTATACCTTGGTACACCTCAGAGCGAATCTCTTGTTGCTTACTACGAAAATAATCCAATCTTGATGTTTCAATTTTGACATACATATCAACAACAAACTGCTGCAATAAACGGCCAGAAAACAACAACATAGACCTATAATTTTTCTTGATTTGAAGCTTGTAACAATAGTATTCGCGGCATGAGACAACTTTCTATTTTTTTTCAACATTGTAAGATGATAACGGTAATAAGTCAAAATTTATATGTTTTATTTTGAAACTAAAAATAGAATAAAAAGAATTATTCTGACCTTATTGTTCCTTTCTAAGCAGTTGCTCTGCTAATATTGATTGTTGGGGGTCAATCACTGATCTTGTTACTTGTTATGGTAGTCTTTCCCCTTTTTCACTTTTAGTATTCCTTGGTGCCAACCAGTATCACCAAAAGGAAATAGTAATGGATATTACAGTGGATCATAACACCCAAAATAGTATTGGACTATATGACTCACACCTACATGATTAGAGATCACAATATCTCGTCCTCTCAAGCGTTCTGAATCATTATCTTCAATCCAAATTACTGCTACTTGGAAAGCTGAGGTAGCGTTGAAAACATGTTGATCTAAACCAGCATCTGATCTAATATGGATTTTATGGATTTCCAAATTGGGCAAATTACCAAAACTTCAGCAGAAAGTTGAGTAAGGATTAACATGAAGAATGGCCATGAGCTGAGCAATAATTGATGGATCCAACCTTTCAGTGTCATGAACACGATTTTCTAATTCATGTTCAGTATCATAAAAATAAAATTGTAGATACGAAGGACATCTATCCAAAGGAACCAAGTCATTAATATAATGATAAATCTGACCTTGAGCTCGGAATGTGTAGATTCATTGATTCTTTCTGCATAAATCCCTATTAAATTTAACTTCGAATGAGGTAAAAGTGAACTTGTTGTTATATGTGCGCACATAGGTAAGAAAGCTGACAGATTCAGCTGTGTTACTGGTAAACAAATGGTAAAGTTGTTTTGGAACATCATTTATAGTTAAAGAGATTATTCCATCGGCACAACAAAAACCATTTGTCTCATGTTGAAATCTTTTGGCTTCACAATATTTACAAAATGGAACAAGCGGTAACAAAGTTGCCTCAGATGGCACTGTTTGTAGTATTTTCATAAGGGTAGCCAATCGTTGATGCCGTTTTCCTATGTGAAAAAAATAAATAAAGATCAAAGAAATCAAGCAAACTCTTAAAGATGCTATGAGTCAAAGAGATGTATCATTGAATGATACTACTTATAATGAAAAAAATCAAAGGGAAAGAAATATCACCAAATTTTATACATCTTTCCTTATCCCGAGAAGCTATTAATATCCTTGTGTCAAAATTGGGCTGGTATCGGGAAAAAAAAAAAGTCTATTAAATAAAAGATTGAGAATGTGAATAGGAAATATAAGAGGCTTGATTGTAAACTATAGGTGAGAAGTAAATGATGTACAATAAACCTGCTCAACCAGAAGGTCACCAACATTCTGCACATTTTTTGTGCATGTACTTGTTGTCCTAGGTGTGAAAGACACTGTGGCATTGTCTAAAAGAAGAGGTTCCGTTGATACACTCGTAACAATGTTAATTTCTTGATAGGAAATTCCATCATTATCAAGATTAGAAGAATATTCAGTTTGTATTATGGAAGATCCGTCATTGGTCCTAATATCACCATGACAAGTCCGCTACCTTTTTGTATAACGTGGCAAGACCTCTTCAATATTGTGCATGAATTTTACATCAACTTCAAACATATTTGTTTCATCATGAAAGACTGGTTGGGAGAGAGATTCTTCTTCTCGTTGAATAGCATCGTTCGCGGGATTTCTTTGTTGAAGATATCTTTCTCTCCTTTCTCGTTGTCTACGTTCTTTTTGTTCTAATGAAAGAGTCCTATACCAATTGTTTATTTTAAAATGTTTTCCTTCACCTTGAAAATTGTTATAAATAAGGATTCAAGTTATAAGAATAGAAACAAAGTAATTGATGATATGTTGATAAATTGGTATTGATTTACTAATGTAGGCTTACCACTCTTCATTTATATGTGCAACAAAATAATTTGTGTTGACAATTGGATAGAATAGCCTAAAATGAGATAGAGCATAATTAATGCATAGTAGACAAAATAAGAAAATGCCTTTGAAAGAAAATAGGAAAGAATATAGATTTATTCATTGTAATTTTCATGCTATTCTTTATACAATTTGTAATTATGTATAATGAATCTTGTTCAATTGAGAAGAAAAGCTCATAATGATCAAAAAATATACATATATCAAATCAAAAGAAAGAAATGATGGTTGTTCAACTCTTTACAAAGTTCTACTTCAAAATAAATATTCATCCAATAAATCATTGTCTTAAAAAAATAAAACATAGCAAACTTCATCAACATTATGAATAAAAAAAATTAAAAATAAAATATACCTGAAACGTAATTCTTTTTCTGTGATATTAGCTAAATGCAACAATAACACCTGAAAAATATTAGCAAAATAAATTACAACTTTTTTAACTATAGAGATTATTAGATTGTACTTGCAAATAAAGAATGGGACCAACAAGTAGTAACAAGCTCAATTATATAAATTTATCACATTTACATTTGGATAGGAATATTAAACTGACACTCCAAAATTAAGAAAGATTAAAAAGACAAACCATTAAAGATAACTAAAAACATAATAGATAAGAAAAGTAAATTAATTGTATCGATTAACTAAAAAGAATCTCAAGATCTCTAAAAAGACAAACAAATTTAAAAATATATGTATTTTTGAAATGCAACATAAGAAAATTCGTACCTAAGGACTTAAAAGGAGGTGAATCAATCTTTCAAAATTTCTAAGATTTTTTGCAAATGACAGTTTGTTCAAGCTTTATGCATCACACTTGCATGACTAGATCTTGTTGGAGTACAAAAGTAGTACGTTGGTGTCTTATTTTATAATAGTGAAAAATTTAAAAACCTTATGTATTAGACTTTACACAAATGGTTTCAGCCATAGGAAACTTGGTACATATATATTGGAGATATTTTTAATAGTTTTTTTTTAATAGTAGGGTCTTGATAACAAATTTTTCTAAGAGCCTAATCTATAGAAAGATTGTTAAAATATGTTACTAAGATTATTAACATTTGTTTTAATACTTAGAACTTGAAGCATTATTTATCACAAGAAAATAAACAAATGTATAAATAATTTTTCCTCTTTTGCTATCAATCTTCATGAATTAGATGTTTGATTAGCTCTATTTATCACCAAATAGGTAAGAAATGCACAAATAAAAAGATTGAGAATGATTTGGAAAAGAAAAGCAAAAAAATAATAAGAATGAAAATCATGAAAACATACCAGCAAAGATCAACCACAAGAACAGACAAGAAATTTTTTTTCCTTTCTCTCTAGTATTGCAACAGATAATAAAATATTTATTACAAAAAAATAAAGAAATGCATAAATAATTTTTCATTTCTCTCTATCAATCTCAGTAAGTCAGATGTTTTATTAGCTCCATTTATCACAAAAAAGTAATAAATACCCAAATAAAAAAATGAGAATGAGCTGAAAAAAAAATAAATAATGAGAATAAAGATAAGAAAAACATACAACTGGAAATCAACCATAGAAATGATAGTGGGAATTTTTTTTCCTTTCTCTCTTGCATTACAACAAATAATCGAATATTTATCACAAAAAAAAATGCATAAATAATTCTTCCTTAATATCTTTCTATCAATCTCCGTAAGTCAGATGTTTTATAGCTCCAATTATTATCAACAAATTAACAAATGCATAAATAAAAAAAATGACAATAGGCTGGGATAAAAAAAGAAAATTGAGAATGAGAATGAGCTGGAATAATCAAATATTTATCACAAAAAAATAAGCAAATTCATAAATAATTTCTCATTTCTCTCTTGCTATTAGCTTTTGTAGGTCAAATGTTTGATTAGCTACATTTATCACAAAACAATTAACAAATGTAAAAATAAAAATATGAGAATGAGTTGGAAAAAAAAAATTTATGAGAATGATGATGGCAAAAACATACCAGCGAAAATCAATCACGGGAACAAATGGGTAATTTTTTTTCCTCTCTCTCGCACTACAACGGATAAAAAAATAATTGTCACAAAAAAATAAACAAATGCAAAAATAATTTTTTCTTTCTTTCTCGTTATCAATTTTTGTAAGTTAGATGTTTTGTTAGCTGCATTTATCACACAAAAAAATTAACAAATGGACAAATAAAACAAATGAGAATGAGTTGGCAAAAAAGAAGAAAAAATATTGTGAATGAAGATCATGAAAACATACAAGTGGAGATCATCCACGACAAAAAATAGATTTTTTTTTCTTCTCTCTTGCACTACAATAGATAATCAAATATTTTTCACAAAAAATAGAAAAAATCCATAAATAATTTTTCCTTTCTTTCCTTATTAGTCTCTATAAGTCAAATGTTTGATTAGCTCCATTTATTATAAAAATAATAATAATAAATGGACAAATAAAAAGAATGAGAATGAGCTGAAAAATAACAATAATAATAATAATAATAATAATAATGAAAAGGAGTTGGGATAATCAAGTCAGATGTTTGATAGGAATTTTTTTTCCTTTCTCTATCACATTGCAACAGTTGATCAAATATTTATCGCAAAGAAAAAAATAAATGCATAAATAATTTTTTCTTTCTCTCTCGCTATCAATCTTCATGAGTCAAATCTTTAATTAGTTTCATTTATGAAAAAAAATTAAGAAATGCACAAATAGAAAGAATGATAATGAGAATGAGCTGGGAAAAACATTAATGAGAATGAAAATCAAGAAAATATAAATATCTTTTCCGTTTATCTCCTGCACTGTAATGGATGGGAATTTTTTTTCCTTTATCTCTTGCATTGCAACGGATAATCAAATATTTATTACAAAAAAATAAAAAAGTGCATAAATAATTTTTGTTTTATGTCTCGCTATCAGTCTCCTCAAGTTAGATGTTTTATAGCTCAATTTATTACCAACAAATTACCAAATGTATAAATAAAAAGAATGAAAATAGGTTGGGATAAAAAAATAAATTGAGAATGAGAATGAGAATGAGTTGGGATAATCAAATATTTATCATAAAAAAATTAACAAATTCATAAATAATTTCTCAATTATCTCTCGTTATTAGTTTCGATAGGTAAGATGTTTGATTAGCTACATTTATCACCAAAAGATTAGCAAATGCACAAATAAAAATATTGAGAATGAACTGAAAAAAAAAATAATGAGAATGAAGATAATGAAAAAATACCAGCGAAAATCAACCACGGCAATAGATAGCAAATTTTTTTCCTTTCTTTCTTGCACTACAATAGATAATAAAATATTTATCATAGAAAAATAAACAAATGCATAAATAATTTTTCTTTCCTCTCTGCTATCAGTCTTTGTAAGTCAAATATTTGATTAGGTTCATTTATGAAAAAAAATTAATGAGAACGAAGATCAAGAAAACATAAATATTTTTTTCCTCTATCTCTCGAATTGTGACAGATGGGAAATTTTTTCCGTTTTCCCTCACATTGCAGTGGATAATCAAATATTTATCACAAAAAAATAAAAATATGCATATATAATTTTTCCCTTCTCTCCTTATTAGTCTCCATTACTCAGATGTTTTATAGGTCCATTTATTAGCAAAAAATTAACAAATGCACAACTAAAAAAAATGAGAATGAGTTGGGAAAAAAAGAGAAAAAAAATTAATGAGAATGAAGATCAAGAAAACATTAAAAAAAATTCCTTTATGTCCCGCATTGCAACGGATGAGAATTTTTTTTCCCATCTCTCTCGTATTGCAACGGATAAATAAATACTTATTACAAAAAAATATAAATAATACATAAATAATTTTTCGTTTTTGTCTTGCTACCAATATCCGTAAGTCAAATGTTTTATAGCTCCATTTATTACTAACAAATTAACAAATGCATAAATAAAAACAAATGAAAATGAGTTGGGATAAAAAAAAATGAGACTGAGAATGAGCTGGGATAATCAAATACTTATCACAAAAAAAAAAAACAAATTCATAAATAATTTCTCATTTGTCTCCTGCTAGTAGTTTCGATAGGTCAAATGTTCGATTAGCTACATTTATCACCAAAAAATTAACAAATTCAGAAATAAAAATATTGAGAATGAGCGGGAAAAAAAAAAAGAAAACAAAGAATGAGAATGAAGATAATGAAAACATACCAGCGAAAATCAACCAGGACAATAGACGGCAGGTTTTTTTCCTTTCTTTCTTGCACTACAATGGATAATAAAATATTTATTATAAGAAAATAAACAAATATATAACTAAATTTTCCTTTCTGTTTCACATTACAATGGTTAATTAAATATTTATCATAAAACAAATAAACAAATGCATAAACAATTTTTCCTTTCTCTCTCGCTATGAATCTTCGTAAGTCAAATTTTTGATTAGGTCCATTTATGAAAAAAAAATTAAGGAATGCAGAAAAAAAAAATGAGAATGAGCCATGAAAAAAGGAAAAAAGATTAATGAGAGCGAAGATGAAGAAAACATAAATATTTTTTTTCTTTATCTCTTGCATTGCAATGGATGGAAAATTTTTTCCTTCGTCTCTCACATTGCAATGGATAATCAAATATTTATCACAAAAAAATAAAAATATGCATAAATAATTTTTTCCTTCTCTCTCCTTATCCATCTACGTAAATCAAATGCTTTATTACTCTATTTATTACAAAAAATTAACAAATACACAAATAAAAAAAAATGAGCATAAGTAAGATGTTTGATTAGCTCCATGTATCACAAAAAAATTAATAAATGCACAAATAAAAAAGAATGAAAATGAGTTAGGAAAGAAAAAGAAAAAAAAATATAATGACAATAAACATTAAGAAAACATACCAGCGAGTGCCATTTATCAAAAAAAGAATTAACAAATGCACAAATAAAAATAATGAGAATAAGCTAGGAAAAGAATTGAAAAAAAGTAATGAGAACAAAGATCACACAATATATGTCAATTGTTTTATTAACTCCATTTATCACAAAAAAAATTAAGAAATGCACAAATATAACAAATGAGAATGACCTGGGGAAAAAGAAGAAAAAAAATTAAGAATGAAAATCATGATAAGATACAAGTGGAGAACAACCACAACAAGAAATGTGAATTTTTTTTCCTGTCTCTCTCACACTACAATGAATAATGAAATATTTATCAAAAAATAAAAATTGCATAAAGAAATTTTCCCTTCTTTGTGCTTATCCGTCTACGTAAATCAAATTTTTATTGCTCTATTTATTACAAAAAATTAACAAATGTACAAATGAAAAGAATGAGCATAAATAAGATGTTTGATTAGCTCCATTTATCACCAAAAAATTAACAAATGCACAAATAAAAAAGAATGAAAATGAGCTAGGAAAGAAAAAGAAAAAATATATAATGACAATGAACATCAAAAAAACATATCGGCAAGCGCCATTCAATACAAAAAGAATTAACAAATACACAAATACAAATAATAAAAATGAGCTTAGAAAACAATTAGAAAAAAATAATGAAAATGAAGATCACGCAATGTAAGTCAGACATTTTATTAGTCTCTATTTATCATAAAAAAAATTAACAAATGCACAAATATAACAAATGAGAATGAACTGGGGAAAAAGAAGAAAAAAAATTGAGAATAAAGATCATGATAAGATACAAGTGTAGAACAACCACAGCAAGAAATGAGAATTTTTTTCTTGTCTCTTTGACACTACAATGAATAATGAAATATTTATCACAAAAAAAAATTGCATTTAAAATTTTTCTCTTGTCTATCCTTATCCGTTTATGTAAATCAAATGTTTTATTACTCTATCTATTACAAAAAATTAATAAATGCACAAATGAAAAGAATGAGCATAAGTAAGATGTTTGATTAGCTCCATTTATCACCAAAAAATTTACAAATGCACAAATAAAAAAGAATGAAAATGAGTTAGGAAAGAAAAAGAAAAAAAAAATATAATGACAATGAACATCAAGAAAACATACCTGTGAGCGCCATTCAACACAAAAAGAATTAATCAATGCACAAATACAAATAATAAGAATGAGCTGGGAAAAGAATTGGAAAAAAATAATGAAAATGAAGATGACGCAACGTAAGTTAGACATTTTATTAGCTTCATTTATCAAAAAAAAATTAACAAATGCACAAATAAAACAAATGAGAATGAGCTGGGGAAAAAGAATAAAAAATATTGACAATGAAAATCATGATAATATACAAGTAAAAATAAACCACAGCAAGAAATGGGAATTTTTTTTCCTTTCTCTCTCGCGCTACAATGAATAATGAAATATTTATCACAAAAAAAGGAAAAAATGCATAAATAATTTTTCTCCTCTCCTTATCCATCTATGTAAATTAAATGTTTTATAGCTTCATTGATTAGCAAAAAATTAACAAATGCATAAATGAAAAAAATAAGCGCAAGTCCGATATTTGATTAGCTCCATTTATCACTAAAAATAAAAACATGCATAAATAATTTTTCCGTCTCTCTCCTTATCAGTCTCTTTAAATCAAATGTTTTATAGCTCCATTTATTATAAAAAAATTAACAAATGCACAACTAAAAAAAATGAGCATAAGTCAAATGTTTGATTAACTCCATTTATTACAAAAAAAATTAACAAATGCACAAATAAAAAAGAATGAAAATGAGCTAGGAATGAAAAATAAAAATAAAATATAATGACAATGAATATTAAGAAAACATACCAGCGAGCGCCATCTATCACAAAAAGAAGTAACAAATTCAGAAATAAAAACAGTGAGAATGAGCTACGAAAAGAATTGAAAAAAAAATAATGAGAATGAAGATCACACAATGTAAGTCAAACGTTTTATTAGTTCCATTTATCACAAAAGAATTAACAAATGCACAAATAAAACAAATGAGAATGACCTGGGGAAAAATAAGAAAAAAAATTGAGAATGAAGATCATGGTAAGATACAAGTGGAGAACAGCCACGGCAAAAAATAGGATTTTTTTTCTTTCTCTCTCACAGTACAACGAATAATTAAATATTTATGACAAAAAAATTAAAAAAAAAAAAGCATATAAATTTTTTCCCTTCTCTTTTCTTATCCGTGTACATAAATCAAAAGTTTTATTGCTCCATTTATTATCATAAAATTAACAAATGTAGAAATGAAAAGAATGACCGCAAGTAAGATGTTTGATTAGCTCCATTTATCAGTAAGAAATTAACAAATGCACAAATAAAAATTAATGAAAATGAGCTAGGAAAGAAAAAGGGAAACAAATAGAATGACAATGAACATCAAGAAAAGATACCGGCGAGCGCCATTCAACACAAAAGGAATTAACAAATGCACAAATTAAAAAAATGAGAATGAGCTTGGAAAAGAATTGAAAAAATAATGAAAATGAAGATCATGCAACGTAAGTCAGACATTTTATTAGCTCCATTTATCATAAAAAAAATTAACAAATGTACAAATAAAACTAATGAGAATGAGCTGGGGAAAAAGAAGAAAAAATATTGAGAATGACGATTATAACATACAAGTAAAGATCAACCACGACAAGAAATGAGATTTTTAATAACTACAACTTAAGTCCTATATAAACTATGTGCTAGCAAATAAAAAAATTATTACATTACAACTCATACAAAATATGCACAAACAAATTTAAAAGTTACATAATTTTTAATTAATAGTTATATCTATAATATTTTAATTTATGATTTGGGTCTATAGATATAATTTTTTTTTATCATTTTTAGACTTAAAAATAATTTTAAACTTAATAAAATATAGTCTATTTTTTAAATAAACATAAAACGGGAAGGATTGGGATCATATTATCTACCTGTTTTGCCTCTTTAAGGAGCCTCAAACTGATGTCGTGAAAAATATTTTGGCTACACAAAACTTTTACATAAGAAAATTTACATACAAATGTAGTATAAATATAAATATCATGTGATTTTATTAGATTAAAAATATCAGCGAATAAATTTTTTTTTGTAAAGTTTGTGTATAGAACTCTCACTTTTGTTTCACTAATTAGCCAACACGTTACCTTCCTCTCTAATTTTATATAACTCGTTTTATTTCAACTCACTATCAATTAAATCTTCCTCTAAACCAATTTTAGAACACAAGGGACCGTTTTTTGTAATGGACCATTTCCTATCAGCCTCACACCATATTGGATTTCGTTTGCTCGTCTACCACTTTAGTTTCTAGACTTTTGTATTTCTACTTTTCTTCGCTTTAATGATTTATCTCTCTCGTAGTACAATCAATAATGAAATATTTATCACAAAAAAAAATGCATAAATAATTTTTCTCCTCTCCTTATCCATCTATGTAAATCAAATATTTTATAACTCCATTGATTACCAAAAAATTAACAAATGCACAAATGAAAAGAATGAGCATAACTCAAATGTTTGATTAGCTCCATTTATCACAAAAAAAATTAACAATGCACAAATAAAAAAGAATAAGAACAAGCTAGGAAAGAAAAAAAATTGACAATGAACATTTCTCATTTATCACAAAAATGTAAAAAAAAATGCATAAATAATTTTTCCCTTCTCTTTCCTTATCCGTCTGTGTAAAACAAATGTTTTATTACAAATGCATAAATAAAAAAGAATGAAAATGAGTTAGGAAAGAAAAAGAAAAAAAAATAGAATGACAGTGAACATGAAAAAAACATACCGACAAGCACCATTCAACAAAAAAAGAATTAACAAATGCAAAAATACAAATAATAAAAATGAGCTAAGAAAACAATTGGAAAAAAATAATGAAATGAAGATCATGCAACGTAAGTACATTTTATGAGCTCTTCTGAATAATCAAAAATTTATCATAAAAAATATATAAATAATACATAAATAATTTTTCCCCTCTCTTTATCTGTATACGTAAATCAACTTTTTACAGCTCCATTTATTAGTAGAAAGTTAATAAATGCACAAATAAAAATAATAACTCTAATTACACTGAAAAGCACCATTCAACAAAAAAGAATTAACAAATGCACAAAAACAATTAATAAGAATGAGCTGGGAAAACAATTGGAAAAAGATAATGAAAATAAGATTACGCAATGTAAGTACATTTTATGAGCTCTACTGAATAATAAAAAATTTATCATAAAAAAATTTTAAAAAAATACATAAATAATTTTTCCCCTCTCTCCTTATCTGTATACGTAAATCAACTTTTTAGAATTCCATTTATTAGTAGAAAGTTAATAAATGCACAAATAAAAATAATGATTCTAATTACTTTTTATTGATTAGCTCCATTTATCACAAAACAATTAACAAATACACAAATAAAAAAGAATAAGACTGAGCTGGGAGAGAAAAAAAAATGAGAATGAATATCAAGAAAACATACCAGCGAGCTCTTTTTATCACAAAAAGAATTAATAAATGTACAAATAAAAATAATGAAAACAAGCTGGGAAAATAATTGGAAAAAAATAATGAGAGTGACGATCACGCAAACATACTAGGAGAAATCAACTATGGCAACAGAAGGATTTTTTTGTTCCTCTTCCTCTCACACTGGAACGGATAATCAAAAAGCAAAAATAATGTCTTCCATCGCCCTTATCAAGAACCCAAAACATCTTTTCATCCGACAACGTCACACCATAAAACAGTAGATACAACCAGACGAACGAAACCGAAATAAGAAAATTCAAAATTATTAATATGAAACGAACTAAACAGATCTGAAAACAGAGTAATATTTGGTAAGGGACGAAAACAGTACTATGTATATCTGAAGCAGATTTTATTAAGTAAGAAGGCATAAATGAAAGTACAAAACGGTGTGCACAAATCATGAAAACAATAAAACGCACCGCATCCACTTAATTAAAACGCTGCGTTTCACAACTACCACATAAACATTCAAACGGTAAAACGCATCGCATCACTCATCACCACTCACCAGACTTGCCCAAACACGCACGGACCTAAACAGGTGGATTCTCCCAAACACACGGCACCCATTCTCCTCTGCCTCCTCGATCACTCATCAGCATCTGTTCTCCCCTGCCTCCTCGATCACGCATCAGGTCGATTCTTCTCTCATCTGCTCTAACAATGATTTGGTTTTCCATTTCAATATTTTGGCAATCAAATAGGGCTTGTGGGTTTGGTGGGTTTTCCATTATTTCGTGGGTTTTGCTGGACTTTATTTTTGTGGATTTCGAGATTTCGGGGATCAGAACTCCATTCCAAAATTGGGGATGATTAAAGAAGTGTGATGAAGTCTGAAATCGGTAGTTGTGGGTTTCGGAGATGAGAAATCACGGATGTGGCTATCATGGTTTGTGGGTTTCGGGAAACTGAGGGAAGTGTGAGCTGTGAGTTTCGTGGGTTGAAGATGGTTGAGAAATCGGTGGGAGGTTATTCGTCGAAGCCTAGGGGAGCTGTCAAAGATGCCGGTGAGACTCAGTAGCCGGCGGTGAAGCCTGGCTGTGGGTCCATCTGTGTTAGCCGAGGGAGACGAAGGGCAGTTAAGGGAGAAAGGGTTGAAGATGGTTGAAGGCCATGGATTTCGACGGTAGGAGGTTATTCGCCGGAGCCTAGGGGTGCTGCCGAAGATGGCGGTGAGACTCGGTAACCGGCGGTGAAGTCTGGCCGTGCGTCGATCTGTGTTAGACGAGGGAGACGAAGGGCAGGGGAGAAATTGCTGCTGCGTGTGTTAGCTGAAGGGTAATTTTGGGTTAGCGTCGATCTGTGTTAGCCGAGAGAGACGAAGGGCATGAGAGAAATGGCTGCTGCATGTGTTAGCTGAAGGGTAATTTTGGGTTAGCGTCGATCTGTGTTAGCCGAGGGAGACGAAGGACAGGGGATATAGATATTAAACAAAATTAAAACTGTTTATTACTGTTTAAATTAAGATAGATGTTTTTTTAAATATATAGATATGTGGTGCATGGCGGGTCTAAAAAATACTAGTGTAAGTACACATGATGTGGTACGTACGTACCGCGTCCTTTTTGGGAATCATGAATAGTGATATAATAATTAAACATACTGTACATGCATGCTTGCTAACCCATGCATGGCTGGCTGGTTACCTTTTTTTTCCTCCTTGGGCTTAGAAGCCGATTGACTTTAATCAAGAAATTATATTATTTTTAATAACAACTAGCAGCAGCTACCTATCTAGGAGTAGTAGTATATAGTCTTGAATACAGAGGTAATTGACAACTTTCTTTCTGCAAATTGATTAAGATATATATGGTACCAATTTCTTTATAACTCTTTTATTGTTCAGTTCTTTTTTTTTTTTTTTTACTTTTTTTGTTCGAATTAAAATTTTCAGAACATAATCTTCTTGTATAGTCTAAAAGATAATAAAACCAATCAATTAACATAATCATATAATTTAATTAGAAATAAATTTAATTTTATAAAAATTGATTGAAAGAATAGGTTGATTAAATTATTATCTATTTTATAAATTCAATTATTTATGAAATTAAATTTATTTTTAATTAAATTGCATGATTAGGTTGATTAATTAATTTTATTTTCTTTTAAAATATTACGCAAGAAGGTCATCATAATATTATGAGATTTTAATCCATATTCAAATAGAAAAACGAAAAAAAAAATAGATAGTAAAACGATAGTAAATGAGGTGTAATGATATTATTAAAAATCTGTTCCTTCTCTTTGTCAACAATAATTAATTGAAAATAATTAAAAAATTGATTTTTTGAAACGTACGGTATCTTATTGAAAAATCTTTTTCTTCTCTTTGTCAACAATCTTTGAACCAAGCTTACCAAACTCTGCCAATAAAATCAAGTACTTGCTCGATCTCGGCCTTCATCTTCTCAATATTACTCAGTAAAATCGAGCAGCTCAATCAATTGGTGACAATAAACCTGATTAATAAACAAATAATATTAATAATAATAATAATAATAATACCCGTTTAAACAACAAAAAAAAAAAGAATGAAATCAATAATATTTTTTTATTTTTATTTCGCGAGCAATTAATATTGTCTACGTACGTTGAGACAACTAGAAAGAAAAGGAAAAAGAAGAAGAGAAGTTGTAAGCACGTACAGGGTCGAAACCAAGAGGCAACATAACCCAGAAAATTCAAAACTTTATTCTCATTTTTTGTTCTAGTTGACAATGATTTTTCTCTGGGAGTACTTGATACAAAAAATGCTACAGAAAATGAGCAAGAAGAAATGTTAAGCATGCATGGGTTTTCGCCAGGCTTGAAGCTGGCCTGAATAGGAAGAGGAAAAATCATACATGATAGAGGATACAAAGTTTAAGAATTAAATCTTTTATTTAATTTATTTAATTATCATAGATATCATGTCACTCAAATTCATGTAATTAAAAGGGTTGTAGTCCGGTTGGAAGTGCCATATTGCATCAATATTGAACTAGATCTTCTTTTCTTTTCTATTTTCTTACTCCTTTTGTATTTCAACAAAGGGTATCAAATTAATTCATTTCTGATCTCCGGTGCTGGAGTTCGTACCTTCTTCTCGGAACAAGCTAGCTAGGCGGGATACATAACTCGAATTAATCCAATGATCTTGCTAATTCATTAGTTTCTCCCTATATATTCCACGTACGTACGCATACTTTCCTTCCAGAATAGTATATGCATAAGTTCTTAATCATCAGATTTAGTACTCCTTCCGGCCGTATATTGACATCCTCAAGAGGATCATCTCACATCTTTCACTGGTTAATTTCTTTACTCTTTGGCTCTTTGTTGAAGAGATAGTATTAGTACTAGTGCAGCGAATTAAATGAGTTAATTTATGCATTGTGAAGAAGACCCTTATAATCTATGAATAATTATTATTAGGTACTACTCCCAAAATACGAATACATCATGGAATTCTCAATATATATAATATGACATATTAATTATAGTTATGCTTGTATAAGCAATTTTAATCACATGATATGTTGTGATCACTGATGAGATGGAAGTACCGCCACATCATCCGTACTTCGGGATTATCTCGTCTACCAATATTGGAGTATACTTTATCTATATTGTTTGAAGATACTAATGAACAAGCCAATAGCAACCAAGTAATTTTCCCAGGTAGTAGTAGTGCTAGTGTCAGATTAATCAGACAAACCAATGAATTCTTCAAACTACACATTTGGCATCTTTTGGTTGTTTTGTGGTTGTTGGGGGGGGGGGGGGGGGGGGCACCACATAGTTGATTCTCTACTTTTCTTTTTCTTTTAAATTATTATTGATAAGGATACTCTCAGAAGTTATTTCTGCTGTTCTTTCAGCTTATATTTACATTGTGATGTTTAAATACGTTATTACCCTTCATTTTTATCCTTATAAGATCACATCACATAACAAATGAAATGATTCTATCGAAATTGGGTAAAAAAAAACATCCAAACCGAATTGGGGACTGGTCGGGAAATGGGAAAATTAAAGAAGCCAATCCGTTATAATGTTGTGACTTTAGGCCTAAATCTGCAGACCATAACAACAATTGAATAGGCCCAATGTTTAAGCCCACCCCTCCTACAGTCATACCTTTGTTCACGTCTTATCTTCTCTGATTCTTGTTTATGTCTCATTTGACATAAAAGAATCGATGGCCTGTGAATAGCTCTATAAAGACGTGCTGACCAACAGCATAGGAATAAATTAAATCAGCATTGGCAAGCTATTGATTTGCCTTAAATCTACAAAGTTCAAACTCCAGAGTCAACCTATTAAGATAATTATACCATATGGTTGTTTGTTTGAAATGAAAACTTTGTTTGGTAAGAAAACTTTTGTAGATGTGACTTTGGGAGTAGGAGATTTATGGTACATTGTTGCTGTTGTTTGGGGTAGTTGGGTTCTTTGTCTACCACCCTGTAACATAGATACCAAGTCAACTTGGAATTTAATTATGTGTGCACAGATACAGGAGTTGAAGAAAGGAGAGAAATCGAAATCTCAAACATTTTTTCCACCATGTGGAGAAGTATAGTAAAGAGTGTGTGAGGTTTGTTTGGATGCTGGGAGAGGTCTTCGTTTGGGTCTATTAATTGAGGAGAAGTTTTCTTTCCATCATCAACTTAAACTTTTAAGACAAATAATAATTTCACAATTGGCCAGCTTAAGTTGAGAAAATCCTTGACAAACGGGATACAAAACAATTGTGCTAACATGCCTACAAGCACTTTTGAGCTATTTCTCCTTATGGAAATTAGGCTATAGTCAATTTATTAGTGAGATTATTTATTTTTATTTTATTTTTTATTTATATTTTTTATTTTAGTGCTTTTTTTTTTCGAAATGACTGTTGAAAATTTCTACTTCATTGAATAATTAAGTCATTGTAATCACATAATTTATCTATAAAATGCTTTAACTTGAGAGGGAAAAAAAAAACACTTCAGTCTTCAACTTTCTTGGACAACGGTCATTCCTCCCACTCATACTTTCTTTTTGTTACTTGCAGTAGGTAAATAATTAAATTCGGGGATGGTCCAAAGACTCCAAACCCATACACACACAACGGTCTCTTTCTTCCACTTTTCAAAAGCAATTTCAGACAACAACCTTTTTTCTTTTCCACTTTGAAATCCCCCCAACCTCCCAAATCCCAATCACTTTTACAATACGAATTGTTGAACTCCAATCACTAAAATAAATAAATAAAGCAATATTTTTTAGAGATAAATAAATAAATTAATAAATCTTATGATCTAGGCTGGAAAGCGCACCAAACCAACTACAAAACTTGGTCGGAGAGTGAGGGTAGTCGCCGAAAAAAATTGGCAGGAAGAGATGGCATGTCGTCACGGAACCTCGGGTGGCGCAGGTAATAGAAACCAGAACCCAGCACGAAGACCTTAAACGGCACGGCGTAGAACAGCAGAGAGGCAAATAGGCAGAAAACTGCAAATATTGCAGTAGCCCGCGGATCTCTCCAGCTAAATAAGGCCTCCAGACGCTCCCCTTGGGCCGCCATGTCACCTAGTAGGGTCTGGGCCCTCCCCGCTAGGGCCCGTAATCGGTCGTACCTGATACGGAGAACTTGATCCGAAGATCGCGTGGTTGGGAACCCATCAAATTCTTCGTCCAGCTCATCCAGGCTCACGGATTCCACGTGGGATAGTCTCGGATCCATGTTGGCTGGCACCCTCTGTCGATACCTGAATTTCAAGACTATGATGAAGAAGGCGTATAAAAATACGGTGGGGAGCAGTAGATACGGGCACAGCACAATGGCCACGAGCAGCACGTGCACCAAAACCGTGGTGGGCACGTGCACCCAGGTGCGAATCCCATCGAGCCAACGTGCCAAAGCCGCGGCACGTGTTAGGCAACCCACGACACGAAACCAATTGGCCTTGCTTCGCCTCACGCTCCACAAGTGGTTGTCGGAGTCCAACATGAATTGGACCACTTCTTCACCCAATGCCGGTTCGGACCGAGCCAGCCGAGTCGTGACTATCCGCACAGCCGTATGGCGCAGAATGTTTTGCTGGGCCGGGCCCAACGGACGCACGTAATGCATTCGTGGAAGCATTGGGCTGGCGTAGGCCTGAATGAGACTGAGCCACGAGAAGCAAGAAAATCTAAGGGCGATCTCGATCTCTCCCATTTTCTTGGCACCACTTGGCAACAACACAGTGAGGGAGTACGAATTCATGTACACCCGGTTCGTATCGAGCGTCGATAGCCGTACACGTACCTTTCCGATGCGAAAGTCTTTTCCTGGCTTCCCCGATTCGTTGCGCTTGTACCTTCCGTTATCAAAGACGCCAATGGTGAGAACCGTACAAGGATCGTAGACGTCCCAGGTGTATTGCTCGTTCCACCGTGGATTAAACCGGTCGAGGATCGTACGGGTGCGGACCCATTTGGGCCCATACTTGGCTACCACGTAGGCATCGGTGGTCCCCGGCACACCATCTTTGGTTTTCACTGGGAGTAAATTGGTGGCCCCACGTATCCCAACCTCGAGTAAGCCAATTGGAGCTTTGGCCAGCCGTTTAGAGGAGGCTCGAACATCGCTGGTCACGTGAGCTGCCTCATCTAACACGTGATACCCACCTTCTAAACATACTCGCACGTGTATCCTCCCCATGTACGGACGATTCTCATCGCCAACCAAATTAAACCATCTCGATTTCGGCTCCGTCTGATCGTCGATCCTCCGCTCGATGCTAGGCATGAGTATCTTGGCATGGCCCACTGATTGGCCACGTGTCGCGTCCTCGACGCTAACAACAAGAAATGGCTCAAACGGCTCAGCCGCTACAAAAACGAGATCATCATTCCATGTTGGGTTAGGCGAACTGGTTGGAGGCAAGCCGACCGATGTCCTGCTCGTTTTAAAAACCTGAGCGCCGAGCTGAGCCTTCACGTAAAGTTCTGGACTCCGAACCTTAGGCTCGGACTGCGAGCCTAGCTGTAAATCCTGGGTTTGGATGACCGTTAGCCTCAGATACCAAAGCTTTGGAGACAGATACGCCTTGGCTCGGGTTTCCGGTATGAATCCGCCCGAATCCGACTGCCAGGCCTCCTGAAACGCCTCGTCGGCCTGAGTTCCGACCCAAACAGCCAGCATGATGTCATTTCCGGGTGACTTCTCCGATTCCAAAGTGTACCACTGCGGAGCTAAAGGACTATCGGGCGGTACTCGCTTAGGCACCTCCAGCAAATCGAACGATACCGTTCCCAAACAGAGGAAACTCTCTGTGTCCTGATCGTTCTCCTTTTTCTCCTCTTGCCACACGGACACTTCCAGTGAGGTGGAATTCAAGCCCTCTTTATCAAACGCGAACACTTGGTCCCAATCCTTATCACTCTGATTCCTGGTTTTGACACTGTGAGTCCCGATCACGAGCTTGGCATGAACGGATGATCCCGATTCAGGCTTGGCTCGCTTGGCCTTAACGATTCGTACATAGAGGAACGGCATGCGATTAACGAGGTCGCATGCGCTACGGCTCCTATCGGTGGCCAGAGACGAAAGTTGATCAAGCTCGTTTACACCGAGATCCGCCCGCTTTGCAATCTCGGATTTCTCTTTCAGTTGTTTCGTCTTCTCGTTATGTGTAATAGGAGGGCTCTCCACCACGTCAGATGGCGTCGGAACCGCTGACGGATCTGGAACCTCCTCCGTTTTCAAGTTATCCGGCGGCGTTGGAGGCTTCTCCTCCTCGTTCTCTTTAGCCTCTTCCTTCGGTTTCTCGTCTACTTTTGTATCCTCACCTCTCTCGCCCTTGTTCTCTTCTTGCTTCTTTGCATCCTCCTCCACCGCCACTGGAGGCGCCGCCTCCGAGTTTTGTTCAACAGGAGGAACCGCTGCTTCTGAAGCGGACGGGTTTTCGTCAATGTAACAAACCCTAAGTCCAATCTCTCCTTTAATCTGTGAAAACACGCTCCGCTTCTCCAGAGGATAGTAGACAAGCGCTTCTGAGCCGGACTGTGCAAAAGTGCTTCCACCAATCTTTACTTTACCAAGAAAATTGTTTCTCTTGCCGTTCTTCTTGTCGTTGTAAAGACTGATCTCCAAGACTTCGAAGGCCATGGAGTCGATGTCATGAACAACAAACTCGAACTTCTCGTCCCATTCAGGGTTGAGATCTCTAAACTTGGTCTTGGTTCGGCGCCTTTGGCCGTCGAAATCTACAATGGCATAAGCGCTGGCAGTTCCTTGGCCATCTTTGGGCATTAGATTCTTGGCGTGGCAGACTTGGACGACGAGCTTCCTACCGGAGCTCTCTGCCATGATTTGGATTCCAACTATGAAAAGATCTATAGAGAGAGAGAGAGAGAGAGAGAGAGAGAGAGAGAGAGAATGAAGGAAGGATATGAACAGGAAGTGGTATAGGAGAGGAAAATGAAGGAGATGAAAGAGGAGAGTTGATTATGTTTACGAGTGAGGAGAGAGGAAGGGAGGGGGTCTGAAAATGAAAGGGGAACTGGGGCCAGGGGAGCGCTTTTAAAATGAAAGTGTTGGGTGGGGGGGGGGGGGGGGGGGGGGGGGGGGGGCGTGGAGAAGTGTACACGTCAGGGATCGAGTAAAACAAGGGTTGTCAACGTGGCGAGATTTTGGGATGTGTAACTCTATTTACTATTTTTTTTTTTTTTTTTTGTTATGGATATTTACTATTTTCTTTTAGAATACTATTACATTTATAAAATAATTACATAAAATAATCTCGCATTTCATCTTATGTATTATATTATTTTGTAATAGAAATAATTTTATAATTTTGATGAATTAATCAAATTACATCAATTTATTAAATTTTTTTATATAATTTTTTTTGTGATTAGAATATTTTGAATTTTTTTTTTGAAAAAGTATAAAACTTTTAAGACTTGATTTAGATAATATACGTCTTCTATTTCATTTTATTTTATTCATTTATTATTATCTTAACATTCAAATATCATATACATTTTAATTTTTAATTTTTAAGTTTCTTATTTAATTATTGTAACTTTTTCAAATTTTTAAACAAAATATAAAAATAAATTTAATTTTTTTAATTCTCAAAATAAAAATAAGATTCTAATAATTTTTAATATTTATTGTATTTTTATTAAATTTATCATTTTCATTTTTTAAAACTTCATAAAATATTTCAACTCAAACAAATTCAGTACTAAGTTATTTCATCTCAGCCAAACAGGGCAGTGTTCAAGCAAGTGTTTTTTCTTTTTCTTTTTAATTAAAGAAACAAATTAGGTTCTATCGGAAAAAAGCTGATTCTTTTAAACTTTTTTACGGTGTGGTTTTTTCTAAAATTCAACTCCCAAACCAAGTTAAAATTAAAATTTATGCTTATTTTCTAAATCCAGCGAATGGGAATGTTGATATAAATACAAAATTTATATATCAAGATTTATAGATAATTTTATAAGATATAAAAAAAAATAGTCTAATTTTTTTATATAAATATTTTATTTATCAAGGTTTACACATACACATACAAACATACATATATAAATATATATATATATATAGTTTATTAATTGAGTAATATTTGATACAATTTTAAAGCATGCAAACCTCAAGCCAATAATAATATATACCATCTCTCATCTCTAGAAGACGAATGAGGAAAGGAGGGAGCTGTTTGGGCGCACAATCAGGTGTATGCTAGTGCATATTAAATACTATAAGTTGCTTACATGTTACAATCTCATTGGGGCTACTCGTATGGCTTTCATAGCCCGACCGATTACCAGCTTTTCTCATAATATTAACTAATATACAAAGGTATAAAAGATGGAAAAATTAATTAAATAAAAACTTAGGATTTCACTAAACCGATCGTTTGAACTTGACTTGATCATAGCCAAATGTATACCTCCAAACTTTTCTCTACATTTTCTTTCTCTCAGTAACTTTTGATTATTTATATTTATTAATTTAAACTAAAACAGCAGATCTGAAAACGAGATGTTTTAATAAAAGATTATAATAAAAGAAAAAAAAACAAGATGAAGAAAGGAAAAAAAATCTAAGACAAGTCATAACCATTCAAAAAATGTTTTAATTGGGCTTCCTTGTATTATTATGAAAGATAAGAATTTCTTCATTTTAGTATATTTCTTTGAGTATATTTCACATATTGATAAAAAGGAAACATGACTTATTGGATCAAGATTCCTTTAAATTCTTACCCAAACTTAAGGGGTTAAGTGAGAGAGAAGGAGAGTAACACATGAAGCAGATTTTACAATATTTATAATTGTTAGCAGAAATATCTTGGCCAGCATTAAAATAAATAATAAATATTAGTTAATTTTTCTGTTTATATAAAATCCTTAAATTTGGACAGAAATTTTGAAGTGAATTTTTTTTCTAGTGAGGCACTACAGCTACCGAGAATTTCTCCCACCATTTATATTTCTATTTTATTTTTCCTGTATTTTCTAATCATATTAAATATTTTTTTAAAAATTACGAAATTATTAAAAAACACTTTATTATTAAAAAATCTATCATTTTCCTTTTTTCTAACTACCGGTCTAGCTCTTTGGAAACAGAATCTTACAATATCCGCAGTGCCATGTCAGTAATAAAATGAAATGAGATCAGGATCAGAACAAATCTAATCTGGGAATTACCAGAAGATAATTAAATAGTAGAGTGGGATCAAGATCATCATACTCATAGGATTCAGTTCATTTGTCTTCTTCTCTGCTTCTGGTTCTGCTTCCTGTGCATCTAATAAAGTAGTGGGCCACTTGCACCTTAGCTTTCTGCAGAAATGAACGTTGCTTTGTTTTTGTGCTTTCAGAAACGGATCGAATTAAGAAACTGATTACCAAACATGAACGTGCACATCTTGTAATCCCATAATTAAGATTAAAACCGAATATTATTATAATTATGAACGTATGTGACTGACACAAATGTTACACATGGATCTAGTAATTAATGTTGCCTTTATAGTGGATGGCGACTCTTCTAGATCTAGGAGTTTGCACCATCTATAGTTTTGGTCTGGGTTTAGTTTTCTATTTTTTATTTTTTATTTTTTATTTTTTATTTTTTATTTTTGGGTATGTTGAAATGGTACCGTTGGATGATTTGTGTACCTTTTATTTCAGTTGTTACATTTTATGCACATAAGATATGTCAGATTAAACTTTACTATATTTTGTGTAAAAATATATGGACATGTACAAATTAATTGTGCATTTTGAGGAAATATATTTAATTAGTTATAAGCTGTAATATAATAGTCGATCATAATTTCATGTTATAAATAAATTGAGCCAAATTCAAGTTTAACGCCTGGTTTGTTTTTATAGACACTCTCATCTTATCATTATTATTTTTTCGAGTTTTCATAAGAAATAAAATAAACAAATTAATTTTTTTTAAATCTCAAAACAAAACTAATATTAAAAAAATATTTTATAATAATATTTTTTTTAATTTTTAATTTTTATCTCATCTTATTTCTGAAAACAAACCAGGCTACAATTTTGAGCAATTGTGAGTAGTATTGTTTGATTACAAGTCTGACCAAGATTATCTATGGTCATATTTGAATGTATTTCAAGTCGACATTGTAAGTAAGAGAGATTAATTACAGTATTAACTTGTATTTGAGGCTTCGATCCAATATTGTAAGTTAGATTTTCAGAGTAAAAGTCAGTTTAGCTTCATTAATAAAATTTTAATATATACACTTTGTAGATAAAAATCCCATAAAGTCTTGATCCGAGAAAAAAAAAACCATTAAGCCGTGAATTTTTCATCAATATGAAATTTTAACATGAATGCACTCAACAAAGATTTTTTCCATCTCTTTGCTTTAAAGTCTCCACCTAATAGATATTTACAAGACTGCAAGCAGATACCATCATATTCATAAAGTTTCATCTTAAAACGCATTCACACTAATCTTGGTATAACATATAGCACCTGTTTTTCTTCCTAGAGGTTATAACATTCGAAATACATCACTATGAACATGCTTTGCTTTCATAAAATATCAACAAAAGCATAACAATATCTTCATTTATTTATCAGAAAATGAATTAATAAGGTTTGATCTACTCTATTTCTAGCATAAAATCATAGCATCCTTAACAAGAATCCTATCATAATGCAATTACATAACAAGAGGCAGAAGATGCCAACATGAAAGGTCTAAAACCCTCTACTTTATGATTTGGTAAAATCACAATGCTTGCAAAAGGCAAAAGATTGCATAAAGCAAGAAGTCTACTTTGAATAAGATTTATTCCTCTCTTCTTCCAAGTAGATTGAAAAGTGGACGGACAAAATTTTCGCCCCTCGATGCCGAAGGTTGTAAAAGGTTGCAACATTCTGTTCCCCTCGAGTTTAGAGTTAAGAGGACTCATGAGAATAGTTATGAACCATAAACTTAAAAACTTTCCTGAATATATCTAAAGCTAAATGCTGTACAACGTTCAATCACTCAAACTACAAGTCTATACAAGTAGGAACAGAGTTACAATTGCTGCCATCAGCCTTTCTTACTCGAACTCATAAAGCATGAGCAACTTCCCTTTAAAACTCACAGCCAGCGATGTTTCGCCAATTTGGAAATTGATATTCAGGATCCAATGAGAAAAATCAGCAGAAGGTTCCTCATTGCCTCAGATGTTCGGTTAAAATTCTGACTTGCGCTAGCTCCTTACGAGCACTGGAAGCTTTGGAGCACGCCTACCTGAATCAAAAAGGAGATTGAGTTTAAGTGCAGCTTATAAATAGAACTCAATAAAAATGTCCAAGTGCAAACCAAGCTGCATTATAATTTCAACTAGGAGCGTACATCAAGTTCCAGCCACCCTATGGAGACAACTATCCCAGCAATTAAGCAACCCCACCAGTTATTGCAGCAAATAAGATATTATCACCACTATGATTACAACATTAAATTCTCTCTCTGTTAGCAACTTAGCGTAGGATGGGATGTCAGGTGAAGAAAATAGCAAATAATAAATATACCAACATAGATGACTTCAAACAAACCCCGAGGGGTTGTCCCAAGTAGTGAAGACCTTGGTCTTGGGGGTATTACTCCCTTCAAAGTCCAAAGTTCAAAACCTCATGAGTGCAAATAATCATTTGGAGCCATACACCCTGGTGAAAAGCTAGCGATTTAACCAATTCTATATAGGAAAACTTCCGAGAGTGTGGTGCACGGGACTAGGATTTACTCTATAGAGGTGGGTGCAAACGATCCTTTGGGGCCACACCCCCTAGTGAAATGACAACGATTTAACTAGTTTCGTATAAGAAAACTTTTGAGGTGTGGTGCACGGGACCGGGTTTTATTCTGCAGGGGTGGATCCAAAGGGCCTTGCCTTGGAGAGGTTCCCGACATTAAAAAAAAAAAAAAAAAGAATTCAAACAGAGAAATCATCATGACAACTCCCAAAAATAGCTTACATTGAGGCACCATTTGTCAATCAGAAAACTTGAGAAGAAAAAATTTTCCTCAAATGAAATGGGCCGGAGGTTTTCTTTAATTACCATGTTCTAAAATCTTTTTTAGGCTTCTTACTGATGCAGGGGTTTGATAAGTACAGGGTTTTTTTAAAAATTTCTGTATGATAAATTCTTTTATAACATTTTTTATGACATGGAACCACACCAAAGCAGGTTCCTTCAGATCCATCCTTGATGAGTAAACCATGGATACACAATCCTGCTCATCTGAACCGTTTATCAAGTAATCCAGGGGAACTCTTGGTGCACAACCAAACCCAAGATGCAAGTATGAAAACTCATCCCAAGCCCATCTTTAACCACTAGGTTGTTTCCTAACTATTTGTTTTAGCCAAATTTATACAGCTGATTATTTTCAAGAAAAAAAAAATTATTTTTTATAAGTAGAAGTAAAACTTTATTAATAGAAATGCATAGAAAATATTTTTCATTGAATAGTGTGATTAAAAGAGACTTACTTATTTGGTGAGGTGAAAATGGGAAAAGCAACCACTTCCAACTTTCATACACTACATACTACTTGATCATTGAAGAGCACAACATTATTATTGACCTATCATCAAAAGTATACTAACATTGACAAAACACAGTAGTTCCAAGATTAAATTCAAAATCCAAATCACTAACCCCACAATTTCACTTTCTTAAGTTCTAAACAGGAAAAAGAAGAGGATCATAAGTTAAGCCCAAATCAATTCCAAATATCGAAAACCAAATTCTAAAGCTTGATGTGTTGAAATTTATGATGTTTTGTAAATCATGTAATGGTACTGACAAACAAGGAAATCGTTTACCTTGGACACTGATTTCTTGTTTCTTTCCAGGATGAACTCTTTCCAAGTAGGGAGCAATTAAAGAATCCAATTTCACCAACCAAAGTGCAACTGCAGATGTTGTTTGCGGTAAAGATGCAAAGGACACAATAATCTCTTGAACAACATCATAGGAAACTTGCTGAACGTTGCATTCATATAACCAGTCCACATTGATGGCACCAACAAAATCAGCAAGAACCTGAAATATTTTCAAAATAGAATGAACAAGAATGTGAAGTTCAGAGAACAACAAACTGAAAGATTTACACCCAGAAACAGCAATAATAGCAAAATATAAATAATAGATGAAAAGATAAGATGAAGGGGAACAAAACCTGCAAAATGTCTGCCAAAGAAGAGGTGCGTCTAAGCCGTTTGACCCAGAGCTTATGAGCAGACTTTGTCCAAGCACCAATCAAGGCTTCTTCAGGCATTGCTAACTGCACCGGAGGTGGAAAGAATGATATGCATCACACATACTTACAAAACAGATTTATTTGGGAAAACATATAATTTTAATAAGTATTATAATGATAAAAAACAATTCTTGAACATTATAATTAATGCTTATTATTTACAGACATTATAACAGGCATTAAATTAATTTAATTTGTAGAAAAGTTGTAAGACCAGTACAATGTAGCCTTGTCCAAACTTATATATATATAAGTATAATAAGTATTATAATAATCATAAATGGCCTGCTTGAAGTACACCGCCGGGCAGGAGAGGTAATACGGTACATACACCTAAGTAGAGACACAGAAGGGAGTGAGAAAATCATAGAACTAAAGTCAGAAGGATATAAGTTGGCTGCCTCCAATAGTGCCTGAAATAAGAAAGCCTTAAGGTCTTCAGTGGTCCTAGTCAGGTCTTTGAAGCTTTAGTCATTTTTTTCCCTCCACATGCACCACATCAGACAAATCAGGATCATTTCCCACAAGGTCTCACTGTGCTGGCTACCAAACTGCCAATTCCAGCATGCTAACAGTTCTACCACTCATCGCTAACAGTTCTACCACTCATCCAGGCATAATCCAAATTAGGCCATAAAGGCTTAAGACTACTCGCCATAGAGAGCTGGCTACCTCGCAATGGAGTGGAAGATGATCCATAGATTTCTCAATCTTCTTGCCATCAGCATCATTTTTTTTTTTTTTTGATAAGTAATAATATTATAAATATCAAAAGCAATAACCAAGTACACTAGCAGTATACAAAAAATCCTATCCACAAAAAACCCTTGAAAACTATCCCCACTACATCAAGCCCAAGTAAGAATGAACCACACCTCCCAACCAACCCCGTGAAAAACTACTCCCACTACATCAAGCCCAAATAACAATGAACCACACCTCCCAACCAACCCCGTGAAAAATTACCCCCAATACATCAAGCCCGTGTATGAAAAAAACACAGCTCCCAACCCCCGCCCAAAATTCCCCTAGACTAAAAACCCAACCTCAACCTAACCTCAACCCATTTTCATAAAGCCCTCCCTTTAGCCTTCCCTCAACTTGAGCTACCGCCAAAAGCTTCGTAATTGATTCCCCAGAAAATACCCTCCAACTCCCTGCTTTGCTTAAACTTTGATTTGGACTCACGCGAATGACTTGCCACAGTCATAGTGAGTAGTGCGTTAAATTGGTCTTCACATCCTCCATGTGAGATTCCCACGATATGTTGGATCTCGTTAACCTTTGGCAAAATCCAGTTCAATGATGATCCAACCATATTGTTTCTTTCCTGCCCAAGCTTCTGAGTGGGTTTTGCCAAAGGTTCCTTTGGTAGCTCTACCTTCATCGGATCGCCTAGGGAACCTGTCTGGCCTACTTGGACCTCCTTATCTCCCATCAGCAACATATTTGTTGACACTACCTCATTAGAAACCTTATCAGAAAAATGTTGGATATCCCAACAAATCAGCCCTTTCTTCACCGGCGCACAAACATCGGCATGCCTTGCGATGCTGTCATTTGGTACGCAATCTCCCTGGCCAGCTACCGGTTCGGGTTGGGAGGACCCAGACCTAGGCCCTAAGCCAGTCTTGAAATTGGCCTCCTTTAGGGCCACATGCTGGAAAGACCCAAGCCAAAAACAAGTCCATTTTCCATCTTAGTATCCGTCGGCATGGGTTGTGAAGGCTTACAGGGCTTCGGCCTGTTCACTCTCCCCCAGACTAAGCCTCTCTTATGCCCAACCTGAATGGGCTTTAGGCCCCTAATCTCTTTTCTGGACCCAGGCCTGCAGCCCATCTTATTTCCCCTCAACAGTAACTTTTTTCACCTCCTACGTCAGCCTTGCCTTCCTTAAACAGGCCCACAAAACCCAACAATTTTGTTATGTCCCTCTGTAACATCTGTAATTGCCTCTGCAAGTCTTCATGCATTTTACTCATGTCCCATGAATCCTGCTTCGTCACTACTTCTCTCACAAGTGAGAGGCTCGATGTTTCGTGTTGTGACTGATAGGTGCCACGGCTTGACCCAGCCGCCAAGACAACCTCCCGGTATGAACGTCTGGCCACCCCTTTTCCTACGCACACCTGCGTATCAACAGCCCCTGATTTCCCCTCTAGCAGCTCTGTCTGAGCTCGAGCCGAGAGAATTCCTTTATTTTTCGAGGCAGCTCCCAGCAACAATTCCCTTATTTTCCTCGAACCCCATCCCCCTTCTCCTTCTGGGAAGCACATAAAAGATCACCTCCTTCCCTGGTTGTATTCGGACAAGGCTATGAAGTGGCCCTGCCAATTCCAACAACGCTGAGCGAGAAAACTCAGATAACCCTCCCTGTAAGCCGAATAGACCTCTGACTACTTCCCTACTCTCAGACTTTCCTCCAAGACCCCCACAAGCCACAAGACCGATGAAGGACCCAGAACAATAGCCTGTTCAAATTTCCCTCTCCTGTCGATGATGCAAAGCAAATAGTCATCCTTAACAAACATGAAGAACTTGGATTCTATAGCCACTTCCACCGTTACAACTATCGGAGTATCATGATTAAAAATCGCAGCTCACCTCGAGTCGAGAACCATGCGAGAACCAGTAAAGGATCACATATGTACGCCGGTCGGCGTTGGAAGACCCTTGCTAAGGCCGACGGTCTTGTCTGTGTCGGTGTATGAGACGACGGCATAGATATGACATCAACAGAAGAAAACACTCTAGATCCTAGAGAGATTTTGCTAAAATGACCGGTCGCTGGAGAGCTGATCACTGTCAAAAGACCCTCGGCGAAGTCGCCGGGGACCGCTGACCTTGTCTGTGCCAGCGGTGAGAGGTTACTTGCCGGTTAGGGGAGGGTGACGTCGATCTCTCCGGTTTGGGTTTTGAAAAGTAAAGAGAGAGAGGAGAGAGAATTGGTGACCTTCAATTTAGGACATACGTTAGGATGATACTCTCAAAGAGAATCTTTACCTGACTTTTACCACGTATCAGCATCATTCTTTTACCATTGCATGTCTCTTCCTAAGGTTGTTTAAGGTAAGAATCTTCCCAATTGCAAGCTCATAGCTACCTCGCAATTGAGTGGAAGATGATCCATAAATTTCTCATCCTTCTTGCACATCAGCATCATTCTTTTACCATTGTATGTCTCTTCCTAAGGTTGTTTACGGTAAGAATCTTCCCAATTGCAAGATCCTTGCTACCTCTCAATTGAGTGGAAGATGATCCATAGATTTCCCATCCTTCTTGCACATCAGCATCATTCTGTTAACCAACGTGTGTCTCTTCCTAAGGTTGTTTAGGGTAAGAATCTTCCAATTGCAAGCTCTTTAGAGAGAGTCCGTTTTAACTTAAACCTTTTCATCTAGGTAGTTCCTTACTCTAAAAATATATATATATACACTAGCAAACTCATAAAAGGATAATAGATATAGACAGATATACAACCATAACACATATGAATGCACTTTGTGCATGTGGATTTGTGTGCGTGCATATGAAAAGCTAATAGCAAAATGACAGCCCACCTCAACTGCATGAATTGCAGCTTTTAGTGACTGGATCTGTGATGATAGGACCTTATGCTTTGGGAACATGATATTAGCATCTTCTTTCTCCCTACATGTGGCTGCATGGATGGCGTATCTTTCTTCTAAATCAAAGTCAAGCTCAAACGTGATATGGCAAACTCTACAGTGCTTCTCATCTCTCCAATACAGGTCATGACAACTTTCGCATTTAGCAAGTGAATCAAGATAAGATCTTTTACCATGTTTTACAGCATTAAAACATGAGTAAAAAGAATTCCATAGCCATGAATCAAATGCTTGTAGACGGCTCCATCTTTCTTCTTGTTCTTCTCCCTTCTTTCCAACATCAAGAAAAACAGCCCCAGATGAAGGCAAAGAATCTTTTCCAGTCCCAGTCAGGCTTAGGTTGTCTACGTCAGATACTGGAGAACAACTATTTTCTCTGACCATATCCAGTTCAGAATGAAGAGACTGTGTCAAATACCTGCTTCCCACATTATTTACCATTCTACTAGACATTCCCTGGCAAAGAGACACTTGACGCTTCTCTAAAGAAGCAATAAGTAGAGCCTCCCGCTTGCCTCTGTCATCTAAAGCAGACAACAAGGTGCAGAAATCCTGCATTTGGATGAAGCAAACACAAGCATATGATGACAGGAAAAAAAAGGTTACAAATACAAGAAACACATTACATCATATAAAAAAGGCTAAGAAATCTGTTGCTTTGCTTCATATTTTAAATTTTTTATAATTCAAATTCCCAAGCAAAGGCTATACATTAATAGAAATGCTCAGAAGAATACCTCTACGGTATCAATCACTTTCCAATGACCATCTTCTGAAGATTCAAAATAGACCCTCCTATGGCCTGGATCATATCCATTACAAGGGCCCAAGAAGAGCCAGTATCTATTATACCTACGATCAGACCCCAAAAACACAGATTGCATTGGATGCAAATTGAACTCAACTTCTTTTTCTTTTTCTCCTTTGCCAGAGGATCTCTCCTGATAGAGCCTTGCCATTGAAACTGACGAATCTGCTGGATGGAACTCCAATAATGAATATGCTTTTAAACCATGCAATCGTCCAGCATGGCCCTGTGGTGACCAGGTTAAGCTATGCTGTCTAGCTGATGACCTCTTTAATTTTGCCCCAGAACCAAAATGATGGATGTTAGGAACACATTCGACAATAGCATGCGTTGGATCCTAGAAAGAGATTAGCTGAATAAGTTCAAATAGTTCATGATTGACTAAAGCAAACTACAATGATATATAGATTACCTCCACCCTGATACTGGATCCAGCTAGAAGAAGATCAGTTAGAGCCACTAATGCATTCAACTTTTCTTCAATGCTTAAATCTGAATATTCACCTTCCATTAATCCTAGCAACCACGCTTCTCCTGGATGGCTCTCATCAATTTCATTGTATACGGTTAGCATGTTACTTGGACTTTTACGACCACTAATGTACTTGATTTTTCTTACGTTGGAATTTTCTGATCCACACCCCAAATCGTCGCTGCTGCTACATGGACCACTGTCATTAGGATAATCATCAACGCTTCCTGAATCCTCAGTATCTGATTGACATTCGTTGACTTCCTTTGCAACATAATTATTACGTAGACGATACGCAAGTGGTGAGATCTTTTCAAATAAAGTAATATCACTTGACAGAGTTGAACATATTAAAGACTCCATATCTTCAGTTGCACCAGACAAGTTCAACTCAACAATCTTCAAAACAAAATAAAAATTCATCATTAATATAAGTTGCCACTGATATATATGCCATTATGCCCATAGCAATATTGACAAAGGTGACAATGATAACAGCAACATGGCCAACATCTCTTCCCTCCAAACAAATAAACTCCATATCCTTGGTAACTCACCTGCAGTGACTTTGCCAAGTCAGAAACCTTCAAACCATTATTTCCTTGTTCTGACAAAACCTTGAACAATTCGCACTTCAAAGTACCAGGGCGTAGACCGTAATTCAGTATTAGATTCATTTCCTAGATAAAGCAAACATGGATTATTAAATATGTGGGGGGAAAAAAACTTATTTAGAGTAAAAAGCAGAACCACCAATTAGGGGGGAGGGGGGATCCTCAGCTTTGAACATTAAAGCAACAAATTCCCATACATAAGAAGATGATGAAAACCTACAGCAAGCAAGTCCTATTCAGTATGAAATTCAGAATGAAGAGGATATCTAAAAGTGACAAGGTCCCTCACCAATCTATTGAGGCTCCGTAGTGGGTTAATTGCAAATTCTAAATGGGATTTTTCTTTTTTCCGCAAATGCTCCAGGAGTTTAACCTCAACTCAGTGAATTGAAAAGGTTCTCAAGGGAGGTTTCTTTATCGGAGAGGGTGTCCGAGACCAGCACCCCGACTGACCTCAAGGATGCACAGGCCCTTGGCAAAGAGTTCCCCGCAAGTGCACCTTGGGTGATTCAAGGAGAAAACCCCCTATCTGATGGCCCTAGAGATTTTTTGTACCCAAAAGGATTCAAACCTCAAATCTTGGAGGGGGAATACCACCAAGACCAAGACATTTATCACTTGAGCCAACCTCTAGGAGTTTCAAAAGAGATTAATAGCTACTAAACATGAATTTCATAGTAAATCAAGCAAATATAATGAATATTGTTTTATAAGTAAATGTTTATTAATAGAAGGCATAGCTCAAGTACATAAGAAGTATACACAGAATATGCCTAATTACCACTAAGCACTAATGATGGATACAAGCAAATTATGAAAGTTGTCCCCATGAATCATGAATACTCTTTTCTAAAGGTATGATAATTGGATTATGAAGGAGAAACGTCCATATAATGAAATTTAATAGTTATGCTTGATGCCATATAATTTTCTCCATAATTATTTTTTCTTTTTCCAGGCGAGAAAGTACATTGTACATGGAACCTTCAGCCCTACCAAAACGGGAAGCTCTTTTCAGACATCTGTGGCTAGAAAACTGAGGGTGATAGCATCTCAATAGTTTGGGATTCTATAATATAGGGATGTAGATAATTGATTTTCAAAGCTGCTACTTTAGATATTATGCAACAACTTGACAACTTATGATTTTGTGTACAGGTATAATATGAATTTTGTCTTTCTAAATGCAAAGCAGGTTGAGTTATCTTTCAATATGCCAAATAAATCTAGATCTCGGGGGGAATCATCTGCAACATCTAAGCTGAAATACTGATTTATCACTTCATGTGACCAACATGAAGCTTATTAAATAAGGTGCAACACTGAGAATATACAAGTTGAGTACCCTGCTAAGGACTTCCCTCCTCAATGCACCTTGCTTTGAACCAAAACCAGCAGCAACTAATACTTGACGCAGTATTTCTACCCATGTTAGAGGGTTTAAAGATCTCTCCCAGAACTCCAGAGCAACTTTTTGATTTTCAACCTGCCAATTTATCAATAAAGTATGCAATTATTGAGAGCTGTCATTTGAAATCTTCTTACTGAAGGAAATATAAGCTAGTAACAGGAGAAACAAGCAAACCTCACCAAGTACTACCAAAGAAATAACTCCATTAAAAAATCTACTATATCAACATCTTAGAGAATTTTTAAAATACTATCATTTGTCCATCATTGTAAAGGTTGTAATTTTAAATCATAGATCATTAGTACACCATTGTACTACCACGAGCACATGGATCTTTGAAAGGTGTTTGAAGGGGCTTTGGATACCAGGATAAGTATTTAGGAAGAATATTCTCTGAAGGATTAGACCCTATACTTGGTGTACTTTGTCTGTGGTTCACTCTGTTCCTTGTATTAGAGTCCTATTTTTTTATAAGAAAAAAATTAGAGTCCTATTTTTAATATAAATAAGATGGGGAGGTTCTGATGTTATTGATGTCATTGAGTCTACCCTATTGTACAGTCTTTTTTTCAGGCATTAAAACTAACTGATTTCATCTAGATAGAAATCCTGGTGACTGTACCAAACCATTCTTCCTGACAAGTGGTCTAATTTAACCTTCTTTTGGCGCCAAGATATATAGAGGGAAGGGCATGCATACTAGATCTGGATAGTGAAGACTAAAGAACCTGGGTACTTATTCAAATAGTCTACATCAAGCCACTACTTACAGCCTTCAATAGGATGGGGATTGGGGACCTAGCCTCCACTCTCGAAAGCTTGCCAGCCCTCTCAATTAGTAAAGCTTGAAACACTTCAATGGCCCCTGTCCTTACCAGACCATGATGGAAGGCCAAGGACAGGAGAACATGGTTGCCTCTAAAGAGAGTGATGACAAATGGCATTAAATCAACTATCAAAAGAAAACGAAGAAGATAAACGACATTAAATCTTATGAAAGGAAATGTCAAGGGTCCTTCATTATATATGCTCATTTGTTGTCTTGATTGTTATGGACTATCACTAAGCTTGAGACCCAGCAATATCAACCAAATTTAACTATTTTGACTGACTGTTGGTTAGGCCCATCTCAATATACAGATTCTTAAAGTTACAAAAAAATATAAATTCTTAAAACTAAAAAAATAACGGAGAAAGATACTGGTTTTGAAAATTATCACAACCATAGTTCATTTTTTAAATAAACAAGAGAGTTACTAGAGAGGGAGTTTCTGATTTGGAGTGTAGAAATCTATTCACGGAGGGTGTGATGGGGACACCGGCAGATTTGCAGTGGGTTACTTTGTTTTTTTGTTGGGGTGGGGGGGAGCTCATACCCCTGAACTGTACGTTTCCAAACAGGGCTAGTGTGTCTGATTGGGTTCTACTTAAGGTGAAGGAAATTCAACATTGTGTGGGATGGAGTGTGAGGGCTTTTGAGGAACAATTTATGGCTTTACTTACTGCCATAGAAGTGGGTCATACTCACCTTAAGAAATCTGGTTCTAAAAAACAGCGGGACCTAAAGAGACCTATGTGGTCTTTGAATTATGAGGGCAGCTCAAGCCAAGATAGATCAGAAAAGGGGATAGTATCTTCTATATGAAGCCAAAAATTGTGTCTTGGATGTCCATAAGCTTAACGAGCCAATAAGCATATCGTATAAAAAATTTGCTTCATGAGTGGAAGGCAAACATAGTATGCTTACAAGAAACCAAGCTGAAGTTTATTCCTAGAAGAATTGTGCGAAGTATATGGAGTTGTTCATATGTGGATTGGGTGTATCTTGATGGGTCTTCAGAAGGTGTATTAATGATGTGGGATAAAATGGCAGAAGAGAAATTGAAGGACTTCATAGGGGAGTAATTGGTAGGGTGCTCTTTTAAGAGTATGTGAGATAACTTCATGTGGGCTTTTGCAGATATTTATAGGCCGAACTTAGACAATACTAGAAAATTATTATGGGAAGAATTAGCAAGATTATATAGCTAGTGAGACCTCCCATGGTGCATAGGTGGTGACTTTAATGTAATAGGTTCCCTAGTGAACGTTTTGGAGATAGTAGACTGCGACCAACAATGACAGAACTCTTGGAGCGCATTTTTTACTTGAATCTGGTGGACCTTCCTCTTATGGGGGGTTATTTCACGTGATCCAACATTCAGACTTGGTCTCTACTAGATAGATTCTTAGTCTCACCGGAATGAGAAATTCATTATCTAGATGTTTGTCAAAAGAGGCTGCCTCGTAGTTGTTTAGATCATTTTTCCATCTTGTTAGATTGTGGTAGTATTCAAGGAGGACAACGATATTTTAAATTCGAAAATATGTAGTTGTAGCTGAAAACCAAAAGGTTTGTGGACAAGGTAAGGCAATGGTGGTCCTCATACTAGATTCACGAGACCCCTAGCTTTATCCTTGCAGGTAAACTAAAGCTTTAAAAAAAGACTTAAAGCTCTAGAATACTCAAACCTTCATGACATAGGGGAACATAAGAAAGCCAAGAGGAAGGAGCTACAAGAATTAGAAAGGATACAAGAGGACAGGGTTCTTTCTCCAGAATAGATATCTAGGAAGACAAAGCTTGTCTCAGAATTAGAGAAGGTGATTTTATTAAAGGAGATTTCTTGGCGCCAAAAGTCGAGCATTGTTGTTGAAAGAAGGGAACCGTAGTATGAAATTCTTTCATAGAGTGCCAACTCTCATAGGAGATGATTCCAAAGAAGATAGGGGCATCAAAGGTAAAGGATTATTGGCCTATTAGCTTCGTCAATGGGGTGTACAAAAGTATATCTAAGGTGCTTGCAAATCGCCTAGTGGAGGTATTAAGGAAACTCATTAATAAACCCCAAAATTCATTTGTAAGGGACAAGCAAATTCTGGATTCAGTTCTTATCGCCAATGAATGTCTAGATACTAGACTAAAGTTTGGCACTTCAAGGATTCTATGTAAGTTGGATATAAAGAAAGCTTATTATTACGTTAACAGGGAATTTCTACTCCACTTACTTAGAAGATGTGGATTTAGGGAGAGATGGTGCTTGTAGATCAGATGGTGCATATCAACGGAGAGGCTTTCAGTTTTGATAAATGCCAGTCTAGTTGGCTTCTTTAACAGCACCCAAGGGCTAAGACAAGGGGATCCATTGTCCCCACTCCTCTTTGTCATTGTTATAGAGGTGCTTAGCAGAATGATCACAGCTTTGGTTAATAATGGCTTCGCAGCTGGTTTCACGGTTGGAGCAATAGGGGCACTATTAACATTTTTCATTTATTGTTTGTAGATGATACACTAATATTTTGTGAGGCATATCAAAATCAACTCCGGGCACTATTGGCACTACTACTTTGTTTTGAAGCAACATCAAGTTTGAAAGTGAATTTTGACAAATTAGAGTTGGTGCCAGTTGGAAATGTTAACAACACTCGGCAGTTGATTAGCACGCTTGGATGTAAAGCTTCCTCTCTTCCCATGGATTACCTTGATTTGTCAGGCTGCCTCAAGTGCTATATCAATATGGGATAAAGTGACCGAGAAGATAGAACTTAGATTGGCAGGTTGGAAGAAACTGTACCTGTTGAAAGGTAGCAGGATTACATTAATTAAAAATACTTTGTCTTTACCAACGTATTTCTTGTCTCTATTCCCAATTCCAACAAGCGTGGCTAGATTGAAAACTTTCACCGTGATTTCCTTTGAAGTGGTGTAGGAAATGAATTCAAATTTCACCTAGTCAGTTTTCTTTCTTTCTTTTTTTATGTTGGGGAACCTCTTCAAGGCAAGGCCCTTCAAACTCATCCTTGCAGAATAAACCCCCGTCCCGTGCACCACACCCTCGGAAGTTTTCCTACAAGGAGCTGGTTAAACCACTGGCTTTTCACCAAGTGGTGTAGCCCCAAAGAAATGTTTGCACCTGTAAGGTGCTAAACTTTGGACCTTGAAGGAAGTGATATCCCAAGACCAAGGCCTTCACCACTTGGACCAACCATTTGGAGTTAAATCCCACCTAGTCAATTAAGACAAGGTATGCACCCCAATCTCTTCCGGTGGGTTGGGGTTTTTTTTTTTTTTTTTTTTGGGGGGGGGGGGGGGGGGATGTACTAAAAAGGTGAGTGGGGCCGATGGTGTTGGAGTTTGGAAGCACATTAGACATGGGTGAAGGGTTTTTGCTCACCATACTAACCTTGTGCTGAGAGGGAGCTCTAGAATAAAATTTTGGAGTGCATATGGTGTGTAATGCCCTAAAGGACTCATTCTCTTCAGTTTTCCGGATTGCATGTGAAAAAGAAGCTTCAATGGCTGATTTCATGGTGCTATCGAGGGACCAAGTCCAATGGAACATCAATTTCAATAGGACATCCAAAGATTGGGAAGTTGGCAACTTCAAGGACTTCTTTAGCCTATTGGACTCTGCCGAGTGGGCAACAAGATGACACAATGGGTACTCATAGCTAAAGGCTCATTCTTAATTTGATCTTTCTACAAATCCTTAATTCGCTCACCGAATAATCAGTTTCCACATAGAAAGATTAGGCGAAATAAGGCGCCTCAAGCGGCCTAGGACAGCATCCCTGGGGAAGATATTGACAACATATAACTTGAAGAAATGCATGGTAATCACAGTAGACTAGTGTTGCATGTGTAAGAAGTCTGGTGAGACTCTGGACCATCTTTTATTACATTGCGAATTGCTAGTGTTATGGAATGAAGTATTCAATAGCCAGTTGGAAGATTCTAAGAGGTATCCCACAAATCAAAGTTGTGTGGAAAATAGTTCCTATCTACATTGTGTGGTGCTTGTGGCATAAGCGCAACAATCGGATGTTTGAAGACAATGAGCGCTCAATAGAGGAACTTAGATTTTTTTTTTTAAGAACTTTATAGGCCCTAGCTATAGATTTTAATGGCCTTGATTTTCATGACTTTCTTTTTTTTTTATAAGAAACATCATTATTAATGAGAATATAAATAGGCATAGCTCAAGTGAGGGGTGTACAAAAGAATATGCCTAAATACATTCTAAGAGTTCAAGCTTAAAAACAAAAAATCATGCACATTGCTTCCATAAGATACAATGGATGAGAACCATAGTAAGAGAGTTTGCTAAAAAAATTCCTGGAGTTCCTCCATTATTCGCTCTCTATCTTCGAAGCACCACGCATACCTTATCAACCAAATATACCACATAATGGACAATGAGATCATCTTCCATGCTGCTTTCACTAGCGAACAACTTTTGATTCCTTTCCAGCATGCAAGCAAATCAACTACCTTGGCCGACATAACTCATACAACACCCACTAGACTAAAAATCTCATTCCACAAAACTTGGGTCACCTCACAATGCAATAAAAGATGGTCCACTGATTCATCATAATTTTTACACAAACAACACTAATCCATCACAATGATTCGCATCTTCCATAAGTTGTCAATGGTCAAAATTTTCCTAAGACCAACAGTCCACACAAATAATGCCACTTTGGAGGTTTCTTGTTTTCATGGTCAGAATATTCATGACTTTCTTGTTTCCATTGCTTCGCCCTAGATGGGTTTATCTCTTGTATATAATCTTTTGTACTCAAGTTATGCCTATCATTATTAATACAATCGCTAATTACCATTGACCAAAATAATAAACAAGAGAAAGGTCAACCAAGTAAAATTCCCAAACTTTACTAGATCTGGAAGCATACAAATTTTCTACAAAGCAGTTCCCTATGATGCAAAAGGAGATTGATAGGTCGACGGAGGACTAGAGGGAGGGCAAAAAGTCTGCTTCCATCCCGTAGGATCATTTAGATGTAGTATTAGTCTTGTGGGAAACAAGGGGTTGGGGTAGTTACAGTGACTTGTTTTGCTTTGAGGAGGCGTGTTCGTCCCAATAGGGCTTGGTGTATATTGGATAGGTTTCTAATTTTTTTCCCTCTTAGGTAATGTTCATTAGGGGCTCTCTATTATGGGCTAGGTATTGTTTTATTTTGTATACACCCAGTGTACTTGATTACACTTGATATTAACACATTTTTACTTACCAAAAAATATATATATATATAGAAAATCTTTTTTCCCTCTTAGGTAACGTTCATTAGGGGCTCTCTATTATGGGCTAAGTATTGTTTTATTTTGTATACACCCAATGTACTTGGTTACACTTGATATTAACATATTTTTACTTACCAAAATATATATATTTTTTTATAAGTACTTACCAAAATAGATATATATATATAGAAAATCTTCATTCAGGACAGCTATTTATTGTAATGAAGGACCTTTTCTAAATCAAATCATAGAGAAGCAATGCATGCTCAACCCATTTCACATCCTAGCAGTGGCAAGGAAGGCCCATAACTTTTACATTCAGAATTTAAACGAATCGTTCACATTCTACTGTAGTTATTTTTTACTCTACCAAGATAAATAAGTGTATAGATAAAAGCTGCAAATATTAATAGAAAAAAGGCTATTCTTTACTAAGTTACATGCTAACTGCTATGATCCGCATGGTTTTACACTTACCGAGTGAAGTAATGCAAGAAAATTGCAAGATTTGCTCAAATTGGGGGAAAATCCACTACTAAACTCTGCTTGAACATCAGATATAAGAAGCTTGAGAAGGGCCACATGGATTTTTCCAAGTAACAAGGAATCCTGAAAGGCATGGACAGAGAAAAGATTAAACCAACAAAAGCTAAACTGAATTTAACTCAAATAATATGTTGACAGATACATGCACAAACACAAAAGGGTTGATTATGTAAAGTTGGATCAGAAATGAGATAGAACCTTGTCATGAAAAGCTTGAGCAAACTCATCAAGAGTGAAGGGGCATAAATCAACAGCAACAGCATAAGTATAAAGGAAATGGAAAACCTGCCCAGGAAAAGTCAGCCCTATATTTTAGCATGATACTTCAAAGCGTAATTCCATAGGAAGGAAGTGCAGCAAACAGAACTTTATTGACTTTTTAACAAATGAAATTTTCCATACAGAACAATATATATGATTATGTCTTGTTTCTATAACACAAGATGAAGAGTCTAAAGAAGCATATGATAACCCTCTCTTCAGATGGATGTGCTAAGCTAAACATCAAATAAAAGGTAGGAACCAGTGAGTTTCTTTAGGATAAAGCAAGTGTTAGGCAAGAGTTCTGTTATTCCAAAAACTTATAAAATCACTATTTATAGGATTTTGTCTTTGTTAGGTAAAATATACATAAATAAGACATTCAAATGCATGCTTTGGAAAAGGCAATGCAAGAGAACGACAACAGCTATCTTTTAAGGGTAAGGACAACTGCTATATTTGCATATCACATATCTGGCATTTGTTTAAGTACTAATCAAAATCGGGTCATAATCACTTTTGCACAACACTACGGACCTTAAATAATTTCTTGACAATCCCTGGAGAGGATTCCCAAGGCTGCATACAGAATGGCTGCTTCATCTTAACAGAATTTGGAGGAAACTCAGCCAGCACATCTGAAAAATCACCAGAAGTTATTGATACAAACCACTTCAAATATCATGAATATAAAATAATAGCATTCAACAAGATGGAGCAAAACCATCTGGATTCTTCCTCCAAAACCAACCTTTGCAAAGTGAACAACCATGTAAACCATTGGCAGCAAGGTGATCTGAACACCTCAGTGGATTTGGTCCTCCTTGTAATTCTTGCAGCTCCAGCTCTTCATCATCCACAAGCATTGCAACCTGATCAAGGTAGTCTTGAGATATTTCTCCTTCCAAAGCAAGTTCACATTTCACTTTATCTGGCTGTTTCTGATCCTCATCCCTGTTAGTTTCCACCTGCCATATAACAAGCATTTATATCTTATCACATCTGTTAATAGAAACCACTCATGTAATAACTTATTAGATACCTCTCTTCTTCTGATGGACTGTTTCCTCTTCTCTTGTGATTTATTTCTTAAACTTCCCTGTTTCTAAATACATTACTAACAGTCAGACAACTTTCTCACAGTAACCAAATCATTAATTTACAAAGACGACCAATCCACAGATACCAGCTCATATAGAAAAGTATATTCACAAAAAAAAAATGAAGTGGAGTAAATGACTTACAGCAACAGGAACCTTTTGTCTAGGTCTTTTCTCCTGAACTAGTGGCTTTTTCCGGGACATTGAAGTTGAGATTAGAGATAAATTGGCATCTCCCCCATCAGAAACATTGATACCAGTTGGAAAATCTCCACCATCAGGATTAGTTGCTCGCCAAACAGTCATCAAACCTTTCCCAATGCCATGTTTCATCACAGGTGCACTCTTTTCATTAGAACCCTGGTGACTTAATATGGCATGCTCGCAAACCTTTACAAAGAAATTTCCACAAGTTTAAGTGAAGATTAGAAAGTGTGGTGCAATAAGAATAGCCTAGTAGTTGACAACACATCAATTTGCTAAATATGACAGAAAAATTCTTTCTCAACTACCTTTCTCCTTTTGTCTGCTCTTTGGTTGTCTTGGCAACATGGATGGGAATCTTCAGAATCTAAACCAGAAAAGACATTATGAGTTAAATGTATCTCAGAATACATTTTTTTAGAGGTAAAAAAGTTAAATAAAAATATTATAACATTAAAAATAATCATAGAATACATAGAACGAAGAAAATTAAGATTGAGAGAGAGAAGGGGGGGAGAAGTAATTCATCAGGACATTTCAAATGAAACACAATCTGTGAAACTGAGTATATGGGAAAAAAGTCCCCCTATATAACTTCCAAGCAGAAGTTCTTGTGGAAAAGATGTAAAAAATAAATAAATAAATAAATCAGAAAGTCTACTCCCAGAAAAAAAAATGGCTAAAACATTTTTAGGAAAATAAAACTAAACCAGAAGTTCCTGTAATGCATTTCAGAAGGAATCGATCTACAAGAAAAAGACCTCTATATGAGTTCCAAGCATATGTACTCATGGAAAGATTTAAAATAAATAAATAGAAAACCCACCCCACAAGCGAGTCGTAAATGTTTCTTGAGGAAATGAAACTAAATATGAAGTTTGAGGAATATAAAACTAAATCAGAAGTTCCCTAGCATATTTCAGAAGGAGCCGACCAAAACCAAAAATGAATATGGACTAAAGACAGAGATCCCAAGCAACTCAATGCTTTAAGAAAAGATCATCCATCGAATCCCTGTCCCTCTTACACATATACAACCAGTTGACCAAATCTCTTAAGCCTTCTCAAATGAAAGAAAGCCCCCTTTGCAGGGCAAAAGCATGCTAAATCTCTTCTCATGAAAATTCATATGGTGCATCACACATGGGCCTTACAAAATGACATCAACTCAGATGTTTTCATCAGTAGGATGCCATAAACCCAAATTTGGCTCCCGTATCACACACACATTGGACCTCTAGAGGGACTCAAAGAAAAGCCATAGAGGCTATCTTCCAATTCCGTGTGGTATGTTCAGGTATAAATGCATAACGTGATAGCAGAAATGCATAACTCAAAAACCCAATTCATGTTGCATTTGTGAGCCAGCTCCCAAAGCTTGCAATTCCAACTGCGACAATAAGTTGTAAAGTTGCTACCATCAAGTAAAGGAGGGATATTGGAACCACCAAATCATACTCAAAAGAAAGTTTGTTCAAAATCATCTTATACCCTTGCACAATTGTGGAAACCTGAGGAGATCTTGAGATCCATATTGAAAAATAGATTGGAAAGAGTTGCCATTCGTTTTGACTAGCTGCATGATATTGCATACATAAGGGAACGCATGGTTTCTGGGTAAGTAGGAACAGAGCCTAAAGACATGTATAACGATCTGGCTGCTTGTGCTCAATTTACAATATCTTCAATCTATAAGGACGCCCTAATAACACTCATTAGAAATCTCAAATTCAATTATCAGGCAGAACAAGTAACCGATCAACCTAACGGTCGTCAAAACTAGAAATACCTGTTACACAAATAATAATGCTTTTATTGAAGCAATGCAAGAGACAAGTGTATGGATTATACCTGTAGGAGAGCAAAATGGCCCAGACGGAAGAGAGTCAAATTCCAAGCCAAGGGGAGGACCATCCTTGCGGAACACCTTCTTCAGAATGTAGTCCGGAGTTAACAGGTTCTGAAGAAGAAAGACTTGTTTCTTTCTCTTCGCACTCTTGTTCTTCGCCGTAGATGGGCGCCTGTATATGGAAGATGAAGGAGTCCCCGCCATACGCATCGAGAGATCTCCTTTAGAAACCTTGGTAGCAGCAACACGACCAGACCCGTTCCTTCTAGTAAGAATCGGATGTTTCTTGATCAAAGCCGAATGAGATGGTACAATAAATCCATTTCCTCTTTTATCCCTCCGCCTCTTCTCAACAAACCATCCCTGGACCTGCTTGTATGCCAATCCCAAAGCCGCGGCATAGTCTTCCATTACCTCTTTAGTAGGATACTTATCCTCTGCATCAAAATATATATATATATATATATATATATATATGTTGGGAGTATTAGACATCTCGGATAGGAAAATCGCAGAAGCATTAAAAAGAAAGGAGGGGGGAGAGAGAGAGGGGGGGTTATGATAATGAAATGGCGGGTACGGTAAGGATACCTGAGTACAGCCGTTCAAGGGATTGAAGCTGTGACGGAGTTTTCCTTTTCATTTCCATTTGACTATTCCTTCTTCTGTTTCGTTTGAGATAATTGCAAGCAAGCTACAAACCAAACCCCCACGCACTTTCTCTCTCAACCTGCAGGAGCTACCATCAGTGTTTCCATAACAAGCGTGATACTGGCAAGTAGGAAACCATGAAAAAGGAATCAAGAGAGCGTATGCGCAGAGAGATAATCCAGGCAGCAGAATTAGCAGACAATATGCTCCCGTTCTTTCAATCCATCAGCATATGAACAAAGAGATAGAGGGCGAACGCAATAGAAGGAGAGATTCTGCAATTTGAGTCGAGGGAAGAAAGAGAAGCAGATAATGAAACAAAGAGTGTGGTCTGAAGAGAGAGAGTGAGGGAGAGACAAGAGTAGGGTTTTGGGTTTTACCAAAAATATCTAAAAATCTTCTGGAAATGAAATATCCACCTCAGCTCCTCGCTAGGGGCCCATTTCCTTTTTAATTGTTAGCCTCTTGTTGGGCCTAAGATAATTAATGGTCCTCAGATAAAAGGGCCTAAGGAATGATCCCAAACCCAAATCCAGTGGATTGATATGTCAGCCTCTATCTTGTCATTGACTACCAAGAAAATTGGAGGTACCAACTTAGGTCCTGCTTGTATTCGAAAGTGGGTTGAGCTCATCTCAACTCACTTCCATTTCATCATTATATTTTTATAATTTTTTATACAAAACACAAATTTCTATACACCTTTTTCAAATCCCAATACACCTTTTTCAAATTCCAACACACCTTTTTCAAATCCTAAAATAATAATAATATTAAAAAATAAACCAAACTCATCTCAACTCATCTCATCTCCGAATCCAAGCGGGGCCTTATTTTCTCCAATTTCTAAATTCTAATGCCCAAAGGGCTTAACTTTTCTGCTCGATGTTATTTAACTTATTTACCCCTACTGTTTTGAAATTCGTATATTCTTTACTAGCTTTCAATTACATAAAAGATAAAGGAAATATATTTATTGAAATTTTTTTATTGACACACTATATATAATAAAGTGGGACTTGTCATGACTACAAAGAGATTTTTCATAATTAAATTTACAGAAAAATGTGATTTTATATGATATGATATATTTATTATATAATAAAAATTATTTTATAATATTACATATCACATCATATTACATTAATTTGTTAACTTACTTTTGTGAAATATTCTATTGTGGATGAAGCATTTATCATATACATTTGATATGAAATCTTGCAATACCAGCTTACATTCAAGAAATAGAATTATTTAATATACACAAGTGTACCGTTGTGCTTCATACACCTTTGGACTAAATTCCAACAACTCGTGTCTTTGAGCTTGTACTTATACCTAAAAAAAAAAACCATGAAAAATGAGAATCTTGGCAAAAGTTAAAAAGTCTCTAATATCAAAATTAATATATCATTTTAAGAGTTTGTGCTTAAGCTTAAGGAGAGAGACTTCTTCATACCTAGGGGCTGGCTTTTATATTGAAATTTTGGGAGGGCTAGTTCATGCATGTCATTTTGGGATGTGTGTCCCTTTAACTATTCACTTTGGTCAGAATCATTTAATATGGTATAACTTTTGCGATAGCTTTTATTAATGTGATGTGCAGTTTAGGGAGTGACACCACTAATGCTACGTGATTACTTGACTGCTTTATCCTACAAATGTCCTTAATAGTTCGTCTATATTTGCTATCAAAATATTTAGATCCAGGCTAGGACTCGAATGGTCCATGACTCCATATATAGATGAGTAGGCTTAGATCTTTCTTAGTCCATGTTCTGAAAGTAAAATAGAGATTAGTTCACTACCATTTACAAATTATTCATTACTTTTTTATTACTATTCACATATATCTTGGATAATTTCAATATTCAAATATAGCTTATCATCCCAATAACCTTTGACTTATACCAAAAGTCTCGAATCTTAGTGAGAGATCTATTTATTTGAGAAGTAATATTATAAACAGTTTTAGAATATATACAAGTTATGCACAATCATTATGAATAAAGTAAGGTTCACCATAAAAATGTTGGCCGGTGTTTTTACGTGGGTCTTAGATTTTTACTACTTTTTTCAAAAAAAAATGCGAAATTTACATACTTTAAGATTGTATAAATTATTTCCTTATGTAAATTAATTTTTTTAAGAGAAATCATGGTGACTAATCTTATTGAGTTGGGGAAAAAATACAATCTCACATACTCATGAGTATACCATATTAACAATTATTAAGTACTAAAGATAGTAAGATTTAAAATAAAGAAATAACATTACTCTTCAGCAATTAAAGCAACAACTTAACAGTATTCCAAATCCCATGAGATCACAATAGTTACGAATAAGTGTTTCAAGCAATTAGTACTGTAACTCGTGAATCCGTGATCAATTGGGACTACATGATGAACGTGTATAATAACATCGTCGGTGTATGCATGATACCATAGTATATATAAGTAATGTATATACAATTATGGAGTATGCAATTGTTAAATACGTCAATTGTTTTGAAAAAAATTAAGATTCACTATTAAAAAAATTAATTTTTTTTTTAATGTGAATTCTATATTTATTTACTTTTTTTAAAGAGATTGCACATCGTTTATACAGTTCACGATTACAAATATCAGTTCTCATATATATACATATATATATCATGTACTGTCATTACAAAAAAAATAGATATTTGTGACATTTTAATTATAATCAGAATAATTATTTACAACAAAAATAACTTATTTTCATCATAAATAGTCTTTTTAATTGCAATTAAAATATTACAAATATCTATTTTTCTTATAATGTGTATGTGTGTATGGTGTATGTGTTACATACTTCATATTGATTTGTACAATATAATACTTAAGAATTGTAAGATGTTTTTCACCTTAATTCATCCCGGTATATAACATCGAAAGAAATAATCGATACAAAATTATCCATCAACTCTTTAATTTATTATTTTATTAAATAAAAACTGATCTAAATATTACCTATAACTACTGAACAAAATCACACAAATACAATGAGATGAAAATATAATACCAATTAATGTAATATATATGCATAGCAAAACTCGTATATTAAGTCCTAAATCCTAAATTATTTGCTCCAGATTGCCCACATTACTAATTTATCTATGCGTATTTTTTTTTTGCTACTTACTCTTATTTTTCTACGAGAAAGAAATCATCGATTGTAGGATTTTTTTTTTCCTTTCACAGAATGATGGAGAGGGCCAATATGGACGTACTATTATTGATTAAGACTAATTTTAATTTAGAATGAATTTATAACTAGTTTTAATCGTAATCCATTAAATGTGGAGAAACTATACGAAATATTCTCCTTCAAATTACTCCAAAGACTTGACCACACTAGTACTACTAGTATTGATCCTCGTCCTCCCGGCCCGCAGCATTTACAGTGATTCTAAAGCGTGATATTTTTAATGCATGATTCTCACACACACTGACACACATACATCTAATTTAGACCTCATGTTCTGCTGGGTTGGGTACTCCACTCCTAATTAATGATTGATAATGCTTCTATAATTCTTTCAAGTAACGATTAACTAGTACTGTGTACGGAAGTAAAATATCATATATAGATAATAATTAAATTATGGCCTATATATATTCACTAAAATTAATAAATAACTAAATACATAATGCATGCTCTGATTAATAAATTTATCAATACTATTAAGAGCACTCTTAACGGATTAGGTAAATTTTCTTCAAATTTAGCTATTAAAAATACATTTTTTTTAGCTATTCACTTTTACATTTTATCATTCATTAGCATCTTTATTTTTTCTATATATCTTATAAAATATTCATATTTTATTTTAATTATATTTATTTTACTAACTTAAAAACTCCAAAACGTAGATCTAGCAAACTAAAATAATCTAAAATTGTTTCTAAGGTTTGAAGTTCCGGCCGATAGGGGAGGAGGGAGGCTGGATTTGGTGGTTGGAGGTGCTCGTCGGAGTACTAGGTAATTTTCGGTGCGGTGACGTGACCAATGGTGGCTGACGATAGCTGGCTTGAAGTTGTTGTAATCCGAAACTAGGATCTGTTTTGGAGCTCGCGTGGGAGATGCATGGCGAGTTGCCGAAGTTGAGATCGGCGGAGGTTGATTGTCAGCGTGAGATAATGCGACTAAGACGTGTGGAATCGCTAGTGGTTGTCCGAGAACTTGGTTGGTCATCCATGGTAGGCTTGTTCATTCGAGCCAAGTTGTACCTGGTCCGGTTTAAAATTTTATTTGTTTCTTAACATTTTTGAATTTTTTTTAAAATATTTAAAGAAATTTTGAATCCGGATTCCAGATTCCCAAATCCGAAACCCGGATGAACACCCATAATCTATGGCATTTGCAGAAAGCATAGCTCGAACGAAGAAGAAGATAAAAGAATAATAAAATATTCATTTAGCATTCAACAATGCTGCGCAACATCTGAAGAGTCCGCCATTCATTACGATAGCATTTTCAATTTTAACTACTCTTTTACCTATTCCATTGGAGCATGGTTTTTATTAACGTTTGTGAAATCACCACACATTTTAGTGGTGAGAGTTTTGCATATATATATTCATTTACAGAGCGTATAACTTAATTACTCATAAAGATATGGTTACAAAATAAATGGAAAGAATGAGCTAAACAAGCTCCTATAATTGAGGGTCAATGGTTTGATATGGAAGGCCGTAGATTAGGGTAGAGGATCCTCAACACCCCCCCGCAAGCTGAGCGTCGGATTGGAACAGACGTGTAGCTTGGATCTGAAAAATTGAAAGAGAGGCCTAGGTATACTTTTGGTGAAGATATCAGCAATCTGCAAGTGGGAGGGTACATATTGTGTCCGAAGTTTGCCAGCAAGAACAAGTTCGCGAAGAAAGTGGTAGTCTAATTCAACATGCTTGGCCCGCTTATGAGAAACAGGATTGGAGCTCAAAAAAATGGCACTTTTGTTGTCGCATAATAGAAGAGGCCGCTGGGGAAGAGAAACTTTGAGATCACGAAGGAGATGCGTAAGCCAAAGAAGTTCTGCGGCAGTGAGAGCGAGAGCACGATATTCAGACTCACAGCTGGAGCGAGAAACGGTAGGTTGCTTCTTGGCACTCCAGGAAATCAAGTTGTTACCAAGATAAATGGAATAACCAGAGGTAGAGCGACGAGTGTCAGGACATCCTGCCCAGTCAGCATCAGAGTAAGCAACTAAAGTACCGGGAGTAGTAGATGGACGAAAAGAGAGACCAAAATGCAGTGTGCCCTTGACATAGCGAAGAATGCGTTTGACAGCAAGAAAGTGGTCTTCAGTCGGAGAGTGTAGGAACTGACTGACAGAGTTGACAGCATGAGCAATATCAGGACGCGTGATGGTCAAATACTGAAGAGCACCAACAAGAGATCGATAAAGAGTAGGATCCGAAAATAGAGAACCATCAGAAGACAGGTGCTGGGAAACAACCATCGGAGTGTGAACAGGCTTGCTGTCAAGTAATTGAGCACGATTGAGAATGTCACGTGCATATTTCAGCTGACTGAGAAAAAGACCATCAGTGGTTGGTGTAGCTTCAAGACCAAGGAAGTAACTGAGAGAACCCAAATCCTTAGTAGCGAACTCAGAGTGAAGCTTACGAGTAAAGCTGTCAAGAAGAGAGGAATTGTTGCCTGTAATAATAATGTCATCAACATAAAGCAACAAATAAATGATGTCAGAGTCCCTGTGAAAGACAAAGAGCGATGTGTCTGCACGACTGCAAGAAAAACCAATGTGAACGAGAAAGGAACTGAATCGCTGAAACCAGGCACGGGGTGCTTGTTTGAGGCCATAAAGAGCTTTCTTCAACTGACAAACATGATTAGGGAAGCGAGGATCGATATACCCTGGAGGTTGTTCCATATAGACTTGTTCAGTAAGGTGACCATTGAGGAAGGCATTTTTTACGTCAAGTTGACGGAGAGGCCATTGGTTGGTCACAGCAAGAGAGAGTACAACACGGACAGTGGTAGCCTTGATGACAGGGCTAAAAGTATCCGTGTAATCAAGACCAGGTACCTGTGTGTATCCCTTGGCAACAAGGCGGGCTTTGAGACGTTCGATAGATCCATCGGGCAAATATTTGGTCCGAAATACCCATTTGGAGCCCACAATGTTGGTATTGGCAGGGCGAGGGACCAAAATCCAGGTATGATTATTTTGCAAAGCTTGAACTTCTTCATCCATGGCGGCAAGCCAAGCAGGATTCTTAGTAGCAGATTTGAACCCTTTAGGCTCAGTGGATGCTAGAAGGGCAGAGAGAAGGCCTGAGGATCCCAAGAAGGCAAGGTTCGATACGCTCTGATACCATATTAACGTTTGTGAAATCACCACACATTTTAGTGGTGAGAGTTTTGCATATATATATTCATTTACAGAGCGTATAACTTAATTACTCATAAAGATATGGTTACAAAATAAATGGAAAGAATGAGCTAAACAAGCTCCTATAATTGAGGGTCAATGGTTTGATATGGAAGGCCGTAGATTAGGGTAGAGGATCCTCAACAGTTTTAACACTTCTTTCATTTATTTTATATAAAGTTGTATTTTAGCTAGTTTATTGGAACTGCTCTAAGTCGTATTATATATATATATATATATATATATATAAAAGTCGTGAGTTTTTGGTATTAATCACGTACAGTATGGTTGTACTGCATGCAGCCCAAGATATAAATTATTATATTGTGTAATTCGTATACCTCAAACTACGTATTGAAGCTGATCATATATATTGGACCAAATGATAAAAAAAATGACATGAGATTTTACACACCTAAATATGAAAAAAATGACATCATATATAATTCGTACACCTAAATATTGGGTTATGAATATATATTGTAATCATCAAAGAAATTTATATATATATAGGCGATGCAATACAATCTTGACCGTCAATAAGAGTGCAAAATGTCTGCTTGTGTTAATAGTTTCGAGCTAGGATACAATATATCGCGCCGTTTTGATAGCTCTATAAGTAAAAATACTTAATATTTAATATGGCGATTTTAAAATCATTGTAAAGAAAATCGTCGGGAATAATATTTTTTGCAACACTTTCCCAATTGCCGCCTGTTTTTTCAGATAATTTTCAAATCCCTTCACGGACTTCACTTCAAATGATTTTCGCAGCAACTTTTTTAGTATTAACGGCGATTTCCCTTGTCGCAAGATAGTTTAACTTCTCACGACGTTGTAAATATCGTTGAGATGCAGCCTAGCTAGTCTAGCTAGTAGGAGTGTAAATTTAAATCGAAAAATTAAAAAATCGGCCCAAATTGAACTGGACTGAATTGTAAATGTCGATTTTCGATCATTCCAATCCGGTACCGGTTTCATAAAATGAAAAACTGAATAATATCGGTCTGATTTTGGTTCCATCCATTTTAAAATCGGACCGGACCGAACCCAACCGGTTATATTTATTTATTCTATTTTTTTAATATTATTATATAATATGTTCTATCCTACATATAATAATATAAATTATAATTATATATGAGATAATATAGATTTTTATAGAATAGTTTTTTTTAAGCAGTTTTTTAATGCATATTTTTTTTACAACAAATTTTGCTAAAACAGATTTTTTATAAAATAATTTTTATTTTATAGCAATTTTTTTATGTAGTTTTTTTTATAACAATTTTTTTTTTTTACTAAAATAGATTTTTGTAATGGATTATAATCTTTTTAATAAAACAGAATTTTCAAACAAGATTTAAAAAAAAAACAAATTAATTTTTATAAATCGACATTTTATTAAAACTGAAAAATTGGAATCGGACTGAAATGGTAAAACCTGTACTATCGATTTTGGGAGACAAGCGAGACGTAATCAGTTTTAAGAAATATAAAATCGATGGTACCGGTTCAGTTTTTAATTTTGTTCAACATCGAAACCAACCGGATCCGTTACACCGGGCAGCAAAACTTCCGTTTTACCCCCACCCCCCACCAAAAAACATATCTTTCTCCACTTCGGCGAAACCCATCAGACTCCATTGAAATTCACTTGCAAATCCATTGAAGAAACCCTTCTCAACAAGCTTGTTTGCGATGACTTGATCTCCATTTGAAAGAGATAATACATCAACTCCTCCGATAACCTTACTGGCTCATTTCTGGAGACCCATTTTCCCACATGTACCCTTCTCCCCTCAGTTCGCATTTCACCTTCTTCACCTACTTGCAAATCCGCTCAACTCAATACCCTAGTTTTTCTGCGACTTTCTCACTTGATGCTTCTCCTGCAAAAGCTAGCCCTACGTTTTCTTCCCCTTCAAAATCATTGCACAGTGCCTCCATTTTCATTGAGGAGTTAACTTTTCAACTTCAAGTATTGTCGATTGAGGCTGATTTTCACATAATATATTCCGTAGAGGTGTATCTTTTCTACCTTTTTCTATCACTCCCCTTCTCCCCGTCGTGCATTGTCGCTGTCGTTGGCTGCCTTCGTCACGCAGGTAAGCCTTTGTGCGCCCCTCCATCTCTCTATGTCTATGTCTCACTCAACCTGGCCATAGGTATTCACTTTTCTCTCTCTCCCAACAGTTGTTGATATTTTCTGTTGACCGAAGAAAGCATCGATTGATATCTTTGAGTTTCGTTTTCTTTCACTTATGTTTTTTTTTCTAAATTAATTTTATACCAAACTCTCTCTTAGGGAAGAGATGAAAGAATTGGCAGACCTGAAGGGAAAAAATTAGGGAACTTACAATGATTTAGCAATTAGCCGAGAAAGACAGGACATGTTGCAATGAAATAAAATACAATAATGTGACGAAATAATTTGATGCAAATGATATTATTGACGATAACTGATTTTATTTAAAAATATGATTTGCGGCGAGACCATCATGTTTTTGCGAGGAATATAATGCACTGAAATAAGTATTAGTCACGACGAAAACTAGGAATAGATAACTGTGCAATTCAGACAATTCTTTCGCGTCCAACATGCATCGATGGCAAAATCCTCGACTTTCGCTTATTTTAGTAAATCTGGTAATCTATTCAGCGAATAAATCGTTGGGAAAGCCTAGCTTTGTTGTCGTATATAATTATATATAGTTTGATGAGTACGAGATACGTACAAGGACCTGGTACAACATACGCACGCATATAATTTTTCTTTTTCTTTCCTTTTTGTTTTATGTTAAACTAACTTAATTAATGTTATCTCAAAGTATTATACTCACCGCAGACTGCTCACGTGCATTTTATATATAGCGTACGGAAACAAGACTGACATTTAATTTCTGATGGCATATATAGAATCATACATATATGAGGAAGAGAAATTCAAGAGAATCATCAAGATGTATATACATATATGTATGTATGCATGGCAATGAATGGGCGGCAGGAAGCGGGCCAACCCTATCCGAGGGAGAGACTAGAGAGTACTGATATATGTACTGTGGTTGGCACCGGCCGAATGGTACTAGTGAGAAAAGTAAACAGCTCATCATGAATTCGATGCTCTAATAATTAATCTGTGCCTGAATTTAGTTGGTGAAAAAAGAAGCGAGTCAACCAAAACCCACAACTCAGTACAAATATATATATATATATAGAGAGAGAGAGAGAGAGAGATTCTTATATATAAAAGATGGTGGGCAGTAGCAATTGATGATATTATTTTGTGGATAATATTAAGCGCCATAGAAAGATCAAATAGGTATGGCGCCATCATGTTATATTGGGGATGAGAGATGTACTAGTGATGACTAGTGCGCCACCACCGGCCAATGGCAGGAGATCAACCAAGCATTCTAAATTCACAAACAAGCAAGGACAAAAATTTACAAAGCAACACACTCACGAAGTACAGACACGACACACTAGGTACCTTTTGGTCCCATGCATGCCAGTGCCACACACAATACACTCCACTTTAGTTACCTTTGAGAAATCTCTCAAATCTTGTGCACGATAGGGACACGTACGTACGTACATCCTCTCCAGCCCACGATTCCTCCCTTTTTCAAAGGTGAGAATCGTAACAACAATATTTTCCGCCCCAATCTCTTTCTGCGGCCATCCTTGATCATGACCGATATTCTTTATAGCGCGCGGCCTATACTAGTTGATCTTTCAGCGGTACTGTATTCTTGCTTAATAATGTAGGTATATATGATTGCAATGCATGCTTGCTAAGGTGGGTCGGTTTGAAAGTCGTAAAACAACTGATCATATCTCTTTATTCCCTGACTTTGAAAGATCAACTTCTCGGCCGAACGCCTCATGATGACCATCATCACTACCTGCAGCCCGAATACGTGTATTATATGAACCGCTCGATTCCTATTTTGTTAAAAATATCAGGATTGTTATAAGTACTATACGTACCAGGAACCCTAATTTACCCGATCGAAAAAAGAACAAGCAGCACGACACTGAACTGAAAATCCGCACTCGGTACCGTATAATATGTTTGGGATCTTATATTTTACTAATTAATTTACAACAACAAAAACATATATTTATGAAATTTTAATTATAATTATAAAGACTATTTGTTATAAAAATAATCTATTTTCATCTTAAATAACTCTTCTGATTACAATTAAAATGTTATAAATATTTATTTTTTTTAATAATAATTTCTTTGATCTAATAAAAGTAAAAGAAGTATAACTTAACATAGTTTTATGCAGTATAAGATAGTTTTATGTACTATAAGAAAATTAATTATTTTTTATTAAAATGAATATTTTTTTGTTAAAATGAATCTATTTTAATAATAAATAATTATTTTTATTATAAATAATTTATTATAAATATTTATTTTTGATATGACTTTTTTTTATAAGAGCTGAAATAAAACAGGCATGTATCAATCGACCTCTTTAATTAGCTAGCTAGGGACAATAGCTTGATTGTAGTTCATGAGTACTCACGATGAGAATTATTAAGTGATAACTCTGACTGCTGGACGACAGAATCTTATTGCAAAAGCATTTTGGGGACACGGGATCGAGCACTTGGCAGCAGCTGGAGGATATACGAAAGGAATATCTCTTGTACCATTATAACGTCGACATAAGAATATCTATTGCCAAATTAAATATAATATAAAATGGTACAAAACTGCATATATATATATATATACATATATATATTCTCTGGCACCAATTTTTACTAGTCCTATATTTAGGTTGCAACCTTGAGAGCGACCCTGCTAGATCATGCACTACGCGGCCATAATGTTGTAAATCAAACAAATTCTTCAACAGTTAAAGGATCTCTAGAGATTGCTTGCGCATCTTTTAGTAAAGGTTGTGCGGAACCCTGATGATCTTTGTCAGTATGATCTGTATCATCATATAATATATATATATATATAAACTAAATTAAAAAAAAATATTAATGCTAATTAATTAATTAATTAGCACTACCGAACATAGGTACGGACGATGACTAAGCTTACAATACCAATTGACTATATATATTGTTTATGGCAGAACGTACCACTTTTGTACAAAATATCCTTTGACACGTCGCTTATAAAGATCATGATTTCCAGAAGACCCTCGCCTTTTTAGGCAATTCTTTTAAATAGTACTCCAGACGTGTGCCCCACGAGTACACTCCATTTGCACTTCATGATCCATCGTACGCATAGAGCACTAATCTGTCTTTTTGACCATGACAAGCTAGCATTTGTTTTGAACGACAATATATAATAAAGTGTCATGTTGCACTCATTTCTCTTTTAAAATAATAAAGATGGCATTTATATATAAATTAGCTAGCTCGCTCACTATAAAAAAAAATATAATTAATTTGATACATTGAAAAAAGTTAAAAATAATTAGATTTTTTTTTATACATCAAATTAATTATATCTGATTTTTTTTTAATGTATAGCTAACTAATACCATATCATATTATAACAAATTAAGATCTATGACTATGATCACTCAATGAGTACTCGACCGGCCATGCAGTAACATTCACAACAAAATTAGTTGCAACCTAGAATAAAAAAAAAAAAAACTCGAATCGTGAAATATATATATATAATTAACACTAGAATTAACTATATTAAGCAGACAATCAAGAAAATGATTGATATTGTCATAAAGATGATTACTACGTCCGTACATGCAAGAGTACGCGATACTGTATTGAGTGGATTAATTGTTTTGAGATTGCATTATAAAGATGATTACTACGTATTACATGCAAGACTAGTACGTATTGAATGGATTATAATTGTTTTGAGATTACATACATTGCAACTATACACAACAAGACGACGTTAATCTTGACATGATCTTGTTCATGTTTTGAATCATGAGTCGTTGTTGAAAAACTTAATTAATTTCCCTCCATTGAAATCGATCGGGCCCTCGAATAGGAAAACAATGGAATTAGATTACTCTTATTTGTATATGGAGAGTGATGCATGGGGTACGTACTCTATACACAGGTCACATGAGATGGGATTGGAAGGTGCATGATGGACGACATTTAGGTTTTCAAATTACTTGGAGGATCGGCGCTTTGGTTGGGAGTGCGTGGTACGTGCAAAGTAGTACTGGACCTAGTGGTGAGTAAACGACCAATTATCTAACTTCTAACATAGAGATAAATAGAGGTATATAGAAATATGAGTCCGGGGCATGCACAATATAATATATATAATAATATATGTATATGCATTACAATAAATCTGTTTATTTACTACTATTTATTAGTCGTAAATAGTTCATTTTAATTATTATTAATCTATTTTAGTTAAAATAATCATTTTAATCACAAGTATTTAATTATTAATACTCATTTTTCTTATAATGATATATCATCAAATACTTGTACTAGAATTATGGCACATGTTGCCAAATATAGTACATACTAGATTTACAGGGATCCGAAGAGAATATACAGTGGCTATAAACATGGAAATAATTTATTACACTACAGTTCCAGGACTGCTCCGTCATTTCGACGGGTTAGCCTTTCGTAATTTTGTCCGACTTAGCATTTCGACTGGGACTTCTCCATGATCATTACGGAAATTGTGTACAAATAGGGTGTAATTATAGTAGGGAGTGGAAATTCATGCAATGGTGTTGCCAAATAGATAGGAATACGCGACTATTATATATGGTAACAGATAAAGATGGTTCGTCTCTTTTCTTCTAATATTTTCTTTTTTTCTCTCTTGATCAAGTGGGTTTTGATAGCGGTTCTGTTTGTTTTTATGAATGCGATCAATTAAACAGGCCGATCGATATATACATAATTACCATGCAAAAAATTGATCATATATAATATTGTATGGGTCGAAAAATCACTACAAGAAAAATAAGTAATAGTGATCAAATATTTGCGACGAAAATGATTATTAACAATTAATTAAACAGACTATTAATAATTAAAATAGACTATTTATAACTAATAAATAGTAGCAATTAAGTAATTTTTTTAGAGATAACTAATTATAACTATCAAGAAAGCTGTGATGATTTTTTTAGAGATAAAAGTGTTCCGAGAAAAGAAAAAAGAGAAAGTTGGAGTTAGGAGAGCACGCATGAGCACGATCATTTGCCCATACATGAATGAGATATGCCATTTCAAAGGATCAAATATTATTTGGAGGTCCTTTTAGATCCCCACTTGAGCAGTGGTCCGGTACGTACTCATGTCCTGCAGAAAGTATATTTTTCGCATGCAACTTGTTGATCTCTAATATCAGATGCAGAAAGAGAAATACAATTTGCCATTTGGTAACCAATCAAAGAGAATAGTGTACTAGCTAGTCAGCTTACAGCATCATGCGCGCTTTTTGTCGCGATAATTCTTTAGTCTCAACCAATATCGATCAGTACTACTACTACTTAATTTTAAGCATGATAATTAATTGAGCTAGCTTTCTTAATTTAGCTAGGTATTAATTTTTAACTCACACATGAATAAGCCACAGATCATTCTAGAACAATAAGCCACATGAATAGCTAGGTATTAAGATGTTAAAAAAATATGTAAAAAACCATATTTTTTTAAATGATTATTTTAACATTTTTAAATATTTTTTAAAAATATAAAAAAAATTACAACATTATTTAAAAATACATATTTAAAAATCATATAAAAAACTAAAAAATTAAATCCAAATTAAATCCCAAATGGGAACGTGTAGCACGGCCTAATCCAAATTACTAATTGCCAAAACCTTCTAATCATTAATGACTTTTAGATGGTAGCAGCATTCAAAATCGAGGATTTAGGAAATGTATACGGTATAAGCCCAAAAGACACAGTACTAATTATTAATGTAATCTCGTTATTGAAAATACAATTACAGCCATATTCTCTTTATTTAATATTATTCTCTTTATTTTTTACATATTGAATATATATATTTACAAAGAATTGCAAAAAGGGCAATAGGAAATCTTTGGATTCCTATTTTCAATGCACACAATTTATCATGTACTAGAGGGAAAAATATAGAGGGAAAGTTTGTGTCCCCACATATATCCCACACTGGCTGGTACCTGTCCTCCAAAGTAAAAGGGGGTAGGCATAGCATTAAGGAATCATGATCATGTACAATGGAAAAGGGTCCTCCGTCAAAAAAAGCTTCCAATTATATGATTCCATATTTAGGGCTAACTGACACATAAACACTAACCTAGCTAGCTTTACATTTTGAATTAAATGAAACAAATAGTACAAAATACCAACCTCTCCTTTGGAATCCTTGCTCCTATATATAACCCCCCCTCGACTTCATTCCTATGCATCCCCCACAAGATTATTACCTCACATTTACTTAACGGCCTGATCATCTTCCAAAGCCCTAGATCATCAATCAGCCAATTACCCTTAATTACACGAAGAAATTGCATTAAGATATGTCGGATGACAAGAAGATGAAAGTGAAGAAAGGATGGCTTGCAGTTCGAGTTGGCTTAGGAGATGAAGATGGAGAGTTTCAACGTTTTGTTATTCCCATATCTTATCTCTACCATCCTTTATTGAAGAAGCTTTTGGAGAAAGCTCATGAGGTTTATGGTTACCATACCACCGGCCCTCTTAGGCTTCCATGCTCGGTGGACGATTTCCTCCATCTCCGATGGCGGATTGAGAAAGAACCTAATCATCATCATCATCACCATCACCAGCACCGCCATCATTCTCATCTCTCCGGTGCTTTATCCTTCCACTCTTGTTGATGATCACCTTTAATTATAATTAGTAGAAACGACACCAAGTTTTTCTTTTCACAAAGAAGCTGGATTTTAGTATATGATGATGATCAGAATTTAATTTGTTGATCATGATCAAATTACTGTTCTTTTAGTTTTTTCTCTTCTCACTAATAATCTAGGTCTGTTTTGTAATATTGACAAAAACGGAAATGATGAAGAAGTGGAAGCATTTCACCCATATACATATATAGCATAGCTCTCTATATATTATGATTCACCATATAATATACATATATATCTATGATTTGCTAAAATTAATTATTCTTTTTTATCTATTCTCTCGCCGAGGAGATCAGGAAATAATTTTTAATTTCATTTATTTTAATTAATATTTTCAGCGGTGGATCGAGGGCAGTCTTGCAAGTAATTATGGCTTGTGTTCATTACTAGTACTACTCGACAGATACGTGCTACTATAATGATAGAAAGTGTTGCACGAGTGTGAGCCAGCAAATTAAAGGGAAAGTGTGGCTGCTGTGGCCATTATAAGTTTTCTTTCTTTTGTTTTTTAAAGATGAAAATTCCTACTTTTCCCAACAACCACTACTAGTCCTATATTGTTCTGTTTTTCCTTTTGAATTTCTCAAGACATTTGCTACTTTTTTCTTCTTGATCTATAGTACTTAGGGGTGTCAAATCGTGTTAACGGGTCGTGTTCGTGTCGTGGCAAGACATATATATTATACTATATAGGTCAACCCTAACCCGACCCGTTAAGCTTATCGTGTCAAAATCTCAAACCCTAACCCAACCCGTTAACATAACGTGTCGTATCGTGTCAACCCGTTATGACCCATTAGTAAATATTAAGAAATATATTAACACGACATAATATGATTCGTTTCAACCTAGTTATGTAAATGAGTTGAATATATCCAAAATTAACCCGTTTGACTTAATTAAATTTAACATAATTTTATATAAATATTAAAATCATAATATCTATAAAACTAATAACACTAATTATAAGTTTAAATTACAATCTAAATAATAAAATATCAAAATTAAAATTCTAACAAATTTACATTTAAGTATAAGAATATAATTTTAATTTTAATTTTCTTAGCGTGTCATAACGTGTCATAACGGGTTAAAACAGGTTGACCCGTTATCAACCCGTTAAGCAATCGTGTCATAATGGGTCAACCCGTTTTGACCCGAAACCTGTTAAGACTAAACCCTAACCCGCTATTATCGTGTCGTGTTCGTGTTGGGTTAACGGGTCGTGTAAGAAATTGCCACCCCTAATAGTACTATAATCATACAGTAATTCTATCCACTCAAACTCACGTTAATAATCATTCTTTTAGTACAATTTTATTCGAAAAAAGAACTAATAATTAATCGTATATTGTATTGCAAAGTCTAGTAATTTGATCATTTCACTATATAGTCTATGTTGACGTGGCATTTGTTATTGTTAAGATATAAATAATAATAAAATCTTCCTTTTTCCCATGAGTTTATGTTTTTTTTTTTAAATAAGTTGTGATTTCATATTGTATAAAAACAAAGGGAGTGAGTTGAAAGAAAAAATAATAAAATCTTCTTCTTTCGTTATCTTAAACTTCTAGGACAATATATTTGCCGATTTCATATAAGTAATATCAGAAGTTATTGAAATTTCATCTCAAAACAATAAATCATGAGTTGATTTAAGAATTGTAGATTAACATTATCACATGATCAAAACAAAGAAATAAAATTGAGAGAAGCGTTCGATATATATATATTCATAATGCATAGATAGTATGTTTTGGAAGCTAATTATATGAGGATGGAATGAAAAGAATTTGCTAACATATAATTTATTATATAACTAAATATTTTATTTGCAGTTTAATATGTACTTCGATGATACTTCTCCTTTGAAATGTATACGATCCAGTACTTCTACTCGTCCAATATTAGAATATATATATATACATCTTTTTATTATATTAAGTGATTATCTAATGATCACTTAACGAATTTTCTTATTTTTTTGTTAAATTTTCTTATTTTTTTATTAAATTTAATTTCATCTATCCATCCGTCTAAATTATAAAATGATGTGATTCTTGAAATCTAGTATCCTAATTCAAACTCTTAAATCAAATGCACTTCAAATTCAAGTCTAACTAAATTCAAAACTCCTATCCTCTTAAGAATTATTATCCGAAATTCTTCCTTAACTTGAATTCGTTTAAACTATCCCTCAATTATAATTTGAATAGATTCTTATATTGAAACTAACACCCATTTTCAAACTCAACTTAATCTCTTTATGATCGATATTACTCTTTCTCCATCATCTATAAAATCTACCAAAGACTCAGATTAAATAGCACAAGTTATATAAATTATAGATAATTTATATACCATGTAAATTATAAATTACTAATATTTTATTACTAATATAATATTATTAAATATTATAATATAAATTATAAACCTATTTCACGTTACAAATTATAATATAATATTATTTTATATAAGTTATAATTTATATTATTTATAAATTTATATGTATGACTTAAAATTTATATTCATTCTTTATAAAAAAAGAAAAGAAAAATATAACATAATTAAATAGTTTAAATATGTTTTCCAACTATATTTGCAAATACAATTATTTGAATAAAAATGATTTATTTTTCAAATTAAACTCATTATAAAACATTAAATCCAAATAATAATATTTTACAAATGAAATTATAATAATTATTAAATAGCTATCTTTTAACACTTCACATCAATTTATGATTTACTTTTATATAATTTTTTTATTGTTAAGATATTTTCCTTTTATTATCCATCAAATATTTGTTAAAATTTATATTTTTTTTCTTTGTGCATTACATTATTGATCGAAATTTATTTCTTTATAAAAAACATATAATTTCTTTAAAATAACCACTTTACTAAACTAGAAAAATATGTTTTACACGTTACTCCTCCTAATATATATATATATATTTTAAGAGCCGCGGGTAAAATATATCATGATCCCTAGCTAGTATCTCCAAGTACACCCCCTCCCCCTTTTTTGGAGCTACAAAAGAAATTATCATGATCCCAGCTTAAAGTTAAGATCATTCCTTTTGTGGATATTTCTGCTGGTTGTATATATGGATCGAAGAAATCAAGATCTTGGATATATAATTTTTCTTGTTTATTCCTGATCATGATGATTATAAGCATGAAATGCATGACATTTTTTGTGTCCGGTACTTGTACTTGGTACTTGCATGTGTCGAGATCAATGAATATTACGATCTGCCTGGCTTGATTTGGGACTTCAGAATAATTTGGATCTCTATGTATAATTTTGGTTGTAGATGGCATCCGATCAGACTTGGCTACGGAAAATATCACATGATTTTTCTTTGCTTAATGAATGGCCGACTAGTCATGAATATCAGACTCTGATCTGAGAAGTGTTAACTAAGTTTACCTACAAATCTTCTACAAGAAATTTAATATATACACTAATAATATCATGATTTAATGTAACTGCATGTAATTAGAACCATTAATTTAGAATTTTACAATTTGATGGATCACTTTAAATTATGCGTTAGCGTGTTAACTTCTTTATATAGGATTTTTGTGTAGATAGACCAAATAGTTATACAGTACGTATTTATAAATATATGTTTCAATTGCCTACATAATTTGCCTCGTTTTAGCAAACAAATGTGCAATTTAAGACACTCAATTTAACGAAGATGAGGAAATAGGCAACTTCGAATTAGATCAGCCAAACTTACATTTCCTCCACCAAAATTTCTATAATTAAGGCTTCATTTGTTTTTACGATCATTTTTATCTAATTTAATTATTATAATTATTTTAAATTTTTATACAAAATAATTAAATAATTTAATTTTTTAAATTTTTAAATTTTTAAATAAAAAATATTTTTTTTTATTTTTTTTTATCTTACCTCTTCTCCAAATCTAATTAATGATGATGGCCCTAGAAAGGGCAAGTACTGCAAATCATCTGATAAGAAAGAGGCTTCCCTAGATATCTCTGCCGGCCTTTTCTATCCACATATTTCTTTCTCCCCTTTGTTCAAGGCCGCCGATACATTTTGTAATTAATATGATAAAATTATTCAAATTTTCATTTAATTTCCAAAGTTGATACTAATTAGTTTATAATAATTTACTTCTCATAAAATAAAAAGTTTAATTTTATAACAGAAATAATTAAATTATAAAAGTAGTAATGGTGTAGGGATTATGCGACACATGCATTTCATTTTATTGATAATGCATGGAATTTGAGTCCATGCATATGGACTAATAGGGAGCCACGTTATCTCTAAAAATGGCTTCAAAAGATTACTGTGCAATAATAAGTGTAATTTTGAAGTTTTGATATATCCCAATCTGTTTTGTGTTCATTTTTATTTATGATAAGATTACACTTTTACTTATAAGATTTATTTTGTTATTTTTTTAAAATTCAAATTTTAGATTTTAAATTTCATAATTTTTAAAATATCAATGACTAATATATGAAGAAATATATATATATATATATATATACTTTTTATAATTAATTTAAATATATTTAATATTTTCCTTATCAAAATCGTGTCAAAATAGACCCTTAGGAGTTCGAGTTAGGCCACGTAACACGTTTCTCTCATAAAATATACACACAAGAAAAACTTCTTTAACGACGAGTGAGGTTGTTGCAAAAGTTTTGGCTAAGCAGTAAGCACTTTTGGGTGGCGGGAAGTAGTCAAGGGTTCGTCGTTACTAACGTACTTCCATTCAAATTCGATCCTTTACTCCGACGCTACAAGTCCACATTCGCCAAGGATAAAAACGTCAATCGACTGAATCCGAATTCGAGTAGGAAGACGAGACTGGATTTCCTTGAAACTGTTGAAAAACCACCTATCCCTCTCCCTCCCCCCCCCCCTCTCTCTCTCTCTCTCTCTCTCTATGCACGCGGCTTTCTTACCTGGGTGAATACGCAGGCTTCGATTATTCGACAGGTAGATTTCTATTTTGTTTTAGTCCTTGTCCCATCTGTTCCTGTGATCCATATATATGCTTTAGGTTCTGATGTCAATTCAATTCTGGATTTTCTTTTTGTTTCTCTAACATTTTCAAGGGCTTTACCTCGGCAAATATGATAATTTGCCCTTCCCATTAAACGTGTTACAATATACTTGTATTTGAAATTTGACTTTTTGTCGTTTCATATTTTGAAAATTTCAGGGACAAATTGGATTTTTATAGGCTCATAAGCCCATGGCACTAAATGGGAAAGGTCAGTGATATGGTGCTCTTTATCTAATGTCCATATCTTTGATTTAAGGTTCAAGTGCTTTATAACTCAGTTAGCCTTTGATGAGATCTGCAGCCCCGGGGTATACTTTATTTGTTAACTGATAATGATGTTAGAAGTTTTAACAAAACAAGAATGTTTGTTTTGTTTATCCTAATTGAGAAACAATATGCTCCTGGTTGGTTTTTCTCATTAATATTGCTGGAATGGTGGAATCCGTGTCTGAAGTGGTTCTATAAATTCTGAAAATCTTAGGAGAACATTTGACAAGTAGTTAGGAATTTATGTCAATACTTTATGGAGACGATAGGGAAATACTTGTCTCTCAGTGGAAGCAACTAGGAAATTCAGGGACTTGCTTAGGAATTGTTTGGAAAATGTTTTGATTGGAAATCAAATTGTTCTTGGTTTCTTCAGCAAGATTCTTGGAAATCGAATCTCTTGTCAGAAATACTCCCAAATATTTTCCAATGAGAGATCATAATAATTTTTTAAGTAAATTTTTTATTAATAGAGATCTAGGCATGCCCAAGTACACAGGCTGTGTACAAGGAAAATACCTAGTTAAGAAGGGGAAGAAATGGATACAAGAAAATTATGTTCATGCAAAATTTTCACTTAGTTTCTTAGTTCTTCTCTGCTGTCTGTGTAAAATTTATTAAATTATTGCATCCATATCTTGTAGATTTCCCCTTCAGTTTCATATTGGCAATGCTGCCAATGAGCAGAAAGTTTCCTCCTGGTTTATCAAATTGTCATTCTGCAGTTCTCATGTTGTGATTGTCATACTGCAGTGTACTTTGCATAGATGTTTTATAATGGTTTTGAAATATAGATGCCTATACATATGACTGATCATGCTTGAGGATGAGTGAATTTGAAATGTGTATGTTAGCTTTGTAATAAATATTTAATAATGACTTAAAGAAGTAGATTTACATTATTTGAAACCTTTATGTTAGTTTGGTTATAAATTTTTAAAAATGAATTAAAGTAATAAATCTTAACAATGTGGACATGTTGATTTGTTTTTGGGGTAGGGGTTAGTTGGATTGCAACTAGCAAAGGATGAATTATAATCATAGTTTTGCCTACAAACTGTCTTCCCCCTGGCTGCATGCACCGCTTTTTTTTTAATCTCATTAGTGTCTCTTATACCTCTTCATGACAGTTGTTCAATGTCTCTTCTAATGCGTTTTCTTTTATCCAGTCTTGCAAAAGAAAGCAAAGAAGCTTGAATTACGTGGATTGCAGAAGAATAAAATTAATCCTACGCATTTATCTGACCTTGATGAGCTACTTAATGATATTTATGTTTCCCATCTCCCAAAACCAATTGATTATGACCACCGGAGAGATTTGGTTCGTATCTTCAATGCAATAGCAAAGGAAATATATGGTATCATTCTGAACTTCTGCAAACGCCAAAGTTACTCTAGTACACTCATGGAAATAGTATATGAAGCTTTTTAAACGTGCCTGCATATTAATCAATATCTTTTTGTTATATATATATTATAAAGAATTAAGTCCTTGAATAGCCTCTCGTCATTTTGGGTTATATATATATATATATCCTTGATTGACCTGTAAACATCTATGGCTTAGTTGGATGATCAGTATAACAAAACGTGGTAATCGACCTGACTGTGGTATCAGTAACTGGGTATCAAATTTGACCACAGCGTGCCATGGGTTGGTTGGAATTGTTTCATGTGTACATACATGAGGTTCAAGACTTTTCGTCCATAACAAGAAATTATTTTGGCTAGACATGACTAGTTAAAAGGCTTTTGAATTTTCTATTCAACTTTTTTTAAGGTTTTACAACATTGGAAAGTATTGCATCATTCTTGTATAATTTAATAAAAAAAGTATTGCATAGTAGTGTTTCTTTGCATTGCTTCTTTCACACATGAATTTTTCAATTGATAACTGTTTTGTGGTGTTGATTATAGAAACTTATGGAGAGAAAATACTTCACACTTTTTATTCATTGATGTACAACAACATATATATTGTATATACAATTGACAATTATACCCTCACAAGTTACACTTATTACAACCATGTCCTCTAACATCCCACCTCAAGCTGGGGCATAATATCATATAAACCCAACTTAATACAAATAAGTATTAACCATCTCCAACACAAGGGCTTAGAAAACATATTTGCGAGTTGATCGGTAGACTTCACAAAAGGTGTAGAAATGTCACCACTTAGTATCTTATCTCGAGTGAAGTGACAATCAATCTCTATACGTTTAGTCCTATCATGGAATACAAGATTAGAGGCAATAAGCATTGCAGCTTGATTATCACAAAATAACTGGAGAGGGATAAGAGTTGGAAACCCAATATCTTGAAGTGTTGCAACAATGTCAGCTCATTATTGGTTGTTAGAGGACATGGTTGTAATGTGTAACTTGTGAGGGTATGGAAGCCAACGGCCACAAGCGACGCGAGTAATCTTGTAAAGGAATTGGGAGAGGCATTGAGAAAATTTGGGTAAGGTTGGATGAGTGTGAAGGAGAAAGTGTAAGAATAAATAATGGTAGATGATCACACTTAACACTTGAAGCTGTGCCCGTGAGATAAGGTATGGACTTGAAGGTAACATCAACACTCGTGAAGTAGCGTCTAAGAATAGGACTATAACAACGATTCTTTTTTGAGTCTAAGAAAACACTGGTAGAATGTAGATCAAGCTTATCAAAACTTGGGCCAAGGTTATAAATAAACATAGCAAACACACCTAAAAATTGTTGAAGTAAGGGTAAATGGTGGAGATGAAGGAAACAAGATGGAAAAAAGAGAGGAACCATCGAGAATTGATGAAAGCATATGTTTAATAAGGTGACAAGTAGTAAGAACACCATCACTTCAAAATCCTTTAGGAACATGCATGTATAGTAAAAGCGCTCAGGTTATATATATATATATATTTCTGATAAGTAAGTGCTCAGGTTACCTATAACAAATGACGATTTTTGCATTTAACCACCCCATTTTGCTAGGGTGTATAAGAATCTGGAATTTGATGAACAATTCCTTTTTTACTTAAGTAACAAAGACACTAGATTAATATTTTCTAGCATTATCAGAATGCAAAACTCGAACCATTTTGTTAAATTGAGTTTTAATTTCTTTCCAAAACATTTTGAATATGGAAAGAAGTTCAGATCTTGTCTTCACTAGAAACACCTATGGCAAACAAGAGTAGTCATCGATAAATGTGATAAAGTAATGAAACTTGTTTGATTCAATGTTGTTTGGTCCTCATATATCAAAGTGAACCGATTCAAAAGGACTTGATGCTCATTTAACAACTCGATGTACAAAAGACATAATATGATGTTTACTAATTGGTGGTAGATATTGTATCATTTTGTGGGTGAATTTTTGGTGGCTTGTCACTTCAGGAATGTAGAAGATGATGTCGAATGGACTTTTACTGGAGTGTATGGACCAAGTTCTAATTCTAATAGGTTTCTATTGTGGGAGGAAATGACAGGTATTTCTAGTTGGTGGGATCGTTTGTTGTGTTTTGGAGGGGATTTTAATATTACTAGCTTTCCTTATGAACGAGAAGGGGCTTCATTAATTTCTAAAGCTATGTTTGATTTTTTTGAACTCATTTCTGATTTACAGCTTATTGATTTACCTTTGTCGGGTGGAAATTTCACGTGGTCTAATGGGAGATCTTGGTCCCGTATTGATAGATTTTTGGTTACTGCCTCTTTGAAATCTCTTTTTCCAGATTTAAGTCTAAAAAGATTGCAGCATATAGTTTCAGACCAATACCCTATTTTGTTGGATTGTGGGGATATTCTTAGTGGAAAAATATATTTTAAATTTGAAAACATATGGTTGAATGATGAAGGTCTTTTTTAGGCGAGTGTATTTATCTTGGGTCATGCCAGAGACCGTAGTGACAACAATGGCTTGTTGGAACTCCATACGGGGTGAGCGACAAATTATTGTTGTATGGAAGATGATTCCTATCTGCATCATGTGGTGCCTATGGCAGGAGCGCAACGATCGAACTTTCGATGACAAGAAACGATCCCAGGAAGAGTTGAAAGTTTTATTTTATAGCACGCTATGTAATTGGACCATTGCCGTTGATTTTAATAGCATGGATCTACATGATTTTCTTGTAGCTCATGTGCCTAGCCGATAGGCCATGAGAATTTTGTAATTGGCTTTTGCCCTTTGGTTAATAATATTTTACTTATCAAAAAAAAAAAAAAAAGAGAGAGTAAGAAGCTGATGGGATTCTTATTATTTTTCTGGTACTCACAGTTTTATCTTGGCTGGAAAGTCTAGAAAGCTTAAGAAGGATTTGAAGGAATGGAATGTGGAGACTTTTGGTAATGTGTAAAATAACAAAAAATTCCTCATGGATCAGCTGCATAGTTTGGAGGTTTTGGAGCTCTCGAGTCCTTTATCTGTGGAGGATAAGGAAAAGAAAAAAGGTGTGTTGGCTAAAATTGAGAATTTATCTCTTATGAAAGAAATATCATGGCATCAAAAATTCAGAATTCTATGGCTAAAGGAAGGAGATAAATGTACGAATTTTTTTCATAAAATGGCTAAATCTCATCGTAGAAATAATGCCATCAAAGTTCTCCATGTTTGCAATAATGTGGTTGTAATAAGGAAGAGATTGAAGATCATATTGTGAATTTTTATGAGAAGCTCTTCCGGAAAGAATTTTCTTTGAGGCCTAAGTTAGATGGCCTGCATTTTGATTCAATTAACCATTTTTCTGCAAGTTGGTTAGGAAGACCCTTAGAAGAAAATGAAGTACTTGATGTGGTTGGAGGTATGTCTAAGGATAAGGCTCCGAGTTCAGATGGTTTCTCTGTGGCAATCATTCAAGCTTGTTAGGATATTGTGAGGCATGATGTTATGAAAGTTTTTGGTGAATTTCATTCCTACATGAAATTTGAAAAGAGTTTTAACACAACCTTCATTGCTCTCATCCCTTAATTTGACATGCTTCACAAGGAAAATGAGACACATTTCCTAGATTTCTAACCTGACGTTTCAAAAGGGAAAAAGAAGAGTGATCAAGACGACAGTGCCATTCATATGTAGATGATGAGGAGGATGTAAGGGCTCGAGTGGGTGATTGTTTAACATCAAGATAATATAGACCACCAGCTTCATGCCCCGTACCAATTTTATTTCCCGTCTTGAGATCCTGAAAGACACATAAAGAGTGAGAAAAGGTCAGTGAACATTGAAGACTTCGAGTAATCTTATTAATGGGCATCAAACTAAAGGGAAATATGAGCATATAGATTAGATGACAAGGATATAGAGCAATGAGCTTAGTGGATCCATTGGCTGTAACTTTAATGAGAGAACCATTAATGAGAGCAACACTTTTTGGATATGTCACGATATCTAACTTAGATAAGATAGAGGACAAATTAGTCAGATGTTCATTAGCTCTTGAATCAATGATTCATGGATCTTGAGTGGATGAGATAAGACATGCGGACGCTGTACCTAAGTAGGCAAGAGTAGTTGTGAAAGATGAAACCTGTGTGTGACCCAAAAGCTTATCATACTCATCCTTTGATATACAAATCATATATTGGCAAATGACTTGATTAGTGGATCTAGATGGTTTACCATGTAGATTTCAACAATAGTCCACTGAGTGGTTAGTGTGACCACAATGGGGTGCACTTATGAGAGTCTTGACCTCGAGTGTGACTAACTTTGGCATCATGTTCTCCACGCGAGCCTCTACCACGTGTGGCTCTGCACCAGGAGCAACATAGGAGCCAACTGTATCATGTAATTGTGACTCAAATTTAGTTGTCGTAGATGTAGAAAAATATCACAACTGAACTTGGAGATAGGAACTCCACACAAAATATGAGAAAAACTATTGTTCAACTAGAAAATCCGAGACACACAACTTGAAAATGTAGAAACTCTGCCTTAATATTCGAAAACAACCCTATAACAATATTTCGGCCCTGTATCGGCCAGAATTACACTGTAGCGGCATGCATTGGCCCTAAATTGCACTGTTTCAACCTTTATCAGTGGTATCGGCTCGGAGCCGACATGTATTGTGTCTGTATTGGTTGGTATCGACTTGGAACCGGCCGATATCGGTTTTTATCAGGTATCAACTTTAACCTAAACTCAAAACCGGATTAGGTTATCCTAAACGAGAGTAAGTGGTATGGGAATTACCTTATCCTTGTTACCAAACAGGCATTATTCTGGATTGGGAACAAGCTCTTACTCTAGGTTGGGGTTATCCACACTTGAGAATGGGATTGGTTATGCTTGCAACCAAACATGTCGTCCCTTTTACATTGCTGACGACAGGCAGCACTTTAGGCAGCCTCTGACAACGGGGAATAGAGAGGGTTGCACAAACAACGATGTGGAATTCACCTTTGGTATCCAATACTGGAGACAACACCGGAAAATCGTCGGAAACAACTCAAACACCTACGGGCCACTGACGATGAAAAGAGAAGCCACTGAGATGCATGGAGGACAATGGCGACAAACTCAAATCAACATTGGTTAGCTTAGATCTGGCAACAAAAGTTAGATACGACACTGGAAAATACTCCAACGAGTTCATACCACAGTGAGCTTGATTTCAATGTGAACCACTATACGCCACTTACCACCATCTGATAACCGAGAGCTCTGATGCCATGTAGAAACTTATGGAGGGGAATACTTCTCACTTTTTATTCATTGATGTACAACAGCACATATATATTATATGCAATTGATGATGATACCCTCACAAGTTACACTTAGACAACCATATCCTCTAACATTGATATTGCAATATGCTAGTAAATGCCTCAGTGTCTTGAAAGTTGTATTTCCTTGTACTAGATCTTTTGAGTTTCATTCATGTAATTATTTTCCTTTTTGTTATTTCAGGCAATTCTGATGAGTCTCCTGTTGTGGAGGCATTTGGCTCTTTCGTAATGGATATATTCTGTGTTGGAAGTGATATAGATTTATCTGTGAATTTCAGTAACACGGTTGTTGAAATTTCTCGACAGAAGAGGATTGAAACCCTAAAAAAGTTTGCAAAAAAGTTTCACACTCTTCAAAGTAAATATTGGCATTTAGTTTTTCTTTCATTTCTTTTTTATTGTTATCATATGTTTGAATGCTATTTCTCTTGCTTTTTTCATACAAACTGGTTATTTAAATTAGTTTTTTCCCCAGTTTAATTGAGATTAAAAAGTTGGAGGCAAGGTAAAAAACTGATCCATACAATAGGCATGCTGGGGAAACACTAAAGTATTGTATTGGGGTAGTGGTTTTGTTATAATTATCGTCATAGATGCATTTCTTTGTTGTAGGGAAAGGACATGTTACTCGCCTTCAGACAATCACAACGGCAAGGGTGCCAGTTGTCAAAGTCATTGATCTTGGAACTGGCATTGAATGTGATTTATCAGTTGAAAATAGGGATGGTATTGCAAAATCCCAGATTGTCCACATGATTTCTATGATTGATGAAAGGTTTCGGAAGCTTAGTTTTTTGGTAATTAATGCTTCGAATATATGGCCAATAAGACATTATTCCTTTATGTCGGCTAATGCTATCATGCCGCCTTGGACAAATTTCTAGCATTTTAGTTATGATACGTGTATCCTTTTTATCACTACTTGAGTCAAAGCCCAAAGTAACCTTGTGGTCTTATAAATGGAAGTTTGATATGCATGATATCTTGTACATGTGATGCTTGCAGACAATAGGAAAAAAGAAGATTAAGTTTAAGATCAAGAGTCACAAAGATCCAATGATGCCTAGAAGGAAAGAGATGAGAACCCCCAAACTGCTTAAATTTATTGGAAATAAAATTTTGGAAATAGTGTCTTTAATCTAAAAATTGAGAGGCTATAAAAATGGCTAACCTTTCATGATTTTCTCATATCTTTTTCTATTTCTAGATAGGTGACTCTTGGATGAGCCTTCTGTGTTTTGTTGAAGGATTATTCCTTGTAAAAATAGTATTCATGTATAACTTACAAAAAAAAAATCAGGTACATATAAATTGGGAGGCCAATCTATTGAGCATTCCCCCTTCACCGAAGGCATATAGAGGAATAGCATTCCAAATAATGCTCCTCCATTGTTCACTGAAAAAATCTTTCAGACAAGCCAATAGCTCGCTTACTGACTGAAGCATGCCCTAGAAATACCGAACAAAGAGAATGCTAGTGTCTGTGCTCCATGTGCCTATAGCTCCTCAGCAAAAAAATAATGGATAATGGTCCATGGTCTCCCCCACTTGAAATCAAGAACTTCATATGAAGTTATTTGAAGTTTGGGAATTTAAAGAAGAAAGCTCTCAGGATTGTTGTGGGGGATTAGGAAAAGTCGTGAAAGAGAGATTTAAGTAAACTCATCTAGGGGACTATATCTTATCATCATGTATACTTACTGTATACTTGGGCTATGCCTATTTCAATATCAATAAAATATTTTCTTACTTATATGAAAAAAAGACTCATTTGTTAGATCATGAATCAAGAGTAAATGTCTTTTCCATTTGCATTGGATACAAATGAAGTTTTTTATTTTTATTTTTTGATATCAAAGTTGAAAGGTGGAGATGAGGCCATATTCTAGGAAGACGTGTTAATCCCTTAAATATAAATATATTCCCTAACGTCAAATTTAGTGCTCGGGTACATTGGGATTCATATATTTGTTTTTTCTTCTTTGGTTGCAGGCGAAAGCTTGGGCAAAGGCGCATAGCATTAATAGTTCCAAAGATCGAACTCTGAACTCTTTATCCCTAATATCATTGGTTGCCTTCCATTTGCAGGTATAATCAGCATTTTTATTATTCTGTGAAAAGTTAGGTCAAGTTTTTCTTTTTGTTAAGTGTACAATCCTTTGGACTAAAGCTTAGAATTTTCTCCAACTATGAAGTTCCATTACATTGATTTGATTGTTGAGAGAAGCCAGTTTTTGTAAAAATGCTTGCTCCATGATAGATCCATGTACTAGTATCTCCATTGTGGTATGTGGATAGGTGATAGGTGATGGAATGCTCTATGCTGCTTACTTAAAGTGGGGAAGATTGGGGGCAGAGTTGTATACAACTTATTTTCATCGTTTGGTTAGGTGCATCTCTATAAACGCAAATAAAAAATGCAAACGCAAATAAAAAATGCAAACGCAAAAAAAAAATGCAAACGCAAAAGGTGCATCCAAGAAGACAGGTTGTATATAAGGGGTCACCAATATATATACGAGAAAATCATGAAGAGTTATCCCATGAAATTCTAGAGAGACAGTCCAAAGGAAGAGAATAGTAAAAAGTAAGGTTTTGAGTTCCCTTAGTGTCAGTTCACGACCCTCAAAATTCCTATTGTTACATCCCTTCCAAATACATCATATTAGCCAAATACGAACCACCTTTCACACTGCTGCAATTTGTGGGCTTCCTCCTAACCCTCTCTAATAGTAGAAATGGCCCGCTATTCTTCTGGCCATGACCCAAGCCAAACCTAGTCACCTGAAGAAGTCATTCTATAAAGCACTAGCCATCTCGCAATGGAGTGAAAGATGGTCAATGGACTGCTCACTTTTGAATGTGCAACACCAATCAATTACCACAATGGTTCTTTTCCGCACATTATCTGTGGTGAGTATCTTTCCCTGAGAAGTTGTCCATGCAACAACTGCACACCTTAAGTGGGTCTTTATCTGCCAAACAATGTTCTCGGAAAATGGATTGGTAGTATCATGAGGGATGAGGGCGTTTAGAGCGAACCTTGAACAACCAATTTTTGGAAGACGCCCAAATGAGCTTTGCCTCCTAAATTAATGGAATACAATTGATTAAAGAATGCCGTGAAGGAAAATCACTAGGTATCTTCAAATAATCCACCATAGAAGTTCTAATGGAGTGTTGATTAATGTTTCTTTTTCCCAAGCTTTGGCTTCCATAATTTTCTTGACTTTTTTACTATTTCAGGTTAGGTGTATGTAAGGTATGTCCTCTTTGTACTTGGATATTGCCTCTCTTGACCCTTAATGAAAATTTTCTTACTAAACAAAAAATTTATTCTTTTCCTTTTGATAGTACTTGGGATTTTGTGTCCTTTGTAAGAAAAAGAGCAAGCCACTGATAATGCACTGTCATTTTTGGGGAATGTGAAAGAAAGCTTGAGTTGTTAATGCATTTAATTGTCCATAAAGTGCATGTTCGTTTCTAGGGAGACACTTATGGGATGGAGGGAATAATATCATAATGTTTGCACTGTGCAATGTTAGCAAAATATTATTGTTGACGGTGTCTTTAAACAATGTTAAGTTTTTGGTAGATTATGCATGCTTCAGAAATTGGTGTTTTCTTGTCAAATAATGTACCACACAGTGTTTGGTACAAGTGATCAACCTATTGATACCACTTCTGACCATCTATCCATTTAAGTAACATGTTTCTGATGGTTGGAAGTGTAAATTATATCTGCTCGTTTCTAAAGATACTAAAAGATTAGTCTTATTGTTGTTTTTTGTTTTGGTGACTAATTTTGCCCCTTTCTTGCACAGACTCGAGATCCTCCAATTCTACCTCCCTTTTCCGCTTTATTTAAAGGTGAATGATTTTGCAAAACATATGGTAACAATTCTCTGGTTATTGAACTCCCTAAAAACTTAATTATATTTTCCAAATGTAGGCAGTAACTTTGTTATCTTCAAAGAAAATGTTTTTTTTTTTTTTCCAGAATGTAGGGAACGTGAATGGAACCAAGGATTGTATTTTTAGAATTAGATGCCATATTAGCCAAAGAAAGTGAATTTATCCCTTGGATATTTCCCTTGATGGATTGATATTGAGATGTGACATTGATACGTTGAAATGGTGTATTGACTTCCATTGCTTGAGCATTTTTGTATCGATATTGAGATGTGAAATTGTTGTCTATACACATGCATGCATCTAACATAGACTCAAGCATTTTTGTATGTTTGTTGGATATTCTAAGGTTGTAGTTATAATGATTTAATCACAGATTTTTTATTTTACATCAAGAAGGTAAAAAGCACACCACAAAGATTTTAAAAAGATATTATAGGCCCTCCTCACTGTGAAGCAATTCATGAGCCTATTCTTCCGGTTGCAGAGAAAATTGGTTCAAAAACTTAATTGTGGTATGACAATTGATTGCCAGTAGTGAGCATCCTTTCATCTAAATTTTCATGAGTTGGCATTTCATGTCGCACTGCACCCTGGCTTCCCAAGGGAGAAGATCATCCCATGTGCTTTGCGAGTTGGATGTCATTCCTACAATCTGCCCCTTGGCCCACAATTTAATTTTTAATTTTTTAATGGGCTCAAGCCTTCACTTTGAAATGTGGAAAGGGTCCTTTAAGCGGGTTGGCGTAGGTCTGCTTGTGGCATATTTTCTGCCACACTAATTTAAGGCCCTTTTTGCTCATTTGGGATCTATTTTTAGTCTCCCTTCTTATCAATACAATAGTGATGGGCCATTGATCTGGTAGAGCACTTCGTAGGCCATAGGCCCAATGGCATGTATCATGTGCAGTGAGCTAGGAGGAATATAATCTTAGCTGTGATCCTGTTGAGATGAAACATGTGACGTGAGCCCGTTAAGACATATCTTGGGCGTGAGTCCAGATTTAGGACATGAGCCTTTTTGCTTGAGTTTTAGGCCTAGGGCCCTTGTAAGACAAAACATGGGCCATGGTCCACTTGGCTTAAGTTGGGCTATGAGCCCATCAGGTTCCCACTTGTGCCATGAGTCCCCCATCTGCTGGCCCATTGAAGTGAAACTTAGGGCCATGAGCTGTTATGAGGGAATTTGTGCTAATAAGCCCATTCAAGGTGCACCTCTTGATTTATTTCTTATTTTGGTTATGGTTTGGGCTGGTCTTCCTTTATGTCAAATGTGTTGTGGCAAGTGTAGAATTCTAGCCCTCAGCATTTACATATACCTTACTCTTTTATTTAATAATTACATACTCAACCTCACTTAACTGAGCCTTAGTCAGAATTGAGTTGGGATCATCGAAGGATCCTCACTAGCCAATTAAGGTTAGCAATGTGTATCTTTTGCATCATTCCTATCTGAAATCATACTTTCTGTCACTTTCCTAATAATATATATTTTTTCACCGCCTCTATATATACATGCCATTTTAGGGGTGCTTCTACCCCCTTTTTACTCGTTATATTACTACTCCTCATATGCCAAATGGCCAAACCATTTGACTCAACTTCCTTTTTCTTTATCTTTATCTTTTTTTTTTTTTTTAAATCTCAAGTGAATTTGACACTCAAAATGCATGCTGTTAGCTTTTCTAGGGTGGCTTTTCCATATTAGGGTTACTTCTTTTCGCTTGTTAGAGTTGCAGTCACTCTGCTGACAAGGAAACATATTAGTTCATTTTGTTTTATGGATAAACTTTGTTATGATCTCAGTTGAGTTCAGATTCCATAGCATGTACCCAAAAATAATCGACATTATGTTCCACAGTTTTTACTTAGCTCTTAATTTGCAAAAGTTAATTGTTCTTTTTTCCGTTTTGCTACTTTCCTTGTTTGTTCATTATTGAACTTATTGTGGTTTTATGATTGCTTCTTGGTAACAATCATGGACCTTCTTGATTTGCTTCATTTTGACATTTGAGCCACCTTGGCATGGTCCAGATGGAACTGATCCTGTAAGTGTGGCAAGAAATGTTCATAATTATTTGGACTATGGAAAATATAACAAAGAATCCTTGGCAGAGCTTTTCATTACTCTACTTATTAAGGTATGCTTGTTCTCTACTTTTGTTAGCTTATTAGCAATAAAATAATAGCTCTAATTCTTTTAATCTGGATATGTACTACCAAAAGATGAGGCAACCCATTGTTTGTATAGTACATCTGATTTAAGGTTCTTAATGTTGCAGCTAGAATCAGTTGAGACACTTTGGAAGGAAGGTCTCTGTGCCAGCTTATATGAAGGATCTTGGACATCTAAGTCATGGGATTTTGATTCGAACTTTATAAGTGTATGCTACCTGTTTTATTTTCTTTTTGACAAAAAAATGTGGGTTCTGACTTTTGGTTTTCAGAAAATTCTGTATTAGTTCTTATAAAGCCCACATTCGAGAGTGAGCAATCCACAGCACATCACTAATGAAAACAAAGAGCAAACCTCTCCAAACTATACAAAGAAAAACTCATTTATAGCTTAAATATGGTATACCCTCCCTCAACACTACCACAAAACATCTCACCTCTTTTGAAGCCTCATGCCTGCCAACATACTCACTAGAAACAACTAGAGCATCTGATTTGGCCAACCAATCTGCAGCATGATTAACTTCTCTATAAACATGCCCCTATGCAGGACAAGGATCAAGCATTTTTCTAGATTCTGATCCCACACTTCTCTCACTAACGAGTGTGCCTCATCTTTTCCAAGCAACCAGCTTATCACAACTTCTGAATCAGATTCAAAATTTTCATCCAGCCGCTGTAACTTTAGACAAGGATTTGGACTCACCTGTAGTGTTTGATCATTGATGTGTTCGCATGCTTTTTACAGGTTGAGGATTTCACAGAACGATCCCAAAATGTTGCGAGGGCTGTAGGAAGACAAGAAGTTAAAAAGATCTACGAATGTGTACAATATTCCCTTGGTTACCTTTTGACCTTTCTAGGTGGCCAAATGCAGCGACCAACATTAAAGGATATTTTGTTTGGTGTCGATGCCTTATCTACTTTACCAGATATAAGTATTAGAATTCCTGTGGAAGGTGAAAATACAGCTAGTCCTGTTCCAAGTGATCCTCCTCCAGCAAAGAAGCGGCGTATAATGGAAGGGCGGAAAGGACAACAGTTTGTGGAAGGCTCGGGAAGAAAGCAGAACTATGGTGCTTCTCGGTTAGGTAATAATTTGTACCACAGTGCAGGGACACTTCCTTCTGCTCCTACTCAATTTCCAATATTTATTGAAAGGTCACATGGTCATCTACAAAATCAACCCACTATATATCCACAAGCTTCACCTTGGTTTGGTGCACCACACAGTCGAGATCCAATTTTTCCGTACCAATACCCGGGTCAATTTAATTCTTTATCTCTACAAGACATCATGATTTCTGGCCTTCCACTTGGTTCTTTATATCCTTAATGTTGGCATGCACTTGACATGGTTGAAATGAGATTGCTCCTTCGAGTTTGGCCCGAGATTTGAAATTGGTTCATTTTGTACCGAATGATGTTGTTCATATTAGGGTCATTCTTATTTGCTGAGAAGTCTCGTTTCGCTTTGAAGGGTTTGACGTGTAGATTAATGCAATGTCAATAAATTGCAATTCTGTGTTAAATTTTCATTATACTTTTTGGAATGTTCAAGCTTCCCCTGCCCCCTTGCTTACAAAATGAAAAAATAAAGAGAGACAAAAGCTAAGTTGATCATTAAGATATATAAATGTGGTTTATTTATTACGTTGTTTTGATGCTCAAGACAGTCGAGGTTAAGCCTAGTGAGTTAAAATTTGTATTCAAATTTTTTGTCTCAAATTAGTTGTGTTTGAAATTTTATATATGATTGAGAAATTTAAAGTAGATTTATATCAAAACTTTTACCAAATAAATCGGTGTTTTGTCTTCTTTGTAGAATGCTTGTTGGACTATCATATTTTTGAGAGATTTATTAAAGGCCTATGCACCCTTGTAACACCAATTCTCCATAAAACATTTATGAATTCTACCGATGGGTTCACTTTATTCAAAAAAAAACTTTACATAGACAATATTAAATATTGATGTTGTGACTATAATTATTCAAATTAGAATTTAGATAGCAAGTAAGGGAAATTTAAATATATATTTTTTTTTTCTTAAAAGCGTCGAGTTTGATAAATACTATAACATGATTTTATAGAAATTTTAGATTTATTTTAAATCTAATATATTATATTATATTAAATCAAGTCCATTTATGGATTTATTATTATTAAAATTTCTTTCTTATTAAAGCATTCTCATTAGAGGGAAAGTTTTAATTTTTAAAAGAGTGGTATTACTTTTAATTTTATATTTTATTATATGCAATTATAGTGGAGTAGTATATTTTAAATGTATTTATAAGCTAATAAATTAAACAAAATCATTTAAAATATAAAATTAAACATACGGTCCTCAACAGATTTTTTCTTTTTTAAATGTTCCCATCAAAGTGTAATTATACTTTTTTATTTTTTATACATCTTTTAAGTAGATTTAAATATTTTTTTTAAAAAAATAATAAATAAATATAATTTGCTAGTAATCATATGTTTAATCATTAAAGAAAGAGGAATCCTGGGGGCAGACGGGTTGCCCCCCAACAAAAGCAGCCCGCCGCCATCGGGGGCGGTGGGCGACACCGCCCACGCCATCGGGACTGGCGGATTCAGGCGATCTCACCCCTACGACGGCAAGCTCTGGCGAGCTCCGGTGTGCCCCGGCAGCCTTCAACCCGTTTCGGACTCGTATCCGCCGGTCCCGATGGCGTGGGCGGTGTCGCCCACCGCCACCGGCGGCGGCTCCGTTTGCTCTATGGCCGAATCCTCTCTTAAATTCATTTTCATTTTATTTTTTTATTGTGTTTTTTATTATGTTTTTATTTTTTTATTGTGTTTTTTATTATGTTTTTTATTATATTTTATTCATTTTATTTTTTTAATATATTTTTAATCTTTATATTTTTATTTAATTATATATTTTTTATTTTATTTTCATGTATTTTTCATCATCAAGCAGTCCAATGTCGGACGCTGAAGACAGCCGGATCGGTACGCAGCGTCTCCCGAGGGGGCATATTTGGTGGGCTAATTTGGAAAGCATTTTCCTCCTGCGAATGACGTTGCAGCGCTTGGAGCCGTTAGTTGCTGCCCTTTGTTGCCTTGTTGCTCGTTTTTCAAACAAACACCTCTCAAATTTCAAGTGCTCCTTTTTCAAACAAACACATCTCTCAATTGCTCATTTCGTTCAGGTTGTGGCAAATTTCTGAGAAAGTTATGTTGAGTAGGAGTTGCGGATGGAGAATTATTCGAAGATTTGATACGATAACAGCGATCGGGGTTGGGATATTTGGAAGATGGGTGTCAAGTGAAGCATCGGGAAAAAGGTTCGCGGCGGTGTGGGGTAATGGAGACTACGGGAGGCTTGGGCTTGGGAGCTTGGACTCTCAGTGGAGGCCTGCTATCTGCTCTGCTTTCCGCGGCCAAAACCTTAGAGCAATCTCCTGTGGCGGTGCTCACACTCTATTCTTAACAGGTCCTCCTAACTTGATTCCATTTTCTGCTCTTTTCATTTACTTATATATAAAAAAAAATTATTTGTTGCAATTGATAGGCTTTGGCAATGAACTGAGCGCTCTAACCTGTAACCCAGTAACCCGATCACATGTTTTGATCAATTGAAAATTAATGAAAGCTATGCTTCCTAACCCCCTTCCCCCCCCCCCCCCCCCCCACCCAAAAACAAACCAACAAAAAAAAAAGATTCTGGCACAAAAAAGGGAAGCTCTCCATTCCTGGTTGTCCTGTAGCTGGATAATCTGGAATCACAACAAGCATTAGTTTGAATGGGACTCCAATTCAGCACCTTCTCAGAATTTGAGGAGAGTTGCACATTGGAGAGGACAGTATGATCAGAGTTGTAAGCTGTGTTTGGGGGAGTTATTATCAACCATTGGAAGGTAGAATCAGTAGTTTTTTTTTTTTTTTTTTGGGGGGGGGGGTGGGGGGGGGCTGACAGTTCGAGTTTGCTTATTGGTAGCACAGATTTTTTCTGGTTCGGCAGTAGCCATATGTGTGTGCATACGCCAGTGCATGCGTGCTTGTTTTTTGTACTTAATCTTAAGAATTCTATTCTCTCATAAAAGTGATGGATTGGGAAGATTATTGGTGGTGTAAGGATAGAAGCTTATAATTTATCCTCCTCTGACAGAATCTGGCCGTGTTTTTGCCACCGGTCTTAATGATTTTGGACAGCTCGGCATCTCACAGAAAAAAAGTTATGCTACTGTATGGTTTCTTGGCCTCTTTGCCTAGTTGGTTAATTTTGTTTACCTAGCTCTTTATTCAGTTGGGAATAAACTTATTATTATAGATTTTTCTATGCTCAATGTTCTTCTTTTTTATATAAGTAACACTTTTGCCCTTTTATATAAGTAATACAATTGTTCTGAGAAACAAAGATAAAGAAGTTCTGGAAGTTAGATAGAAAATAGTTATAAGCAGACATCCAAAGGTAAAGGTGTTTAAAAGGAATCCCTTGATATCCACCATTGACTTTTCACAATCTAAAGAGTTACAGCAGTTCTCCTCTCTCTCTCTCTCTCTCTCTCTCTCTCTCAAATGCTCTTTTTTTTTGTTGTCAAAAATATCATTCCAAATTGATATGGCTTTGAAGAGAGATCCTAAGGAAGATTGAGACATGTCGTAGGCAAATGAAAAGCCATGCAACCAAGAATACTTGCCAAGTTATCCTCATTCTTGATATTAACAACCAGCTGCGATTTGCATTTAGCCAAATTGTTTTTCAGCCCAGAGACTGCTTCAAAATAGGAATAATCGAATAAAGAATGCAAACAAAGAAGGTGAGGCGGGTTTGCTAAAAAAATAAAATAGTATCATCCACAAACAGAAGATGAGAAAAAATGATCCTGTCACTGTGCCTTGACTCTGCATAAATCCTGATAAAAGACCCCTGCTCATTGTAGAAGAGATCAGTTTGCTAATGGCCTCCATAACTATGACAAAAAGCATAGGAGACAAATGGCCTCCCTATCTCAAGTCACGAGTGCCATTGAACACCTATGAGAGTGTCAATCACCAACACTGAGAACATCGTTGAGCAAATATAGGGTTATCTAGCTACACCATTTCTTCCCAATGCCACAACTCTTTAACATATACAACAAGAAATTTCCAATTTACATATCATAAATTGTGCCGGCAGACTACAACTTTTGCCTCATTGCACCTCAAACTGCCACTAATTTGCTGAAATGTTTTCTTACAGTATATATATATGTTTGACAAAGTTTAATAATGTATACACTTGACATGATGTTAGAGCCATGCTTCTAAGGTTACCACTTACCATCTTTCAATCTCATTGTTCCCTGAAAGTTTTTCCCCTTATTTATCTTCTAATTTCTCTTCCAGCTCTCTCCTCTCTGTGTCTGCTTTCCTCTACGACTGAGTCTTCCTCATGGGTGTTGCTATGCACGAGAGATTGAGTGTTAGGGACTAGACATTCCCGATGTATCTTAGTAGGAGAGGGATTTTGTAGTCATCGTTATGAAGTGGGTGACCTTATCACCATCAGTTGGGGTTTTTTTGGGGGGGGGGGGGGGGTGTGCACATCTTGTCTGTCTATTAAATTTTACGTGAATACCTTCAAGTTTTAATTATGATGTGTTGTTGTAAAAAATAATATTTTCAGGGTTTTCTGTGTTTGAGTGCATAGATAATTACTAATGGCCTATAGATTTTCTTGCGGTTGGTTATTTGCCTGCCTTTCTGTTGCAGGAGCCAGTTGAGGTTTCTGGGCTTCAGAAAGCCATTGTGCAAATTTCTGCTGGTTATCATCACTCTTGTGCTGTTACAGGTGTGGTGTTAGAAAATTTATACTTGTGGAAGAAGGTAGATGTTCATTTGTTTTTAAATGGTGCATTACATGTAAGATTTTTATTTTGAAATCTTGTTCTGTTAGCAGAGTATGTCACATAATTGATACTAGATGAGTGATTGTCAAACTCTTTAAAACTTATACTCATTCTAAGATGGCATGATGAAAATAGAAGTTGTCCAAAAGTTATAGTTGCCTGTATTGGGCTGGCTAGTTATATGCGTTCTACAGTGCTCCTGCAAGGTTAAGACGTGATGGAAAAAATTGTTGCATTTGCATAACATTTGAAATGCTGGTGTGAGGATTCAGTGAGGAATTAATTATTTTACAGCTCCTTGATCACTTTCAGTTTGAGAGAAGGATCCTTGTTAATGGTTTTATTCATCTGCATTTAATAATTTACTATCTGGATGTTTTTATATGCATAAATTTAAATTTGAATTGTTTTAATGCCACAAATTTGTACTTTTTTGTCCCCCCCCCCCCCCCCCCCAAAAAAAAAAAAACACAAAAAAAGTATACTTGTAAAGGCATAAATCATTCTTTACTTTGACCTGGATATCTGAAAAGGTTGAATACTTCTGTAGACGCAAAATTCACCCCTTCATAGATTGCACATAAGCAGCCTTTTTTTGAAGGATTTTGCATTTAATGACCATGACATTATTTGGATTAAGAAAATTCTAGTGTCCATTAGCTCTCTCTATTTTTTTTCTTTTCCTATTTTTAATATTCCTTTGTAAGTGGATTTGCATTTAATATTCCTGTTCTTTTCTATTTCCTATAGCGGATGGAGAACTCTACATGTGGGGGAAAAACTCCAATGGGCAACTGGGCCTTGGAAAAAGTAACAATCGAACCTTTACTTTTCTGGTCTAGGTGATATTATTTAGTTGCCGAGATCATTATTGATCACTTTTGCTTTTCCTGCAGCAGTTGCTTGTTACTCGAGGGTGAAAGGTACTTGTTTGAATTAACGAATATGTTTTACTGATATGCAGGGGCAGCGGCAGCAGTTCATCTACCAACTAAAGTGGAGTGTTTGGATGGAATCACCATTAAAATGGCAGCTCTGGGCTCAGAGCACTCAGTGGCTATTACTGGTATGGAACTTTTTAGAAATTTAGATTCTATGTTAAGCTCTGTTTCACTCATTGGAATGAAAATTCTGGGATGAGATTCCATTTTTGGAATATCCATTACCAAGTTATGATTCCTGTCAATGTACAGGTATGAATCTCAAAGAAAGTGAAAATAAATGTTACATTTTTTTCTTTTTTCTATTCTCTTGTTTGTTTAATTTCAAAAATGAAGACAGGAAATAAACCTGTACTATCATTGTGTGGAAATCACTTTCTCTCTCACTTTCCCATCTCCATCACTGTGGTCACCTCTGCTGCCAGAAGAATGCAACAAGAATTCACTTGCATTGCATCTTTGCCTAAGACAAATCTACTGTCAAATCTAGTAGGCATGTCTTCAAGGGGCACTTTAGATGCACAGTCCCTATGATGTTTAGACTTTATTTGGATTTCTTTTGAACAACTCCTGGAAAATCTGAATATTCTAGACAATGACAACCTCCATGCTTGTAGCTCTGCAAACTATCCTCTGATTGCTTGAAAAAAGAAAATAGAAAATAAAAAGGATACACAGCTGAGATCTGAAAGGTAGCTGTATGGCAAAGAGGTGGGTTGTGTGGTGATGGGTGCAGGTTGAGGAAACAGTGAACAATCAGAACTCATATGTAAAAGAGCAAACGAAGTCACAACTACAAGCTTGTCTTTGTTCATTGGGAATAGAGATGGATTTCATGTATCCAACATCGGTGTGGACATAAGGGAAAGTCGGATCCCAATTAACCATTTCCATTACACTGGTTTGTTAACACAAAATGTGGAAGAACATTTCCACAAAACCCCGGCGGGCAGAATTTGGTTCCCAAACACATGAGAACCAAAATTTTAATAAATTGGTGAAGAAAAAGCATATATATTCACCCTTCTCCCATACTACTTTTTTTTTTAATTGTAAAAATATTATATATATATATATTAATAGGAGTAACCAAGTACACTGGATATATACAAGAAAATACCTAGCCCATACTAGAGAGCTCCCATACCACTTCTACCCTTTGTCACTAAGATCCCTTTGTCCATAAGCAGTCATTGCCAGCCCATTACTGCTGTCATTGGATTTTCGAAGTCACTACCCATTATGCACTGCAAAACCCTCTACCACACCCCCATCACCGCCATCCAATACCACTACCTATAATGCCAACTGCCACTCACACCTTGCCAGATCTTTGGTGGCAAATACTCTCTTTACCGCCCTATCTTTATTGTAAACCCCTGTGTTTCATCATGGTTGTTTATATTCTCCATCAGATGGTGGTGAAGCTTTGAGTTGGGGGCTAGGAGGTTCTGGAAGACTTGGTCATGGCCATGAATCAAGCTTTTTTGGGTTCTTCAAAAGCAACAGGTGGTAATTTCTTTCATTCTTCTTTCATTCTTCTTTCATTCTTTCTTCCTGAATAATACATTTTTTACTTTTAATGAGTAGTGTGGATGCTGGATCCTTTTTGTTTCCATGGTGTATTTGGAATTTTGGAGAGAACAGGATGCACAGGCCTTTGAAGATAGGGAATCTTTGGTGGTAGAGCCAAGAAAGAACGTCCTTTACTCCCTCTATACATGGATAGCTCATATGATAGTTTGCTTTTACTGCATTTTCTAATGAAACCTTCTTACATATAAGAAAAAAACTTTTATTGAAAGCACAAAGGGAGTGGAAACCCAGTTACATAGGATGTATGCAAGAGAGAGCACCGATTTATTTTTTATTTTTTAATATCAGTGCAAGAGAAAGCACCCAACTAGGGAAAGAAGGAAAGCAACGCACCTAAAATCTAAATAACTGGAGAAGCCGGAACTACTCAGAGTCAACACATCCAGACATCAAGGATTTTCGAAACTGTGGTTCTAAGGTTAACCACAGTCCTCTCACAATTTCTGTGCACTATGCATTCAAACTGTTTGCAAATATACACGAACTATCGAACTCAAAAAAGTAGAGCATGATTTCTTCCTCTGCCACCCTTTGGCAGTCCTTGGGAAAAGCCATGAAACCATCTAGAACTAGAGCCTTATTAATATTTAATTTCTTCTGCCCCCAAACACTTTTTTTTTCAGGCAGCCCCTCCAACTACCCCTAATTTACATCGTCAATGCACAACAGAAGACCATACCCAGGGTTACCACTATAACTTTTTGTATTGGTTAACTCCTTGTTGAGGGCCTGTGCACCTACAGGTTAGTCGGGACGCTATTCTCGGACAACTGGTGCCAATAAAAGAGAAAAAAAAAAATCTATTGGTTGTATCTCATAGTACTGGATTCTCTCTCCTCTCACCTCTCCTCATTGTAGAAAGGACTGCTAGTAAGTACCAAATTCGGGATGAGATTTGCTCTTTATGGGACAAGCATACAATATTGTGTTCTTGTCCCCTTGCTCAAGCCAACTCCCTCATATTTGTCTCCAAAAGTCTCCTCTAATAATGATAAGCTCTCCTCTTTTATTGGACATAAATATATGGAATAACTTCCTATTCTTGTCCCCTTGCGTAAGCTGACTTACCTTCATATTTGTCTCCAAAAGTATCCTATATTAAAGATAAGCTCTCCAATTTAGATTTGAGGTTGTGAAGGTTCATCTTAAGATGACTTATAAAAACAAAAGGTTCACCTTGAGATGTATGGTGAGCTCCCTCCTTCACAATCAAAATTTTGAATCTGATTCGTTAGGCTTTAACGTCAATACAGCTCCTTTGAGGAATGGTCTATGCTACTCAAAGTCATTTGTTTTGATGTACAAATGTATCATTTCTTTGCACAGTGAATACACACCAAGGCTTATCAAGAATCTCGAGGGGATTAAGGTATTATTTGCTTGAAGTTTTGGTTCATGATTAATCTTTTGTATCTAAATCAATGTCACTTTTTCACTAATAATTGTGGTTTTTAGCGTAATTTTTTATGGATGTAGGTTAAAAATGTAGCTGCTGGGTTGCTGCATTCGGCGTGTATTGATGGTATTTTGTTATGACTCAATGGTTTTCTGTGGTGAAGCTTTGACCTCATTTAAAATGTCCTGTTGAATCATCTGCTTTTGTGCCCCCCTGCCTTCCCCCCTTTTTTCTCAAATTTTGCAGAAAATGGCTGTGTTTTTATATTTGGTGAAAAAGTGGCATATAAAGTGGTTAGTCCCAGATTTTGTTTTCATCTTGATCTTTATATTCACAGTTTCTTTAACTCTTTGTTCAATTATCAATCATATCTTTACTATTTCTCATGGAAATTAATTCAGGGCGTTGGGGATGGAGACAATGCAACAGCACCTTTCAAGATTAGCAAACTGCCATATTCAGAAGAAGTTTCATGTGGTGGTTATCACACATGTGTTCTGACAAGTAAATTATTGAGTTCTCATTTCTTGTTATAGTTTTAATTAAACTTTTTTTCTAAATCCTATGTTTAGATTAGTAACAAAAGTTATGAAGGAAAGATAGCTAAAACTACATGGAGTGGTTTACCTTTCTTGTCATCCTGACCACATACAATTTATTCCCAATAAACAGTGTTTTATCTATCAACTATTCTTAACCAGAGTTGCTTCTGTCCTGGTGGGGGATTGCCCTCTCAAACACCTATGAGAGATTTCTTCCATATAATGTTCTTCAGGGAACTGTATTGGCCCAAAATACATGGGGCTTGACTGAGAGTTAGCTGAATCTGCGACCAATTGAAGAAAAATCAGCTAACTAATAATACATACACAGAAGTCCAAAATGAAACATGAGGTTGTTTGTATACATTATGTTAACATTAATCAGGTTTTACTTAATGGGAAAGCAATGTTTCGGTTTTTGCATTGATGGTGACCTTGGAGATGACAATGACACTACAGCTGCCCTTGCCTTAGCACCCTATATAAAGTTCTAACCTCATATCATTTGTTGATGACGGGCTTGACATCCTTACCTCATAGGACCACAAATATTGGAAGCATACATCAAATCAAGAAACTAATGGCTACAAATCTAAGTTTGACCTGCCCTACAAGATATTGGAATGCAGTAGAAATACCTACCAATATCCTCATATAATCAACAACCATTGCTTCCCTATCTTCTTTCTCCTAAGAATCTAGAAAATATGCATTCTACCAAAACCTCCCCCACACAATACATCTCGAAAAATCTTACTTGAGTCATTTGGCTCCTTTCCAATCTCCTCAAGGAATCCCTGATCCTCTACTATTATTCTTCCATAACCCATTCCATAGGTGCCTACAAGTTAAGTAGAGCACCATGGTCCTATCCCCACACCATACTTTAGTCCACCGCGTGCCAACTAGGATAATATTGTTCCTTCTTACACCACCAAACCAGTTACCCAATAAAGCTTGCTTGGAAGAACAAAGCCTTCTAATACTCAAACTTCATTTTTGTAAAGGGAAAGTATTATAATCTTGCAAACAAAAGAAAATCTCTTTGTAATTGCTTAAGTCTATTTTTGGCATAGTGACATGCAAGCAGGGTCAGCTCAAAGGGGTAGCCAATTAGGCCACTGCCTAAGGCCCCCCCTATCATGAGTAGGCCTCCTATTTTGCCTAAAAGATGGAAATTTTGATCAAAGAAAATAAATAAATAAATAATTATTTAAAAATATTTTATTCAAAATGTACAAAATTTATAAACAATAGTAAAATTAGTATAAAAGTAGCAAAATAATGTGTATTTTGATGTTGATGGCCTTATTTATTTTCAAAATTAAATATTAAAAGAAATATATATTACTTAAAATAAAAGTAAGTATTAAGTTATAAAGAAGTATATTATATTTACATCTCAAAATCTTCAAATAAAATTTTATTATTTAATGTTTAATTTTTTTAAAATTAAAATATAATATATTTAATGATCGCCTAAGGCCACAAAATATATTGAGCCGCCCCTACATGCAAGGAAAAGATGGGAAATATTGGCAAGCTTGACAAAGTGCTTTTGGCGCTACCACCTTTCAACAGTCTTTTTCAATCCATCCACTCTTGTTCTATCTTCACAATCACCGTGTCACACACTGCTTTTGCTTTTTAAGATGACCAGTGAGGTAGGCCGTGATATTTCTTAGAAAGAGTTTTCACCTTGCAACCAAGAAGTTTTGGTAGATCAAGTCCCCACCTCCCTAACTAGAACCATTTCATTACGTTTCAATCCTGGATCAACTTTGGAGCAAAGATGAAAGCACCTTAACCACATAACTACAGAATTAAGGCTTCCTTGGATGCAAGGTTTTCTCTCTTCCCATGAATCACCTTGGTCTTCCTTTGGGGGCAGCTACAAGGTCTATATTGATTTGGGATATAGTGATTGAGAAGATTGAATGCAAATTAGGAGGTTGAAAAAGATTGTATAGTTTGAAAGGTAGAAGGATAACTCTAATCAAAAGTACCCTATCCAATCGCAGCAAGTGTGGTGAAACGTATCGAGAAACTTTATCGTGATTTTCTGTGGAGTGGGTTAGAAGATGAATTCAATTTTCATCTTGTCAAGTGGGTTAAGGTATGCTCTCCAGTCCTTTGGTGGGCTGGGTATTAGAAAGTTGAAGATTTTCAATCCAGCCTTACTTGGGAAGTGGATGTGGAGATACAACATGGAACCGGAAGCCTTATGGAAGTCGGTGATCGAACTTAAATATGGAGGTATGTCTGGGGGTGGTACACTAGAGAAGTGCATAAGGCTTATGGAGTAGGAATTTGGAAACACAATAGAGGAGGGTGGGGGATTTTTTTTAGTCACACTCAGCTGGTGTTGGGTAATGGGATTGACCGATGGTGTGTAGATCACACTAAAGGATTCTTTCCCATCAATTTTCATAATTGCACGTGAGAAAGATGCATCAATGGCTGATTGTATGAAGTTCTTTAAGGACCTAGTTTAATGAAACATGAATTTCATCAAGGCAGCTCAAGATTGGGAAGTTGGCAGCATTGATGATTTTTTTGGTCTTTTATACACCATGATACTGAGAACACAAGGCGGTGACAGTATCCACAAGAGGGTAGGCATGACAGAATTGACGGAAGCCAAGTAGCCAACACACATGATGTGGATGCCCACCGGTAGAGGTATATTCTCAGTTCGCTCTTTATATAAGACCCTCATACAACCACGGAACAATGAGTTTCCATGGAAAAGGATTTGGTGAAATAAGAAGCCTCCCAAAGCGGCATTATTTGTTGGGCAGCAACATTGGGTAAGATCTTGACTTTGGACAAATTACAGAAACAAAGGGTGATCATAGTAGAGTGGTGTTGCATGTGTAGGAAAAATGTTGAAACTGTGAATCACTTGTTGTTGCATTGTGAGGTCACTAGAACATTATGGAATGAAGTGTTCAACAGGTTAGAGCTTGCTTGGGTGATGCCTGCCACAGTGATTGAGCTCCTGGCCACTTGGACCAATCTACGAGGTCTCTCACAAATCTCAACGGTGTGGAAAATAGTTACGATATGTATTCTATGGTGTGTATGAAAAAATTACCGGACGTTTGAAGACAAGGAGTTTTCATTGGAAGAACTTAGATTTTTTTTTTTGTCAGCACTCTTTTTCTATGTGCCACAACAGTGGATTTCTGTGGCTCGATTTTCATGAATAGGTGTTACCTTTTGTATACCATCTTGTGTACTTGGGCTATGCCTATTCATATTAATATAATTGTTTACTTATATAAAAGAAAAGTTCACAAAATATTGAAGTGCTATGTTGCAAATAGGTGGGATATCTCCAAAACACTACTAGTAAAATCTCCTATCTGAAATCCCGAAAGAGAGTTTGAACTATTGATGATTGCTAACATTTTACAAAGTGCCTTCATCATGATGATGAAGGAAATAGAGAATGTAGGTTTTCTTGCCTTATATCTTTTGAATTATCAAAGAATCCACTAGGACTAGTAATTCCATTATCTGACTTTTGAAATACAAGATATCTTCTTGTGATCCCAGAACCATAAGTGACCGTAAGCTTTCTCTAGTTCCAACTTATTCGATAGAGAACTAGGACATTCAATAACCATCTATTCTTCAACGCCCATTAGCTCATAAACTTGAATCCAACATCTTGCTCAATGAAGACATTCTGATTATGGGATAGAGAACCTTTTATCACTTTCTTTGATCTTTTAGCCAGCACCCTCGCAAACAATTTGTGCTTACCGAGCAAATAGATTAGATATCTGTTTCACTTGCAATAGGGGTTCTCTTGTATACATCCTATGTATAAAGGCTGCACCCTTTTGCCTTTTAATGAGACTAGATTACATGTCCAAAAGAAGAAAAAAAAAAAAAAAACTGATTCGATGCTTTCTTTTTAATTTGTGTGATAAAAGAAGAATCCGGCCTCTTCTCATAAATTTCCCATGCTTATGGAGAGAAACAAACATCCGTATCAAAACCTCATTCATTACAGACCAGTGTGATTTGAAACGGGAAAACTGAAAAGTCCCATTGACCACAGAAGAACATGACTGAAAAAAAAGGGCAATGAAACCCATTTGGAACATGCTTTATTTCTATTCATGCTCAGTAGTGCTTTAGACGGTTCCTTCTTGGCTCACTGCAACTCAAATGGGCTAGGGCTCTCCATTGCTTGCAATGCCAAATGTTTGCCTTTAGTTAGAAGTAGAACTCCAATTCAGATAGTCTTATCCCAAGATTATGGTCACACTAAAATTAATATATTTAAATGTTACGAGCTTTATATGTGAAGCAGTGCGCAAAATACATTTGTGCTGAGAGAACACAGCTTACATTATCTCTTTCTATCTTTGTACATACATGATACAATGTATGTATAGTAATGTTGCAGGTTTAGGGTTTCAAGTGTCAAAATTTCACTAAACAAGTTTTCGTTTGAATGATCCTAGATCCCCATTTTCCTTTTCCTGTTTCCCTTTTCCCTTTTCTCACTTTTTGTGAGGACCTGGCCCAATAATTCTAAGGTCGGAATATTGATAATCTTTATTGGGCCATATTGGATAAGCCCACGAGCGATAAATTACTGAGGTTGATTAGGAGTTTTAGTTAGGCTCAATAACTATGTTAAATTTTATTTATTATTTATTAAACTAGTTATACTCCTTTTAGAATTTAAAGATCGACCATTACAAATTTGTTTCAATTTAAATCATCATTGTTTGAAGTCCCTTGCAAAGTCTCAGTCCTACCAATCTTATATTGAATGAACTACTAGATTATATTTCTAAAATCAAAGTCTCTTCTTGAATGATCACGACTGAGTCCAACTCGAACTCATTAGCACCCTCTCCCAAATCTCTTTATAAATATCTACATTCCGTGTGCAATTAGAAAAGAACCATAAACCTCCATTAGTGTAGAGGTCGAACCCAAGATGCTCAATCCAACACCATGTGTGTCCCGCGTTCACCACTCTAATAGCCGACTGCCTCATTCCTTTCACAACATCCTTCACGGTTTCTCTCTCCTAGTTCATATGATCGGTTTCATATCAGAAATATTGGATTAACGCTGCGACGTAAGTAGCTTGATCATAAATTAGGATTTGCATATATTAGCTAGTTATATATATTATTATTAAAGTCTTATGTTAATTATGTTTACGTTATAATGAATTTCTTACTGAGTCATTAACTCATTTTAGTTGTTTTTATGTTTTTAAACCATCCTTGGTCAATATTAATGAAGGTAAAGCTGGAGGACGGGACTTAGTCCAGGAGGCATGACAGTGACCTAGATTATGATAGAGATTTTAAGTTATGATTTTTATAGTACAGATATTGAGAAATTTTAATAGATGCTTCTGCACACTGTCATTTATGATTTTAGTATTTTAATACAAAACAATTCTATTTATTATAAGGAATCTTTGTACTTGGCCTTTTCATTTAGAATAAAAGAAAATATTTTTAAGGTTCGGTAGTAGTATGTTGGCTCCCTAGATTTTTAGAAAGCTGACTTCATTATTAACCGTCGGGAGTGGGGTGTTACACTTCTGTTGTGTTTATTCTACATTCTTCAACTGCATGGTATGTGTATTGTATCCAATTAACTTTAGTCCTTGTAATTTAAATTGCTATTTTACTGTTTTACATAGGTAGTGGGCAACTATATACGTGGGGCTCAAATGAGAATGGCTGTCTTGGTATCAGGTATTCTCCGCAAAAGATTTCGTTTTGAACCTGCAACTCTACCATCTGTTCTTATTATTTTATGATTACAATTTCACTTGAAGGATGCTGATATCTCCATTGGTTGATTTTTTCTGTCAGTTCTACAGATGTATTTCATATCCCTGAAAGAGTTCAAGGTCCTTTCTTGAAATCTCCTGTTACCAAGGTCTGTTGTCTTTTTCCGTTAGTAATATCAGAAAACATTGTTTTATGAGGTAACAAGTTAGAGGAAATCTTTGGGCTGCAGCTGTAGATTTTCATGGCCTCAGTTTTCATGATTTTGTTGTTTTTATTTCTTCTCTCTAATTAGGTGTGACCTTTTGTATACCATCTTGTGTACTTGGGCTATATGCCCTATTCTATCAATATATTTTTTACTTATTAAAAAAAAAAAACTTAGGAGAAAAGGATGGGTGCTTTCCTGCTGCTCTTACTGATTTTGTTCTGATGAGTTGAGAATAAGATTTGAATAGAAGAAAACATACCAAAGGCAGTGAATATAAGCACCTAACCAGTGATAGGAAAATATATTGTTCAATTCTTTTATCAGCTTCGTATTCAATGTCTGATACCTTTGACAAATGTGCATTTACAGGTTTCTTGTGGTTGGAAGCATACAGCAGCTATTTCTGGTAAGGCTTTCTTTTTAATCTAAAACCAGATTGGAGTATGTGATTTCTTATATTGCATTGTTCTTAAGTAATCAACAAATGGATGTTGATTTACACTTTCTGATAAGTTCAAATTTTGAAATAAGTTCTAAATTCCTCTTAGTTTTGGAAATGTTTTAAAAACTTTAGAAACAGCTTAGTTACGAAAGAAATAATAATAATTTAGAAACAACTTATAAACCTTTTCCCTCTGAAACTGAAACTTTTTCATTGTGGACATCATCCAGAGAATTTATACAATATTCTGAATTGTTATCTGTCACTTGACATGCATCTTCTTCCTAAAGTATCCTTGGCAATGCCCTAATGAAACACATACATATGAATAAAGTATGCTGAGTTGATGGTTTGCAGGTTTACTCCCCGTTTTAATCTGCTTAATTGACCACAAAACAGAAAAGGGGGCCCCCATGCTTAAATATTTGGGAAAACTATGCAATTAGTTTAAACTTAACTCCCCCTAGCATAGTCTGATTCCGATTAGGCATTTTAGGGTCCTCACTATTTTCGAAAACAGTGTTTTAGAAAAAACCACATTGTTCATCAATTCAGAAAGCTGGTTGATGGGACTGTTGGGTGCTCATAGCTGGATTGGTGATGCTACATAACAAAATTTTGTTCATAAACTAATGATGGAAAAACGAGTGTCAGAAGATATATGAGCAAAGTCTTGAAAGCTAATATTTTGTATAATTATCTTATAGCTTTGGACGATAATATTATCTTACTTTGGCCTATCATATTCATATGACCAAGACACCGAATTAAAGGTTATAAAAGTCTCTTTTATTCATAAATTTTATTCATAAAAGCACTAGTTATACATGGATATACATCGATCATTTGTAAGAATTTCATATTGATGTTGAATGTTAAAAGAAAATGTCAATTAGAAATTTTTATTGAACATTGCAATTACTTTTCTGACCATTCTTTTCATTTGCTCAAATACATTAGATTTTTCATGCTAAATATTCCCTTTTGTAATGTACATTATTGTTTTGAGTGAATGTGCAATGTATATTTGCTGACAACTTAATTAATTACTTCCGTCCAGAAGGAAATATATTCACATGGGGTTGGGGTGGTTCTCATGGAACATTTTCTGAAGATGGGCTTTCTTCTGGCGGACAATTGGTATACTTCCAACTTTCTTTTCCTCTGTTTTGACTAAACACTGGAACCTCATAAACTGTTATTTGTATTAATGATTATGATCATTAGTGAGGCACTGTTAGATGATGTGGATACTGGAATATAATAAAGCATTTATCCAAAAAAACCAAAGATATTAAACTGTCGTTCATGAACATGCCACTACTATTTGATTTTGTACTTGTTCTATCCATACCTCCGTACCTTACCATATTCTTGTCACAGCTGTGATGTAGTAGATTAAAGTCTGCATTTTCTCGTTGAATTACCCTTAATATCATCGGTGTTGCATGCTCTTGAGGTGTTGTCAAACATGGTTGGTTGTTGTAGCATCAATGTTGGCTGTATTCATTTTTTTTTTTATTTTTTGCTTAATCTTCTTAGTCACATTCATTGTACGGAAACTATGTAACTATGTAGTTAAGTGTCTCCAATACATGTTTTTTTATAGGGTCATGGAAGTGATGTCGACCACATAGAACCGGCGATGGTTACAATTGGAAAGAATGTGAAAGCATTACAAATATCATGCGGGTTTAATCACACAGGTGCAATTCTTGAATACACCTAAGCTTTCTCTGCCTAAGCATCAGCTCCAAGGTATTATACCTCATATTCATTGCACAAAAGCAGTTCAGATGTTTTTGATTGCCAATTGTGGATTACAATCAATTTTTTCATTCATCTTATCGTCGACAAGTGATTTGTCGCCAAGTTAGAAACCACATGTTTAAGCTCATCAGGCTCTAGAAAGACACATCATATGAAGTTCCTTAAATAAGTTTCACCAAACCAATGTATACAAGTACTTGTGAGTAAAAGGTCCATCCATACAAAGGATCTAATGTGTTCATGTCAGCCTTACAGTATGTAAACTAGCCAAAAAAAAGTATATGTTCTGAGAGTAGCTTTATGTAGTCTAGGTATATTTTTCTTTAAGATAAAAGGAAAAGAAAATTTCCAACTATTGAAGAGAAATTGCGGGTATACATGCTTGGAATAATGAGGTTCATCCTGCTAATATGAGCTGTAATGTGATCAATGGATTTTGTATGCAAACTATTGCTTCTAGTCATTTTCTCATGTCACGATCATCAATTTGGTACTCTACTAATTAATCAATACTTGGTAAACGCCATTATCAAATTGGGAAAAAATTACTTGAGGGAGACAGGAAAAACCGAACCCAAACCGATTTGCCCGACCGGAAGAGACTTTTATTTGCCCTTTTACCTGTAAAAAATAGTTTAACCCGTATCCAACTCGTCGGTATGTTTTGGTGTCTTTGTTAGACCCGTTCGATCCTAGGAATTAATTAGTTCATGTTACTTTATATGAAGATTAACCCTTGAGAACTTTTTGCTCATCAATTCAAACACTACCACCAAGACTGGAGGATGTGAGAGCATTGGCTTTAAATTAGGTAAATATTTTCTTTAAAAAGTATAACTTTATACAAATATTAAAAAAATAAAGTGTAATATTTGATCAAAAATGATACTTTTGAGTGAGACATCAAAACTCTTTAAATTTAAAGAGTTTTGACGTTTTACTATTAACTTTTCAAAATAAAAAATAGCTTTTTACTTTTTGTAACACTCAAAAGTATTATTTTAATTTGAAGAGTTTTGGTGTTTTATTATTTATTTTTCAAAATAAAAAACAATTTTTTTTTATCTTTTGTCATATTCAAAAGTGTCATTTTTTATTAAAGATAACATTTTTTTTTATATTTATGTAAAGTTATACTTTTTTAAAAAAATAATTAGATAATCTAATATAGTGCTCTGATTGAGTGCGAGAACACAAATAGTCTGCCGTTAGAGGATCCCGAATGATGAGTTCCCATGGATCATCTCACAATTAAGGTCCCGTTTGTATTCGAAGATAAGTCCAACTTATCTCAACTTATCTTCATTTTATCATTATATTTTTATAATTTTTTATATAAAACATAAAGTTCTATACACCTTTTTCAAATTCCAACACACCTTTTTTAAATCTCAAAATAATAATAATATTAAAAAATAAATTAAATTCATATCAACTTATTTCATCTCCGAATTGAAGCGGAGCCTTTTTCAAGTTTCTTAACGAGCTAAAGCCAACCAAATCGTTTTTAATGTTGTAGACTCATTCGTGGATCTCTTTATTAAAAAAAAATGCTAGAAATCATATTATTATCACATCATTATTTCAATATTTTGATGTTATACGATTTAACAGCTTTTAAATCAAACATCCGCTGGAAGAATGTGACAATAATATAATTCATCTATTATCTACATGAAATTCAAGTTTTCTTGGAAAATTTCTAGAAATTATGATATTATTATACCATATTTCTTATGATGATTTAATATCTTGAAGTTTAGATAGTAAATTTAGATGAGATGAAAATTTAAATTTAAATAAAATATTATTAAATATATTTTTTTTAAATACTATTATTTTTTTTTGAGATTTAAAAAAATTTAATTATTTATTGTATTTTGTGTAAAAATTATAATGATTATTAGATAAAATAATATTAGTTAAAAAAATTTATATACAAATCTCTCCTTAGAAAGGGATCGATTAAAAGAATGTGACAAAAATATAGTGGTGGTGTAATTTATGCTTTTCTAGATTCTTTTTTCAACACATTTATAATCCATCCATTAATTATATGAATTTAAAGTCTCTGCTTATATTTGAAAATGAGATGAGTTAAGATAAGTTTAGTTTATTTTTTAATATTATTATTATTTTAAAATTTGAAAAATGTACATTAAAATTTGAAAAAGATTTATAAAAATTTATGTTTTATATAAAAAATTATAAAAATATAATAATAAAATAAAAATAAATTAAGATAAATTAAACTTCATTATTTTTAAATACAAACGGCGCCTAAGCTTTCCTGGAAAATTTTAAGTAACCTCAACGGGTCTATAATGTTTGAATATGGTTGTTGGGTTGGAATGTTTGAAAACCATGAAAGGCTTCTAGGAGGGGCCATACATAATTGCTCAATCCGTGGACTCTGCACCCTTCAGACCAATAAGAGACTTCCACGTACACCGCCTGTCAAACCAGGCTAGCATCCACGTGCTTCTGCTCCCCTCCTGATGCGTGGGACCCAGTCGTACATGTTGAGCATTAAAGAACCTCAAAACGAGTTCCATGGCGATTAATTTGTTGTTTTCTTCTCCTCGTTAGTCGGGCTCCTATTCCTCGGTTCCCGATCCTCCGCTCCCGCTGACACCGACATGCCCGGTCTTCGGGTCACCTGATATTAGCCGTTGGATGCTAGGGCTCAACGGCTGTGATATCTACTTCCTTAATCGCCGTCTTTCCCATGACGTGTTTTACGGAAGACACTGTTTCGAGTGCCAGCTATACCCCATATATAACTTACTTCACCCAGAATCGTGATAAATAATAAATAAATAACGGGCAATGAAAACAAACAAATAAATATCTATTTGCGGTTAAAAAATATGAGTACTTCTATACGATTTTTTAACCTTTATATATTATTATTTTTTTAATTTTTTTAATATTTTATTTTGAATTTATTCTTTTAAACTAGTTTAGTTTTTTTATTTCTTATTTATATAGCAAATATTTGATAAAATAAAAAATAAAAAATATGAAGATTGTGTAAATAACAAGAAATTGTATAAATTTTTTCAAAAAATATACATATATATATGGTATTTATTTTAAGGGAAAAGATTTTCACGGAAATATGTTTAATGAATAAAAATAGCCTCAACTGATTAAAAAAAAAAAATTTGAACTGATTTTGGTTAAATTCTAATAGCTCTGAACAGATCAATCCTCAGAAGAAAAAAAAAATCCTTTATGAACTGATTTTGGTTAAATTCTAATGATTTATGGTGACAAATATAAATACAATATTATATATTTTTTAAAAAGTAATGTTATAAAAGTATACTTTCATATAGCTGTATAAAATACAGCGATATAAAAAAGTAGGGTAAATGTGTAGTCTATAATCCTTAAAACAGTCATATACACTTCTGCACCAAATTAGGATACATTTTCCACTATGTATATATGTATATCTAGGCTAGAAGCTTTGAACAAATGGAAAAAAGTCCTTTGTATTTTTTATACATTTTCAAAGCTTTACCATATATATTTTAAATAGTATAGGACATCTAGTAAAATGTTTACATCACATATATAATTTGACCTAGAAATAGAATTTTAAATTTGAATTTTACAAATGAGATCTTACAATTTAAGTAACGTGGATTAATGTGTGCTCTGCACATAATCAACTTGAGAGTAAAATAACTCATAACACAATAAAGAACTCTCTTATCCTATTATTATTATATATTATTATTATATAAAGAGTGGTACTACTCTGTCACTTAAATAGTATCGTTACAAGTTACACCTAGATTAAAATTATCTTTTTATTTGTTACTACTTTTCTTATTCATATTTTTTTATCATTTTAAAATATTTTTATAAAATATAAAAAATATCAATATACTAATAATCCCTTTTTTTAACTATTAAATAAAAAATATTAAATTAATTAATATAATGTCAAAAGTATCAAGATAAACTGCCAAAATAGCATTATTCTTATATAAAATATATATAGCAATGTTATCACATCAAAATGAAATGAAATTATGAAAAATATGCAGTGCATAAGTCTTAAAAGCAATTATAATAGTATACTTTTGCACCAAATTAGCATACATTAATTTTCACTGTGTATTTATTTACCTAGGCTACATACAAGGTATCATCAACAGGAAAAAAAGGCCCTTTGCGCTTTTTATGCATTTTCAAAGCCTTCACTCCGTTTATGGTGTACTGCATCTCACCTTTCCAAGAGAAATAGGCCGTTTATGAGTGCACGAGGCAGTTTTGCTTGAGTAACTGCGTCATGGGTAAAAGTAAAATTTGAAAGTGCAGGTAACTAGCTAGCTTTTAGGTGCATGTCAGGGTACTTGATCCTTTAATTAAAATATTGAATTTTAGATTAGGTCAGCTTAATAAAGCTGGTTGCCATCCATCTGTACTTTCCTTCCTCACATAATTTGGCAACAACGAAAAAAAAAAAAAAAACAAAAATATTCTTGCTTAATTTAGTCAGTTTTCCACTAATTTTTGTGCATTCAACAGCTAGCTAGCTGGTCCTGATCAGTTTAAAGTTTGCAATGGCTTAACAGTTAGCATAAAACTTGGTCGTTTTTCATAAATTGATCGATCCTTTAAAGTGCCAGTAGTTCAGGCGCCTCCTACAACAGAAGTAGTCAAAGACCTTAATTGTTGACAACAATTCATAAAGTCGATCCGAGTTAATTGGGATATTTAAGGTTTAGTCCGGTTGACTCAAGTTGAAAGAACATTCTCCATTAATGTTATAATTTTCAAAGTTAATAGATCATGTTATTCATGTATATATGCAGTATGCCATGATATTCTGTGCATTTGATTTATTTTTAATCTTGAAATAATCTGTCCCTGCAAACGAGAACAGTCTTATAACTTTAAGTTCTACTAACTTGAGCAAAATTTTAAAGTATTCAAATCCTACAATTTAGAAGTTAACATTGGTTTGTACGTTTTATCCATTAGATTGCAATTTATAAATAGAGACTCAGGAAAAACAAGTGCATGATGCGCATAAGAAATCAGTCCTAAATCCTTAGTGCTAAAGGAAGAATGAAACTTGAGATGGAGGTCTTTTGTCTCCAAACTGAGGGCCGGTGATGATCATCATCATGAGAAAAATTTCAGACTCAAAAATAATTTAATTTATTATTAATAAGTTAATGACGGACCTTATTCAATTCCTTAGCTAGTTTCTAGCTCAGACCTATATATAAGAGAAGAGAATAATTAAGCAATCAGATCTTAACTACAGTTCTGCTTGAAAATATAATGAGTTGATCTTAACTACAGTTCTTCTTAAAAATATAACGAGCTCCGATTGTGATAATTACAATAAAAATCAATATCAGTACTTGTTAGTTTCATTTATTCTTTGATCAGTTGGGTTTATTAATTTAGTTTTTATTTTTATTTTTACAGTCGCGTGTATAATTAACTGGGTGGTAGGGGGAACATCCTTACCCGAGAGGGAATGTTTTTTGTTTTCAAATTTTTTTTTAGGGTAGTATTATTTAAACCCATCATCGGCAGGGAATCTTCATTAAAGTATATATATCTCTAAACGTAATAAATGAGGAGAGAAGCAATGCAGAAGGAAAACAGTAATTATTTGAATGGATGGATATGTAGAGAGGAACCAGAGGTAATGAAATTGAGGGAAATAATAAAGAATTTGAAACAAGTTGAGAATTTTGGTTCATTCTATACCAATTTTGATCTTTATATATATAAATATATATATATATATATATTTTCTTGTTTCTTCTTTGATTCTCTCTTTAATTTTTGTCCTGCATGCATGCATGTCATGTCGCCGTTTCTCAACGATTATCCAATATCTTTTGACCTACCCTGGCCTTCCCTAATTTCCCTCCCCCCTGACCTGCTTGCTTTGTCATGCACATAAATTCATAACCCTAATAAATGTGGTACACATCACCATACTTTTCTATATCGATTGAGACAAGGAGAGGCAGCCAGATTAGGGTTTGAATCCAGAATTCATTGTGCACAGAATTCCTTCAACGTCATTCAAGATCAATATATATATATATATATATTAATCTCTATATATCTATAAAGTGTTTGTTGGAATAACAAAAAACAAAGACAAGATAAAGAAAGACAAGTTGTTTCAAGGAAGTCATTTTCGATACAGATCATAATGATATATTATTATTATTAATTTTTCACTAACAAAACTGAGTTGAGGAAAAGTACTTAAAAAGTCTAGAAATGACATGAAAGGGAAGCTATATTTCTTGAAAAAAAAAAAAAAGAGGAAGAAGAAGAAAAGGAAAAAGGAAAAGAGAGTCACCCTGAGCGTGCGGGGATAGGGTCGTACAGGGGTGAGTTTGAAAGTAGGGATAGGAAAAGCTAAAAATAATAAGGTAATGATGAAGAATCGCAATAAAGGCAGAGGTGTCTCGTGTCAAGTGCAATTTAAATACCCAGTTTGTCTTGTTGTGTGTGTGTCTGTGTGTTTGACCGAGGGAGCAACTTGTGGTAGCAGGTAACAGGTCGGTTGTTTAACCGGCAGCAGCAGGTAATTATAAAATATTACACTTGGGAAATGACAGTAAACAGAGTTTTGGTGGGAGTGGGTACGGCTGCCTTGGGTTCATCTTACTTGTTAAATGCCCTTTTGCATAAGCTAATTTAGGAACTTCTCTTCAATATTATTGTAAAAACAACACGACCCAATACAACACTATGAGTCAGTGTTATATTTATATATATATATATATATATGTTTTCTGATCTCTTACTATAAAGCTGTGTGGGTTAGGGTTATCAGTTTGCAGAAAGAAAGAGGGAGAGATATGGAGGAGTGGTGTATGTTGGGGGGAATGTTGGCTGGCTCGAGGCTTTCACATGGAGATTCTTCATGTAAAAAGGAACTCTTGAGGCTTCGGACCAGGCTTCATTCCCCTCAAACTTGTACACATTCGATTCATTCATGGAGATAAACATTGTCTTCTTCAGGCGGCCAGCAGCCAGTTTAATTCACAGTTATTCAAAGTTTTGGGCTTCGATGTGCATATATGGTTAATCTCGTGAAGGTTAGGTTGAGAGGAATGTTGTCTGGCTCGAGGTCATGGAGGTTGATTCTCCATGAAACTTTTCCGGGGTTAGGTTTGATCAGTACAAGTACTACTCATGGAAAAGTTCATAATTTGAACCCTAAATGATTCTCGGACCAGGCTTCATTCCCCCCAACCAGCATTTGCAGCTCCTTGTTCATCTCTTGCACCATTCTTCTGCACAATTAAATGAGAGAAACCTTCCTGGTATGAGGCTTTCCTTTGATTTCTCCAATATATTTGCAGTTTGGAAATTACAGTATATATCTTTCTCGTACTTTCAGGTACTTCTCCTTCCATTTTACCCTATATCTTATGTTCATGTACTGTTCTTACTAAATGTCTTTAATTTGCTTTCTCAGTTAAATGTCTTCACAACTACATAGGTTTTCAGAGGCGGATGTTTCCTTCACGTTTGGCTTTCTTTGTTTTTGTTTTTTTCATGGGTTTCAGATTTGGTTTTCAGCTGAGCATCCTTATCGCAGCAGCTTTGTTCGAGCTGGATGATCACCAAGATACATCCCCAGGCCTCTTAGACCAGTCTTCCTCTTGTAAAAGAATTAAATAAAATAGTTTGATCGATTCAAGCATTGAATCAGAAATCTCTCAGTAAATCACTATACATATCTTTCCAAAACCAAAATATTAATGCGAAAAATAAAAAACTATACGTACGTACTGAGTTCTCTTTTTCTCTTCAAGTCCCGCAGTTCATGTGCTGGGGGAAAAAAATAGTTTCACACTCGTAATTAGTACACATCAATGTGTAACACAATCTCTCTCTCTCTCTCTCAGGCGCACAATCAACGGAGAGAAACCCACCTATCTAATCTCGAATTAAAACTTTAAACTGGGATTTAATTGTCCAAACTCTATACCAACGGTCAGTTTCTGTCACCCCAGAATGTTCATTTCACGTGGACAAGATGGTATGCACAGTAAGACCTATAGGATGTGAAATTGTTGCTAGCAACAGCTAGATCTGGGTGTAGGTTTTCTAGGGTTTCGAAACAGCAGATCCATAAATAGAGTATGATATGATTTATCTTTACTTTGTTCTTCAAATATCCCAAAGACGACCTTGAACCCTACATACATCTAAAAGTAAAATGAAAAAGAAAGGCGCAAATAATTATCTGATACAAGCTAGCTAGGATCAGCAGGTAAAATGCTGATAAGAGGGTCACATGTACTGATTAGAGGGGAATTAGTTTCATTTTAACTTTATCTATAGAGCTAGCTAGCCGCATTATACAAATAAAATCTCTCTTTATAAATAGATTCAGTTTAAATATATGATTTGTTGGATTGTAAAATTATTTTTATTATAAAGAAAATTAATAAATAAAATGAAATATATCGATTGATGAAATTATTTTTATTTAATTTATTTGTAGATATTGTGACAGTATACTCTAAAAAATAACAGATAATTCCATCTGTTCGCGCCGGGATGAGAATTGATAACTAAAATCATGATCACAGATGATGATGTGATCTAATCATTCTAACGTGATCTGAAACACAAGTGGAAGTGCTGTACATGAATTTCTTATCCCTTGTTCTGGAATTTATGTTAGTGCAATAGTAACGGATTCATTAACTTTTTTTTTTTAAAAAAAAGTATAAAGTTATACATATATTAAAAAAATTTCGTTATATTTAATCAAATATAAAAAAAAAAAAATGAAGAGAGTGGAATAAAAGTAGACTTTTGATAGATGATTATTTAAAAGTTAAACAAAAAATCTTTATTTTTTCCCCACTTTTTTTTTCTCATATTTAATCCAATATGACAAAAAAAATTTAATATATGTATAAACTTATATTTTTTTTTTTAAAAAAAAATTGATAAATCTATTATTAATGCTCATGCTCTTATATTTGATTATATAATATAAACAAGCGTATTCAAGCTGATTTGTGAATAAGTACTCAATGACGTAATGGGAACTACAACATTTGTTTTTTTATGCATGGGAACACAATTTAGTGAAGCTGCTGAAAGTTGAAACAACTGGAAGAATAAAATATTGAAAGAAGTCAAAGGCCGATGCATGCCTTATAAGATACCAGATTTTGAGACAATTAACGAGAAAAGAAAAGAAGCGAGAATTTCGCTCACAACTGCGTTCATTTGTAGATATGGTCTGATCTCTAGCTACTAGGATTAATGCATTGCATGATGATCATCATCATCCAATCTTGCGACAATCATGATGACCCAGATACCTGCATGTTCGAGGCGAACTAAACCTGGAAAAGAGAAGCCTGAAGGAGTGTTACCATTTGTGTGATTTTTTGTTTATGCATTTATGAGGGCTTATGAAGTTGTTGAAAAATCAGTTACTATCCTTGGAAAAGTTGGGATCATCAGCAGCAATGGTGGCCTGGCCCTTGGCATCTCGATGATCTCTTCTGATTTTTGGTGGAGAGTCAATAGTACAGATTTTAATTTGTAAGCTGTTGAAAAGCCAACATCAACAAAAGTTACGAGAAAGGAAGAGAGTAAATGACGACTATCTGACGCTTCTTGGGAAATGAAACGTTGGAGACAGACTCGGGTATCGGTTCATGACAAACTTGGTGTCTTAAAGAAGGGAAACCATCACCTTTTTCTGTTGCCAGCTTCATCGTCTATTTATTATCGATTCAACAGCTAGCTAGCCTTCTTTCTCTCTTTTCCTTTTTTTTCTTGCCCTTTTTTTTGGGGGGTTTTCTTTATAAATAAACGAGTAGTACTGTTGTTTTCATCACATGAAGGGTGAAAAATTAGAGCATTCTAGAATTCAAAAGTTATCCGATCCATGTATATATATATATACATATATTAATATGTTGATATATATATAGATAAAGCAATATATATGTTTGTAAACGTTAGGTGTCAAATTGCACATGCAATCAATTCCTACATGGTTCTACAAATACTTGGTTTCTAAACTTTTATTTTATTCTAGCTAGCTAGCTAGCTAACTAGACGTGGATATACGTATATATAGAAAAATGATACACATAACAAAGTTTTGCATACAAAAGTAGCCTAAAAGCGCCTCTAATTAGGGTTACAAATAACATAACTGTTCATGAACAATTTTAACTCGACTTGTATAAAATCGATTCAAACTCGATTCATTTAATAAAGGAGTTGTTTGTTACCACTAATATTGATTCGAATATTAAACGAGCTAAATTCGTATAATTTTGATTCAACTCGATTTAGGTTCGTAAACAAAATTTGTATAAATTCGGTTCGACTCGTTTTGGACTCGTAACAATACTCCTAATATTTATACATTTTATATTTATATACTCTTACATATATTCTTATATATATTATTTTATTGTATATATTTTATGTGTTATATATATTATTTTTTTATACTTTATATAAGTAATATATTTTGTTTCTTTATGTATAAATAACATATTTTGTTACTTTACAATAATAATGTATTAAGTTCACAAAAGAATTATTAAGTTAAATATTTATAAAGAGTAAGTAACTCGATTAATTACTCGACTGAGTTCAGCTCAATTTGCGCAGATCGTTAAATAATAAAAACAAAGATCGATAAACAACTCGATTCAATTAGAACTCGTTTTTTATCGACTCGATTCGACTCGGCAAACTCTTAATTTGACTTGAACTCGAACTTGAGTTATTTAAATCCAACTCAACTATATTCGGCTCAAACTCGTCATTGATCGAATAATTTACAGCCCTACTTCCTACTGATATCATGCATTCCAATATTTATTTTCCATTTTTCTAAAGTGTTAGCGACATATAGCATGAACCATGCACAAACGTAATCATATTTTATTTAATTTCTCTCTTTTTTGTACTTTGTCTTTCACAATAGCTTCTCTCTCAGTGTACTTTTTCTGCAACAGAATATCAAACAATATAACATTTAAATGATATAAAAAAAAAAGATAAATTAATATATGATATATTGTAAAAATTAATATATAAAATAGAAAAAAGTACTAAGATTTGATAATGTATTTTGAAGAATATGATAGATAATCCATTGTGAATGCTCTAACATTAATTTACAAAAACATTCTTATTTTACAACATATCTTGTGAAATATGTTATAAAGTAGATTGTGTGAGTATCATAACTACTTGATCACAGAAATTATTCAAGTGAAAGCTAGCTCAGATCAAAAACCTTTAAAATGGTAGCTCAGACACAATTTCACAATTACTATATATATAGAAGTTAGCGACATAATTAATTTGTGAAATTATGCCAGAAGAGATCTCTGGCATGTATAATTCTGTTGCAGAATGCCTTATATATTTTTCTCAGTACTGGGAATTGGAGAAATGGACTTGGGCTTTCACGGTCATGATCATCAATGGAAGCCCTTCTGCAATCTAGTCAATAGCTGCTTAATTGTTTCCGATTGGTATGGAATAATGATAAGATTACCTCGTTTTATTTATTATTATTTTTATTTATTATTTATTTATTTTTTATTTAATGACTAAAAAAATAATTATTAGTGAAATTTTATATTTTTAAATTTTTTTTAATAATTAAAAAAAAAACAAATACATTAGAATGATTATAGAATAATAAAATGATAGTAATTAAGTTGACAACTTTAATTAATACACGGCACAAAAAACCTAAAACTTGACTATTTGACACACAGAGACAAGTGATAAGATCATTACGTGAATAGCAAGTAGATGCGTTGTTTCTGTCTTATTAGTTCTTTCGTAGATTTGATGTACGTGGAGAAGGGTGATGGGTCCCGTTTGTATCCATTATATCCTATCAATCTTATATATATATATATATATACACTACACACATACTGACACATACATACATGTATCTTAATTTCTTTAAGAACTGTTGGTTCTGCTTTTTGTCTAACGTTCAAGACGTCGCTTCAAGACAATTAGCACTGCACTGACCTTCTCTTTAATTTCCACCTTATATCTTTATTTTGCTACACGTTCACTTCAACTCCCTTTCACTTTCCTTTTCATTTCAAGAAAATGATGAAAATACAAAGAGACATAAAAATCACTGAACAATAATTTATCTTGCGGGTTTTCAGGTCAACTGATTAGACACATTGAAAGCGTCAACAGAGATGAGTTTCTTTTACATTTTTTATCTCGACAAAAGGTTAATGTGCGATTTGTCATTTGACGATGGAAACTGCTCGTGATCAATTACGTCTCTGCTGAAGAATTATACTATAATTATAAATAGATAATTAGTTTTTTTTTTTTAAGGCAAGATAGGGATATTATAAATAATAAAGAGAGTCAAGTTCATACACCAAATTACACAATAAGTTGATATTTTCCAATATGAATAAGCAATAAGTTAAGATTATTATTTTTTTAACTAAACCATCGCAAGAAGCCTTGTAGGAGAGATTATGAAAATTAGTTATTATATCATTATTATATTTTTCAGAACTTTCTAACGAATTTTACAAAATTATGAAAATGATGGTGAAAAAGTAGGCATTTAGAAAGTTTCAAAAGTTAGAAAAAAAAAAAGTATATAGAGTAAGCACTAGTCATTAGATACTAGAGTATTTTAGAATTATGTTAATAGGAATGAAATGAGTTAAGTTAAAATATTTTATTGAGTATTAAAAAATAAGTGAAAAAATTGAATAAAAATATTTTATAAAGTTGAAAATTTTAATATAATTTTATTATTATTATTATTTTTTTAAATTGAGAAAATTGTATTAAATTTTATGTTTTATTTGAAAGATTGTAAAAATATTGATTTTTGTGTTTGGAATCTTGCATATTTATTAGATAACAAAATTTAAAAAAAAAATAAAATTGAGATATGTTTTGTGTTTGAGTGATGTTTGAGAAAGAAATTATAAAATTTTTTAAAATGTGATAAAAACTTCATCTTATTATTCAAATAAACCCTCATATGGCTAGTACTCCAATGCTGCCAAATGTCAAAAAGTGGCATATTTACCAATTTTTTCCCAAGAACATATTTAAAGGAAAAATCTAAGCATAGTCAAATTTGTGCAATCCTTGCGCATTCCTGATGACACGAAGGGGATTAAATAAAACGATGCAAATTGGAGCCTACGAAAGATGAAATTACAGACTTCTCGAAATAGTACGTTGAACCCTCCTTCCTGAAATTCCCCCATTGTCGAAGTTAAAATTGTCCTTCCCGGAATTCTCCCCTCACCCTCAATTCATCCACGAATAGATGCTAGAAAGTAGTTCTCACTAAATCCACTCCATCCCATGATAGGAAACGAACCCATTCCATCTGTCCTCTTCCATCCAGTGATGGAAACCAAATCCTAATCTTCTCTCTCTCTCTCTCTTCCCTTTGTTTATGATTTTAGAATGTAATTTAGGATATTTGGATATGAAGGTGGTTATGAATTTGCATTTCTAACCAGAAACCTACCTTTTTGAAGCCACATGGGCCTGCAAACATGTCATGGATGCCGAAAGGTGACCATGATGATCTAGAGTGAGATATATATATATATATATATATATTTATGTGCAAGTTTAAAGATAGATCATGATAACCCTGGAGGTTCTAAGTTCTACACTAGTCAAAACAAATCCCACTTCATATGTTAAAAAACATCAATAAATAATGAAGTGGGCAATTAGGATTTGAATAGATGCAACTACCTCAATAAATATCACAACCTTGCGTTGTGGGATCAAGAGGATAACAATGATAGCAAGATCAATATTGTTGATCTTTGATTGAATTGTGGTTAGCTAATAACTTTCAGTGAAGTGAAACCTCAGGGAATCACATGGCAAGAGACAATAAAAAAGAAAAAACTAGAGATAAACTAGAGATCGTTATCAGATATGTAGCACAAAATATCAGCAAAGGCCTTGTTTTGATGATTGTGAAATCCAAATTCGAGGTGCCTAAACATGTCGGTGGCAAGAGAGTTGTGCCAATGGCGGAGACGTGCCGATGACAAAGATGAGAAGGGGCTGGGTATCATTCTTGCCTTCTTGGTTCGTGCAGAGCAGTGAGCAAAGAAGATGAAGTATAACTCTAGAATCCTTAATTCAACTTCTTTTCAAATTTACAAAATTACCCCCCAAATGAGCAAGGGATGTGCGAATTTTACTAGCCATAGGAGAATTGGTAGTTAAATTTATGCTAGTGCTCTCGAAAGATTGCCGCTTGCTCTCAAATCAATTTTTACCTTTTTTTTTGAGTATGATGAATACATATTCGATTCTTTTAATATGATCAAAGTTTATCTTAATATTGTTCTTAAATTATTATAAGTTGGACTAATAATCTTTGATACAATCTAAGAATTCATCCCGTAGACTATTTTTGAATTATGTCATTTTGAAGCTAACTTTAAGAGGTGATTTAAATTAAGAAATAATCTCAACCTATCTTAACTCATCTTATTATTACAAATTTTACAAATTTACATACAAAATACAATAAATCATTCAAGATTTTTAAATTAGAAAATAATAATATTAAAATTTATATTTTAATAATATTTTATTCAACTTTTAATTTACATGCAAAATCATCTCATCTCACACTCCAAACACCTCTTAAGTTTCACGCTTCCATATCGGAAAGCGATAAGATGACTATTTTAAAAGATGATAAATGAAATTCCTCAACTGACGACTGAATAACCTTCCTTGTATTTATCCTGTATATCAAGGCATACAGATAAATTACTATCTTATAAGTCCCAAATTGGCTCCTCGTTTTCAAACAGGACACCAGGCACCCAACCAAAGCAAAGCCAATATCAGTACTGTTATATGAGAGATTTTTGCCACTTCATTTCGCTTTTCAAATAAATTTTGACAGGCATCCATATCAACTATAAATGCTTCATGGCATCCTCTTCATTTTAGTTGAAATGGAGAGTATCCTTGTAGGTTGCTGTTGGCGGCATCTAGGATGCCTGCACGCACACACAAACACTTGCACACAGAGAGAGAGAGAGAAAGCACCACCAAAGTGAATTTCTTGGACGATACAAATATATTAATGTTGGCTACAGCAAGGCTTAAACTACAAGAAAAAAAGCTAATTTACACAAAAAGAATAAATAATTTTATATACAATCAGCTCGCCAAAACATCCAAGTTCCAACACAAATTTAACACATCGTGAGAGACACCCAAAAACCAATTAATCCTCATTCCTTGTGTAGATGTATAATTCTCCATTTTCTTTGATCATCCTCCCTTCCAATAGAAAAATTATACCATACCTTAGTAATCCTCAGAGACCTCTTCATCTGGTAAAGTCACTGTCAAGAGAGAATACTTGACTTTGAGAGAGATTTTAGCCTTCTCAACAATTAGCCTCGCCCCAGATACAACCCAGTAACCAGGTGAGTCCTGTGGCCCTCTTGTCATCTCTGTCGTGTCCACATATCTTAGAAGCTTTGGTGTCTGGGTTGGCACCGGAGGGCCCCCAGGATACACCGCAGAGTTTATGTTCACTTCATTTGGCCGAGGCGGCTGTTTTTGAGCACTTGAGAAACGGGTGCTGATCAAGGTCGAGATTATTCCAGATTTTTGGGCCAAGCCAGGGGAACCATCCCACTCACTTTTAACAGCCATGGCGCCAATAACTTTAGAGAAATGGAGCCGTAAGAATAAAACTTTCTTCATTCCAGAGTCGCTAACTTCAAAGTGTGCCCCAGTAACAACAGAGAGATCATCATCAGACTCGATGGGGGCTGTGCAAACATGAGAGAAGCTCTTCCACTGAACCTTTTCGTAGTACCTGCGGTCAGATGATAGGTGAGAAACCTTGTATTTCGGTTCATCCATGAGTTGAAAGGTCTTTGGCTGTGAGGAAAGGTGCTGCAAGTGAATTGCTAAGCAGTTGCTTCTTTTTCCCTCCAAATGAAGCCGGAGGCCAGTAACTGGCTTCTTTTCCACATCAACCTGTCCAAAGAATTCGCGTCTAAGAACGGTGCCATCACATAATACAATAACTCAACTCATTCGCATACAATGAATTAAAAGATGATGAAGAGACACCTAGCTATGAGATATACAAGTCAGAAAGCTCCATAACATGATTTATATTCTTTTCATCCTCTTTTTTTTTATCCTGTAAAATACCACAAGAGAATTTGACAGAAAATTCAAGACTGCACGGCTTCTTCCAGTTTGTTAAGACAAAATGCAGGATGGAGATAATAGAAGATAACCTGATATGATCACCCTATCAGGCCACTTGTACTAACATTCTTTTTTTTAATAAGTAACCATCTCTAGATTAGGAAGGCAAAGTCAGAACCCTATGCCCTAGAGGACACAATATAATGTAGCCCCTTCACCGACTCCACACAAACCCTGCCTGTTCGTTGATACATAGTTCATTTATGAATTCCTCTGGATATTTGAATAGCAGATACTCTCTATGATGAACAGCCAAACAGGGAAGTAAGATATCAGCCATCAAGATAGCTCAAAACTTAGAACCCAAAGTCACCAGGCCATCGTCAAGGTAATAACATAGTAGAGATGAGATTTTAGTTTATCTATAAAATATAACATATCCTGGTCCAACTTAAAAAAGAAAAAGGAAAAAAGTCCAATTAAGTCAGCAATGAAATTGCTACCCGCAGATTCAAGTTCAAGTTATACTAATGGTAAACCGCAAATCAGTTCTCTTTGGCCAACTGTTCCAGCTTTTCAGTGAAATGTCTAAACAAACCTTCACATTTAGCACAGAATCTAAAAGTGGTTTGTCAGCCATAGGATTCATGACTAGAATTATGATTTCATATTTCATGGGCATTCATTTCCTCTTGTCAAGGCAACATACATAATTCAGAAATTTTTTCAAAATAATTTAAATAATAAAAGGTAAATAAATAGATACATAATGAAAACTCAAAAATGAATAAAGATTTTCCCATATAAGACTAAAGAGTATTACTGGAGTTTTGTTAACATAGAGCTTAGGACCCATTAAGCTGAACTGTAAAGATGCACTATGCTGCTTCCTATCTGGACCAAGGGGAATGTCACCAAATACTGGCGCCCATTGCCTTGGAAGTTGAAACTCCAAAAACTGATGTAGTTCTTGAATTGGCGGTTTATCTGCATCCATGAAACATGAACAAAAGAATGACCGTTTACATTTTCCTATTATAACACAAATTTGAGCTAAAACAATTTACATCAGATTCAAATGAGTTATTATGCATAAGCATAAAACCATCAACAATAGGTCCATCAGATTACTCTTAGAAACGTGCAGTAATAGCCAAATAAAGGGTGTAGCCATAACGCCTCAAGGGAGGCCTAATCCACATCTAGACTTATACTCCAAAAAGACTAATCAATAATACAATTGGAGCTCTATTGGAATCATTATAAAAAGCAAGAACTTCTTCCTCCCAAGTAATGTGGATACCATAAACTACCTACCCTTATCAAGTATCAACCAATATAGGGTATCACAATCTCCTCCCCTTAAATTTCCAACATCCTTATTGGGCCCGTCCATCGTAGATGGCACAACTCAAATCCTATAATTATAGTTAGGATAGACTCTGATACCATTTGTAACACTCTAAAAGAGACACAAGCCACATCTAAGCCTATAATCCAAATGGACGAGTTAATAATATAATTTGAACTCTATTGGAATCATTAAAAAGAGTAAGAACTTCTCTTTCCCAAGAAATGTAAGATCTCATAGATTACTTACCATTATCACTTATCAATCAATATGGGGTATCATAGTAGGACACATGGCAATGGACTAAGAAAATTACATTAAAGCATCTACTTTTGGCAATGGGTGTTTATTCATTAATACAATGAGAAAAACAACTATCCATGGCTATTAAAGATAGTTATGAGTCCACTTTCTTATGTGAACTTATTGGGCGTTTGGAATCCAACAGAATTTCCCGGACAAGAAATTTAAAATCTTTTTACTCCCCTGGCCCACAACACATAACCGTTTGCAAATGGAATGCAGTAAAACAAAAATAAGCATAAAGTCTTCCTAAAATGCCCATGATCAAGGTATGGAAGTGAACATGGGGTAACTTGACACACAAATGGCCGCTTACAATATTCCCTAGAAAAACCAAAATGCAACCATAAATTGCTTAGACACTGTTTTCACAAAACAATTCTAGTTCAAAGGATTCTTCCCTTTAGGATTGCTTCAGAACTAGATTAAACTGATTCTATGGTTTAACAATGCCCTCTACTTTCCCATCCCACTAACCCTCGTATTATATTTGTACTTGAAAACAATGGCATAAATCCAAGCAAAAGCAATAACGCCTTGGTCCCACTGACCTTAAATTGCATAACCATTAGAGAAAGCTTCTCTACAAATAACTACATTTTTCAAGGAAACAATGAAGCTGTATTCCAACCATGATTACAATTTATTCTTAGGGAAGAAGGCAAAAAACGGAAATAATGCCAGTTTGAACTTGGAGTTTGAATAGATTTATAAGTTGATCATGAGTCTTACTGTTATTTATTAAACTCCTTCAGTTTTATTTATTCTCAACTTTCAGGCTTACTAATGTAAATCAGGTTTTTGGATATAGGCTGTACTTTAGTCTCTTGGATGTTAATGTTCATCATGGTATTAGGTTTTTATTTGTGGTTTTATTATTAATTTTTGGACTCAGTGGTCAAAGGCCAAGGAGTCCAAATCCTAATAGAATTCAGCATTTAGCACCAATATATGGTAAACTTAGTGAATAAACCCCTAGGGGTGGCTCATATGGTAAGGACCCTGGTCTTGGGAGTATGCTTCCCCCAAGGTCTAAGGTTAAAACCACCCTTGGGTGCAAACAATTTGGCAGGCCACGTCCTATCAGTTCAAACAGGTAAAAGGATGATATGCCTAATCCATCTAATGGGGATGCGTTACAAGGGTCCAAGTTCAACTGGGTAAAAGGAACTTTGTCAGTCTCCAGGATTCTTCGTCATTAGAAAAAAAAGGCCTACTTCGTGAATTACACCCATTACGCAAATTTCCAGCAAAATTGCTTGAGGATTGTGTGATGCAACCCCATCCAAGGAGTGAGGTCAAGAAACCTAAGTTTTTTTATCAATAAAAAAATTTTATTTATAGAAATAACCATAGCCAAAGTATATGGGAAATACAAAAGCAGCAATTAGTCATGATTGTCAAGAGATACAAGTTAGTCATGGAGATTCAAATCATTGAAATCTATTACAATTGACCAATGGAATAGTGTTAAAAAAGAAAGTTTTATACTAGAAACCTTAGTGATGCTTATATTTAACCATACCTTCCCCTTTACTTGAAAAAAAAAAACTGTCCCCTTTTCCTTTTCCTATTTCTTCGAATTTCTAGAAGTTTCCCATCGAATTCCAGCAAAGATTAGTTCCTCAATTATACCTACTTTCTACTAAATCCAAATCTTTAAACATGTAAACTATGTAGTATCAAATAGTTCTCAAATATCCCATGAAAGCCCAAATGCTCTTCCTGATCACTGTTCACAGCCAAGGAGCAGGAGCCGACCATAACTTCTACTCCTTATTTCCATCACCAAATCCCACCTTTCCCTTACAATCTTTCAAACCCTACATCCCCAAATATATTTCGTTCTTTTACCAAAAAGCCTAAAAAAGTTTGAACAAATAAACCATAGCTAGCCTAAAAAAGTCATCACTAAATTTCTCAGATTTCTCCTCCATCAAAGGGTTCAGCAGCATGCAATTGAAGATATACAACAGTGTCCCAGCTCCTAGATAGAATGCAATAAGTGCAAACTAAGAAGATAATTCATACTTACATCGAAGATAAAGGTTGATGGCATGGCTCAAAAAGCCACTGCCATGAAGTCCACTCAATAACGATGAGATCGGGATGAATGACATTGAGATCACATCAGGTTCCAATTGAACCGTCTGAGACCACTCATTGTGAGATAGACCTCTACTCAAGGTTCCCCCTTTCCTCTTGCAAGTGAATTTAACCTCCTGCAACTGAAATATAAAAGACATAAGCAACTAAAAGCAAAATCGACTCTGATGATATCCAGAAGTTAAAAACTTTAGAGAACAGCAAAATGGCTGCAATGAACATTCATGTGTGTGAAAAACACCATATAGATGAGTGTGGTTAAGTAAAAATCTGACGAGTCCCATATTGTCCAAGTTGGACCTTTGCAGGTAGATATGTTATACCATCCATGCTTTCAAATCAAAGAGCCTATAAACTGCACTGATGAATGTTGTGAGACTGAGACTAACATGTATTGTAGAGCAGGATTCTCATACTGATGAATGTTCTTGTGCTGGTCATATTTGATTCTCATAAACACCACAAGTATAGGTTTAGAGGGCTGAATAAATATGCTGAAAACTGGACAAGACTGCCAATTGCAGTTAGTTAACCCACTCTGGAGGCAGTGTTGGTGACACAGGTTTATACCATATCTGCTAAAAGAAAATAAACTACACCTTTGTTACTACTAATTGCTATACCACATAATCGTTAAATTGAATTTTTTTATAGGCATAATCACTAAATTGAATTAAACATGTTCATTTAATATATATACATGTAACATTTGTTTTACTTGTTTTATTCCAATGACTGTAGGTTATCAGCATGCCACTTTCCTATGCCTCATCTCTTATTCTTTCTTATAAACCGAGCATCGCAACGAAAAAAACAGTATAATGTTCCACATTTTAAAACATCCACCATTAAAAGAAGCTAAAACATCAGAACTCTAACAATATAGAAGTAACTATTAAAAGGAACCAGAAGAATTCAATTGCAAACCAGAAAACATGAAAAGATGCCATATTTAGTGCCATAGCCCCATACTGTCTCATATGGGATCTTTTGACCACCACTACTCAATATTTAATTAAGGCATCTTAGCATCTATGTACTGAAAGTTTACCTCATTATGGTAGTAAGAACCAGATTGAACTGCATCTATAAAGGGGATCCCACTCTCCTTGATTATCTGAAAGAAAATTATGACAGAAGTTAAGATAACTGCATAACATGTCCTTAGTTTAAACTTTCCATTTCTTCCAAATTATTTAAACAAAACATTGCAAAAGAAATCCATCCTCAATCATGATGCAAAATTATTTACCATAGGAAAACATGTATAGGGGGAAATGGAGCTTAACAAGTGCGGCAAACATTTTATAAGTGCAGTTTCAACCTCTAAGCACCATCATAAAGTTCTAAGATTTACCAAATCATATTTAATTAAAATACGAACTTGCACAAAGGATGGTCCCTTTAAAAGAAAAACAACTTTAACCTTGTAATGATGCACCCCAGGTCCCTTACCAAGAGTGATTGTAGAAGCGCACCTAGTGTGGAATCTGATTAAAATCCATGAAATAGAATGTGGCAGCTCACCACTGACAGCAACTTAATGGGCAAACTTACATCAGCAGAGACCTTGGAAATTCTATCATTGTCTGATCAGTAGCATGAGTGTGGTATGCAAAGTTACATACGCAGAGCCTGGGAATACTATCATTGTCTGATCAGACGCATGGTAGTGTGATAGTACTATTGATGGATATGTTTTTGTCCATTTCAGAAAAGCTTATGCTTTTGGAACAGTTGGAGTCAGAGTTGTGGTAAAAGTGCATGTGAAAAGCACAAAACACCAAGGCAGAAGTATTTCAATTACCAAAAGCAAATGCATTTACAAATGCGCACTTCTAGTGAACTTCAAACTGCAATCGTGGTCTTTTGAAAAAATGTATATATATTTTGATAAGTAATAAGAGATATTTTATTCCAAGTAAATAGGCATAGCCCAAGTACACATGGAGTATACAATTGATAAACACCTATTTACAATCTAAGTCTGGAAATTATAACAAAACAGAACATTCAATCCCATCCCTGCTTGTCTTTTGAAAAAATATTACTGCTTCCCAGACTACTAAGTTGGACCAAGTAGCTGAGGAAGATAGTTACAAATCTCTTGATGACAATGATGATGGTCCTAAGCTCAATGATGAGAATATTAAATACATTAGGATTGCATGCATTGCAAGCGTTAGTATAAAAGTGAATAACTACTACACTTATTGTGCTTTTTAGGTCATTGCCATTTGGTGATACTCTGATTCAACCAAATACTTTATTTTCATTATAGCTATCAAATATCATAGCTGTGTATGCTTTGTAAAGCACAAGAGAATTATATAAAATGCCATTGTTTAAGAACTCTGTGCAATTAGTTGATCACTTATTTTTCATGTTGAATAATGCTCTTACAAATTGAGTTTAAAGGCTAAGATGTGTTAAAATCTTGCTATTCAAAATTTTTTATTGTACTTATAAATATATTTTTATCATACATTTTTCTAAAAATGTGCACTTTACTTCAATTAAGAACCCATGTGCACTTTGCACTGAGGCTCTAGGCAGCATTTGCTGTGCTTGGAAATTTCTGCCGCTTTCTCCAACACAGCATAAATGCATTAAAAGGTTGTGATAAACCTTTCTTTCAAAGCATAAATGCATTAAAAGGTTGTGATGAACCTTTCTAAACTTTAGTTAGCACTTCTTTTTTAGGGCAAAAAGGGTAAGGTGGGGGAGACCACAGGTTGATATCCTTACACTCTTATGCAATCTCCTAGCTGCTAGGGAGCACATTAGAAGGGGGCTAGATGAGTCTGCAGAAAGTACAAAAAGTGAGGTCAATGTGAAGAAATAGCGGGCACTTCTTCAAAGTGAACTTAATCTAAACAATAACCTCAGCCACCAGGGGCATAGTGGTATTAAGTCCGTGGATAATGGGAAGGCTCTGATCTCCTTAGCATTCTGCCCATTGAGACTCAAACCCACGACCCCCTGGCCACCAAAACACTTAAAAATAATCCTCTTACCACGTAGCCAACACCCTTGGTGGTCTTTAATTACCACTCAATTCTAATAAAGCTATCAACAAGAGATATACTTCTGGCAGAGTTATGACAAGATGGATGAAGTGTTCAGGCAGTAGGACATCATCAAAGGCTCCATCAGACTAGTGGAAGGACAAAAGGAACACAGATTCTAGCTCTAAAAGAAGACATGATGCGAAAGAGGATATGTTAGCCTCAAATACATAATGAGTTAAAGAATAAAAGTGAAAAGGCTACACTGCAATCATCCAATTATGAATATGAATATAGCTTTGCACTACAAGATAAAACTCCTCCAGTTAATTCAGTTAAGATCATAATTCGTGGTGCACAGATAGAAATCCTTCAAACCTTCTGCCTCCCAACTGAATTCATTGCATGCTGTCCATTCCCATCTGCAAACATCTTGTCTGCCATATCCTTCAGATTCTTCTGTACATCAGCAGGTTGGAGAGGTGATGAATACTGTTGTCTCGCATATATTAAATCCTTGCCCCCAATTTTCACTCCAACTATAATATGCGTGCCATACTTCTCAACAAACCTGGAATTATCCGAACACAGCATAATTTGATAAGTTCTTTATACTTAATACAGTAGGATTATATCATACACTTCATTAGAAAAAATCGTTATTAAGAACTGCTAAGAAACATTACGCATAAACAAATTTGCATAAAAATGAAAAAATATATATATCACACAACGTGGGAATTTTGATTATTATTATGCTTATTGTTGTTTTTGTTGCATAAAAATTTAATGCTGTTGCTCTTATTCTAGTGGTGATAATAGAAATGTGCCGAGCAAAAGGATGGAGGAAATATGGAGTGTGATTTATGGAGGCCCATGAGATAAACAATATGGGAGAGATGGAAAGTAAATAGACCTAATTCAATGTGTAATCCCCCTTCCCCAAGGAAACAAGCAATTAAAGGAAATTCCAAAAAGTGAATTTCAACATCAGTTGTAAACTATTGTCATTAAAAAAATGTTGTGACCTTCTTTCTTTTGGCAGGATATGTAAATTGTAAACTAATATTTGCAGATACACTGCCCACAGACCGAGGAGAACAAAGCTGAAAGCCATAGAATTCACCTTGCCAATGCAGCAGGATCCCATGATGATGGTACAGCTTGTTTAACATGATCACACAATACCACCTGTGATTTTTCTAGTTCAATGTTGTAGAGTGTGATGAAGACACCATCAAAAGCAAGGCTTTTAGTGTTGGCAGCATCTTTCTGCCAGCTTCCTGTGAATTCAAATGCAGCATTGAAGTGGCCCGAGGGGATTTTACCAGAAAGAGAGAGTTCCTTGTTAAACTGCTCTGACATCTACAAGCATAAAACATTTTATTAAAGCATATAGAGGTTAAAGTGACAAGTGGAAACTAAGGCAACAGAACAAGACGTAATGATTGAGAAGAGAGCTAAATGTGCTTCTAACAATAAAACCAGAAAAGGGAAAAGGATGCGTACTCCAATACAAAAACTAAAGAGCAATATAACCACTGAACATGCTTCTCAAAACACAATTAATTTTTCCATAGCATTTAAACTAAAAATTTTGAAGCTATTCAAACTTTTTTTTAAAGACAAGCTATTCATTCCAAAGAAATAGACCAAGACAAACTAAGTCATTCCATGGATCCCACAAAACTTGGACAGAATTGAAACAAAAACATATCCTCCCGTGTGCAGAAAATCAACCCCACAAAATCGACGAACTTAACGCTAGCCATCTTTGGAAACCGAAGAAAAAAAACAATAAAACCGTGCGTAGATAATATAAGCCCCATATACCTGCTGAAAAGATAGAACATCAGAGGCGAACCTCAGACGCTCGCCTTTATCACACTTGATGGACTTGGGGACATCTCGAATGGAGAGTCTGCCGGGGGGAACGACCAAGTCGCGGTGATCATCATCGATGACAATCAGTCTGGGTTCGGCCGAGTTCCTCTTGCAATACTTAAGCTTCAAATCCTCGGCCAGGTCGTAACCTAGCCCAATCGATTCTATGGCGGCCACCACGGCCATCTTCTCCCCGTTTCCCATCTTCTTCTTGTTGCTCATCATTCTAACCCACTCTCTCTCCCTCTATATCTCTCTCTGTCTATATATATTCTCTCTCTTTCTCCCTACCCTATTATCATCCACCTAAAGCCTTCAAGAACGAACAAATAACGGAACTAGTCGAAGAGAAGGAAGAAGTCGTCTTCGAAAAAACGAAAGAAAATCAGGTGGATGACTGGTCAAACAAAGCCCGAGTCCCTGAGATTGTTTTAAAGCTTAAAAAATTCTTTCTTTTTTTTTTTTTTCATTTTTTCTCCATTGGTGTAATGTGCATTTGCTGTGGTTTGAATAGGTTAGGTACGCGAAAGTGTGAAACTCAAAAGTAGTTTTCGGGTGTGAAAGTCAAAGGTTGAGTGCTGAAGTTATGTTTCTGGGAAGAATCCCGCCGGCTGCTTCCGTCGTCGTCAGCTTCCCTTTTTTTTTTTTAAGTATTTTCTCTCTGTACTCTATTTTTACACTCTCCTACTTCCGCGTAAACAACAAATTAGATTTTCTTTTCTTTTATACACGAAATTAAAATTATTGATTATTTTTAAATATATATATAAATATAAGATCTATATTAAAATTTTAATTATTTAATAATACATTTAATTCTTTTTTTAAAAAATTATAAAACCCTTACACAATTTATGAGTATATTTAATATTACTTAATTAACAAATAAAACACAAGATTAGATTAGCTTTACATTTTTGCTTTAAAAAATATAATAATACATGTAAATTTATTTACATAATCATACTTATTATTGTGTTAGCTATTAAAAATTTAAATTAGAAGTGATTGATAAAATGGGACTGCTACTAGTATATATAATATTGTGTCTAAAATAATACGTGCGTTTAGCATTATTCACTTAATAAAATCTTTTTATTTTTTTCAAACTCACTTATTTCTTCTCGTCAACATTTCATTTAAATTACATGAATATAGAAGTAAAGACGGTGTCCATTAGGACAAAAATTGTAGGGCATAACAACTTGAACAAATGAAAAATAAAAGAGTAATGGATCCTATAATTTGGACCCGCGTCCATGATCCTTGGCTCAAAGCAACCGCTAAAGGAGTAGTTTGTAACTTTGTAATGCAACTAATAAATTTGTTTTGTTAATGTCGTATTTTGCAGTCAAAATAGCTCAACAAACTCTCCAGACCTACAATAAGAAAGAAGAATGGACTTCAGAGGCTTTCGTGACCACTTCAATCCCGAAGCCAGAAGAATTTATGAGGAGAAGAGTCAAGGGATAAACATCTTGTTCGGACTAGACTTGCCACTTTTGATTGTCGCTATAGTGTATTCGGGTTCTCTAGCATGCATTCAATGTGACGTGCCTTCAGCCTGTTCTGCAGTGTGCCTTTAACCTGTCCTACATTCAATGCAGCGTACTTCTGGTCTGACCCACATTAAATGTGACATGCCTAACCACTTATATTTTGTGTCAGTTGACTGCTACATCTCTTGCTTCAAGACTCGCCGGCCCACTGGACCGGGTTAAGCGCTAAGGTCTTTCTTGAAGAGCAAGCTGATAGTAGGCTTAGTGCATGGTTTATTGGCTCGGGCCCTCGACTCCCTGGCTCAAGTCTCCGACTCCTTTTGGTTGCTGCCTAGATTGGGCTTTTTGGGCGTGGGCCTCCCTTCAAAGGGTCTTCCCTCACACATCCAATTCAATTGTCGTCTACATCCAAGAAGAAAGCATTGCATAAATATTTTTGGAGATATTGAATAAAATTCTCCAAACTTTCTTTTCGACTTTCTCAGTTATAGAAAGTCAAAACATTGACTAAATATTTAGAATTGAATAGTCCATATCAACAATAACTCATTATAAGCACATGCATTACAATAGGGTGGTGTATAATAACCCATATTTAAAATATCCGAAAGTGGGGATTACACTTGTGTTGCACATGCTATCCATGCACAAGTTGGTTGGAAACACTTTCATCATAAACTTTGAAGATTAATGGCCTCGTAAATATGGTGGACTAGCATGTGTAACAGTCAAGTGGCCGAGAGGAGATAGATTAGATATTTTTAAGAATACTATATATACAAAAAAGTTATACAAAAACAATCCCACAAATTAACCTAGCGTTATCTAATTCATTATATCCATTTTATAATATAAGTAACTTTATAATTTGACAAATTATATCTAGCCAAGTCGGTTTATGAGTTTTTTGTATAATTACTTTGTAGCTAGGGTATTTCTTTATTTTAAATAGAGGAGAGGGAAAAAGAAGAAAAAACTAAAACGGACAACATTGTTCTAAATGGAGAAGATAATGAGGTGAGGGGAGGAAAGATCACTTGAGACTTTAGAGGATTGCCATATGATTCTTGTCTAAACAGAAGTTTGAGAGAAAAGGGTTAGATGTAAGTTGTAAATAGTTTGTTTTCAAATTTGTTTATTGGCATACTCAACACGTCACTTATTTGTATCCGCATAAAGTTGTGCATTTATACTCATACTTTTACGTAACAAAATAAATAATTTACATGCATATTATAATTTATCTCAGATTAGGGGTGTTCGTCCGGATTCTGGATTCGAGAATCCGGAATCCGAATTCAAAATTTTCTTAAACTTCAAAAAAAAATTCAAAAGTATTAATAAATATATAAATTTTTAAATCGGGTCGGGTACAAACCGGTCCGGATGAACAGGCCTATCTCAGATTATATTCTAAAAATCTCATAAACATTTTAAAGATGCAATGAGATAATGGCAAATTATTCATCCAAGATTGAGATCACTAGATTACAAAACTAGATTGTACGAGAAAGATATACTTGTGACATTTATGATAAATATTATTATGATCATGTTATGCATTTGTACGATAATATCTAATACTCAATATGGGAGGGAATCGTTCTATTCTAAACTCAAGAAAAAAAATTAAAAAGGGCTCTTTGGATGGATAATATTAGGATCTGATTTTAGAAAAGAACTATACAATCTTCCTAATCTCTAAACATCACAATTTTTTTTTGTCAATATTTGATATAAGAATAATGAATAGAGAAATCTAATTAGTTTAAGAAGAATAAATTAAAAAAAAATTGCGGTGTGGAAAGATTGGGAAGATTGTATAGCATGGCTCCATGGCTCCTGATGTTAGGGATAAACTGACTTATTGCATTTTTATTTTATTTTAATGTTAAATATTTATATTCACCTACTTCATTTGATTTGGTTGAGCTTTGAGAATAATTATTTTTTATAATCAATAATTATTTTATTAATTGTTAATTTATTGCTTGTCGGACTTCTACGATCAACGCGCGTCGGACAAATAGACTCTATAATACCTAATCTATGGGTGGGGAGGAAGAACGTTATCTTACAAGCGGCATGTTGCTCTCATGCGCTTAAGAGAAAACGTGAGACCACCACACGCCGCTGCACTTGGAGAACTTATTCGTCGACATGCGCGGCACCTTTGGAATTAGCAGTTTACGATCTTCCTTTTTGTCATTTTGGGTTTCCTTCTAGTGCAGCGCATGCTCCCCACACGCCGCCACAACTGGTGGTCATCCAGTATATCGATTCTCCTAGTTTCCTATTTTCAATAACTAGCGATCAAGAGGATGTGGATGTGATAGTCTCTTTCAATTGGAACAAATCAACAAACTGCAGGGCACATTTCTCAATTATGGCTTTTAGTCGCAGGTTTATAATCTGTCTATCAGACTATGTCAAAATTATTTTTGAGTGACTTTCTTTTATGAAAATTGGGTTAGAGTCAATTTATTAGTAAAATAGCTCATTTTTTCTTTTCTCCTTTTGTTATAGGGTTAATTTTATTTGTTTTGAGATGATTATTAAAAACTCTTATTTTACTAAATACTATATCGTTATATCTTTATATTTATAGTTTATCTGTAAAATGATAGTTTCAGATAAAAAAGAAAAACTTGATATGGTTAACTCGAGAAGATGGGTGAAGAGTGGACCAATTTTCATTGTACTTAAGACCAGCCAAGGTCCCACAAGATTTTAGAAATTTATTTATAGATCCCGAAACAATGGGTCCTTTGGACCCCTCTCTTGTCATAGAATTGATTTTATTTACTTGATTCCAAGAGTGAAGAGACGGCATCCAACCCATGGAAGTCAGAACACTTATTATAATCGGCGGCTTAGTTGAAAAATAAAAATAAAAATAAAAAAGGTGAATGAATGATGAACCACAACCCTTCAAGTTGAGACTTTCAAAGCCGACGGAGGGTGGCTCACCAGTAGTTGAGACTTAGAGTTGAGAGACCTTGGCTTAAATTAATAGGGCAATTCTATGGGCCTCGGGATTGGATCTTTTTGGGCTCTCATGAGAGTCTTTAAATAAAAATAAAACTAAAAATAAACAATTTATGTTTTATCTCTATACATTTTTTATTATTTTTATAAAAAATAAAAAATAAATATAAAAATATGTAAAAAAAAAAAAAATTACACTACGAAAATGCAAAAGAGTTCCATAACCGGAGCCCCATAGATTTTCTCATATTAATAATAAGTGAATAGAACCTAGTTTTGTGAATAAATAAATAGAACTTGTTTTTTATTTTTCGTACTAAAAAGATAAAACAAAAAAAATTGAAGAAATCTCTAGATGTAAATTTGTTGATATAAGAATATAGTTTTTGTTATAAAACTAAATTAAAAACTACTACTATTGCAAGAGAAAAGAAACTCTTAATAACTGAAACTTTCTTTCTCTCTCTATATTTTCTTATAAATTTCATTACAACTGAAGCCCATATTTATAGGCGTTGAAGTTACTATGCAAGTTACTATGCAAGTCACTATGCAAGTTACTATGCAGATTTTAAAATAATAGTGGTGGGGTCATTCACATAATTTTAGTGGTGGGACAGGGGGCGGCTGCCGTCCCTCCACTTACAGAATTCATAACACTCCCCCTTGAATGACCACCCATAAACAATCTGCCTCGTTAAAACCTTGCCAAGGAAAAACCCAGTGGGAAGAAAAACCAATGGCGAAGGAAAAAGAGTACAGTCTTCTTATGTATCCACAAGTGCTTTTAAGATTGCCTCATTAAAACCTTGCAAAGGAAAACCCAATGGGATAAAACCTTAGCGAAGGAAAAAGAGTACAATCAGCACAAGTCTTCAAGACTTTTACTCCCCCTGGAAAGTGCATGACAATAGTTTTTGAGTCTTCACATTTTAATATTCTGCACAATTTTCTTGAATGTCGCAGTTGGTGATGTCTTCATGAATAAATCTGCCAAATTATCACTTGCTCGTATATTTGATATATCCTCCTTTGATTTGAGCGATACAAGTAGCATTATCTTCATATAAAATTGTTGAGTCATTGATCTCAGCCAAATATACTCTTGACTTGTTTCATGAATTGCAATAATCTCTGAGTGATTTGAAGATGAAAAATAATATCTGGTTGACAAACTTAATAGAAATCTGATACCTGCAGTAATACTTAAATTCCCCCTTGATAATATGCATTAGTGTTTCAAGTAATAAGCAAATATGATTTCAGTATATATAACAAGTTAAGAATTCAAACATGATCTCCAACTAAATAATGCATTAGAGAGAGTATGATAATATTTTCATCTAAAATTTTCTCCCCCTCATTCGGCGTTATTAGGAAGAACTTGTTTATATACGGCGGAAATAATATTGGAAACCATCTATGTATGATAAAAGCTGTAAAAGCTTTGAGATTTAATATTATCGGTTCGGCGGAAAATCAAATCCGCTTGACATTGTGGACAAACGAGATCTTGAAGAGATTTGAAGGTTTCGGGTTGTTGTTTTAAATATAACCAATTTTACCATTGGTTTACTCCAGCAAAAAGATCTCGCATTCCTCATAGATTCAGTTGTTGTTCATCCAGAACAATATTATGTCTGATAGAAATTCTAATGTCCCAGATTTAAACCATGAACCTTTTATACCTCAACCACTTATATTTTCTCCTGAGGCTGTAAACACCATGATAGGAGCAGAGATATATCTATCTAGTAAATCTGATCCTGAAATTGTTGCAGCATCAAGAACCCTCAGTGCTCAATATGCTGCCTCTCTTACAACCATGTCTCAGAGGCTATTGGCGAGAACGAGTGAGGTTGATCATCTTAAAAATCAAATATCTGAGTTGCATCAAACGCTTGCAACTAAAGATAGAAAAAATAAAGATTTAAAACAAGATAACAAGGAGCTGAAGAAACTTGTAGACTGGTATTCTCTTGACCTGAAAACACGAATAGAAGAGCTGGAACGAGAAAAAACTCAGATACAAAGTCAACAACAGCAGCTAACGGCAGAGGTTCAGCGTTTACAAGAAAATAGGGATAGCTGTAATTAATCTCGCTGGCTTTTGAAATTATGCATCCAGCATATCTTGTAAAGTGAGATTTGAAGAGATGATGGTTTGTCTTGTTCTTATTTCCAATTCTATAAGAACCGTCTTTAGTTTCATTTAGTACGCATCAAATCTTCTTCTCATATAATTCATCTGTATTTGTATTCTTATTCTACAAATTTCCAATGGCTCATCAATTTCCTTTTACTATTTCTCACAATCAACATATGAGGTATCCTTCACCTCAATTACAAGTTGATCCTGCATCTTCCGCAAGTGCAATGCTGCAGCAAGCAAATGATCTGGCTAATAAGTCAGATCGTGAAGCTGTTTATGAGCTGGTGACTCTCGGCACCCGATACTCCTCCTCTATTGTTGGATTTTCCAACCGATTACAATCCAAAAATCGTGATATTGAGGAGCTTAACGAGAAGGTTTCTGTACTTCAACGACTCGTTCAAGAGTCTGACAAAAAAATTGCAGACTTAAAGCAGGAGAATAAGGATTTAAAATCCTTACTTGCCTCTTCATTTCGACTGCCTAATCCTTTAGATAAGGATAGTACGTTGCTTTATGAAAAGCAAATGCATTTGAGAGATGAGGCTAGAAGTCTCAAATTCTTGTAACTCATCTATGAATTGAATAATAAGATTTTTCCTTTTCAAATGCATTCCTTGAATTTATAGCAACCCTTGTGATCTTTTCAAGAGTTCTAACAAGGTAAATCATCAACGTAAACTGCAATAATGATGAATCCAGATTCTGATAAAACACATGAACATATAGGATTATTCTTAAATCCTTCTTTCAATAAATACTCGTTGATTCAACTATACAACATGTGTCCGGATTGCTTTAACCCATATAAAGATCTTTGAAGCTTTATAAAGTACATACTCCTAAATGTACTTGGATTAGATGCTTCAAGTATCGTAATAATCTAATGATGCTTATAAATATGCAGTGACCACATTCATTAACTGCATATCTAATCCTTTTGCAATAACCAAATCGATTAAAAATATGAATGTGATTGCATTCATAACAAGGAAATATGTTTCCTCATAATTGCTCTCGGGTTTCTACAGGAAACCTTGTGCGACAAATTATACCGCATAATTTCATTTCGCATTATGCTTTCGTATAAATACTCACTTATATCTGACAAATATTACACCCTTTGGTGTTTGGACAACAGGTCCAAATGCATCTCGCTTCACTAGCGAGTTTAATTCAGTTTTAATAACTGCTTTCCATTTTGGCCAATCATTTCTACGTCGACATTCTTCGACGGTTTTTGGCTCATTACTTCTGGTAATATCAAGTGTTATTATATATGTTGTCGACAACAGTTTTATTTTTATCCATAAATTTTCCAGTACTCATGAAATGTATTGAGATCTCTTTGTTCCTCTCCAGGGGAAAACATTTCATGAAACACCTCTACAGGAGGTTCCTCTTCAGGAGGTTTATACTCTTCAGGAGTTTTCTCTTCAGGAGTTATACTCTTCAGGAGTTACACTCTTCAGGAGTTACCTCTTCAGGAGTTACCTCTTCAGGAGGTTTCCTCTTCAGGAGGATTATATTTTGTACAGAAAATACGGTCTCTTCATGAGTACCGATTTTTATTTTTCTTGTGCACCAATAAGTCTTCAACGCTTCAGGTGTATCTTAGACTCATTTATTTCTATTTTAACAACTCGTCCTTCAGGGATTTCAATTCCTGCTTAAGCATTAACAGCAGTAATATATGATTTTACAACACCTTTAGTGTCAGTAAATACATCATGTAATTGATTTGCAACACTTTGCAGATAAATAATCCTCTGAACTTCTGGTTCACATTTATTTATAAGAGGATCAAATTTAAACAGGACTTTATTATCCCAAGTAATTTCTTGTCGTGCTTCAGGCACCGATATTTCATTATTTCAAAACATGATGAAATATTAATAAGCTTATATATAAAAACTTAGTATAAATAAATCAAATGCTTGACCGTACAACAGGTACGTGACTACTGTTTAGTCATATCACATCTATGACAAACATCTTCATTTTTTTTTTTATGAAGAATTATTCTGAGGGCCTTTACCCTTCTCTGAGTTTGATCACTTCTGGTGATACGATATATTTTTATCATTTTTAGTGTTGTCGCTTTTGGGACCAACACTTCTATAATTTTTCTACCACGTCTACGCCCTTAGTTCTCGTTCACTTATGGGAATTGTGTAAATTCGATATCATTAATAGGACGTAACTGGTGTAACAAAAACTCATTATTTAGCTCAATCACTGGAAGACAAAATAAAAGTTCAGAATATTTGTTGAACTTTCACTCTCGATATTGCTACTGCAGGAGCACATTCGAGGTATGAAAAATAATGTCTTCTTTTATATATCATCATCAGTGACATTTTCACTGCATACTTTTAATATTGAGCTGGTTTTAAAGAGTGCAGAATATTCAATGCCACTCTTAAAATCTTGCAACTTCAGGTGCAATAAATCATAATGATCCTTTGAGAGGATTACATCTTCTGGTGCTTATATCACTCTCTTAATTTATTTCACACAGTATGATGATCTTTCATCATGAGATACACAGCACGGTCCTTCAGGGACACATGAATTCCTTCTATGATTGTATCTTTCAAGTTCATCATCATATCCAAATAGATCTCATCAAGGATCTGGATAAATAATATTTTTCAGAAATGTCAATAGTAATAAATCTCAATATTTGACATTATATTACAAAAATAAATCTGTGAATTTAATAAATATATTCACATTATCATGAGAATAAAAATAAAATTTTATCAAGTAATATTCAGTAATATTACCTTTAATATTTATCTCAAGGACTGTAAATAATATATTGAAAAACTTACTTGAAGTAGAAGACCACTAGCTTCAGTATCGGTAGAACCTCGTGCTGATAACGTGTTATAAAACTAAATTAAAAACTACTACTATTGCAAGAGAAAAGAAACTCTTAATAACTGAAACTTTCTTTCTCTCTCTATATTTTCTTATAAATTTCATTACAACTGAAGCCCATATTTATAGGCGTTGAAGTTACTATGCAAGTTACTATGCAAGTCACTATGCAAGTTACTATGCAGATTTTAAAATAATAGTGGTGGGGTCATTCACATAATTTTAGTGGTGGGACAGGGGGCGGCTGCCGTCCCTCCACTTACAGAATTCATAACAGTTTTCGATATATTGATCCCTTTTATGCTAATTTTCTTTTTTTAATAAAGAAAGAAAGAAAGATTAAATAGCATGTCTAGTGTATTTGGTTTATTTTAATACTTTCGAATACGAATAATGTTAGATACATTATTAGAGTATTTAGGTCTTACACCTTTTTTTGGAAAAAAAATAAATAAATCCAGGATTCACTTAAAAAATTATCTTTTTAATAATAAAGCTTATTTTTTTAAAGAAGTGCTCAAAATTTATACTCCTTAAAACGGTTTATATCTAGTGTTGCTATGCAATTAATGTTGTTACTTACATAAATGATATTTTTCAAATTGTAAATTACATAATACAGATAGTTAAAAAAACAGATATATCTCAAATATTTCACAAAGAGTCATTTGCCAAATTAACGGAATTATGGATGTAGGCAAGGGCAGAATCGTAAATTTGCGTTTAGGGAGGCGATCGATAAAATGTACAATAAATATAAATTTTATAAGGATGATCATCAGTAATAAAAGTATCATGTTTTGTTATTATCGAACTTTCTAAATGTATATTAATCTTCGAATTGCTCAGTCTTTTTTATATAAAAAAAAATCAATTATTTTTAAGTACTTGCTCATATTTTTCTATGATTTAAGAAAAATTTATAAATTAAGAATAAATTTGAGAATTTTCTAAAACGTAATAATGTAACACTGTTAAATTTTTAACAAATTATATCTCATAATCATATAAGTTAGACTGAAACTAAATAAGTGAGTATAATCAATCAATTTTACAATTATATAAATATATAATCAATTTTTTTATTAGAATTAGACTGTTAGTTGAGTAACTGTGAGATTATATGAGTTAAAATTTAAGTTTAAGTGAAATTAAAAGTTAGAATATAAATGGATATATATTAAGATTTAAACGAATAATTTTAATAAAAAAATTGGGAAGGCAATTTTTATTTATTTTTAATTTGAGAGGGAATTTTAATTATATATATAATTATATATATTTATATTATAAATTAATTTACCGCCCCCCCACCCACTAAGCTAGATCCGCCCCTGGATGTAGGGATTAAATTAGCAACTTATAATTTAGTCTCGAGATAAAGTCAATAAAAGATAAATAAGTTGATACAGATTTTTAAAAGAAAAAACACTTAGATTCTTAAAAAAAAAAAAAAACTCAGACTCTTGAGAGGAAGAAATTTCATAAAGCAAATTGAACTCAATCATTCAAAGAATCAAAAGAAATAAAATTCTACATAAAGAGAAGATCTCATGAATCTGGCAAACTCTAAAAAATTTTTTATGCCAAACTCTACAACATATAACGACTTCGAAGAGGTTTTTCTAAATTCTTCGGTTATATTGTGAGATCTATAAGGCGATGAGAAATTGTAAATTTTGTCATTGTTGTGGATTTCGTCTACAAACAATCTAAGTATTATACTAAATTATGGCAATCCTTATGTCGCTTTTTATTTATTTTTATTCGTTTATTTATTATTTATTTTATTGATAAATACGAAGAGCACTATATCTCAACGTGAGTCACAGTTTTATTTTTCCTCCATTCTCATCTGTTGTGCAATTTAAGACATTAACATGGACTAGAAGTCAACATTATCGGTCTAAATTCATGACTATGGAAGATTGGAGCAAAGATGATCTCACTTGCGACCTAATAATGCGAGGGAAACAAGAGATCCAACTCCTTGGACCCAACTTAAGAAAATACAAATAACGCTTCCTACCTAGTCATTATTGTACATGTTCGGATGGCTAATCCATCAAGTGTTGTAGACTAAATATCGAGCAACTATTCACGACTAGTATATAACAACGACTACTTTTGAAAATAATAAATGCATGACTTGCTTTCATTAAGAACAGCTTAAAAGAAAGCAAAGTGAAAACTTATTTTAAGAGTTTTTATAAAGTGTTCAAATAACCTTACAATTTTTTAATGAAAAAATTAGATTGTTTGGGTGTTAAGCTTTGGTAGATAGTGCGAAATATTCAAATTTTAAAATGACCATCAATGAACAAAAATAATCATACAATTTTTGTTATATTTAATTCTATAGATTGTAATATTAAATATATAAATTTAATGAATATATAAATTTAATGAATGTGGGTATTATTTATTTCTTTAAATACTATTTTAAAAAGGCACAATAGTTGGGTTAAATGACACAATGGTTGGATCGAAAATGCGTAATGGTTGGTCTGAAAGGACATAATAGTTGGTCCGAATTGACACGATAGTTGAACCAAAAAAACACAATGGTTAGTCTAAAAAAAACAATAGTTGGTTCAAAAAGACACGATGGTTGGTGTGAAAAAACATGATGATTGGTCCGAAGAGTCATAATGGTTGGTTCGAAGAGATACGCTACTCGAGCCGAAGAGGCACAATGCTTGGCCGAAGAGGCACAATGCTTAGACCAATGACAAAAATTAAAAATTGTGGTCTTTCACTTTGTGCTACTTTATTTTCTATAAATAGAGGATGAGACCCACAAATTTTATAATTTCATTCTTCCATCTTTTTGTCACTTACACAATTTTGAAGAGAAATTCTAAAGGGAAACTTCAAAATTGCTATCTGCAGTTGATAACTTTGTTGTATCCTGGAGGTGAATTGCTTGTAACCCGGTAGCAAATTCTTTCGAGTAAAGGCAATTATTACCTTAAAGATAATATTCTACATGCCTCAAAGTCACATTTATTTATTTAGATTACTGTATCCGCATCAATTTTTTCTTCAACAATTTTAAGATATTACAATTTTCAACTTTTAAAAATATTGTCATATTCTTTAAAAACTCAAATAATCGTTATTTCTTACTCAGAAAGTACTTTTTAATTTGTTTCCAAATGAACCTAATATGTTTAAAGATACTTTAAAAATATAATTACCAAATAGTAAATATTTTTTTAATAATAAAATTTCTTATTTAAATTATAAGTTACAAATTCAAAAATTATAAATTAGATTTTTTTTATTGCAATCTCGAATAGGGATTAAGTTATTGAAAGGGAGACACTGGGGTGCGGTCGGCCTGCACTCGAGCGTTTTGCAGTCCACCCCCCTAAACCCCTATAATTGTTATTAAAACATAATAAAAAATATTTAAAAATATAATAAAAAATACAATAAAATAATTAAAATTTAGAAAATACAATAAAATAATAAAATATAATAAAAAAAAAATAAACTGAAGATAATTTAATAGGAGTTTTCGACCTCACCCAGCCCTGCTGCCGTCGGTGGTGGTGGGCGACATTGCCCACCCCATCGGGATTAGTGGAGTCCCCGAAGCCCGCTAGTCCTAATAAGGTGGGCGGCATAGCCTACCGCCACTGATGATAATGGAGGCTGCAAAACACATAAAATTCGGTCGGAAAGCCCTCCTTTGCTCTTATAATCAGAAATTAGGAAGGTGTTATGGGCTACCAAATGTATAAACTTTACTAAGGGCTGTTTTTGTGGGTTTTATCAGTTAGGAGGCCACTCTGTTATAGGCTGACTTTTTGGGCTTTCTTTGTTTGGAGGCCCATTTGTTGTATGATTTAGCTTTGTGTTCAATTACATTTTCGGAAAAAGCTTAACACGAATACAAATTATCCACCTGTTTTTGTTCATGGATGTTAATCACCCTCGAAGTCGATCACCATTCGTTCTAATTCTTTCATATTTCTCCACTTTAGGTCCTATTTGAATTTAGAAATGAGATAAGATAAAATAAATTTAGTTAAAAAAATAAAAAATTAAATAAAAAATTATTAAAATAATATTTTTTGATATCATTATTATTTTAAAATTTAAAAATATTATATTTCTTATTATATTTTGTGTGAGAATTTTAAAAAAATTATAATAATAAGATAAAATAACAAAAGATGAGATGGAATAAGTTTTAAATCCAAACGCAGGCTTACTTTCTTTTCATACACAGACTAATTTGTGGGTCGGTTACAGAAGGAATACTTATAGGTTTCAGAATAATCAATAATACTAATATAGGTTGCAGAATGATTAAGGAATTAAGTTAATAATATCGCCATTAGTACTTACTGAATACCAACCAAGAAGCAGTTAATAATATCGTACTTATCAAATATAGCCATTAGTACTAATTGAATACTAGAACTAGAACTAGGGGATATACCATTGGTATGATGGCATCTCCGTCACTCCTGAAAGATAAATATACGAGAAGTTTTAAATTTGTGTGAATAGTTCTCGAATAAAGACGGTATGTAGACTAACTCTAAAATCATTATGTAAACCCTACAATGTACAATATCTAATTATGTATCTCTCTTTACATTAGGCCACCTAATTAGATTAAATTGTGAAAAGGGGGATCTCAATTGGAAATAACTAGACAGTAGTTACAAGGAACTAAGATCTCCTATAGTTATGCTTCTTCTCAATGATTCCAATATAAATGCAAAGAGTTTGACTAATATTCCTTTCATTATCTTAGTCAAAATCTCTATTATGACACTATATGTGTGTATCCCTATGGTAAGTGGCTCAGATTACCATTCTTCTTTAATCAGAAATTGATTAAAGCACCAAGACTATAATGGAAGATGTTGTTTGGTAAAGGGAAGTCAAGTCCACCAACATCTTTAATCTCTCTATTATGCTTTGATGCTTTGTTGTACGTATTCATCTTGGTATTGTTCAAAAGAAGCAAAAAGGGCATATACAACTGTGAAACTGTAATTCTGCTTTCCAAACTTTCAAGGGAGAAAAGGACGAGAGACAAAAAAAAAAAAAAAAGAACACTAGTCAAGGAAACACCCGTATCTTCTTTTGTATACTTTTCTCTTCTTTTCAGGCTCAGTACTGCTAAAGCAACACCACCTCTTGGAATGCATATGACAGTGTGGGGAAGGTTTGAATGCACATGAATGAGAGAGAGAGAGAGAGAGAGAGAGAGAGAGAGAGAGAGAGGTCATGGCCTTCTTTTCCTTTCTTTGCTAACCAGGGAAATCATTTTCAAAGAGTAAAATTTCTTGAGCAATGTTACTTTTCATAATTTATTTTAGAGAAATTCCGTATCCAAGCTCTAAATATTCAAATCTCGCAGAAATTCATTATAAAAATAAATGTTAACATGAAAAAGCATAAAAAATTTACTTTCACTCTTAAAAAACTTATTTTAAGGGAGAAATCTTTTAAAAAACTTATGAAAAAGCAAATGTCGTCCAATCATTTTGAAAATAAAAATGAATAAATGTAAAATCCATATAAAAAAAATTAATTTTTTAATAATAGACCTCATTTTTTTTAAATGATTGCATGATGTATTTATGCACACCATGTCAATGACTGTAAGTAACATTGTTAATACCAATAACAGTATTTTTCACTGCGTTCCAACCACTACAAAAGAACCGCTCAAATCTAAAAACTATCTTTTGTCTTCCTGTACATTTTATTTATCCACCAATTCCACATCCCTCCAGAAGCATTTCTCTATCTTCTACACCTTACTTCCAGAGACCAATATATCTTAATTTCCCAAGATAAATACAAAAATTTATCAAAAAATAAAAAAAGAATGACATCTCTCAACACATACATCCCGCCAACAAAATCAAGGAGGGTTTCTCAACATTGTAGTCATTAACATCCCCTCTTTTCCTGCCACCATTCAATCTGTGCCCTGCAGCCTATATGCAGCTTTCATGGCAATGGAGATTCAAGCACCCTGGCATTCTGCTGTGCATGGCGCTGCCACTCATGACAGTTGGGTTTTCTTTAAAATCACCCATAATTTTCACTTGTCATCAACAAAAATTCTGTGTATGAAATCCCGGAATCTTTTGGAGTAAAGCTTTGGATCCACCGCCGAGATGGAGGTGGGATCCACTTGCAATGACTTGTAGGCATGTTCTAGCTTTTTGCTAATATCATAATCTTGGAGAATGTCAATGATGCCAAAGAAGAGAATCACGTCAAAGATCTCCCCGCCACCCTGTAAAGGGGTTGAATTACTACTTCCACTGCCTGAATGCTGATCCACACCAAACCTTGACACCCGCTCTGCTCTTCCGGGCATGTTTGCCCCTAGCCGGATTAGTGGGCCCCTGGAATATTTGGATGCATAGAGATTAGAAAAATCAGCACATGAATGATACAAAGGTCCATGGGCATGATCATTTTTAAATATCGAGTCAATCATGGGCATAATCATTACTTGACTGCTACATGCTAATACCAATCCATTATAATATTCTTTCCTTGGGAAGAAACAAAGCAAACGCAGTGAAAGTCACGAGGTTCTGAAATAAAAACTCGTCTTATACAAACATGATCGAAGGAACAACTAAGAGAACCTTTTTCTACTTGCAGGTTGCAACACAACAAACAAATGCATCCATAATTGCTGAGTCAGTGATTGAAACAGACCAGACAATTCACAAAGAACCAAATTCATACAAGGAGATCATCACCTCAAAATGTGAGAAAGAAAGGAGTGGGGAAACTGATATATCAACCACAATTTTGTTGTTTGGCTTAGTTGAAACTCTAACATGGAAGCAGTTTTCTGTTTGTTGAACCCGTGCCCCAAGTCCATAAGCATTAAAGTTAAACATGTGTCACATGCAAGCAGTGAAGAGGCTGAGAATAATGGGCCACAATAAAAAAAAAATTCATAGCAATGAATGGATTATATATTGGCTTAATCATCTGATTGAAAACTTAATTAGTACTACCGTTGCTACAAAACGGGTATAAGAAGAAAACTAGCATATCCATAATCAGAAATGGCTAGAAACCTGAATAAGGCATTCTTTGCCGGTAATTAAAATAGTAAAGAGGGTAACATGGAGAGGGGTTGTCTGCTGCTGCAGGTTACAGCAATCCTCAGCTATCAAACTAAGAGAATAAGCAACATTAAAGAATAAAAACGCATACCGGCCTAGCAGAATCCAATCCATTTCCTGCAGCTCTACTTTATTTATATCGTAACCTTTTTTGAATGTGTCGTCGAGATGCATATCTCTTCTGCCTGAAAACAGAACACAATACAGAAGTTAAAAACCTTTGAATTCTTATACGAGTTTCTCCAGAAATCTGTATTGACTTGTGGTGACAATTACCAGAACGAGCGTCAAAGGGGGATATCTTTATCTCATTGACTGAGCAATCATCACGGAAGTGAACGCCAATTAAAAGACTGTAATCCATTATCCTCTCTCCTTCCAAGAATTCACAGTCTCTATCGATTTGCCTGAGTACAAACCATGATATAAGACCAACATTTATGGATATTAGAATCAGAGCCCACATATTAGCAGGTATTTCAGGGGGGAAATAAAGGGGTAATAAAACCAACTTGGAAGCATATCAAACTCATTGGATTTACCAGATAAGTTCTTGAAACCAAGATCCTTCCAAGCGAAACACATAATTCAAATCAAGGTCTTTGAGTGTTGTTGTCTCATCTATTTCCTCTTCGGGCTTGTCAGTTGTGCGGCCATAAGAAGAACCTTTAAGGTCAAATCTTTTGTGGATTCGGTACTCCGAACAAAACAGATTGCCCATCACGATGAAACGCGTCTGATTGATTTACCATCAAATTATTAATAAAAACTTATAATGGACTAGCATCAGACAATCGAAGCTTACAAAAATTCACTCTCACAACTCTACCTTTTGACCTCCCACTGGTTTAACACAGTGAACGCCAAAGAATTTTGTCATCAACGAGTTCTTGTACTGACTAACATGTTGGTAGTAACTTGGAAGCATCCTAATAAGCACCTGAAAAAGGTGACATAATAAAGGTGACAATTCCATGCATTCAATGCATTTCAAAGTAAAGTAAAAACAGCTTAAGGAAACAACTGCTTTTAGACCCCCCCCCCCCCCCCAAATTGGTAGACTGTACTTCTCTGAAATTTCCTAGTTGCGTGTTCCATTTCTTTTCAACTTGGATGAAATAAAGAGGTTGGAGGGGGTTGCCAACTGACCTTGACCTCAGATTTCTTGACAGTTTTTATCATAAATCGGTCATCTTGTGTAAGGTAGAATAAACTTCCGCTCTTCCCAGGGGAAGACAGCTCCCTAAGTGCGTCATTTCCACAAATAGCAAGCATGTAATCTGCCGGATCTATTGCAAACAGTTCCCTCAGATGTCTACAGTTCAAACAAACAGGTTACCACCATTTGATAGGAAAGCCAACAAATACACAAGCTCCCTATATTAAGAGAATCCAAAATGCCAATCCCAACCAAATTAATAAATTATAATAGAAAACTGGAAAAGTCCGAATTCAGTCAAAATTTTGTACAATAACATCAATACCTGAACACCACCGGACAATAATCCTTCCATTTGAAGTCCAAAGACTGATGTGGCGGCGTACACTTAGACCCTTCCGGAGGAAACCTTGTCCAAAACTTCTCATTGGGATCGAAATCCCCTGGCCTGAGCTCCCTCCATGTTGAAGCATGCTTTCCAACAGAGTGTCTGCAAGATAAAATCAACCAGATAACCAAATAATTTTCGTAGAACACCCAAAACCCACAAAAACAAAACTGGTGGTGTCGATGCAAAAGAATTTAAAGGAAAACGATGAAGTACCTAATCCCCAGTTGGAGATTAAGCATCAAATCGTAGTTCTTATGCCCCTTGGATATCATCTGACCAGGCTTCTTAATCTCTCCATTGGTTAACAAGCACGGACTCCTCGGTGTCTGCCCGACAGAACCTCCATAGCCACACTCCTTACCGCCCTTATAGAACATAGACGCCTCCACATTATCTACAATATCACAAGTAATATCTCCAGCCTCTCCATCCGATTCCCAGATACAAATCCGCGGAAAATTCATATTCTTCGCAACATCCAAATCCACATTCTCAACATCCACAGACGACCTCTTCCTCGCAGATTCGACATGGAAGTGAAAATCCTTACCCCAAGAACCGGCATTGCTGCTCCCATCTGCCCAAGTGAATACTCCTTTACCCTTTGGCAACTCATTCTCCCAATACCCCTCATACTTATTCCCATTGACCCAAATCAAAACCCCCTTTCCTGAAATTAACCCGTTCTTCCACTCACCGACATACTCATGCCCACTGCTCCAGACATATCTTCCTTCACCATGCTGCAAATTGCATTTCCATGAACCTTCAAACACATCCCCGTTAGCGTAGCGCTTCACGCCGAAGCCGTGCTTGCGACCCGCGACCCAGGAGCCTCTGTAGGTGTCTCCATTGATGCCAATGAAGGTTCCGTGCCCCTCCATTCGGCCCGACCTGAATTCTCCTTCGTAGGTTACTCCGGTGGGCCACGAGAACTTGCCTTTGCCGCTTGCCTTGCCTTTATTCCATTCCCCTTCGTACATGCACCCGTCCGACCATAGGTATTTTCCCGTGCCGTGCGGGGCCTTACCGAATAACGTTCCAATGTAGAGGTCCCCGTTTAAGAGGACCTTCTCGACGGAGGTTGTGGTGGTTGTGGCAGTGGGAGTCACGCGCCTGGAACCGGCTGGGGATCTCGTCCGACCCACCACCACGCACGGCTGCGAAACCACGAACTCCAACTCTTCTTCTTCTTTTTCTTCTTCAGATTTTCTTTTCTTATTATCGCTGTTGTTTGGGTTGATGGCTTGTTCAGAAAGACCCATTAGAGTCTCTTGCATTTCTTTATGTACTTACTCTTCTGCAGATCTGTAACAGTCACCGGAAACTGGCAATGAAATGCAGAGACGTCGGCATCGTTGCCGGCTGAGGCTAGAGGCTAGATGTGTGAGAGAAACTCTGGTTGGGATTATCGAATCTGGCAACTGTTGCTTGGGAGAATGGTGGAGAATCCCGAAGGCAGAAAAGAAAAGCAAATGGATTGTTGTATTTTCATTGCATTGGGAAGACAAAAGAAAAGCAATTTACTACAACAACTGAGGAAAGTAAAAGCGAGAGAGAGAGAGAGAGAGAGAGAGAGAGAGAGGGAGGGAGGGAGAGTTTTAATTCCGCTTTTTGGCCGAATGGCATAGGGAAAGGGATCGTTGGTGGCGCCCCCACCTCTACTGCTGCTTCGCCATTTGCGAGACTTCCGAGTGAGTGAGCAGGAGAGCCGAGCAGGATACGTGCGTCCCTCGCCTTCCCACTCTTGAGATTTCAATTTTATACGGCTGAGTGTATCAACAAATATATATATTATATATATAGTTAGTTAGTTTTTTTTTATATATATAGCTGAGTGTAATGATAATATATATATATATATATATTAACATTACGGGTAATGATTAGATTTACATTCTCTAGAGTTAATTTTTTCTCAAATGGGGACGGTTGATTCAAACTCATATAATTAATAGTTATAATTAATGGTTATGTTTAATTTTTTAAAATTATAATAATATTTTTTTAAAATAAAATATTATTTATATACTATTTATATACCTTTTAAGTTTATATTATACAAACATATTATTTTTATGTATCATTTAATCTAACTATTCGTATTTTTTATTTTTATTTTTATTTCTCTCATATTATATTCCTATTTTTTTGAATATATTTTTTTGAATATTTTATCACTCACCAGTTCTACAAAAAGTACACAAAGTTGAGTACTTATAGCATTGCTCTGTTTTAAGATAATTTGTTTTTCTTTTATCATATATATTAATGGAACTGCACAAACAGTCCCTTATTTAGAAATGTACATAAAATTTTATAATTTTCTATAATTATTTTTATATGGTGTGACTATTTTGCCCCTTATTTTTATAAATATTAGAATCATTTTATAAAAATAATAATTTTAGTTTTACTCTATTTATAATAAAATTACAAAAAAAAATGTATATATTTTTTATCTTAAATATTTTTCCTTCGCGTTAAGAGTTCCATTTAACGAAGCAATTATAATTTAATAACTATTTTATTTATCGTTTTCATTCATGGTTTTATTAGAAGGACAAACCTTCAAACAAAAGATTACCCTAGGAATATAAAACGTTCAAGAAAAGTAATAGTTTCGGACACTTCTCTTTCTTATCCCAGCAACTGATTAATTAGGTGGAGGAAAGGGCTGAAGATTAAATTTGTAAAAGCATTGCCATTTTCCCATTTTCATTTTCACTTTTTTATTTGGCATTTATCTAGCTTTAAGCTCTCTATATTGTAATATTTTGATGAAATTAAAAGTATAAAAAGAGAGGGAGTTTGCCGATCATGGAAAGAAAAAGTGGAGATAATGGGTGAAATTTTTTGTTTTTTTATTTAGATATTTATGAGTTTTATGAAAATGAAAGTACAAAAAATATTATAAAAAAAATAGAAAAAGTTTATACACCACACTACCTTTTATAGATGATTACTTATTATTCAATAATAATAAATATGACACGTCTTACGTCTTACGGAATGAAATGAAAGTTGGATGAGACTGTGATATACCACACAATCATTTTACTTTTATTTCACTATATAAGATGTAACCTATTTATCATCATTAGATGATGAATAATGTTATACTTAATATTCTAATTTTATTTTTATCTTATTATATAAAATGTGACACATTTATCAATATTAAATAATAAAAAATTATCAAATAAAAGATCAATTATTAATAATAAATATATCAATTCTTGAATAGTAGGACGAGAGTTAAATAGTAATATGATATATAATTTTTTATGATCTTTTATTAGATATTTTTTATCATCTGATAGTAATAAATATATATCTTACATATAGAGATAAAAATATGATGTATAACATTATTCTATTGGATGAGACTCAACTTTTTTTAATCCAAAAAATTGAAGATATCTAAATGTTTCTAGATTACATAATATATACATATATTTATTTGTTAAAAAAATGTCGGAAATCTTTTTCCAATCCGAGCGTGTAAGATTCTCAATTTAAGGCATGGTTTAGATTTGGAGTTTGTTTAATTTAATTCATTTCAAATTTATTATTATAAAATTATTATTTATCTCAAAAATTTAAACTGATAAGTAGAAGTAGATTTTATTATATCTTAATATTTCCTCTCACTTGTGGGCAGACTTTTCCTCAATTAACAAGTTCAACAAATAGAATATTTAATTAAATAAGATGTAAAGTGTAAAGTTAGAGTTCGAATTCATGACCTTTATTATAATATTATATAAAATTATCACTTGTCTCAAAAGTTTAAATTGATAGAAGGAGATAAATTTTATTATATCCTAACAATCATTACATTTTTTTAAATTTTCACACAAAATATAATAAATTAATTAATTTTTTTAAATTTCAATTCAATATTTTCAAATTTTAAAATAATAATAATATTAAAAAATAATATTTTACTAATATTTTATTTAACTTTTAAACTTCTTTTCAACTCATCTCATTTTATCTCATTTTTAGATTCAAACAAGGCTAAATTGCCATCTTTACGGATATTGATAATATAACTAATATTAATGACGCGTGAGAATTGAGATTGTACAGTAAGCTAGGATTATCAGTATCTGATAATATTGATTAATTATGAAAATGAATTATTATTATTATTTTTAATTCATGGATATGCCTTAAAGGTGCCTGCTATTTATTATGTGTGCATTATTATTATTGTTATTATTATTATTGTTGTTGTTGTTGTTAACTTATTATTATTAAATAATTATAAATTGAGACAAACTTTGGAGGACATAAGTTGAGGTGGCCAAGACTTCTTTTGATAATCTTCCCCCACCGGCTGCTCATAATCTTCTTTTTGGCATTATTTTCACACGACTCTCTTTCCATATTCTAAGTTGTGACGTTTAATGTAGACCCACTCCTTGGATCTCCTTTTTTCCTTTCATATAATTTTATATTTTGCTTTTATTTATATATATATATATTTATTTATATATAAGTTAAAATAATCTTCAATGCTTATCAAGTCTCTTATATTTTACAGATTAAACTATTAAAACAAATATATTCTATCCTCAAACTATAAATATCGACAAAAATGCACTCTACATTCAAGTCTATCAGTTAAGATGACAAAAAATAGTTGAAGTGTCATAACTTTGATTTTTTTTAATGACAATAAATAGATTATTGTGTAAAAGATTACAAAAATTTCTCAGAAATATAATATGAAAAGAAATTCCGCTAAAGAAATATCATCTAATTGCCAAGCATATCCAGCAAATTTATGAGCAATTTCATTTTCGACTGTTGCAATATGTTAAATAGTGTAATTCTTGAATTTCTTTATTAACATCTTAATCTCTTTGAAATCAGATTTTCTTATAAAGAGATTGACTCTTTAATAACATTAACTTCATTCATAAATAAGTAGAGAATCACTTTTCAGAATAAAGTCTTGAATGCCATGAATAACACATCATTGCAATGCTATAGACATAGCCAATAACTTACTTTGAGAAGGTCACGCTTCGGCTCCATTTAGATTTTTAATTCTTTTCAACTTACTTCATCTCATTATTATAAAATTTTAAAATTTTTATATACTTTTTAAAATTATTATACAAAATATAATAAATAATTCAATATTTTTAAATCTTAAAATACTCATAATATTAAAAAATAATATTTTATTTAACTCAACTTAACTTGAATCTTCATGTTCGTTCTTACTAGAAGCCATAAGGACCTTCCTTTTGTATTCTCTTAAAATTACTAGCTCACCCCACCTCTATGTTAATTTTGAAAAATTACACCATCTGGCATCTATATTAAGTTTGCGGGTGCGATTTAATAATCATGATAATTAAAGTGTTAATATGTCAATTTTAATGGTTTGCCATGTAAAATATAAAACACTGAATCATTTAAGAGTGAAGACATATTTTACCTAAATACATTGTAATCTTACAACTTGTCATGTTTCATCGTAATACAACCAACTAAATAATTAAAGATTTTTTTTTTTGATAAACTAATAATTAAAGATATTGATTGACCTTCAAACTCCCTTTTTTCCTTTTTTTCTTTCCTCTTTAAATTGGCATCTTATCTTGAGATCTTCCATTTAGGACTAGAACGGTAAACGAAAATAATAGTTTCGGAACAGATCGAGTTCAGCTCATATATATTCAATTCGAACTCAATTAATTTAATAAATGAGATGATCATAAACATTAACGTAAGTTTATATATTAAACGAGCAAAATTCGTATAAACTCAGTTCAACTCGTGAACAAAACTTGTATAAGTTCAACTTGACTCGTTTGACCTCGTTTTTAAGCTCGTAATATATTTTATATATGTATGTGTTATGTATATTACATATTAGTTATATTTATGTACTTAATTATATCTTATTAATTTATTTATAGTTAACCTTATTTAATATAGATATGTCATGTTTCTTCTATAAAAAAAAAATATGTCATGTTCCCAAAATGTGTATAGGATAATTTGTATAATAATATATCATACAACTACACCTATTTATTTATTATATAATCTATATCTATTAAATAGTTTAGTTTATTATACTTATATCGTGTATTATTCTTTTAATTTATAACTATAAGTTATTTTTATAAAAAAAAATTATACCATAAGATATTTGAAACAAAGTTATTTAGTCGAATAGTTAAATGGTTTGATTTTTTTTTTTGTAAAATTTAATTTCTTTTCTAATAATCAAAAAATAAGATTAAAAAATTCAAAATAAAAAATTGAGTTCAAGTAGGTTGGACTTGAGTCATTTGTTCATTTTTAGTCGAGCTCAAGCCGAATTTGAACAACATTAATAATTGACGAATCGAGTTTGAGCAAAATATTCAAGTTTGAGTCGAGTTTGAGCGATTAAATATGTTAATCGAGCTCGAGTACCCTTGTTTAAATTCGACTCAATTCGATTTGTTTGAGAGCTCACTTAGGACTATATTATACAAAGTGTTTTAAAAAAATACTAATTATACTTATAATTTTTATTGACATAACAATATATGCTAATGAGTCAGTTACTAATATGTCTGAAAATTATAATTTTTGAATTATAAATTTGGTAAAATGAGTGTTATAAGTAAAACCGCATATATCATGCACTATTTTTTTTTTTGGTTTTTAATGAATAATTCTTTTAATAAAATGAGAATTTTTAACGTATCTTAAAAAAGTATATATGACCATGATAATTTCTATAGTTTGATAGGCATACTAGGAAAGAATCATAGGATTATTGTCAACACATAAACCTCAAAATATCAAAGTTATCACTTACTCTCCTAATTTGAACCACAAATTACATGTAATTATAAGAAAAGAACCATATATTACATAAGCAAGGTGATATAATTATAGTATTGGCTGATCAAGGAAACAAAAAATGGAGGGCTCATGTTTGTAAGCTGATGTCACATGTGAGCATTTAATGGGGACTTATCTTTATTCAAAATTTTAAATTTAATTAATGGTATTCATTAAAAACAAAAGCTTTATTAGATTTTATCACGGTCCATTTGAATAGTAAGGTAAGATAAAGTGATTTTAAATAAAAATTAATAGTTTAATAAAATATTAATAAAATATTATTTTTTAATATTATTATTATTATAGATTTGAAAAAATTGAATTAAAATATGAAAAATTTAAATTTATCTATTTTAAAATAAATTTATTTTGTATTAAAATTTTAAAAAATTATAATAATAATAGTAGATAATCTCACCTCACTGCTCAATCCAAACCAAAGCTTCAAATTATAAGCTGTTTTTTGGTTGCCTAGTACTGCATATATGATTGCTGGCAAAATGACATTTTCCACCTTGGGCTTCACAAAACTCAGTCTTGGAAGGGAAGCGAATCAAGCGATGTTCGATATTTTCGTGCCGTAGAGTATTAGACATGATTCCTTTTTTTGTAATTTTCTTCCTTTCAGAGTAGGCCACTTATGGGCCTAGGGCTTATGGCTTTGTCGCTAGGTTTTTGTACCTATTGGACCAGCTTCAAGGCCTGCAATTCAGGTGACTTGCTCATAGGCCCATCTATTTTGGGTATCATGTCTCGTTAGAGTTAGAACTGAAATTCACAAAATTTTAACGTGAGAATCCACATTCAACTCGTCTATATCAAATGAATAACGATAGGATTACATCACCACTTTACCATTTTTTTTAAAATTAAAAAAAAAATCTTTTACTTAATAATTAATAAATGATTATTAATAAAATTATATATTTTTAAAATTCTTTCTTAATGATTAAAGATGTTCAAAAATATTTAAAACAAAAATTAGAAAAAAAACAAATACACTAGAGTAGTAAACTAGTGATAAATGGATGTAACCTATCACTACTCATATCAAATTATCAATAAAGCAATCCTACGTACATTTCTATTTTTGGACTGATATGCAGTTCTAAGCAATTTTATTTTTAAATTTTTTAAAAATTATAGAAACATCTCTTAAATTAATTTTTTTTTTTATAAAAGACCTACATATACAATTTGAAGTGAAGATTGCAAATAAAATTTCTCTTTAAAATATACGTAAAAGGAAAACTTTGAATGCAGTTTCTTTCAATGTCAGAGGTTCATGCGGCCTGGAAATTGAGCCCAAATGTTCATCTCGGTATGTTACTTTTGGAATGGGAGGGTTTCCACCTACCAAGCTAAGCAACAGTCAATATGTTCTCCCCACCACAACGGTCAATATGTTCTACAAATTGAATTTAACTTATTTTATTTCATTTCGTACTTTCAATTCATTTTAGTTACTCATTTCAAATTTTAATTTATTTCAACCACTCATTTTATTACTATTCATAACTCATCTCATCTCATTTCTGAATCCAAACAGGCCTTAAATTTAAAGAGACTCTTATAATGGCCTTCCTTTTTTGCTGATTCATGATGAATCCGGCCTTAAACCCGTATCTCTGCCCAAATGTGGCCCCAAAGAAAATAACTAGAGCCCAAAAAATTACTTAAAATTTTTTGACGTTATAAAGAAGTCAATAAATCAAGTAAAAAATTACTTAAAATTTGACATATCAATTAATGTGATAAAAAATGACAAAATTCAACATAATCCAATGGTCATTCAATATTGTTAATATCTAGAAAGTAAATAAATAAAAAAAAACATGTGGAGGCCAAGCTTCTCATTTGAGAATCTAAAAATTCAATATGCAGTTATTTTTACATATTTTTTTTATGCATTTTATTGATGTGATCACTTATCAATTTTTTAATTTTAAATAATTATTTTAATCAATCATATCAATAATATGTAAAGACGAAAGTATATAATGGAAGTCAAGATTATTTAATAAAATTGTGTCCATTAAAGAAGAATGATACACACAATACACTTTACAACACTTTTTATAATACATGATATAAAATGAGAATATTTTTATAAAGTCGTATTACTTTTATACGAAATTTTACAATAATACTCTGTATTTAAAATATATATTTTGAAAATTATTATGAAGAATGTTGTGTATTTATATTTTTCTTCGTTAAAAGAAAACTTGGAATACACTTACTTTCTTTCAATGTCAATATGTCAATGGTCAGCACCTGTGGCCTGGCAAATTGGCAATTGAGTCCAAATGTTCATCCCGGTGCGGCATATAGTTCCTTCTGGAATGGGAGGATTTCCACCTACCCGGCTACCAAGCTAAGCCGACCGTCAATAAGATAAGAGTAATGCTATAAAGCATCCACACTCATCACACTCACTCTCACATGAACAGTACACGTGTACTGTTCATGTGAGAGTGAGTGTGATGAGTGTGGATGCTCCCAAGCATTTTTGATAAGATAAAAGAACAACTCACAAATAGGCCTAAGTTCGAAAGGAATTTTTTTTTATAATTGACCCCTTTTTGTTGTGGCCGACCCAATTATTCAGGGATTCTTCATGATGAATCCGACCTTAAACCTACAGCTTTGCCCAAATCAAATGTGCCCCCCCGCCTCCCACAAAAGAAAATAACTAGATCAGCCCAATCACTAGAAAACCACTGGAATTATTGTTTTTTAATAAAAACTTATTTCAGCACGATTATTTTATAAGTGGCGTTATAAGTCAATCAATTAAACAAAAGATTACTTAAAATATGGCATATCAACTAATATGCTAAAAATAACAAATTCAAGATAAATCTTTAAGTGTTATGAATTATTAGGGGGCGGTCCTTAATTTTGTGAATGATCCTATCACTATTATTTTAAGTATCGCATAGTAATTTGTATAGTAATTTCAACGCTTATAAATATAAATTTCAATCGTTCTGAAATTCATAAGAAAAATTTATAGAACGAAGAAAATTTCGGTTCTTAAATTTTTTTTCTATATTTCTCTTGCAATAGTAATAGTTTCTTTTTTAATTTTATAACACGTTATCAACACGAAATTCTACTGATACTGAATTTAATGGTTTTCTACTTCAAGTAAGTTTTTCAGTATATTATATGTAGTCTTCGAGATGAATATTAAATATAATATTATTGAATATTACTTGATAAAATTATACTTTTATTCTGATGATTATGTGAATATATTTTTTAGATCCACAGATTTATTTTTGTGATTAATATATAGAAAATGTCAAATCTTATAAAATTGAGATTTATTACTATTGACATTTATGAAAAAAGTTATTTATCCAAGATCCTTGATGAGATCCATTTGGATATGATGAACTTGGAAGATACAATCAAAGAAGAAAATCACGTGTCTCTGCAGGATCGTGCTGTGTATCTCATGGTGAAAAATCTTTTTATTGTGTGAAATGATTTAAGGAAAAATATGAGCACCAGAAGATGTAATCCTTCCAAATGATTAATATGATTTATTGTACTTAAAGTTTCAAGATGTTATGAGTGGTAATGAATATAATTCTGCATTCTTTAAAATTAGCTTAATATTAAAATTATGCAGTGAGAAAGTCACTAATGATGATATTTTTCAAAGAAGACATATATTATTTTTCATGTATCGAATATGCTCTTGCAGCAACAATTATCTTCTAGTGATTGAGTTAAATAATGAGTTTTTGTTAATAAATCATCAGTTACATCCTATTAATTATATTAAATTTACACTATTCCCAGAAGTAAACGGCGCATCATTTCAAAATAATCAAGGGCGTAGACGTGGTAGAAAAATTATAGAAGTATCAGTACTAAAAGCGAGAACACTAAATATGATAATAATATATGGTATCACCAGAAGTGATCCAACTCGAAAAAGCGTAAAAACTCTCAGAATAATTTTTCATAGAAATATGAAAATGTTTGTCATAGATATGGTATAATTGATCATTGGTCACGTACCTGTTGTACGGTCAAACATTTAATTCACTTATACTAAACTTTTAAATATAAACTTATTAATATTTTATCATGTTTTGAAATAGTAAAATATCAGTGCCTGAAGCACGATAATAAATTATTTTAGATAATAAAATCCTGTCTAAATTTGATTCTCTTACAAATGAATGTGAACCAGAAATTCAGAAGATTACCTATTTGTAAAGTTTTGCAAATCAATTACTTGATGTATTTACTGACATTAAAGGTGTTGTAAAATTATATATTACTGCTATTAATACTTAAGTAAAAATTGAAATTCCTGAATAACAAGTTGTTAAAACAGCAATAAATGAGTTTAAGACAAACCTGAAGTATTGAATACTTATTGATGCAAAAGAAAAGAAATTAGTGCCCCTGAAGAGATCGTACCCATAAAACAAGTAATAAGATCTATTCAAATTTTCTGTACAGAAAAATAAACTCATGAAGAGAAAACCTCCTGAAGAGGTAACTCTTGAAGAGTACAAACCTCCAGAAGAGGTAACTCCTGAAGAGGAAACTTCTGAACAGTACAAATCTCCTGAAATTATGTTTCATGAAATATTTTCCTCTTGAGAGGAACAATGAAATCTTAATACATTTCATGAGTATAGGAAAAATTATGGATAGAAATAAAACTATTGTTAACAACATATTTTCATATAAAATGACCATTGACATTACCAGAAGTAATGAAGAAAGTGAGTCAAGAATTGTCGAAAAATATCGACGTAGAAATGATTGGCCAAAATGAAAAGTAGCTATTGAAACTGAATTAAACTCGCTAGCAAAGCGAGAGATATTTAGACCTATTGTCCAAACAACAAAGGGTGTAATGTCTATGAAATATAAGTGAGTATTTATATGAAAGCGTAATGAGAAATGAAATTATACGGTACAATTTGTCGCACAAGTTTTTCTGCAGAAACCTGAGATTAGTTATGAGGAAACATATTTCCTTGTTATGAATGCAATCACATTCATATTTTTAATCGGTTTGGTTATTACAAAAAGATTAGATATGCAGTTGATAGATGTGATCACTGCATTTTTATAAGGATAATTAGATCATAATATACAATACTTGAAGCATCTAATCTAAATACATTTAAGAGCATGTACTTTATAAAATTTCAAAGATCTTTATATGGGTTAAAACAATCCGGACACATGTGGTATAATTGAATCAGTAAGTATCTATTGAAAGAATGATTTGAGAATAATCTTATATACCCATGTGTTTTTATTAGAATCTGGATTTTTCATTATTGCAGTTTACGTTGATGATTTACCTTGTTATAACTCTTGAAAAGATCACAAAAACTACTATAAATTCAATGATTGCATTTGAAAAAGAAATATCTTATTATTCAAATGTTAGATAAGTTATAAAAATTTGAGACTTCTAACTTCATCTCTCCAATGCATTTGCTTTTCATAAAGCGACATGATATCCTTATCTAAAGGATTAGGTAGTCGAAATGAAGAGGCAAGTAAGGATTTTAAATCCTTATTCTCTTACTTTAAGTCTGCAATTTTTCTGTTAGACTCTTGAATGAGTCGTTGAAGTGCGGAAACCTTCTTGTTAAGCTCCACAATCTCACAATTTTTAGATTGTAACAAGTTGGAAAATCCAACAATAGAGGAGGAGTATCGAGTGCCGAGAGTCACCAGCTCATAAACGGCTTCATGATCTGACTTATTAGCCAGATCATTCGCTTGTTGCAATATGACAACCACGGAAGGTGCGAGAACAACTTGTAACTGAGGTGAATGATACCTCATATGTTGATCGTGAGAAATATTGAAAGGAAACTGATGAGCCATAAAAAATTTGTAGAATAAGAATGCAAATGCAGATGAATTATAGATATGAGAAGAAGATTTGATGCGAACTAAATGAAGCTAAAGATGGTTCTTATAGAGATGGAAATAAGAACAAGACAAATCATCATCTCTTCAAATCTCACTTAGTCAAGATTACAAGATATGCTGGATGCATAATTTCAAAAGTCAGTGAGATTAATTGCAGCTATCACGATTTTCTTGTAAACGCTGAACCTCTGCCGTTAGCTGTTGTTGTTGACTTTGTATTTGAGCTCTCTCTTATCTCAGCTCTTCTATTCATATTTTCAGGTTACGAGAATACCAGTTTACAAATTTCTTCAGTTCCTTATTTTCTTGTTTTAAATTTTTATTTTTTCTATCTATATTTGCAAGCGTTTGATGCAACTCAGATATTTGATTTTTAAGATGATCAATTTCACTCGTTCTCGCTAGTAGCCTCTGAGACATGGTTGTAAGAGAGGCAGCATATTGAGCACTGAGGATTCTTGATATTGCAACATTTCAGGATCAGTTTTACTAGAAATATATATCTCTGCTCCTATCATGGTGTTTACAGCAACATGAGAAAATATGAGTGGTTGAGGTATAAAAGGTTTATGGTTCAAATTAGGGACATTAACAAAAGAATTTCTATAAGATATAATATCGTTCTGGATGAACAACAACTAAATCTATGAAGAATGTGAGATCTTTTTGCTGAAGTAAACTAATAGTAAAATTGGTTATATTTAAATAGCAATCCGAAACCTTCAAATATCTTCAAGATTTCGTTTGTCAACAATGTTAAGTGGATTTGATTTTTTGCCGAATCGATATATGGATGGTTTCTAATGTCCTTTTTGCCATACATAAACAAATTTTCCCTAATAACGCCGAATGAGGGGGAGAAATTTTTAAATGAGAATATTATCATGTTCTCTCTAATACATTATTTAGATGAAAATTATATTTGAATTCTTAACCCTGTTATATATGCTGAAATCATGTTTGCATATTACTTGAAATACGAATACATATTATCAAGGGGAGTTTAAGTATTACTGTAGGTCTCAGATTTCTACTAAATCTTTCAACCAGATATTATCTTCCACATATTCAAATAACTTAGAAATCATTCTAATTCATGAAATAAGTCGAGAGTGTATTTGGCTGAGATCAGTAATTCAACATATCCAAGAAAAGTGTGGTTTTCCCGTCATCAATGACAGCCCAACAATTTTATATGAAGATAATACTGCTTATATTAGAAGAAGATATATCAAAGTTACGATGAAGTGATAATCTGACAGATTTATTCACAAAGACATTACCAACTGCGACATTTAAAAAGATTGTGGAGAATATTGGAATGCGAAGACTCAAAAATCTATCGTCATACACTTTTCAGTGGAAGTAAATGTCTTGAAAACTTGTACTGATTGTACTATTTTTCCTTCGCTGAGATTTTGTCCCACTGGATTTTTCTTTGCAAAGTTTTAATGAGGCAATCTTAAAACACTTGGCGGTACATAAGAATACTGTACTCTTTTTTCCTTCGCCATTGGTTTTTCTTCCTAATGGATTTTTCCTTGGTAAGGTTTTAACGAAGCAGATTCTTTATGGGTGGTCATTCAAGGGGGAGTGTTATGAATTATTAGGGGCAGCCCCCTCCCCCCAATAATTTTGTGAATGACTCTACCACCATTATTTTAATATTTGCATAGTAATTTCAACGCCTATAAATATGAGTTTCAATTGTTTTGAAATTCATAAGAAAAATTTATAGAATAAATAAAATTTCAGTTTTTAAGAGTTTCTTTTATATTTCTCTTGCAATAGTAGTATTTTTATTTTTAGTTTTATAACATCAGGTTTGTTTTTGGTCTTTTTGGTTTTTGGTTTATTTCTTTATGCATGTTTAGACTTGGCTTTTGGTTGTTTGTTTTTCTAGGCTTGTTTAGATATTTATTTTGGCTTTATTTGGTTTTGTTGTGGCTAGACAGGGGATGATTTATTTTCTATATTTGCAAATCACTTATATCTTAATTGTTATTATGGTATTCTTCTACCAAAAGTGGGGGTTTATTAATAAAATTGGAGTATGAGTCATTACGGAATATGTGATCCTAACTCTTCTTTAAACAAAAGAGGAGTGAAGGGGCGGGGGGAATATTCAAAACAACCATATCACTACAAAAAAAAAACTTTTTACAAAACATACCAAGGATAATTATTTGTGACAATGTAGATAAAAGTATCCCTTGTCCTCCAAGGTTAACTCAAGGGACATCTTCAAGTGATGCTTTTCCAAATCTCATCACAAATCCTGCATTTGCACAGTAGTTTCAACGTGACCAAGCTCTTCTTGGTCTTTTGATATCTTCACTTTTAGAAAATATCATAATTAATCTAGTTGGTTTAACAAATTTTCGTGATGTATGGATGACCTTTGAACGCATGTTTGCGACAAATTGTCAAGTTCGAGTTGTGCAAACAAGGCTCAAACCTTATACCATGAAGAAAGGAAATCTCTATATTTCTAAATATTTTTAGAAGATTAAATCACTTGAAAATACTCTTGCTAGCTGTTGTTGGAAAGACTTTCAAAGAAACAAAAATTGTTTCCTATTTGCTGGCCGATTTGGATTCTTAATATGACTCAATTGTCACTTCCGTTTCCACTAGAGTGGATCCCATGTCTCTTGAAGAAGTCTCTGGACACTAACTGGCCTATAAACTTCGATTGAACAACATTTTTTAGTTGAACTCTCAGTTAGCTTAGTCAACGTGGCAACTTGTAGCAACAACAATATTGGACATGGTAGAAATTTTAGCTCTCCAAGTCGTCAAGACAATATGAGTTGTAGTTGTGGCTGTGAAAGAGGCTAAAAAAAACATTTTCATTGTGTGTGGCAAAACTATACATGTTGCTATCTCTTACTATCACCATTTTGATTGTGCATATCTGTTGAGGAATAAACCGCACATTGTCTGTTTGTGGATAAGTCTGGGGCATGTTTATAAGAAATTAATAGTCCTCTCTTGTTGAACCTATTTTATGAGATGAATTAAGCTCATGGATTTTTTCACAGTATCAGATTCTATCACAAGACGAATGAAAGCCCATATTACTTATAGACATAATAGTTTCATAGGGAAAGAGGAGAAGGGGGAGGAAACCAAAGTCTCACATGCTATTCGAGAAAAAAACGTAACTAGTGTTAGGGTGTTTGGGCCATGGGATCTTTGCTTTAGGAGAGAGAGAGAGAGAGAGAGAGAGAGAGAGAGAGAGAGAGAGAGAGAGAGAGAGAGAGAGAGAGAGAGAGAGAGAGAGAGAGAGAGGAAATCTAGCTAGTGCTTTGAGTGATATTGAGATCATTGCAAAGTAAGCTTGAGCAAAAGGGTTCATATGGAAATTTTTTGATCCATGCGACCCTTTGGATTGGTGCATTGGATAGAGGGTCTCACAAAATTGAACAGAAATAATCATAATTGACAAGTTATATTATATTTAATACCACCATGTGATCTCATTTGATTATACATATAAGATGAGATGAAATAGAATTTGAAGTTAAATAAAATATTACTGGAATATCATTTTTAATATAATTCTTGTTTTGAAATTTGAAAAAATAAAACTTATTATATATATTTTATATAAGAATTTAAAAAATATATATATAATAATTATATAAGATGAGATCTCTCCCCAACCAAACAAGCCATAAGACTTTTGGAAGACATTATTAGAGGAATTTTAATCCAAATTTTACAAGGTCGACATGTATAAAAATATTTTAGAATATAGAATTCTATAAGTAAACCATTGCTTTCAAATTTACATTGTAGGATAAGTGATGTTAGATTTAAATTTAGACTATACGAATTTCGTGCACTTTCATTAAAAAAAAGTAGGGCTTACAATTAAAAATAAGACACTACAAGAATTAAGGCATATAACGATACTTTTTTATTTATCGTAATTAGAAAAGATGGTAAAACCAGTGGTTATTACATTGAATATAATACATGGTGGGGGATGCCGTGGAAAATTCACTTATAACTTTTGTGGTGAGTTTCATAGCTATTTGCGGCGATACAAAAGCGTTGGAAATAGTTTTTTATAAATTAAAACTAGCGTCCATCCCCTCGATACTTTTTTTCTCCCACAATCCCTAATCTCTCTCTCTAACATGTTGTGTTGTCGTCCCTTCTCACACCGCGTTACTATTTCGCCATCGCCACTTTTCCTAGCAAGTTAGTCTCTCTCTCTCTCTCTCTCTAGTAGTCTATCTTCATGTGTTCTCTTTTTCTCTCTCCGTTCTTCTCTGTTCCCCTCTTTTTGTTCGTTTCTCTCTAATTTTGGTCCTTTTTAGTTTGTATTTCGTGAACTCTTGTATTTATTAGCCTGATTTTATATAATCAAAATTCTTATACAATGACTATATCAATTTTAGCATGTATGAGATATTTTTTCTGTTAAGATTTCATGAAAACAGAGGATTACGATTTTGAAGTAGCGAAGCTTTGTGATTCTCATGATTTGCACCTAAGTTGATGATTTGAGATAGGCTTGAAGTTTTATTTTTTGGTTGTTGCTAGTGGTTTATTTTGTGATTATTCATCGAATCGGGGTGTAAAGTGCTAGTTTTTGTGATTTTGGCTTATAAAACAAGGGCTGCTTTAGGTACAAGTTTTGCTTCTCTCTTTTTGAAAGAAATCAGAGTGTGCTTGGATTTTGTTATTAGAAGGGAGTATTTTGTTTTAGAATCAGCTTAAAGTAAATAGTTTTTTTTTTCTTAAGAGTAAGTCAATGTTTATAGAAATTGTTGCTGATGTGGCTCACTTAGCCCATATTGTTTAGTTCATTATCATGTTAACACTTATTATTTCTTTCAATAATAACTAGTCTTAATAATTTTTTCTAATTGATATCTAAGGTTAATTGCTTGTTTGAGCACGATATTATCAAGAATTGATCTTTATCATGAATATTTTAAGAACTTAGGATATTTCGATGTTTTAAGCACATAAACACATCATAGAAGCAAGTAACTCTGCATTGAGCTTTGCTTTGTATTTTGGAGAATTTTGATTATTTGTGGTGGAAGTTTAATGAGTAGAGTTTTTATGAACTTTGTCTTGGGAATGAGGTTAATTGATAATTTTGGTTTTTAGCTTACAAGCATAAGATTACACTTCAAAATGCACATAGTGATATGTTTATGTTCATGAAATTCAGATTTGGTGTTTTCTTGGGCTGGGTTTGCTTTACAAGTAGACTTGTGATTATTCAAAGTTCAGTTTACTAGTAGTACAACTTCATCAAGTATCAAGTCTCTTTGACAAATTATAATCTCTATCTATACATACATATGATATATACATGCATGCATATGTGCTTTATTTTTTGTGTTACTGTATACACACACACACAAACATAATTTTGTATATATAGTTGGCACATGAAGTTCGGTTGAGGCTATTATGACATTATGGGGTCTTTGAAATAAGACCTGCCCTCTTGCCCTAAGCTTTGTTTGTCTTCAACTTCCATCCTTTTATGTGCCTCAGTTAAATGCCCCTTGATTTATGATCTGCACTATATTTCTTCCTTATGTCCTCTTTTAATTATCATAGTTTTCTAAAATGCAGTGAAATTCCCCTTGTGGTAATGCTCAACCATTGTTGAGTTTTTTTTTTCCCATGCCAATTGTTTTTTTTTTTGGTTAATATAGGATTCAAGGCCATTTGAGTATACATCGATGAAAAGTTTGAACGAACCAAACATGGATTTTGGGGTGTCTCTTAGAGGTTAATAGTTTAAAGTTGTTTTTCCATTTGTATTATTTTTTATTTTCTTGATGACTTTTTCATTAGCTTTTAGTTATTTGTATTAGGATTGTGCTTTTGCCTTCTATCTTTTGGTAACTTTTCCATTAGGTTTCATTGCTTTATTGTAACTATACACAACATATAATGTTTCTTATTTTCAAAGCTAGAGCTTGGATCTAGCAATTGAATATTGCATATTTCATTTAAAAAGTAGTGAAGTCCACAATTAAAGAGAATACACGAGATTTGCATATCCTGTTATTGTACAAATTATTTCCCTAAAATCATATGGTACCTACATATATTTAAATATATGTAGCAACTCTCGCTTGGTTTCAACTTGGGGTAAGCCTTTGAGGTTAGGGCTGAACAAATAAGTTGTCCAATATATTCCGAACCGATTACCCGACCCAATTGCCAAAAAAATGGAAATGGAATTACCAATTACCGATATCCATCGAGTTTTGCAGCTCCCTCTCTCACTTTTGATAAATCTCTCTCTCTCTCTCTCTCTCTCTCTCTCTCTCTCTCTCTCTCTCTCTCTCCTTGTCGTCACCTCAAATCGCCAGCATCCACATTCATACCTGGCCAGACCAAACTTATCGTCGCCGGCAACTTCCAGAAGATCTTCACTGATTGCAGATTCGGGTTTTGAGGAAATCCGACGAGGAGATTCTCAGTTTGAAGGGAATTTCCACCATCGATTTGTTGAGGGAGCTCGAATTCTGTAATTCCATCAACTTGTTTGAAGGTGCTTTATTCTAAATTTCAGATTTTGCTCAAAAATTCTTTTGTGGATGTCTGAGGATTTGGATATACTTGTTCGTCATGGGGATATTTTAGGGTTTCCTTGGAAAATTTTTTATTCTTGAAATTTTTGGTTGTTTAATTCAAAGGTCATCTTCGCCTATTTTAATGAATCCATTATTGGTTCTGGTTCTGCTCTGCCGATTGAAAACCCCAAGCTGCTAAGCTTTTGCTGGGAAGGAGTGAATCGGTGAAGATGAAATGAGTTTTGTGCTCTAAATTTCTTGGATATATTTATGTTGATTTGGGTTTTTGTTCGAATTATGGAAATAAGGTTTGTTAGAAAAAAAAAAGGAAAGGAAGAAGAAGACGAAGATGAGGAAATTGGCTAATCGGGCTAAACGGGCAATTGGCTAATCGGAAGTGGATGGTTTCGGGTTGGGTAGGAAACATGTCTTATCGATTCGGGTCGGGTCGGAGAAAATCCCTGTTTGATTTTAGAAATAGATTGTTAATGGTGTGAGTTTAGGATTTTTCATCTTGCAAGTGATATTATATATAAGAATTAAATAAACCTCACAAATATGATTCACCTATAAAGACTGATTGTTGAGATAAAAAAAAAAAAGGTTTATGGTTTTTGCTCTTTCTTAACTGCCCTTATTTTTCTTTGTTGCATATAAGTAAGTAATTTAAGCGTAAGGAGATAGATGGTACCGGTAGTTTTCTTGCAAGTTCTCTAAATGTTGCCTTAAGATTGTCACCTCCCTTTGCCAAAACTAGAAATTATAGCAGCACAAGTTAATTCCAGCAAACTTACAAGGTTCTTTCCTCCACCCTGGCTAAAAGGAAACAAAGAGATGTACAATAATGTACGTAAAAATTAACTATTAGAAATAAGTATTATTTGCTAGTGATTTCGAAGAAGTTTAAACAATGGCTCTGTGCTGATTTGAATTGGTTTAAAGCCAAACTAGCTATATTGAGCTATTTATGAGGTGGCAATTAAGCTATATTATTTCACCACATGATTTTTGATAGATTCGATTACCATCCAACTAGAAAAGGACATGCTTTTACAGTTTTACTTCTTGTCACACTGTTATTTTGGTAGTCTTTAAAACTATTTATTTTTCTAAAGAAATGTCTGATGAAAGACTCTCACTTTCCATCAAATCTCATCAAATAATTGCTTTCTTGAGTGTAATTGTTCATATTTGAATCCAAACTCTGTATTTGTAGGCTATGAAAATGAAATTATATATGCAATATATATATATATATATATATCCTTGATTTGTTGCATTCGGAGATTAAGATAAGAAATCACACGATACTATAAAACTATTAATCCACCATTTAATTACAAAGTTCTAACTTAGCTTTGTCTATATGTGATTGACATCATTTGTTTCTTCAAGAGCGCCTGTTGCAGTACTTGGGAGCTGCTGAAAGTAGCCTATTTAAGAGCACTTTTATTAGATTGTCTAAAACTAAAATACACTTTTAATCAATTTGACCCTTATTTTAACTTTTAGTCATTTTATTTACATAATTCTCGTATTGGAATGACAATTTTTTCAAAATATAACAATAAAATAATTAATAATATATCCTTTTTAATTATTTACAATTAATTAATTAATTAATTTATCATATTTGACGATTATTTCTATTATATGTTAATTAATAATCATATTTTAACTAAATTATGAGTTTAAAAAAATAATAGTAATCATATTATATTTAAATTAAATTATTAATCGATATTTAAAAAAATAATTATTTTTACTTATTATACATCAAACTAATTTTTTTTATTAAGGAAGAGAGAAGTATAAAAGAGAAAGAATAAAATAATGGATTTGGTCATTCTAGCTAACTTGCCATATTTGATATTTCATTTGAATTTATTGGCACAAAGACCAAGAAATTTAGTATTTGGAAAATTCAATGTAGAGTTAAAATGATTTTGAATGTCTAAATTCTAATAAGATTTGGCTTTTAGTCAATCTAATGAGAATACTCTAAGTCTTGTGCTTTTTATTGATGATTTAGTGCCAAATCAGATTGCCAGGTTCTCGACTTCTTTGGGTATTTTTTATTTTTATTTTCACTTATATTTATGATTTATCTATTCTCTCTTTTGCTTCTAATAGTTTGTATGTTTTAATACAACATCTGTTGGCTAGCAAGACCTCTGTTAGTTGTCTGAAAAAAGGTGTAAAAAGACAATGGTAAACATTAGGACAAATGCCATCAATAACCAATATTTATTGGCGTCTACTCCTGTTATGGGCTCAAGATCACTTCAGCTCCTCTGAGGAGAGGAGCTAGTCACTGAATTTTGTAGAGATCTAGGGCAGAATTGTTCATGAAGGTAGTAATTCAGTTTTGTTTTTAAGATGCTGAGGGTTTTTATGGATAAGTGAATTTATAATTATTGTGATTTTCCTCTCAGTTTTTGAATTTTCAATCAATAATCTGGATTTTAATTATTTGTGCATTCTTATTCGTATGCGATTATATGATGACACTGGTGAAATTATTTCTTAATATTCGTATGCGATTTGAAGAAGGCTATGAAAGATGAGAAACCAATTAGAATTGAGGTATGTTTACTGTTAGGATTATATATGTTTATCTGTTTATTATAATTTATCACAGCAACATGTAATGATTTTTGTAAGAATCAAGTAGTTTTTCTTGCCCTCTAAAATCTAAAAAAATGTTTTAATTGGTCAATATTGAATGTTTGGGAAACAACTTTCATTGTGTAGCACTAAATATATATATATATATATGGAAGATTTTTTTTTTTTTTTTATTCAACTTATGGGATATGAGAGTGAGGATAGCTAAGCAAATGAGGTTGATCTTGACTCATTAAATGGAATAAAAGTTGAAAGTTTAATAAAATATTATATTTTAATATTATTATTGTTTGAAATTTGAAAATTTGAATCCGACCTTAAGCCTACATCTCTGCCCTCTGCACAAATCTCTACATCTCTGCACAAACCTTTCGGAAATAAAAAAAAGAAGAGAAATCCTGCAAATTTATTTAGATTTATTTTAAATTTAAGACTGTGTGAGAAATGTGGAAAGTCGTTAAAAGTCGTCGTCGCAAGAGTGATGTCGTTAGAGGGAGGCGATCCCGATAGTATGAGCGGTGACGCTCTCGGTGGCCGGCAATGGTTTCGTCTGGGCTGAGGTCGAACACCTCTTTAAAAATTATTTTTATTTTATTATTTTTATTCATTTTATTATTTTTCTTGTATTTTTAAATTTTTTTATTATATTTTATTAAAATTTTTATTGAGAGTTGCTTTTATAAGAGTTGATCCCACAGTCTCCAAAAAAAAAAAAAAAAACCCTACATCACTGCACAAATCTGGCCCCTAAAAAAAAAACTAGGGCCCAAAAAACACTAGAGAATCACTGGAATTACTTTTTTTAATAAAAAATTATTTCAGTTCGATTTTTTTTTTAAATGAATGACCTTATAACAATCAATCAAATAAAGAATTATTTAAAATATTACATATCAATTAATGTGATAAAAATAACAAAATTCAAGATAAACCAGCATCCATCCAAAATTGTTGATATATAGAAAGTAATAAAAAAACACGTGGAGGCCTCCAAGCTTGTCATCCTTTTTTAGAGTAACTCTAAAGAGTGTTGATTTTAAGGAATTGAGGGGAGTTAGTTTTTTTTTTTTTTTAAATCATGTTTTCAATTCCTATATAAAAAATAAACTAATAAAATTTATTAAATTCATAAAAATAAAGTTGAGAATGAGGAAAAAAAATTAAAACTAAAAACAATATTAAAAATGAAGATAACAAAAAATGTTGAAAATAAAGATTTTTTTTCTCATTGTCAATCTTATTTTTAATTCTTATACAAAAAACAAACTGATAAAATTCATTAGATCCATGAAAAAAAAATTAAAAATTAAAAAAAAAATTTAATTAAAACCAATTCCCTAAAATGGACTTTCCCTTAAATTATTCCATTTTTTATATGCAATCACTTTTGTATATTTTTGTGCACTTTATTGATATATCGCACCATTTTTTGTAATTTAAAATAACTATTTTAATAAATCATATCAAAAGATTGTAGTAAAAAAAACGTAAAAATAATGATATATAACAAAAGTCAATATTATTTAATAAAATATTATTTATTAAAAGAAGATGATTATTACAAATATAAAAAAATTATATAAAAAAATTCATAAATTGATGTGATTTTATAAAATTATTATATTTATTTTATAATAAAATAACTTTATAATCTAATTTATCATATCTATTAAATAACATTAAATATAATTACTTCAAGGAGCGAAATATTCAAATGTTGGATATTTGCTTGTCTTACAGCTTAGTCACTGCGTATGTTGTATGCTCTTTTACATCACTTAGGATGTTATTAGAGTCTTTTAAAAAATTTCATACTTTAAAATCAAGAGATCTTGATGATATCTCTAAGAAAATGAAGAGAGATAAGAGTTATTTTATTTTTTACTATAGTTTTCATACACTAAAATAAGTGTACGTATTCTTTTATATAAAAATTATTGTGCACTAAAAAGTTATTTAAATTTTATAAAAAAATAGAATTTATTTAACTCCCTAGAATTATGTAATGGTGAGAAATTAATAAATAACTTTCTCATCCACATGGATACATCATGATCATGATTATGTATGATCCATGATCAATAATATCGAACATATTAATTAATAAATTTATTTTTATATAATTTTGTTTTACGTATTATTTTTTACAAAGAAAACTTTGAAAGCAAATTTCTTTCAATGTCAATATGTCGCCGTGTCGGCAGCTGTGGCCTGGGAATTGAGTTCAAATGTCCATCCATCTTGGTTCGGCATTTTCCACCTACCAGGCTACCAAGCTAAGCCAACAGTCTTTTTTTTTTTCTCTGAAGAGCTAAGCTAACAGTCAATGAGATAAAAAGAACAACTTACCATCACAAATAGGCCGAAATTCGAAAGTAATTTTCTTTGTAATTGGCCCCATTTTATTGTGGCCGAGTCAATTATTCAGGGATTCTTCATGAGTATCAATCCGACCCTAAACCTACAGCTTTGCCCATATCAAATGTGCCTCTCAAGAAAAAAATTAGGACTATGTTTGGATTCGAAGTTAAGATGATTTTATTTTAATTTATTTCAAATTTATTATTATATTTTTTTAAATTTTTTATATAAAATATAATAAATAATTCAACCTTTTCTAATCTCAATTCAACTTTACCAAATTATAAAATAATAATATTCTAATAATATTTCATTCAACTTTCAATACTCATTATAACTCATTTCATCTTAATTCATTTTATCTCTCAATCCAAACAAAGCCATAAGCTCAAGCACTAAAAAATCACTAGAATTTTTTTTTTTAATAAAAACTTATTTCAGCACGTACGATTATTTTTTAAGTGGCGTTCAATCAATCAAATACAAAATTAGTTAAGATATGGTATATCAATTAATCTGATAAAATTCAAGATAAACCAATATCCATGTTGAGTCCAGCAAGCTTCTCATAATAATTGATAGGAGCAAAAGCACTCAAAACAAACATATACTAAATAATTTTTTTTTACAAAAATTAAATATTATTGGTAATTTAAACAAAACAGCAACTCCCCAAAAAAAGAAAAAGGTCCGACTTTGGCTCCAAAGCCTTTGAGTTTGATGCATGCCTTATTATTGCTCAAGCACACATATCTGATCATGATGATCATGATGACATACATATATCCTAGCTAGCGGACGGGGCAGGGTACTAAGTAATTCACTGAGGAAGCTTATTGAGTTTACAATAAGCATAGTCTTTAAACTTCTTGGCTTTGTACTTGGGAGGGTTCTCTTCACTAACAAGTTGGGGCAGAGGTCCCACGACAAACTCCCCTGGTGGCTCCAAGAATACCGGCCAAGACATCCTCGTCTTCCCTTTATCCACGGTGCTCCGGTGCAACACGCTCTTGTATATGCCATTGCTCAGTACCTATACATCAAGCATGCATATAGTATTATCAAATTTAAGTTAGAGATCAATTATTAATTACAAATACAAAAAAATTATATAAAAGGAAAACTACAAATTAATGTCGTAGCTTTAAAGAATTCCTTATAAATCTATTTTATATAAAAAATAATTTTATAATTGACATATTACATCAAGTCATATTATTTTATAAGTTTTTTTTTTATTTAATTTTTTTATAACTAAAATATTTTCTAATTGAAAACCATTTAGAATATGCGAGCTAGATAACAAGCTGTGTGATTAAGGTACAATAAAATCTAGAATGGAGAGTAGTATAATAAAGGAATAATGACAGAGTACATCTCATTTATCACTCTTCTTCCATTTTTTTATAATTTTTAAAAAAATATATATATTTTTTATTTAATGATTAAATAAGTGATTATTAGTGAAATTATATATCTTCTAAATTTTTTAATAATTAAATATGTTGAAAAAATACTTAAAAGAAAAAAAACACTATAAGTAATAAGTAGATTATAAAATAGTAATAATCTTATTATTACTCAAAATAAATTCATCCACTGGATTATGAACAGTAACTTTTTAAGCTCCGTTCATGAATAATTAATAAAAGCATATAATTGATCTTATTAAAATAAATTATTAAAATTTGATGAAAAGTTTAAATTTATACATATATTAAATTTTTTTTTGTTAAATATAAGACATCGAAAAAAAATATAAAATATAAAAAATAAAATAAAATATATTTTATTTAACTTTTAAATAATGAAATATCAAATTTCATCACTAATAGGGGTGCTCTTAGCATGCATCTCTCTCATCTATGATTTCAAAGCTGGCGGCCCTTAGGATAGGCACGTGGCGTTACTTAAGGCCCGCCACGTTCTATCAAAATACAGAACACTACTGGTGATTGATTCTAGTACAAGTCAAAAGCAACAAGATCTGGAAAAAGAAAGTATGAGTCTACGACATGAGAAAAAAATTAAAGCAATCCATCATAGTCTATAGGCAAGGAATATTGGTGAAAAATTAGGCTATGATTATTTTTAGAGTTAAGATAAAATAAAATAAAATTTAATAAGATGAAATAAAAATAAAAATAAAAATAAAATAATGTTTTAATATTAATTTATATAAAAATTTGAAAAAATAATATAAGAATTTAAAAAATATATTTTATATGAAGATTTGAAAAAAATATAATAATGAATTTAATATGTATTTTGATTTTTTAGTATCATTCTCAAAACAAATAAGGCCTTAATTAATTTATTATTCTTAAATTCTCTCTTTTTTGGTTTTAATACTTTTAAGCATGATTTTAATTATAATTATAATGATGTGATTATAGTTTTGATGGTTGGAATAACTTTATATTTTGTATTTTTTAAGCAACATAATGCTAGCTTATAATATTACATTTATAACAAAAGAAAAAAATTAAGAGTAATTTTACGTTTACAAAAAAGTTTTATAAAATTAAATAATTTATTTGTATACAAATTAATGATATATACAAATTTCATGCAGATCTTTTATAAAAAAAAATAGATCATATCATCAAAGAAGTGTGATTTTTTTTTTTTTAATAACGTGATCTATTTTTTTACAAAAGACTTATTCAAGATTTTATACATTTAAGAATGAGAAATACTAAATTAATGTATTATGCAAAAATAATTTTATAAATTGATATAATTTATATAATTAATTAAATTATAAATTATTTTTATTATAAAATAAATTTAATAGATACATTAAACCATTTGTAAACTTACTGTTTGTATAAATATTTTTATAGCTAGAACAGTCTTTTGAAATTTATCACAACTTATATTACTCTTAAATTATACGAATATCGTTAATGCTCGAAATGATAAGAAGCCAAAGTACTACCTCAATCTGATCACCGATGTGAATAATGAGAGCATTGGGAATATAGTGGGCATCGATCCAACGTTCATCTTTGAGAACTTGAAGTCCAGGGACTTCATTCGGCACGAGAATGGTGATGGCCGAGAAATCGGTGTGAGCAACAACTCCAAGTGCTAGATCAGGGCGAGGACATGGTGGGTAATAATTAATCTTCATCATATATTCTATCTCCTCCCCACCAGCACCTTCTTTCATTACGTGACCTTCAAGGCCTAACCCTAACGACAGGCTCTTAAACAGCTTCTCCGCCACCTCACGCACATACTTTGCATACATTTCGTTCGCCTCTCTGCACCATATGCACAAAACAAACATGCAAAACATTAAGACTAATGTCGTTTTTCGATTTGTTACGGTCATGTGACTGAATACGAAGAAGATTAACTTTTAGAGAAATATTTTAGCAGAAGAAATTATATAAAATAAATTTATAAATTGAAGTCACTTGATATATATATATATATAATACGTATCATATAAAATCGGATCAGTTTATGAATTGGTTTTTACGTGTCTATAGCGCAGTTATCTTATTTCTAACCTGTAAGAAGAAGGATTCTTGGGCCAGAACTGGTAGTTGAGTTTTGAAGGAGGCCAAATCCTATGAAAAAGATGATCACCCCAAGATTTCTTTCCCTCGAGATCTTTCTGCAGTTGGGTTCCGTATCCTTCTTTAAAGCCTTCTCCGGTTGTGGGCTTAGCGTATACTTCCTTTTCTTCCTGCGGAAGCTCAAAGAAATGCCTTCCTGCTGCTTGCAAATTTCTTAAGACATCAGTCGGAATGCCATGGTTCACGACCTGGAATATCCCCCACTCCTTGCTGGCTTCGGCAACAGACCGGACAATTTTATCTTCTTCTGGGTCGCTGAGATCGATCGTTGGGATTTCCGGCACCGGCCCCCGGAATGTCGTGATAGCCGGCTGTTCTTTCTCAGGTCGAATGAATTCTGCAGGGATGGTTTCTTGAGTGGTGTGAGATAGTAAACAAGCAACGGCTTGCACTCTCTCGACCTCCATTTTTGGCACTTCAAATCCCACTAATGGCTTCTGGATTTCTGAATGTTCCTACTTCCAAGAATCAACTGCATGGGAACTGGTTTTTATAGAGGGAAATGCTAATGGAACCGATAATGTGGCGATATTTCACCGACGATTTTCCTTTTTTTTTTTCTTAATGATTAAAAAGAAATTATTATTTAATATGTATTTTTTATAATAAAAAATGAAAATGATGGTCGAAGTTCATATATAAAGATTTGGGAGAGTGGAAAGGGCTGGTTGAAGTGATGTAAATGACGTGGATGGAACTTGACAGAGGTGCCCAGAAGTCCTTAAAAGTAGTAATTAATTACAGTGCGAGCTCAATCGACGTGTAGAGAGAGAGAGAACGTGGAGTTATGGTGTTCACTTATTAGAGGTACCTACCACTACCACTGCATTCGCAAATGGTTGCCATCAGACCTTTTTTTTTTTTCCCAAAATCCGCCTTCTGAATCTCTATTTTAAGAAAATATTTTACTAGATATTGAACAAAAAGTTTTTAAAGAAAATTATTAGAGATGCAAAGAAAATTATATAAAAATACATTTATAAATTAACATAAATTTATATGATTTATTAAATGTATTTTATATTGAAAATAATTATATAATACTACATTAAATTTATATTATTTTTCAGGAGAATGTTAGTTGAGATGCTAATATTATTGATTGTTTTAATTTTATTATTTTATTATTATTTTATAGATGATAGATTATTTTTTATATTTTATTTAAAAATTTATCGACCATCTAATATTATATCATAAATAATAAAAACATAATAAAAAAATTGAATGATAATTTTTTTTTTCATGTTAGATATGACTAGTTTAGCGCAATACTATTCTTTTAAAAAGAGTAATATTATATATAGATGTGGAATTACAAATACTATGTAATTGTTTAAAAAAAAAGAGATATACTGTTAAAAAATTAACTTTTTTAATAGTAGACCTCACTTTTTTAAAAAATGAATATACATCACTTGCAAATCCACAACTGCATCTATCATTTCTCTTTCAAAAATATTTGAGACCCACCATATATAAAAAAGAATAAAGACTAATGTTACATAAATATTTGTAGAGTAGTAAGCACCACATAAGTATTTAAAAAAATAAAAATAAAATTAGTGGTAATTAGAATTTAAATTTTTATGTAAATTTCATATTTATTAATTTTTTATTTTAAAATTATGCAACATTATGTTACAAATATTATTTTTCTATAAAAAAGCTAAACGTTTTCACATGTATTTTAATTATTTTTAACGGGCTTGCGTAAAATTAAACTTCTACCAATCATTTTTCATTTTACATTAACGTTAGGTTTATATATATTTAAATATAGGGAGACGCTGGGACCGGTCCTGCTGTTTCCAATGTCTAAAGCAGCCCAATGCTAGTTGGGCTGTTTTTTGACGAAAGACACATTAAAATAAAATAAAAAATATAATAAGATAAAAATATATATAATAAAAAAATAAAATGAAGAAAATATAATAAAAAACACAATAAAAATATAAAAATATAATAAAAAACATAATAAAAATATAAAATAGAGATGAATTTTAAGGGGTATTCGGCTTGGTTGCAGCCCGTCGCCTCCGGTGGGTGGTGGGCGACACCGCCCACCCCATCGGGACCAGCGGGCTCTACCGGACTCATTTCAGATTTATGCCTCCGTGAGGCACATCAGAGCTTGCCGAAACTCGCCGTTGAAAGGGTAAGCTCGCCGAAACCTGTTGGTCTCGATGGGGTGGGCGGTGTCACCCACCTCCACCACTCCACCAGAGGCAACGGGCAGCATTTTATATGGGGATTGGTCAAACCGATCCCCAAGATATTTCATAAATATAACATGATAGAAATATATATGATTAATCGTACAATCAAAATCTCAATTTAACAGTATGAAATTAGGATTTTATGAAAGAAAAATCATATTTATTATCTCTACATACCACACACCAATATCTCATTTTTTATTTTTTATTTCTTTTATTTAAACACAGTACACATCAATATCATGCATGTGTGTGTTTATATAAAAATTAAAAAATAACAAATTAGGTGTTAGTGTATGATGTAATGATGATAAATAAAATTTCTCTAGTATGAAATATATTATTATTTCAAATCTTAAATATTTTTTAGTTGGATAATTCTACGTCAAACCAGACCCTCATCCCACTATATTGCCTATTAGCCCTTAAATTTATTTATTTTTTAATAAAAGATAATCTAAGAGTGATAAAAGTGACACAATGAAGGTGAAATGTGAGTATAGTTAAATTAATATAATGTTAGCTACAAATTATAATTTATAGCTAACAATTAATATTGCTCTTTATTGTTCCCTTATTCATTCCATTTATATATTTTTTTAAAAAGGCAATGTTATATACAATTTATTTTTATAAACTTTTTTATAATCAAAATAATAGACAAATAGAAAAATCTCAATTTTAAAATAAGATTAATTAAAATATCTTTATTTTATAATTTAAAAATTCTAAACAAGCAAAAAACTGATTTTTCGCTTGTTTATAATGCAAGCGAAATATTTTACTAATGAAATCGAAATATTTTACTTAGGCTTATAATGCAGTCCATATTTATAGACTGCAAGAATAATTATTCTTAAAAGAATATGTACCTAGGAAAAAGATATACTCCTGCATATTTGATGGGACTTATGAATTAAGTAGGAGCTAAGTAAATTATCTATATTAATGTCTGATTCACTAATTAAAAAGGAAGGAGTACAGTATCATGACAAAGAATGTGATCTCCCTATCTCACCGAACATGCCTTTAATACCCGCCAGATAAATTATTAATATATAGATCCCTCTCGCTGGCTAGAATAAATTTATAAAATGACAAGCTTTCATGAACATTACTCTGTAGGATGCTCAAGGTATGTATCAAATAAACAAATTTGAAAATAAGATTGTTATGCAATACATATATATAAATATATAAATATATATTGATCAATTTATAGCACATATTAAATAAAAAGTGGAGTAAAATTGTGGTGCATGATAGCAGGTCCCTATACTACAACACATTTAGACTTTAATGACAATTTGAAATTTGTGATAGTTTTCAAACCATCATTAAAATCTATTTTTTATAATGGTTTGTTAGAATTGTTACTAAAAATAATTGTTGAATTTTTTATGTTCGAATGAAGATGATTTTACATTCGAATGTTGAGATAAAGTTTGAACAATGAGATTACTGACATTCGAATGTGCATGTTTTTGACGCCAACATTCAAACGATATGAAAAAATGTTCGAACGTTTAGATTAAATTTTAAAAGGAAATTACTATAATGCTACTTTAATACCTTATTTTGACACATTTTATATTTTAATACATTTAAATTTTTTTTCTTTACATAATAGTGTAGGATTTAATTATTAATGTATTGATATTTATTTTTTTAAAATATATTTAAATGATTAAAATATGAATACAAAAATATATATAAAAAAATTAAAATAAGATTATACTCTGGCGGAGTCTTGTTAATATTATAAAAATTTTGAAAATATTGAATTATAAAATAATTTAATTTATAAAAGATATGAAGTGCATTAATTTAAAATTAAATTTAGTTAGGCTAATATTAAAGAAAATTAAGAATAGCTATAAAAAATATATATATAGGTAACGTTCGAACGTTCCTTAATGAATGTTCGAACGTTATGCATCAACCATTAGAAATATTTGAACGCAACAATAGAACGTTTGAATGTTTTTAGTTAACATTCGAACATTATATCGTATTTTGTTGACTAATAATATAACATACATTTGAACGATCTGAGGATACATTCGAGCGTTCAGTTTGATGTTCGAACTATGCATAACATCGTTCAAACATTTTGAAGATACATTCGAATGTATATTTGTAGTTTTAAATTGAAATTATATTATAATACAATTAAATATATTATATTATATAATATAAAACATTATATTATATAATATAAAACATCACTAAAATATATTAAGTCAACACTATATAATACTATATTGTCAATTATTATATAGTATTATATAGTATTACAATAGTCAATTACATGCTATAATATTATAGTATTAAGTATTGTTTAGTGTTATTATAGTAGATAAAATATATAAAATGATTAAAATAATATTGATCAACACTATATTATACTATAATGTTAAGTATTATATAGTGTTGCATGCACATTGCCAACTACTGAAAATCAAATTTATTTTCACCTGCCATTGAATAAATAGAAAATTTGGGCTCTACCCGAGCCAGACAGGGTTGATTACATAACCATCCTTTTCATTTTTGGGTGCTTAAAAAGTACTGTCATCGTTACCACTCCGTTAAAGAGACTTAACAGCATGCTGTTCTGGATTAAGTTTAAGATATGTTGATATATGATTTGCTACATAATTGGGATGTTGATTGCATGAATGATTTATTTTCTCTTGTAAAATATAATAATATTAATAATACTAATAACACGTTGATCTTAAATAAAGTTCTGATATATTGATCCATAACTTGCAACGTTATATGATGGTGCTTAAGTGTGAATTTTGTGTTGAATGTTTACAATATGATTTTTTTTAAAGACAATATGAATTGATCTTCTATAAATTTGTGATCAAACTCTTAAATTTATAGAAATGTAATTCTCTTTCTATTTTACATGACAGTATCTTGGTGACTTTGATATAAAATAATATTGTTGTTTTCATATTTTTGTTTACTAACAGAGTTTAGCATGAATGATAGGCGTTTTTCCATTGATGGTGGGTAGAACAAAGTGTGGAAACACAAGGAATAGTGAGAAAACTTGTAGATGCAAGACAATCGGAATTCATGTAAGCTTTTAGCAAGCAACTTGTATAGTGCATTTGGGTCTTTAATAACTATGAATTTCTTGAAACTAAATTTTCTGTGAGCATTATTTCTCAAGAAAGATGCTGCAGAGTATGAGTCTATATGTCCTTTCTTGAAGAAGTATCTTTTGGATGTTTGAATGAACTTAATTATTGAATTTTTAAAACTTTTGCAGGAACTTAGCCTTATATTGGCAGAGAATAGAGTAGAGTTAAAAGCCATAAAGCCAGTGATAAATGAGATGAATTTCAAACAACAAGATTGGAGGTCTATGTTATCAACTCGGTGGATTTGGATGCCTCAGATTGACTATATATAGTAGTCAATGTATGCACATAAAAAGTAGCAAGATTATCCATCCTTTGCATGAATAGTTGAATAATTTGAATTTAGAGATTTTATTTCTTTGTTTTTATTTAACATACAACTTTATAGCTTTGAACGACTATTAAGGATGAAAATAATAGAATAATAGAAAAAATTGTCTGTATGGAGTATTTGAACGAGTATTAGAGACGAAAACAAATGTCTCAAAAAATTCTACCATTAACATTCAATCATGCATTATAGCTTTGTACGTTCGAACATTCTACAGTTAACATTCGAATGCTATACATGTTACATTAGAATGCTTTTTCATTAACATTCGAACGTAACTATAATATATTTGATATGTAATTAACGAATGTTAATTTTTATCGTTCAAATGTCAATGGGTCAGATTTACATTCGAATGTTTAAGAATTACATTCAAACGTTATTTTTTGTGACAATTTTCAACTTTCACAAAATTATATGTTCGAATGGTTGTTTAAATGTCAATAGGTCAAATTTATGTTCGAATGTTCAAGAATTACTTTCAAACATGATTTTTTATGACGATTTTCAACCGTAATATAAAATTGTACGTTTGAGCATTATATCAAATGAAAGACTCTCAACTATCATAAAAAATACTTTTTATGATGGTTAAATAGTAAATTATCACAAATATTTATCTGTGACGCATTTATTGTAACAATTGTTATGACAATTTCTAACTGTCACCAAAAATATTTTGTGATGTTTGGTAATTTTTTTATGACGTTTTTGCTTGTCGTTAAAGGCCAAATATATTGTAGTGCTATATATTGAATTAATACATACCTACGAAGGTCGAATTAATGGTTTTTGCTGTCGACCTTATAAATTATGCAAAAATAGTTGGGACGGCCTTTAATTAAATGGTAGCGTGGTTTAAGGTTGGCTCTTGCACGTTAATTAGTTTACGACTCTGAATGGACGAACAGTATTTAATTATAATAATTACTAGAGTGCTACCATATATGCTAGCCTGGTTGAAAAAGGCTATCAATATAAAGCTGGTTCGGAAGCGCCATATATAATTGCGTAATAGATACATACAATTAAAATATACTGACGGAATAATTTTTAAAAATTGAATATAGGGTCTGATTTTGTTTAACACCATTATAATAATAATTTTTAAAAATAATTATAGCATTCATAACTTTACTGATCTCCATGGCGCCCAAGTTTAAAAAAAAAAAAATAATTTAACTTGGAATTAATTAGGTCCCATGCATTTTTATAATTAACGTTGACATGTTCCTATTTTAATAATAATTAATGAGTATAGGGCCAAATGATAGTAAAACTAAGATTCCTGTTGATCTATTAATTAAGAGATTTAATATTACCAATTCCATACTTACTAATAAGTTTTGATTCAATTAACTAGTTTAATATTTAATTTGTTCATATATCATCTGTTTCAGGCAAAATGTTAATTATTCAAAAGCATTTTTCTTATAATTATGAAATGCAAGGATATATTATCTGATATTGAGCTATTTATAAACTAATAGGGGAAAAAAGTGAAGGAAAAAGATAGGATCTCTTTTTCGATATTGATCTATTTATTCCAATATCAATGAGCCTTGATATTGGACTCTATTATTAAATTCATCAAATATAAATTTAATTATTTTATTTAAAATAATTTTATATTAAACTTATTAAAATTTATTAACTCAAATTTTAAATTATAATACTTGAATATCATTTTTTTAATTTAAAAAATTACTGTTTATCTATTAAAATAATTTTTTATTTTTTTAATATATTTATTGAATAAATATATTATAAATATATTTTTAGCTTCATAAGAAGACTACTATAGTCATAAAGAAATTTTACAAAATCAATATCAGAAATTGATATAATTTTATATAATCTATAAAATTTATTTTATAATAAAATTAATTTTATAATTTAACGAATTACATAAAACTATATTAATTTGTTATATTTATTTTATAAAATTTCTTGTGATTAGAAATTTTTGTCATTAAATTTATATTTTTTATTAAAATTTTAAAAAATTAATATAGCCAGTCATGACAAACCGAACTCCAACGTCTACCAAAAAACAAAAAGAACAGGAAAAAAAAAACATAAAAATATAAAAGAAGCCATCTTCTCGATCAATCATGACTCGTGACGGCCTGAATGCAATAAATCATAATTAATTCGGTGCTCAGAAAAATAAATAAATATGGTGGTGGTGGCCCGTGACCGCCAAATTTATGGCTTTTGTCGTGCTGTTTTAAGGAAGAAAACATAAAACATAAATTATTATACATATTTTTATTATTTTATTATTATATTTTTATAATTTTTTATATAAAACATAAATTACTATACATATTTTTCAATTTCTAATACAACTTTTTCAAATCTTAAAATAATAATAATATTAAAAACTCATCTCAACTCATCTCATCTCTAAATTTAAGCGAGACAAATTAGCTAGATAATCAGAAGAAAACTAAATTCTGGTTAAATAAATGTTCAATTTCAGTGAATCCCACTTCGTACGTATAACGTACGTGATTACAAGGAAACATATTAGAAATAAACGTTTATAAAAAGTAGATGTGAAGCATTTGAATTTTGATCTCAATATATCAAATAAATATGAATAATATTATGTATAGTTGTAAAGTTATAAACGATATACAATTATTTTTAAAAAAATTAATTTTTTTACATAGATTTTATATATATTTATTTTTTTAAAATAATTAACTGTATACTATTTATAATTTTATAACTACTTCAATTATTTTTTAATATATATATATTATATTATAGGATTAAGACCTCTTCATGTGAGAGGACAAGCTGGCACGATGTATGTATATTTTTATACCTCTAGAATAATAATTTAAAGGTATCTTTTTCAACGTGGATATTCTTGTCGGTACAACTTTCTCTCAAGTCAATTTATATTGTTGTTTTGTTTGAGAGGTTTGTTGAGATATCATTTAATTAAACCCAGATCACTCTATAGTACTTCTTATTTAATCAATGTTTTCACTTGTTAGACTCACTTACAAAGGTAATATTTGTTCAGAAGTTTCCCATGATTTAAAAATAATTTCGTCTTAATTTTTATAAAAAATGATCCCACTCTTCTTACTATGCTTTTTAAAGGGGAGGAATGAGTATTTAATCTTCATTATATTAAAACCTCTCACAAAACAAATAAAGGCTCATACTACTTATCATATCATAATAACAAAAAAAATACTAGCTATCTACACTTGAGGAAAGATGTTAAAAAATAATCACATATTATCTATAGATAAGATCTTAAACATGTTTATAAATAATGAGACACAACTTAAAAATAAAATTATCCTAATTTTTATAAAGAATTATCACACTCCTCTTGTTAGACCTTTTAATAGAAAAAATGAGTATTTGTTGATAGTATTAGAATTAGATTAACATATGATCGATAATGGGTTCTTGCAATCTATCCACGATGATGGTACCGATAATATCAACTCACACGCGAGGAGGCGTGTTGAGAAGTCTCACACGCACTGCAAAAAAAAACTATTTATTTACTATCATTTATTAGTTTTAAACAGTTCATTTTATTCGTTAATATTCTATTTTAATTACTAATAATTATTTTTGTCGTAAATATTTAATTATTAAGTTTAGAAACAAACTTATTCCTATTTTTATATAGAGTTACTTCACTTCTTCTATGATCTTTTAAAGAAAGAAATACATATTTCTTTATTATTTAGCTCACGTGTTTGGAGGTCTCATCATAAGGTATAATTAAAATCAATACATTTAGTATCTTCCTTTTAAATTAAAATTTTTGGAAGAAACAATCGATGATCCAAAAATATATCCTAGTATTTAATAAGTTTGAGAAGTACTGTTATACATTCTTGATTCAAAATTTTGTTATCTTCATTAATGTAATACATCTCAAGTGATTCTTTATTTAAGTGGGAGACATACATTATAATATGCAACATTAATAAATATAATTGAAAATAATAAAAATAAAAATGAAAAATATAATTCATATGCTAATTTAAGGCCTGATTTACTTATAAGACATATCTGTTTTCATCTCATTTTATTTTATTTAATTATTATACAAATTCAAATTATATTATAAATTAATATAAATAATTTAATTTTTTTAAATTTTAATATAAAAGTTATATATTAAAAAGGTATTTTATAATAATGTTTTATTTAATATTTTATTTTAATTTTAATTAATCTTAAACTCATTTCTAAAAATAAATCAAACCTAATATTTTCAAATCTAAATATATATATATATATATATATATATATATAGAAAGGTAGGTAAAGATGAGACTTCTTGGAAAAAAAACAGAAAAGAAAAAGAAAGATGGAATGAAAAAATCTTCACAAGTTTTGATATAATGCTGAGGTTGGGTGGGTAGAGATCAATCATCATGTTCGAGAGGACAGCTAGGTAGCTGCAGATGTCCAAGTTTTGATATAAATGCGTGCATGCATTGAGACACAAGAAATCCAATATTCGCAATATTTGATATTTATTTAATTATGCTGAGGAAATGTGTATACTCAGATATTTGTATATCTCAAGTCAAAACAAGGGCAATGCATGCATACATATATATGATATGGATGACCGGATTAGATATTGACGCTTGGTTCCCCTACAGTCATTCATTAATCCATTTTCTACAACTAAATATATATAAGGTGTCTCATGATGCGACACGTCGATCGTTTGTTATATAATATAAAAGAGTAGTACTAGTAGATCCCAGATTCCCATAAATGGCTTATAGCCGGACACACAGTTGACACTTCACCACTTTCAATATCTATCCATCAATGCCGGCCATCCCCACCAACTCAGGTACTTTTAATCCTATAAAAATCTTTAACAGAAAAATACTAATAAGTTATGATAGGTATAAATTACATTTATTATATTCTATCTAACATATAAATAATAATATATGAGATAGAATATATTGAGTGTGATTTATTTGGATTATTTTATAATACTAACTAATTGGCCTCCATTGTCAATATCTCTCTCTGTATTATTTTGTATATATTCAAAGGTAATGTTACTATATCTTATCATTTAGACATTTTAATTTGATATTTTTTGTATTTTATTTTATTTTTAATTTTTAATTTTATTTAATAACTAAGAAAGTGATTATTAGTTTATTAATATTTTTTTTATATTTTTTTAAGAATATCTAAATACATTAAAAAAAGATATATCGATCATGTATATATATATATATATATTAATTATATTACTTAAAACTTTTACACTCGAATGAAATTTATTTTAAAGAATATTTAATTTGAACTTATTTTTGGTAATACGACAATTAGAATATTTGATTGAGCGGTACTTCTCGTCTTATACGCTTGTCTGCAATAAATCCAAGCGAATTAAATTAACTTTAAAACATCAGTCACTATTATTTTACTTTCATCCTATTATGTAATACGTGTCGCGTTTATCATCATTACATAATTCTTTATTTAATAAATTCTTTATTATCTCAGGATTATAAATATATCACAATATCTTAATAACATAATGAAATAAAAATAAAAATAAAAATAAAGAGTGCTGTTAAGTACAATTATTTTTTCATATTCTTTTATATATTTTATTTATATAATTGATCAAAATATTTATTTTATATTAAAAAAGTGATGCAATCAATCATATTAATAAAGTGTATAAAAGAATATAAAAAACTAATTACATATAAAATTTTTGAGAAAATATAAAATGAGAGTGCAGTCATGCATGTGTAGGGTTTAGGGCATAATGAAATAAAATGAGATCTAAATGTTTGGGGCGTGTAATTTGGCTGGACGTTTGATGATCTCCTGATCTCAGGTATGGTGGACTCAATTTATTAGAAAATACAATTTCTTTAATTTTTATTTTTTCCTGCGCGGTACGTAATATTGCATGGTGTAAACGGCACGTCTAGTAATTAAGGGCAGAACCAAAATATGTAAGGCTTATAGCCAGGCACATCTCATTAACTGATGGATTCATGGCGTTTGCACTTTGTAGTTTGCAGAAACTTCTCGTGAAAACGACTTAGGCGGTTTGAATTTAAAAGTGAGTTAAGTTTTACTTCTATTTTATTATTATATTTTTATAATTTTTTTATATAAAATATAAATTTTTATACAAATTTTTTAAATCCTAAATATTTTTTTTTTAATTTTAAAATAATAATAATATTAAAAAATAAATTAAACTTATCTAAATTTATTTTACCTTTAAATTCAAACGAAACCTTAATTAACGTAAGGGTCCTCCTATATCTGCAGGTGGAGACCACAGTTTTTTATTTTTTGAGTCTGGAGACTAGTTGTTGAAACTTGTGTTAGAGGGTAGTTGAATTCCTTGGCCATTAATTTTGTTCCTTTTATTTGGGCAGTGCTGTTTAAATAGTAAAAGTGTTTTATAATTAATATTATTTCATAATCATTATAAATTTTTATTATATTTTTATATAAAATATAATATTTTTAAATATTTTTATATAAAATATAAATTTTTATTTTATAAAATTTCTTGTGATTAGAACCTTTGTTATTATATTTTTATCAAATTTTTTAAAAATTAATATAGCCAATCATGACAAACCGAACTCCAACGTCTACAAAAACAAAACAGGGAAAAGAAAAAAACACAAAAATATAAAAGAAGCCATGTTCTCGATCAATCGTGATTCGTGACGGCCTGAATGCAATAAATTATAATTAATTCGGTTTATGGCTTTTGTCGTACTGACAAGTATATCCACATTGAAAAAGATACCTTCAAATTATTATTGTAGAGAGGTTTAAAAAAATACATACATCGCGCCAGCTTGTAGTCTCACTTGGAGAGATCTTAATCCTATAATATATATATATATATATATATATATATTATATTGAGATCAAAATTCAAATGCTTCACATCATCTATTTATAATTTATGGCTTTTGTCGTGCTTTTGTAAGGAAGTAAAGGATGGGACATGAAATTACAAACCTCATAGACCATGAGCAGGACAACGTAATTAATTAGCTAGGTACGTAGAAGAATACTAAACTTTTGTTAAATAAATGTTCTAATTTCAATTTCAGTGAATCCCACCTCGTACGTATAACGTACGTGAATACAAGGAAACAAAATTAGAAATAAACGTCTAAAAAATTATAAAGAGATGATGTGAAGCATTTGAATTTTGATCTCAATACAATATATATATATATATATATATTATAGGATTAAGATCTCTTCAAGTGAGACTACAAGCTGGCACGATGTATGTATTTTTTTAAACCTCTCTAAAATAATAATTTGAAGGTATCTTTTTCAATGCGGATATACTTGTCAGTACGACTCTCTCTCAAGTCAATTTATATTGTTGTTTTGTTTGAGAGGTTTGTTAAGATATCATTTAATTAAACCCGGATCACTTTATAGTAGTACTTATTTAATTAATGTTTTCACTTGTTAGACTCACTTACAAAGGTAATATTTGTTCAAAGGTAATATTTGTTCAGAAGTTCTCCAAGATTTAAAAATAAATTCATCTTGATTTTTCTAAAAAATGATCTCACTCTTCTTACTATGCTTTTTAAGAAAAGAAATGAGTATTTGATCTTCATGATATTAGAACTCTTTACAGGACGAATAGATGCTCATAATACATACCATATCATAAAAATAATAATAAAAAATACTAGCTATCTGCATGTGAATGAGGATGTTAAAAAATAATCACACATTATTTGTAGATAAAATCTTGAACATATTTATAAATAATGAGACACGACTTAAAAATAAACTTATCATAATTTTTATAAATAATTATCACATTCCTTCTATTAGACTTTTTTTTAATAGGAGAAATGCGTATTTTTCGTAGTATTAGAGTCAAATTAACATATGAATGATAATGAGTTCTTGCAACCTACTCACGATGATAGTATCGATAATACCGGCCCACATGTGAGAGAGCATATTGAAAAGTCACACACGCACTACAAAAAAAAATGTTTATTTGCTACCATTTATTAGTTGTAAATATTTTATTTTAGTAGTTAATAGTCTGTTTTAGTCACTAATAATAATTTTCGTTGCAAATATTTAGTCCTTGTTACTTTTTTTTAATGACGGTTTAGGAACAAACTCATTTCAATTTTCATATAGAGTTACTTCACTTCTTCTATTAGATCTTTAAAAGAAAGATCAAATACGTATTTCTTTAATATTTAGCTCACATGTTTGGAGGACTCGTCATAAGGCATAATTAAAATCAATACATTTAGTATCTTCCTTTTAAATTAAAATTTTTGGAAGAAGCGATCGATGATCCAAAAATATATCCTAGTATTTAATAAGTTTGAGAAGTACTGTTATACATTCTTATTCAAAATTTGTTATCTTCATTAACGTAATACATCTCAAGTGACTATTTATTTAAGTGGGAGACATACAATATAATATGCAACATTAATAAATATAATTGAAAATAATAAAAATTAAAATGAATAATATAATTCTTATGCTAATCTAAGTTTATGAAAAGGGTGACGCTGAGGATCGGTCGAGCTATCTCCAGCACCAAAAGTAATTCACTCCTATATTCTCTATAAAAAATACAATAAAATTACAATAAAAATATAATAAAAAAATAAAAATTAGAAAACAAAATAAAAAATACAATAAAAAATACAATAAAAAATAAAATAAATAAAACATAATAAAAAATATAATAAAAAATAAAATGAAAATGATTTGATAAGGAGTTTTCGATCTCAACCTAGATGGAGCTGTCGTTGGTGGCGGTGGGCGATAACGGACCCATTTCAAGTTTAAGGTTGTCGAGGGCACACTGGAGGTTGTCGATGCTCATTGTCGCAGGGATGAGCTCGCTAGAATCCGTTAATCTCGATGGCATGTGTGGTGTCGTCCATCGTTACCGAGAGCGACAAACTGTTTTTAATGGAATCCGGCCCAGGACCCTCAGGATTTCTCTTATGAAAACTGTTCCAGCAAAAACAGAAAATAAAATAGAAAGGTAGGTAAAGATCATACGCTAGCTTGGAAAAAAAAAATGGAATAGAAGGCTGGTGGGTAGAGATCAATACTCAAGAGAGGACAGCTGGGTATAGCTGCAGAAGTCCAAGTTTAGATATAAATGCGCGCATGCATTGATTAGATATTTGTTTAATTATGCTGAGGAAATGTAGCATGTATCATGTATCATGTATCATGTATACTCAGATATTTATATATCTCAAGTCAAAACAAGGGCATGCATACATATATATGATATGGATGACCGGATATATGGATGACCGGATTATATACTGACGCTTGGTTTCCCTACAGTCATTCATTAATCCATTTTCTACACTAAATATATATAAGGTGTCTCACGATGCGACACGTCGATCGTTTGTTATATAACATAAAAGAGTAGTAGATCCCATATATCATATATGGCTCATAGCCGGACACACAGTTGACACTTAGACAGTACACCCCCGTGATCAATAACTATCCATAATTAATGCCGCGGCCATCCACCAACTCAAGTCCTTATAATCATATAAAACACTTCACCAGAAAAATGCTAACAATTAATTGGCCTCGATAGTCAAAAAATCTCTATCTCTCTCTCTGTATTATATATATAAATATATATATATATACATACATATATATCCAATATAAGGTTTCTTTGTTTCCAAACACAATCTCATGTTTACAGATCATTTTCGTTGAAAATTAAATATATATCGTAACTGATAAGTTTTTGTCTTAATTTAAAGACTTAAATGAAAAAAAGATATATCGATCAATATATATATATATATATATATGATCACTTAAAACTTTTACACTCCAATGAAAATTAATTTAAAGAAAATTTAATTTGAACTTATTTTTGGTAATACGATAATTAGAATATTTAATTGAGCAGATTCTCCTCGTCTTATATGCTTGCCTGCACTAAATCCAAGGAATTTAAATTAACTTTAAAACATTAGCCATGGCTACTATTTTATTTTTATCCTATTATATTGTAACTCGTGACTCATTTATCACCGTTACATAATTCTTTATTTGATAATTCTTTATTATCTCATGATTATAAATGTATCACAATATCTTAATAACATAATGAAATAAAAATAAAGAGTTCTGTTAGATATAATCATTTTTGCATATTTTTTTGTACATTTTATTTATTTGATTTATTAAAATATTTATTTTATATTAAAAAAAATATACAATCAATCATATTAATAAAATGCATAAAAAATAAGAAATAACTACATATAAAAATTTTTGAAAAATAAAATGAGAGTGTAGTCATGCATGTGTAGGGTTTAGGGCATAATGAAATAAAATGAGATCAAAAAGTTTGGGGCGTGTAATTTGGCGACGTCTCCTGATCCCATGCATGGTGGCCGACTCAATTTATTAATAAATACAATTTATTTAATTTTTATTTTTCCCTGCGCGCCGCGCGGTACGTAATATTGCATGGTGTGTGAAGCGGCACGTCTGGTAATTATAAAGGGCAGAATCAAAACATATAAATATGTAAGGCTTATAATAGGCAGACACATCTCGTTTGCGCTTAATTTGCAGAAACTTCTAGTGAAAACGACTTGGCGTAAGGTTCCTCTATATAATATGCAGAAGGAGACCAGTGGTTGTAACTTGCGTTAGAGGGTAGTTGAATTCCTTGGCCATTAATTTTGTTCCTTTTATATTTAGGCATGCAGTACTGTTTTAATGGTAAAAGTGTTTTATAATTAATATTATTTCATGACATGAATTATATATATATATTTTTTAATTTCACATAAAATATAATAAAAATTCAACATTTTAAAATTTTAAATAATATTAATATTAAAAAATAATATTTTATTCTGCAACTTTTAACCTGTCTTAATTCACTATCCATACAGCACATTAAACACACTCGATTATTAATTCAAAAATCTTAAAATCACTATCGACTACTAATTTGTTTAAATATTTGACCCTCAAAATTTCATAACGGTACAGCTCGCATATACCATAGAAGTACGTAATTGATCATGATATATAGCATAGCTCGCTCGATCGATCGATGTCGATTTGCATGGCAACAACAACAAAATTAATGAAATAACAAAAAGCATCTCTTGCATCGATATTGTAAAGATCATGATCAAGTTATTTTAAGAAATTCATAATTGTTGAAAATAAATTTGTATTAATTGTAGAGAACCTACTAGCTTAGATGGAGAATCCACCAAAATATATCGAATTAAACCTCAATTTGAAAGTACTCCAAAAAAGCGTACTAGCTAGAACCTAATTCGTACGTCCTAATGTTTTGTCTTTGACTACTGCTACAAGCTGGAGATAGTTAGATTAAATCACGTAGAAGCTCATGATCTGCGTTTCATTTCGATCCCTATCTTAATTTTTAGTTTAATTTTTATATAAAAAAGTTTCAGGGTTTTCTATTTTCAAATTATATATAAATTAACACGGCCTGGCTTCTGCATAAGTTAAATTTTCATGAATCAATATTTATATTCTAATTCCTTTAAAAATCTCTAAACATGTTCGGATTTATTATTAATATTAACATAATTACTCGTCCTAATTATGGATGTTGCTTATAATATTGAAGTGGAATATTCAATTAAAAAATCATGTATCTACAATTTTAAAGAGTGATAAAAGGAATGTTAACCCCACAAAATCAATCGAGTCCCAATATTAATGCACATTTAAGTACTTATTAAGATTCAGTCAAGATCGGGAATTAGGATTAATGTACGTCTAATTAATGATGACCTAAATTACCTAGCGATCGACATTGCACATTGTCATTTAGTTGAAACTATTTATTATCATAACAACATGCAATATAATAATAAAAATCTCTTTTATCTTGATGCGTTGTTACATTTATCTTGATGTATTGTTACATCTAGATTTTCAAAATATGTCTATATTATTTGAGTTATGCAGACGACTAATAATTTTAGAAAAATCAAAAATTTAGTATATGATTGATAAGTTAATTTATCTAGTATTAACTTTTCATATTTTTATTGCTACTACTGAGAGAACATTTTCTACCATGAAATTTATAAAAATTAGATTGCTTACTTGAATAGAATATGAGCTTCTTATAAATCATTTTCTAGTTTACATTGATAAAAAATTTATCATGAATTTCATTTCATAGATAACAATAGATGAATTCTATTCTATGAAAGGTCATCGTGGAATTTAATTTGAAAGAAAAATTCTAAGTTCATATATCGTTTTTTTTTTCTTTTTATAATGGTTTCTAGCAAACTATGAAAAATCAAAAAAAAAATCTTATAAAATAATTTAAAGACATTTATTTTTTGTATACAATTTTCTTATGTATGGTTATTATTTTTATATATAATCACGTGCAAAAAAATTATATTATTTATATTCATACATACATATATTTTGTCAATCACCTCCCCCCAAACACAAAATTCTAGTTCCGCCCCTACGCCTATATATTTCTAGAAGATGAAATCACTTGCATATACTCTCGTTGCTGTTTGTGAGACTCGGAGAAACAAAAATTGTTTCCAATTAGCTGGCCGGTTTTAATTCTTCATATGACTCAATTGTCACTTCCGTATCCACTAGAGTGGATCCCACGTCTCTTGAAGAAGTCTTTAGACATTAACTGGCTTATGAACTTTGACTTGAACAACACTCTTCAGTTGAACTCTCAATTGGCTTAGTCAATGTGGCAACTCGTAGTGATAACAACATTGGACATGGTAGAAATTTTAATTCTCAAAGTCCTCAAGGCAATTGGAGTCATGGTTGTGGGTGTGAAAGAGACTACAACAATCATGGCCAATCAAGACCAACTTGTCAAGTGTGTGGCAAAATTGGTCATGTTGATATCTCTTGCTATCACCATTTCAATCGTTTATACCAGTTGATGAATAAATCTCACACACTACAAGAAATATAGCCTTTAACAACATTTTTTGTATTGTCGCAATAACAATTGATGGAATAAGTAACTTAATAGCGTCAAATGAGTCTTCGTCATGCAATTAATTGCGCGAAATCAATTTTACTCGCGCTAGAACGGTAAATTAATTATAGCAGCGACATTTGTAGAAACTACAACAACTTTATCATCGCAATAAACATAATAAATTAGCGTCATCTTCATTCTTCGCCTTTGGGTCTTTAATAACAGCGACATTTGCCGTTCGCCGCAACAATGACTTAACTTTATCTTAGCCTCTGTCGTCTCCCGTGTTCGAGAATTACTTTCTCGACTCCCTTGCCGCGCTCGACTGAATTCCCCTCGCAAAACCCTATCCCATATCCTTTTCCAAGATTGATCGGCCCTCTAGATCTGTTGCTTTTCACCATTCCAGAAAACTCTCCCCGTGTGGGATTTCCACCAAAACCCCAGTGCACTAACCGGTTACTATCAAAAGATATGGAATATAACTGATTTATTTAGTGTTTAATTTCAGTTATTTGCATAATCGTAGTAATTTCAGTTATTTAGTGTTTTAAGTTTTTTTCCATCGCTATTACTTTTGCCGGAATGGCAATTCCAGAGCGATTCCATCATTGGCTTATATGTATCTGGTTTTCTCAACGATTTTGTGTGTCGCAAGCTAAAAAGATTTTTTCATCACTCTTATTTTCGCCGGGATGGCAATTTCAAAGCGAAAAATCACCTATACTTATTTTCCCCAACTTATTTCCCCCCACTTCGACCCTCGAGTAGTACCTAGAAACTTCTGCACATCGACCCAATTGCTTCCAAGATTCTCCATTTCGAAACCCACCAAGCTCCACCAGCCTTTCTAGCGCTCTCTCACGGCTTTCAGTCCTTCGTTGTGAGCCCATATGGTACATTTTCCGATCCCCGTTTCTCTATACCTAGAAGAATCTCTTCCATTCTCAGTTTGGCGATTTCTGAGAACTTCAAATCCCGCAATCGGCTACCCTAGGTATTACACCCCCTTCTCCCCACTTGAATATTGTGTCTTTTTGGGAAGCTAAGCCCGACGTTAGCAACTTTCAGTACAAATTTCAGCTACCTTGCCTCCATTTCAAAACAGAGTATTTATTTTGGGCAGTCCAGTAAGCTCAATCGAGGCTCCAGGTATCTCTTCTTGCCATTGCACTTATCTTCCCCACTTCACGCGTAGGTTGCATTACAAAAGTATTTAGTGTTGTGGGTTTAACTTTTGTGAGGATTAATATTTTTTAATTTCTTGTTGGATTCCAACATTGCTCTCTTTGCTTCTTGGATTTTTGTTTAATTGAGTAGTTGCGTTTGGCCAAATTGGAATCTGGGCATTTTGACTGATGATGAATTCAGCGAGCTTTTAGTTATAACAAGCTGATAATTAATTCATTTCTCCACTGAGTTATAATTTTATGTCTGTGCTAAAAGCCTAAAATATTCTTTCACCTAATTAGATTAGAGAGGGTAAAAATTATGTTGTCATTCTATTCATTCTGTAGATTTGTTCTATGAATTAGGTACTATACAAAGTCTAGTTCTTTCTTTCTTGTTCATCCACTATTATCTTGTGCTAATTTCATCTAATGGTTGTTACTTCCTATTAGAATTGGTTGTGAAGCACAATTGTGGTTAGTTCAGGTTTTGGCTGTTTTAGCTAACAACACCACTGCCTTGCTGCAGGCATTCGCACAGATCCTTTTATTGACAAAAATTGGTATGGCAGTGAACTCCTTTAAATGAATTATTGTTTCTTCAAGTTCAGCTTCAAGGTGTTGAGTTTTGCTAGTAAAGATCTTCCACCTAGTATGTACATTCATTTAATTACCATTTAGTATTTGTAGGAGTATTTAAAAGAAAATTAATTACATATGCAATGCCTGACTAAATAATATATAGCTTCTATTTTTCATATGCAGTGGGTGTTAACCAACCTTAGACCAACAATTAGGGAAATGAAGTTTTGTATTTGTTTTTTTATGACCTTTGTTTTGCTGCTTAGTTAAAAAATATTTTTCTTTTTTTAACTCATCCAAATTTCTTGGTGGAAAAGAAGGGAAATACAGAATCATGACAACACAAAAAAAGAATGGACAGATGAAAAATTTAAGAAATTGTATGAAACCCATGAGAAGTTTCTGAATCTCGTTTTCATGTTTTGTTATGTACCGAGAGCAAAGTACCTACCTTTGGGGCTAATAAGGTACTATTTTACTATGTCTTTATCATATTGTGTGCATCATGGGAAGTAATGGGGCTTTGATTGCATGAGAGAGTAATGGGGCTTTGTTACGTCCCGTTTCTCCATATCTAGAAGAATCTCTGTTCTTAATTAGTCAATTTCTCTGGTACAAGAATATATATTGTGTGCTAGTTGGGGTTTGAACTCATTATTTCAATATCTAGGCATATGCAATTGCTAATGGGTAAAATGTCACACCAATGGGTTGATAAATTTGTAACAGAGATAGATTATGGTTGTTCAAAATAATGGCTGAATCAGCAAGTACATGAACATTCTGATTGGTACAGAGGGACTAATTGTATGCTATTTTACATTCCAGATTTTGTTTGGCTGAAATTCTGCACCTGCCTAGATGGATGAGGATAAAAAGATCAAAGACAGTTTGAGGCACGTGATAGTTGCAGTTCGGATCTCTCAATTGCTCAACCTAATGACCTGCTTCCCAGCAAGTCCATTAGACTCCCCATATGCTGCTGACGTTTACACTCAATGCTTGTAATGAGCAAATGACAAGTGAATCTTTTTGGTTAGTAAGTAGCATATATAGTGTTGGGATTGCTAGTTAGTGTATTATTGAATTTGCAAAGATAGGATGGATGAATTACTACAATATATATTAGTCACCATCTGATAATGTCTCCCTAATGTGTCGTTATGGTTTTTTTTCATGTAATAGGGTGGTAGATGCTGCCCTTCTTTTTGTATTAATTTTAGTCTTATTGTATGAACTACTTGATGAAGTGTGACTTGAATAAATGAATGAGAAATGAAGGCTTTGGTTAACTTATATTTTAAATTTGGATTGGAAATGGTGCTGCCAGGTTCATCGTATATATAATATGATCCATTAGCTATATAATTTTAAGTCAAAAAATTATTCCATTTATCTATCACTACCAGGTTCATGATGCTGCCAGGTTCATTGTTATATGATGCATTAGCTATGCTAAAGTGCTAATTCGTATAATAATAAAATTATTATGAGGACTACTATATATATTTTTCATGTTTGTAGTATATATATATATATATATATATGCTTCTAGATTTGACTTTATTATCCCCGTACGTGGTACATGATAGATAAATGGAATTAAATTGGATATATAGTGGCAGATTTTTATTGGCAAATATGTCAGATGGGGGAGGACAAACCAACTGCGTGCATGCCCAATCAATATACATTTAAAAAAAAATAACAAATCAACCCTTTCAAGAGCTAAAAAAAAAAAAAAATGATAGATGACCATCAGCTGCGTTTGGTTCTCTCCGGAAATAAGCTTACACGACTATCTCCAAAACCATCTTGAAATTCATTTGCGGAGCGTAATTACCTTATTTACTGCATTTCAATTGTGCCGCAAATAAACTCGAGTTGCGGCTATTTTGAAAAAACGATGGTTCAAAGTATAAGGCAGCAAACAGTGGCTACCATTGTGCGACACCAGGAAAAATGCTGATTTTGATCAATTGCGGCTAAATTGAAGAGTTTATGCAACCAAAAAAATAGCTGAAAGAAAAGGTATTTGTTGTAGTGACATTATCTGTGAACAAGGTATTAAACATATTTATAAGGAATGAGTAATTTTCTCTTGTTGAACCAGTTTTATGAAATGAGTTAAATCCATGAATTTTTTTTATGGTATCAGAGCCTATCACAGGATGAATGGAGGTTCACACTATTTATTATGTGATAAAAACTAGAAAAAAATGATCTGCATGTAAGGGAAGATGTTGATCAGAAATAAGTTTCACATTGCTTGTGGGCAATGATTTATGCATGTTTATAAGTAATATACAAGTATCTCTTGTTGAACCGGTTTTATAAAATGAATTAAGCCTATAAATTTCTTCAAAAGTTAAATGCAAGCTTTTCTCACTACTTCTTCAAAGGTCATCAGCCCATTCAGACCACAATTGGTATCTTGATTCTGGATCAACAAATCATATTATCCATGACTTCCAGAAACTCAACATTCAAGCTGAGCCATATAGGTACGAATTAAATCGTAGGCGATGGAACAGGCTTGGAAATTGCTCACATTGGGAAATCTCATCTGAACTCCACAAACTCTAATTTTTTTTTTGAATAATGTCTTACATATTCCTGCAATTAAGAAGAACTTAATTTTTATTCAACAATTTAATGGTGATAACAATATTTTTGTTGTGTTTCGTTGTAATTGTTTTTTTTGTGAAGGATGAGTGCGTGGGACTTCAGGGAGGCGAGACAAACATCCTTTTATAACTGGTGCAGGCCCGTGCATGAGCACTAAAGAAAAATAACTAGGGAGACATTAGAATCTAAGCCAGACCCACGTGCTTGCTTTCATGCATGTAGCCACACGACTATCAGATTTGGAAGATTTGATGGTGGCGAATTTTTTGGTCTGACACATGCGGCAAAATAAGCTTAAGGAAGAGGATTTGTGCAAGGCCAATAGCTCTAAGCGCAACTGTAAGTGATGCGCGCATGAGAGGCACTTGCCGCTCTTTTCATAATACTATTGTTTGTAACTGAAGGATTGGTCGCCTAAGAGTCTTCTTGTATAATGCGTGTCCTTTGGAGGTTAACAGGAAAATTTGCATATAGGATTATCAGTCTTTTTTAGCCTTGGAGGAAATCTTCATTTTATTGCATAGCCCCTAGATGACCTAACCCATAACCAGGAACGCCTACAATTATCCCATTCGAGAGATGACTTGGAATCACATTATTCTTAGGAAACGAGGACTCTTGCTTTTAGTCCATGACTGCCTCCTCTACAGTAAAATATAATTTGCCAATGTTTAATCCAGATTGGGGAAAGAACATTCAATGGACCGTGTCCAATTGGAAAAGGAAGTTGAAAGATAACAGATATTGTAAAGTGGCAACACAAATAACTAGAAAAGCATAAATAGCTTTACGGACATAATAGTTTGATTGGGAAATCGGAGGAGGAGGAAACCAAAGTCTCACCTACTCTTCAGGGAAAAAAGGATTAGGGTGTTTGGGCCATGGGGTCTTTGCTTCGGGATAAGAATACTTTCATTGAATTGGCTAAAAGTCATCTTTTAAAAAGTGTACTTTTACACAAATACCAAAGAATAAGCGTCATATTTGATTAAATATAGCAATGGAGTGTGTGAAAAAAAGTTTAAAAAGTATTTTTGTAAATAGTAAAATTAAAACAATTGCCAAAAAGCTAAAACAATTGTCAAATTTGGCAATTATTTTAATTTTTTGACAATTATTTTAGTTTTACTATTCACAAAAAATATTTTTTTAACATTTCTCTACACACTTCATTGTCATATTTGATTAAATATGATATTTATTTTTTGATATTTGTATAAAAAAATTTATTTTTTGAATGATAACTTTTAGTCAATCTAATGAGAGTGCTCTAAAGAGATAGTAGAAAGCTAGCCGGTGCTTTGAGTGACATTGAGATCATGGCAATATAAACTTGAGCAAAAGGGTTTCATATGGAAATTTCTTGATGCATGCGACCATGGTTTGGACCGGGGCGTTGGGTAGAGGGTCTCACAAATTTGAAGAAAAATAAACATAATTGATAAGTTTTATTATACTAGGTGAACGTAACGTGCAAAGCACGTTAGCTTAATTTGCTTAATTAATTTATATTGGAATAATTTTTGATTAATAATTACGTATTGACGATTTTAGTTTAAGTAGAAATAATTTGTGAGCTAAAATTGAGAAACACTCATATATTATAAAAGAAGAGTATTAATAAAAACAATAATATAGTAAGATAAAAAAAATATAGTTTTATGAAATATGATTTAGCTAATATTTATTATAGGACGATTTATCTAGGATAATGATTCAGCATTTTCCTCATCTTGCATTTCCTCTATAGCGAGAACATTAAAGTGTCTATATTTCTACTCCTTCATTTTTTATGGATCTTCATAAACGTGTATCTTCCACTTTTTTTTTTGCTAATTTGTCCACAATATTTTTGATGTATGGTTGATGTTCCTACAGGAAAAATAATAATAATGTATTTAAATAAATTTTAAAAACCAAATATTGTTTATTAACTCATTATTACGAAACTAAAAATATAAATATAAATTTTTGAAATTACCTCTCCAGCATGTTCCATCAGCTCGAGTGCTGAACAACGAAATGGCTTTTTTGCCACTTCGCCAAACAAAGAAGCAGCTAGCTTTCCAGTAGTATCATCCAGTTCAACATATGCCCGTGCACTATAAATTGGATGATAATATTATTTATAATTAAAATAGTATTAAATTAATCATCAATTAGAAATGAACATTGGAAGATACATACTGTGATTTGCAGACGACTTGATTTTTGCAATATATGCAAACAAAAGTTTCATTATATTTATATCCATTTCCTTTATTACAGCCAATACATGACATGTAATAAAATCCTTGAGTCAAGTCAATAACATTTATGTTCACCTCTATCCAAAATTTTGCTTTCTACAATAAATGAAATATAATAGTTATGTGGCAATATTGTAAAACCAATTTGAAGAAATATAAAATATGAATAAAATTTAATTTACCGCCATTGGTTGCAAACACTTCATCAACTGTGCAATATCACAATTCTTGATAATTTCTCGAATACCAACAGATGATAACGGAGCAAATGGGTTTGTCAAACATCTTGCAATAATACTCTTAATTATCAAATCATTATTCTCCTTCCTTAAAATACAAAAATGAAGAAGAATATAAGGAAATGAAATATATACTTTAAATATATAAATAACAGAATTAACTGTAATATAAATTGAGTAATATGTATTTGATAAATTTTTAAAATTACTATTACTTTATTGTAGCTGCCTGTGGAAGAAAATGATTGATCCAACTGAAATTTTTGTTCCAAGAATTATTGGTTTATCTTCAATCATTTCTAATATTTTTTGACATTTGTCTTGGATAAAGTTTTGGAGTGGCTTTAACAGCTTTATGGTGAACAGAAAAAAAAAAGTGCTCATTTTAAAATTTTTATATTTGGGAAGAGTTCTGTTTTGCTATTCAAATAGTGCTCATTTTGAGTTTTTTCTCTTTCTTGTAGTAAAAATATACTTGAAGATGAACAAATTACTGCAACATAATATGTTTAGAAATCAACTTGCACAATGAAATAAAATGATTTGGTATTTTTTAAGCTATTCCAGTATTAATAAATATTCAATTATTTTTTAATATTTTTATAAAAAAAATTATTTTTATAAAAATCTGTTAAAGAAGGAAATGATTGTTTCAATTGTTGAATAATGTTTTACACAAACAAAATAAAATAAGTAAATAACAATTACTTAATGTGAAATACACACACTCTACAGCTTAAATGTTATATATAATTCAATTAATTGAAATGCTTAATTAAATTAATAATAACATTATAAAATACTATGAAAATAGAATCTAACAAAAGCAAATTTGTGAAACTTATTTTCTTATTACAATTAAATACCAATTTAAATTTAAAAGTAGGCACCAAGTAAATAATATAGATATTTATAATATAATATAAAATAAAATAAAGGCACTTACAAGTATTTAAATTGAGATTGGTGTGTCTTATATATTTTGAGATATTTTGATGCAGAGAATAATCCCTATTTAGACAAAAATAATCCAAAATAATAACAACAATGATTATTAGTAACAGAAGGATATTATGTAAATAAAAAAAGTTAAAATTCAATATTGCATTGCTACCTAACAATAAATACAATTACCAATATTGTATATTTAGTAAGAATTAATAAAATATTGATAGGTAGCAATATTTAAATTTATATATAATGTATATACAAAAGGTAAATAAACATATACAAATATCACATTCTTTAAATAAAGTTTATCATAAAAAATTTCCACCTCTTAATTTTAGAGTTTATGGTTCATTTTTATTTGAAATTTATCAATAATATAATGTGTATATTCCATAATTTTAACAAATTTGTCTATAATGAGTTTGATACAATAGTTGTTTATAATATTATATTATAATTTGTAATATGACTTTTTAATCTTAAATATTTAAATTTATTGAATATTTTGATACAATTATTGAATATTTTGATATGTGAATAAATGAATTATTCTATTATGGTATATAGTATATTTTAATATTAATTATAAAACATAAATAATATATGAATTATATCTATTGGCTGTTTATTTTATTTTATTATTTTTTTTTCTCTTACTCTGTTTTGACTTTGTGCGTGTTTATTTATAGTGTTTTAACTTATTGGGCCGTTTGTGAGTGGGTGGGTTGGGCCCAACCCGCGCCCCTTTATTCAGCACCTCCCCCAGACTCCTAAGTTCGCAAAACGTTGCCGTTTTGCCAGACATATAAAATTGAAATCTTAGGGCTCCAGCTCATACGTGATCCGAATCGCATTTCTCTTCCTCTCTCCACTGCTCCTCATCTGACCTGCGAAAACCCTAACTCTAATCTTCTCTTGCAGCGGTGCTTCGTGCGACCTACCCAGCCACCTTGACCTACACCACCTCTCCCACTCCACAACCTGCGAGACCTTGCAATGTAAGTTTTTCCCTCTCTCTGCGAAACAGTTACTTTTTCAGCCATGGTAGCCACTCAATGTGGCTTCGAGCTCGCCGTCTACCTTCGCTCGACCGAACTTGTCTCTCTGTTTCAATTTTGTTTTTTTTTTTTTGATAGTTTAGCATTTTAGAGTTTGTTTCTCATCATTCTGTCTCTTTTATATTCCTTATTTTCGTCTGACTTTTCTCTCTGTTTCGATTTTGGGTTTGTTTAGATAGTTTGGCATTTGAGGATTTTTTAGTTTAATGACTTTGAAAAGTTTTCTGATTTCGTTCTTTTGATTGCTTTTACAATAGTTATATATTTTGTCAAAGATGTTGTTTGTGATTCATTTTCTTGGTGTTTATGCGTTCAAATATGCAAGCTTGTGATGGGATTGTGCGTATTTTGGTTCCCATCGATATTTAACTTGTAGAATAGAGAAGTTGTTTTCTGAACTTTTGTTTCTGTTTATTTTTTTATTTTTCATGGCTATTTTTAGTTTGCCACAGAGGAAGTCTTCTTAGATATAACCCCTTGATTTTGGTTTTGTTGAGGGACAAATATTTATGGAGTTTTGATATTAAATAAATGGTTTTTTTTTTTAACTTTGATTAGTATTATACATCACAATCAGGGCATACCAATATAAAAAAGGTATTAGATGGTTCCAACAACAATGGTTGGTTCTTTTTGTAACTTGAAAGTACTTTTTTCTAGGATTTTAGCTGTCAATTGATAATACCTTTTTGTTTTGATTGTGTTTCATTCTTTTTTTTTGTTTTTTTTAATGCCTCTGTTTCAATCCATTTATTTATATAAACAAAATGCAACAATGATTGGAAAGTTTGAATCTCTGAATGTTTCAGTTGCAGGTGGGATATTGATGTATATGCTTTCAGCCTAAGAATCACTAACCAGAGATTTGTCATTCCAATTTTCATTTAGAAGGAAAATTTGGGTTTAGTGTATTTTGCCTGTGGATGTATCAAAAGTCTTTCTAGAAGCTAACCATGGAGCTCAAGCATGTTGAGTAGCCACATAGGAAAGGAAAGGTACAGGCAACTGAAACATTAGAAGCTAACCATGGAGCTCAAGCAAGTACTAAGAGAGTGGTTTATATAACAATTTTTATTTTTATTATGTTGAACTGTAGTTAAGTTTGATGCATGGGTTTAAGATTTGTTTTGGAGGGTTATCTTTTGTTGGTGCCCATTAGGACATTAGTTTAACTTTTGGACTATATATTATTAATCTGTAACTAATTTCTACCTTCATATTTGTAACCTACTTCATAAGGTGTTTTGTTGAACTTTGTAATGCCCACTCGTGTTCTTTGTCTATAGTAAGCCATGTACGTTTTCCTTTCTTTCTCATATACCTTGAATGTTGCTGAGAAAAGTTGGAAAAATAAAATTAAGGACTCCCAGAAAAATCTAGAGGTTATTTTTATTAATATTTTTTTTTTATTACTGATCCTCCAAAATCTCATTTCTTTGATTTGATTTATTTTGTTTTGCAGTCGTGTAATCAGCGATGGGAGGACATTGCAGTTAAAAGGGAGTATCATTGTAAGTTATTATTTGATAATTTCTTTTATAGCTGCATTCCTATTTTTATTTTTGTAAGCATATTTTATTATATATTGTTTTATGTTTGATGGTTATATATTGTTTTCTGGTTTTCAATCCTTTTTTTTTATAGGACAATTATTCTATTTCCATTATGAGTGCATGTTGTATTATTTGTAAGCATCTATTTAATTAAATCCATACATGTATTATTTGCGAGCTTACTTTCAAATAACAAAACAGATTATGTTTGTTCTTCTGTTTGGTCATTTATCTGATATGTTTATTTTTATTCTACAGGATAGTCCACTTAAAAGGGTATTATCGGGTTTAATTCCTAATTCTGTGTTATTATTTGAGTTTCTAAGTTTTATTCCTTGTTTTCATATTTTATAGATTCTTATATTTTGTTATTTCTTAAAATCTGGCCATGGTTTTTGGTTTTGATAATTTTTTTAAAAAACTTCATCTTCTATTTCTTCCATCAAATTCGAGATCATACTTCCAAATTTGTTTTCTTCCTTTTTTTGTGTCATTATTTTGCATGTTCTTCTATTTAGTTTTTTTTATTAAAATGTAATTTAAAAAACAAACTGTAATTTCATCTTCTATTGTTGGTGTTTTATTTCCAGCTTTTGGTTGGAGGGCTTTAAAGCTGAGCATTTCTTTCTTTCAACTTTGTAAGAATTTGTTTTAATTTCAGTACTCTATTTCTTTGTTTTATTGTGGTTTCATGCCTTGATTTATTCATTGATGGTTATAATTGTTTATTCATACTAACTAAGATGGTTAGAATCCACATATACAGTAATCCAGCTCAGTACAAGAGTATAGCTACAATATCTAATGCAAATAAAATACTATCAAAATAGTAACATGATATTTTTTTAATAGGTAAATAAACAAAGCCCAAGTGTACAGAATGTGAATTGTGAAGTGAAACTATTGTTAAGTGAAACGTGAAGTATTTGATTTTTTTTTGTTTATTGTCATTTTATGCCTTCTTTTATTCATTGATGGTTAAATTGTTTGTTTATATGGTTTAATTGTTTAAGATTTGTTTATGCATCTTATTCATTTATCCATTGGCCTATGTATATGATTTTTTTCATTTAAAATTTTCACAGGCCTGACCCAAAAGACCGGATCACAATCCAAATTCTATAAAAATATAAAGAAACAAACAAACAAATAGATAATTTAGATTACATCGAAAAGTTTTTGTCAAACTGACACAAATAAACTGAAAATGAGTGCATAATGATGTAAAAGAAGCAATATGGGAGAAGAAATGATTATTAGTGTAGATGAATACCTTCAACCAGAGTAAATGATTGCTTGTGAATCTGAAAAATGATGCACGTCAATGACCTGGGATTGAGAGATTGTCAGGGTTTTCTTCTATTTTTGTTCTTGTTTTTTGATGTATTATCAGCAAATGACACCTTTAAATCTGTATTTCTAAATTTAATGTGTAATTGTAAATTTACTGCAGTCTTTTAACATTACTTCAACGATAATAGTGTGTAATATAGTAAATACTATGAATCAGACCATGCATCCATGGCAGATGGATGGACACAATTTAAATTGTATATTAAATAGATTTAAATGGTAATTATGAATTTAATTTGTAATTGTCAATTTAGTGGAGCATTTTAATATTATTTTACTGTCAAATAGAGCAAATACAATGAAGTACAGCATACATATTAAATTCGGACGTTGTATTTAGAAGAATTTCAGTGGGGAGGAGAATGCGGCAGAATTCCATATTAAATTCCATATTGAATGGACGTAATGCAGTAGGCATACATATATTTAATAGGCGTTATAGACAATAAATGTTTATATTCCATATTAAATAGACATAAAAGCAGTCGGCACACATATTTAACAGGCCTTATAAACAATAAATATTAAATGGATGTAAAGCAGTCGCCACTCATATTTAACAGACGTTATAAAGAAGAAATTGTATACAGTTAAAATAAGAAGAATATTTAACAGATCTGTTAAAACAAGAAATTCTGTTAGATAGGCTCTTTATATATATAGATAGATTTAATACTATTATGTGGTCTTGTTTTATTATGTGGTCTTGTTTAATTATACACGTGAGATGATATGAAATAAAATTTGAAAATGAAATAAAATATTATTAAAATATATTTCACAAATTTAAAGAGAAATAAACATAATTGACAAGTTCTATTATATTTAATACTATCATGAGAACTCGTTAGTTTGATTAGATACATGAGATGCAATGAATAAAATTTAAAATAAAATAAAATATTATTACAGGTAATTTATATAAGAGTTTGAGAAGGTTGTAATGATTATTTAAAATGAAATCTCTCGGCGGATCTATATGGGGGCAGGATGTAATACCTGGGCCAGAGCCTAAGCCCATAACTATTGAAGCCGAAGCCCATTTTGCAACATTGGCCCGGACCTCGTTTCTTTTCTTTCCCTCACTCAGTTTCTTATCTCCGACGGTTTGAAATTGATCGACTTCCTCTTTCAGTTTTTTCTCGATCCCGATTGCCTCTCCACTAATTCTATAACCTCCATCACGCCTAAATAGTTTCTTATTGTTTTTACTTGTTTTGGTTTCTTTCCATCTCGCAGACCTTTCTTCTGCTCCCTTTCTTTTATTTTCTTAACAGTTTCTCACTCTCTTTTTCCTCTCAACAGATACACTCTCGCCTTGTATCTCCCTCTATCTCCGTGACTTCTACACTGCAAACTAGACAAACTACACGTCTCAGCCACCCAGTTACACCACCATGGTGACCACCATAAGCCTTCAGCGTCACTTTGAGGAAAATAAGTTACATCATGCCGAAATCAAGCCAGCCCTATTTTGCTCCACCAAAACAGAGCACCTTTCACCCACTCACCATGCTCAACGTCTCAACCCCTTCGAGTGCCACCCCTCGCTGTCGGCTAGAAAACCAAACCTGGAGAAATCAATAGCATCACACGAGGAACATCATGCACGATTTAGCGTAGCAATATAACTTGGCCATGGTTGTCGTGAACCAGCAAACCAGAAACAGAGCAACACAGCCCAAGCAATATCGGCGTATCGCTGGACGTAGAAGATCCCCACGTCGCATGTTTCACACCAACTTTCATGGAATCAATCACCTCAATCCACCAAACACAGTTCACCACCGTGCGTATGGCACTGGTAACACGTAAACACAGCACTGCGAAGCACCGTAAGCCCCTCTCCCACGTTCTATCTCTTTCTCTTGCTCTCTCGCTCTCTCTCTGTTTCTCTGTTTCTTTCATTTCTTATCTTGCTGTCTTGGACAGCCGCGTGCTCACCACCGTCGACCTCTGCTCAGCTTATGTTTTCATTGGAGCTCTCATCCCCTCTCGTGGTGAATATGCCGTATCACGGTTTTGGACGTTTTCCTTCAATTTGTCTCAAACAGAGCCATGCAAGTGGATAACAAGTTCCCTTACTGGGCTGATTTTTCTATAATATGGTTGTGGTACATATGGTTTTATTTATCATTTCCTATAACACCTTTATTAACAACTAGCTGGACCTTTCGAGGTCCTCTCTAGGTGAGGAAAACCGCTAATTTGCTTCCAAGCAGAGCTAACATCTCTTGGGCATTTGCTCGAAGAGTTGGTGGTATGGATAAAGACACTGGACTCCGCTGGAACTCTCTCCAGCTAATGTCAAAGGAACAAGACGAACTACATCTCCCAGAGGTAGCTATCCTGTCGTCTAAGCAACAAGGTAGTCACTGTCTTTTAGCACAAGTTCTCAATGATCGTAATGTGAACCGCGAAGCATTTAGGAGCACAATGACAGAGGTCTGGAATCTGGATGGATGGGTTACCTTTAAAGAACTCAGTTCCAACAAATACTTAATGGAGTTCCAACTGCTATCAGACAAGCGAAAGGTCACGCAAGGGAGACCTTAGTCTTTCGACCGGCATCTAATTTGCCTCAAGTCTTTCGAAGGGGAACTCTAATCAAATGAAGTCATGTTCAACTCTAAACCTTTTTGGGTGCAAGCACACAACTTGCCTTTCGCTAGTATGAATGCAGATATGGGTAAGTAGATAGACGCAATTATTGGACACGTACATGAGGTAGAGGTTGATGAACAAGGAGATGGATAGGGCAGTTTCCTTAGGCTGTGAGTGGACGTTAATCTCACCAAGCCACTGGTTCGAGGCAAAATGTTAAGCTTGGGCAGAAAACAGTACTAGATTCCCTTCAAATATGAGAGCTGCCCATGTTTTGCTTCAAATGTGGATTACTAAAGCACCCATAAGGAAAGTGCACCAAGTTTCATGTTGGTCAGTAGGTGGGTGCAGTATGGACAGTGGTTGAGAGCCTCTGCCCCTCTTCCCCACTTCTCAGTCGTGAAAAGATATGGTGGTCAGGCGAAGGGATCAGAACAAAGTTCACCTAGATGAAAAAGTCAGCCGCCGGAAGGAAACCAGAGACAGGGAGTTGGTGGCCACAATTCAACTTTCAAGGAATAAACTTCCAATAGGGTCAGTTCAGCTGCTAGTTAGGAACAAAGCCCAACTCACACTTTAAAAGGACAACAGCATCAGACACTATTAGAGCCTGCAGAATTGCGTGTCAGTCCTAGCCTTACAAACAAAGAAGAAGAAGTTGCAAAGCCCCAATTGCAAAAGAAAGAAAGTTTTCTGCCCATGCTAAATCATGACAAAACTGAGGTAAGTACTCTTAGTTGAAAGTTAACTTTTTCCTTTGATAAACCCTTGCCAACCCTTGCCCCCCTAAATAGCCCATCCCTAGACACCTTGTCCCATGCCCTTTGAGCCAAAACACCATCCCATCCCTCTGGCACAAAGTGGAAACGCAAAGCCAGAGGTCAACCCTCACCACTCGCAAATATTACCAACATGGCCACTGGCCAACCTAGTTCCCAGAATTCCAATAAGACTGCCTCAATTATGGAAACTAGAGGAAATACCATGATAGCTAAGAAACTGAAACCCATGCTCAATCTTGGAGCAGGTGAAAATTAAGACCCTACAGTGGAGGCTGTTCAGCGGTCCCACCAACTCTCATGAATTGCCTAAACTGGAATGGTCGGGGGCTTGGGAACCCTCAAACTATTCAAGAACTTCACATGCTAGTGAAGACAAAGATCCTGCACTTAGTTTTCCTCATTGAGACTAAGTGTAATGCTGAAAAAATGGAAAGAATCCGGATTAAATTTGGCGTTAATAATTGTTTCACTGTTAAAGGTAAGGGTAGGAGTGGGGGCTTGGCCCTCCTGTGGCACTCCAATATCACTGTTAAAATTGAAACATACACAAGCTAGCATATTGTAGCCTCGGTTCAATTGGAAGATGAAATTGCCCCTTGGATCCTCATAGGATTCTATGGGCATCTTGAAACAACAAAGAAACCTAGTACTTGGGATCTACTCAAAGGCCTCAATCCCTCACATGGCATTCCATGGCTTTGCTTTGGTGATTTCAATGAAATGACTTGCTTAGAAGAAAAAATGGGTGCAGCACATAGGCCATATAAACAAATAAGAGAATTCAAAAACGTCTTAGAGGAGTGTGAACTAGTAAATCTTGGTTATGAAGGGGATAAATTCACTTGGGCCAATAATTAGAAAGGGGTGCATTTCAATAAAGAGAGACTAGACAGAGTTTTAAGGAATCCTTTATGGATATCAAGATTTGAAACCATTCAGTACACCACCTCTTAGCTTTAACATCTGACCATATACCCATCCTCATTACTATGCAAGCAAAGGAAAAACCCTTATGTACAGAAAGCCCCTTCAGGTTTGAGGCACAATGGAGTAAGAAAAAGAAATGTGGGGCACTAATTAAGAGCACATGGGTGGTCTCTTTAAACTAGTCTGATCCCATCTAGAGCACCCTGAATGGTCTCACACATTATAAAGAGAGACTTCAGAAGTGGAGTACAGCCAAGTTTCACATCAAACAGGTAAGCATCAAAGAGAAATTTGCCTTATTGCACTCACTGAAAGAACAAAATCGTGGACACCTGTATGCTGAGATTAAAGAGTTGCAAAAGGAGGTGGAAACAATGCTAGAAGATGAAGACCATAAGTGGAGACAGCGAGTAAAAAAATATTGGATCAAGGAAGGGAATCGCAATACTTCCTTTTTTCATCACAGTGCAAGCCAAGGAAGGAAGGACAATAGCATCTCAAAAATCAACAATGAACTTGGAGAGAGCTTTACCAAGATGGAAGATATCAGTAAGGAATTTCAGGTTTTTTTCCAGACCTTGTTTTCATCCTCGAACCCATCAGGTATACTTGACTGCCTGTCTGACCTGCCAACTAAGTTATTTCCTAAGATGAATGAAGTACTAGAAGTCCCTTTCTCTGCAGTTGAGATCAGATAAGCCCTTTTTAGCATAAAACCATTGGGGTCCCCTGGACCGAATGGCTATCCTACATTGTTTTTTCAAGACCATTGGTCAACTGTAGGTACAACAGTTACCAAGACAGTGTTGGCAACCTTGAATGGCAGCCACTGGTCTGCAGACCTAAATAAGACTTTCTTTGCCCTCATCTTTAAGAAACCTCGCCCATCCTTGGTAACTGACTCCAGGCTTATAAGCCTTAGTAATGTGCTATACAAGATCATAGCAAAAATTATGGCAAATAGGCTCAAACAAGTTCTTCTTGATCTGAAATCCCCAACCCAGGCTACATTTGTACCTGAGAGACTCATTTCAAACAATGTCATTGTGGTTTTTGAGACTCTACATACCATGAAGACTAGGCTTAAAGGAAATAAAGGATATATGCCCTTAAAACTCGACATGAGCAAGGCATATGATAGAATTCAGTGACAATTCCTACAATCTGTTCTAGAGAAACTCGAGTTTAGTCAGAGCTGGGTGCAACTAATCATGAGATGTCTTCAATCAGTCATCTACTCTATCCTACTCAATGGCATCCTTCAAAAGACTTTTAACCCTCTAGAGGTCTTAGGCAAATGGATCCCACTATCCCTTTACCTGTTTATCTTATGCATTGAGATTCTAAGTTGGATGTTAAACAAAGTTGAGGTATCCAAGATCATCTCTAGCCTGCCTATTAGAAAAAATAAATTGTCCATTAACCATTTATTTTTTGCAGATGACAGCATCCTTTTTTGCAAGACAAGTTCCCTCGAATGGAGAAATCTCTATCATATTCTGGAAGCTTATGAAACTACCTCAGGTCAAATACTCAACAAAGAGAAGACCTCAATTTTCTTTAGCTCCAATACCTAGGAAGACACAAAGGAACTAATCACTAGTGTGGCAGGCATCAGGGGCACCACATCATATGAAAAGTACTTAGGATTACTAGCTTTGATTGGAAGGTCACGAGTTCAATCTTTCAATGGAATCATTAAAAATGTGCAAAAGAGAATCTCAAATTGGAAGAACAAGTTTATGTCCCAGGCAGAAAAAGAGGTGCTTATCAAGGGTATCATCCAAGTCATCCCAACTTAGAGCATGAGCATTTTTAGACTTTTAAAATAGCTTATCAATGAGCTCAATAAAATGGTGAGGAAATTTTGGTGGGGAAAGCAAGACTAAGAGCACAAAACCCATTAGGTAGGTTGGAATCAAATGAGAAGGGCTAAATGCTTGGGAGGTCTCGGGCTTAGGGACTTTGCCAATTTTAACCAAGCTCTTTTAGCCAAACAATGTTGGCGTTTCGTCACTAGGCCTACCTCATTGGCTGCTTGTGTGCTGAAAGAGAAATACTTTCCAAACAAGAAATTCTTGACTACCAAATTGGGGTACTAGACATCTTTCTTGTGGCAAAATTTCTTATCAGCTAGGTCACTATTGAATGAGGGATTAGTTTGGAGAATTGGAGATAGAACAACCGCTAAGATATGGCAAGATAAGTGGCTACCAAAATAACATACCTATTGACCCCAAGATTCTATCAGGTCCCTACAAGATGACACTAAGGTCTTTGTATTTAGTGATGAGCATGCTCACCAGTGGAGAAGAGATCTCATACATGCTATGTTCACTAAAGAGGAAGTGCAGCTTAAATTGGGAATACCCCTTAGCTATCCCCCAAAACCTGATAGCCTTACTTAGAGGTGCACTTCACTTGGGAATTTCAAAACTAAATCAGCATATCACCTCATCACAAAGCCAGATTATCTGCAAAAAGGACAAGCTTTTAACCCCACTCATCCTCAATTCTCCTGGACTAAGATCTGGCACCTAAACATCCCAAATGCCACAAAAACCTTCCTTTGTAGGGCATGTTTGAATGCTCTATCAACAAGAGACAATCTAACAAAAAGGAGAGCTCTTGATGACCCATTATGTCCTATCTATAAACGGTCTCTAGAAACTATAGAACATACTCTATAGAGTTGCCTATCATCAACAAATGTTTGGGTAGCGAGCAGTAGAAAGCTTCAGAAGGTTAGTTCAAATCCCCTTCTGTTTAGAGACCTTGTGGCAGAATTAGCAGATTCACTGCCAGTAGAAGACTTGGTGAAGTTTGCTCTAACAACTTGGCATATATGGAAGAGATGCAACGATGTGATTTTCAGAGAAATGCTTACTCCTTCCCTGAAAGTTATCACTCAAGTCAACCATCTAGTAGAAGAGTTAAAGCTCTTGTTCAAGGCCCCCTGCCACTCTTTGAGTCCAGGAAATCAACATATCAATTGGGAAGTATCTCTACCTGGTAAAGTCAAGCTGAATTGGGATGCATCGGTCAATAACGCACTTGGCAAAGTTAGGGTTGGTGCAGTGATTCGAGATTGGCAAGGAGTGGTACTCAACATGTTTATAATAGCTTAAGAACTCTTACCTGATCCTTTCATGGCAGAAGCTTTTGTAGCTCGTCAGGCAGTCACCTTTGGTAAAGCAGCAGGCTTCAAGGTCATTATACTAGAAGGAAACTCTCTACAAGTGGTTACAAGCCTCAACTCCAAATTGGAAGCTCCTAGTTACACTGGCCAGCTCATAAAAGACACGAGAGTAATTTTGAATTCATTTAGCTCATGGAGTGTTAGGCATATTTGTTGAATCCAAGATTTCAAGTTTCGTGTAAATCTACACATGGATTTTGATAATAACAAATAAATTCAAAAAATAAAGGAGTCTCAAACTCAAATTGTCCACACAATAGAATCAAGCACATCAAGAAAGTAAGTATGAGCAAGAAGGGAACAAATTCACATTAAAATCATAGAGTAATGTTGTAAATCTCTTAAAAATTCGAAATTAGGATTAAGGCTCAAAATTAATATTTTATCATAAAGCATTAAAATACATTTTCCACATGTGCATGAATATTTTGAAAATTAAATTTGAAAATTTTGAAAGATGATTGATTATCATCTTTCACATGTACATGACATGATTAAAAGTTTGAACTTTGAAAATATTAAAATGATTGATTATCATCTTTCAAAAAGGAAGAAGAAGAGTTTAATCGTGAAGACGATAGACTTTATACTTTGAATTTAACTGCTATGAATTTATTATATAATGCTCTCAATGGTAATGAGTTTAATAGAGTAATGACTTGCGCTACAGTAAAGAAAATTTGGGATAATTTAGAAATTACTTATGAAGGAACTTCTCAAGTCAAGGAATCAAAAATTTATATTCTTACTCATGAATATGAAATGTTTAAGATGAATGATGATGAATCTTTTTCTAGTATGCACACTCGTTTTACTAACATCATAAATAGCTTGACAGCTCTTGGCAAAATTTATTCCAAAGTGGAGATAGTAAGAAAAATTCTTAACTCTCTACCAAAACGTTGGGAATCAAAAGTGACAGCGATTCTTGAAGATAGAGACCTCAAGAAGCTCGAAGTGAATGAACTCATCGGGTCACTTATCACCCATGAGTACACATTGAAAAGAGAAGAAGAAGAAGAAGAAGGAAAGCCAAAGAAGAGTTTGGCACTTAAAACTGTTTCATATGAAAGTAAAAGTGATGAAGATGAGGAAAATGACGACAAAGATGAAGAAGTTGCGATGATAACAAGAAGAATTCAGAGGTTCTTAAAGAAAAATAAAACTCCTCCAAGAAAATCCTTCAAAAAGTTTTCCAAGAAAGATTCAGGTAAAAATGAAACTTTAATTTGTTATAAATGCAATAAGCCTGGTCATATCAAGTCAGATTGTCCTCTGCTAAAGAAAGATCGAAACAAAGGCAAAAAGGCAATGAAAGTTACATGGGATGATAATTCAAGTAGCTCAGATAGTGAAGCAAGCAATGGAGAATCAGCAAATCTTTGTCTTATGGCTAAAGATGACATTGAGGTAACAAATCTTGATAATATTGAAAATCCTTTATATGAAGAATTGTAAAATGTTTTAGAAGAGGTATATGAGGAATTTGAAAAATTGGGTATCAAGTATACTGTTTTGAAAAAGAAAAATTCTTCTTTAACAAACGAAATTGATATTTTAAGAAAAGAAAGTATTGTTTTGAAAGATGAAAATTTTGAGTTGAAGAAAAAGAAAACTGATTTAGAAAATATTATTGAAAACTTTATGAATGGAAAAATAAATTTTGAAAAACTTCTTGGTGGTCAAAGATGTGTTTTTGACAAGATAGGCTTGGGATATATGCCAAAATAAAAATACAAACCTTATGAAAACTTCTTTGATAATCATTCTACATCAAAATCCAATATTCAAAATTCTTTTCATAAAAATAATTTTGTTAAAAAAAGATACTATTATAATCACTCAAGTTCTTCATATATGTCACATGCTATTTGCAATTTTTGTAATAGAAATGGTCATAATTATCTTACTTGTCCTATTAGAAGAAAACATACAATGACTATTAGGGTCATATGGGTACCTAAACATCTTGTTTCTTCTAATACTAATAAATAAAAGACTCAAAGAACTTGGGTATCAAGAATTGTTTTTAAATGCTTTTGTAGGTATGCATGAAGTATTCTACATGTAAAAATAAATGATTTTTAGATAGTGGATGTTCAAGACACATGACGGGAGACAAGACTAAGTTCTTTGATCTTAGATCTAAAGAAGAAGGACACGTGACATTTGGAGACCACTTGAAAGGGAAGATCGTGGGAATAAGTAAAATATGTTGAGCAACTTCCAGGTTTTGAAAATCATATTTCTCCAAATCATGTTTTCAAACTCACAAAAGCACTATATGGACTCAAACAAGCTCCTAGAGCGTGGTACGAGAGACTTAGTGGTGTCTTGATTGAAAAAAACTTTTCAAGAGGAAAAGTTGATACAACTCTTTTCATTAAATACAAAAATGATGATATTCTTTTGATTCAGATTTATATTGATGATATAATATTCGGTGCTACTAATGAAAATATATGCCAAGTTTTTGCTAAGACTATGCAGGAAGAATTTGAAATGAGCATGATGGGAGAACTTATATTCTTTCTCGGATTGCAAATTAAGCAAGCAAAAAGTGAGACATTTATCAATCAAAATATATTAAGGAATTGCTGAAGAAATTTGGGATGGAAGGTGCGAAGGAAATTGGAACACCAATGAGCCCATCTACTAAACTTGATAAAAATGAATCCGGTAAACCAGTTGACTCGAAGGTATATTGAGGTATGATTGGTAGCTTATTATATTTGATAGTCAGTAGACTAGATATTATATTTAGTGTGTGCTTATGTGCACGCTTTCAATTATCTCCAAAAGAATCACATTTAATTGCAGTTAAGCGCATTATTAGATATTTTAGTGGTACAATTAACTTAGGATTATGGTACCCTAAGCACACATCTTTTGATCTAATCAGCTACACAGATGCAGATTATACTGGCTGTAAAATAGATCGAAAAAGCACTAGTGGAGCATGTCACTTCTTAGGTCATGCACTAGTTTCTTGGTTTAGTAAAAAATAAAATTCTGTTGCACTATCTACTGCTGAGGCAGAATATGTTGCTGCGCGTAGTTATTGTGCTCAAGTTCTTTACATGAAGCAACAACTTGAAGATTTTAAACTCATGTATAATCACATTCCAATCAAATGTGATAATACAAGTGCTATAAATCTTTCAAAAAAAACCTAATACAACATTATAGAATTAAGCATATTGAAATAAGATATCATTTTCTTCGAGATCATGTACAGAAAGGCGATATAGTACTAGAGTTCACAAACACACACGATCAGTTAGCAGATATATTCACAAAACCTTTACCAGAAGATAGATTATGTATGATTAGAAGATAAATAGGTATGATGCATGTTATGAATATCTCTTGTAAGATAGATCAGAGTTTATAAAAATAGAGAGATATTTTTTTAAATACTTTTACATAAACTTGAGGTTCTTAGCCTCATGTTTGAGACGCTCATTCTCTTCATACAATATCATGTCATCCCTATCCATGGGAACTGGCAAGTGGAATGAAGAATCCAATAGAGATTTCAACTGTTTATTCTTCTGTCGAAGGATTCATTCCCTTGTGTGAGACTCTTGAACAATTCGTTGAAATACAACAATTTGTTCTTTAAGCTTTTCAATCTCATGATTTTTGACTTGTAGCCGCTGGGAAAAAGCAACAATAGAGGATGAGTAGCGAGTCCCGAGACTCACCAAGTCGTAGATAGCATCGGAGTCTGGCTTATTAGCCAAACTATTATTCTCTTGCTGCAACATGGCGCCAATGATAGCTGTAGAAAGGACATGAGATTGAGATGTAGAATACCTCATGGATGGATCTAGAGGAATGTTAGAAGAATGAGCCATTGAGAAAAGAATTGAAAACTTAAAGCGAGAATATTGAAGGAATGCAGATGAGTTATAGAGATGAGAATAAGATTTGATGCAAATCGGATGAACTTTAAAACTGATTTTATAAATATAGCATAAAGAACAAGACAAACTATTGTCTCTTCAAATCTTATTAGTCAAAAGAAATACAAGATATGCTAGACACACATTGTCAAAAGTTTTCTTACTAGAAAAACGGTTCTCTGCTCCTATCATGGCATTAACGGCCTTAGGAGAGAAGATTGATGGTTGATGCGTCAAGGGTTCCTGATTCAAGTCTGGAACATTAGTGGAAGAGAATTGTTCGGCCATTCTATCGTTATGGAAAAACAGAACTTAGGTCAAGAAGCGATATTTTTTTTTTGGTATCTGATAGGTGAAAATGATTTTTTTTAGAAACTCAGAACCTTCAATCCCGTTTGTCAACAACATCAGGCGATTGTTTAAATCTTCAGCCGCACTAAATTCATAGAGTTAGGCCTCGAGGCTTTGCAGCATTTGTCGGGTCACGGACGGCTCCCTTTTTTCAACTATCTATAGTGTCTATTAATGTACCGTTTTCTTCAGTTTATTTACTTGCTGCCGATCCCTTTTAATGATACCAAAAGGGGGAGAAGTTTTAGACTAGAACATTAATATTGTTTAAATTGCTAAACTTGTTATATATGCTTGGAATTATATTTATATTTTTGCTTGAAAAACTAACGCACATTCTCAGGGGGAGCTTAAGTATTCATACAGGTTTCAAGTTTTATCAAGTATTTGTCATCATCAAAAAGGGGGAGATTGTTGAACCCAAGGTTTCAAGTTTCGTGTAAATCTACACATGGATTTTGATGATAACAAATGAATTCAAAAAATAAAGGAGTCTCAAACTCAAGTTGTCCACACAATAGAATCAAGTACATCAAGGAAGCAAGCATGAGCAAGAAGGGAACAAGTTTACATTAAAATCATAGAGTAATGTTGTAAATCTCTTAAAAATTCGAAATTAGGATTAAGGCTCAAAATTAATATTTTATCATAAAGCATTAAAATACATTTTCCACATGTGCATGAATATTTTGAAAATTAAATTTGAAAATTTTAAAAGATGATTGATTATCATCTTTCACATGTACATGACATGATTAAAAGTTTGAATTTTGAAAATATTAAGATGATTAATTGTCATCTTTCATATGTGCATGTTTTATTTGAATATTTTTAAAAGTGATTGATGCTTTTCTTGACTTACGCAAAAGGTAGATATCTTTGTTTGAAAATTTTGAAAAGTAAAGTGTGCTCCTTTTGTCATATGCAAAAAGTAAAAGATTAGATTTGAAATTTTTGAAAAGTAAAGTGTGCTCCTTTTGTCACATGCAAAAAGTAAAAATATTTGATTTGAAATTTTTAAAAAGTGAATGATGATGTCTTTGACATGTGAATCTTTTTAAATTTGAATATGAAGTCTCATATGCCTATAAATAGATCATTTGAGAGCTTCACATTTACAACACCAAGAGCATACAACATTCATTCAAAGTTTTCATTCTCTTTTCTCTAAGCATTGAGCCTTAACCCTTGTTCATTTTGAGAAATATAGTTTGCGCTGTATTGTTTCTATCTCACTCATTGAGGAGTGTATTTTGATAGTCTACCCACTATCAACTCTTGTGTTTGTAAGAGGGTGTGTATAACCCTTGTGTGTGTAGAAGGTGTTCTACATGGAGAATAGTTAAATCACTAAGTATAAGGTGATTGGAAGTGTAGAAGGTGTTCTACACGGAGAATAGTTAAATCACCAAGTGTGAGGTGATTGGAAGTGTAAAGGGTGTTCTACACGGATTCTTTGAAGTGGTGTTGCTCAAAAGTGTAATAGGTTTTTATCTCCACCTAAAGGAGATTGAATAGTGGATTTGGGGATTCTCAAGGGGTAGCTTGAGGCGAGAACGTAGGCAGTGGGGCCGAACCTCGTTAACATACTGTGTTTGCTTCTCTCTTACCCTTACTCTTTATATTTATTGTTATTTCATATTTTGTTTATATTTTATATTATATATTTGATTTATAATTGTTATTTTTTTAAATACAACTCAATTCACCCCCTCTCTTGTGTTAGTCATCTGGATAACAATATTGTTAGAGCAAATAACATTATTGCTCATGCCTTAAGCAAGGATGTGTTGTGCATTAGTGGTAATATCACCACATTGTGTTCTATTCCTAAATGTATTCGGACTATGATTTCTAGTCATTAATGAAATTAAATTCCCACTTCAAAAAAAGAATAGAAAAAGAAAACTAGATTCTTTAACGATGGGCTTTGTTTATTTTATTTTATTTTACTTTGGACTGATTTGCATGTAGGGTTAATATGTTTAAACTGAATTTGTTACATTTTATAGAAACCGTGTTGGTAGTTTTAAATGCGCTGTATTTTATTGTCCTATAAAATTAATATATTATTTTTAACTGAATTGTGTTTAACTGTTCTTAAATTAGGTATAATTTTACTCGAATAAATATATTTTCCATTAACGTCTTGATGTTACAGAAAATATATGATATACGTATTTGATGGTTATAAATCAGATATGATTAAGGATATTTATGATTTCTTACTGGTATTGTTTGAGAAATTTGTGATTTCTTACTATATCTGTTACATGTTAGTAGTATTAAATTATGTTTTTAATAATAGTTTATAAAGATATGAGCCATGATTAAGTTAATTTTCACAAATGAATTTTAGTTGTTTTTTTCCATATTTGATAAAAATTTATAAGATAATAAGTTAAGAATATATTTAATCATAATAATTTTTATTACATTTTTTGATAAATGGATAATTTATCAAAGCTATTTTCTTAGTATAGTTCATTAGAGAGTTTTAGCAAGTCCTTTTAGAAGATTAGTAATGTTTAGTCCTTTATATAAGTGACATTGACATTCTTTTGTTAGGATTGTAGAAGGATTTAGAAAAAGTTAAAAGTCTAGATAAGCTGGATTTTTATACTTAACTTTATATTAATTATAAATTGAAGTTGACTTTTTGAAAATTGTGTATATTTGATTATGAAATGCGAACTTGAAATAAATAAATAAAACCTCGGTACCTTATTAATTTGCATCACTCATGAAATTTGTATGAAAGAGAAAATATTTTCTGATCTGCATTGTATAAAGATAAACTTTGTTTTGTATGATATCTCTGAAATATAAAAAAGTGCAATACTGAGAATTATGAAATTTGTGCATTGATTTATAAATATGTTCTGACTTTGTTTATTTTTGTGAGAATGATTTAAACATATTTTGGAACGTTGTATTATTTTGGTATGGTTCTGAAAATTTTTAGCATGGTATATTGATTTTGTATTTGAGTTTGTTGTTGCTCTGTTTGAGTTAGTACCAGCTTTTCTGTTTTTGAGTGCATTTACTTTCGAAACAAAATGATTTTTATATAGACGTTTCTGTGCACACTCAAGACTTTAAGAATAATTAAGGAAAATGTTCACCTCTATCTCTACCTGGTTTGGCCACTAGGATTAGCATGACTCTACCATGGGAGTAAACATGGTCTCTGTTTTGTCAGATGTACTATTTTGATATGATGTGATACTCAATTTTGATATGTCAAAGTATTCTGTGTTTTATATAATTTAAAAATTATCGCTCTATTACGTTTGAAAATGTACGTATTTTGTTCATGATAATTCTAAAGGATATTTTTGCTCTGTATACTGTACTTTATAAATGCTCATATTTGTGCTTTGGTACATATCTTTTACTTACTGAATTGTGGATAATTCATCCCCTATCTTCAAATATATTCAGATGGTTTGGATGATTCAGTTAAATATTGAGAGTAGAAAGCACATATAAGGCCACAAGATCATAGTAGAATATGTACGAAGACGGTGCTTAGGTATCTAAGAATTTTATTCGATAATTTTATTTATAGTTAGTCGGCATAGTACTTTGCGAGATTATTTTGGAGTCTATGATTATACGATTGAAACATGTTTTTAAGTTATAAGTAGTAACTCTCTACCATCCGGGACGAGGATGTTACAAGGGAGTCATCTCCCCTCCCAAAAAAAATTGGGAAAAAATATAATATATACTAGTATTTTTATAATTTAATAGAATGGTATTAATTTTATCTTGTATTGACTTTCATAAAAAAATTAAGCTCTCCTTCTATAAAATTACTTTGATTTTATTTTGATATAATATTTTAAAGCAGAAAGAAATTTCTGATTCTACGATGATCAATATAAAAGTAGAACAAAAAAATAAATTCCTGACTTGATCCCCACTCCCAAACTAAAGGAGCCATATGACTTTCAGGGACCCTACTAGAGGAATTTCAATCCAAATTTTACGCGGTCATGTATAAAAACATTTTAGAATTTGGAATTATTCTATAAGTAAACCATTGCTTTCTGATTTACATTGTTAGGATGAGTAATGTTAGATTTAAATTTAGACGCTAGAAATCCCATGCAGTTTTACTGAAAAAAGGTGGCTTACAATTAAAAAATAGTTTATATATATATATATTTTAAAATGTAAATCTCACAGTTTGTTTACTTTTGAAGAGTACGAAAGGCTTGTATACAAACTATAAGAAAATAAGTATTTTAGGATACCAAATTTTATCGTAAAAAATAAGAAAGAAAATCATAAAAAATTATTTTTAATAAAAATAATAATTTGAATTATAATTAATTATTTATTTATACTCGATTCTCTTGTAATCACAAAAAGTTGAGGGTGTAATCAATTTGGTTCGCTCTGATCTTAGACAATTTGAAACTGAACCGACTGAAGTCCATTTTAAAATTTCGAGAACTGAAACCAATTGGTTAATCCAGGAAATTAGATTTTTCGATTTTTTCTAGAATTTACAGGTGTGATTTTCAGTTTTGAGCTTCTCTTTTTTTTTTTTTTTTTTTTTACTTGGGTTGATTGGATTTTCCGACTCATAAGTCATAATGAATATACTTTTTTCAGCCCAAATATTAGAGAGCCCAGAACATTGTTTTCAGCTCAGATATCAATGTATCATGCATATAACCAATTAACCAAATAAGTGCTAAAGAAATTAGTCAAAATAAAGTAATTAGTTTAATTAAAACATGCATTTAAAATATATTATATATGTAAGTATGTAACTTAATATGTAGGAATACATATTAAGTTCTATTTTTTCTAATTAAAACATGCATTGGTGAATGTTATATGTATATATTTTGTATAACATATATAGCATATAATATATATAATATAAAAAATTATAAAAATATATATTTGTTTGGTCCAGTTCTATTTTTTCTTACCTAGAATTGTACAAATCATTTATTTTTTCTCGAAAGTATATGCACGTGAGAATCTATAGAATTGAAGGGGGTTCTATAGACAATTAAAAGGAAAATAGTTTCTATTTTCTTTGAAGGTAGGTAATAAGGACCATAACCATTAAAAAAAATGACGAAAGAAACTATATATATATATATATATATTTATATATAAGAAAGAAGAGCCATATCTAAGTGTCTAAATTCGCACCTAACAATAATAAGACCACCCAACTACTATACCTTTCATCACAGCATTCACCAATGCTAGGAAAGCAAACTGAAACAAGCTAGCCAGGGAAGGCAAGACGATCCTTTCTTTTTTGCCTACTTTTGTTTTTCTCTTTCAAAATAATAATAATATATATACCAGTTAGCCCACCAACCTAATGTCTTTCAATTTTAGGTCAACTTCTTTGTACATAAATATTGATTACACAAATTAAGAATTAGATTAAAAAAAAATAGAGTAGTAGTACTCATGATGAAATGGTGTATAATGATCGATCTTGACGAAAACTTTACATCTATCCAATGTTGCAATCATATGCATATATGCTTTTTCTACATGGTTAATCATATATCAAGCAGCTGGTGTGTGTCAGAAGTTTGTAAATTTTGCATAATATTTCTGCTATAAAAACACTGAATGAATCTAATTAATTCCTAGCTTGCACTATATGCAGGCCCAGTTGATCTAATTTATTTTATACAAGAAATCTCCAAACTCTTTCAGACTGCAGCGAAAAATAATGTTATTTTATATATATATATATATATATATATATAATTAGTGTTGAAATGATAAAATTTAAAATGATCTAAAGAAATCATGTACTATTTCAAGACAATAAAGAAGCTAGTATTCCCACTCGCCTAGCCTGGCCTCTCATCACAATATTTTTGCCGTTTTTGAAACCCCAGTACCCTCAACAACCACGCAATTGACTCTGAATTAGCAGCCACGCATGCTACGGTGATATCTCAACCTCTGCGGATGAAGTTGGGACGTCATTGTGTTTTCACTACTCTCTCATACATCTTCAGATCTCTCATAGCGCCAGCTTAATTCTCTCATCTTTTCCACCATTTCCGAACGAAAAGATTCTGTTTTTTAATGGAACGCAATTTCCTCTGAAAATCCTTATATTATAACCCCACTTTCTCTCCCTCTCTTTCTCACTCTCGCTTTCTGCAAAACGGATTGGTTTACACCCATTAATGGCGTCTTTATATTCTTTATCTTCTTTCATATCTGTAACAGTAACCCTAGTTATCTTATCTGTTCATCCTGCGTTTTCCGTCTCCATTAGAAGAGCTCTCGAGCATCAGAGTACAGTGAAAACTGGATTCCGAATCACACTCGATCATGTTGATTCTGGCAAAAACCTCACAAAGTTTGAACGTGTCCAGCGGGGAATCAAGCGCGGGCAACACAGGTTGCAAAAGCTCAGTGCAATGGCGTTGGCAGCCACATCAGATAATTCAGAAGTTGAAGCACCCGTACACGCCGGCTCAGGGGAGTTTCTCATGAACATAGCAATCGGAACACCGCCGGAGAAATTCTCAGCCATAATCGACACCGGCAGTGATTTGATATGGACTCAATGCAAGCCATGCAAACAGTGTTACGACCAGCCCACGCCAATTTTCGATCCGAAAAAATCATCTTCTTTCTCGAAAATATCATGCAAGAGTCCGCTATGTGATGTGCTGCCCTCTTCAACATGCCAAGACGATGCATGCCAGTATTTTTACCAGTACGGTGATTATTCCACGACAGAAGGTGCTATGGCAACGGAAACCTTCACGTTCGGAGACTCCGATGATGACAAAGTTTCGGTTCCTAAAATTGGGTTCGGTTGTGGGAGTGACAACGAGGGAGATGGGTTCAGCCAAGGTGCAGGCTTGGTGGGGCTCGGACGTGGACCCTTGTCATTGGTTTCCCAGCTTAAGCAACCCAAGTTCTCATATTGCCTAACTTCCGTTGATAACTCCAAAACCAGTACACTTTTGTTGGGATCTCATGAAGCAATTGTGAATAGCACACAATCATCATCAGAAGCACTCAAAACCACCCCTTTAATTAGAAACCCAACTCAGCCATCTTTTTATTATCTCTCGCTTGAAGGCATCTCTGTCGGGGACACTCGGGTGCCCATCGATACAAAAATCGAAGATGATGGAAGTGGCGGGATAATCATAGATTGTGGGACAACAATTTCCTATCTTTTGGGCAATGTCTTTTCCAAAATTAAAAAAGCATTCATTTCTAAAACAAAACTTGCCGTCGACGATTCGGGTGCAACCGGGCTTGATCTTTGCTTCACCTTACCATCGGATACAAGTGAAGTAGAGATTCCCAAGTTGGTTTTCCATTTCAAAGGTGCTGATTTGGATTTGCCTGCAGAAAACTATATCGTTGCTGATTCAAGTAGTGGAGTACTTTGCCTGGCCATGGGAAGCTCGGGGACCTCGGGGATGTCGATCTTTGGGAATGTTCAGCAGCAGAACTTTCTGGTGACCCATGATCTTGAGAAGGAAACCTTGTCGTTTTTTCCTACTCAGTGTGATCAGCTTTGACCTTCTGCATTGATGATCTATATCTGTGTTTGTTTGTGTGGTCTCAATATCGAGAATTATATTGTAATAACATATATACGTACTTTCTTAATTTGTAGCTTGAGCTTATGAATGTAACGTCTCCCATTATATTGACTAGTCTAGCGTCCGGAGTTCTAGCAAAAAAGAATGTATCTTCCTTAAATTTAGTATAGTAATTAACAAAATTAATGACTAGCTGGGACAAAATATACGATCTACGAATGTGCATGTCTTTTCATTTATAACGTGATCAAGAAGCGTACGAGAGATAATGAGCACGAGAATCTTGCGCCAAAAGTTCAAAACTGTACGTAGTTTGATTTTATTTAATTTTTTGTTCCTTTCCCTTTTTCAAGCGCAAGCATCATGAATGTCTGATCAATCAGCAATGCTCTCTTAAAAACAAGACGCGACGGCCTATATAATTTATAACGAACTTAAGGCTTTCCAATCATGTTCTATATATGATCAGTACTTTTCGGCTTCGATATTGTAATTCTACACGAAACAAATTCAAATTAGTTACTTAATTTCCGCCAGTACCAAAATATATAATAAGTCGAGATTAGATATTCATGTTTAGCGCTACATTACCAGATGCATGCACATGATCATGATTTTTGTATGTTAATGATCATATACATCTGATCGTGTGTGTGTGTATATATATATATATATTTAACTCATGTAATATTGGAGATCAAGAGGCTAGTGTCACCACCTGGATTTTTCTAGAGAATTCTACCATCTTCTAGAGCCTCCTAGTCCCTTGTAGGATGTTCTAGAATGTAGTAGAATGTTGTAAAGTTGTATAGTAAACCCTAGAATGGGTCTTTGCCCTTAAGATTGTGACACTTGTCACAATCCTAGCTATACTTCTAGAAGGAGTCTAGAATGTTCCGTACCGTTAAGATTGTGACACTTGTCACAATCCGAGTCATTCTTTGTACCAAGAGTTCCCTATAAATAGAGGGGCTCTCATTTGTGTAAATCACCAAGCAATAAGAGGAACAAGTTCTCTAGAGCTTCTCTCTCTACTCTCTCCCTCTCTCTCTAGAGTTGTTCTCTCTTGTCTTGAGTCGCTTAAAAGGCTTACTTGGGAGTTTTGTCCGGGACAAAACCTCCTAAGGCCACACGGGATGTGTGAAGAATTTCCAAGTCCGTGACAGTTGGTATCAGAGCATCGAGCTTGGGATGGCGGAACCAAGTGTGGTCACCATGGAGAACCAGGAGCCACGCAAGAGCAAGAGGTCGAAGGAGTCGACCTCGTCCGTGGAGTCTCGCCTCGATAGCATCGAGAAGACCATGGCCAAGATACTGGCCAAGATGGAGGAATGGGATCAGTCTCACAGGGAGGTGAGCACCCTTGACAATACCGTGACCAGAGTGGAGGTGGCTGTGGCAGATGTCAAAGACCGTCTTGACATCATGGAGCAAAGCATGGAGGAACTAGGATTGGAGGGCCAATCCGAATCGCTCAAGGAGTCCATTCTGAGCACCATCAACCCCACCCTCGAAACACAACGTGTTGAGAACGTTGCCTTCCAAGACTGGGTCTTGGGGGAACTAATCAAACTCCAGGAGCAAATGGAGGAACACCGCGTCGGTCTGGAGGAGACCAGGGCGGACTGGGCCATGTGCAAGCGAGCTGTGGCCAATGGGGGCACCATCGGAGGAGGAATGGTGTCTACACCACGAGTAGATACTCCCAAACCAAAGGAGTTCGACGGCAAACGGGATGCCAAAGAGCTCGACAACTACTTGTGGCATATGGAACGCTACTTCGAAGCGTTGAACATGCTAGACGAGCATGTCAAGGTACGTACTGCATCTCTTTATCTTACTAATCTTGCTGGTACTTGGTGGCGTCGTAAGCACAGTGAGATAGAGAAGGGTACTTGTACCATCAACTCATGGGAGGAGTTCAAGCGTGAACTCAAGAGGCAGTTCTACCCTGAGAACGTGGCCCTCTATGCGCGGAAGAAAATGAAGGAGTTGAAACACACATCCTCTATCCGCAACTATGTCGAGGAATTTTCCGCACTCATGCTTCAAATCACGAACATGAGCGAAGAAGATCTTCTCTTCAACTTCCTCGATGGCCTCAAGTCATGGGTGGCCCAAGAGCTCAAGCGTCGTGGGGTCAACGACATTTCCACCGCCTTAACCGTAGCTGAGACCTTAGAAGAGTTTGAGTATCACAAGAGTGATAACTCTTCAAAGCCCAAGTCTTCAAAGGACAACTACAATAAAGGTAGAGGAGCAAAAGGGTCCAAGCCCCCACAACACAAAGAGCGGGGAGATAGGCCCTCGACATCGAGGGAAGGAAGGAAGGAGTACTCCAAAGACAAGAAGCCAAAGGATGCTTGCTTCCTTTGTGACGGACCACATTGGGCTAGGGACTGTCCTAAGAGGAAGGCCCTCAATGCCATGCTAGAGGAAAAGGAAGTACAAGAGAAGTCGCACCTGGGGTGCTTACGACTTCTCAACTCACTCAAGGCAAACACTAAGCCAACCACCAAGGATGGGTCCTTGATGTTTGTCGAGGTGACTGTCAACGGGAAGAAGACCCATGCCATGGTCGACTCAGGGGCTTCTCACAATTTCATCAAGAAGGAAGAGGCCACACGGCTAAGCATCCCTCTGAAGAAGGGTCAAGGATGGCTGAAAACGGTGAATTTTGAAGCCAGACCCCTTGATGGCGTAACTCATGGCGTAAAGCTACAACTCGGCACATGGAAGGGGAAAGTGGACTTTTCCGTTACACCCATGGACGACTTCAACGTCGTGTTGGGGATGGAGTTCCTGAGACAATTCAACGTAGTGTCTCTTCTCCACTACAATTCGGTGTGTATCTTGGAAGGTGGTCCTTACATGATTCCCACCGTGTCTAAGCCAAACACCACCCAACTCTTGTCTGCCATGCAATTCAAGAAGGGTTGGAAGAAAGGAGAGGTGTCTTACTTAGCTTCGTTGGAAGAAGGTGAAGTGAAGATATCCTCCCCTCTACCTAAGGAGATCCAAGAGGTCCTCAAGGATTATGAGGATGTCATGCCACCACAGTTGCCCAAGCAACTACCACCTAGGAGAGAGGTGGATCACATGATTGAGCTGGAACCTGGTGCCAAACCACCTGCCAAGGCGCCTTACCGCATGTCACCTCCAGAACTTGAAGAGTTGAGGAGGCAACTGAAGGAGTTGCTTGATGCCGGATTCATTCAACCCTCCAAGGCACCATATGGGGCGCCGGTGTTGTTCCAACGGAAGCATGATGGGTCTTTGCGGCTGTGCATCGACTATCGGACTCTCAACAAGGTAACCATCAAGAACAAATACCCCATTCCTTTGATTGCTGACTTGTTTGATCAACTAGGTCATGCAAAGTACTTCTCCAAACTTGATCTGAGATCGGGTTACTATCAAGTGAGGATCGCGGAAGGAGACGAACCCAAGACGACTTGTGTGACTCGATATGGAGCATATGAGTTCTTAGTGATGCCTTTTGGCCTCACAAACGCTCCAGCCACCTTCTGCACCCTCATGAACAAGATCTTCCACCCCTATCTCGATCAATTTGTGGTAGTCTATTTGGATGACATCATCATCTATAGCTCTACCCTCGAGGAGCATATCGAGCATCTAAGGGTTGTTTTCCGCGTCTTAAGGGAAAATCAACTCTATGTCAAGAAGGAGAAGTGCTCATTTGCACTAAACGGAGTCCATTTCCTTGGCCACAAGATCCAAGGGGGCAAACTCAGCATGGAGGAAGGGAAAGTGCAGGCCATCAAAGAGTGGGATCCTCCCACCAAGGTTACCGAACTTCGATCTTTTCTTGGGTTAGTCAACTACTATAGAAGATTCATAAAGGGATACTCTACACGGGCATCCCCTCTCACAGACTTGCTCAAGAAAAGTAGAAAATGGGAGTGGACATCAAAGTGTCAAGAAGCCTTTGATGATCTGAAGACCGCCATCATGGAGGAGCCGGTCTTAGCCCTACCAGACTGCACCAAGCCTTTTGAGGTGCACTCGGATGCTTCAGACTTCGCCATTGGGGGAGTTTTTATGCAAGAAGGACATCCCATTGCCTATGAAAGTCGCAAGCTCAATGACACCGAAAGGCGATACACGGTGCAGGAGAAGGAAATGACAGCCATTATCCACTGTCTTAGAGTTTGGCGACACTATTTGCTTGGCTCTCAGTTCATAGTCAAGACCGACAATATTGCCACCAGTTACTTCCAAAGTCAGAAGAAACTGAGCCCAAAGCAAGCCAGGTGGCAAGACTTCTTGGCGGAATTTGACTACATCTTGGAGTACAAACCTGGCAAGGCCAACGTCGTTGCTGACGCCCTTAGTAGAAAGGGTGAGCTTGCCCACATCGCTAGTGTACAAGGAGAGACACTAGGGATAATCCATGAAGACTTGGAGCATGACCCTCTAGCCAAGAACTTGGTGAACTTGGCTAAGGAGGGGAAAACCAAGAGGTTTTGGGTAGAGGATGGGTTACTCTACACCACCAAGCGGCGACTATATGTTCCGAAGTGGGGAAAGCTACGAAGGAACCTTATTAAGGAATGCCATGATTCCTTATGGGCTGGACATCCCGGCCAACGTCGCACTCAAGCCTTGTTGGAAGCCTCCTATTATTGGCCTCAGATGGGAGATGAAGTGGAGCTTTTCGTGAAGACTTGTCTTGTATGCCAACAAGACAAGGTGGAGAACCGAAGCCCTGCGGGTTTGTTAGAACCACTACCCACTCCTTCCCGTCCTTGGGAGAGTGTCAGCATGGATTTCATAGTGGCTCTCCCCAAGTCTGAAGAATGTGGCACCATCATCGTTGTGGTGGATCGATTTTCCAAATATGCCACCTTCATTGCTGCCTTCAAAGATTGTTCAGCTGAGGAGACAGCCAAACTATTTTTCAAGCATGTGGTTAAGTATTGGGGCTTACCACAAAGCATCATCAGTGATCGAGACCCTCGCTTCACAGGAAAGTTCTGGTCGGGACTATTCAAGCTCATGGGGTCAGCACTACACTTCTCCACCAGCTTTCACCCACAAACCGATGGGCAAACTGAGAGGGTGAATGCCTTGTTGGAGCTGTACTTGAGGCACTTTGTAAGTGCTAATCAATCTGACTGGGCTAAACTGTTGGATGTGGCTCAATTCTCCTACAACTTACAAAGGAGTGAGTCCACAAACAAAAGCCCATTTGAGATTGTAATGGGACAACAACCACTCACTCCTCAATCGTTGGAGACGAGCTATGAGGGGAACTGCCCATCAGCCTTCAAGGTTGTCAAATCTTGGAACGAACAGCTGGATGTGACTCGTTCCTACTTAGATAAAGCAACCAGGAAGATGAAGAAGTGGGCCGATCAGAAGAGGCAACACATAGAGTATCGCATCGGTGACTTGGTGATGGTAAAAATCTTATCAAGCCAACACAAGTTCACAAGGAAACTGCACAAGGCACTTGTGCGGCGATACGAGGGACCATTTCCAATCATCAAGAAAATAGGGAAGGTCTCCTACAAACTAGACTTACCCCCTAAATTCAAGCTTCATCCTGTCTTTCATGTAAGCTGTTTAAAACCTTATCATGGTGATGATGAAGAGCCAACACGGGGAGAGTCTAAACGGGCTCCATTGGGCATAACTACCACTTTTGATACAGAAGTCGAAGAAATCTTGGCGGATCGGGAAGTCAGACGAAGGGGTCACAAGCCACGCCAAGAATACTTGATCAAGTGGAAAGGATTGCCCCCAAGTGAGACAACCTGGGAACCTAAGGAGTCGCTGTGGCAGTTTGAAGATCAAATCCAAAGGTTCCAGGAGGATACCGCGCCAAGGACGTCGCGAAGCTAGGTGGGGGAGAATGTCACCACCTGGATTTTTCTAGAGAATTCTACCACCTTCTAGAGCCTCCTAGTCCCTTGTAGGATGTTCTAGAATGTAGTAGAATGTTGTAAAGTTGTATAGTAAACCCTAGAATGGGTCTTTGCCCATAAGATTGTGACACTTGTCACAATCCTAGCTATACTTCTAGAAGGAGTCTAGAATGTTCCGTACCGTTAAGATTGTGACACTTGTCACAATCCGAGCCATTCTTTGTACCAAGAGTTCCCTATAAATAGAGGGGCTCTCATTTGTGTAAATCACCAAGCAATAAGAGGAACAAGTTCTCTAGAGCTTCTCTCTCTACTCTCTCCCTCTCTCTCTAGAGTTGTTCTCTCTTGTCTTGAGTCGCTTAGAAGGCTTACTTGGGAGCTTTGTCCGGGACAAAACCTCCTAAGGCCGCACGGGACGTGTGAAGAATTTCCAAGTCCGTGACACTAGGCAGCTTATATTATATATATAGTTAGTACTAATTAAGAGTGATAAGCAACTAATGAAACTATTGATTTTTAATTTTTCTCCACTACAAAAGAGAGTATTACTAATTGAAAACGTAAGCAAAAATAAAGTTTGAGGACAAAAGAAGCCAAATAAATGCCGGTTGCAGATTTCTTCGTGACTTATTATTTGAATTTGCTGAAGGTCATGACTAGCGCAAATCGTTAGTCGAGACTTTGATCTGGACATGCCAATTAAGAAAAGAGTAATATTACTTCGAGTATAAGGTCTCGCGTACCTTTTATAAAATTGATGATCACGTGATAAAAAGATAAAAAGATTATGAGAAAGAAATAAAAATAAAAAATATGAATAATTAAATTAAAGAATACATAAAAGTAATATTTATATACAAAATATTTGTAAAAAGTACCCAAACTATATATAAATAACATTTTTGTTAAAAAAAAGTTTTATGTATAGTCGATCTAAACGCTACTTCTTGAGGACCAATTAAATGGGCATTTCTGAAGGTCCATGGTCCTGTTTTGAAGAATCGGTGCTTCAGGTCTTCTATATCAGTAAAGTAGAACAAGATCGGAGGTGCTTCTTTCAGCCAATTAGTCTATAATTAATGTGAGTGGACCCCATCGAGCACTTCCAGAAGAAGATCATCGAAAATGGAGGATTTGACGGTGCTGATGATGCTTAATTAGATCGTTTTGGTATAACAGCTTGCCAAATTAAGAGGTAGGAGGCCATTTTATTTGCTGCATTGATCTACATCATGGTAGCTGAGAGCCGATCGAGGTAATTTTTTTTTTTTTTGTAATTAGTGCTTGAAATTTGAATGTCATTTTATTTCTGTACATAATCATTGATATTTGGGTAAAGAGTAGCCAGCTATATTGAGTACTAGTGGTTGGGTGAGATGTAATTGGAGATCAAGTCTGATGGATGATATAATAATTGATTAACAACTATTTTAATATTTTTCAACATTTCTTACTATCAAAACGTAATTATTATTATTATTTTTTTGTTAAGGACCAAACGTAACCTTATGTGTTGGTAATATTGGGTTTGATTTCTAGGTAGAGGGGCCATGGCCGGGTTGGATCGGTTTGCCGTGGTGGCTGCTTGGGTTTGGGTTTGATTATTTGATGAGTTACTATTTAAAATTCAAACAAAAAATATTTTTATACTATTTTTTTCATTTTTTTTCTCATTATTAATTAAATGTCAATGTTAATGAAAAAGAGAGGGGAGAGAATATTGTTGGAGTGGAGGAGGAAGAAAGGTTGCAATGGAGATGACCTCAATTAACATAACAAAGTATTTGATGAGAGAGAGTGTTGAGTTAGGATTTAAATTGGTTAATATAAAATTATTGTTTATTTAAAAAAAAAAAAGCAAATTGATAAAAAAAAATGGATATTATATTTTTGGCGGAACAACGAAGGTAAAATGACAGTAAATTAGAGGTGAAGTAAAGGTTCACCTACCAAAAACCTGGTAAAAATTTCATGGGAAAGTATTAATATATGTTGTCATGATCCTGCAAGTATTGTCAATTTTCTTTTAATTAATTACAACTCAAGATTTGATTAAAAAAATTACGCCCAAGATTATCTTAGGATTTCAGATTTAAATTTTTATTTCTGAAAATCATAAAACTGGAATATGTTAGGACGTGATCTTGAGGATAAAAAATTAGATGGAAATTGTAAATTAATAAGAAGTAATAATTTGGAATATAATTTTATAATTATAATAGTTTTGAGATTCAAAAGAAAAAAGGAAAATAAATATGTTTTCTTCAAAGGTTATATATTATTTTGAAAACACACACTGATCTTTTTCTCCCCCCAAACAGGTTGATGAGGGTGTTGCATCCTAATTAAAAATAATAATTTTGCAAAGGATGAGTTATAGGATAAAATGGGAATATTATTATTATTTTCTTGTAATCTGGGGAAGTTTTTAAAATATCATGTTTTCATTTTCATGTTTCAAGAATATACAAGAAGTCTCTGTAATAAAACTCCCATTATTAAATTATTGGGTTGGTTAATGCAGTCAGAATCTAATTCTTTAAAAAAAAAAAACCAGAATCTTAATAGGAGTATTTCTACTTGGAGAAAAATGTCTAATAAACTCTTTCAATTAGTATAATATTTGTAAATTAATTAAAATACACTTGATCTTGCATAGACTGAAAATGTTTTTCATGCATATTAGCAAGTTTTTTTTTTTTTTTTCAAATTCCAGCTAGTACCCGAAATTAGGTGGGCTTATCAATAATTATGGTAGGTGGCTTCGTTTAATTAGCTAGGACCCAAGAAAGATTGGAAGAAAGTTGGGCCACAAAAATCATCATTTGAAGCCCAAACATAATTGATTTTGGGCACCCCGAAGAAAGTAGAAGAAACTAATAATTCAATTTCTTGTTCAAAAATTTCCAAGTTAGTACTATTTGGATAAAAGTTAAGTTGAATTGATATAAAAATTAAAATTAAATAAAATATTCTTAAAATATTATTTTTTAATATTATTATTATTTTAATAATTAAAAAAATTAGATGATTTATTATATTTTATTTGAAAATTTAAAAAATTGTAATTAGATGTGGACTCTAACTCTGACAAATCCAAAATGCCCACCTTCGGCCTCTAACTCTAATTGGGGTCGAAGGCCAAAATGTGCTAATGTGCTCCAACTCCAACTTCGATCGAAGCTCGGAGCTCTGATCAGAGTGGATTTAATGTTTAAAAAAATATAAAAAATATTCTATAAAAAAAATAAAATAGTGTGAACTTAAAACATCTAAAATATTGTAAAAATAAGATAAAAATCTAAAATTTAAACACAATGACTAAATCGTGTACAATACAAAAATAGATGATTTAATGTGTGCAAACGACACTTTTAAATTTTAATCTACAAATTCGTAATAAATTTAAATCTACAACACCATAATAATCTCGATTTGATTTAAATAGCCCAGATCGCATTAGTCCTGGATAGTCCATACATTTGAGTCGATATTGATCACTGATTTTCGACATGAAGTTTTGTTATTAGATGCACTGATTTTTCTTAGTTATTAAAGTATAGACTTTTAAACCATCAGCCAAGTGATGCATGATATAAATAGAACACATTTATATCATGGTAAACACATCACCAAAAACTTTGGTGAAATGTTCCCATTTTCATAACTATTTTATCTAGTTTGTGCTGGTTGATCGGCCTCAACATTCATAAACTCTTTCTCCTCATTAACCATATCAACATTTTCTAGATCTATCGAGACTCGACTGTTTGCACAGGATGTAACACTCTAGATGTGTGCCATCCTCTTGTGGTGAATTGCAGCTAGATGGTGCAACATCTATAATTTATTATGAAAATAATATGAAACAATTAATAGACAGATGTCATTCAAAATGTTATTAAAATCTTATACACATTAAAAATACATTAAAAAGGAAAAACATGCGTCTAATCGTGTTTGTGGTTTTGAAGATAAATAAAAACACAAGAACTGAACGTCCATTCGAGACATACTTGAGCAAAGCTGCTATGTCCCTCCTTTAATTTCTCTTTCTTTTATTTTTGTCTTTGTCTCCATCTCTATTTGTCTCTTTTTTTTTTTTTTAACCCTACTTGTTTTCCTTGCTAGGGGTGGGCTAGGTGGTGACTCTCATAATGGACAACAAGGGGCCTTGGAGGAAGAAGTTTTGGCACCCTTGCCAACCAGACCTGGTGGCATGCTTGGTAGGCAAATAAGCGGAAAGAGGGGCTGGTGGAGGTCCTCGTCAAGCTGGACTCAGGTCGCTAGAAAAAGAAAATGAAGATTACCAGGAGAAGGCCACTCTTCTAGCGATCCTCGCCAAGTTGTAGAAGGAGGTGGCTAGTATTGCTTTAAGGCTAAGCTCTGCAAAAAAGAGCAAGACAACTTGTGTAGCAAACTGGATTGTCGAATGGAAGAGATGGATGAGTTGTGGAAGTCATGTCGTGAATCCAATATGAGAATTTGAGGTTGATGAAGCAACATGGCCCAATATGTGGTTGCATAACTAGTTTCAAAAGGCTTATGTAATCTTTCTAAGGCTTGGAAGCAAAAGTCATTCCTGTTTTAATCCCAGATCAAGCAGGTGAGGGATCCATGTGAAAAGTCACTTTGCGTGCACTCTATCAAAGATAAGAGTGTTATTTGCGAGCTCCGTCCGTTTGCTAGATGTGATTCTCTTATGCGAGGTGTTCTTGCATAAGAGTGTTAGAGTTGGTGGGTCTTTTCTGTCCATGTCGACACAAGCCTTCTGGCTTAGAGGCTCATGGGTTATGGTAGGCTTTGTATGACTCACAGCAATGTTTTGAATACCGTACCGGTACTGGTCAAGTCACTGAAACGAAATATTTCGATACTAGTACCGTTTCAGAATAATTTATACATAAATACAATTATATATATAAATACAATTATAAATAATATTTCAAAATAATAGTCAATATATAAATAAATTATATAGATAAATATATATATGTAATTAATTTAGTCTAAATTGAGGTTAAAATATAATAAAAAATTAAAAAAAAAAACTCAAAGGCCGAAATCCGGTACAGCCGGTACTGGCCGTACCAGATATTTTTCGGGTACGGCCGAAACGAAATGATAGTCTTTTTGTACCGGCCGGTACGGAAAATTCCGACCATACCGGCTGATACGGCACAGTATTTAAAACACTGATTCACAGGCCGGTTGTGTTGATGGCTCCTGGGCGCGTAGGAAGGATGCAGCTCGGGCCGATATGAGTTTTAGTATTTAGATCAAACCCAACCCAAAATGGAAGTAGGAATTTCCCCTCCAAGACCGAAGGTTTGTAAAACAATGTCGTATTATCTAACATTAGCTAATAAAATAAGATGTTTTTTGGTATAGATGACTCAATCTACCAAAAGCAAAAGGGTAATCATGGTAAAGACATTACGATCTACTGAGTATTCATTCTCTACAAGATGTATTCACAGTTGGTAAATAGACTTGTGATGTGGATAACCAGAAGGAGCACACGCTTTATGCGGAACCATGAGGTGTCTGTCCTTTGTAAGAACAAGAACAAAAACAAGAATGAATGGAATGTTTTATGAAAGGAAACATGTCACGAAAGTATGATTTTCAGATGATGATGATGATATTCTGTAAAATCAAGCATATCATGAAAGTTTGAAGTTATGATGTTGCTTATGTAAAAGTAGGTTTACATCATTCATATATATATATATATATCATGTTTATTGTTAACCATGCTATTACGTACTGTTTGTATATTTTTAGCCCAACTTATTGGAATTTGTATAAATCTTACTATAATAGTCCCAATTATCATTACCAACCGAAATCGTAGAATCTAGTAGGTTAGGAAGAGTAAGTTTTAATCAAGAAGAGACCGCATGATTGGATGAAGTTGATTGACAAGAATCCTTGCTTAGATGAACGAGTGTTGTTGTATATACATTATTAGTCGCTTATGACTTATTAAGCTAAGTTTGTGTTATGGAGACAAAATGTGAAGTATGATTACAAATTAAGTAAGGAGTTGCTACTCTAATGCAAGACTTTATTATTCAGATTCTTCCTCTATTAATAGATAATGAACAAGTATGCGTGTTTTAAAACAATTTCAAAGATTTGGGGTTTTATTTTTTTTGGTACATGTTACTAGCCAAAAGAGTTTTTTTGATACGATTATTGTATATTATTAAATATACGCTAGGTACATTGTATGTTATTTGTCACGAACAGAAGTATGTAACTTTGTGCTGCATTTTCGATGTTTCAATCTTTATTAAATTCTATAAGGAGGTAATTGTGAGTGTCACAGTTTTACACCACTTCCTGATTAAAGTTAAATTCCTATTTGATATGGAAATATCAAAACAGACAAAAATGAAGGAGCGGTAAGCATATTCTCGGAATATTTTTCAACAAAATTTAAAGACCTAACTCAAAGACAAATGAAAATAATTCTCTTTGGCAAGATAATGCCATATATGATTAGAGGGATATGTAATTTGGGAATTTGCTAGTTGTCTAGTTTCTATATATGCACCTTTAGGTTTTTATATATGTTTTTGTTTTAATTGGTTTTGCAAAAGAAAAAAAGAAAGAAATATTGCCCTTTATCTTAAATTTTATCATCTCTAATATACATGTTACGTGGTCTATCTTAAGTAGCTACTATTTAAAGTTGTTTATGAGAAATGGCCTATAATTGCTCAAAAAGTAATTAAATACAATATTTTTCCTTCTTTTATTTTTCTTATAATTATGGCATCCCCAACCCCCACACACACCAAACCGGAAAATATGAGTTTAAATTAAATAAAGTCACATTAAAACAAATTCACATCAACTTGCAATAATAAAATAATTGAAAATCCAAAATGCTACTTAATAAAATAAACTAAGAATAATGAACATAATAAAATAAAATAAACTAACTAAATAATAATACAATTAAAATACACTACACCAAAAGCCTAAACTCAAATATAGAATTGAGGAAAAAGATTTAATAAATTAAATTAAAATGCCATAATATGAAATGGAGTAAGATAATAAGACCCAATAATGTAATAAGCTAAAATCAATCAACCAAATACAAAAAGATCCAAAAAAGTACAATGCTCATTGAAATAAAATAAAACACAACAAATTGAATAACTATAAACTATAATAATTAAAACTAAAAACAATTAAGATAGCAATTCAAATGAATGACCAATATTAATATGTAAATAAAATAATTGAAAACACTAAAATCAAGGAATCTCACAAAAGCCAGTAACATAATAAATAACATAATCTAATTAATAAATAAAAAGAAACACCAACAATAATAATAAAATAAGATATAACATTCAATGATAAAGATTAAAAGCAATACGTAAAACTACACAAAACTTGTGATCTCATAATAATTGAAAAGATAATTATTTTATTTATAAAGAGAATTTGTAGAAGTATATTTATAAATTGTCGTGACTTCATGTGGTTGAATTATAAAACTCAATTATAATTATATAATAGATTATAAATTTATTTTTATAAACTTTATGAGTAGATGTAGAAAAATTTTACTCATAATCTTAGGAGACATACCTTTTTTTTTATTTTTTTATTAACAAATTTATAGTATAAAAATGATAAGTAGAAGAGCTCTTAGGTGTAACTCATTAACGATTATGCTAATTTTAGTAATTAGCTATTTCTCAAAAGCCACAATTGTAAATAATAATTTGGATTTGATTGGAATAGCTCAGTCGCACATCAGCCCTAACTGTCCATATATTTGAGTTGATGACTCGATAGTGACATTTGATTTCTTGCATGAAGTCTCACTAATAAGATGCACTCTGTTTTCTTTAGTCATTTAATTGTAGAGTTCTAAACTATGAGCCATGTGATACATAACATAAATGGAACAAATTTACATATGAACTCATATCCACCTTTAACTTTGACGAGTTTTGCATGATGTTATTGAACTCATCTCTACATCTAACTCACATCAATGGGTACTTTGGTGAATGTTTTCATGTTCACAAGTTTTTTTTCCCTTCATAATCAATGTGCTATTCGTTTTAGTTATAGACGAGTGAATATCAAGTGAACGTTATTTGAATGGCACCTTTTGATTTTTTCCACATAAAATCCAATAAATCTGGTGTCTAAAATCCTAAAAATAGAAATCCCCTTATTTAAACAATAATTCAACAACAAAAGCCACAAAAACAACAAATTTGACAAACAACTTCAACAATTTTCAAACCCTAAATCATTTAAGTAACAAACAACTAAAATCTTTATGACATATAAGATGTGAGGCTTACAAGAAAGAACGACGAATGGAGTTCCTTCTACGGTGGCTTGTAGTGGTGCAGGTGATAGGGAAACGATGTCGAAGAAGGAGAACCAGAGATGAAAGAGAGTTCATGTGCAAAAATGAGGGGGAGAAGTAAGAATGAAACGAAGGGGGTCCTGTGTTTTAGACCCCTTTGTGAATAAAATTTAGTTTTTCCATCGACATGGGCTTGTAGGCTTAGGGGCTCATGGGCTAGTAGGTCTTATACGACTCATGGGCCAATTGTGTTGATGGTTATTGGGCACATTGGAGGGAGGGGCGAAACTCGGGCTAGGATGAGTTTTAATATATTGGTCAGGCCCAACATAAAAGGGGAGATGAGAATATCTCTTCTAAGATTGAGAGGTTTTCGGAGCAAAGTTGTAGCATCTAATGTTGGTGGGTTTGATATAAGATACTTTTTTGTGAAGACGTTTCGATCTACCAAAAGATAAAGGGTACTCATGGTGAAGGCATTACGATTTGCTTGAGTAGTCGTTCTTTGTAGAACGTAGTCACAGTTGGTTGAGGGACTTATGATGTGGTGCTGTAACTAGAAGGAGCACACACTTTGTGGGAAACCATGAGGCGTCCAACGGTCCATCCTTTGCAAGAACAAGAACAAGAACAAGAACAAAAATAAATGCCATGTTTTATGAAAGCAAATATGTCATGAAAGTTGAAGTTCTGATAATGATGATATTCTGTAAAATAAGCATGTCATGAGAGTTTGAAGTTTTATTGATGATGCAAAAGCATGATTAGATCATTTATACATACATATCATGTTTATTATTAATCATGCTATTATGAAATATTTGTATGTTTTTAGCCCAACTTATTGGAATTTGTAAAAATTTTATTGTAGTAATCCCAACTATCATTACCAACTATAATATTAGAATTTGTGACATGTTAGGAAGAGTTAGGTCTTAATCAAGAAGAGACCGCATGATTAGATGTAGTTGATTGACAAGAATTATTGCTTTGATGGAGGAGTTCAGTTGCTTATGGTTTGTTAAGCTGAGTTTGCGTTATGGAGACAAAATGTGAAGTATGATTTAAGTAAGGAGTTGATACTCTCGTGCAAGACTTTATTATTAAGATCATGCCTTTCTTGATAGATAATAAACAAGTATGTGTGTTTTTAAACTGATATAAAAGATTTGGGATTTTAGTTATTCTAGTACATGTTACAAGTCGAAAGATTTTTTTTTTCACTACGATGATTGTATGTTGCTAAATGCATACTAGGTACTAGATATATCATATACTATCTATCACGAACAGAGGTATATAACCTTATATTGCATTATCGATGCTTTAGTCTCGAGTATATTCCAAGCGGAGATTGTGAGCATCACAATTTCACACCACTTCTTGATTGAAGTTAAATTCCTATTTGATATGGAAATATTAAAACGGATATAAAAAGGAAGAGCCGTAAGCATATTTATGGAATATTTTTCAACATAATTAAAAGGCCCAACTCAATTTAGAGGAAAACTTCTTTATTGGCATATATAAAAATGAAAACCATTCTCTTTGGCAAGACAATGCCGGAAGAATTAGAGGGATCTGTAATTTGGGAACTAGTTTCTATATATACTCCTTATGATTTTTATATATGTTTTTTTTATTGGGTGTGTATAAGAAAATATAAATAAATAAATGTTGCTCTTTATCTTAAATTTGATCATCTTTAATCATACATGTTACATGGTCCATCTTAAGTATCTACTATTCAAAGTTGGGGATGAGTAATGACCTATAATTGCTCAAAATGTAATTAAATTACACTACTTTTCCTTATCTTATTTTCCTTATAATTGAAAAGATAAATGTTTTATTTTTAAATAGAATTTATAGAAGTAAATTTATAAATTATAGTGATTTGTTATTGTTGGATTATAAAACTCATTTATATATAATAGATTTAACATATTTTAATATTAATTAATAAATTTATTTTTTTAAAATTTATGAGTAGACGTATACAATTTTACTATCATTCTTACGCGATATATCTATTTTTATTTTTTAATAAAAATGTAGTATAAGAATAATGAGTAGAGTAACTCGTTGTTAGTATATTTATTTTTTCTAGACGTAGTTACTGCTCCTTGAAATCACCTTAATCGTGGATTATGCTAATTTTAGTAATTAGCTATTTCTCAAAGGTCACAATTGTAATAAACTGATTATGGAATCCAGCGTACCTATAAATACCGGGCTTCGCACGACGATGCGGAGAGAGAGAGAGAGGTAGCGAGTGAGAGAAAGAAAGCGTTAGAAACTTCATTCCCCTCTCTCTAAAACTCGAATACATTTTATAACAACCGAAAGAACAGCTCTCCCTTCGTCTCTCCCCAAAACTACACGCATTTTTGCTTCCCCACGTTCAGCACTCAAGCTCTTTCACTGTAAGAACACAACGCACTCTCTCGTTGGTTTTTGTCTCTCTTATTATATTGTTTATCTGCTTTTAACTTCTATACGTTCTTTTTGGTTCTGGCGGGAATGGAGGTTTTGCACGGTTGTCGGTTGCTTCAGTTTTCTCCCCATCTTTTTCTTGCTTTTCTTGTCAATGGGTTCGATTACTTGTCCAGTTTAGCGGGCATTTTGCTTATTGCTGGGTATTGGTGCTGACTTTAGTATTGGTTTTGTTCTTGGGTTGATGTGCGGCCTTTTCCGATTGGATCCCACAATACAGAAAGTTCTAGGGTTTCTGACTGTTATCTTAGATATGGGTCTCTTTTTTCTTCGTTGGGTAGCATTGAAAATTGGCCAACGCAGATACTTATTTCTTTTTGTTTCCATTTAAAAATATTGTGCGATTGAGCAGATTCTTATCATGTTGTTGTGCTGAAGTTAACATTTTTCTAAAGGGTTTCTGTTTTTTCTTTCTATGACATCTTTATAGCTATGTACATTTCTATTCGTAGAAATTGAGTTCAATCATGATTTTTGGAGTTTGTCGTTCTTTCTTAGTCTGTGTTTCTGGAAGTAATTTGGTCATTTTTTTTTTGGACTTAGGGTTTTTGTATTGTACATATTGTTTATAAATCCACTTTACATGACAGTGGATTGCTTAATGATTCAAATTTGAAATTTGAAATATATTTGTTGTTAATGTAGGAGATGAATATATCCTATCTTGGTGTTTGGTTTGTTGCTTTCTCCCATGTTCTTATGCTTTGTGATTGATGAAAAGTTTTGAGAACGAAAATAGAATAGGAAATTGAAAATTTTGAGAATGAAAATGGAATAGGAAATTCAAATCATATCAGTTAATGCTGTTTCTGTAATCAAGAAGTAGGGAGAGACAAGCTAGCCAAACTCTTTATGTTGGCATGTTACACATACATTCTGTCCGTATTGAACTTATGCCCTTATCTTCAAGCCTATTCTTAAGTGGGTATAAGTACCATTTGAGTCAGTGCATTGGAAACTACCATACATTTTGTATGCTGTTACCAAATACAATGCCTAATTTCTGTATTTCTGCATTTAGTAATTCTGAGTGTCATGTAAGAAGTGTGAGAATTATGTTTCTTAAGAGCTTGTCCTGAAACTGTCCATGTCGTTGCATTTGATACAGGAAGTGAGGGCGTAGCATTTGATACAGGAAGTGAGGGTCCTTGTGCAGGTTCTTACTGGTGGTGGACTGAGTTATCACAATGCCTTTACTGAAAAGAAAGCCCTTTTCCTTGGCAGAACCGCCTAAGGATTTGGAGCCTAATGAACTTGTTTATCAAGTTCGTTTTACGAAAGAGATATTTAGGGATTATCAGTATCCTTTTTTTTAGATCTTGTTAGTTCTTTGTTTTTGGGCGATTTCCTACCCTATCAAGTTCGTTAAGATCTTGTTAAGTTCTTTGTTTTCAGCATTGATTACATGAAAAACTTAACTCAATATAGCCTTATGGTTCTATTAGATTCTTTTGTTTGTCTTTTCTTAACCTAGATCAGGGACTATTTGAACCGGATAAACCTGTATCGTCGAAGAGTTTGGGTTTGTAAAGTCACTGGGAAAACTAGCTTGACTTATGAGGAGGCTTTGGTGTCAGAAAAGAAGGCAGCAGAAAAGGTCCAACAGTTCCCCAAAGAGCTTATGGCTCCTGCATTGCATGTCATTCAGTACAGTAAGTTGCTAACCCCTATTACGAAAAAGTTGGCTTGATATCCAGCTTTCCTTTTACTTTAGCATTAGTTTCTAGTTGCACCACTTTTTACAATCAATGTAGCATTTAATGACTTCCAATTTTCTCTAATAGAGTGATTCATGACCGTTCACATTTTGAGATTAGACATGTGTCTCTATATTATATGTGGCATCTAATGTTCATGAATGCTATGAAGTGATAGTTTGTGTGCCTCCACACTGACAGACAGACGACATCTTCTTTGGATTTTATAATGGTAATATTTTTTGGGTTGTAATGATTTAAGGGAACCATTGTGTACTTCCTTTGCACCAAAGGTTTCCTTGTTCTAATAACTTTTTTCGCTTAAAGAAAAATGAAAAAAAAGAGTCATCACACAACTATCATTGTAATTCATGTGACACTAATAGGGATTTATGGTGACTCGGAATGCAGTAACAAGCTTAAGACGTGAATATGTTGACTACATAAATCAAAATTCTCAAGCTGTAACCATGCACCGAATATTTTGGGGAAAGGAAAATACTAAGATTGTTATTGGAAAAAACAGTACAGTAAGAGAGAGAGAATCTAGAGACATGCTTATCACAAATTGATTTTTCTAGGCATAATGGCGGTGCGGCTTTACATTTTTGAAGTGTCTTTTTTGCTGATCAACAGTTCTTTCAATTTTGGCAAAAAACTTGAAAGGTACAAGGAAAACTTGAAAGAACAATTTAATGTGCTCTAGTTTTCATGACATTTTTTCCTATTTCTATTTAGATGTTCCTCATTATACTTTTGTGTTCTTGGGCTATGCGTTTTGCATTCTTTGATAATAACCTCTATGAGTACTATAAAAAAAAGTTGTTCCTTTCAAGTTGTTATTTGCCCCAGGGTGTCCATTCTGAGGCAGTTGAAAGTCTCTAGATATTTTCTTTTTGCAGGTATGCTTTCACTGAAAGATCTTGCCGATTCAATAGCTGAAAAGTTGCAGAAACGCTTGTTTGTTGGTGCTGAATTGTACGGAAGGAAGGAAAATGGTTTATTTCCTTGCAAAATATTAAAAGTTTTGGAGGAAGGTCCTGAAAGAACCCTATATGAGGTGGCATGGCTTGACAAAAGTAAGAAAGTTATGGAAAGTTTTTCTGTAAAAGGAGAAGATTTATTACAAAGGAAGTTGCCCTTTAGTAGAGCTGTTTTAAAGTCTTTTATTCGGGAATCTACATGTCGAAGTGCTCCTTGGGTCCTTCATGATAAACTGGCACAACATCATGGAATTTCAACTGATCTTCCGGAGGAGCTAAGGAGCCAAGTTTTCTTTAAGGATGGACAAGTAGTTTGCTATAAGAAACGAAGGAAAAATGAGGAAGATAGAAAGAGTGGCATGGTAGTTATCTCTCTCTCTCTCTCTCTCTCTCTCTCTCTCTCTCTCTCTCGTAATTGTCATGTTGTCATTGTTTATCTCATATTTACCATATTCAGGAATTGAAAAAAGAATCCGGAGAAAATAAAAGGAGGCGAGTTGATGGATTGGTCATGAAGACTAAGAAAGGTATAAGCATTGGAGTTGCCTTATCATGGGTCTATTTTTCTCTTTTTAGGCTTGCATATGGTTGATTACATTGTTGCTTGTGGAAGAATACAGTGTCAGTGTATCCCAGTCGTACGATCAGGAAATTCTATTCTTGTGCATGAGATTTTTCATACCATGAACACTTTTGTGGTCACAAGTCTGATAATTTTTATTTGATCTTATTTTTATTGCTTTCTTGAATTTATAGAGGGTGATCAACCGGTGGAAGAGCCTATTAAATATCCAATTGATGACCTGTTAGTGCAGCCTGGTCCAGATGATCCAGTTTTCACTGACCATCCTTCTCCATCAAGGGACTTCAATGTTCCAATGGATTGTGTTGGGAATCTTCTAACGGTTTGGGAATTTTGTTCATCATTTAGTGGGCTACTGCACTTGTGGCCATTCTCCCTTGAAGATTTTCAAAATGCTATCTGCCACAAGGATGGCAGTCCAGTTCTCCTTGTGGAATCTCATTCAGCTCTTCTTCGATTGCTCATAAAAGACGATGGCGAATATCTATTAGCTGTACAGAAAAGAAATCGAAAATTAAAGGTTTTCATCCAGTTTGTACTTTATTTTTCTATCTTTGTTTCTTTTTATGGGGCATGGTGTGTTTAACCAAGGTAGAGTTTTGTTCCATCTGCATCATGGTCGTAACTGCTGTTGCTTTTGCTGCATTTTGGTGCTTGGCATGTCCTGAGTTATCCTTTCCATTTCAGATTACAATGATCAATTGGACCGAGTATTTATGCGATTTTTTGGAAATGACAAAACTTCCTGGGTTATGCACTTGCATGGCAACTATTAAGAGGGGTCATTATGGTCTTTTGGATGCTCATGCTAAATTGGGAATCTTACGAGAATTGGTTGATCAAGTGCTTCAAACAGATATTTTTAAGGAGAAGTTGGATGAGGTTATCGAACAGCGGCAGGAACTTGGTGCCACAAGAAGGGGGGAAGCATTAGAAGAAGCCCGAAAGAAAAGAGAGGAGAAGAAACAGTTGAAGGCTGAGTTTGATGCCAATGGGGCAACTGATGAACACAGTGTAGAGAGCAAAGGTTTAGCAGCAAATGATAAGCACAGTAAACAGAATGGTCACACGGAAAACAGAAGAAATGGGTAGGTCCTATCTTCTCACCAGGGCAAGGAATCAAGGAATTGGTCTTGATTCTTTCTTTTACTAATTAAAGTACATTACATAATGATTTCCTTATGCGTGGCTCATTATTTATTTATTCTGATTGTTTCAGTGAGAGCAAGCTTATGATCACCACATCAAAGAAGAAGGCCAAAAGGCAGAATTCAGATGTGGACCTTCCATCAGATAAGGGAAAAGATTCATCTAGGAAGGAAGGGTTGGAAATCTTGAAGGATGATAAAAGGGAAGCAACTAAGAAAAGGAGTAAAGAACAGAGGGTTAAAATCAATCTCCATACTCTCCTCTCGTCATGTTTTTCTTTGTGCTTGTCTGTGTTCATTTATTTTGTTTTCTTTATTCATGTTTTCTTGTCATTGATCCTAACCCAGAAAGAGTATTATGAACGGGAGATAGAGAAACGAGTGATACGCACCAACCCCTTGGGCAGAGACAGATTTTATAACAGGTATTGGTGGTTTCGACGTGATGGGAGGATATTTTTTGAGAGTTCTGACTCCAAGGAGTGGGGATACTACAGTAGCAAGGAAGAGGTAAAAATTCTGCTTAGCTAGTTTATATGTGTGTCAAGGGGCTGAAGAAAAAAAAGGAAGAATTTTTTTTTTATTAGAATCACAATTGTTTTTATTCAACTTGACATTCTTGATCAGCTGGATGCATTGATGGGTTCATTGAATATCAAGGGTGAGAGGGAGAGGGAACTGAAGAAACATCTGGAAAAATTCTTTAGCAGAATATGGTGAGTTAATCCTTCACTATTTTCTTAACTTCTATACTTTTTTGGAATCATCATTTTTTTTCTGCTTTAATAAAGATATTTTTTCGTTCTTTGTTGTTTCTCTTTTGCATAAGCTGTAGTCATATGGCCAATTGTGATGTGCATACACCTACACACGTGATGTGTACACATTGGCCTTTACATATAGATGCATGTCTGTGCAATGTAAGACTAGGCAGTTCTTTTTTTTTTGGTTGGAGAAAGAAAAAAGGGGGGGGGGGGTGTTGAAGGCAAATGTTGTCCGAGGGACAACCCAAGTTACACAATGATCTTTGATCACGGGCAGCGAAAAAGAGGTGAGAGAGTATCAAATACATACATGTAAGGATCCTTGGGGCTCATCATATCTAAAGACATTCAGGGGCAGCTCCCCTGCCTTTTTGTTATGGCCGAAGTAACACTAGCCAGCTGCTATTAATCTCAATGAAAATAAAGAGAACCTTCTGCTGAATTCAAAATTTTGTTTCCAAGGAGGATTGGTGAACTTTTTGCAGAAGTTATTAATCTAAAGCTGCAATTTCAGTTACATGTTCTCACTGGGAGGTTTACATGGATGGAAAAGTCAGTTTGTAACTCCTCCTTTTGTAGGTTAGGAGTGTTATGTGCTTCCGTATCTGTGCTTGGTAAAGAGACCCAACATAATAAAAATACCTAATTTATTGAAAATAAATTCCCAAAAAAGTAACAAAAATATAGTCTCATAGCAAGAAAATTTTAAACTGATCTTGTAATGAAATAAAAGAAAACACTTATTAACTAAGTCTGAAAATCCCTTGACACATGACCTATGCTTGGTTATTAGCTTGTAAACACTATATTCTGTACTTGGACATTTTAAAAACATAAAATAAAAACAACCAACCAAAATAAGTTGAATAGTCAATAAGTAGTACATCATATAGTCAACATAATAAATCATAGAGTTTTCTTCAAAGCATGCACACTTAATACCATAAACATGTAACATGTATTATGCAAACTTATCTATCCCTTTCTTTAATAGCTAGCATGCCTTGAGCCCTGTGTGCAGGGTTGTTCACCAATTCTGTGGCCACAAGAGGAATCACTTAACTTTTCATGATATACTATGGTGGACTACGCTTAGGTCCATGGTTTGCACACCCACCCATAACTGCATTGATACCAGACATCTCTTATTGTCATTCTTAAGGCCTTGTTTAATTATACAGATAAGATGAGATGAGATGAGAAATATGTGAGTAGTAGTGAGATAGTTTATAAATAGTAGTGAAATAATTTGAGTTAAGATGTTTTATGAGATTTTACTTATCAAAAAAAAAAAGTTAAGATGTTTTATGAGATTTTGGAAGGGGTGAGAAAAAGTTGAATAAAAATATTATGAAGTTATATTGTTATAATATAATTTTTTAATATAATTTTTGTTTTGAGATTTGAAAAAGTTAAATTAGTTTTATGTTTTGTTTGAAAGTTTGAAAAATTTGTAATGATTAAGTAATGATTGAATGAAAAAGTTTAAAAGTTTAAAATTTGAAATTGAAAAGTGTTTGTCTTTGCATTTGAATGATGTTTGGATGATGGGATGAGATGAGATGAGATGAGTCCATCTATGAAACCAAACAGAGCCTAAAGCATCTTTTGTAACTTGTCTTTTATCTTTCTTATCACGATGCATGTAGAACACATAGTGACATAGCTGATTGTAATCATAATTGTAAGGGTACGATTATGTTACTTATTCCTTTTCTTTTATTAATCCAAACGTGTCAATAATCACTCTAGAAAAGGGTTGGACTTAGCTGGTTATTTTTTTGAATCTCCAGAAATTGCAGCAGTTATCTAGGGTTAGGGATTAGTCTTCTTGAAGAACGTCACATGGGATTGCTATAAAAACTTTCTAGTGTTATGGTCCCCACATTGGTTAGGAGTCAAATGGTATGTATACGTATAAGCTTTGGGGCATCTTCTCCTAGCAAGCCGGTTTTCTAGGATGTAAATCTCTGGGCTTTATATGGGCATATAACAAATGGTAGCAGAGCCAGTTGTTGGTTCCCATGCTGCCTCACTTAATGGGCTGGGCTTGCGGAGTGGTCGGCTATGGATCCAGTTAGATGGGCTGTGTTGTCCCAGTTGGTGAAAGCCTCCCATAGTGCTCGACCAACATGGACATTGGTCTTGAAGGGTGGGGGTATATTATGGTCCCACATTGGTTAGAGTTAAATGGTATGTGTACATATAAAGCTGGAGCACCTTCCCCTAGCAAGCTGGTTTTCTAGAGTGTAAATCCTTGGGCTTTATATGGGCACGTGCAGTCATTTTAATGAGACCTGAAAAACCTAATAATAGGGCTGTACGAATTAACTTTGTTTTGAAAATGGTTTCTAAGAATCCTACTGCCCAGGAGTTCTCGGGTAAATATGCTGGGTTGCTTCTTTAAAATTAAGAGTCATAAATGGGGCTGATTTCCTATTGTTACGAATTTAACAGCCAAAAATCAAATGGGCTTTGGCTAGAAAATACTTGAGTTTATCCATCCATATATGGACCTAACGGGCCGAACATACTGCATTTTGAATCTAGGTCTGTAATTTCATATCCAATCATGATTCATATCTCCCCAATATTAGATCCTCAAACAATATGTATGGGCCAATGGATCCAATAAAATAATCTTCCTTCCAGCCTGAACAAAATTGTACTCATAGTCCAAACTTATGAGGCCTATTAAATTTGGGTCTAGATGTTACACTGTTATACTTCCAAGACTTATCCCTTGATGCTCTGATTGTTGAAATGATGCCACTATTTTTTATAGTGCGGAGCTCCAAAAGAGATCAAAAGACATGGCTCACAAGATTGCATTGGAGGAGGCTGTGCTTAGAAGATCTACTCGTGTACGAGCTCCGCCTAGGCAAAATCCTGCTAAATCTTTCCTCAGGTATGTCAACAAGTGGAAGGAAGACTAATTGGGCTAGTGTTCTGTATTGGGGATTATGTTCAATTCATTTAGTGTAGGTCTTATACTTAAAATTATAGCTCCTCGTAGGATAAGATTTTTTTTTTTGGATGAATCGAACCGCATGCCATACGTTTCTTCATCGAGAATTTGTTAGTAGGGGTCCAGTGAGGGGTGGCGTAGGGTCATGGGAATGAAAATGGATGGTGAAGTTTTTCTTAACTCATTCCTTTTTGTAGACAAGCAAGTAATTATGCTTGACCCACAATTTTTGAAGTGACGAATGTTACTAAATTATGGTTACTCACTATTGTGTACTTATTTTTAATACTTCTGCCTGCTTCTTTTGTGACTAAGATGCTTGCTATGTATATATTTATTTGAATTCCGGTAATTAGAGTTAGAAGCTGTGAAGCTCCCTCCCAAAAAGCGCTAGCTAAAGTGCGATATCCGCCGTTCATTGCAAGGAATGATGAATTGGTAGAGAGAGAGGGAGAGAGTGGAGCTGAAACCTAGAAAAGCAAGGAAACCATAGCACATGACATGATCATTCAAAAAATAACTAAAACGAACTTTAATAACATCTATCTATATACCGAGTACAGTTTTGTTCTTATGAAGTCACATCTGTACTCTTTTAACTCTCAAATTGTGTTCTTATCAAACAAAAAATTAAATAATATATGTCATCCAGTTGAGACTTGTGAAATGAAGAATAATGTATCAAGCTTCAACTTGTGCATTTAAAAAAAAATTATAATTAATAGATTTGTAATTTTTATTGCAGTTTAAAAGAAGTTTAAGACTATGCATTATGACTTCTTATGGCCATGTTTATTTTTTACACTAAATAGATAGCTTTTGATCTTCTTTTAAGCAAAGCAGAATTTTGAATCCCCTGCATGCCCCCGTCTGAATGGTAAGTAATTCGGACAGGGTTGCATAAGAGGAGGTTTCAACCCCACTTCTCAAATAAGTGACTCGGGGCACCCGCCTATGAGAGAAAATATTTGTAATTGTGAAATGTAGCAATGTTGTGTAATCTATTTGAAAAAAGTAAATAAATATGGGATTTATATGAAAAAAAAAATTCTTTTTTTAAAATAATTACGTAATAGTCGCAAATTTTACATTTTACAGTTGAATGTAGCATTATTAATTAGCCATCTATCCACAATCAGCTAAAAGCAAGATACGCATGTACAACCTCGGTTTCTGGCTGAGATTGGGTGGTTTGATTGGTTCAAAGATCCACAAAAACGAAAGAGATGGAGAAAGAGAGAGGCAGACTCAAAAAAAATTGTGATATTGAAGCCAATTTTTGCCATGTCCCAAATGCAATTACGTAGAAACAATTATGGATTCGGGTGATTTTATGATCCAGGGACCAAAAACAATACATAAAAATGGTTTTATTGTTCCATGATGAAAACACGTCAATGCTTCCTATGTGACGACGATGCCTTTTCTTCAATCATCATTCCCATTCAATTCTTCTTATTACTAATTAACTACACTAAGGTGTTGTTTGGATGATAAAAATTAAAAATAAAATAAAATATTATTAGAATGTTATTTTTAATATTATTATTTGTTTTAAGATTTAAAAAGTTATAATAATAAAACAAGATGATATATTTTTTATATGCAAAGCTGGCCTAATTTTATAAGTTAATAAGGATTAAGGTGTCATAATATGTTAACAAATGGCCTTAGATAATTTTTTTTTTAAGATTATGTTTGGATGTTAAGAATGTTTGTAAATAATAAAAAAAAAAGATAAAGAAAGATAATAAATAATAATAAAATAATAAATAATAATAAAATAATTGTTATAAAATTAAAGAAAAAAACTACTATTGCAAGAGAGAAATATATAAGAAACTCTCTGAAACTCTTAAAAATTGAAACTTTTTTTCTCTCTATATTTTCTTATGAATTTCATTCCAACTGAAACTCCTATTTATAGGTTTTAAAATTACTATGCAAGTTATTATGCATGTCACTATACAAGTCACTATGCAAGATTTAAAATAACAGTGGTAGGTCATTCATATAATTTTAGTGATGAAATAGGGGGCGGCAGCCGTCTCTCCACTTACGAATTAATTTCGTTACAATCATAAATAATAATAAAAAAGTAGTTGAGAATAATTGGCTTCCAAACCTGCCTAAAATCGATACCTCTCTGTGTCTCTCTCTCTGTGACAGAAAATGAAGGAAACCATAGTGTTGTATCCTGCTCCTGGCTTCGCCCACTTGGTCTCCATGGTAGAACTAGGGAAGCTAATCATACCACATCACCCAGACTCCTCCATAACAATCCTAGTAATTGCATCCAAACCTTCGGAAACATCCACCACTTCCTCCTACATCAACCTCATCTCCAACACAAATCTTCCCATCTCCTTCTTCTCCCTCCCCTCAATCCACCCTCCCCCACCATCACCATCACCACCACCGAACCAAGACCTCCACGAAACCCACCAAAGAGTAGCCTCCGCAATCCAATCCATCCGTCTCAACGTTCCTCACGTCCTCGATGCCCTCCGCACTATATATATCTCCTCTTCTGTCCTTGCTTTCATAACCTCTTTGAACCTCTTCTCTGATTACGACCTGATTCACATCCCTATTTACTTCTACTTCACTTGTGCCTCTGCTCTTACTTTCTTTCTCCACTTGCCCACCATCCATAACCAAACCTCCAAAAGCTTCAAGGAACTCAATGAAACCCTCCTGCACATTCCTGGATTACCACCCATCAAAGCCTCACTGATGCTTGAACCTATGCTCCACAGAGAGAACCCCGGTTACCATTACTTCCTTGATCTTGGCTCTCGCCTATCCAAGTTGAAAGGGATCATAGTAAACACCTTTGATTCACTTGAGCCGCATGCAGTCAAAGCCATCGCCGATGGTGCTTGTTTTCCAAAGGGCGTAGTTCCGCCGCCGCTATACTGTATTGGGCCATTGATCACGGATGCCAAAGATCGAGCTGGGACCTCCTCCGATGCATCATCCGAATGCCTGGCATGGTTAGATAGACAGCCGACAAGAAGCGTTGTGTTCTTGTGCTTTGGTAGTAGAGGGAAATTTTCTGAAGCACAACTTGAAAAGATGGCTTTTGGGTTGGAGATGAGCAATCAAAGATTCTTGTGGGTAGTCAAGAGTCCTGATCAAGGATCAATTACCGAACCAGACTTGAAGGTCCTATTGCCGAAAGGGTTTTTGGAAAGGACGAAAGAAAGGGCTCTTGTAGTGAAGTCTTGGGCTCCTCAGAATGCGATTTTGAGACACGAATTAGTGGGCGGGTTCGTGACTCACTGTGGGTGGAACTCAGTGGTAGAGGCAGTGAGTTATGGCGTGCCAATGGTGGCGTGGCCATTGTACGCCGAGCAGCATTTGAATGCTGTGGTTTTGGTGGAGGAAATGAAGTTGGCAATACCCATTAATATGGAGACATATAATTCCAAGGAAGGAGATAAAGAAGTGTTAATGGTGAGTGCAAAGGAGGTGGAAACGAAGGTGAGACAATTGATGGAATTGGAGGAAGGGAAAGTTGTAACAGAGCGAAGTCTAGATATGAGAGTGATGGCTATGGCGGCTCGGACCAAAGGTGGGTCGTCTTTCACTGCCTTTTCCAAGCTGGTGGCTTCCTGGAAGTAAGGTTGATGTTATATCAGATATGTATTTTTAATTTTATAAATATTTAATTAATAGTATGAAAGATAGTCATACATCTTTATATTAATATTATATAAAATCGCACATAAAATTACGATTTGTCCTAAACATAAAATTTGGATCGAAATTTGAATTCATCTTTTATTAGTATTAGCTGCCTAAAAGTTGATCGAACTCGAATTCTAAAATCCAATTTAAGAATTGATCTAGAACATTGGCTCCTCCATTAATCAGCATTCTAGCTGATGAAGTTGCATGTCACGCACAATTCCTCATGACTCTTTGATCCTGTTTGTTGACTTTGGTTACATGACAAATTTCAAAGGCACTTGTCATTTACCGTGTACGTAAGATTGGGAATATAACATATGAGAAATTCTATTATTGTGGAAAGTTTAAGAAAACTTGACTCGTCTCTCTCTCTGGGCTTCGAAGGAATATATCCAATGCAGTATTTTCACATCTGAGCTCCATTTTAATTTTATACTCGCCTATGAACATGTCCTTCACCTTTAAATTAAACTTTGTCCAATTTAACATGGGCTTGGAAGTATTCCAGTTTCCATATTCATCATAAAAGTGTCAGTTTACTTTCAAGTTTCATGTTTTCCTCGTGTAGTTTTACATACTAAAATATCCTTCGTGGTGATTATATGTTAAATTGTTAACTAGTACCCCTCGCGTCAAACCTCTTCTTTACCGTTTAGCCTTTTGCCTTGCCAATTGTGTAGAGGCCCCTTTCTTACGTTTAGCCTTGTCTTGTCGCTAAGTGATCCGTCGACGTTTTGAATACTTTGCTAACCTTTGTTAATTGTTATCATGGTTGGGGTGAGCACTTTAAGCTCGAAACTACCATTTCAAGTTTTCAACTTGCAAGGGTGGGCACTGCCGTATGTTCCGTGTTGAGGTGAGGAATACCAACAACACCTTTTGCTCTCCCACCAAGGTGGTAAGCAGTTTGGGTGGTGCGAACGTGACCTCCACTTGTCACCCGTAGAGGTCTCGAGCACCTTGATAGCGCAAATCGTTTAGATTGTGCAGAAACTTGGCTCTCGAACATGTAAAGTATACCCGATCTTCATAAGAATCCGACTCCCAATTAGATTGGTCGGATCATGTTGAGAGCTCTCAAGGATGTAAAGCATACCCTGATCTATCGGACCAAAATAACTTGGTCCATAAGGGCACTCTGGTTTGATTAGTAACTGTAGCATGAGTATTTTAGTACAATACTGAATCTATAAAATCAATTTTTGAGAGAAACAAACAAAGCATGTCTGATTTGGAATGGAATTTTTCGATTAGGCTCATTAATTTAAGACTTTTTGACCCTTGAAACTTGCTCAAATGTGAATTAGGTGCGGATTAATTGTTAAAGGATACAACAGACTTTTGTGTTATAATTGAGGGCAAAATGGTCCATACAAATTCATAGCACTACACCTACACGACTAATCTATGCTTAGCACATTCTTGATCCTTCATTCTTCTCACACATGCTGTCTCTCTTCCTACAGGAATCAGATGGAATTGATGGTTGAGAAATGGAAACCATAGGAAAATCTATTAGAGAGGAAATCAAGGGTGAGGTCAAGGAGGTTACATAGGAAAAAGAAGGAAAGATGAAGGGATATCAAGGCTACGAATGAGTTTTGGAGCCAAGAGAATAGAGAAAATTCTAGGATTTTGATATTTTTAAGTTTTTCGACACTAATGTTTTTGTTATTATTTATTTTGATATTTAGGATTTTACCTTACATGAGGGAGTAAATAGCTCCTTCTAGGTCATAGGACCCTTACATTCTCAGTTTGTTATTGGAGGGTTTTCAGTTTACTTATGATTTGTATTTAACTCTACTTTCTATAGTTTTATCTGTCCTCTTTATCTATCCTTACTTAGACTATCAGTAGGGTTTATGCATTTAGTTTTGATTCCCTGTTGATTTAAAGCATAGTGAATGCTTGAAAAGTACATATCTTATACTTGATACTTTGGATTGAACTTGGGTTTCATTGATAGCTATAGAAGAAATTTAGAAGTGTTACCTTGTTAAGCTTTCATTGTCAAAATTATCCAAGTGTTATAACCTTGACTGGTTTTTGATTTGAAGATTTTAGTAAGGGAATCAAAATTTACCTTTTGGCTATCTGAGGAGAAAAGGGAACCAAGACCTAGATCTCCATTTTTATTCATCTTCATCTTTCCCGTAAAAGCATTTTAGTTCACTTGTTTTCTTCACATCAACCAAACATATTGCCTCAAATTTGCACATTTACTTGTCTGTTTTTATCTTGTTTTGCAAACCTGAACTTTATTGTTACTAATTTTAACTTGTGTGCATAAATTCCTTCTGTTGATAAGCATTAATTTGACTAATCCAAAAATTAGTCCCTATGAATTGACCTTGGGCTCTTTTATACTACAAACTAACCTTTTTACAATTGAGAGGCAATCTTTGAAGAGAGCCAATGTCCACATCTCAGACGAGCAAAGAATGCTTATATACAAGGAAAACGCTCGAACCATATGACAAACAAAGAGAGCTCAAGCACAAGGGTGAGCAACCATAGCTCTTAGTGGACTTTGTACTTCGGCAGGGGGGGTGAGCACATTGTGTTCCTTTATACTCACTTGAGGCTAGCATATTGGATAAGCACTTTGCTTGCAAGGATGCTAATCTGTGGTGCTCGCCCTGCCCAAGTGGGAGCACTTTGCTTCTTTGTGTTTCCCAAGGTGAGCACTTCTCCTCCTCGCATTGCATGTTGTGGTTATCTTAGCTTGAATTCATATATTAATTTGGTGAAAGATTAATTCCACTAAGTTTGTGTCCCTATCTCGAGTAGATTGGGATGTGCTAGCCATTCTTATCACTATAGTTGCCTCTTGACGTTTAGCACTGGATGTCATGTGTTGGATGCTTATTAGAGTTCATTGGTTTCGACTGCCATGGAGGTCCTCATTTGCTCATAGAATTGGCTAAGTTCAATGTTTATTGGATTAGATATTGTTGATGATGTCGAGAGCTATAAGGTTGAATTGGTTAACTAAATGCTTTTAGCCTTCATTTCTTAATGATTAATTACATATTTTTAATGTTTTATTTATTTAAATGATATTTTTTTATGTTTCTATAGACATGGTTGTGAATTCTAAAATAATTGCATATGAATGAGACTGACGGATTGTGGGATGGAGTTCGAACTTTCTTGTATATCATTAACTTTCAATAGAAGTACTTTACTGTTAGTATGTTTAATTTAGCTAAGTAGTGTAATGTCTAACTTTTTCTATTTTCCAAAACAATGTACAAATGCTTGGACTTGGAGATAGAAGGTGTTGATAATTATTTTAAGTTCTAGCTTTTTGTTTTATTCCGATACATTATTATATTGTAAATTGGTTGAGAACTTTGTAAAGTTGGTTAGGTTGGTTGTGGTTGTGGTAGATTGATGGTTGTTTGGTGGTGATTGTGACTATAGTTGGGGTGATTATTTGGTAGTGGTTGACAGGTTATGAATTTGTGGTTGTGAAGGTTATTTGTTTGTGATTGTGGTGATTCTTAGCATTTTTAATTTACAATGGATTTGTGATTGCACATTTTTTTTCTTTGGTTATGTAATGTATGTAATTTACTCATTGTATTTATATTTTCTTTATTTGTTACATTATTTTTTGGAAATGGAAAGCCTACTAGGTTGTTGGTGATTTTTAGAATTTTTTTTTTTAAATTTTTTTAACAAGTTTTTCAAAAATGAAGAGGTCAAATAGAGATTGGGCCTTGGGTCAGCCCAACTCCAATCGTCAACTTCGAACTCCAATTAGAGTTGAAATCTGACTCTTATCAGATTCGGAGTCTGAAAATATCTCTGACTCATGTCAAAATTGAAGATTGGAGGTGGGCACTGAGCCGGAGCCCACTGAGCCGCTCTATGAGTTTCATGAGGAATGCTAGATAGATTTTCACGAGGAATGGCTAGATACAATTTGAAAGCTTATAAATTTGGTATACTTAATTTGAAAGACAATAAAGAGAAGTAGGTAAGTTTTGCATATATTAAAATTGTATAAGTTATTTTCTATTTTTAAAAATTTATAATTATTTTTTAAATATGATATCAAAAAGAGTATCATCTAATTTATATTTCAATAATTAAATAATAAATACTTTTAGCTTAAAAATATAAAATAGCAGTTGCAGGAGATTCAAAAATAAAAAATTAAAAAAATAATATTATATATAATTGTGAATTGTATAAATATTATACAATTATTTAAAAATAAATAAAATCTATTTCTAAAAAATTAACTTTTTTCTATAAATTCCGTAATTTTTATTTTTATTTTTATTTTTATTTTTTGTATTTTTAAATTGCATTGTACTTATGCATTCCCACGATCATAAATATCATTTCAGCCCTTCTCTTTTTCTTTGGCTTCGGAAAAACGGAGAAAAAAAGAAAGAAAAAGATAAGGCAGATAACGTGGCGTGGGCACCTATTCGTTTGTCTTTGTGTGGCTGTGGCCCTCCATCCGCTTACCATTGCCATGGTCCATGGAGTACTGCCTCTGTCTCTGCAATGAACCAAAAGTAGACGCGTAAGCTTCTTCATCCATTTCCATTACTTCTTCCCATGCTCTTCCTCAGCTACCATTCGCTGCACGACGTATTGGTGAGTCTTGGTTTTATTTTTCCCGTCTCCTTCTGCTTTTTTTCTTGCTTTTGATACTGATACTTGATTTGTGGTTTAGACTCATTTTGCAAGGTGGGTTTAGTGGGTTTTGATTTCAGGATTTCGATAGAGAGCTGGTGTTACTCTTCTCTAGATGAATATGAAGGGTCTCATTCAAAGTCCGTGTTCTTCTTCGTCTTCACCCTCTGCATTTCTTCGTCCTCCTTGCATCACCTCTGCTTCTCGCGATTCTAAATTCCCACTGTAAGGTCTCAGAAACTCTGTTTCTTTTTTGAGGACTACAATATTTGAGCATGTATGGTTTCGTGCATATTTGCATGTAGATATAGATTGCACCATAATACTTGCTTCGTTTCCACAACTTTACGTTTTGGCTCTTTCTTTATTGTGGTTCTATTTATTTATACAAAAATCTCTTGTAATTTTAATTTTTGCACAGTGATTGATATACCAAATACATGGAATAGCCTGTTATTCCTGTAATTGAAGGTGAGCCCAAGAGAGAAGAAAAACGTAGGAAACGAAGTAGAAAAACGGACGCTTGCATTTAGTTAGCAACTGGCTATTATATCTAGAGAATGTTACTAGTTTTTTTTTTTCTTTTTTTGTGAAGTGCGGTTTCAGTTTCCACCATCTTAATGCAATGCATTTGTCAGAAGTTGAAAGCTAGATGACTTGTCTTCCATATCTTTCTGCCTGAGGTTGCTAGTCTAAGATTTCTCTGAGCAGCTGAGCCATAGAGGTCTAAAACGTTTGCGTTGTAGTTGTTTTATGAATTCCGATGCTTGTTGTGAAGTAGGCAATGTGAGTTTCAAACTGGAACTATTTGTCTGCAAGATTCCAATATTTTTGTGCCATTTTGGACCATGTACTTATAACTTACAGCCATTATATTTGAAGGAGAAATTTGAGGATAGAAAAGTGATAAAAGGAAAATCAAGGACATATAAACTCTTTGCTTTGTCTGGTTTGAGAGAAGAGGCGTGTGAAAGGTTATTAGAGATAAAGGAAAATATAATTTTTCTTTCTGCATGTACTTCAGTAAGCTTAAGAGAAGTGTTAAATTTAAAATTCATTTAGCTGCCATATCAGCTTAAGTATAAAAGCTGACTTTACTCATTGTAAAAAAACAGTTCAGTTAATACAATTTGAATACTTTGTACTCTTCACAACTTTACTTTTATCATGGTATCAGTTTGGAAAATGCTTTCCTACACAAAAATGTCTTCCGATTCTTCATCTTCGTCTTCTTCTCTCCCCACCGATCCTTCCAGTCCATATTACTTGCATCATCCCAATAGTTCTGGTTCCATTCTTGTCACTCAAATTCTCACTAGCAACAACTACAACACCTAGAAGCGATCTATGCTTATGGCTTTAACAGTCAAGAACAAGATGAGTTTCATTGACGGATCCATATTGAAGCCATCTAAAACTTCTTCTCTGCTTCCTTACTGGACTTGTTGCAACAATATGATCCTATCATGGATTAGAAATTCCATTTCCAAAGAATTTGTTGCTGGGGTGATCTATGTTGGTTCTACCATGGAGATGTGGTCAGATCTTCATGAACGCTTCTCTCAGGGTAACGGACCTCGTATTTTCCAACTCTAGAAGGCAATTGCATCTCTTATAGAAAATGATCTTTCTGTCGGTGCTTATTTGTAATACCCTAATGGAAGACTCAAATCACATGGCCTATACTTTAACAAGACTAGTCAATAATGCAATTGAAACCCCATTGAAATCTTATAAAGAGTAAGAATTTCTCATTTTCAAACAATGTGAGATTCCATATACCATCTATATTTATTGGGGTATCACAATCTATCTACCCTGCTTAAATGCCCGGCGTTCTCGTCGGGCCTGTTCATTATAGGTGACACGGCTTAAGTCTCATATTTTTAGTTGTGATAGGCTCTGATACCATTTGTAACATCTCAATGGAAAGCTTAAAGCACATGACCTATACTTTAAAAAGACTAGTCAATGATGCAATTGAAGTCCCATTAAAACCTTATAAAGAGCAAGAATTTCTCATTCTCAAGTAATGTGGGATTCCATACACCACCTACACTTATCGGAGTATCACATTATTTTACTCAGATGAAAGGTTTATGGGATGAATTGATGAACTATCGGCATTACCTATTTGGTCCTGTGGCGGTTTATGTAATTTTCTGGAAATGCATCAACAAGAGTATGTTATGCGATTTTTGATGGGATTAATGATTCCTTCTCTCAAGTACGCGGTCAAATCCTTCTGATTGATCCACTTCCACCAATCAACAAGGTGTTTTCTCTTGTTCTTCAAGAAGAAAGACAATGAGACGTTACTTCAGTGATGCTTCCTAGCATTCTGTCTACTGTTTTTTCTTCCACTAAACCTGCCTACCAGAACAAGCCTTCAAATCGAAAGGATAGACCTATTTGCTCCTATTGTTCTATCCTGGGGCATATAATTGACAAGTGCTTCAAGTTATATGGATATCCACCTGGATATGCTCGAAGGGGAAATCAACTAATGTTCCTTCCTTAGCCAATCGCGTTGCTATTGATGATTCATCTTCTCCTTTTCCATTAACAGCACAATAGTGTTAGCAACTTCTTGCTCTTCTCACTCTAGAATCAACCAATTCTCAAATGGCTAGTGTCATTTCTTCCATTGATAGTCTCTCTGGTAACTCAAATTTTTTCCTCTGCCTTTTCCATTAAATCGAATTCAAATTTACTCATACATTTTAATGATTGGATCATTGATACTGGTGCCACGGATCATATAATCCATTCCACTTCATGGTTCATCATTAGTTTCATGAAAATCTAAAAAACAATCAACAGTCTCAAGATCATCAGTAGAATCTGAATATCGGGCCGTGGCGAATACAATTTCTGAAATTCTTTGGTTGCTGTCATTGTTAAATGATTTACATGTTACTCACTCTAAAGTTGTTAAATGATTTATCAAGCCATTTCATGTCTCTAGTCATCAACAACTAGCTGATTGCTTTACCAAGCCTCTCGGATTTCCTCTTTTCTCTTCTCTAATATCCAAGCTGGGTATTATTAACATAGGCTTTGCCTAGTTACATAGATCAATAAAGTTTATTACTTATAAAAAAAAAAAACCATACATACTCCAGCTTGAAGGGGGGTATTAGAGATAAAGGAAAATATAATTTTTCTTTCTACACGTACTTCAGTAAGCTTAAGTGAAGTGTTATATTTATAATTCATTTGGCCACCATATCAGCTGAAGTATAAAAGCTGACTTTACTCATTGTAAAAAATCAGTTCAGTTAATACAATTTGAATACTCTGTATTCTTCACAACTTTATTTTTATCAAAGGTAAACAGAGGGAGAGGTAGTCCATCTGGGGAAAATGGGTTGTTGGATATATTTCCTTATAATATGGAGAACCCCCCCTCAAACACCCCCCCTCCCCCCCCAAAAAAAGACGAGGAGATTTGATCACTATGGGGAAGATCTACTGGTTTGACTCTAGATTGTGTATAGGAGTTAATAATAACTAAAAATGAATAAACTATCCCCCAAGGCCAAATGTCTTTGCATTAGACTGTCAATGTATTTTAATGATTTCAATATCCACAGCTTAGAGTTTGAAATCTGAGCCAATGGGTAATTTAATGTATTTCATAAATTTTGCATTCTGAATGGTCACAATTTGTGCAATAGCTTGCACTATTTATCCTTGTTATGTTGTAGTATTAAATTACTGTAGGTTCTAATATCTTTCCTTCATAACTGCTAGGGATTAGCTCAAGTGGTAAGGGCCTTGGTCTTGGTGGTATGCTCCCTCTAGGTCTAAGGTCTGAACCCTTAGGTGCAAACAATTTCTAGGGGTCATATCCCACCATGAAACGCTGATGATTTACCTGATCGATGTGTTGAGGATGTGTTACACGGGTCTAGGATTTAACCAGGTTAAGGCAATGGTCTCTAGGATTCCTTGTCATCAAAAAAATTATCTTTCATTCGTTTATGTTTTCTCTCATATTGTAAAAGTTTCTTAATATTATTTTTAAGGTTTTCGTTAATCATGCTCATTTACCATTGCTAAAACATGTCATTGTATTCTCTTGTAACACCTAAAAATAATGGTGTTCGGCTACTGCATTTCTATGGATAAATTCCATTGTATATTCAATTAATAAACAAATGTTTTAGAATCATATGTGAGGATTGATACAGTAAATCAACTATTATATTTTTTTTATGTTCTTTGCTTTCACAGGCTGTTGCCACAGGCAATATGCAACTCCCAAAGGATATATCAATGCTCTGGGGTCTATATGGAGGCTTGCCATAATTCTTATCTTTCAAAACATTGCATGGTTGCAAGATTTTCTTCCGGATGGTCTGAAACACAATCTTTATTTCCTAAGCAATCTCTAAAGAAGTCTTTGTTGCCACCAGGAGCACTAGTGACATCAAAAAGTCAAGATGTCTCCAATGCACCTATCGTAGGTGATGATAAGATTGGAGTCTTGTTGCTGAACCTTGGAGGTCCCGAGACTCTGGAAGATGTGCAGCCTTTCTTGTTTAACCTGTTTGCTGACCCGGTAATGAGCTCTAACGTTCCTGTTTAATGTATCTCAAATAGTATTTTATCATTTGCTATTGTAAGTTCGCATCATTTAGCCTCTATTTATTTTATTCATTTATTTTTTTTTTCATGTTTTGCCTTGATTGAATGCTAAGGGGATGCTCCTTGTCGAGTATATTATTGGCCACTATACCTATTCTTTTGATAATCTACCATTATATTTAATTTTATTCATCAATTTTTCTTTATTAGATGGGTTAATTACTAGATTTATCTGTTGTTTGTCTTTCACAAATGATATTGGAAGACATATATGGAATGGTCTATTTTGTTGCTGAATAATGCATGTGTGTAGGTGCATATATATATATATATTATATATCTTGCAAAATTTGAAATAAATTTATTTTTTGTTATCATTTTGGAATCAAGTAATAACATTTGCCACATACTTTTCTGAGTTCCTTTGGTACCAGATATTTTTTATCTAGGATTGAAGATAGCCATCAAATAGAAAATCTTAAAGCTGTGCTTTGATAGACAGATATTTTTGCAGGCATATGTCTTGCTATATGGAACATTTTTTTTCTTCTGAATTCTCTTTTTTTGTTCCTTTTTTTTTGGCATATGCATGCTCAAGGGGCATTTTTTTTTTAAATGTAGGATAAAGGATTTTGACACTACATCCAATGTAGAGAGCAGTGATTTTGTGATAGTGTTAATGGTACCACCACAATTAGGTTGTGGGATTTTTACAACAGTGGTGGGTTCGGGATTAAACTATCAACTTTAATTGATACTATGTTTTCTTATTTTTTCCTGGGGTGAAAAGGACCTTGGGGTTGGACATTCGTTTTACCATCAATGGTGTTGTATTCATTTGCCTTCATTCTAATGGACAGGATATTATACGATTACCAAGGCTGTTTCGTTTTCTTCAAAAGCCCTTGGCACAATTCATATCTGTTCTCCGGGCTCCCAAGAGCAAAGAAGGCTATGCCTCAATTGGTGGTGGTTCCCCTCTTCGACGGATAACAGATGCCCAGGCATGATTTTTTCTGTTAACCTTGATTCAAACTTTTTTAGTAGCTAATATTTTATTATATATTTTTCATGAGCATATGTTTAGCTTTTATTTATTTTTTTTTTTACCAGAGCTTAGTCGTTAATTTTACATAACGTGTATGGTGATTTCGCTAATCAATAATAAAATCTCACTTGAAATTGTAGTTTGTTTTTGTTTTTTCTTCCATTTTAAGTTGCAGAACAAACTTTCTGCCCCCCTCACTGTCACACCGCTAATGGAGACCTCAAAACAGCATCCAGTAGAGATGAACTCAGAGATGCATTTATGTCTGGTTATCTCTAGTATTAGTCGAATAACAATTACAGCATGAGCTTTTATGTATGAGGTTTTTTATAATAATGCAAATGGGTGTCAGAAGGGTTCATATGTGAAGACGAAATCAAGAAATAAAAAATCCTCTGTTTCAGGCTTCTAGTATGAACTCTTAAGTTATGTGATGTCAACATAAAACAGAATGCAGCACAAATGTTCCAAATTTAAAATTATGATCTCTTTTACTCATTTTACGTCAGTAGTGAGATCCTAGATAGTATGGAGTACTCATAGGACTTTTGTCTTTGACTTTCTAATTTTTGATTGCTAAAATTGGTATGTTTTCCCATATCTGGACTCCATTGTACAAAGCACGGTAGTTTATTGAAGCTACCAAGCTCGTAAAAGCTCATAGAAAGTTACCAGTTCCTACTAATTTAACTTAACCTTTAAAATTGGCTGATGGCTGTGAAGGTTTTTGCATGTTACAGGCTTGTATTTATGTACTTTGGTTCTTTGGAATTTCTCCTTTTGCTGAAAATTTGAGCTCATCCCTGTCTATTTCATTGGCTGTCCTTCTATATGTTCAGGCTGAAAAGTTGAGGAACTTCCTTTGGGAAAAGAATGTCCCAGCTGATGTGTATGTTGGTATGCGTTATTGGCATCCATTTACTGAAGAAGCTATTGAACAGGTATCTGGGGGGCTCTAAGATTAGTTTTCAAACTTATTGCTTGATTCACTTAAATGCTACTGTCCCTGCATCTATTTTCATGGTACTCTTTTACTACTTATTCTTTTTTATTGGTAATAAGATTCTATATCTACTACTTATTTTAGAGGAGAACGCATGATTTATCTTTTCTGGAGATGTCAATGTTCAAAGAAATTTTGTGCTTTCAGAGGATAATGCTATCTGCGTATTCCTAAATTTGCTGTAGGAATGAAAAGATGGATCTGGCTATTGATTTTTCTTTCAAAATAATTCTGTAGATAAAAAGAGATGGGATTACAAAGCTTGTTGTCCTTCCGCTGTATCCACAATTTTCAATATCAACCAGTGGTTCTAGCCTTCGACTCTTGGAGAGTATATTCCGGTGATTACCAAACACTTGCTGCTATTATATTATAGTAACCCAAAATGATCATATAATATCAATTGAGTGGACAAATAATTATTTTGTTCGTCAGGGAGGATGAATACTTAGTCAACATGCAGCACACAGTAATACCTTCATGGTACCAGCGCAAAGGGTACATAAAAGCCATGGCAGATTTGATTGAAAAGGAGTTAAGAAGTTTTGACTGCCCTGAACAGGTTACTCATCTTAAATGCTTATAATACTTTCTTGTTGAATTTATTCTCATGTATACTCCGTGTACTTGGGCTTTGCCTACTTTTATGAATAAAACTTCTTGATTACCTATAAAAAAATACTTTCTTGTTTAATTTGGTCACGCTTTTTCTATCCAGACATTCCTTCACTCTGCATTGAACTAAACCACATGTTCCATTGCTTGTTTTATCATTCTGGTATATATGACACCCAGTCTAATTGAAAATATGCATTTTAGGTTATGATATTCTTTAGTGCACATGGGGTGCCACTCGCATATGTGGAAGAGGCTGGTGATCCATATAAGGCCGAGATGGAGGAATGTGTGGATTTCATAATGGAAGAATTAGAAAAGAGGAACATAACTAATGCTTGCACTCTTGCTTATCAGGTACTTTTGTTAGGGTAACAACCGTAGCAGTTTGTACTCATGTTCCTAATTCATATAACCAGTCTTGGTTTGATAAATAGGTCTCTTAAATAATATATGGCTGAAGTTCTCTGTCAAGAAGTTTCGATGAGGAGTTGGTTGAAAGATGGGTATTGATTAACATACATGATTCGAGAAACCAGGTTTAGCGGGCTTATGTTTTATCTTGTTTTTAACATCTTTTGTTTATACTGAAGGGATTCTTACCCTCCTATTAGACTTTGGAGTTTAAAACAAACTAATCGTAAATCCACATGATTTTGCAGGAATTACTAAATTTAATAAATTAAAAATACTATTTAACTAAATTAGTAACATATGTTGAATTATTATATAATAAATGGAAACTTGAGCATTTTGATTTTTAAAATTTGGTTGAACATATTGATCTTCTTTCCCCTTCTTTCTTATTTTATTGTTATTTATTTTAAATCTCACAAACTTTGATTGAGTGGAGAGAGGGATCAATAGCTCTTTATGATGCCAAATTAATTATGACTGTCATGAGTCATAACTTAACTTCCTCTAAAATTCCATGACTTCATGAATCTATTGGCTACAAATTATAAAAGACAGGGTATCAGGCGAACTAAAAGATTATACTAACTTTAAATAGAAATTAATAACTTAATAAGATACTTTATTTTTCGTTCAAAAGCTTTTCCCAATTATATATATATGTATATATTTTGTATATATTTTTAAATCTTCGCTACTATCATTGTGGGAGTGGATGACTTATCAAAAAAATAAAAAAAACATTGTGGGAGTGGATGATGTGAGTGAGCAAAAGCATAGCTCCCCCAGCTTTCAAAATTATATATGAAAGTAGATTCTGATTTTTTGTTGAATATGATGGTTGCTTTTTTAATGTTTTTACGAGTAAAGATTTATTTTGTTAAAATGGAGGGGGATATTATCCTGGTATACAGGGAGCATAGATGAATTCGCTCAACAAACAAAGGGGAAAAGAGCTATCTGAAAATTAGAATTGATGAGTTTTGAAAGCAATCCACACAATGAAATACTTTGTCATCTGATTTGATATGAGTAGTTAGGAACTTTATTGTTGTCCAGCCGGTGTCTAGGTTTTCCGGTGAGCCTTTTTGCATATAACCATGACACCATTGTGGAACTCATTTCATAGTCAATTTTTTGCAGAGCAGAGTTGGACCTGTAGAATGGTTGAAACCCTATACGGATGAGACAATAATTGAACTTGGGCAAAAAGGAGTGAAAAGTTTGCTGGCGGTCCCTATTAGGTAAAGTCTGTCATCATCATTCTTTCCATACTCTATGCTTCATTTTCATTTACTTCATGTTGGTACCAATATAATAAAATTACTTCTTGTTGGTCTTTCGTTAACTTCTGTCTGTCTCTCTCATGTGCACAAACACTGCTTCTTGTTCTACCATTAATTTTTTCAATACTTCCTATTGCTCTGTCATTAAGACTTTTATGCTTGATTAACAGCTTTGTCAGTGAGCACATTGAAACTCTGGAAGAAATTGATGTTGAGTATAAAGAATTAGCTCTAAAGTCTGGTATAAAAACATGGGGGCGTGTTCCTGCCCTAGGTTGTGAACCGACCTTCATATCTGATTTGGCTGATGCTGTGATCGAGAGTCTCCCATATGTTGGAGCTATGGCAGTCTCAAACCTCGAAGCTCGACAGGTACCTTTATCTTGGAGATGAATCAATATTTACTGTTTGGATTAGATACTAGAACAACACTTTGGCGCAGTCTTGAGTCTAAAACTTCACTTTCATGGTAAAAAAATCCAGATTATTTCTTTCCTTTTGTTTTGGAGAAAGTAAATGATGTAGAGCTAGTAAATAGTAGGATTATCCTAAAGATAGAAAAAAGTAAGAACCTCGCTCTCCTATATTATGCTCCATAGGCATGGTTTCTTTTCGCTTCTTTATTTCTTGTGTGCATGTGCACGTGAAGTGCACATATCACATGGGATCTGAAAGAGCAAAAGACTGAAGACCATAAGTCAGTCTACTGTCAAATCTAGAACAAGTTGGCCTTTCTTTTGCTGAAGGAAATACAACAGAAAGTATCAGTTGCTTTTATCATTATTGACTGTATGAATCAAACAGCTGTCAAATCTTTAAGTCCACCCGCCCAAGGGGCGATCCTTATAATTTTCTACAGTGTATGGGATGGGATAACTGCTCATGTCTAAAGATTAATGAGGCTATCAAGGATTTTTGGAAACCTTAAGCAATATATGACGGACTTTATGAAAGACAATTAGTGGAGTATTTGTTTTGATGAGACTATTCTTGATTCAAAATAAGTGATGGTAATTGTGGTCTTCTACCCCTTGTATGGATGCTTATTTGGTTGGTTTTTAGATTTAAATGTTGACTTGTGAACATGAACCTGTTTGTATAAATTCTCATTGGAATAGCCTTGATTTCCCTTCATCGAAACAAGCATGCCTGTGACAGCTTCCCCTTAACTAGTTTTCTGAATGGATTTCATTTAATGCATCTCCCTCGTTTGTCAAGGTGATCTTAAGTGTGAATGGGTCAACTCCTGTGCCATCCTCATTTCCATGGCAATCCATCTAAACATGTGAATTTTGTCTTTTGAAGAACAAAGTCAAATCTTGGTCTCTGTTCCAGTTAGGCATACAAGTAAATTTTGCTGATAGTTATACAGACAACCTATCCTGGGACAATCCTAAAGTATTACCTATTTTGTTGAGCTTTATTTTGTTGCCTAGTTTGGAAGATGGTTTCTTTTTGTATCTTGTGGTGCATTTAGCGAGAGCGAAACGCTCGAAATTTTGAAGATAAGGAACGGACACTGGAGGAACTTGTTTCTTTCTTTTTTAGTACTTTATCTTTATGGGCCATAGCTGTAGATTTCAATGGTCTCCATCTTCATGATTTCCTTGTAGCAAACATGACCTAGTTAGGTCTTGACTCTTGTATCCATCTTGTGTACTTGGGCCTGGCCTATTCTATCAATACAATTGTTTACTTATAAAAAAAAAAAATAATAATGCTTGCCTTTTGTGTCACTTTGTCTGGTCTGTCTGATTTGAGGTTTGTGTTTTTGGCAGTCTTTGGTTCCCCTTGGCAGTGTGGAAGAATTATTGGCAGCATATGATTCACAACGCAGGGAGCTACCACCACCTGTTACAATGTGGGAATGGGGTTGGACAAGAAGTGCAGAAACTTGGAATGGAAGGGCAGCTATGCTGGCAGTGCTTGTGTTATTGGCCCTAGAAGTAACCACTGGGGAGGGTTTTCTACACCAATGGGGTGTATTATCATCGCTTCGGTGAGTCTCTCCCCCCAGATTTATGAAGCCACCTATGCACTTTGTTTATGCATATTATCAGCATCTTCCGCACGTGTATCGCATTTGGTCGGGAATGATTCTTATGCATGTCACACGGGATAAGGTTTGGGGTAATTGTCTGGTGACAATACTGCTGTGGGTGAAAAGAAAAGGAGAGAAAAAAGAAATGTATAATAGTTGTTTTGGTTTATATACATGCACAATGTTCCTTGAATGTCTGTTGTAAAGTTTTTTGCCGTGTTTTTTCTTTCCTCTCTGGTGGTTTTCACAATTTAGAAATGACTGAAGAGTTTATTTGCGGATGATCTGTTTATGTAATTTGAAATTAAGCAATATTCTTTGCAACCAGCTATAATAATGGAGTTATATTAGACTGAGATTATGAAAGCAAAGAAAATATGCCAGGGGTCATTTCCAAGTGGGCATGGAAATGACCGAACGGTATGTAGTGTTCCCATTTTGTTTGGCTATTATTGAGATTGGAGCAAAGTTTTGAATATGGATTTGGTACTCGATTTGATGAAAGTATTGAAATATAATATTTTGATACTGATATCATTTCGAATATTATTTCTGATATCATTTCGAATATTATTTCGGATATTATTTCAGGATAGTCTATATATAAATAAATAAATTAGTTATATGTCAATTATATTTTTTAAAATAACATCAATGTAAATCTTAAAAAGTTAAAATATATAATTATAAAACTCAAAAAATATTTTTAAGTTCTCAATCCAATTATTAAAAAAATAATCACTCATCTTTATCACAAAGAAGAGAGTAGGAATTTGATTTACAGTATTCGCGAAAAGGGAATTAATTTTTTTTAAAAAAAATAGTATTTAGATGTGAAATTTGGAGTAATTACAAAAACACATTAAGAATACAAAAATATAAATTTTAGTTGATACATTGAAGTTCGGTGGGTATTGATCGAAATGCATTGTAACGGTTGGTATTTGACTTGGTATGAAATATCTATCTTTCCCATACCGGTATAGGAACTGGCATGGTAAATACCGGCAGTATGAAAGCAAAGAAATTCACAACAAAATAAATGATATTCACAAATTTGAATTGGAGTCATTGGACTACATTAAGAAAGCAACGAAATTTGCATCCTTCATAATGCATGGAAACTAATAATATGGTTGGATGTAGAGATAGGTTGAGTTGTGAATAGTAATATTTTGTGAACCCAATAAAATAGGTTCAACTTTTTACAATTGAGATAGGTTTAACTTTTTGTGTATATGAAGTAGGTTGCGATGAATTTAATTTTTTTTTTAGAAGTTGAAAAAATAGTATGTGTTATTAATAATTGATTTGAGATGAAATGCGATAAAATAAAATAAAATGAGATTGAGATCATTTGTACAATCTCTTCTGTGCTATGTATGGATTGAGATTTTACTCATGAGATTCAATGAGTTGACGGTGCTTAGTGTGAGAGGCACAAACACCAAAGTCAATCGGTACCATTCATTGTAATCTTGAATATATGTAGGGAAACAGTTGCACGAGTTCACCACTAATGCTAAGTCTTTACAACGAAAACAATCTTTATCACTAAGAGCATCCTTATCCGGTTCACTAAAGGAAACTCTTTCCTAAATTATAGGGTTTGTTTTCGAGATTAACCCCAAAACACCCTCCATCACCATCCGGTTTTCTAAAGGGAACTTTTTTTTCTTAATTATAGGGTTTGTTTTTAGGATTAATCCCAAAAACACCCTCCATCCGGTTCCCCTTTTTAGGGGACGATTTGGGAGATGCAACAGTGACTCCCTCATATATGGAGAACCACTATACATCCCAATTCTAACCCCTGTTTTCGGCATATGGGAATAAACATAAACTATCAACAATGGTGATAATGTAATCGCGAAAATGAGATCTATTGATAGCTTATGTTTATTCTTATATGCTACAACAAAATTTGTTGATTAGGGTTTGAAAATGCTTTTGATTTAAGTCTGATTTTACCCATTTGCATGCTTCATTGTTACTTGATTCAATGCCTTGGGTTATCTGCAATTTCCCTTTTTGATTATCGTGTGATTTTTTTTGTGATTTCTAAGTATGATACCCATGTGTTATCTAGGAATTCCATCGTAGGCATGTTTGTGTGATTTCCCCCTTTGTTGAGTCTGATTTGTATCTTCGAAATGCCACCAAATGTTGAGTCTGATATTACCATTTGCATGTTCCATTGTTTATCATATTATGCCTTGCTCGATCTATCATTTTTTTTCTTTGATTACTGTCTGATTTTTTTGTGATGTCGATTATTTGATTACCCCTGTGTTATTTGTGATGTCCAAAACTATGATGTTTGTGTGATTTCTCCCTTTGTGAGAACTAATTTGTATCTTCAAAATTCCACCAAATGTTGGGTCTAATTTTACTATTTGCATGATTCATTGTTTACTGGATTATGCCTAGAATTATCTATGATTTCCCTCTTTTATTATCTTATGGTTTATCTGTGATGTCCATTGCCATTATTTCATGTGTTGGGTTTGATTTGTACTCCTTCTCAATGCCAATTAAAAAAGTGTAAAACTTTAGGGCTATTGGTTGTTAACTTGGTATGTTTAGTCCATTTAGTTGGTTGTGCATTTCTGAGACAAGTATATTTAATTGGGGCATTTGTTAACTTGCTCACTTTTGGCCTTTTACACTAAGGTTTGGCTGCATTTGGGTCTGAATTTGCAGCCTATTTTTTGTTGTGAACTTGTGATGCTGCATTTTTCTTTTATTATTGCTGTCATTTCTCTGTTATGTGCATGCTTTGGTGGGTACTTAAGTTTCTATTGCTTTATGATGTGCATTTTTTTGGTTTAAACTTTTTGCCATTGCCTTGTAATGTGCATTTTTAGGTCTAAACTTGTTGCCATTGTTTTGTAATGTGCATTCTTATTGGGTATATACTTGCTACCAAGACTGTTTTGTGATGGATGTCTAGTGTAAAACTGTGTTAAGTGTGGCGCCATTGATATGACGGGATAATCCGAACCCAGATGGCTACCAACTAGCAACCGAGGTTCACAGTTTTGCAGCCATTCATTCACGCCTCTTATCTTACGCATGTTGTTAATTCAAAATAATCTTTCTAAGTCTTGATTATTACACATACTTTAGGGTATTGGGTCTTATTTTATATGTTATATATTTTTATTAGTCTACAAACTTGAAGCAAAACAAAAGATAATACTACTTGATGCCTGAGTTAAGTAGTAGTACTACTAATATGTCACACTCAGCAAACAATTATCGTAATGAATTCCCAGTATGTTATTGTTATTGTAATATTACAGCATGTTGACAAATTGTTCACACTGAGGATAATAAGTGGTGGCGATTTTTCGATTCCCAAAACCACGAGGTAATTTTGGCTATTTCAAAATATAATATTTTTTGTAGACTTATGGTTGTTGCTTGTCTGTTGGTGCTTATTTGTTGTTTATTACTTGTCAATTTTATAAGTTGGGCAAACTTGTGGATTTTTTTGTTAGTATGACCTAGAAATACGAGCATATGGGCAGAAAACAATTAACCAATTAAAAACCGAATTTCATAAGATATAAGTCTTAATGAATATCCAAACCAGCAGACATCAAGTAAAAATTGATTTAGAGAGGCGTAAGCGAAAATTGGAGAAAACCACTTTCCTTATTCTTTTTTTGGTGTTGTGGTTAGTTATTTTGGTTATTTACTTTAGAAAATTCTGAGCATGGTCTCGTCTACTAAACTTTTCAACTTGGTATATAAGGATAGTTTTAGATATTGTAATTATTATTACTTTGGATTACCTTTCATTTCAATGTATTTTTCTTTTACTAATTTTGTATTCCTCCATTTTACTAAAAAAAAAAAAAATCACAAAAGACGTTTGTTTATTATTTATAGAATCGTATTAAATTCAAAACTATTTGCGCATTGAAATAAAAAATAATTATAGTGAATTTAATGATTTTTAACTAAAGCTAGAAATACTCAAAAGAGGAAAAAGACAAAAAAGTTAGTAGTTAAGAATGGAAATAAAAGTGAGAGAAAAAATGAATAAAAAAATATTATTTTAGTAGAATAGAAAAATGATAGATAATGTAATATAGAAGGTTTTTAAAATATGAGTAAAATTTAGGAAAAAATGTTAGGAAATATACTTTTTAGCTAAATTATAGAAAAATTTATGGGGAATTAGATGTGAATGCTCTAATGTACTAAAAACACACATAAGTTATAACCCCTCGTCAAAAGCCACCGGCAGATCGTATCAGCATTTCTTTTGATGCAGAGGTGCACAACTCCTTCTTTATGGTAGCGATTGTGAGTAGGAATTCAGAAGGGGTTACTCTTGAGATTTGGACAAAAGAACTCTACTACCATCCCTGTGATTACAGAAGCGCTTGCTGCGAAATTGGCTCATTAGATGACAGTGCACCTAAATCACATTTCTTTCTCTCTGAAAGGTGACTCCCAATTAGTTGTCTCCTTTGTTGTGGGGGAATTATCTGAAGATTAATAGAGGTTGAACCTTTGAAAACATTGATCAATTCCAAAATTAATATGCGCACTTAGTGGTGCAATGGGCCACTACTAACTTTGAATTTGGTAGCATACCTGTAGCTTAGATTTCATTTAGTATTATGTATATTGATAGTGGGAAAGACGCTCTCTAACCTTGCTTTTATTTTTTTTTATTGAAAAGTAATACTATGCGCCACATCATTATTTCGCTTTCATCTTACTAAATAAGATGTAACACGTTTATCACCATTAAATGAAAAATATGCATCCAATAAATAATCCTTCGATGGTGATAAATGTGTCATCTTATTTAGTGAGATAAAAATGAGATGATAGTGTGCTGTATATAATTTTCTTCTATTGAATTATTATTTGATTAAAAAAACAAGTTATAACCCTTTGTCAAATCATGAGAGAAAGATTACAATACAAATGTGCTGTACAAGGGGGACCCAACGATTTCAAAGATCTTTTCTAGGGAAAATATGGTATAATCAATCAATATCTTGTATATTATGTTTACCTTTTCTTGCCTAAATCACTTGTGCTGGACAAGGGGGCCCCAAGGATTTCAAATCCTTCATAGTGGAAACTATAGTATAATCAATCAAGACCATATATCTTATGACTAATATACCATCATCCCATACATTGGACAAAAGAACCCTATACCATTATCCGAGTGATTGTAGAAGCATTTACTGCAAAATTGGCTCTTCAGATGATAGTGCACCTAAATCACCTTTCTATCTCTATGAAAGGTGACTCTCAATTAGTTGTTTACTCTATTGCGGAAAAATTATCTGATTTGAAAAAAAATGGTCGATTCCAAAATTGATATATGCACTCAATGGCATAATAGGCTGCTACTAACTTTGAGTTTGGTAGCATATTCGTAGCTTATATTCTGTCTAGTATTTTGTCTATTAACAGTGAAGAAGATTTTAATTTTATTTTTTATTTATTGAAGAGTAATATTATACATTACATCATTATCTCATTTTTATTTCACTAAATAAGGTGTTATATATAAATATATAACACCTTACTTAGTAGTGAAATAAAAATGAGGTAATAATCTGACATATATAATTTCATCCGTTGAATGAATGCTTGGTCAGGAGAAGAAAAAGAAGTTATAACCACTTGTCAAATCATAAGAGAGAGTACAATAAAAGTGTGCTGGACAAGGGGGACCCAAGGATTTCGGACCCAAGGATTTCAAGGATCCTTTCCAACAATAAATATAGTACATAAAATCAATTAAGACCATGTATATTATGTTAGAGCAATGCTAGAGAGCATCCATTATTTGAGAATATCCATTGCACTCAAAAGCAATGTTTAAGGATAAATTGGTCAATTTCTTATAAACATTACTTATGAGTATAATGGATGCTCTCAATAGTGGATGCTCTAAAGAATTTTTCATTATGTTAACCCTTCCTTGCCTAATTCACTTATGCTGATACAGTGTCCTTACAAAAGTGTGAAGCATGCAAAGCATGAATAGAGTATAATCAATTAAGACTCTGTATATTAATGCTTGTTTGTTTTTATAGTTTATCTTGTTATGAAACTTAAAAAAAGGAACTACTATTGCAAAAGAGAAATAAGAAATTCTCTCTGAAACTCTTAAAAATTGAAATTTTCTTTCTCTCTCTATTTTTCTTATGAATTTCATTACAACTGAAGCCCCTATTTATAGGCTTTGAACTTACTATGCAAGTTACTATGCAAGCCACTATGCAGAATTTAAAATAATAGTGGTGGGGTCATTCACATAATTTAGTGGTGGGACAGGGGGCGGCTGATGATTTCGTTCGTTCATTTCACTCCTCCTTGAATGACCGCCAATAAGGAATCTGCCTCGTTAAAATCTTACAAAGTAAAAACCCAGTGGGAAGAAAAACCAATGGCGAAGGAAAAAGAGTACAGTCTTCTTATGTATCCACAAGTGCTTTAAGATTGCCTCATTAAAACCTTGCAGAGGAAAACCCAGTGGGACAAAACCTCAGCGAAGGAAAAAGAGTACAATCAGCACATTTACTCCCCCTGAAAAGTGCATGACAAAAGATCTTTGAGTCTTCGCATTCCAATGTTATGCACAATCTTCTTGAATGTGGAAGTTGGTAACGCCTTTGTGAACAAATCTGCCAGATTATCACTAGATCGTATCTGCTTGACATCAATTTTACCTTTTTCTTGAAGTTCATGAGTATAAAAGAATTTCGGTGAAATATGTTTGGTTCTGTCACCTTTGATATATCCTCCTCTGATTTGAGTGATACAAGCAGTATTATCTTCATATAAGATTGTTGGGCTATTATTGATCATGGGAAGTCCACACTTTTCTTGGATATGTTGAATAACTGATCTCAACCAAATACACTCTCGACTTGCTTCATGAATAGCAATGATTTCTGAGTGATTTGAAGAAGTAGCAGATAGTGTCTGCTTAACAGATCTCCATGATATGGCAGTATCTCCATAAGTAAATAAATATCCAGTTTGAGATCTACCTCTGTGTGGGTCTGAAAGATAACCTGCATCTGCATACCCAATCAATTTTGGACTTGAACCACGTTGATAAAATAATCCCATATCAACCGTACCATGAAGGTAACGAAGGACATGTTTAATGCCATTCCAATGCCTTCGAGTTGGTGCAGAACTATATCTTGCAAGTAGATTAACTGAGAATGTAATATCTGGTCGAGTGCAATTTGCAAGATACATCAAAGCTCCAATTGCACTGAGATATGGTACTTCAGGACCAAGAATTTCTTCATCGCCATCACAAGGACGGAATGGATCTTTCTTCACATCAAGTGTTCGAACAATCATTGGAGTACTCAGAGGATGAGATTTGTCCATATAAAAATGCTTTAGGACTTTCTCAGTATACATGGACTAATGAATAAAAATTCCATTTGGCAAGTGCTCAAGCTGCAGGCCGAGACAAAGTTTTGTTTTGCCAAAATCTTTCATTTCAAATTCATTCTTTAAATATATAACGGTTTTTGAGATCTCTTCAGGAGTTCCCACAATATTTAAATCATCAACATAAACCGCAATAATGACAAATCCGGATTTTGATTTCTTAATAAAAACACATGGGCATATAAGATTATTCTCAAATCCTTCTTTCAATAGATATTCGCTTAAGCGATTATACCACATGCGTCCGAATTGCTTCAACCCATATAAAGATCTTTGTAGTCTGATTGAGTACATATTTATAGATGTACTTGTAGATGTTTCAGGCATCTTATATCCTTCAGGGATTTTCATATATATGTCATGGTCTAAGGATCCATATAAATATGCAGTGACCACATCCATCAACTGCATTTCTAATCCTTTTGTAACAACCAGACTAATCAAAAATCTAAATGTGATTGCATCCATAACGGGAGAGTATGTTTCTTCATAATCAATCCCGGGTTTCTGCAGGAAACCTTGTGCAACAAGCCGTGCTTTGTATCGCACAATTTCATTTTTCTCATTACGTTTTCGTACAAATACCCACTTATATCCAACAGGCATTACACCCTTTGGTGTTTGGACAACATGTCCAAATACTTCTCGTTTTGCTAGCGAATTTAATTCAGTTTCAATAGCTGTTTTCCATTTTGGCCAATCATTTCTACGTCGACATTCTTCGACGCTTTTTGGCTCACTTTCTTCATTACTTCTAGTAATGTCAAGGGCCATTTTATATGAAAATATGTTGTCGACAACATTTTTATTTCTATCCAGAATTTCTCCAGTTTTCATGAAATGTATTGAGATCTCATTATTTTCAGGTACCTGTTCCTCTTCAGGGGAAAACATTTCATGACACACCTCTTCAGGAGGTCCCTTTTTAGTAGATTTATACTCTTCAAGAGTTTCCTCTTCAGGAGGTTTTGGAATAGAAGATTTAAACTCTTTAGGAGTACCAATTATATTTGTGGTCTGTATTGTGGGTACGTGTTCTTCAGGAACACCAAATTCATTTTGTATTCTTTTCCTTCTAGGAATTTTGTCTTTTGCACCAATAGGTCTTCCACGCTTCAGGCGTATTTTAGATTCACCTATTGCTGCTTTGACAATTTGTCCTTCAGGGACTTCAATCCTTGCTGGAGTATTAACAACAGGAATATAAGATTTTACTACACCTTTAATGTCAGTAAATACATCCGGTAACTGATTTGCAACATTTTGCAAATGAATAATCCTTTGAACTTCCCGTTTACATTCATTTGTAGGAGGATCAAAATGAGACAGGGTCTTATTATCCCAAGTAATATCTTGTCGTGCTTCAGGCACCGACTTTTCTTTACCCATTAACGGAAAATTTGATTCGTCAAAATGGCAATCCTCAAAACGTGCTTTAAACATATCCCCTGTAAGGGGTTCAAGGTATCTAATAATGGATGGAGAATCAAAACCAACATATATCCCAAGTCTACGTTGAGGGCCCATTTTTGTACGTTGTGGAGGTGCAATTGGAACATATACAGCACATCCAAAAGTACGAAGATGAGAAATATTTGGTTGTTGACCAAATGCAAACTGTAATGGAGAATATTTATGATATGCAGATGGTCTAATGCGAATTAGAGATGCTGCATGAAGTATAGCATGTCCCCAAACAGAAATAGGTAGTCGTGATTTCATAAGTAAAGGTCTAGCGATTAGTTGAAGCCTTTTGATCAAAGACTCAGCTAAACCGTTTTGTGTGTGTGTATGGGCAACAGGATGTTCAACATCTATTCCTATTGACATGCAATAATCATCAAAAATTTGAGATGAAAATTCACCTGCATTATCCAATCGAATGGTCTTAATTGGATACTCAGGAAATTGTGCTCGTAGTTTAATTATCTGAGCAAGAAGTCTAGCAAATGCAACATTTCTAGTGGAAAGAAGACAAACATGTGACCATCGACTAGATGCATCAATTAGAACCATAAAACATCTAAATGGTCTACTTGATGGATGAATAGGCTCACATATATTTCCGTGAATCCTTTGTAAAAAGGATGGAGATTCAACAATGACTTTTGATGGAGATGGTCTAATAATTAACTTACCTTGAGAACATGCAGAGTACGGAAATTCATTGGGTAGAAATATCTTTTGATTCTTTAAGGGATGCCCATGCGAATTTTCAATAATTCGTCTCATCATTATAGAACCCGGATGTCCAAGGCGATCATGCCAAGTCATAAATACTTTAGGGTCAATGCACTTCTGGTGCATTACCACATATGCTTCAATTGTTCTCATTTTTGTATAATACAATTCAGAACATAGAGCAGACAGTTTTTCTAATATGAGTTTCTGGCCCGATACTGTTTTAGTAATAAGAAGATGCTCTTTACTGCCTTCATTGGTCGTTTCAATATGGTAATCATTATGACGTATATCTTTGAAACTCAATAAATTTCTTCTGGATTGTGAAGAGAATAGAGTATCATCAATACAAAATTTGGTGCCATTAGGCAACACAATATAAGCTCTTTCGGAGCCCTCAATTAAATCCGATGAACCTGATATGGTATGGACATAGGCTTTACTTAGTGTTAGATTTTGAAAATATTTCTTTTCTTTGAGAATTGTGTGAGTTATAGCACTGTCAGCCAAATATATATCTTTATCATTCAACTCAGAGATAAAAAGCTCATCAATGTGATCCATGATTCTACAAAATATACAAAACTTTTATTACTGATAGAAAGAAAATACATTAATTGAGTGGAACACTTCCATCTCCAATTAAGTGTTCAATACTACCATCAGGATGATTAAAGAAATCAGATAAATCAAGATGAGTAACGTCTACATCTACTGAATCTAATAAATCATCTGATGGTTCTACTAAATTTGTTTCATGCACTTTATTCTTTCCTTTAATAGAAGCTTGATATAAATCAGCTAAGTGCCTGGCCGTACGACAGGTACGTGACCAATGTCCAGTCATTCCACATCTATGGCACACCTCTTCACTTTTTTTTGAAGAATTATTCTGAGGATTTTTACCCCTCTCTGAATTGTACCACTTCTGGTGATATGGTATATTATAATCCCTTTTAATGTTGTCACTCCTGGGACTAACATTTCTATAATTTCTCCTACCACGTCCACACCTCCGATTTCTTCTAAAGGATGCACCATTCACTTTTGGGAATGATGCAAACCTGTTACCATTCACTTCAGGGAATGATATTGAGCCAGTAGGGCGTGACTGGTGGATTTCTAATAAGAGCTCATTATTCTGCTCAGCTACTAGAAGACATGATATAAGTTCAGAATATTTCTTGAACTTTCTCTCTCGATACTGCTGCTGCAGGAGCACATTCGAGGCATGAAATGTAGTAAAAGTCTTCTCTAGCATATCTTCATCGGTAATTTTCTCACCGCATAATTTTAATACTGAGCTTATTTTAAAAAGTGCGGAATTATACTCACTAACACTTTTAAAATCTTGCAACCTCAGGTGCATCCATTGAGAACGAGCTCTTGGGAGGATGACAGTCTTCTGGTGTTCATACCTCTCCCTTAAATTATTCCACAAAATATAGGGATCTTTTACTGTAAGATATTCAGTTTTCAATTCTTCATGAAAATGGTGGCGAAGGAAAATCATTACTTTAGCACGTTCCTGCAGGGATGCTTGATTTCCTTCTTTAATAGTTTCTTCCAGGTTCATTGCATCAAGATGTATTTCAGCATCAAGTATCCAGGATAAATAATTTTTCCCAGATATATCAAGAGCAACAAATTCCAATTTTGTAAGATTTGCCATATTCTACATATATAAATAATAAATATGTGTATCTCAGAAAATATATTTATAAATTCACACAGATAATCATCAATAAAATATATCAAAAATTTCAAATAATATATTGAAAAACTTACAGAGGAATAAGGCCACTAGTTTCAGAATTGGCAGAACCGTCGTGCTGATAACATGTTATGAAACTTAAAGAAAGGAACTACTATTGCAAAAGAGAAATAAGAAATTCTCTCTAAAACTCTTAAAAACTGAAACTTTCTTTCTCTCTCTATTTTTCTTATGAATTTCATTACAACTGAAGCCCCTATTTATAGGTTTTGAAATTACTATGCAAGTTACTATACAAGTCACTATGCAAGCCACTATACGGAATTTAAAATAATAGTGGTGGGGTCATTCACATAATTTAGTGGTGGGACAGGGGGCGGCTAATGATTTCGTTCGTTCATTTCATATCTCAATTAATTTTATTTCATATCATCTAATTATTATATTTTTTTAAATTTTCATAAAAAATTTTCATAAAAAAATTAATTTTTTCAAATATCAAAATAAATATAATATTAAAAAAAAATATTCTAATAATATTTTATTCAACTTTTAACTTTAATCATTATAAGAAATTACTTATTTATGATTAGTTATTTTGAACGAAATGATTATTTTTAATTAAAATGAGTATGTTTTAATCATAAATAGTCTTTTTCATCGTAATTAAATGATCACAAATTCACTCTATTTTTGTAGTAAATTTTAACTCATCTCATTTATAAAAACAAAAAAAACCAAACCGTTCCATGTAAATTACTTCACGCAGACTTTTTTATATATTAAAAAAAACTCTATCATAAAAAAATGTGAAAAATTAAATTCTTTTTGTTAGACTCATATTTTTATAAAAAAAAAATTTACACGCAAAAATTATCCATTTAAAACTTATATCTACCATTAGTTTTTGAAAAATGATAATTTTGAAAGACCTATACAGTTAATCATGAGATGACTCTATTCATGAAAAGAATCGTGCGAGCCCAAGACATATCGAGATCATTTGGCCTTTTTATATTTTAATACAATTTTTTATAGTCTTAAATATTTTAAAATTTTTAATATCATTTAAAAAAATAAAATAAAATAAAAATTTATTGAAATCATTTGTGGTGACAATTTTCTTCATGAAAAAAACACATGGAAAACACTTATACACGTGAGTGTCAATCATCATGACCCACCACGAATATTTTTGTAGGAGCGTCAAGTCACCATTATTGCTGGCCGCTGGGTCCTCACAAAGTATGAAGAGTTCCCACCAAAGAAATGTTGCCCCCGAATGTACTTTAAATTAGGAGAGAAATTAGAGTTTAGTTCGACTGAATTTTATGTGATTTGTAGTTTTTGTTGTCACCAACGGTGATAGGTGACGCCCTCATCGGGATCGGAGGGAGTCAACGATCTCACTCTTGCGATGACGAGCCCCGAAGACTTCCGGTATACCCCCGGCGGCCTTAAACCTATTTCAAATCCAAACAAGGTTTAAGGTCGTTGGGGCGCACCGGAGCTCGTCGGAGCTCGGCGTTGCAGGAGTGAAATTGTGCCTCCAGCAGTGGCGGGAGTTGGATGAAATCGAATTTATCTTGAAAATTCATATTTATTTTATTTTTTATTGCGTTTTTTATTATATTTTTTACTAGGTTTTTTTCATTATATTATTTCATTGTATTTTTTATTATATTTTCTAATTTTTTTTATTGTATTTTTTATTATATTTTTAAATATTTTTATTATGTTTTTGTAAGAGATTAGGGGGTTGCAAAGACGTTAGGGTGCAGCCCTACCAAACCTCAGCGTCACTCTTAAATTAATTAATTTTTTATAAGTAATTTATAATATAAAATAAAAGGATAGAGATTTTCCATAATTTTCTAATTGAAACATTTTTATAATTTGAAAAGGACATATAATTAGGGGTGTAAATGGTTCAGTTCGGGAAATTTGTGGACCGATTTCATTCGGTCTAAGAATTCTCTCACCTTGGACCGGACCGAACAAGAGTTCGGTTCATACCGGTCCAGTTCAGGGGTGCTCCATATGATTTAATGGGCTAAATTTAATATAAAATTCTACAATGATCAAATATTTTTTTGGCTCAAATTTAATTACTATAAATTATAATATGTTAATAGTATAAAAGTATATATTATATATTAATATGTTAGTATATATTATATATTAAGTATGTTAGTAAATTATAAGTAATAGTCTAATAATCTAATAATACTTTTACATTAGTATATGTTAATAAACTATAACTAATAAGTAATAACACTATTACAATTTATATTAGTATATTATATATTTATATGTTAGTAAATAGTGATAAACTAGTAATAATATATTAAATATTAATAATATACTTATTATTTATATGTTAATATACAAGAGTATATATTATATATTAATATGTTAGGTAATATTAAATATTAAGTATGTTAGTAAACTATAACTAATAATCTAATAGTCTAATAATATTATTATATTAGTATATGTTAATAAACTATAACTAATAAGTAATAACACTATTACAATTTACATTAGTATATTTTATATTTATATGTTAGTAAATAGTGCTAAATTAGTAATATTAATATATTAAATAATAATAATATACTTATTATTTATATGTTAATATTATAAGAGTATATATTATATATTAATATATTAATATATATTAAAATTTATATATATTATTATTTATATATATTTAAAAATAAAAATTAAAAAAAAACTCTAAGGATTCGGTCCGATCCGATCCGATCCAGGGGAATGAACTCCCTAGACTGGGACCGGACCGGAATTTTTTGGTCCATATATTTTTTGGACCAGACCGGACCGGACTCCAACCGGTCCAAACCGGTCTTTTTACAGCCCTACATATAATATGTGATCCCGTAGCATTAAAGACTTATTTGGATATTTACAATATTTAAAAATATCTATAAATAGTAACAAAATAATTTAGATTAATATATTTTTATTGAATTTTGAGAAATGATTGAATATAATATTTTAATATAATTTTATTTTATGATTTGAAAAAGTTGTATTATCTTTTTATATTTTATTTAGAAATTTGAAAATTTTATAATAATTAAAAATTAATTAAATAAAATGTTAAAGATTTGAAAATTGAAATTATTATTATTATCTTTTATGCTTAAGTGATATTTGAAAATTATTTCAAAAGATCTGAAAATACTTTTTGTTACCAAACAAGTTCTAAGTACTTGATTTAATTACTTGTGCATAATGTAAATTACTTTATTAAATACAATGAAATACAAATGTTAGTGTTTATCTATCTCTGAATTATAAAAAGTATTGGGATAAGAAAAAATTGTAAACATCCTTATCCAAAACAACTAGAGTAGAAGTTGTACTCGTTGGTTCAACCCATTGTCGAAATAAGATCATTCTTGCCTTCTTAAGAACTTTGGGCTTGGCCATTCTCTAAGTCCAAAATTTAGTTAGAATCTCATTTTTTGGCTATAGTATGAAGTTTTAATTAGATGAATTTACATTAAACTAGTTATTTTAAAAGTAAAATAATAACATAATATTATATATTTTAATAATATTTTTATATTTTATAAATACACTTCATATATTAATTAATAATTATATAAAATATTATTTTACTTATCAAAAAGAAATATCAATTAATCATTTGTAGTACTTTTATTATTGTTTAAAAAATCCATTTCATAAAACTAATTAAAATATGAACCAAAAAAACAACATGATCATGTCAGGTGGATGTATAAAATAGATATATTGGACAAACAATAAAATTCAATGGACGGAAGCAATTAGTCAAAAAACAGTACAATATGAAAATTCATAAAATAATCTTTGGGCATGTGAATGGCAACTCTTCAAGTCTGGACAGAACTCTAAGAATTTCTGTAATTCAAGTGTTGAGCTTTTGAACCATTGACTAGTTCAATGTAAAAGTTTTTTCTCACATTTAATTAAATTTTAGACTTATATTAGCATTTGATTAGGCTATCATCAATGCTTTTATATCAGTTACATGTTGGTATTAACTTATAAGTACATAGGTGTCTTCCATTACATTTCACTTTTAATAGAGATGTCTTAACCAATATTGGGAATACCATACTAGTGGGCATAACGGTCAAAGTATTGAAATGAAATATTTCGATATCGATATCGTTTCGAAATACTGTATACATAAATAAATTATATATATAAAAATATATCATATATATTTTAAAATAATAGTCAATATATGAATAAATTATATATATACATAATTAATATAGTATAAATCAAGGTAAAAAAAAAAGAAAAAAAAAAGAAATTAAATGGTCAAAATTAAGGTAAAATTCGGTACAGATATTTAAAATGTACTGGATGACTGATCAGTATGATATATTTCGACTGTACCGACCGGTACGATATGAATTTTAAAACTGTGATCTTGACACATCTAGATGAAAGATCACTAGAAAAGACGAAAAGATCGAAAGTATTGGAGAGGAAAAATAGTACAACTATACAAAATATGGATATTTGTGACAAATTATTTATAATAAAATTATAATTTACGATAAAAAACAAACTCATTTATAAATTATTATAAATTAGCAAATTTTTTATAATAAACATATATAATAAAAAAAGAAAAAACTTGATCTCGTTGAGAATTCAAGGAGAAAATTAAGAAATTAGCATCGCATAGCAACTAATTAACATGTCAAAAAAAAAAAAAACTAATTAACATGTGAAAGTATCCGGCCACACAAGACTCCATTTTGGAGACATGCGTCTTCTGTACTTGTTACTATCAACAAGAACATACGACGTGTCCTTTCAAAAAAAAAAAGAACATACGACAAGTGAAGCAAAGAATAAACCATCCTCCACGTAATGAATCCCCACACCCAATTACTCTCTCTCTCTCTCTCTCTCTCTCTCTCTCTCTCGCTCTCTCTCTCTCTCGCCAAGATTCTGGATAGTGCAAGTGTGGCCATGGTAGAAGCCTGAGGAAGAGATATCTGGCATCACAACCAGACAAGCCATTTTGTTCTTCATTAATGTCTTGCTCTTCTTCTACTTCGTTTTTGGTTCTATTATTTGTAATTCTACCAATACTTGTTATTATTAGTTTCTTGAGTTTCTATTCTCCACCTTTCTCCATAGAAAGTTCGTCTAAATTGCTTGAACCAGAAACAGCAGTCCCCAGTACTCCTTTTGCATTAATTAGTTCTAATTCACAATATGGTTCTGAAAAACCAAACAACGAAACAACATCAGATCAAGCTGATGAATCTCATACTCCAATATTCAGTTCTGCAGAGCCCACACCAGCTCCATCAGCTTCAATTACTGTAGGAATTACTTCTTCTTTTTTTTCATTCATGAACTATGTTGCACGAATGTTCCGCCGCTGATACTTCTTCTTTTTGGGTGGTTGGTGAACAGGGAGAAGAGAAAGAGACAAGACTGAAGCATGAAGCTGGGCCCGATCAGGATCATTTTGTCGGCGCTTCCCAGAGAAAGAGCAGTCCTTTAAAGAAAATTGAAGAAAGTTTGGGTAGAGCTCGGTTATCTATAAGAGAAGCTTCTCAAATCCGGAATTGGACATCAACTTTTCAGGATCCAGATTATGTTCCTCATGGCCCACTGTATTGGAATGCAAATGCTTTCCACAGGTATTATCATATTTATTGCTAAAAGGTATTAAATCTATACAAAAATTTTATATACATAAAGTCATAAATTTCCTAATTTATATTTGAATATATTTTATAATAAAAATAATTTCCTAATTTATAAAATTAGAAATTTTATCCAATAAATCTTTTTAGTATATAAATTTCTATATCTAATTCTATCTTTCAAGAATCAAGTGTTTTTCGGTAAAATAAGAGTTAAAAATTTTGATATCTTTTATAGGCAGGGATGGCTCGAGACTGAGGCTTTGGCCACCTCCTCCCCCTCTTCCCTTTTATTTTTCAGTAGTTTTTCTTCATATTTATAGTCTTTTTTCGTTAGTTTTTTTTCCTTTCTCTTTGTCAAAGCCATTTCTCTCCAATCTATTGCCTATTGGTTCTCTTCAATCCACACATGCCGATCTTCAAGTCTGTGGAATGACTTCGCAGTTCCAATGGACGCGTATGCCGCACACACGACTTTGTGTCACATACGAGTAATGGCGTTATGGAGTGGCTACGGAGGTCACGCACGTCTTCGGTGGGTTCTACAATCTTAGATCCCCTTAATTTGGTTGTCTGGTCTCCTCATCTAGTGGCGTGTGGTGTATATGCGCCACCGCTATCTTAGACTTTCATTGGCGATTCAGTATTGATTCCAGCTTTTATATTTTTTCGTTTTCCCTAATTCGGAATCAAGTCCAAGTGATTGTGAAAATCTCCTCCAGCTACCCATGGTCGAAAGAATGTAGCGTATTGTCCCCGCTACGACTTTTAGTCATAGCTTTATAGTCTAGTTCTCAGACTATGAAATCACGTTTTGCAACATCCCCTTATTTGAGATTGGTGGGAATCAAATTTGTGATTTCGAAACTTTTTTTTTTTACTTTTTATTATTATTATTATTTTTGTGTCTGTTATGTGTTTGTTATATTGAGATGATTGTTAGAAACTCTCACCTCACTAAATCTAGTATCTTTGTATCCGTTTTTTGTTATATGTTTTATGCTTGCTTTGGAAAAAAAAATAGGGATCAAGTGCTTTCTAAATCTAATCAATTAAGAAACCAGGCCGAGTAGACTCACTAGCTAGTAAGTTGCATTGATCATTTTATTTTAAAGACTAGTTAGGTAACTATATCAATTTTTTTACTATAAAACGTGGATGGTATGTGGTGTAAATTAAGGCATTCGAATGAAATTATTCTTAACCTATAAGTTGAAGGCTCTTAGGAGTTGGTGATCACATTTAGTATCATAAGTTTACATAGGTTTAAAGTGTGTAAGAGCACTTACAATAGAGTAGTTAAAATTTTATTTTAAAATTTTTATTTTTTTGTATAACTTTTCAAAAAATTTGATGATATTTAATCAAAAACTATTAAAATAATTATAAGAAAATGTCAAAAAAAAAATTATTATTCACTTTTAAAAATAAAGTGTATTTTTTTTTATATTTTCTTATCATTCTTTTAATAGTTTTTGATCAAATATGATCTTGCAGTCTTTTATAAAAGGTTGGTGTCAATATAAAAAAAAGCTACTTCCTAATATTTTTTTATCGATGGGTCTTACTTTTTTTTTAAAGGGATTGTACGGAACTCGCAGCTCTATTAATTACTTATAATATCTATCATTGCCTTTCAAATAAACCAAGTATATATAATTGAGTTTTATATTGAGTACTGAAGTTAATTCCTTATTAATTAACTAAAAAAATGATGATTGGATATAAAATAGGAGTTATCTAGAGATGGAGAGGCTGTTCAAGATCTACGTATACGAAGAAGGAGAAGTGCCACTGTTTCACAATGGTCCATGCAGGAGTATATATTCCACAGAGGGAAGGTTCATCCATGAAATGGAGAGGGGACAACTTTTTCGTACTACAAATCCTGATGAGGCTCTTGTCTTCTTCCTTCCTTTCAGTGTGGTCATGATGGTTCAGTACCTCTACGTTCCCAATTCTCACAAAGATCATTACTTTCAACACGTTATGGTCGATTATATTGACATCATTTCCAACAGATATCCCTTTTGGAATCGAAGCCTTGGTGCTGATCATTTCATGCTCTCTTGCCATGATTGGGTAAACAATCAAACCCATAAAAGATTTCAAAATATACGCACATTCACAAACTGATCAGCTTGATGGGATAAGTCAGATTACATTTTTATTTTTATAAATATTTCTCATTTCTTAAATATATATATTATGAGGAGTAATACATACACAAAACATTATATAAAAATAATTCTATAAATTGAAATTACTTTATGTGAGTCGTCAAATTTGTTTTATAATAAAAATAAGTTTATAACCCGAACCATATCAAAACACATTATATTTGTAGGATTGCTTTAATTTTTATTATTAGTTTGTAGTTAAAGTATTTCTCCTCTATTAATATAGGGGCCGAGGGTGTCTTCCTTTGTTCCACATCTATTCCACAGGTCCATAAGAGTTTTATGCAATGCTAATACATCCGAAGGATTCAAACCATCAAAGGATGCATCATTTCCAGAAATCAATATTCGGACAGACAAAATCACAGGGCTAGCCGGCGGTCTCCACCCATCCCACCGGTCGGTTCTAGCTTTCTTTGCAGGTCGTTTGCATGGCCACATTAGGTATCTACTTCTACAGCAATGGAAAAACAAAGACCAAGACGTGCAGGTTTATGAGGAACTTCCACAAAAAGTATCTTATGACTCTATGTTGAAGAAGAGCAAGTTTTGCTTGTGCCCAAGTGGGTATGAAGTAGCTAGTCCAAGAGTTGTGGAGGCAATCTATGCTGAGTGTGTGCCAGTGTTGATTTCTGATGGCTATATTCCACCTTTTAGCGATGTTCTAAACTTTAAGTCGTTTTCTGTGCAAATCAAAGTGAAGGACATACCAAATATCAAAAGGATTTTGATGGGCATATCTCAAAGACAGTACTTGAGGCTGTACATGAGGGTAAAACAAGTACAGAGACATTTTATGGTGAATGCTACTCCTAAGAGATTCGACGTTTTCCACATGACTCTTCACTCTATTTGGCTTAGGAGATTGAACGTCCAAATTCATGATCAATAACCATTGATGAATGGATAGGGAAAGCTTGGGGTTTCCATTGTATATTAGTCTCCAAACAAGGGAATTAATTATCTGTTGGGGATTGTATAAATGGCACATCAAGAGTACCCATGCATGGTTATGTATGTAAGATTGTAACTACAAATAACATTTTGATCCATTTTTAAAGAATCAAATGTCCTTTTCTGCCATTTATATTTCAAAAAGTATTTTTTAAATTTATTTTCAAATATGTTATCTAGACATATAGTTACTAAACAGTAATAACTTTTTAATGGTAGTGTTTACTACCTTTAAGCTCTACAATCATAAGCCTTAAACTAAAGCTCCGTTACCCACCACAATCCCAAATTAAAAAGCACATAGCATGCAAATTGTTTAAATTCTTCTTTTACACATTTAAAAGGTGAAATATTTTAGCCACAAAGAAATTAATCTCATAAAAATAAACTTAAAATTGATATGGTTTGATATAATACGTTAAATTGTAAAACTAAAGTAGCCGATTCATTTAGAAAGGACGAGGATGATAAGAGGACATTCATCAAACACATTCAAGTTCTCAGATGGTACTAGATTACATGCAAAGTTCTATACTAGTATCCATCATTGTTTTTTTTTTTTTTTTTGAGATTGTAACATCAATTATTAAATCATACATACAAAGTGATAAATATGCTATGGCCACAACTTTAAACACTTCAATTATGATCTTATGATCAAAGAAGGATGAAACTGCTTAGCTGATTTGAAACTCTCCACTTGCATGAACCTCTTTGACCCTCTTGTCATACTCGTCTTCTTCGCCCTCTTCTTCTTCCACCTCCTCATCTATGTCTTCATCACCTTCTTCTTCGTCTTCTGCTCCCCAGCCAAAGCCCCTGATAGGCTTAGATGATGGAGGTGGGTTTCTTGCCTCTGCTACAATTTTCATGATCTCATCCACACTTTGGAGAGAGAAGCTTGGATTGTCTCTCTGGTAATAGATAGCTTCAGCAGACTCTGTTAGCTCCCTTGGCATATTCTTTACAAACCATGGATGGTTCTTGATTTCTTTAATTGTAATTCTCTGCAAAACCAACAACACAAGGGGAATTACCTATTTTGTAACTGTTATATAAAAATAAATAATAAAATCTATTTTTTCTCATCAACTTAAATTTTTAGATTAAGTGGTGATTTCATAAAGTATCAGAATATTGATTATGAGTTCAAATCCTAGTTAACAGTCTATGTAGCCCAATTAATTAATTATTATACATGATATTAGGATTAAGGGAGAGTTCGACTCACAAGTGAAATATTAAGATGTAAAAATAAATAATAAAATCTATTTTTTCTCTTCAGTTTAAATTTTTAGGATAAATAATGATGTCACAATAACATAGTGGTGCAAATTCTATCCTTCAACACTCAATCAAGGTACTTTATCACAATAGACGTACTCAGTATATTAGGAAGCACCTTTTAATCTAGTAATACTCCACCTAAAGTAAAAGGGCTAAAAAGGTAACCATGACAGTATCCTCTCAATATACTCTAGGACCCACTAAAAGAAACAAAGACACAAGTAGTTCTTAGTTATGTTTCAAAAATATGTTGCAATATTGTTGTGCTACATGCCATATTTATATTACTAATCAGAGTAAACCATTCAATATGCATGCATAATTAAAAAGTCAGGCCCAAAGTCTTCCTTCCATATTGATAAGGCAAGTTCCAATGAGATGAAAAGGACTAAAATGGTATTTTCCTGAATATTTCAGACATCCTTAAAGCTAGCTGAATAAATCAAAATTTTAATTATCAGAATAAAATTTAGTAACTTCAGAATGGTACATACCCTGGATGGACTTGCAACAAATATCCGTGAGAGTAGGTGCCTGCAATCTTGAGATATGTGAACATAGTCGGGGATTTTGTACTGAACAGCCATTATTTTCTGCAGAAAAATATAAAGAGAAAGAAGAATCAAATATAAAAAATAATGAACACATTATTTAAAAAAGAAAAATCATATAGATGGAGATCAGAGATAATTACTTGAATTGTTTTTCTAAAATTCCTGGGGTCATCTTGGTCTTCAAAAGGATAGGATCCCACCAGCATGACATAGAGAGTTACTCCACAAGACCATACGTCTGCCAACTAAATAAATGAAACAAAAGATTTAATCTTCCTCAAAATGATCAACTTCAAGTTACTCCCATTTGAATGTTGTAATTTTAGCAAGCACATAACAAAATGACTTGGTTACTATTTTATTTAGGATGGTGGTGGCTAGTGTCATATACCGGACAGAAAAGGCTGTTACAGAGCAAGTACTTAACACTCCGAATGCACCTAAAGCACTTTGATTAGATCAGCCAACACATAAATATAAGAGAAATTAGATTTATAACCATGAAGTGTACAAATATTGCATAATTATTTTTTTTAAAAAATGAGTAAATACGAGAACTACATAAAAATAAATTAATTTTTTTAACAATAGACTCAACTCTTTTTTAAAGTAATTATACGATATTTACATATTTTACTATTAATAATACAAATGACTAGAGAATAGTGAAAGATAGATAATGGCATAATGTTCTAAGGAATGATCCATCTAAGATCTATCTAAAGGAATGGTTTGTCTAAGATCTATCTGCCCCCCATCCTTATCATATTTCATTAAAACAAAGATTCGTCCGGAGAAGGCAGGGAAAAATAAATCACAGACGTCATAGCAAAGACAAAAACGAATTTTTATGTGGTGGTAGCTTATGCTACAAAACTCAAGATTTGATCAACAGCCAGTTAAAGACTAGTGGGGTTAACGAGTACACTAGTAGTTATTATTTTACGAAGACCTAGTTGCCATCAAATTGCCCAAAATTCAAACCGTACAGCCACATGGAGTGTCTATAAAGTAATTGACTATATTATTTGGTCATTGAAGAAATGTTAACCTATATGGAGTAACCAAAGGACAAGCACCTCTTCAAAAACCAAAGGACAAGCAAAGCGCCACTAGCATGTACATCCTAGACAATCCATTCATAATAATTATAAACAATATCCTATTAATAAAGAAAGTTACAAAATGTCTATTATCAAATGTACCCAATACTTAAAAATATAAATAATAATTGTAACAGTAGAGGATTCAAGTATGGAGTATTCAAAAATCGTATAATTTTTTTTTAAAAATCATTAATAAACATGAGATTTACATAAAAGAATTCATTTTTTAATAATCAATTTTGTTCTTTTTCAATACAATTACACAACGTTTACCTACTTAATCACTATAAATACTAATAGTATCACCCCTTGCCCACCTAATATCTCGAGCAGGCGAACATATCAATCACCATGGGATAGAGAGGAATAATACTCACACCCATGTGTTTCCAACCTTGATACGTTAAAAAAGCCAAGTAATTTCCGGAAGATAATAGGATAGAGAGGAATGGTACATACACATTATTTTATATAGTACTTTACATAATATATAAGGATATTTTTATAAATTATTTGATAAAATTAATATCATTTTATCAAAATATTCTCACATTATCACTTATATTGTGTAAAATATCAAAATATCCTAAGATAAAAGGGAAGAGGCAACGAGAGAGAGAGAGAGAGAGAGAGAGAGAGAGAGAGAGAGAGAGAGAGAGAGAGAGAATTGTGATTTACAACTTTTTATAATATTCTAGCATTTAATAAAATAATAAATTAAGACATAAAGAAATATACAAAAGCAGGTTGTTGAAACGATCAATGTCACTTTCTTAAAATATGTGCTTTCTCAATGGAGACCATAATAGGGACAAAGGGCGCACCAGTTCACAAATACATATGTCATCGCAAGGGATCAGATGAGTTCTAACTTCTAACCCACCCTATGTCATCCCTGAATATTGCAAGAACAGGCTAGAAAACAGATCGATCAAAAGTACTTTCTTTTCTACTGAAAATGAGTAATTAAGGATTTCACCTTGCCATCATATTCTCTCCGAGAAAGAACTTCTGGTGCAATGTATGCTGGAGTTCCAACCGTAGATTTGGGTCTTGAATGCAGGAGGGATGACTACACCATGAACAAAAAGTATAACCCCCCCAAAAAAAATTAGACAAAATACCATATTAAATATAACAAAAAAAATGAAACTAATTAATTTCCACACCTTAGAATAACCAAAATCACAAACTTTTAGCCGTGGCGCAGGGCTTCCATCTAAAAGTGTGTTTTCCAGTTTCAAATCTCTATGGCATATTTGCTGCAAGAGTCAAACATAAACATTTGTATGAGTAAAGTGAGCGAAAGAGAAAGCTTCTAATAGTAAAAAGGGATGTTACCATGGAATGACAATAATTGACACCAGAGATCAGCTGCTGAAAGAAATATCTAGCCTGGGAAATTAAATGAAGAGAAAAACATATGAGAGATACTCCAACATAATTTCACAAATTGATATATCTTGAAGTGGTCTGATAGATTATAAAATTATTTTTATTGTAATATAAATTGATTGTTCATATAGATCAAACTACTAAGTCAATTTATAATATTACTAATGGATGTATCACTTCTTAAAACATATTAGCTACATACAAGAATTGTATAAATTCATAAGTTTAACTCATTTTATAAAATCGATTCAATAAGAGAGGTTTGTACATCATTTATAAATATATCCAAAACTTTGTCCACATACAATGTGAGATTATTTCTTAACACTCTCTCTCACGTGCAGGTTGATAAATTTTTGGATCCTTATCACAAGATAAATAGTGTGGATCTCCATTCATAATGTGGCAGGCTCTGATACCACGTAAAAGTTTATGACCTAACTCATCTCATAAAATTGATTCAACAAGAAAAATTTGTATAAAAATTTGTATATTACTTATAAGTATGTCTAAAATATTATCCACAAATAATATAAAATTATTCCTCAACAAGAATAATACCAATCAATCAGACGAGAAAAGAGAGAGTAGCTTTTACCTCATCTTCACTAAATCTACCGGCAGTGCAGATCCGTTCAAAGAGCTCTCCGCCGGCCGCATATTCCATCACAATCGCCAAATGGGTGGGTGTCAAAACCACCTGATTTACCCAAACAACAGAATTAATTATAAGAGTTTAGCAATACTAGTACTATTCAGAACTACTACTTTAATTAACAAAATTCTTGGGATAGGAAAACAAAACTAGCCTCCTTGAAACGGATTATGTTGGGGTGCCGGAGCGATCTGTGGTTGATAATTTCTCTCGCCACATTCTCATCAATCTGAAAATTCAAGAGACAGAATAGAGATCCAGTGATCATGTTAGAAAGGAGCCTTTTAATACTGTTTAGTTTCTGGGAAACGGAAGGAGAGCAAGAGAAAAAAGAAAAAAAAAAAAAGAGTTAATCCAAATTTAAGTACGAAATATTACAGTTGGGTACATTTTACTTGAATATCTCTTTTCTGGGTCCTCGAAAGTATGAAAAATCTAAGATTCCAACACTGGAAATCTCTTTTGCTTCCCTGGTACAGAGCCTTAAAAATATTTCTATTTTTGGGAATTAACAAAAGCCAGTCCTCCATTCATCTCAGTAAATTAAACACCTCCCAAATGTATAAATTCCTAGTAATTAATATCCGCTCTTCGGAACCAACAACCCCAAACGTAAAGCGTACTTACAAAAATCAAAATTTTAATATTGCAAGTTTTCTCGGCAACCAAACAGATCAAAAGCATGACAAACCTTTTGGCCACGCTCGATGTATTTCATGGCGACTAGTTCCTTGGTCTCCTTGTGCCTCAAGAGTCTTGCCACCCCGAAATTCCCAGCTCCCAAATCCTTCATCAACTCGTACTTTTCCATCTTCCTGGAGTATCTCTCTCTCTCTCTCTCTCTCTCTCTCTCTCTTGCTGCTACAACTATAATGTCAAAGATGATCTTACAACGAATCTCTATGCATGCGACTAATTTTACAGCCTCAGTTCTCGCATGAAGATAGGCACGAAAACTGAAACCTGCAGGGAAGTGTGCATGTCTGCAAATCTCTGTGGATATATATATATATATATATATATATATATATATAAAATGGGGGTGGAAGTGAATTACGGAGAGAGTTGAAGTATGCACGTGGGTGGAAGAGCATGGGAATCACCGAATCAGTAACAACTTGAATCCAATCACTGCCAGTATGATCAGTACTGCAATCGTGTTGCTTCGTCCATACCATGCATCTTACTTTTTTACTTTCTTTGTATATCTATATAAATAAATATTATATATATAAATTATATACGAATTGTTTGCTATCGGATCTCTAAAAACGCCGTTGTGGTAGGAGACAACGCGGAGTCTATTTGACTTTTGGATGCCATTTTGCCAAACGGCCATTCTCAGAAAACAAAGTGTTACACTTTCAGTACCGTTTCACTGCTTTTGAGTTTGCCAAGGTATCTTACACCATTAATTACTATTTATTTATTTATTTTTAATAATAAATAATAGTAGAGACAACAATTGAAAGTGGATATTTCCACGTGGAAGTGATTATAGTAAAATTCTATTGGCTGAAAATCAAATCAATTCTTAAAAAGTATTAATATACTCATATCAATGCTATGAGAAATGATGCTACAAAACTAATTATTTATTTCCATTTCTTTCATTTTAGGTTAAAAAGTTGGATCTGGGTTGTAATTAAAAATATGTAATTTCATTAAGTGGAACGTACATCTCTTTTAAGTTATATATATTATTACCCTCTTAATTGTTAGAATATCTGCTAACGATCAATAATTTCAAAATGCAACATGTCTATTGGTAAATAATTAAATACTCCTAAGGATATCTCAACATTAATTGGACTCGGGTGAAAGTTGATATTGTAGTGATTTGGAAAAAAAAGAAAAATTGCTTAAAAATCGATAACATACTTATAAATTCAGAAAATCATTTTGGTACCTACAAAGAGTAACATGCATAGCTTTGCATATAGAATTTCAAAAATTAAAAATTAAAAAAAAAAAAAAGCTATTTTGTGTAGAAATATGTAAGTACATGTATCCCACCGTTCAAATATAATATTGTTATAAATAAAGAGAAACATGTACTAAAATATATGGAGATCACGTGGAGCACATGTGCCAAGTGTTCGTTGCCATCTGTAATCATTAATCTAATTAATTGATATTTTAAGCTGATTAATAAGAATTAAAATGCAACTCTTACCAATGCATCCCGCAAATTTTGTTGGGAAATTATAGTAGACAAAAAAAAAAACCTTATTAATTGTAATTGAATAGATCAACGGGAGATCAAAACTAGACTATGGTCGGACTAATTGGAAAGGTAATAGCATTAATATGGGCCTGCCCCAAAATTTTATCCTCAGCCCAGTTTGGAATTATAAAACCTATCGAAGACATTTGAGATCCAATCTTTCTAGGATCATAGATTCCCAGTTACCTACAAAAATATATAAATAAATAAAAATTCAAGAATTGGAAAATAAAAAAATAAAGTAGTAATTGCGAGCATTGTATATTATTACCTAACAAACAAACCGACTTACATAAAATGCATCCCTTTTATGATTTTCGCTTACAGGGGCTTGCCCTCCTCTCGCAACCACCTCGGATATAGGTTTTTCTAGTGTCAAATACCTGCACACACCCCACCATGCCAGTCCCCAACTGTTGATCTATAGTACAAGGTGAAACTACTGCAAAGCGATTAGCATGTGAAGCACATGCATGGCCTATCCTATGTATGGACTTCACCTGTTGTGCTCAGCAGAGTCTCTAGCAATTACACATTGTTATGAAAGATTAGAGAAGAAGTTGAGAAAAAAAGAAATCAATGACACGTGAATACAAGACTTACGTAATTTAGAAACATGCTTATACTTATGAAATTGCAGAGTTTTTCTTTCTGAAATGATAGTCGAATACATTGTGCAGCCATACTTCATAGTACAATATATATGTGTTTATGTATGTATATATATGGCAAAATCGTAATTATGGTTACTAAGGGTAAACCCTAATTAAGGATAGGTCGGATTAGCTTCAATAGATAAAACCAGATGAAGCCTGAGCTCAATGACCCAAACTTCATTGAAAATTTACAAAAAATCATAATGAATGTTTGTTGAATCGGATCAGCAAATTGGGCCGCCATAAAATTAAAAAAAAAAAAAAACTCTTCATAAAAGGCCCAACACACGTGCCTAATCACAAGACCGACAGCCTTATATGTATCATATCTGAATTCTGACCCATCCCAACCCATTCCTCTTCTATGTGGTCCCCATGTGTCACGACAATGATAATTTGTATAGATTTACGGCCACCGGCGATTAATTGGGTTAGCCGATATTGCTATGTTAAGTACAAATTTCTCTAATTAACGATTTTGAGGAGGGGAAGTTTGTCACTCTAACAAACAGTACTGCAACGGACGTTAAATTAAAAAAAAAAACCCACTGATTCCATCGAACAGATTATAAAAATAGAGTATTTTTATAAAATAAGATTACGTTTTAAGATATTTTATAAAAATATTCGTCTTACAATATTAATATTGTATAAAGTGTTAAAGAAAGTGACGTGTTTATATATATTTTTAAGAAATCGTGGTTCTAGGTACACCTCTATTATCAAAATCGTGGACGTTCTAGGTACACCTCTATTAATTTTCGAAAATAGATCGATTATCGAAAGTCTGATCCTCACTTTCTTATATACTCCTAATTAGTCAAACTTTTTATATTATAAAAAAGTTATTTATTTACAATAAGTTAATTTTAACAAATAATTATTTACAATTAAAATTAATTATAAATAATTTTTTATCATAATTAATTAATCACAAAAATTTATTTTTTTATAGTGCTTGATCGGTATTTTCTTTTTTCTTCTTCTTAATTTCAAAAAGAGGAAATGAACGAACGAAATTTATCAGTCGCCCATGTCCCACCACTAAATTATGTGAATAACCCCACCACTATTATTTTAAATTCTGCATAGTGACTTGCATAGTGACTTGTATAGTAACTTGCATAGTAATTTCAAAGCCTATAAATAGGGGGTTTAGTTGTAATGAAATTCATAAGAAAAAATAGAGAGAAAAAAAAAAGAGTTTCAGAGAGAATTTCTTATTTCTCTTTTGCAATAGTAGTTCATTTCTTTAAGTTTCATAACACGTTATCAGCACGACGGTTCTACCAATTCTGAAGCTAGTGGCCTTATTCCTCTGTAAGTTTTTCAATATATTATTTGAAATTTTTGATATATTTTATTGATGATTATCTGTGTGAATTTATAAATATATTTTCTGAGATACACATATTTATTATTTATATGTGTAGAAAATGGCAAATCTTACAAAATTGAAATTTGTTACTTTTGATATATCTGGGAAAAATTATTTATCCTGGATACTTGATGCTGAAATATATCTTGATTCAATGAACCTAAGAGAAACTATTAAAGAAGGAAATCAAGCATCCCTGCAGGAACGTGCTAAAGCAATGATTTTCTTTCGCCACCATCTTCATGAAAAATTGAAAACTGAATATCTCACAGTAAAAGATCCCTATATTTTGTGGAACAATTTAAGGGAGAGGTATGAACACCAGAAGACTGTCATCCTCCCAAGAGCTCGTTCTCAATGGATGCACCTGAGGTTGCAAGATTTTAAAAGTGTTAGTGAGTATAATTCCGTACTTTTTAAAATAAGCTCAGTATTAAAATTATGCGGTGAGAAAATCACCGATGAAGATATGCTAAAGAAGACTTTTACTACATTTCATGCCTCGAATGTGCTCCTGCAGCAGCAGTATCGAGAGAGAAAGTTCAAGAAATATTCTGAACTTATATCATGTCTTCTAGTAGCTGAGCAGAATAATGAACTCTTATTAGAAATCCACCAGTCACGCCCTACTGGCTCAATATCATTCCCTGAAGTGAATGGTAATAGGTTTGCATCATTCCCAGAAGTGAATGGTGCATCCTTTAGAAGAAATCGGAGGCGTGGACGTGGTAGGAGAAATTATAGAAATGTTGGTCCCAGGAATGACAATATTAAAAGGGATTATAATATACCATATCACCATAAGTGGTACAATTCAGAGAGGGGTAAAAATCCTCAGAATAATTCTTCAAAGAAATGTGAAGAGGTGTGCCATAGATGTGGAATGATTGGACATTGGTCACGTACCTGTCGTACGGCCAGACACTTAGCTTATTTATATCAAGCTTCTATTAAAGGAAAGAATAAAGTGCATGAAACAAATTTAGTAGAACCATCAGATGATTTATTAGATTCAGTAGATGTAGACGTTACTCATCTTGATGTATCTGATTTCTTTAATCATCCTGATGGTAGTATTGAACACTTAATTGGAGATGGAAGTGTTCCACTCAATTAATGTATTTTCTTTCTATCAGTAATAAAAGTTTTGTATATTTTGTAGAATCATGGATCACATTGATGAGCTTTTTATCTCTGAGTTGAATGATAAAGATATATGTCTGGCTGACAGTGCTACAACTCACACAATTCTCAAAAAAAAGAAATATTTTCAAAATCTAACACTAAGTAAAACCTATGTCCATACCATATCAGGTTCATCGGATTTAATTGAGGGCTCCGGAAGAACTTATATTGTGTTGCCTAATGGCACCAAATTTTGTATTGATGATGCTCTATTCTCTTCACAATCCAGAAGAAATTTATTGAGTTTCAAATATATACGTCGTAATGATTACCATATTGAAACGACCAATGAAGGCAGTAAAGAGCATCTTCTTATTACTAAAACAGTATCGGGCCAGAAGCTCGTATTAGAAAAAATGCCTGCTCTATGTTCTGGATTGTATTATACAAAAATGAGAACAATTGAATCATATGTGGTAATGCACCAGAAGTGCATTGACCCTAAAGTATTTATGACTTGGCATGATCGCCTTGGACATCCGGGTTCTATAATGATGAGACGAATTATTGAAAATTCGCATGGGCATCCCTTAAAGAATCAAAAGATATTTCTACCCAATGAATCTCCGTGCTCTGCATATTCTCAAGGTAAGTTAATTATCAGACCATCTCTCTCAAAAGTCATTGTTGAATCTCCATCCTTTTTACAAAAGATTCACGAAGATATATGTGGGCCTATTCATCCATCAAGTGGACCATTTAGATATTTTATGGTTCTAATTGATGCATCTAGTCGATGGCCACATGTTTGTCTTCTTTCCACTAGAAATGTTGCATTTGCTAGACTTCTTGCTCAGATAATTAAACTACGAGCACAATTTCCTGGTATCCAATTAAGACCATTCGATTGGATAATGCAGGTGAATTTTCATCTCAAGTTTTTGATGATTATTGCATGTCAATAGGAATAGATGTTGAACATCCTGTTGCCCATACACACACACACACAAAACGGTTTAGCTGAGTCTTTGATCAAAAGGCTTCAACTAATCGCTAGACCTTTACTTATGAAATCAAGACTACCTATTTCTGTTTGGGGACATGCTATACTTCATGCAGCATCTCTAATTCGCATTAGACCATCTGCATATCATAAATATTCTCTATTACAGCTTGCATTTGGTCAACAACCAAATATTTCTCATTTTCGTACTTTTGGATGTGCTGTATATGTTCCAATTGCACCTCCATGTACAAAAATGGGCCCTCAACGTAGACTTGGGATATATGTTGGTTTTGATTCTCCATCCATTATTAGATACCTTGAACCCCTTACAGGGGATATGTTTAAAGCACGTTTTGAGGATTGTCATTTTGACGAATCAAATTTTCCGTTAATGGGTAAAGAAAAGTCGGTGCCTGAAGCACGACAAGATATTACTTGGGATAATAAGACCCTATCTCATTTTGATCCTCCTACAAATGAATGTAAACGAGAAGTTCAAAGGATTATTCATTTTTAAAATGTTGCAAATCAGTTACCGGATGTATTTACTGACACTAAAGGTGTAGTAAAATCTTATATTCCTGCTGTTAATACTCCAGCAAGGATTGAAGTCCCTGAAGGATAAATTGTCAAAGCAGCAATAGGTGAATCTAAAATACGCCTGAAGCGTGGAAGACCTATTGGTGCAAAAGATAAAATTCCCAGAAGGAAAAGAATAGAAAATGAATTTGGTGTTCCTGAAGAACACGTACCCACAATACAGGCCACAAATATAATTGGTGCTCTTAAAGAGCTTAAATCTTCTATTCCAGAACCTCCTGAAGAGGAAACTCTTGAAGAGTATAAATCTCCTAAAAAGGGACCTCTTGAAGAGGTGTGTCATGAAATGTTTTCCCCTGAAGAGGAACAGGTACCTGAAAATAATGAGATCTCAATACATTTCATGAAAACTGGAGAAATTCTGGATAGAAATAAAACTGTTGTCGACAACATATTTTCATATAAAATGGCCTTTGATATTACCAGAAGTAATGAAGAAAGTGAGCCAAAAAGCGTCGAAGAATGTCGACGTAGAAATGATTGGCCAAAATGGAAAACAGCTATTGAAGTTGAATTAAATTTGCTAGCAAAACGAGAAGTATTTGGACCTGTTGTCCAAACACCAAAGGGTGTAATGCCTGTTGGATATAAGTGGGTATTTGTACGAAAACGTAATGAGAAAAATGAAATTGTGCGATACAAAGCACGGCTTGTTGCACAAGGTTTCCTGCAGAAACCCGGGATTGATTATGAAGAAACATACTCTCCCGTTATGGATGCAATCACATTTAGATTTTTGATTAGTCTGGTTGTTACAAAAGGATTAGAAATGCGATTGATGGATGTGGTCACTGCATATTTATATGGATCCTTAGACCATGACATATATATGAAAATCCCTGAAAGATATAAGATGCCTGAAGCATCTACAAGTACATCTAGAAATATGTACTCAATCAGACTACAAAGATTTTTATATGGGTTGAAGCAATCCGGACGCATGTGGTATAATCGCTTAAGCAAATATCTATTGAAAGAAGGATTTGAGAATAATCTTATATGCCCATGTGTTTTTATTAAGAAATCAGAATCCGGATTTGTCATTATTGCGGTTTATGTTGATGATTTAAATATTGTGGGAACTCCTGAAGAGATCTCAAAAACCGCTATATATTTAAAGAATGAATTTGAAATGAAAGATCTTGACAAAACAAAACTTTGTCTCGGCCTGCAGCTTGAGCACTTGTCAAATAGAATTTTTATTCATCAGTCCATGTATACTGAGAAAGTCCTAAAGCATTTTTATATGGACAAATCTCATCCTCTGAGTACTCCAATGATTGTTCGAACACTTGATGTGAAGAAAGATCCATTCCGTCCTTGTGATGACGATGAAGAAATTCTTGATCCTGAAGTACCATATCTCAGTGCAATTGGAGTTTTGATGTATCTTGCAAATTGCACTCGACCAGATATTACATTCTCAGTTAATCTGCTTGCAAGATATAATTCTGCACCAACTCGAAGGGGAATGACATTAAACATGTCATTCGTTACCTTCATGGTACGGTTGATATGGGATTATTTTATCAACGTAGTTCAAGTCCAGAATTGATTGGGTATGCAGATGCAGGTTATCTTTCAGACCCACACAGAGGTAGATCTCAAACTGGATATTTATTTACTTATAGAGATACTGCCATATCATAGAGATCTGTTAAGCAGACACTATCTGCTACTTCTTCAAATCACTCAGAGATCATTGCTATTCATGAAGCAAGTCGAAAGTGTATTTGGTTGAGATCAGTTATTCAACATATCTAGGAAAAGTGTGGACTTCCTATGATCAATAATAGCCCAACAATCTTATATGAAGATAATACTGCTTGTATCACTCAAATCAGAGGAGGATATATCAAAGGTGACAGAACCAAACATATTTCACCGAAATTCTTTTATACTCATGAACTTCAAGAAAAATGTGAAATTGATGTCAAGCAGATACGATCTAGTGATAATCTGGCAGATTTATTCACAAAGGCGTTACCAACTTCCACATTCAAGAAGATTGTGCATAACATTGGAATGCGAAAACTCAAAAATCTTTTGTCATGCACTTTTCAGGGGGAGTAAATGTGCTGATTGTACTCTTTTTCCTTCGCTGAGGTTTTGTCCTACTGGGTTTTCCTCTGCAAGATTTTAATGAGGCAATCTTAAAGCACTTGTGGATACATAAGAAGACTGTACTCTTTTTCCTTCGCCATTAGTTTTTCTTCCCACTGGGTTTTTACTTGGCAAGGTTTTAACGAGACAGATTCCTTATTGGCGGTCATTCAAGGGGGAGTGAAATGAACGAACGAAATTTATCAGCCGCCCCTGTCCCACCACTAAATTATGTGAATGACCCCACCACTATTATTTTAAATTCTGTATAGTGAATTGTATAGTAACTTGCATAGTAATTTCAAAGCCTATAAATAAGGGGTTCAGTTGTAATGAAATTTATAAGAAAAAATAGAGAGAGAAAAAAAAGAGTTTGAGAAAAAATTTCTACAATAATAACATCTTTCTTTAAGTTTCATAACAGTTGCATATAATATAAGCATAGAATATGGAATAGAATATGGAATAGTACTAGTAGGATTTGATCATGACAGCCAAGAAGTTGTGAAGGAGCAAATGCAAACGGGTAGTCCCCAAAGTCATGATGATGACATATCTGATCTGGGGCCTCCAGCTAGCTTGTTGGAGGGTTCCACATGATATTTAACGTTGCAGATATATGGATAGATAGATATATAGTAGCTACAACGAATTAACAGCTAGATAATGAGCAGTGAATGCAATGGATCCTAGGTGTCCAACGTCACCTCGATCAACCTCCTCCTTCTTTATCAACTTCTTTCTTCTTTTTCTTAGCCACTCTGGCCTTTTCCACATGACTCACACCATCCAGGCACACATGCATGTAGGCCCTTAATTCACACTTCATAAATCACACCAAAAACCTTTCATTTCTCAAATTAAAGACAATAATGCCCGGCAAATACGCCTCTGATTGATTCCCATAAAACGCCGTTACAATCTCGAAAAGAGGCAAGCAAATTAGCAAAGCTTGTGATCTGTCTATTTATCTGATGAAAGGAATGTGTTTGACAGATTGGGTTTTAGTCATGGGGTCCCACGATGTGGAATACTCATAGCTGGCTCGTATTGACAGTCTGGTCCTATCCCCACCCCCCAGAGACCGCCACTACCCTTTGAACCCTTTAAAAACTCTCTTCCTTCCCACGACCCTCTCTCACAACCTCTCTCTCTCTCTCTCTCTCTCTCTCTCTCTCTCTCTATATCATCATATTTATTTGAGAACGTGCTATCTCTTTCTCATCCCTGTCAAGTTCTAATCTTTAGCGGTTTTCAGGCACTGTGTTTAGAGTTGGAACTAAATTATAATCATTCGGCATGGCTGAGGAATCTGTTCAAAGGCAAGGCCAAGAGACATTGACACAACAACAAGAGGTGGTCGTCACTGATGTTCCTCAGGCTGAGAAAACCTCCACAAAGGTGGAGAAGGAACCCCAGTCATTAATGCATGTACCAGAGACTGCAGAGGAGCCCGTGAAGCCTAAGGCTGTTGAAGAAGAGCCTGCCGTCGAGAATGACATGTCCGCAAAGCCTGCTGACAATGATGAGAAGATGATCCCACAATCGGTTTCTTTTGAGGAAGAGAGCACTAGAGTTGCTGATCTTCCTGAGACCCAGAAAAAGGCACTCGAAGAGCTTAAGCAGCTCATCCAAGACGCGCTCAACAAGCATGAATTCACTACTCTGGTTTCATCTCCAAACCCGCCATCACCACCCAAAGAAGAAGAAAAGCCAGCCGCTGTAGAGGAAAGAGAGGAGGAGAAACCCGCTGAAGAAAAGCCATCTGAAGTGACTACTGATGTTCCGCCATCAATGGCCACGGAAGAACCCACAAAACCAGAATCAGAAACTTTCGAAGAAACTAAGGATGAAACAGAAAAGAAGGCAGAACCAGAAACAGCGGTGGTTACAAAAGTTATTAAAGAGAAGGTGGCTGCGGATTCTGTAGATGATGATGGTGCAAAGACTGTGGAAGCCATTGAAGAAACCATTGTGGCGGTCTCTTCTTCAGTACCTCAGGAGCAGACTCCGGAACCGGAAGAGAAAGATGCCGAAGCCCCTCTGTCTCCAGAGGAGGTCTCCATCTGGGGTGTACCATTACTGGCCGATGAGAGAAGCGATGTCATTCTCTTGAAATTTCTCAGAGCGAGAGATTTCAAGGTGAAAGATGCCTTCTCTATGATCAAGAACACCGTACGCTGGAGGAAAGAGTTTGGGATCGATAAGTTGCTTGAAGAAGAGCTGGGCAGGGATTTAGAGAAGGTGGTTTTCATGCACGGCTTTGATAAGGAAGGACACCCCGTGTGCTACAATGTCTATGGGGAATTCCAAAGCAAGGAGCTTTACCAGAAAACATTTTCCGATGAAGAGAAGAGGCAGAATTTCTTGAGGTGGAGAATTCAATTCCTGGAAAGGAGTATCCGGAAGTTAGATTTCACCCCAGGCGGGATTTGCACTATTGTTCAGGTTAATGATTTGAAGAATTCTCCTGGGCCTGGGAAGTGGGAGCTTAGACATGCAACCAAACAGGCCCTTCAACTTCTCCAAGATAATTATCCTGAATTTGTTGCCAAACAGGTATGTTTTGCTCTTTAGATTATCCTTTTCAATTATATATAGGTTCTTTAATGTTATTTGGAGTTTTAATTTTCGGTTTGGATTTTGTATTAGGTGTTTATCAATGTCCCTTGGTGGTACCTGGCAGTCAACAGAATGATAAGCCCATTCCTCACCCAGAGGACCAAAAGCAAGTTTGTTTTCGCTGGCCCTTCCAAGTCTGTGGGGACCCTTTCGAGGTGAGTGCCAAATTTTCATCTAACCACTCCACACTCGTGGCTTGGGTTGTATATCTAAAGAGTAATGCCATTATATAGAAATAATTTTATAAATTTGTGTAGTTTCACCTGATCCCTTAGATTTGTTGTAAAATAAAAATAATTTTATAATATGATGAACTATCTCAAATTACATCAGTTTATAAAATTGTTTTTATGTAATCCTTTTATGCCTAAAGTATTTTCCATATCTAAATTATTTAGGTTGTCTTTGAATGTAAGTTGTCTTGTAACATGCAGGTACATAGCTCCAGAACAGATACCAATCAAATACGGAGGATTAAGCAAAGATGGTGAATTTGGCACAACTGAAGCTGCCAATGAGATTACCATCAGACCAGCAGCAAAACACACAGTGGAGTTTCCAGTTACTGAGGTGAATCATTCTATGTCCTTATCCCTCTAAACCAATATAAATTTTGGGTCTTTCTTTTTATGAGCATTGAACAAAGGCCTAATGTGGGGAATTATTGATATGCAGTCCTGCCTTCTCTCTTGGGAGGTCCGAGTAGTGGGATGGGAGGTGAAGTACGGTGCAGAATTTGTGCCAAGTGCTGAAGAAAGTTACACTGTGATCATACAGAAGACTAGAAAAGTTTCCTCATCTGAAGAACCAGTTGTTTGCAATAGCTTCAAGATTGGTGAGCCTGGCAAGGTGGTATTGACCATAGACAACCCTACCTCTAAGAAGAAAAAGCTCCTTTACCGCTTGAAGACCAAGCCTTCTTCTGATTGAATGAACTGATTGAAGAATGGGGTTCTTTGATTATAGATAGGGAAAGCAAATATATTTGTTGAAAGTGGATCGCGCTTCTTTTCTTTTGTTTTTGTTTACCTTAATGTGGAATTATACAGTCGTGTTTTTTTTTTATTAAATATGAGTATTTGATGAATTAAATTTTTTGAAGTGTTGTTGGTCTGAGAAATCTTAAATTGAATTGGAGAACAAAATTCAATGCAAGCATTGATGTTTCTTATGGGCTATATACAGAATGTGCAGGGACAGCAATGAAGCTATGTTACAACTAGGGTGGTTCATTTGGATCTTGTGAAGCTATGTTACAACTAGGGTGGTTCATTTGGATCTTGATCCGAATCCGGATACCCCAATTTTTTCAATGTAAATTTTCGTGATTCCCTTACGTAACTTTGTTTTTCCTCAATGTGATTAAGTATTTTTCTTGGAAATATAATGTACAAGGAGTAATTAAAAAAAAATGTTCTTGTTTTCTTAGGCTGGCCTTTTTTTAAAAAAAAAAAAGAAAGGACTGCAGTTCATTTCATAATATGAAAGTTTACACCTGAAACTGATAAGTACGGAAAAATTATATTACAAGCTTAATTAAACACTGAGATAAGTACGGAGATCACCTCTATTCTCCAAAAAGAAGGAGAGTCAGCCACATCCTCTAAAAGAGGAGTGTAAACCAATAAGGAAGTCTATTCCTATTTATTCTTACAAACATACCAACTAAACAAAATAAAATAACAACACAAAAACAAGCCAAAATTCAAATTAAAGGAAACTGGTTTGGGACAAGAGCATAGCCGAGGATGGACATGGCGTGTGAGAGACATGCGCCCCCAGGGAATGTTGAAACGATGGCCCAATAGCTACCTATGGTGTTGCGTCCAGGACCACTGCTCTAGAAGGCAGTGGAGCTTACGAGTTGGAGGTGCGTGGAAGAGATGCCCCAACTGCGTGTAGCCAAAACGCCACTATATGCGGCGAGACCTTCGACAAACTGGAGCATCGGCGGTTGGTGAAACCCCTGGTGGTGCACGTGCTGGTCAAGGACCATTGTCGGACGTCTCGGCTTCAAAAACTCCACCTCCGCCTACGGGCTCTAAAGAAGAAATACAAAAACAACAACAGCAGAAGGAAATGAGAAAGGGGGAGGGAGGAGCAACTCCAACTAGGGTTAGGGAACTTAGGAGAGGATGGTAGTAAAACTACAGGACAAACTTCTTCAGTAGAACACATACGTTTGGATGGTAGTAAAACCACAGTACAAACTTCTTTCAAACACAAAACAAATCACTATACATGCCATTCCCATACAACGCTATTCATAACCTCTAGTCTTATTTGGATAGTGAGATTATATGAGATAATTTTAAATAAAAGTTAAAAATTTAATAAAATATTATTAGAATATTATTTTTAAAAATATTATTATTTTGATATTTAAAAAAATTAAATTAAAAATTGTAATAATGAGATAGGATGAGATGAAATCTAAATACGACCTAATCTCTCTTGGAGGATCTCCAAAGAACATAAATTCTTGAGACGTGCTCCTTGCACCTAACTTTGCCAACCATCAGCAATTTTCTTGGTTTCTCTAACATATGTTTCAACCGTGCATTCATGACTTCAAAGCAATTAAAAAATCAGTTAAAAAATCAAACAAAGACCAATGAAAATGACCCTTTCCAGACAACTAATTGACTACAAGCTTGGAATCTGATTTAAGTTCAACTTCATGGAAACGAAGCTTACGGCATGATTTCAGACCATCCAAGATAGCACCATTTCTGCCATGTTATTAGGGAAAAACCCATAATGGGAGTTAAATGCAGCCAAAAATACTCCCATCAAAATCTCTAAAAGTTCCTCCATTCCCATAAGAACCAGGATTACCAAAACTGCTCCCCTCTACATTGGGCTTGACCATCCCAATTTAGGTCCAAACTGAGTCAATTCTTAAGCTGGCCTTCGGTGGTCTTTTTCTTTTTCTTTTTTTCTTTTTTTTTTTGGTGGGGAGCTGTTCTTATTCATGTCTATGGTACTAAAGCTGCAAATTGTGACTACCTTGGCTACTTTTAAGCACAGAAAGTTGAACTGATGTAATGTAGAAAGCCCTAGATTCTGTTCAAATGCAATCTAGCTCTTTCTGAAAGTCATATTTAAGATTTGGGAGGTATGTTTCTTATATTGTCGTCTTCTTCTTATAGTGTAATCCATACTTTCTTCCATTTGGATAAAGCCACTTCCTTCCCTCGAGGCGAGTTTTGGAACTTTAGCGATACAGCTCTTTCAAGTTACTGTAAACTAACTTATAATCATGACTAAACAATTATATTTACCTCTCTATGAAGAGTGCTTTTGAAAGTTTCAGTGGCTGCTTTCACAGTTGGATATTCTTTAATAAACGGTCATTTTTAGATCATCACCTTTAGTTTCTAAGACCAACTTAGAACTTGACTGAACTGTGCAAGTCATGGTTGCCCATGCCAAAACAAGGTATTAATTGGTGACATCTGGAACTACTATTTTTTTTTTCTCTTTTCAGCACTGATTTTCATCCTTAAACCCACTTTGCTTTGAATTATACAATCATTTAATTATGCTCCAAACAAATTATTTCCCTTTCTCCCCCATGTTTTGATCCTTTTTAGGCATGAACAGAGGGAATTTCTTTATCTTGCAAAAGCAGTGGATGGTTCATCATTTAGACTATCACTTTACTTTATGAAAGTCAAAAGTGCATGGTTGTTTCCCTTCTTTGTTTTTAAAGAATGTGAATATTCTATAGGTTTTCATTTCATTTTCTATCAAGCCAACATATTACAAAAAGTATTTCCTATAGTAAAATTCCTATTTGTCTAAAAACTTTATACGTAGATTTTATTATTTTATATCTTAATAATATTCTTACTTGTAGGCCAGATTTTCTCCAATGAATAAGTCTAACAAGTGGATTTAATTGAATCAAATAAAATGTAAAATTAAGATTCGAATTCAAGACCTTTATCAAAATATCATATGAAATCAATATTATTATTTTCTATCTTAACATTTCCAAAAATGCCAACAGAGGATAGTACGATAACTATTAACCAAATGGGAAAGAGGTATCCAAAGTGAAACATGTAATATAGTTTAAACTAGTACCCCCGCCTGAATGGTCCAGCCTTGTCCAACGTCTTCTTTTTTCCCGTTTTCTTGATTTGTTTATGTCAAAAGACATGACAAAAGATCATTCTCAGATCTGGCAAAGTTAAAGTGAGTAGCAAAAGCATGCACCCGGGTTTATAATGTGGTCGGGGGTGGAAAGAGCAGCAATGCAGGGGCTGCGGCAGGCAGCAAGCAAGCAAGCAGGTGTGCCTTCAGTTGGCATCATTATTATTTTGTGCCGTGGTCCAAGGGCAAAGTACAACTTCCCACTCCTGTCTTGCCCCCATCTGGTGCCGGCCTGAGAATTTTGGCTACTGCTCAACACTTTTTCTATGCCATTACTTCATCAATATAGTGGAGTTTCTGTTTCTCTCTATAAAACTTCAAACGAGCACTCAAACATGGGGCCCGGCCGTGCACCTTTCATTCCTGTCCTCGATAGGCATGTAAAGTTGGGTAGATTATTCAAATCTTTGAGAAAGTGGGCTGTACATGCATGCCTGAACACAGATCCCCCTTTCCTCCTGTGAGTTGCTAATTTGGACCCTATGTTACTCCGAGAGGAATCCCTTCAACCTTTATCTACCCCACATTGGATTTAAAAATTTGTCACAATCCGAGGAAATGATAGCCATAACTGCACTATTATAAAGCCTAATTTCACTAAAGTTAAATGTAGAATTTGATTGATAAAATTTATGGGTTTAATTATCTTATAAAATTAATTTGATAAGAGATGATTGTTCATTTCTTATAAATATGTCTAAAACTTTATCTACAAATAATGTAAAATTATTCTTTAACACATTTTCTCACATATAAGTCAATATTTTTTCTGGTTCTTGTCACGGAATAAGTAGTATAAGTTCTCATTCGTCTTGTGACAGACTCGAATATTAAATGAAATTATTATTTGTCCCAAAAGCTTAATATGATGAGAAGGGGTAGATTTTTATTATTTATATTATATTTTAATACTTTCTCATTTGTAGGTCATATTTTTTCTCTCTAAATCCAATAAATAGAATATTTAATTAAATAGGATAGAGTTGAGAGTCAGGATATCTATTCTGATACCATGTTAAATTTATGAGACTACCTCATTTCATAAGACTGGTTCGACAAGAGAGGATTATTCATTCTTATAAATTTCCTCAAAAACCATAAAACAGTTGTAAAAATGTTGTAGCTGTATAGTTGTTCTCTGACATATAAAATGCGTAAATGCGGCATATATTTTTACAAATAGGATGGGTTTGATCGCTGACGTACCGAAAACGAAAAAACACGTCCAACGAGTGGTAATGGATCAAGCCCAATGAAGCTGGTCATCGGATGGTGTCAATGAGCAAGGCCTACTGCCCATTCAAGAAGGGACCAGAGCAAGAGAGTTGGGCCCTTGGGTTATAATTATTCATACATTATATATATATTTTTTGCTATTTTTTTTTATCTCACTTCATACAAGACTAATTATATATATATTTATATATTTATTCATATATTAACTATTATTTTAAAATATAATTTATATATATAATTTATTTATGTATAGAATATCTCGAAATAGTACCGATATCGAAATATTTCGTTTCACTAACTTGATCAATACGGTATTTAAAATATTGCATTTTAGGTCGTGTTTAGATAGTGAAAGTATTTAATGTCATCTTATCTCATTTCATTATTATAATTTTTTATAAATAAAAAATAGCTTAAAAATATTGCTATTTTTTTTACCTCACTTCATACAAGACTAATTATATATATTTATATTTATATATAATTATTCATATATTGACTATTATTTTGAAATATAATTTATATTTATATATATAATTATTTATGTATAGAGTATCTCGAAATGATACTGATACCGAAATATTTCGTTTTATTAACTTGATCAATACGTTCGTCAGTACGGTATTTAAAATATTGCATTTTAGGCCTTGTTTAGATAGTGAAAATGTTTAATATCATCTTATCTCATTTCATTATTATAATTTTTTTTTTAAATTCTTTTATAAAATATAAAAAATAATTCAATTTTTTTAAATTTCCATTAAAATAATAGTATAGTAAAAAATATTATTTAATTTAATTTTAATTTTCATCTTAACTCATTATTCAAACGACACTTTAATTCTCCCCTTCAAAATTAATTTAAAAAACATCTAATAATATAATATGTGATAATTCAAATTGAGTTAAAAGTATAGATGGTCATGTATGAGAGGCAACATAATTTGAGAAAGAAGTTCTATACTAATTAATCACGTTAACGAGGGAACTCGTGAATGATCATGACAATGACTTTCTAATTTAACCAAACCGACAAAGGTGAGATTTGATCCGTGTGAATGAAGGAGTACTGGAGTGGACCTGCTTGAAGATAAGATGCGATTTCGGGGTTGGGATAGGTATCTGTGTGAGTTGATTATTTTTTGTCTCTTTCCTTTCATTTTTCTCCGTTTCTTTCCACTTTTGAATTGCATGGCTACTTTAGCCTCTCCAGTTCACACCACCTCTCATACCTATCAATTATCATATCTTATAGACTAATTACTTTAGTTTTTTCTGATCAACATTCATAAAGAGGGGGCGTACCTTTTCAACAAACAGGGGCCACCTCATTAAATAATCAGTTTTTTTTTACTATTCGACTCCTGTATAAAGTGTAATAGTTGAAGGCTGACAAGTTGTGTAGCGTTGTGATTTGCTGTTAGAGTATATTTGATCGATGTCGGAGAGATCATTCACGATGTTTTTATTAAAAAATAAATAAATTTTTATAATAAATTATTTATGATAAAAAAATTATTTATAATTTAATTTAATTAAAAATATTTATTTTATTAAAATTAATTAACTACAAATAAATAATTTGTTATATTTAATTGGATAAAAAAGTGAAAACGGATAGAATTTAAGCATGTATTTGAAATAAAATATGGCCGCCCCCACGTGCATGATTTTGACATGTTTTACATGCTTGAGAGCATATTCACGGCATCAAAATAAATAATTAAATTTAAATAAAAAATATAAATTTACACACATATAAAAAAAATCATCATATTTAATCAAATATAACGAAATAAAAATACGAAAATAATATAAAAATATTTTTTGCCTAATTTTTGAATAGCAAATTATCATAAAATATTTTTATGTTATTTTTTATTTTTTATTTTTATATTTGATTAAATATGATGAAGTTTTTTTTAATATGTATATAAATTTATATTTTTTATTTAAATTTGAATTGATCATGAGACCAACTAATGTTCTGAAGGCCTGAAAAGCAGAAGAATTATTGCAATTTCTCCTCGCCGCGATGAGGTTCTATTTAACGACATAAACAAATCCTGGCCTTGTTCACATCATGTGATTTATGTCAGAGACAAATTTCCACTCTAACTTTACTCCATGACTTGCGTGTCATACTGTGTCGTTTGGACTGATAATTAGTTCATTATATATCACAGGTACAATTATTGCATGAAAGAGTGTAACAGTTACTTGGCATAATATAGGCATGGCAGGCATGCAAAAACAGATATTTCTGAATAGTCACCGACGCACCGTAGAATATAGAGATAATCTTACCTTATTTTATAATTATAATTATAATTTTTTAAAATCTTTAAATTATATATCATAAATAAATTTGAAAATAAAATGATATTAAGAATTATTTTTTAATAAAATTATATAATTTTAAATTTCTTTTGATAATTAATGATGTTAAAAAAGTTTTAAAAAAATAAAAATAATAAAAATGTTATAAATAATAAAATAATAATAAATAAGATGTAAGTGTTCATCACCCAAAGGGCGCACAAGCTGCCGACGTACCATAACATCACAAATGCACTGTCCTCGATCTTGACAGCACTATGCCATCGAATTAAAAGCATGCTTTTTGGCTCGTGTATCGATGCTCACTCTTTTACAGATCAGTATTTATTTTCTATAAATAAAAATAAGAAAAATTTCAAATAATAAAAAATGATAGGAAGTAATAAGCTTTAGTTATCCTTTGTATTTATATTATATATGCACCGTCCGATCACTCTTTCTCTGGATCGCTGACACGAGAGTGGTACATACTTGTGGCCTCAACACTATATAGGTGGGGGGGAGGGACTACTAGTATACACTTGGAAGAGGAATTACAAGCATTTGCAGGGATAAAGAGTTGGAATTGAAGAAGAGGAAGAAGAAGATGATGATGGAGAGAAAAACACTTGGGTTTTTCTTGTTAGTGCTCATTGTCTTGGCTTCTCGTAAGACTTTCTAGCTTCCTTTCTCCAGTACTATTTCGATCTGTTGGGACATTTAAATTTAGTTTAAATATATATGGAATATGATGTACCTGTTTGGGATTGGTTTTCTTTGATTACAGAAGAGATGATTATGCCGAGTGAGGCGAGAGTTTGCGAGTCACAGAGCCACAAGTTCCAGGGACCATGCGTGCGACAGAACAACTGTGCTCTGGTGTGCAAGAATGAAGGTTTCTCAGGTGGCAAATGCCGAGGATTCCGTCGCCGTTGTTTCTGCACCAAAGTTTGTTAATTAATGGTGCTATACCCAGAGAGATGAGGATCATTGGCCGACCCATGATGCAGCATATATATGGTTGTTTTTACTAAGATCATCCAAGTATTAATGAATAATTGTCATGCATATTTGCGGTAGCAGCTCTAGGCCGGTTAGATTAGTTTGGGTTTGTGATGTAATAAATATTATATAAAATCATCATGCATGTATGTTGTTAATGCTGGCATGGATCGATTACTGTCATCTAGTCATGACTACTTTCTTGCTCCATCGTGTTTGAAATTTGTTTAAATAAAAGTACTGAGTACTATAGTACTGTCTGTCATCTAGTCGTGACTTTCTTGTTAATTAATGGTGTTTAATTACAATTATATTATGGATCTGTGTATTTTTATTTTTATTTTTGGTTTTACGACCTAATTAATTATGTAATGCCTTTGACAAGTAGGGTACTCTTTATTATCATGAATGATTATTATAGAAATTAATATATAATAAATAAGGACGTTTCATTTTATATAATTATTATAATTTTTTGAATTTTATATAAATATAACAAACAATTTAATTTTCTTAAATTTTTACAATATAAAATAATATTAAAAATATATATTCTAACAATAATTTATTTAATTTTTTTTCATTACATCTATGTCCAAATTAAAATTTATAACAAGATCATTTGTAAAGTACTGCATAATTAATTGGGAATTTTATTTCAAGCATTATATATTGCCTATAGCTAGCATATGACCAATTAATTTGCTAATTAACATCAAACAATATTCTATTTCTTTTCGATTTATAAATTATTAGAAGTCCTAAACATGAGTATAACTCATCATGCATATATATTAATTGGTTCCACGATGAGAACGAGGTTGGCCTAAGTATGCTATAAAGAAATTATTTATTTTTAATAAAATGATTATTTATACTTAATTTTAAGTTTATTTCTATTATAAATAATTTATTTTATTATAAATAAATAATTATAAAAATGTATTTTTCTTATAATATATATACTGACAGTGAGAAATTAATGAAAAAGGAAGGCAAAGAAAGTTTCAAATAACGATAAAATTAAAGTTACTTACATGCATGATGACGAGATAGGTTAGGTCGAGCAACAAAATCCCAATTAAAGTCACCGACAATTTAACTTTAATTTGGAATGGCAAAAATGGCTTTAATTTGGACGACGATTAGAATCGCCCGACAATTTAACGTACGTCGATAACAAAAGCATGGAGTGGCAACGCATCACGATCACTGCTTTTTTTTTTTGAGAAAGCATCACGGCTACTGATCTAAAATGGCTATATATGGACTATCGGTAGCAGAAGAGAGAAGTTGTGTTCGTTACAAGTATTAAAAAGTAATGAGTTTTTTAAATTGTGAGTTTTGAATTTGTAAATAATGGCTATATATGAACTTGGCTTTTATCCCATCTTAATTAATACGAATATATATGTATATATGTATCTGTCGGTTCAAAATAGCAGCACCATCTAAATCTTATAGACACCTTTCTTTGACTTTTTCTCCAAGCAATTTTTTCTTTTAAAAGGAGAGTTTCCAATAGTTAGAATTGTGCTGCTATGGGACGACATCTCCACCTTCCTCTCTCTCCTTCTTCCTCGTTCTTTTCCTCCATTCTCATTCTTCCTCTCATTTTTTTGGTCTTTCCAGTTTCGCCTCCCTCCCTTTTAAGTCTTCATCTCCTCCCAACCTTTTCGCTTCTCCTCTCCTTGCCTCCTTCCCCTCCACTTTTCTTCTCTATTTTTTGGCAATTTTTTTGTAGGAACTGTAAATGTTAGTGGGCAATGGTCATTGTCAATGAAGGCTTCTGTCGGTTTGGATCTCGCACGTGTCTCGATATTCTTCTCCTCAGGTGCCAATCTCTCAACGACGGTAGAATCGCAACAATCAAAGCAGCATGTGCTACCCACACGCTCATTACAGGAGGAGATTTTCCTCTCTATGCGCTTTCATCAAAGGGCTCTCTTGACCACCATACGTATGGACAAAGGGTCCAGGGACTCCGGCGGTCTATCTCTATCAATCTCGCTCTCATCCAGGCAGTGCATGGCTTTCACACGTCACTGATGGTAATGGATTCCTATATTACATTTAAATTCCGCCAAGACTAAAAATTGGGATCCGAATTTTCCAATTAGTTTAATTTCTCTTTATCTTTTAAAAAAATTAAAAAAAAAACTAAAAAAAGAAAATCCAGTCTCTAAGACATTAGGTCTTTAGAATTATCTCATAACCCGTCTTAGTACAAAAGTGGGATTGATTTTAGATTGTTTGATTGTTAGTAACTCTATCTTATACAAAGTTAAAACTGTCTCTCAGACATTGTTCTAGAGAGACTTGTAGTCAGAGTTAGAAAATATCAATAACTTTTAATATATTGGGAAGTTATAGATCGTTATTTAATTATCTTGTAACTGTATATTTTAAATTTATTTGTAATACTCGTTATTAATTAATAAAATATTTTTCTCCTCCAAAAAAATACCTGTCGGTTTTAATACAATTAATATATATACAGTTCGCATGAGGACTCTCTTAAAACCGTAAAAAAGTAGGGAGAGAAAATAAATCTAAAATTAAGCATATATGTGTAAAAAGAAGTAATATATATACTAAATAGAAATAACGTGTAAAGCACGTTTATTTAATTTAATTTTTAATAAAATTTAATAATTATTCATAATTAAGTAGATAAATGATTATATGTTTTCATATATTGTAAAAAAAATTAATAAAAATAATAAGATAATCTCATAAATAAACATAACATATAGTTTTATCAAACTTATTTGAGATAATTTTAATTAAAGTTTTAATAAAAAATTAGTTCAAGATATGATATTTTTTTAATTCTAAAATGATAATTTAACATTTGTATTATTTTGTACGGCCTCAAAACAAAGGACATTAAAATATTTATATTTTTTTAGTTATGTGATTATTTTTAAGAAATAATATGAGTTTTTTGAAAAAAATAAATTATATAGTTTATAATTTATATAAAAATGTTACATTATAATTTATAATTTATAATTTATATAAATTTATGTAATCATATGGATTTCAATTAAATATCAAACATATAATATTAATTATATTTATTGCTTATTATTACCAAATTAATATAATTATAATAAATTATATATACCGTATATTAACTATATATATTATATATATAGTTAATTTAATAAATAATACATTCATTTTAAAATTATAAATTATTTAAAAAAAATAAAATTATTAATCATATAATAGGAATAAAATTTTTATGAATAAAATTAAACTCTCTAACGTATAAATGGTTATGAATTGTTTATTTCTATATATATTATTATATTTATATATTCTATACTATTATTTTGTCATTTTATACTATTATTATTATTTTATATTTATTTTACATAAAATAAAAAAAATATGTCTTAAGTAGGAATTCTAAAATAGAAATATCTAACATTATTTATGGGCTTAATGAATTGTATTTAAAATATTTAGTAGTATTAAATAGATATTAAATGAATTTTAAATGGAAAGTTACCTATTATATAAAGTTGAAGAAGTAGAATTAATTTTAATGCCAAGAACATTATTTCAGTGAATAAATTTAATAATTGTGTTTAAAACGATAATTCTCATTAAATGTAATATTAATTTTAAAAGAAATTGATAGAAAGTGTTAATTTTAATAGTGAAATAATAATTTTTATTAAAATAAAATTTTGTTAGATAATTAATTATATATATAAAGATATATTAAAGTGTCAATCGAATGACATTAATTTTGTTCGAATTTTGTGTTCCCGTTTTCTCCCTGCTGTTATAGAAAAATTCCGTTCTGTTTTTTTTTTCCTATTCCTTTACAGACGGGCTTTTCTGACTTTGTACATTTCTGAAGTTTATCACTTATGTTTTCTGCTTCTCTCGTGGTGCTTTCCACGTGTTGTGCCAATGTATCATTGTCTCTGGCAGCAGACATCACCACTAGGCTTTTGGCAAAATCGCCCCCTCAATAAACATTTGCCTCCTGCTTGTTTTTAGTTAATATAAAACAATTTTAAAATATATTAGTGATAGTTTAGATGTATTCAAGTCTGGATCGTTTTAGCGTTAAAAAAAAAAAATTGGATCGTTTGAATGAATGAAGTTATATAAAATCTGATATTTTCTTATGAATACTTATTTTTGTATATATATATATATATTTTAATTTATTAAGATGAATTATTTTGTGTAAGTTAGCATTTTCAAATTTTAAATGAATAGAATTTAATTTACATCATAAAAGATAAGGTTACCATTCCTTTCTTACTTTTTACAAGTAAACATAGTTAATTTTTTATATTTTTGATATATTTTATTTATTATATACAGTTGTTATTTTTAAAATTCTTTTACATAATTAGATTAACGTGCCTTTGCACGTGGAATCGATAACTAGTATGTATATATATATATATATGTATATATAAGGAACAAAACGAAATACTTATAAACATAAAACACCTATATAAAGCTCGAATCACGCGTTAGAGAAGCATTTTAATTAAGTTCACAAATTAATTAGGTTTCCGCATGAGTGCACATTAATTTAGAGTATATTAATGTCTCAAAAACGCTTTAACAAAAACAATTCCATCAGTATGTACACTTCTCTCTCTCTTCGATCTCTCTCTCAAAAAGGTCTAAATATAAGTATTTTGGTGTAACCATTACCCACATGACTTCGCAAAACAAAACATTATTTTTTGCGTTTTGATATGAGACTATAGTTTCACTCCTCTTTTTCTTCTCTTTCATTTCACCTTTAGTCGAAACACCCTTTCTCCAACCTCTCATTTTCTTCTTTGATTTTGTTTTTTCTATTTTTTTTAAATGGATTTGATTGTTTACCCATGAAAAAATCGAAGGAGAAAGAGATTGGGGAGAATCTCAATTAATGGGTGGTTTGGATTCAGAAATGAAATGAAATGAAATGAAATGAGTTATGAATAATAATAAAATGAGTAGTTGAAATTTGAAATGAGTGATTGAGATGAGTTGAAAGTACGAAATGAGTTGTGTATAGTAAAACTCAGTTTATTAAACAAACCAACCTAAATCCATTTCAATTATATTTTGTTTTTTAAGAATGAGGGAGAAGAGGAATCTCAAAGGTTGATTTTTTGTTTGTTTGTTTTTTTTTATTCATATTTCCTTCATCCCTAAAAAATTAGTATTCGACCAGCAAGTAAACTCCATAGCCAACCATGGTCAGACCCAAAGCATGTTTCATGGATCAAACCTTATTGACTGATCTCCCTCAATCTCTCTCTCAAGTCATGTGACATATATAGTAAAGTTGATGCGTGTGAGCGGCCTAGCTCGTACATGAGCCAACAGAGGCAATGACCGAAGGAGGCTAGATCTACGGGGAAACACATCTCAAGAAAATCTCTATAAAGAGCATACGACATGGAGGATGAGACTTGCCGTCTTGGGGTTCCCCCAAACAGCGTCGTCAGGCCCATGAGGTCTTGCCCAAACAAGCGGATAGGAAGCAAGGAGAGTCCTTAATCTTTCGCCAAGGAGATATCGACGAACCATCAAAGAAGTCTACTAGGCAATACAAGTCAGGAAACAATGCATATTAATAGCGTCGCAGCCTGGACTGCACACCGCATTAAAAATGCTGTCGTAGAGGTCACTCCACATCAAAGGATTTTGGAACAAGAAACAATGAAAAAAATGAGGGCCCCACAGGGGCAGATACAATCTATCTCTCAAGTTTCACGTATAAATAACAAATTTCAATTATGGAAATACTCTTAAGACTCTTTCATGATTTTTAAACTTCCAAAATATATTAAAAATTTAAGCATCAGAGGCTCTTTGACCTCCAAGGCCACCATCTCTTAGACTTCTTCTCCATCATTTTAGCAGAAGACGTACTGAACAAGATGTTAACAAAGTTTTTATAAATAATTTGTCCCAATATATTATATGTATATATAAGTTCAAGCAATTTATATATATATGTATATATAAGTAATAATATATAAATTTTAATATTAATATTAATATAGATTAAGAATAGTAGTATAATATATACTCTTATAATATTAACATATTATAATTTATAATAATTGTAGTATAAAAATATATCTATATATAATATTAGTAATAATTTATAAGTAATAAGTGTATTATTATTATTTAATATATTATTACTAATTTATCACTATTTACTAATATATAAATTTATAATATACTAATGTAAATTATGTAATAGTGTTATTAGTTATAGTTAACCAATTTATGATATATCACTAAATCACTATTAATTAATTAATAATTAATTTTCTTATGATTACATGTAGTAATTATAAATATTAATTATTAATATTGTTTTTAACTATATATGAAATATGATCAATGATCATTAATATTATTGATTAATTGATATGACTTATGAGAATTAAATTAACTAATCAACCTATGGGCTATATATAATATAGAATATTAGTTATAACTTATAGTATAAGTATTAAGTCTATAGACTGTAAGTTATAACTATATATTTTGTTTAATGTTTAGATGAGATTAGAAATTTACAATTGGAAAAAATGATTATTTTTTTATGAAAGTAGTATTAGTATATATTTAATAATTTATAAACTTAGGCCAAAAAAAATATTTAATCATTGCAAGATTTTGGATCAAATTTAGCCCATTAAATCATATGGAGTATCCCTAGACTAGATATGATTGCCTCTGGATCGAATTGGACCGGATTGGTATGGACTGAATCCTATTCGATCCGGTCCAGGGTGAGAAAATTTTTTGATCGAATAAAACTAGTTCACATTTTTTTTGGATCGGACCATTTACACCCCTACGGATGATCGATGATTTTTGGTAAATTAATTCGGTTGTTCTTTCTTATATATTGTCCCTAGTTCATTTCAATGTCTTCGAGGTAGATGCATATATATTAATAAGGACTAATATTACATGACAGTACTTTGAGGATATTTTGCCAATCGTGTAGTCATGTTCCTTTCGGCTAGCTAGCACTCGCCATTCAGATGATCACTAATTATTCCCTAGTCCTGCAGTTTATAACTGTGCCAGTTAATTAACCACACCATTCTCGATTAGTCCGATTTTGAACAACTCAAATGTTGTTCCGTAGTTGAAAGGAATCAAATTGGGGCCACTTACTGTTCTGAGACCACGAGCATTTGTTTTTGCGTGCTTAATTCTTATGAAAAAAGTTTGGTCTACAAGAAAACAATCTTTCAATAATAACTTATAAATTAATGTTGTGACTTGATAAAATAAATAATTAAATATCCTTTATTATAAACTAAATTTAACGTATCATATTAAATTATACCAATTTATAAATTTGTAAATCTAATACTACTCCTTTTGGATAGACATAATATATTAGTTTCATCGTATGAATTAAATCATACGAGCCATAAGTCCGACGAATTAATATGAGGTGGGTCATAAGCCCAAATAGATTGTGAGGCTTTTTTTTTAACCTGAGGGATGTACGTTGGCCCAGATGATCAGGCTTCATCTCCCGGCCCGGCCATCTTCCGGCCACTCTTCCCTCTGTGCGCAGCCTAGACAACAGTCTTGGAGCTTTTGAGAGCTTTCCATCTAGCATCGACGAAGTGTGTTTTGCTCTTACCAATCTATATTATATTAAATTCCGTCGGATATCCTCGACTTCGAGGGTACCTCCGATGTGGAGGAAAGTCTCGAACTTTTGCACAAATGGACAGTTGTTTTCATCATAAAGATTCGTGTCAGACGAGCATGCTGCATGTCGTCCACTTTTTGCACGTGAAGAGATAGAATCTCACAGTTACCAACCATGCATTGATCATTCTTTAATGAGATCACCTCGTTATTTACCTCTGATCTCCCTCTATATGTATTGATGAAGGAAACTATTTGGTTTGCAGGTTTCAACAGTGAAGGAAAGAAGATCAGAGAAAGGATTACAGATCATAGACAAGACATGGAGAGGAAAACCTTTGGGCTTTTGTTTTTACTTCTCATTTTCTTTGCTTCTCGTACGCGACTCTCTATCATTAAATATGTCAAAGATTTTTGTTGGGTTTTTCTTCAAGAAGGCTAAACGTATCATTTTGTTTTTTCAATGCAGGAGATGAGATGGTGCTTCGTGCAGAGGCAAGGGTTTGCGAATCGAAGAGCCATGGGTTTAAAGGTGCGTGCGCGAGAGACCACAACTGTGCTCTGGTATGCAGGAATGAAGGTTTCTCAGGTGGCAAATGCAGAGGATTCCGTCACCGCTGCTTCTGCACTAAGCTTTGTTGATCCTACTTACTCGCTAATATCATGAATAAGGATTATCTCTTCTATTTTTAGGAGAGTTGTCGTGCTAGCTAGCTTGTGTCTTTCTTTGTATTTAGGGTCATATTGTCGTGGAACTTGCTCAGAAAAACGAGACAAGCATTGACTGTTTTTGGCAATATCGTTCTTGTTTTTAGAACTCTAGGCTCGGCTTTAAGATCAGAAATTCAGAATAATGTATCTTTTGCAACATCTTCAAGGAGCAAGACCCCACTGTTCATGTCATGTGTGTTCTTAGCGTAATGAGTTTTCTGTAAAGTGCTTTACTATTCTCCGAACATTTGATTTCTCTATCTTCATAATCTGCTGCATGAAGTCTTATTCACATAGCTAGCTAGAGAGAAGAAATAGAAAGAAAAAGAAGTAATCGGTCGGGTCTGCTCATGAAAGAGGTAGGGAGAATCCTTACGTCAATGGCCGTAGTTGATCAGGAATGGGTGGGTTTTGGCCGACAGGTACGTGGATGATCTCTTCAGAATCTCCTTTACATGATTATAACATTAATAGTATTGCTACACTTGCTGCTGGGGGATCCCGAATGGGATCCCGCCTAGTGTTGGAGTTTTTTTTTTTATTTTTATTTTTTGCATTTCTTTTATATATTTTTCTAACATTTTTTATACTTATAAAAAATATAAAAAAATCAAAATATTATAAAAATATATATTTTTTAATTATTATGTAAAAATTAAAAAAAAAATTAAATCCCAAAACGGGAATCCAGTCAGGTTTGTGGGAGTATCATTTCTCTAACATTAAGGGGCGTGCTACTATGCCGCCCCCATATTGACCGCTCCACTATAGCCAAACAGTTATGGGGTTAAGGGGCGTGCTACTAAACCCTAAACCCTACACAGCTTCTTCAAAGGGAAGAAGTCGGGATTTGTGTAGAGGGTGGCCGTAGAATATATAAAAATTTATATATAATAAAAGTTAAATCATTATTTAAAAGCGTTATTACAAAAAAAATTATTTATTTATAATCAATTAATTTCAGCAAAATAATTCTTTACAACTAAAATTCTTTATAAATATTTTTTTTGTAATTAATTGGTCATAAAAGTTAATTTTTTTTATATTTTCAGATATTTTAAAAAAATACAAAAAATATATCAATATATTAATAATTATGTTTTCAATCATTAAATAAAAAAAATCAAAATTAATAAAAATCAAAATATATGAGATGCCAATAATATATTAAATAAAGTGGACATGCATAATAGACTTATTCTATCATTAAATTCCGGGTTGCATGATCTCTCAGTTACAGGCCATGCACGCAACAAAATGGCTTTTCCCTTAAAGAACTGCGCGCGATGGGAACTACTTGATCGTATAATGATCATAAACCAGCTGCCATATATCATCGATCCTTAATTCGCTCGGCCTAAATGATGGGTAGGATTATTAATTTGTTATTCTTTGTTAATTAATTAGTACATCTTGTCGGACCCGACGCTGTCAATCCACTAAAAATTAATTAGTCACTCAAAATTTTCATTGTATTTGACAATATAAATTTAGATAAATAATATTTGCAACCTTAGATGTAGTGCACAAGTTCAAAATGGATAAATATGAGATCCACAATATATATTTTGATAATAGAGTAAGTACCATACCATTATTTAAAAGAGGGCACAAAATTTGCATATTTGAAAACTACTATATTTAGTATTATTTATAAATATATATAATATTTTAGTTATGTTTGTTTGCATAGGCAAACTAAAACAATTTGGGAACCTTAGTGGGCCCTTTTAAAAGATAGTTAAAATATGACTTTAGCATGGGTTGGTTTTAGGTTGGCCTAGGCTGGCCCATGGCATAGGCCATGAGCATAGCTGATGTGCTGATGGTGGTATGATTCTAGTGGTCTTGGTTGGTCTATAGCATGGGTCTTGGGTATGGTCAAGTGTTGGGCATTACTGATTGTTGGTGTATACATAATCCGATGGTATTGTTGGATTAATTGTTGGTGTATACATAATCTGATGGTATTGTTGGATTACACGTGGGACATATGGCTGATATGGCCCAAGTAGGGGCTGGCATGGCCCAAGCATAGGCATGGGCCTAGGTGCTGCACTACTTACTGGTGCTGCCTGGGCACTAGGTTGCTGCATAGGCCTACTAGTACCATTGTTGGGCTACTACAACATGCTGGTGCTACTTTGAGCGTGCTACTAGGCATGCTGCTGTCCTGGGTGTGTTGGGTTGGTGCTGGTGTACTGCTAGGCTGCTGCTTGGGCACAATGGGCTGCTACCTAGGCACACTGGGCCTGCTGGCCTACACCTTGGGGCTGCTGGCTAGCACGTTGGGGTTGTTGGCCTGCATGTTGGACGTGTCACTGACCTCGTTGACTATTAAGGCAAGTGTCATGGGGCTGTCAAAGACTATTAGCGACAGTGTCAAGGCATGACCCGTGGGACTGTCCGGGCTTGTTAGAGATTATGTCATGAGCATGTCATGATATGCCTGTGGGGCAAACATGGGCGTGTCATGATATGGGTCATGTCATGCATGTAAGGCTTTCTGGGGCGTGTCATGACATGGGTCATGGCATGCCTATAAGACTAACATGGGTGTGTCATGGCATGGGCCATGGCGGGCTTTTTGGGCTGTCTGGAGCGTGTCATGGCATAAGCCATTGCACGGTCTTCATCGTGTCTCGGGTAGTGCTGCAGCATGCTCATGCCTCAACTGCAGGGCTGTCAAGGCATAGGTTGAGGGCCTATCAAGGCTTGCCAACAACAATATCATAAGGCTGTCAAGGCTTGTTAGGAGCAGTGTCATGGGGCTATCAAGGGTTGTTAGTGGCAATGTTATAGGGCTGCCAAGGCATATTAGCGATAGTATCATAGGGTTGCAAATGCATGTCAACAATAGTGTCATGGGGCTACTAAGACATGTCAGCGATAGTGTCAGGAAGCTGCTAAGGCATGTCAATGACAGTGTCAGGAGATTGCTAAGGCACGTCAATGACAGGAGGCTGCTAGGGCTGTTAGGGCATGTTGATGACAGTGTCAAAGGGTTGTCAAGGCATATCGATGATAGTGTTAGGGGCTGTCGATGACAGTTAGGGGGCTGTCAAGGCATGTTGATGACAATGTTAGGGGTTGTTAAGGCTCAGTCGTGGCACTCATGTCATGGTGTTGTTAGGGTTGAGACATGACACGATCAAATGAGAAAAATTGAGTCACATCTCAATTGACATGTGCGTTTCTTTTGAGTTTCCTAGGGCATACTTTAGACCCTTAGAAAAGTCTTTCAAAGCTTTGCTTACCCCCAAAAGTGGTCTAATCTCGATTGTCCTTGCTTGTCTAGGATATTATCTTTGGGCATTTTTGTTGGGGTCTTGTCATTCCTCCTCCCTTTAAGCATATCCTCCCCCTCAAGAATCAATTCTGAAAAGTTTGAATCTACATTGTCTTTCTTTGCCACCCCTAAGGTAAAACGATCAACCCTATTGATGCACAATTTTTTAAATGTAATGGCCTCACAAGGCTTGAGTTCCTTGACGGCCAAATTTGTCAAACTCTTTTCTTGTCCCTCATGTATTTCTTGCATTTTCAAGGAGCTTTGGTTTGCAAGAGTTGAGAAAACTTGCTCCATGTGTCCTTAGATTGGCACCAATCCATGATGGTGCGTTCTTCATGGATCTCCGTCATCTTCATCACCTTTTGGAGTCTTGTAGGTTGCTTCAACTTCATATCCTTGAATAACCAAAGTTTCAAGCCATTAACAAAAGTGTCTTACTTTTGCCCCTTTGGCTTAGGAAAGGACTTATGCTAATTCCATTCCCCAACCCTTCTTTCAATCTCTCAAAGGTTGCCTTGGTCTCCCTTCTCATGGCTTCTATGGCTCTTAGGTTCTCTTTGCTAGCTTGGTATGAGGCATATATGTTCTTCCTTAAGCAGGATGTCAAGTGAGTGTCGATGTCAAGTGAGTGTCAAGCAAACTCTTTACCTTAATCTCGCTCGAATTAAGTGTCAAGCAAATGTCAAGCCAGAGCTACAATGTCGAGCCATAGTCAAGTCAGAGTCAAGCAACATCAAGCCATGCCTCAAAAAATATATTTTTACCAGGAAATCAACCCAAACTTCACATGTATCAACATATATAATTTGTTCAGATTTTTAACTTAATTGCAATTAAAAAGCTCATGAACTTACAAAATTCTCTATAGTGTCCAAAACAATATTCTTATTGAATTAGTCAACATGCAGATCATTTCAAAAATAAGAAGGTATAATATTCTCTTTAGTCAAAGGTTGGCGAAACTATTTACATGAATATGAGGGGCCGAGCCGAGCAAAAGGTGCCAAAATTTTGGTCATTTCTCTACGTAGCAGCTGATCTTCGTTAAGCAAGAAAATTAAAAGGTATTCTAGCACCTGTTTGGCATATTTAAAAGGTGCCAATAATGCGACCCTCAAACATTTAAATATTAGAACGCATATGTGCTTAAGACCCCGATCGATGGAAAAGAATTTGATATATGGTCATTAATAATCCCCTTTTCTGGTCTGCCTAATGTGGACCCAATTTTGAAATAAAACATTTCATCTGTAAAAAATTATTAGAATCATAATATTTGTAGTCAAACGATCATGATCCTCTTGTATAAGATCAGCAATAAGATAAGCTAAATCACTAAAAAATAAAAACCCATATATATTTGCAAATGGGAATATATATATATATATATATATATATATGACATGTGAGGTTCAGCAGAAAGCACAAAGGCCCACTTGCTCCAATATCAGATGAAGTTGGCAAAAACATAAAAACATATAATATACATATATATTTGTCTGTATACATATATATATATATATATATGTATATAGGTCTGGAGGTGGGTTACCAACCTGAAAGATTCTTTTCTTCAAACCCTAGCTTCTAGAAGCAACAAAAGCTAAGTTAGGAAGATGGCCCTTACCAACCTTCCCCCATTAAAAAATTTCACAATATGGCCGGTCTAAAATGACATTCTTTTGCTGTGGAATATTGCTGGAATAATATTATGTTGGCAGGATCGGTTGAACAATGAAAATGACAAAACAAAAAAAAAAAAACTTTCAAAATTCAACTAAGTAAAATGAAAAGTAACGTCACATGTTCTAGAAATATTTTCAAGTTCCAGCCCATTTAATACTCAATAATATTTGTGGTGGGTAGGATATATATTCCACGCGTGAAAGGAAGATCTTGATCACCTTAATCAGCGAAGACCAACTTAATTACGTCTATATATATATATATATACACACACGATATTATTAAATTATGCAAAAATTACTATTATTCTTTATATCACAGTTTTATAAAAAATTACTTATTTATGATTAGTCTATTGTTATGATTGTTTTTTGTTAAAATAAATTAATATGTTAATTTAATAACAAATAGTTTATATTTGCCAAACAATTTGTCACAAATTCTCGTTTTCTTTATAAAATCAATAATATCAGATAAAAACAAATGATTCGATCCTTGTTTTGGGGTTTTATCATTATTGGGACAAAGAAACTATATGCATGATGTGGAAAAATAATAGATATTCATGAAGTTGGAAACAGTAGTTAATCTCAATCATGGAAAGTAGGCAATTAGTGTGTTACATTCATCATCCTGAATTGACAGGAGTAAGTGGAGAGTAAGTGGGAGGTGCTTAAATATTGGTAATCTTCTAGAATCCTTTTATTAGGAATATTATTGGACATATATAATTTTTAATTAAAAATTATTAATGTTGGTAGAAAAGTGTGGGGAAAGAAGGAATACCATAAGGAAAAAGTTAGAAAAAAGAACAAGCTAGCTTTGAAGATGGGATGTGTTTGGTTGGGAAAGTCTAACAAAAAAGTTTGGTAGGACGGCCTCGGTCGTCTCAACCCATGAATGCGAGCATGGAGTCTTATCCTGTTTTATATTTAGAATATCTTTCTAAATATTTTTAATTAAAATATTGTATTAGATTTTAAAAAAAGAAAAAAATTAAATAAAAATATTAGAAAATCAAAATTTTGTTGAAGTATAATTTTTAAAATTAGTGCTAGTGATTTTTATATATTGTTCGGGGGTTAAAAAAAATTGTTCTGATTAGATCATAAAGATTAAAAATTAAAAAGATATTTTATGTCTAAACAATATTTGAGAAAGAAATATTTAAAAATACTTTGACATATAATATGTTGGCAAACCGGATCTCAAATTTTAATTATTTGCTGATTTTGTCATTGATCAGCAGTTCCATCTTTCCAAATTAGGGTTCTATGTACCTACCTACTGTTCATATTGCATTACATGATCTTAATCCCTTTTTCCGGTCGCCCAAGCTATGCTTAATTTCTGTCTGCTCATCGGTACTTTTCATAGAAATAATTAGGGTCAATTTTTAAAGATTTCTATAAAAACAACTGTTTTTTTTTTCTTGACATAGGAAGATCATGATTTTGGGATATTATAAAGACAATGTTGGAGTGGGGTGACCAACCTCCGACTCCAGCTATTAAGGTTGAATCTGACCTCTAAATCTTATTTCGATTTGCATAACTATCGATATTTATTACAAAAAAAAAATAATTTTATGTGATCATTTAATTGCGACCAAGTGATTATTTACAATTAAAACTGGCTGCAAATAATTATTTGGTCGTAATTAAATGGCCACAAAAATCTATTTTTCTTGTAGTGATATTCTGGCTCCAACTCCAATTTATCGGAGTAGAGTTGGATATGAAATTTTTTATTAGACTTTTTTTTTCTTAACCTATTTGAAATTTTAATTTAATAATTCTGGGCTCTCACTAATCGGATTGGACTTATTTTAGTTTTTTTAAAAAAATATTTTTCCAAATTTCAAATTTATTAAAATATAACCAAATTTTAAAAAATAAATCATTGTGCAAATTAATGTTATTATACATTAGTATTATATGTTATTATATATTAATGTTTATACATTAGTATTATATATTATTATAGTACGTACATTGATTATTATATGTTACTAGTACATGTTATTATACTTTAGTTATTACACATTTGTATTACACATTATAAATTTAAATATTTGTGCTTATACATAATACCTTATATTAGTTATTATATAATTAGCATTAAATGTTATTATACATTAGTGTATATATATACATTAGTTGTTATTATACATTAGCATTACTTGGTGGTACTGGTTAATAATATGATATTTACATAATCTAAATTATTATTAGTCAATTTACATTATAGAATAAGGATATTAATTCTAATAATTTGCTCATACTACTATATTATTGAATTTAGCTAACTATATAAGTTATAGTTATATAATATATACACATGATTTATATATTACTATATATACGATATTTACACATCGCCTTTGACTCCCCTCTAACTCCAACGTTTGACTCTAACTTATCATGAACACAAAATCGAGCAACTACAATTACTCAAAATTGTGTTCAGGAACACAAAATCAAGCACTACAATTATTAGATCTAATCTACATATTACCATTGAATAATTGTGTTCACGAAAAATATTAGATCTCGTGAAATCAACGAGTTGGAGTTGGAATCAGAGTCAAATTTTTAAATTTTTACTCAGGTTGAGTTTGATTGTTAAAGTGCACTAAGTTCAACTCATGAGCTGAGTCTATTTTTAGACCAAGTCTAACATCCAAACATCAAATTCTTAAATTACTAAATAAATTTCAATTCAAAACTTCTTTACAAGTAGGATTCACAACCTTTTTAATTTAACATTACTTTATATATGAGACCCGCAATCATTTTTAACTTTTTATAAATATATATATATATATATATCTAAACTCATTTTAGCCTCTAACTCATTATTATTCATAAATAACTAGTACTCAGTTCGCCCTCATCTAACTAATTACTCTCATCTTAGGTGGACTTCACAAAATTTATTCTACCATCTAAACTCACTACTATTTATAAAGAATTCAACTAAACTCAGTTCAACATACAAACACAACCTTAGAATCAACACAAAGGTCACAACCTAGCTATATATAGATAAGGTCTAATATTTTCTATAAACACAATTATTCAATGTTAGATTTGTTTTTCTCGCCGTCTTTCTCACGGTCTAGCTAGTTCTATATATACACTCTCAACGATTATCAGTAACCGAAAATTAAGATGACTACTATATTAGAAAAATAAAATTTAGATAAATTATTATTTTCTTTTTGGGGCAACCAAAATTATTCAAAAATGGGGATTAATGAATAGCACATTGAAATCGACTGAATTGGCATAAGTACTACTAAAGAGATCGAACGGCCTCACTTTTGATGTCCAGCGATATTGGTGGTCATGATGGTCACTGAAGAATTATTTATTTATTTATTATCATATTTTTAATTTAATATATAACTTGGAAAAAAATTATGTTTTGCTGATCACGTGTCTAGCTAGGGTATTAACAGATTTTAACTTGGTAATAGATTGGGGATGAAAAGAACAAATTAATATTTGTGAGTGGAAAAGAATTTCCAAAAAAACAACATAAAACATAGAGCTACCTACCAATTCGAGCACTAACTTAATTGCAACCACTCGTCGATCCTCACCAACTCGGTCAAATACACTCTCCCCGCTTTACATCTTATAAGAAAAAAAGGGGTCCCGAGTCAATTGCACCTTCTCCATCCTCACCTCCCGTTTATATTCCTTCTTCCTCCTTTTCCCCCAAGTTCCTTTTCCACCTCCATTCCCCGCAGGTTTCTCTTTTCTCTCTCCCTTTCTGCTAACAACCAACAAAACCATGGGCAGATCTCCTTGTTGTCAGAAAGAACACACCAACAAAGGAGCTTGGACCAAAGAGGAAGATGAACTCCTTATTAACTACATCAAACTTCATGGCGAAGGCTGTTGGAGATCTCTTCCAAAAGCTGCAGGTAACTTTATTAATTCCCACGACCTTCTCTCTCTCTCTCTCTCAGAGATTTTGGGTTGTTCGATCTAAGGATTATTGCTTGTTTCAACCATGTAGGTTTGCCTAGATGTGGCAAAAGCTGCAGACTGAGGTGGATAAACTATCTCAGGCCTGATCTTAAGAGAGGAAACTTCACTGATGAGGAAGATGAGCACATCATCCACCTTCATAACTTACTTGGAAACAAGTACGCAATGAGTATTCCTTCAAACTTTTTTATGTCGTTTTATTTCATTATATATATACTTCCCAATATATTAATTTCAGAAAACATTAATCCTGCTTTTGAGTTTTTCACTTTTAAAAGTTGGAATACTATTAATTTAATCCCAAACAATGTTGTCTACCTTGCCATGCTTAGTTAAATTAAGCATCTATGAACTTAAGCCAAGAAAACAGATCAACGAGCAGAATCCATATGGGTTTCGATGATTAATTACGATTTTTCTGAATATTTTTACCATGATTTGCATCTTTCAGATGGTCTCTTATTGCTGCCCGCTTACCAGGAAGAACTGATAATGAGATAAAGAATTATTGGAACACACACATCAAGAGAAAGCTTTGCAGCCGAGGAATTGATCCTCAAACTCATCGTCCACTCAACGCAGCCGCCACCACAAACGTTGTTAATGACAAAACAAGTACAAACAACACCATCATCATCAACAACAACAACAACGATAAGAGTTCTGATCTCTATGAAGTGCAGAATTACATGGCTTCACTCATGCAAGTGCCTGAATTAATCAAGAGTACTCCAATGAATGGCATGACTATTAATAATGTCAACGTAAAAGCCCGAACTCAATCTGCTGAAGAGTCGAATAGTAGTAGTGGAGTGACGACAGAGGAAGTGTTTCCAGAACTCAACCTCGAACTCTCCATAGGGCTGCCCTATCATCAGCCTCAAATCCCGTCTCCCAACATAAACGAGCAGAAGCAGCAACAACAAGAACAACAGGTTTCGATCCAGTGCCAGTGGTATGGGAATGTTAGTCAAAGTGTAGGAAGTCTGTGCCGCCATTTAGGGTTTCAGAATAGTACTACTCAAGCATGTAGCTGCAAATCCATGGGAACAACATTAACAGCTGACAATCTCTACAGACACTAGAGGCCTTTTTTAAGTACTCTTGATGCTTTAGAAGTAGTCTATACAACCTTAATTTGCTCACATGTAATGATGGTCTTGTGTTGGTAAAAAGGCTTCTGAAATAGTTGTAAGACTTTGTTTTTCTCTCTTTGACAAGAAGGGTCGGAAAGCTGTAAGATGTCATGAACCTCTGAGGAAGAAAAAAAAAACCTTTGATCATCTCCTCCAAAGTTTTTTTCTTGTCGTTGGGTCTTCATAATTTAAATTCTCATTTTATTTGATTGATCATGATTTAATTATATTCTTGCCATTGATCAGTCAGAAATAGGCCAGAATTCCTCTCCTGATCAATCTGGTAGGAACAATTGTCATGTATGTGCGCTACTTCTTGTGATCAAAATACTACCATTATTTAATATGGTGGAACGACCCAATGATCTTAGATCTGTATATATAAAATATCAGGTGTCGTGTGTGTGGATGGGTGACTCAGCGATCGACAAAAAGCCCGATGAAAGTCATTGTGAGTCTTGCTACTTAGTATAAGATTGGGACGTTATATAACCCAAAAACTTTATTCATTCCAAAGAATAAATCGAAACATGTTGCTCACATGCCAATTATCAGCAGAATATAAAGAAGTTCATCCAATTAATTCAGTAGTACTGTTAGTGCTAATTTATTGCGCATGCACGGTTAGGTGTAACGTCCGACGATTAAATGAAGGCAAATTATAGCTCCGAGAACAAGAAGATTATTTAGGACTACTCCAAAAATCAGGTTTTTGGGATTTTATATGACAATTATTGAAGTCGTGAGACTTTTCAGCTGCTAATTATAATATAATATAATATTTGACCATTAAACATGAGTTGCTATGCGCATGAATCCTACTTCATTTTCAATTATTTACACACATAATAGAGAATTTAATTATGGGCTCTATTTAAATTTAAAGATGATAGAGTTGTGAAAGTTAAATAAAATATTATTAAAATATTATCTTTTTTATATTATTATTATTTTAAAATTTGAAAAAGTTAAATTAAAATTCGAAAAAGTGAAATTATTTATTATATTTTATTTAAAAATTTAAAAATTTTGTAATGATGAGATTAAAATGAATAGAGCTTATTTTCAAATCCAAAGGAGGGCAAAATTAAATTCAAATATCTGCAGCCAATTGCAATTATTATTTACACGCGTAATCATACGTTTAATATTTCTTAATTAGTGCTTTCTAGTGTTATTTAATTTTACCTTCACAGATTATTGATGTTCAAAGTTCGATTTATGTCTCCTCGTCGAATATGATCTAGTGGATCTGTTGCGAATTACATAAATTATATTAGCTGAAGATGAAAAAAAGAAAGGGCTAAGAATCCTTTCTTTTACTTCATGTACTAAAAGCATATATATATATGGCCAACTGAGATATATTTTAGTCATGCACAAAGGGTTTATTTAAGAATAAATATAAAAATTAAAATGATTTGATATAATATAAATTATTATATTATTGTGTATCTATTTTATTTTAAAATTGGTAGAAATCACATAAATTTATAATTTTAATTTTATAAAATTTAAGCATTATTCTCTAACCGAATTCAGAATTGCACTGAAAAACTTCCCGTGAAGATCATCTAAGAATAAAGAAGTCTTGGGCACGCAGCCTGATCTTTCTGTTGGACAAAGTGAACCAACTCTGATGATCTGAACCTAACCTAAACATTAAAAACAAAAAAAACCAAACCTAAAGGACATGGGAATTAAGGCAGAATAGACGACCTAAAGAGGGGAAGTGATGTTTTGTGGGGTCTCCAGCTTAATATATAGTTAATTTCTTGTCCTTGTAGACAGTTTGGGTTGGTAGATATATATGAGGAGTGATGTCAGCCAAGAAACCTACCCCTTCAGTATCTGCTCTGCCTCATAAATTTCTTGCATGCTAGCTATATATAACTTCTTTTCAGTGTCCTTTTAACTTTTATTTTAGTATGATCTGTTTTTTTATTCAATGAATGATTTGATTTTTCATGCCTACACAGTTTCGTTTTGAATTTTCTAAGATCAGACTTTTGCTACTTTAGTCCACGAAATTATGATGCAAAAGGTTGCATTGTTTACGAGGCAATATGAGTTTGGGGTGTCATCATCTAGAAGGTAGGGGCCGGGAGTACTGCAGCATAAAATATTCATAATTCATATGTATTTTGCAGAGAGTTTACTCACTCTCTCGCACTTCCCACCTAAGTCTTTGGTGTTTTCCGTTCGTCACCTTTTGACTCTCTTTTTCTATTTTGTCTCGTTAATAGTATCTCCATTTCATTTTTTAATTTTTTTTTCAAATTTTAATTAAAATTTTCACTTTTTTATAAATTTTTCTTACTTCAAAAAATCTTCTACATCACATTTTTTTTATATTTTTTCACATCTATTATAAAAATATTATTATATTCTTTCTTTATTATTTTTCTATTATTTTATTTCACATCATAATATTATTTCTAATAAAACATAACAAATAAATGTATGAATAGTATTTTTAAGAAAATTTGAGAAACTATTATTCACATCCCAACCTAAAATCTTGTTATAAAGAACCGGATGAAATGATGTTTTGAGATAAAACTCTAAAATATCCCCATAATATGAGCATTGAATACATTTGATGCACTCAATACATGGTGCTCTAACGAGTGCCCCAATAATGTATGGTTACCTGCACCATGACTTCCATGAAATCAAAATGCTCGGAATAAATAAATGAATAAAAGGCAAACTGAAGTTATTTTCTTCTAACTTAAGGTCTTATTTTATTTTTATAAGATCTCTTTGTAGTTGTGTAATACTTCTCTTCTCACGGATTTGCTAACATTGTATCGGATTTTTTCACTAAACATTTTCCATTAAAAATAAATGCGCAAGCTAATAACAAGATTTGAAGATCAAAATATTGGTTTTTTCATAATTTGATACTTCAATTAATCTCTTCCATTTTTATGTATTTAATCCTCTCAAATATATAAAAGAAATAAAAATATTCCTATTAAATATTGATCCTAAATTAGTATCGAAGCTGAGATATTATGCTCTAACTACCCTCCCTCCATTTCCAAATGTTGAAATAATAAAAAAAATTATAAGTCCTTAAATGGGTGTTGATCAATGTCTCCACTTTAATATATAATTTTAGATAAAACAAAGCACGCTTTTTAAAGATGCTACATTGTACATTAATGGGTAATAATGTTGGGGCCGGGTACGATCGAAGTGCGTTTTCATAAACCATGATAATGCATGATAGAAAGTTGAGGACACGAGAATAATGATTATGAACCCCATTAAAAACTTCCTTGAAGTCTCTTTTCTATTCATCAAATTTGGTTAAGAGCATGTTCTATCATAAGACGCCATGTCAATTAAAATTAGTGCTCAGGTAAACAATCTTAGATTATATGACATGTTGTGATGGGATAAAATTACGTCATTCAAAATCCAGGAATACCTAATAATTTTCAACGAGACAGATACTGTTTAATGGTAATGCCTTATCGGCCACCTTCGATGCAAGATCAACTCTCACTTGTTTTGAAAACAATCAAGTATCTACCATGGATTCTAAGAGGTTTCCATCGAACGGACAAAATTGTCTCCCCTATTTGCGGATTTCGTAGAATCTTGACTAGTAAGACACCTTTCTTCTTGTTTATTTGTTATTATGTACTTGTTGTTTTTCTTCTTGAATTGCAGATTATTTTGTTTGCTCTCAGTTGGTTTTTTCTTATTTTTGGTATTGTAATTGAACGATTGAGGTTTTGTTTTGATTGGTTTTATCTAAGTTGGTTGAGTCCTTGAGTCTTTGGTTGGATGCTTGGGTTTGGGTTTGTTTTTGTATTCTTGTAACTCTCAAATGTTAGATTGTAACCACGGTATTTCTCCGCTATAAATGAGAATAATCAAAAAAATTAGAGAAGAGTCATTATTGGACATGTGGCCCTCATACTTCTTCTAGAAACACACACACACACACAAACATATATATATATATATATATATATATCTCTACCGTGGAAACTTTGTTCTAGACCAAAAGTTGAGACGCATGTAATGTGATGCACTTAAAAGAAGATTATCTAAGTTCTACTCTGATCACTTCTCGGCCCTCGTCTTAAATTGTAGAGGAATCAAAGATGGTAAAAAGTGTTTTAAATTTAATATGAGACTTAAATCTGACAAATTTGTTGATAGAATCAGACAATAATGGCCTTCTTACAATTTTCTAGGCTCTTCAAGTTTGACACTCTCTGAATCCAAAAGAACTTGCAAGAGTCAAGTAGTCACAGACCTTTAAAGAGTAACAATGATGGAAGAGATTTATTGGCGACAAAAATCAAGAGCATTATGGCTCAAAGAGAGAGATAAGTGTACAAAATTTTTCCATATGGTGACTAATTCTTATAAGAGAAACAAGACTATTGATATGTAGATGATAGAAGGTGCAAGTTTCCTCGAATCCTAGTCATCAAAAATCACATCGAGTAATATGGTTCAAGGAAGGAGATAAGTGTACGAAGCTCTTCTATATGGTGACTAATTCTTATAAGAGAGACAATACTATTAACATGTTGATGATAGATGGTGCAGTTTCCTCGGATCCTAGTCATCAAGAATCACATCGAGCAATATTACCAACACTTCTAACATCTTCTAACTTCACAACACATGGCTACGAAAGTAGATGATATAACCTTTTCAATATTATATCAGCATTGCACAAGGTGGCTAGAGACGCCTTTTGAAAAAAATGAAATGTGCAAAGTAATCCGTGGCATGGCTAATGACAAAGCTCTAGGCCCTTATAGTGTTACCATAGGTTTCTTCCAAACTTGTTGGAAAGTGATCAAGAGTGACCTTCTGCAGATCTTTCAAGATTTTCATACTAATGACAAATTTGAAAAAAAAAAGTATTAATAGCACTTTCTTAGCACTCATTCCAAAAAAGATGGGATTTGTAGATGTTAAAGACTATCACCCCTGTTAGTCTTGTGAATAAGATTTTCAATAAATCTCATTCACAAAGAGTACCTTAAATAAGATGAATTGGAACCCTCCAAGAAAGGTAAAGTCACCATCAAATTGTTTTACCAAGTTCTAATAAATCTTGGAATGATCATGTTCCCACAGAAGAGTATATGGTAGACAAAAACCTCATTCTTTGTATGGTCAACTTCATTGGACAAGAAGCTCACCACAAATAATTTAAGGAAATGTCAGGTAATATTATTTGACTGGTATTGCATGTGTAAGAATAATAGTGAATCAATAGATCATTTATTTTTACATTGCGAGACAATTAGGAAATGCAAAATGATTTTTTTGTAAGAACTGGATTGTCATAGGTCATGCCTCTTAAACTCGTGGATTCCTTGCAAGCTGGAAAGGCCTCCAAGATAACTCACAAGTGGTAAGTAACACTTTGAAGAATGATTCCTATATGTATGTGTTGATGTATTGACAGGGGAAAAATTATAGAACCTTAGGCCACAAGAGGATGGTGGATGAGCTTATAATTTTCCTTTTAAGTCATTATTTTTTTGGGTGGGGGCCTTTTTTGTAATGGACTGAATGTCCATAATTTTCTCATCTCGTTTATAAACTCTATGGAGAGTATTCTTATGTATACTATCGCTAAACTTGGATTTTGCCTACTTCTATGACTAAAACTTCTGGATTATCTATCAAAATGTGATGCAATGTTTAAAGAGGAAACTTCCTCTCTAGTTCTCCAATATATTTTACAGCATCATTAGATCAAGGTAAGAAAAAATAATCACACTATGCCTATCTTTATATCAATAAAATATCTTCTTATTTATCAAAATAAATAAATAAATAAGCAGACCAATGCGAGTTAGACGACTCGATAGTGTAAATGACTACAAACCAAGTCACCAATATTGTCTAGTCTTGCCAAGAATGATCTGTCAACTCTTGGTACTTATTCTACGTGAGCATAAACCAATGGCATGAAGAATTTTTTCTTACTCTTTTCTTAATTTTTTTGCCATCAATGTGATGAGTTCAAGCCAATGGAAACAGTGAAAAGAAGATTTTTTTTCTTTTAATTTCCATAACCAAGATTTTATTGACCATAAGGATAAGAAAGAGCCCAAGTACACAAGATATATAATATACAAGAGGAACGCCAAGGCGTGATATTCTAGCATTTGTAGAAAAGAATTTACCAGAAGCCAAACCATTTCAAGATGAAATTGTTCTAGAGCGGGTCATTCTAGCACATAAGGACCTTAGTGATGTAAAAAAAATATTGATGAAATTTTGAGGCATATTAAATCATTAATTCTCTTTGCAGTAGAGTTACACCACCATAGTACATACGTACCACAAAGGAAGAAAAATACAACTAAAAGAAATGAGGCTACATCCATAAATAAATATCTTTGAAGGCACGTACGTTACATATTAGTACCTCTAGTTGGACGGCAAACATGATTTCTCTTACGAGCATGGTCTTCATTATGATGTTGTGTTCGACATGCATATCCATACCAGCAATCTTCCCTCTTTGATGCATCTGGCGGTAAAAGCTGCGAAAATGGTGCAAATAACCACATTAAAATAAATAATAAAGAAAACTATAAGGCATTTTTTTTCAAAAGTGACCAGTTGGTTGGTTTAAATAAAAGCTGGTTAGTTTAAATGACTCCATTTATATCTGATTAGACCTTCAAATCATTATGGATATTTGAAATTAGCTGCCGTTTGGAATTTAGACTCAATTAAGATCAATTCAGTGCAGTCTAATTTTAACTCATCTTAACAAAAAAACACATTTAAACTCATTTTAGGTTGGCCCCACAAAACTCACTCAACTATTTCAACTCATTACTATTGATAAAGAACTCATCTATATATATATATATATAATTATTCGTAAAAAACTCAACTCAACATCCAAACGGGACATTAACAACTCTCCAAGGGGAGACTTCTAGAGCTGACTAATGATTGTTACAGTAAACCAATTGGTCAGAGGAATCACCCTCGATTCCAGGGAACAAAAATTTATTGAATGTTTCCACAATAGGAGAACGGATTGAGGAGATAAAAAAAAAAAAAATAGACCATTGGGCAAACCATTTGGAAAGCCACTTACAGAAAGTTGCCAAGATGAGGCATTTCTTAAGAAAATAAATACAATTCTCAGTTGAATGACAATAAATTAAATTTGGCAAAATATTCTTTGAATTAAATTTGTTCGTGCAAGCTCCTATTGGACATGCGTTCGATAGAAATCATAGCTAGAACTGAACTTTATTTTATAATGATTCGAGTTGATCATACTTACATCCTTGGGCATGGAAATCCGAAACCAGTATAAAAGGAATGAGACCAGTTTTTCATAACAATCGCTGCATCCAAAACAAATACCCATAATAAAAATCTTAGCATTTGATGAGGCAAGATCTATGAACTCAATGTCCTAACGTAGCAGGTAGTTTTGCCACTGCCAGAGCTTCATTCTATAATCCATGGATACAATTTGAATTAACGGGAAATTGACAATAATAAAAGCAGGTGTTCTCAGATTAAAGTTCTATTATGTCCTTCCTCAGTGAGAGCTATTTGGAGCAGAATGGCAGGAAGCTTACTACAAAGCTAAATATCATTAACAAAAACACAACCTGGCAGAGCTAACTTTATCTTACAAAACTCATGTAAAAGACAGTTTTTTTTAATGTTGGCTGTCAACATTCAGTCAGACAATCATGAGCAAAGGGGCCTTCTAACATTTGATCAGGTCAAAGATTGAGAGCATGATTTGTACGGGGATTAGAGCTTAGAATGAATTGGTTACTTGATTATTTATGAGGCCTCACCTATTAACAAATTATTTTTGCGAATAACTCATTTGAATAACTATTCCTCCCTAAATGAGAGAAAAACATATTACCTTCCTGTTGAGAAAAGGGGTTATACTTATCAAAAGGGGAAAGAATTACTCTTATTAAAAGTACTCATTCGAACCTCCCAACTTATTACCTTTCGTTATATCCTTTGCCTGCAGGGGGTGGGAAACTGGATTAAAAAATTATTTCGTACATTTTTGTGAGGTGCAATGGGTGAGGAGTCTAAAATCTAAAATCCACCTAGTTAGTTGAAAAGGTGTTTGTTCTCCTATTTCAAATGGTGGTTTGGGGGTTCCTAATTTGAGTATCTTTAACAAGGCCTTGTTGAGGAAATGGTTGTGGAGGTATCAAATGGAAGGAAAATCGTTGTGGAGGGAGGTCATAGATCAGATATATGGGTGTAATTGACTCTTTTTTTTTGGGTTTTTTTTTTTGTGGGGGAGAGAGGGGGGGGGGTTTCTAACAATGCGAGGGGGCTTATGGTGTGAGCCTTTGGAAATTTATTAGAAATGGATGAGAGAATTTTGTCAAATATACGTCTTTATCGTTAGTGAAGGTCCAAGGATCTGTTTCTGATTTGATATTTGGTGTGCTGTATGGACTCTTTTTAGTGTTTTTGGTTAGTTTTCATATAGCAGCCATCTGAATGCTTCCGTTTCTGATTTTTTAGTCCATTCTAATGGAACCTTGCAGTGGGATGTTTGTCATATAACTTATATTAGAGCTGTACATAACTGGGAACTTGACGACGTAATGAAAGGGATAAAATGATATAGAAGCATACAGGGGTAGCTAGAAGTTCTCGGTATGGTCTTACTACAAGGTGCTGACTGTTCAGCATTGTTCTCCTTTCCTTGGAAGCGTATTTGGAGGTCTCATGTGATTTCCAAAGTTGCCTTTTTCATATGGACCGCATCATTTGGAAACAGTTTGATGAACGATAGTTTGAGAAAGCATAGATTTTTTATTATGAAGTGGTGTTTCATGTGTAAGAAACATGGAGAATCTGCAGATCCTTTACTTCTGCACTGAGAGGTAGCAAAGGCATTGTGGGATGGTGTTTTCAGTAGATTTGAGTTGGTTTGGGAGATGCCTATGAAAGCAGTGGATTTGCTTGCGTGCAGGTGATGCCTAATTCCATCACAATGAAGTAAAAGGTGATCCACGGTTACCCCATTTATTTTCACATATACAAGGTAAAATTTTTCCTAAATCTTCTGTCCATGCAAAAATGTTCACGCTCGGAGGAGTCTTAGGTGGCCAAGTAATCTTCCAAGGTAAAGCAGAGTCGTCATGAGCACATAACATTCTCAAAATAACTTTTACTTAGACATTCATTTATTAGTGGGGCACCAAACAGTATCTTCACTATCCCATCCCACCCTAACAGATTCCAATCATTTGAAGAACAGGTTGAAGAGATCTACTACCAGTCAATAGCCACTCCGACAAAATTAACATATAAAGTGATAGAATCACGTGAGTGCAGAGTGCTGACAATGATCTGCCATAGAAGCATCCTTAAAACGTGCATTTTCAAATCACTTCAGGTAAACACTTTTCAAGATCTGATCTCCACACCACACATGGTGAAAAAAATGGAGCTTATATCCATCACCCACCTCAATTCTAATAAAGCAGAAAAAATCTCCCTAGCCCCTTCTAATGCTCTTGCTAAGACCAGCGAAAAGGATCCATTTAACCTCATGAAAACACCAACCTCCTCCCAAGATCACATACTTTATGTCCATTAGCACCTTCCAAAGGCTCTCTTTCATAGGTCTAATGCCATAGCCACTTCCCCAAGAGACCTCGATTTAAAAGAATTTAAGGAAGCTCATATTTTGACTGGATATTAAAGAGCAACTAGAAATAAGGAGTCACCTTTCGAAGCTCATCGCAAAAAGCTTTCCAATCATTTCCATCTCTTCCTTTTGCAATGAATGACATGCCTCAACGACCACCAGTAATACCCAGGCAAAGGCTCTCAAAGCCCCAAGTATAGAGCCAATGATGCCGTTTTTGCAATTGTGTTCTTCTTCCACTCAAGTTACTCTCACCCGACGGTTTTTCTTTCGTTCCCTCCCATTTTTAGTTTCTTCCCTGCACCGAGTTTTACTCTCTCAAGTCTCTCGATACCAACGGTTTCTCTTCTTTATTTTGAATGATGTTTCTCTTTCTCTTCACTCTCAAACTCACAGCAGGCGCCTCTCACCCTCTTTCTCTCGTTCTTCCTACGATTCTTGACCGAATCTGTGAGTCCCCACTGGTGTCATCATCAAGCTTGACATAGAGCACCCCTCTCACGCTGTCCTTTGCTCCCTGCCCAGCAAGCCCCCATCGCACATTAGGCCTCTGTTTTCCCTTGCCAAAAACAGAGTATGCTTCAAACATTACCTCCATGTAAGCCGCCCGGCCACCAACCGTCTGCGCGCCGTAGCCTGGCCACAAATTTTATGTAGACGCTGCTGCAGTTAGAGGCTGACATCATGGGAGCCTCACCCCCTTCCCCTGGTCCATGGTGAACCCACTGTGACCTCCCCTATTCCGCTCGGTTCCACATGGCGTGCTCATAAGTTGTGCCATACACCATCGATCTAGGCCAGTCACTGTTTCCGTCATCCCCAGCCATCTCTCTCAGTGAGTATGGTGTCTCTTTTCTATTATTTTAGTTTTGGGTGGTTGTAAACCCAGAAATCTGCCATTTTATGATCTTTCCCTGTTATTACATGTTTCTAGGTGGGTTCTATCTTGAGTCTTTGCATTTATATTACTCTTACTTTCTGAAGGCTTTGTTTTAACATAAGATCGTATATATACAGAAAATGAATGAGGAGTTGAAATACATTATGTTAATCTTAACCCCTTGGCGTACAGCACTTGAAAGGCATATTGAAGAAATTGTTTTATGTATATTATATTACTTTCTATAGTAAATAATAATATTCATCTTATTGAGTTTTTCACTTGTTACATATATGAATTTAATATAAGCATCTTATTAAATAGGAAATTATAAGTATTCAGTCTAATTTTATTTTAAAACATTTTTAAGTCTTTGATATGGAAATGAATCTTTGATGGTTCAAATTAAATGTGATTAGTAGTTTAAGATGATTTTAATATATGTATTATTAAGAATGTTTTATGAATGATCATTTCTAAAGAAACTTGTGATTTCTCCTACATTATATATATGGAATATTAAATTATTATTTTTCTACTTAAAAATGATTTTGTTTTATTTATGTTATTTAGTTTTACATTTTATAGTTAAGTCTCAATAGTAAATGATTTAGAATTTTAATATTTTAGTTGGGGGTTAAGTGGATATTGAGGAATTTGGGAGGTGACGATATTTTAAAGATTTAAGAGTTTTAGCATCTTAGGCTTAAATCTCGAAATACATATTCGACTGAAAACTTACGGAGTTACATGACTATTTTATAGGTGATGATATATAGTTGTTCAGAATTGTTGAGGATATTCTTGAAAGGCTAAGAAGTCTAAGTAAGCGGAGTTCTTATACTTAACTTTATACCAATTGTAAACCGGAGTTGACTTTCTGAAAATTGTACATGTTTTGTTATGAAATGTGAATTTGGGGAAAAAAAAACAATCTCAGTCAGTTATTTGCATTACTCATGAACCTGATACAAAAGAGAAAAAAAAATGTTTTCTTTCATGCATTCTGTAAACATGAGCTTTATTTTGTCATGCTGTCTCTGAAATGTGAAAAAGAGTGATTTTGCGAATCTGAAAAGTTGTGCATTGATTTGTAAAAAAGCTCCAACTCTGATTTATTATTATGAGAATGATCTGAAAATGTTTTGGAACTCTATATTATTTTTTTTCTGAAAACCTTTGGCATGATATACTGATTTTGTATCTGACTCTGTCACTGCTCTGCTTTGTTTGGGTTGGTACCAACTTTTTTGTCTCTAAGTGCGCCCATTTTGAAAACAAAATAGTTTTATGTGGACTTTTCCGTATGCGCACTCGGGACTCCGAGAACGAATAAGGGAAAAATACACAGTCTTTGCCTGGTTTAGCTACCGGAATTAGTACAACCCTACCACGAGAATTAAACATGGTCTCTGCTCTGTTTAATACTTTATTTTGATATGATGATGCTCATTTTTGTTATGCTAAAGTATTTTGTGTTTTACATGATTAAAAAGCATTGCTCTATTATGTTTAAAAATATATTTGTTCTGCATATTAACTTCGAAGAATATTTTTGCTCTGCATACTGTGCTTTATAAATGCTCATATTTGCACTCTAGTATATGTCCTCCACTTATTAAGTTGTGGATAACTCATCCCCCATCTTCCAAATATTTTTCAGATGGTTTGGATGATTCAGCCGAAGATTAAGAAAATAAACCACGTATAAGGCCATGTGATAATAGTGGAATATGTATAAAGAGGGTATCTTGGATATCTAAGAATTTTATCCAATAGTTCTACATTTTTTTTTACTTAATCGGCATAGTACTTTGGAAGATTGATATTCATTTTGAGATTACATGGTGCTTAGTTAATCATATTGGAGTAGTTGATTTGAAACATTGTTATATGTGTCATTGAAAGCTTTTCATAGAAAGCTTTGGAGTCTATGATTACATGATTGAGACATGTTTTTGAGTGAGAAGTAATAACTCTCCAACTTATCTAGGACCGAAGCGTTACAGGATCACCTCCTCCATACTCCACAAGATCCATTCATTGACCATGGCTTTTGAGAAGCAATGAGCAAGAAGACTCTATTCCCCACCGAGAGAATTTCAAGAACTCTCTTCGCCCCCCACACTCAAATACAGTTTGGTGCCCAACAACAACATCAAAGGGGTGGAGGGTGGATCCCAATCACCCCTCCTACAGTTATAGAACTCACCTCTACTTTAGTAGTTGCAAGGTGGATCCCAACCACCCCACAAAGGGGAGGAGACCCCACTGCCAGCGTGCCCACCTTGTTAAAGGTGGCATGCCTATTTTGCCACTTGGAAAAGAGAAAGGTCCCCTCCACATGCTCAACTTTCTTTTTTTCCTTTTTCAACTTTTTCTCAGCATAATGTTAGTCAAACGCAGAGGCACGCAATCCAAGACACAAGTATACAATAGGGAACAATATAGGGGCTTTTTCCACAATAGCTTTTCTTTTTTCTTTTTAAATTGACTTTATGTTTATTTGGAAGAAACAATAGTTTTTGAAATTTTTGGTTTTATACTTTGACAGTTTTTACTTTTATAAGCACAAGAATAAAACATTGTAAAACTTGAATTAAGATAACAAAGATACATGATTAAATTTGATTATATTGGTGTTCTAGCATGGCTTGAATTGAAAAAAAAAAGTTATCAAATAACTATTTATGTAATGAGAAAATAAAGAAAAAATTCCAAAAAAATGTAAAATTCTAAGGGTGTTCTAGAAAATATGATTACAATATGATTCCAATCACTAGGTTATTGCACCATACCATCAGAGCACGTGTACAAGATTCTATTCTAGTTCTAAAACAAAATAATACGAAAAACTTTTTTTTTTATAAGTAAAAATATTATATATATATCAATAGGAGTAACCAAGTACATTGAATGTATACAAGAAAACACCTAGCCCTTACTAAAAATATCCTAATGACACAAAAAGCCCGCCTAAAATACATGGAGCCGTAGTTAGAATAAAATATCCCTCCCCGACCCCCCTTTGTTTCCCGTAAGATTAATACTCCATCCAAAACTCCCTCCATAGGTCGTCTTCATAATATCCTCCATTTAGTCTTCCCTTGACTTGAGCTACCACCTTTACTGTCGTAGTTGATTGTCTAAGAAAGACGCTTTAACTCTCTACTTTTCTTGAAACTTGATTTGAAATTGCGCGAGTAGCTTGCCTCAATCGCAATGAGTAGCGCTTTAAATTGGTCTTCACATCTTCCATATGAGAGTCCCACAATATGATGAATCTCGTTAACCTTATGCAGAACTCAATCCAATGGTGAACCCGCTATATTGTTTATTGGAGGAAGATAAATCAAGGCAACATCATTATCCCCAAACACAGTATGCAACTGTACTCCCAACCCTAGACCTCACAAGGCACCAATGACAAATCCATAATTTCCTCCCCGCCATCTCCAACATTCAAATCCTGAACCTCCTCAACAGTTATAGGGTTGCTATCCATCATTGTTGTCATCAATAAAGGTTCCCTCTATTGACGAGGTCATTGATTGTATGTACTCCACTCCCTGAAAATCCTTTGTGCCACTTTGTGTGACCCTACTACTCCCTCTAGAGGCATAGAACAAGTAGGGAAAACACTATCTTTTGTTACCCCATTTGCATCTTTTAACAGAAGCTCGTCAGTTTCTTCCAAAGTACTCAAGACCCTGGAAGGACCCCCATCTTCAACTGAAAATGAACCTTGTGATAGCATTGAAGCGCCCTTTGCCGGCACACTTAAGGCCTTCGAACCCATAGGATCTACCCCCTACCCGCCCTCGTCTGTTTTTGACCCACCACCCAAGCCCTCGACTAGGTCCAGCCCCTTATCTACTTTATTCATGAGATCACTCACATTCACCATAACTCCCGTCAATTGAGTTTTGACAACCCACAAGACCCCCTCCATGTCTCCCAAGGTCACAAGATAACCTTTGTCTCGGTCTCCTACAAGTACCTTACCCTTTCCTTCCTCCGTGGAGCTATCCTCGATTGGACTAACCGCTAGCAACCTCAACACCAAATCGTACAAAGCACCTTTGATCGAAGAAGGCCTTCCCACTATCTTTCCAACAAACTTCTCTCTATTTGCATGCTTCAAAATAGCGGCTTTATACCCAATAACGTTTGAATGGACTGCAAAAAACCTTTCCATTCAATGCCATTTGCACCTTTTGGAATCACCAACAAACCTTTCCTCTTTCCATCCTAGAATTCTAAGAGTTGCATAAAGTTGCCCCTTGCATTAATATGATGTTGAATGATGAAAACTCTAATACCCATCCTTAGCTCCCTAAAAAATCCTTCATGGCAGTTGAGCTCTAAAGTCTAAACAATCTTTATCCCCTTAGCAACCCACGAAGCTGTTGTCCACCTAGACGCATAAATTTAACCATCCTTTTATTATGTTCAGATATGCAAAAACTACTTCCTCCCTCTTTCATAAAATCGAAAGCTTTGGGTTCCACCTTCAACCACCTCTCACCTTTCATCTGAGATAAATCAGCATCATGTATCGTAACCTTCTGATCCCAAGTCACAAGATCATCTCAAGAAAAAATCCAGATTAGAATAAACAACTCATCTCAACGAAAGTAGATCATCTCAACCCAAAAACAGTCCAGATCATCTCACAAGATCATCTCAAGAAAAAATCCAGATTAGAATAAACAACTCATCTCAACGAAAGTAGATCATCTCAACCCAGGAACAATCCAGATCATCTCAACAAAAATAAAAAGCAGATCAGAAAAGGTATACCAGATCTGCGCCAGCAAAAAGGTAACCAGATCTCGTCAGAGGGAGACCGATGTCGAAGGGTCCTTAGTGGAATCACTAGAGCCCGTCGGTCTTGCCCGTGGCGGTGGCGGTGACAAAGTCACAGCTTCGACAGTCGGATCTTGCGAAAAACCCAGCTTGCCGGCAGGAAGATCTATGTTGGACAGCCCTCAGCAAGGTCATCAAGGCCCATCAACCTTATTAGTGTTAGTGGTGAGATGTCACTTGCCAGTCTAGAGTGGGTAGAGGGTAGCGGCAGGTTTGGCTCTTTAGGGTTTTCTCTCTATGCTAGCGTGTTCTCCCTCTCACGTTCAACAAAAATCAAATCACCCAAATTTACATGGAAAATAAAGAGCTCTCTTCATCTCGAATTGATCATGCAACACAAGTAATTTTTTTTTTTCATCTACTGGAACCCAGCACATTTTAGGTTGTTAAAAGCTACCAATGCCAGTTTTGGGTGTGCTGAATGAAAAATTATTCAATTGCAATTGACAGTAGTAATGTTCTTTTTCCCAATGGAATAGCCATTCGGTGTACTAAATGCCCTAAATGTGACAGCTGAGGGTTTACAATGGCAAAGAATATACTAAAACGCACTGTACACTTGAGAAGTAAACAAACCAAAAACTATAATTAGCATAGCTTTCTTAAACTCTGCTCACCAATAATCAAATGACATGCACCCTTTTGGATCCATGTGCACAACCAAATAAAATAAAATAAAATGATCCAAGATTTTGTGCCTGTGTATAAATAATGTGAATCATTAGATTTCATCTATTACTAAGATTACTAAACTTGCTACAGGAAACTGTGATGACAGATGAATTAAATAAGTAACTGCAGGCAGAAAAATTTAATTCATTTACCCATAACACCATTGATGCAAAATGAACTTACTTGCAAACGTATGTTGCAGCAGTAATCATCTCAGCATGGTTCAGAGGCATCCTTGTTCGATCTGCCAAGACACCAAAAATAACTCCAGATTAAAGAAGGGACCATTCAAAGTGAGAATATTTGGAAGTTTATATCAGACCTCTATGATGGCTGAAGGATAAATGAAAACTTGATTATGTTTTGCTAGACTCGTTTCTCTTTGGATTTGTCTGTGTACTTGGGCTATGGCTATTTTTTGTATTAATAAAAATATGTTTTACTTATCAAACATGTGTATATATAGCTACATATGAAGGGGTGACAGACGGGGTGACAATCTGTTTACTGGGTATACTTATCCATGGCTTATATATATATATATATAGAGCTACATATATATCTATAGTTATATAAGCTTATATAAGAGCTACATATGAAGGGGTCAAGGGGTGACAATTTTATTAAAGCCGGATAATTATACCCAGTAAACAATTTAGAAGACTAGTCTTCCTTTGACAATGTAAAAAAAAATACATCAATACAACAGGAAGGTTGATCGTAGCAGTCAAACCAATATGATATACTCAGCATTCTGGTTACAAATCAGGACTTTCAAGCCCAACAAGTTTACTTTTTCAAACATCAAGCTAAAAGTTAAGAATTCATCAACTTGCCAATTTCTCTGTTGTTGAACTTTGCAATCCAATCAGAGACGACATCCTGCAATGTTCTGCCCATCCGAATAATACACTTCTTTGTGATCTAAGAAATCACTAAGACATGAGTCATGTAAACCATTTATTAATCAGGACAATTACAAAAGTTTGGCATTTTGGTACAAAGAAACCTATACATCTTGTTCGTGCTGATTCTTTTCATGTACAGCCTCAGGAATCCTAGAAATACAGCAATCTGAGATCTGCAAAGCGTAACAAAGAAGTTAATAATTAAATGTTTAGATAGTGACCATTACATCATCATTTATTATAACATTTGGTAACATAAGAGAAGTCCTTGATTAAACATAGGTACAGTGCATAAAATATCAAATACCAATCTATCTTCCAACTAGGCAGTTTATGTAGCATATGGATGTCTCTTTCAACTCATCCATATGCTCTCGCTCTCAGCTCTGATGGCTAAACCAGGAACTCCTGGGAATGTGAAGATATGAAGCCAATGTGTTTGTATATGGAATCCTTTTTTTTTTTAAGGCATTTAAGATAAGCAACAAAAATGAGATTAGAACCTATAACTATTCCAAACAAGGAATATAACTTCAAGAGATTTCGTTGACAAAGTTTCACAAGTAGTTAGACAACTGGAATCGACAAACCTAAACAAAGATTTATAAAGTTGCCGAGATTAGTCGGGGCACTTCCCGGACACCTGGTGCCAATTGAAAAATAGATTAATAAAGTTGAGAAGAGTGTGTGCATAAAAGAGGAGAGTAATGGAATGAGTGTTTTTCAAAAGAGCCACAAAAATGCCCTCTTAGATGGATGTTGATTGGTGATGATCAGCAACATCAGTTGTATAGTAATAGGAAAGCAGAGTAACAAAAGCAACAAATGCAACTGTGCCCAAATGGTGAACTTCAGGCACAATCCATTTATGTCAAGAAAGGAAGACACAAAACATCAAAATTAGAAAACAAAAGGGAAAAAGAAAAGAAGGAAAAAAGGCTACGTACTGGTCTAAAAGTCTCACAACTGCATATAGGGTGGAAGTTGCTTCCAGTAAACCTTTGAGCATTCCAATAAGCACCACAAAAGGCTCTATCACATCCTAAACCTGCAAGAGGGGAAGAAAATGGAAATTCTAGCTATATAGGATAGATGCCTCATTAGACCTAAACCTAAAAGGGTATGAAAGTGAACATCCCATGGAAAAGTTCATATTCCTTATCTTAACAAATGCTCCGATTTTATGATCAATAAAACTTTGTTAAGAGTCAAAAAAATAAATGCTCTCAATTAGCTCGAATTCCTAGTTTACAGACACAAGTGGTTTGGTTCTAAATGTAAAATTAAAAGGGTTTTTTAACTTCTAGGGTGGGTACAGAAAAAGCAAAGTCCAAGCATTTAAACTAGAAGGCTGATTTATGTTTTAACTTGTAACGAGAGTTACATGCTAGAAGACATATATTTCTGCTCTAAAAATCAACTTACAGTGCTGAGGTACACTGATATCAGCTCTGGAAGGCATCATTCCTCCACATGCTTGACATTGAAGATGGACGGTGCTGTGGTTGCAGTGAAACCCCTCCAACTCAGTACCTGGAATAAATGCACTTCTTATATTTTGTTTTTTATAAGTAAATGCAATTCTTGTAAGTACTCGAGCATTTTAGTAAAACACGTGTAGCTAAAGTAGATAGGCCATATGCATGAAGAGCAAATATTCAATAGTAATGAATTAACTACTTTCACAAATTTCCACCATATCATTAACATGAATACTTCTTTATAAAAATACCTAAAAGTTGGTGAAAAATACATTTATTGATGGATAACATTGGCAAACCCCTAGGGTTTGGCTCAAGTGGTAAAGGCCTTGGACTTAAGGGTATACTTCCTCTAAGTCTAAGGTTCAAATTCTCTTGGATGCAAACAATCTCTAGGGGCTATTAGACTCGGGGATTTTTTCCTTAAATTAACCGAAGTGCACTTGTAGAAAACTCCTTGTCGAGGGCCTATGCACCCCCAAGATTAGTCAGGATACTGTTCTGGCCACCCAGTGCAAAAAAACAAAAACTTCAAAATCTATAATTAGTAAAGCAATGAAAGAGTAAGATAAAGTTGATAGATGGGTGTATAACTAAATTGTCAACCCACAAGTTTTAATAGATAGAGGAATAATTCCAAACATGAGATAAACAAATTGTATTTACCACATTGAGGGCATGGAAGGTCTATGTCATCACTGTCTTCGTCCACCAGTAAGTGAGCCCTCTTCCGAGGAAGACTTTTTCCAGACCTAATCACCTAATTTAAGATGTAACTACAATCAACAAAAAAGGGAAAGAATAATAAATCATTTCGAAGTGCAATAATTTAGGAACAGCATAAAGCCCAAACAATGATGTGAACACAAAAATAAAAAGATGATAATCTCTTATTTTTCACAAGTCAAAAAGATCAGAACAAAATTATACCCTTTCCAGCTGAAGAAGGAAAGGGGAAAAAACACATGTAACACTCTGCTCATGTGGATACCAGCTCAGGTTTCATATATTACAGACTAAAAAATAGAAATAATAATAAGAAGCATTTTATAGTAAATAATCGTGGAATTGCTTGACGAACATAAACAAAGGAGGCATTGTAAATTGGTTTGAGCTTTATTTTATTTATAACATATTTCCTTGGATTAATTATGGGATGCATGTTCTACTTCACATTCATATACAAAACTGAGAATTTCCAGGGCACAATTTGATGCTTGTATATATACAATGCATTAACTAAAGATTGTCAGGCTTAGACAAAGTGCTTCCTTATCTCAACAATCCCAGTACCAACTAAAAGCAAAGCTATCCTCATTTGTTTACCCCCTCTTGACCACTTAGTACAGCAAGTTAGAATCACTTGACTACCATCCTACCTTCTATTGGATTACAGTTTATATGATATTTCAAGTTATACGACACAATTTTTTTATTAGGAGATGGTTTACTTCTAAATTTGCCAACAGTGGACTCTACATGTAGTTTCATGCAAAAGAAAGAAAACTCATGGTAGACAAGACTCCCTTAGATAGTGTGGAGGCTTGGTTTGTCGCTGTCCAAAGTAGGCTATGATACTCATATTGAGCAATATGTGGTGAATGAGATCCCGCATTACTTGAAAATGAAAAATTCTTGCACTTTATAATAAACTTCAAGGGGCTTCAATTGTGTCATTAACTAATTATTTTAGAGTATGAGCCCAAATATGGTTTGAACCTCTCGTGACATTACAAATGGTATCAGAGCCACTATCAACCAAAAATGTGAGACTTACACTGTCACCTATGATGGAATGACTTGACTAGGACATTGGAATTTAATAATGGAGATCATGATACCCATATTGAGTATGTGGTGAATGGGTTCGTTCTCACGATACTTGAGAATAAGAAATTCTTGCCTCTTATAAACTACTTCATGAGACTCCAATTATACCATTGACTACTTCTTTTAGAGTATGGGCGCAAATGTGATTGGGCCTCTCTTGAGGCGTTATATAAGCAGACTGGGTTGTAAGAGGAGCAAAGCCTAAAACACACACTAGATGGTGGACAATCAACAACTACTTGGCAATCATTAAGGAGTTGAGGACTTCATGAGATAATATTTTTCTATCTAAGCACTCAGCAGAATATGCAACCAAAATATCAGAATTGGTACCCTTTTTCTAATCCATTCTGTTCTTTCCTTTGATACCTGCCTTTTTCTCCAATTTTCTCTTGCATCAGTCCCTAATTAGATTGGCTTTCAACCTCCCTATGTAGGGGAGTCCCTTCCCCAATTGCTGGTAAATGAAAGTGCACAAGTGTTTTTCCCTTTCAGTCAGTGTGTCATCATGACAGTGAGTAACAAGGCCTTTTTTCTGTTCAAGTGGTTAACCCTTCCCCTTTGTCCCCAGTTCATTGTATTCGCAAATAACTCTGAATCTGTCATATGACCTACCAATACATTTATGATAGATGTTATTTAAAAGAATGGTGAGTGTAGGTGGAGCCAGGTCTCACCCAATGCATCGTCCTCCATAAGGTTTTCCATGGGACCTGCTAAACGTTCCAACCCACATGCCATGGGATCACAATTGGAGACAAAATATTAGCAGATCACATTGTTACATTACAACCGACAAATCTATTATTTGAATGACTGGGCTGAATGCTAAAAGCAATAAAATCAGATTTTTCAGGGAAACACTAGAACTACAGTTAAGCATTGCATTGTCCGTGCAGAAACAACCAACGAAAAGTTATAGAAAAGTCAATAAATAAGATAGTATCCCTCCCCAAGTGAACTGGAAATAGTTCCTCTTCACTTTGTTGACACACCGATGCATTAGTCTAACCACACAAGTTGTATCTCTATCCTTCATGTCTGTTTATGCAAGATATTGTACTACACATTTTAAAGCACTAACATAGCATTGCTTGATAGTAATAAGACTACTTACGAGATTTGATCGTATCATTGCATAGCAATCTAAAAGTGCAACTTCTTCATCAGAACGCTTTAATGAAGAATCTGTTTCCAGTATATCCTAGACAAAAGCAAGGAGTAGTAGTCAAAAGCGATCAATGAAATTCATAGCACCAGAAATAATGGCATGCTCTTAACAATAAAAAATTCGAACAAATGAATAAGAGGTGCATGAGAAGGCAAAGTGGAGACTGAAACCTTATGTATTAATGTAAGATAACAAGACCTTCAAGAATACCTAATATGATGCTATGTGAATACCTCACCGACTCAAATGCCTATGACGCTCGAAATTTGTGCAAAAACAAGTTGTAGCTGTAACATACATGCCATAAATAGTTAAGCTTTCAAATTAACATTATAATCCAAGAAAACATATAAATTTTAGCACTAATCAATGTTTTTTTCTTTTCCTTTTCTTTTTATAGGTAAACAAACTTTATTACTCAAAGAATAAGTCTAGCCCAATATATACAAAAAAGAGCCCCAATTAAGAAGGCGCAAGAAAGACAAGGAAATCATGAAAGACCATGCCATTGAAATCAATAGCAATGGCCCAAGTACTATGAAATCAAACTAGCAATTCCTCTAGCGATCACCCATTGTCTCAAATGTCCGCTCATTTCGCTCCTGCCATAAACACCACATGATACATAGTGGGATCCTCTTCCAAATCACTGCGATCTAATGCATACCTCCAATTTTTGGCCAGCAAGGTCCCCGACATGATCCAAGCCAACTCTACTCTACTAAGCACCTAATCCCATAAAGCATGTGCTATCTCACAATGTAACAAGAAATGATCTACCGACTCTCCCCCTTTCCCACACATACAACACCACTCTGCTAAATAACTCTTCGTTTCGTCAAATTATTAGTAGTGAAGATCTTGCCTAAAGATGCTGTCCACACAAAGAAGGCCACCTTGAGAGGCGTCTTGTATCTCCATAGCCTTATCCAAGGAAATAAACCGTTGGGATCTTAGGTAAGAGCCCTATAAAATGAGCAAACTGAAAAAGCCCCTTTTCCCAGCAAGTACCCACCACAACTCATCTTCGTATAGATTGCTTGGCCTCATGGAGTATAGGAGATTGTAGAACTCTGCAAAACCGTTCAACTCCCAACCTTGTGCAGCCCTGCTAAAATTGATATTCCAATGAAACTGCCCACTCGATAGTCCCATAACATCCGGAACGAAAGCCGCTTGAGACTAGCAATTTGAAAAGGAGAGGGAAATATATCTTGTAAAGCAATATCACCGCACCAAACATCTTTCTAAAATTTAATCCTGGTTCCATCTCCCAACTGAAAGCGAGTGTGTCAAAGAAAAACGACTCAACCTCTTCTAATATGTTTCCATAACTCCACTCCATTAGCTTCTCGAACTTCCTTAGTATTCTACCTCCCCCATATATCACCGTATTTGCACCCGATCACCCCTCTCCACAAGACTTCCGGTTCTTTATTGTATCACCACAACCATTTGCCAAGTAATGCTCGATTGAAAGTCCTCACATTTCTAATACCCAAACTACATTGCATATAGGACGGCAAACCATTTCCTACTTGACCAAATGGTATTTGAACTCCTCCCCCAAACCATCCCACAAAAAATCATGTTGCAGCTTCTCAATTCGACCTGCCACACTTGCAGGAATAGAAAAAAGAGATGAGAAATAAGTCCGTAGGTTAGAAAAAGTACTCTATCAATGTGAGTCTACCACATTTCGACAAGTACATTTTCTTCCAACTCACCAGCCTCTTCGCCATTTTCTCTATCACAGGCTCCCATAGGGGGGATGTCCTTATACCTACTCCCAATGAAAGACCCAAATACGTCAAGGGGAGAGAGCCTTACAACCTAACGCATGAGCCAATTGCCGTAAATTAGGCATCCCTTTGATTGGCACCATCTTAGACTTATCAAAATTCACTTTTAACCCGAACACTACTTCAAAGCACAAGAGCACCGCCTTTAATGCCCGCACTTGGTTCTGATTTAGTTCACAAAAGATAAAAGTATCATTTGCAAACAATAAATGAGAAATGTTAATGATACCCCTCTCCAGGTTTCCATCCGAGAAACCGTTCACAAAGTCATGAAGAGTCAAGGCTGAAACCATCCTACCTAATCCCTCCATCACAACAACAAATAACAAAGGCAACAACAGATCGTCTTGTCTTAGGCCTCGTAAACTATGGAAGAAACCAGCAGAACTACCATTTATCAACACTGAGAATTTGGCCGTTGATATGCACCAACAAATCCATGACTGCCACCTCTCTCCAAAACCACATATCTCAAGAAGATAGAGTAAGAAATCCCAATTAACATGATCGTACGTCTTCTCCATGTCTAACTTGCAAATAATCCCTATAGCGCTCTACCGTCCACACATTCATTAGCAACAAGAACCACATCAAGAATTTGCCGACCTTTGACAAAGGCATTCTTGGGCTTAGTGATAATCTTTTCCACCTGCTCACTAAGTCGGTTCGCTAATACTTTGGATATGATATTGTACACACCACTTGTTAAGCTAATGGAACGATACTCCTTTACCTCATTAGCCCCCACCTTCTTTGGAATCAGTGCAAGGAAAGTAATATTTAAGCTTTTCTCCATATTTTCCAGCAACATAAAACTCTTGGAACACCTTCATAATGTCATTTTTTACAACATCCCAGCACTTTTAGAAGAAGCCCATAAAGAACCCATCCGGCCCCGGAGCCTTGTCCTCAGCCATTTTCCACACAACCTCCACCACTCCTCTTCCTCAAAAGCCTGCTCCTATCGAGATACATCACTTGTTTCAATGGAGTAAAAAACCAAACCATCAAGGGATGGCAACCAACTCATCGGTTCAATAAGGAGTTGCTCATAGAAGCCAACTACATGGTCTTGAATAACCTGTTCCTCCCTACACTCAACACCATCAATTTTCAGCATCTCAATGTTATCGTTTCTCCGGTGGGAATTTGCAAGGCAATAAAAAAACTTAGTGCTTCGATCTCCTTCTCTGAGCCACAAGGCTCATGATTTTTGCCGCCAAGAAATCTCTTCTAGTAGGATAATTCTCTCAAGCTCCTCACCCAATAATGTCTTCCAAGGTACTTCAAGTTGGGTTAGAGGTCTAGCCTCTTGGATCCCTCTCGATTTCCTAGATCTCCCTTAACTTGCCACTTTTGCTTTCCCCAAGATCACCAAAAAGATTGAGTATTCCAAAGTTTCAGATCTCTTTTTAGCGCTTTCAATTTAGCACTAATCAATGTTACCCTATCAATCACACATTCATTGTTGAAATTTATTAATAATATGAGCATTATACATTGAGCAGTCTACATGTACCCATACTTTTATTTGCTTTAATAAACATCTTATCCATATAACCAAAAGCTCATCTGCCTACCTCCGCAATATTATGCAGAAAGTGGTTTCTTCCAACAAATTGTACAACTGCTCTACACTGGGGACAGAGTACACTTGAATGTTTCTCTTGAGATCTCCTTAACCACTCTGAGAAGCACCCATTGCTGAAATAACAAATAACAACTTCAACAGGAATCTTTAGATAGAAAATAAAATAGGCATAAGGATGGCAGCTATGCTAGTTAGTGAACAAGAGACTCGGGATCAAATCCCTCTTACCCCAAGCAATTAAACTAAATTATAAGCAAAATGCCATAAAGTAAAGTAGTTACAGACCAGAAGTTATGAAGGCAAGGAGCAACGGTAACAACATCATGCCATATATTTAAGCAAATGCTGCATTTTGCATGCTCAACATCAACAGAAATCTGGTAAAACCAAACCAAGAGATCTAAGTCATCAACATCACTACATATGAGAACAACCCTCAAGGGAAATGTAAAGGTGAGAAATACACGAAAGAATTAACTCACCTTTAATTTCTTCTTGCAGATTTCCGGGCTAGGCATTACCTTGAATCTGTAGCCAAGATACCCTAGAGCATCAAGAAAACATAAAATAATTTGCTGACACATCTGGGTACAGCACATTAGATAATTTGAACCACAGCCTAAAAATCACAGTACAAAACATGTTTTCAACAAAAAAAGATAATCCCTCCTGCAGCAATATGCTCACAATTCTATCCACTTTTCAGATGCATAAACTAGGCTCATACCCTTTCTTTAAACTAACTGATTGTTCATTCACATGCATTATAACACAACCAGTATGAGTACCACCCAAAGGAACAACACTTCAAGTAATAAGCAGCAGAGAGTTTAAAATGACACTTTCTCATCGACAAGATCAGCGTTAAGAACTACAGAATAACAAATTAAATAGATGCTGACCTTCTCTATCAGGGCCTGGAATAATTTCAGTTCCACACTTGATGACAATAGCGTCTTCGTCATGGACAACAGTCTCATTAACAAGTATCGTATGGGAACTATATCACCCAAAAAATGATAATAACATAAATTTCAGTCTCCTGCTGCCAAATAAATGAATACAAATGCTCATCCGATAATATCAATAATAAAGCAACTTCAAAAGCGGCCCCTTGATTTTTCAAACAACTTGAGCACAAAAGCAACCAAACGATAAACCAGAATTAATATGTTCACGAAAATTAATATAACATTAATGCCTTTCATGCTTTTATATAATATTTTTTGGCTGTTGATCCACAGGCTATCAGCATCCGGTCCTATAATTACCCAAATTAGTTAGTCATGGAAAGTTCATGAATCCAACCCATTGCTAACTCTAAAATTGAAAGCTGTTATGGCAGATGATTTTTTTATTAGTTGTTTTGGCCAATGATTTAACCATAACCCAACTGGCATACATGTCTTTTACTGAATATTGACACCCTTCAAGGTATATCCACCGACAGAAATTTAATGTCACCATCATGCGTCCATCATTATCTTACAGGAAAAAAAAATAATTCCATCTTTAAATGAAGGGAAAAAAAACTGAAAATGAATTACCAATTTTAATATTTGCAACAAAGCATAAATTTTATGTTTGACAGATACACAAAAAATTGAACAGCTGAATATTATTCAATAAAAAAATACCTCACGTTATGCATTGTGGCAGTACATAGATCGGAATTCTGTGATATTTTGCACCACGCTTGTTTATCAGCAGAGGAGGATCTGATCTCTGAGCACACAAGAATCTCATCGGACCTTAGATTAACTTCTGAATATCGTGAATCCAGTGGAACTGCAACATGAAAAAAAAGTTTACCAATATCCTAAATCATAAGCACAATCTCATATTCTACAATTAGTTCACTTTCCTCGTTAGCTTTGTATCTAAACAATAGCCACTAACAAGCTGAAAATTAAAAAAATATATATTTTGACAATATTTTAACTTTATATAATATTTTTATTCAACTTTTTCCTTCTCCTTTCCCAAAACCCAATAAAACATCTTAATTCAAATCATTTCACTATTATTCACAAACCACTATACTAAAATTCACAAATCATTTTACTACTATTCATATATTTCTCATCTCAATCCCCTCAGACGAGTCCTTAAGATCCACTGGACAACACAATTGATCAAAAACCCCAAAGGGTTGGCCCAAGTGGTGAAGTCCTTGGTCTTAGGGTATCACTTCCCTCAAAGTCCAAGGTTCCACACTTCATGAGTGCAAACAATTATTTGGAGCCACAACCCCTGATGAAAAAACAGCGATTTAACCAATTCTGTGTAGAGAAGCTTCTGAGGATACGGAGCTCGGGACCGGGTTTTACTCTACAAGAGTGGAACCTAAAAGCTCTGCCTTGGAGAGGTTTTCCCACATTTAAAAAAATATGTATTGAATATTTCCTTCCCAAACATCACTGAAACACAAAACACTTTTCAATTTCAACTTTTTCATCTAGTCATTATAACTTTCCAAAACTCCCAAACAAAATACAAAAAGCAATATTATCTTATCATATCTCAAAAAAAATTATATTCAAACAATTTTTTAACTTTATAATACTTTAATTCAACTTTTTCTCTCTCCCCTTTTAAAATTCAATAAAACACTTTAAATCAAACAATTTCACTGCTATTAATAGATATACAGAGATATTCAAGGAAGCCAAACGGGCCCTTAATCCACTCCTTGACTGGCTAATTGATAACATCTTCGAAGACTGAACGGCACATTGGATTGTTTCAACAAATGACTCTTTGGACTATCCTGATTTACTAATGATTGTTTATAAACCAAACCCAAGAAAGATTCAAACCAACTGAAACCCAACTTCAATCCATTAATGCATAACGTTTGAGCCTGGATTCCTTCCATCCAAGCAATAAAATGGAGCGGCGGAAGGAAAGAATATAAAGGGCTATACGGCTAAAATGTGTTGAAAACCCCCAGTAGAAGAACGTACTTTTTTTTTCGTGAACTTAATCAATGGAGATTTTTCAATTCATGCATGTGCTGCACCACAAAGAAACATCGTAGGGGAAAAAAGAACCAAAAGAGTAAAAGAAGACTAAATGAAAATACCAAGCTTGGCCCAGATTTCCTCTTCAGAGAGCTTTGCGCCTGAGCTCTCTCCCGCTTCCATTATCATCCGTTGATCTTTTAATCAATCAGTCGTGGAAAGCTTTCTTGCTGTCTCAGGCGTTTGTCCGAGTCATAGCGAAGACGAATCGTGGGACGCACGCAGAGACGTTAAGCATAGGCGTCAAGAATGATAACCCCAAAGTATCCGACCGATTGTTTGGATAAAGTGAGATTTGAAATGAAAAAGATCGGCGTAAATCCGATGAAAAAATCGTTTCTTCAAAGTAAAATAAAAAATAATTGAGTGAACTGACACTCATAATACTACTTTTTATATCAACAATAACTATTAATTATAAGACTTATTTTGTTATAAACGAAGTCGGCAGTCGTCTCCCTGTCCCACCACTAAATTATGTGAATGACACCACCACTATTATTTTAAATCTGCATAATGACTTGTATAGTAACTTGCATAGTAAATTGCATAGTAATTTCAACGCCTATAAATATGGGTTTCAGTTGTAATGAAATTCATAAGAAAATATAGAGAGTGAGAAAGTTTCAGTTCTTAAGAGTTTCTTTTCTCTTGTAATAGTAGTAGTTTTATTTTTAGTTTTATAACACATTATCAGCACGAGGTTCTACCGATACTGAAGCTAGTGGTCTTCTATTTCAAGTAAGTTTTTCAATATATTATTTGCAGTCCTTGAGATAAATATTAAAAGTAATATTGCTGAATATTACTTGATAAAATTTTATTTTTATTCTCATGATAATGTGAATATATTTATTAAATTCACAGATTTATTTTTGTAATATAATGTCAAATATTGAGATTTATTACTATTGACATTTCTGAAAAATGTTATTTATCCAGATCCTTGATGAGATCTATTTGGATATGATGATGAACTTGAAAGATACAATCATAGAAGGAATTCATGTGTCCCTGAAGGACCATGCTGTGTATCTCATGATGAAAGATCATCATACTGTGTGAAATAAATTAAGAGAGTGATATAAGCATCAGAAGATGTAATCCTCTCAAAAGATCATTATGATTTATTGCACTTGAAGTTGCAAGATTTTAAGAGTGGTATTGAATATTCTGCACTCTTTAAAATCAGCTCAATATTAAAATTATACAGTGAAAATGTTACTGATGATGATATATAAAAGAAGACATTATTTTTCATACCTCAAATGTACTCCTGCAGTAGCAATATCGAGAGTGAAAGTTCAACAAATATTCTGAACTTTTGTTTTGTCTTCCAATGATTGAGTTAAATAATGAGTTTTTGTTACACCAGTTACGTCCTATTAATGATATCGAATTTACACAATTCCCAGAAGTGAATGGAAACTAAGGGCGTAGACGTGGTAGAAAAATTATAGAAGTGTTGGTCCCAAAAGCGACAACACTAAAGATGATAAAAATATATCGTATCACCAGAAGTGATCAAACTCAGAGAAGGGTAAAGGCCCTCAGAATAATTCTTCATAAAAAGATGAAGATGTTTGTCATAGATATAATATGACTAAATAGTAGTCACGTACCTGTTGTACGGCCAAGCACTTGATTTACTTATACTAAGTTTTTATATATAAGCTTATTAATATTTCATCATGTTTTGAAATAATGAAATATCGGTGCCTGAAGCACGACAAGAAATTACTTGGGATAATAAAGTCCTGTTTAAATTTGATCCTCTTACAAATAAATGTGAACCAGAAGTTCAGAGGATTATTTATCTACAAAATGTTACAAATCAATTACATGATGTATTTACTGACACTAAAGGTGTTGTAAAATCATATATTACTGCTGTTAATGCTTAAGTAGGAATTGAAATCCCTGAAGGACGAGTTGTTAAAACAGAAATAAATGAGTCTAAGATACACCTGAAGCGTTGAAGACTTATTGGTGCACAAGAAAAATAAAAATCGGTGCTCATGAAGAGACCGTATTTTCTGTATAAAATATAATCCTCCTGAAGAGGAAACCTCCTGAAGAGGTAACTCCTGAAGAGTGTAACTCCTGAAGAGTATAACTCCTGAAGAGAAAACTCCTGAAGAGTATAACTCCTAAAGAGTATAAACCTCCTGAAGAGGAACTTCCTGTAGAGGTGTTTCATGAAATGTTTTCCCCTGAAGAGGAACAATGAGATCTCAATACATTTCATGAGTACTGGAAAATTTATGGATAGAAATAAAATTGTTGTCGACAACAGATATGATAACACTTGATATTACCAGAAGTAATGAGCCAAAAATCATTGAAGAATGTCGACGTAGAAATGATTGGCCAAAATGGAAAGCAGTTATTAAAACTGAATTAAACTCGCTAGTGAAGCGAGATGCATTTGGACCTGTTGTCCAAACACCAAAGGGTGTAATATCTGTCAAATATGAGTGAGTATTTATACGAAAGCGTAATGCGAAATGAAATTGTGCGGTATAATTTGTCGCACAAGGTTTCCTGTAGAAACCCGAGAGTAATTATGAGGAAACATATTTCCTTGTTATGAATGCAATCACATTCATATTTTTAATTGATTTGGTTATTACAAAAGGATTAGATATGCAGTTAATGAATGTGGTCACTGCATATTTATAAGCATCATTAGATTATTACGATACTTGAAGCATCTAATCCAAGTACATTTAGGAGTATGTACTTTATAAAGCTTCAAAGATCTGTATATGGGTTAAAGCAATCCGAACGCATGTTGTATAATTGAATCAACGAGTATCTATTGAAAGAAGGATTTAAGAATAATCCTATATGTTCATGTGTTTTATCAGAATTCAGATTCGTCATTATTGCAGTTTACGTTGATGATTTACCTTGTTAGAACTCTTGAAAAGATCACAAGGGTTGCTATAAATTCAAGGAATGTATTTGAAAAGGAAAGATCTTATCATTCAATTCATAGATGAGTTACAAGAATTTGAGACTTCTAGCCTCATCTCTCAAATGCATTTGCTTTTCATAAAACAACGTATCATCCTTATCTAAAGGATTAGGCAGTCGAAATGAAGAGGCAAGTAAGGATTTTAAATTCTTATTCTCCTGCTTTAAGTCTGCAATTTTTTTGTCAAACTCTTGAACGAGTCGTTGAAGTACAGAAACATTCTCGTTAAGCTCCTCAATCTCACGATTTTTGGATTGTAATCGGTTGGAAAATCCAACAATAGAAGAGGAGTATCGGGTGCCGAAAGTCACCAGCTCATAAGCAGCTTCACGATCTGACTTATTAGCCAGATCATTTGCTTGCTGCAACATTGCACCTACGGAAGATGCAGGATCAACTTGTAATTGAGGTGAAGGATACCTCATATGTTGATTGTGAGAAATAGTAAAAGGAAATTGATGAGCCATTGGAAATTTGTAGAATAAGAATACAAATACAGATGAATTATAGATATGAGAAGAAGATTTGATGCGTACTAAATGAAACTAAAGACGGTTCTTATAGAAATGGAAATAAGAACAAGACAAACCATCATCTCTTCAAATCTCACTTTACAAGATACGCTGGATGCATAATTTCAAAAGCCAGCGAGATTAATTACAGTTATCCCTATTTTCTTGTAAACGCTGAACCTCTGTCGTTAGCTGCTGTTGTTGACTTTGTATCTGAGCTCTTTCTCGTTCCAGCTCTTCTACTCGTGTTTTCAGGTTACGAGAATACCAGTCTACAAGTTTCTTCAGCTCCTTGTTATCTTGTTTTAAATCTTTATTTTTTCTATCTTTAGTTGCAAGGGTTTGATGCAACTCAGATATTTGATTTTTAAGATGATCAACCTCACTCGTTCTCGCCAATAGCCTCTGAGACATGGTTGTAAGAGAGGCAGCATATTGAGCACTGAGGGTTCTTGATGCTGCAACAATTTCAGGATCAGATTTACTAGATAGATATATCTCTGCTCCTATCATGGTGTTTACAGCCTCAGGAGAAAATATAAGTGGTTAAGGTATAAAAGGTTCGTGGTTTAAATCTGGGACATTAGAATTTCTATCAGACATAATATCGTTCTGGATGAACAACAACTGAATCTATGAGGAATGCGAAATATTTTTGCTGGAGTAAACCAATAGTAAAATTGGTTATATTTAAACAACAACCCGAAGCCTTCAAATCTCTTCAAGATCTCGTTTGTCCACAATGTCAAGCGGATTTGATTTTCCACCGAACCGATAATATTAAATCTCAAAACTTTTACAGCTTTTATCATACATAGATGGTTTCCAATATTATTTCCGCCGTATATAAACAAGTTCTTCCTAATAACGCCGAATGAGGGGGAGAAAATTTTAGATGAAAATATTATCATACTCTCTCTAATGCATTATTTAGTTGGAGATCGTGTTTGAATTCTTAACTTGTTATATATACTGAAATCATATTTGCTTATTACTTGAAACACTAACGCATATTATCAATGGGAGTTTAAGTATTAATGCAGGTATCAGATTTCTATTAAGTTTGTCAACCAGATATTATTTTTCATCTTCAAATCACTCAGAGATTATTGCAATTCATGAAACAAGTCGAGAGTATATTTGGCTGAAATCAATGACTCAACAATTTTATACGAAAATAATGCTACTTGTATCATTCAAATCAAAGGAAGATATATCAAATATACGATCAAGTGATAATCTGGCAGATTTATTCACGAAGACATCACCAACTGCGACATTCAAGAAAATTGTGTAGAATATTAAAATGTGAAGATTTAAAAATCTATCGTCATGCACTTTCCAGGGGGAGTAAAAGTCCTGAAGACTTGTGCTGATTGTATTCTTTTTCCTTCGCTAAGGTTTTATCCCATTGGGTTTTCCTTTGCAAGGTTTTAATGAGGCAATCTTAAAGCACTTGTGGATACATAAAGAGACTGTACTCTTTTTCCTTCGCCATTGGTTTTTCTTCCCACTGGGTTTTTCCTTGGCAAGGTTTTAACGAGGCAGATTCTTTATGGGTGGTCATTCAAGGGGGAGTGTTATAAACGAAGTCGGCAGCCGCCCCCATGTCCCACCACTAAATTATGTGAATGACCCCACCACTATTATTTTAAATCTGCATAGTGACTTGCATAGTAATTTCAACGCCTATAAATATGAGTTTCAGTTGTAATGAAATTCATAAGAAAATATAGAGAGAGAAATAAAGTTTCAGTTTTTAAGAGTTTCTTTTCTCTTGTAATAGTAGTAGTTTTATTTTTAGTTTTATAACATATTTTTATATAAACAATAATTATATTATTATTTATGTGAAAATTGAAGTTGTAAGTGTCGTCCTAACAATACTCTTTATTAAAAAAATTTAACTCTTATAAAAGAGCACTCGTTATTGTTTAACGGCACTTGTAATAAATATTTTATTTTTAAATAAATGTATTCATTATTTTTTTTATCATATTTTTATTATTTTACGATGTGTCATTAGATGATAAACTAATAAGTAAAACATAATAAATAATTTATAATTATTTAATACCACATCATAAAATAAAGAGAAATAAAGAGAGGATGATAAATAAATAATATTGCTTTTTAATTTTTCTTCAAAATAGATTATTAAAAAGTTATTTTTTTTTATATTACTTATTTATTTTTATATTTTACCATCTATTAACTTATCTATTTTTTTCTATATCATTTAAAATATTCATATCTTATTCTAATTATATTTAATTAAAAAAATTTTAAAAATGGTTTGAAACTTGTGGAACATAGAAGTTGAAACCTATTTTCACAATTGGATTCGTGTGGAGAAGAAAGAGGAGTTGCCGAAACTAGAATTATCAGGAGTTGGTTGCCGGTGTTGGGGGATGCCGAAGAAAATATGGTGTGGCTAATGGTAGCCGATGGTAGTTCAAACGAAGGAGGAGTGTCGAAATCCATTTTCACTTTTGGAGCTCGCCTGAGAGATAGATGAAGAGTTGTCGGAGCTAAGATCATCAGGAGTGGGTCACTAGCGTGAGGGGATGCTGGTGAACGGGTGGTGTAGCTAATGGTGGCTAGTAATGGGTCAAACATAGAAGACAACCACTGCATGCGAGCTACAATGAACGAATGCAGAAGACAAAAAAAAATAATAAAATATGTTTAGCGGTAAATAGTGTCAACGCTAAATGTAACGGATCTACCCTTCAATACTGTAACAAATTCATTTTAACTACTCTATTTAGCTACTCCATTGGAATATAATTTTAAGACTTCATTTATTTTATATAAAATTTCAATTTAGCTATTGCATTGAAAATGTTTTGTTGTTGTGTGAAGTAATGTGTATATATTATTTTTCTTTAAGTCCTTAAAAAAAATAAAGAACAAGTTAAAAAGAGTAGTTGCCAAATAATTGATCAAAGAGGTCTACAGATCGTCTATAAATAAAGATTACTCATGCAAATTTATGCAATTATATTTAAAAAAATTAAATTATAATAATATCATTTTTATGATAATATCTATTTTACCTTTATCATGGGACTGCACATACAATCTCATATTCAGGACTATAAACAGAATTTCTCTTGATGAAAACATGTATCATGTAATAAGGTTGTTTCTTTTTCCAACTATAAAAGTACGAGTCGTGCTCAAAGTTCTGAATATCATTCTAGTTAAAATACTATAACAAAATATTTTGATATTGGTATCGTTTTGAAATAGTTTATATATAAATAAATTATATATAAATTATATTTCAAAATAACATCAATGCAAGTTTTAAAAAAGTTAAACTACATAATTATAAATGGTTCTGCTACATACAAGAAATTTTGCGCAAGAACAAGCTTAAAATTTCACATCAACTAAAATTGAAAAAATTAAAATATATATATAAAAATATAAATAACCATTTACCCAACACAAATAGAAATAAAAGTTAAAAAAAATGAAATGCAAAATACAATCAGAAATGAATTATAACCAATTTTCTGCGCAATTCCTGCACAAAATCTCATATAAGTATTATTTTTCAATTATAAAACTCAATAATATTTATAAGTTTTCAATCCAACTATTAAAAAAATAATCACTCATCTTTATTGTGAAAATGCAATTAAAATTTTGATTTTAAGTACTTGAGAAAAGGAGATTAAAAAAGAGTTAAGAAACTAGTTTTCACACGTAAGAATTGAAGTAAAAATTATGAAAATACATTAAAAATATAAAAATGGAAGTTTTAATCGATACACTGATTTCGGCTAATATTGACAAAACGGTCAGTATTTAATCGAAATGCACCGAAACAGCTTGTATCTAATCTAGTAAGAGCATTCTCAATGAAATAGTTAAAAAATTTCTTTAAAGTTGTACTTTTTGCACAAGTTTCCAAAAAATTTAGTTATATTCGATCAAAAGCTACTAAAAATATTGTAGAAAAATGTCAAAAAATACACTTTATTTAAAAAAGTGAATAGTAAAGTTAAAATTTTTTCTATATTTGAAAAAAATAATTTAATTTTACTATTCACTTTTAAAAATAAAGTGTACTTTTTAACATTTTTCGATAATTCTTTTAATAGTTTTGATCAAATATGACCAATATTTTTAAGAAGTTGTGTAAAAAGTAAAATTTTAAAGAAAAAATTTAACTACTTTATTAAAAGTGCTCTATAAAATAGCTATTTCTCTTAGTGACCAATACGCTATATATCAATCGGTGCAACACAAAAGTCAAAATTTTGGTCATGGTATACAATCCCCAAATGTACCCACGAGTTTGCACCTAACATGGCCTTGCCATTATTATTATTTTTATTTTTAAAGAACATTTTCCAAACGTGGGGTGCATTATTTGGGGACATTTGAGAGACAATCGCAGTTTGAAGGGTTGTCAAATAGATTGAAAGGATTCATCTCACTGTATGAATGCTCAGTCCTATTAACCTTAGTGCAACATTTGGATTGGTGAAAATCCAAAAGGAATATATTTTGACATTAAGGACTTGGAGGCAAAATGGGGCTACTGTTGAGAATGGATATTTCGAGACAGTTGGTGAAGGTAGTTGTAAGGTGCAATTGGATAATTTTCCAACCAAAAGTATATTCTCTTCACAGATGGATGAAAAACAGAAAAAAGGCTTTTGTTATCACTAGAAGAAAAATGAAAACCATCCTATGCATATAAGAGACCTGAAGTATATTTTTTATAGGTGTTGGCTCAATAAGTTAGGAGCTTAAGACAAAATTTTTTTGTTAATAACTTACTTTTTTGATTAAAGTAAAATTAAATTAATTAATTTTAATTTTAATATTACATTTTTATTTAAAAACTATGCCTATTGTTTGCAAAGTAAAATTATTAATTAAAACTTATTATACATTTTCAACTAATAACCAACTAAGTTTTTATTAAAAAAATTAATTTAGATAAGATTTTATCAAATCTAACTAGTTTTATAAGCCGTCTTCTTGAATTTTAGGGTCGTTCGGAAATATAACTATTTTTATATATTCTCACATATTTTCAAATTTAATATTTTTTTCACTCAAAACCCAATAAGATATCTTAATTCAAATAATTAGTTCACTATCATACTAGTTATTTTGAGGTATTCTTAATATCAAAAAGAGACCTAAAAGCAACTAGAATAATCATCAGCAATAAAATTTTATAAAAAAAAAATGGGCCATTACCTCTTCCAAGGATCATACAAAAGTTTTTACGAACATTCAAAAATTAGAATTTGTTATTTATAATTCTCATATTATATATTAAACTAATAATACTAAAAAATAAATATATTCTTATAAAGAGAGTATTTGAAATAATTATTATTTAGAATACTTTTAAAACTAATAATGACATATAATATCTATTTAATAATTTTGTTCTCTTATGAGATTAATTATTATTATTTTAAAAAAAAGAATTATACTTCAAACTTTTTGAAAAGAGATATTTTTATTATTAGGGAGCCTTAGGCAATTGCCTAACTAGCCTAAGGCAAGAGTCCGGTCTGTCTTATATCTTGAGAATTCTATGGAAGAGGAGTTACAACAAGAAGGATGTGTTGGGACAGTGAAAATATGTGATGAAGCACAAAAGTATAGAGGAGAAGATTTGGAAATTTCAATTCATGTCATCTCTAGTTTTCTTGGCAATAATGCTATGAGACTTTAAGGAGTATTCATAACTTCTTAGCTCCATTAGCAGTTGAAGCAGCTAAACTAAGAATTCATAAAGTTTACAATTTGCAAGTTAAAATGGCCAATGGTAATAAGATTCTAAGTGAAGGGAAGTGTGGAGAAGGGAACCAAATTCTTAGGTCCTTTCCAGGTGCTGGCTCTTAAGGGTGTGACATCGTCCTTATAAGTTTGCAGTGGCTAAAAATGTTTAGCGCCTCCCAATCAATTGGGACTTTACAAACATGACTATGCAGTTTGTAGTGGAGGGAAGTAATATGACTCTAAAGGGCCTTTACTTTGAAAACATTTCAATGGAAGCCACTAGAAAACATTTAAAACCTCCATTCTAAGGAAACAAGCATGGTTATTGCCGTTAGTAGCAGTAGAAAATAATAAGAAATGGGATGAAGTACAGACTGAAGTGGCAGAGGTGGTTCATGAGTTTCAAGGTGTTTTGGAGGAATCAATGAGACCGCCATCACTAAGACCATTTGACCACTAGATCATGCATTGAAAAGAGGGATTATTTTTGTGTCACTGAGGCCATATAGATATCACCATTATCAAAAAATGGAGATTGAGAAGACTGTACAAGACTTGTTGAAAAATGGGGTGTTAAGGCCAAGCCAAAGTCCATTATCTTCATCCGTTTTATTAGTCAAGAAGGCTAATAGAAGCTAGATAATGTGTGTGAACTATAGAGTTTTGAATCAAGAAACCATCATATACAAATTTTGATCGTGCTTGTTATTGATGAGTTATTTGATGAACTCTATAGTACTAAGATTTTTTGTATACTTGATTTAATATCAGGCTATTATCAAATTAGAGTGAGAGATGATGACAACTCCAACATGGTACTTAGAACTCATAAGAGCTACCATGAGTTCTTGATGATGCCATTTGGACTTACAAATGTACTTGCTATAGCCTATATTCCAATGGTTAATATCATTAGGTCTTGTTTGTTTTTATAAATGAGATAAAAATAAATAAGTTGAAATTAAAGTTAAAAGTTAATATAATATTGTTAGAATATATGTTTTTAATAAATTTTTTGTTTTAAAAATTGAAAATTGAAAATTATTTATTTTATTTCGTATAAAATTAAAAAATAAAAATAAAAATTGTAATGATTAGATAAAATGAGTTGAGAAAAATTATGAAAACAAACTAAATAAAAAAATCTCCTTAAAAAAGGTCACCATATGTACAAGTAAGCTAGCGCTTTAAAGGTTATCCAAATAGAATAATTTTTTTTTGCAATTCATATTAGATGGACTGCATTGCAGTCTACATAAAAACTCTCTTATTTTATGATTAAATGAAATGAATTTTTTATATTTCTAAAGTTTTTTATTTGTAAATAAGAATATTTTAATCAATTTCATTCAAAAATGATGATTTTTTTTGTTTATTTATTGTTTAGACTATAAAAAGAATTATTTTATTTGAACTATAAAGAAATTTACTTTTTTTGACTGGATGTAAAGAAGTCCAGTTTTTTTTGTTTATTTATTGTTTGGACGGTAAAAAAGTTCACTTTTTTAGACTATACGTTGCATTGCTCATACTAATGTGAGGGAGGGGGCCGGGTTCGACTGGAATAATCTCATAATACATACGCATGATACTGTATAGCAATATTACTAGTTTTTTTTTATACAACCTATAATTTGATATGAAATTAACGACTTATGATTGAAAAGTCTGACATTTAGTTAAATAAATCGGTTATGGTTAAATTATAAAGAATATGAACATAATTTGACATAATTAAATTTAGAGATAATATTTATCGTTGTAGAATATGTAAATATTATACGATTTTTTAAAAATAAATAAATAAATAAGAAATTTACTTTTTTTAACTTAAAACATGGCTACGTGATCGATGAATCATATTTGAATCCGACGTGAAAACAAAAATAATAATCAATCCATTTCAATCTTATAAGCTTTAAGAAATTAATGACGTTTCACTTGCATGTGATGGAAAAGAGAAAATATAAGTGTCTTGGTGTTGGAGTCCCTTTACGCTTTTATGGGATTTTTTAAATAAATAAAAAATTAAAAAAATCACATATATTATATTTCCTACATTTTTTTTATTGATTTTATAAAAAAATGTAAAAAAAATTATACTATAGAAGCGCAAAGGATCCCAACGCCAAGACCCATAGAATTGCCCGATGGAAAATTCAGAGTACTGATGATTATCTCTCAAGTTGTGGGTATAGATTTTCATTCATGGGTCCGGCGGCCGGTAGCAATTATATATATATATATATACGCCCCGTCGTTGTTGCAACTTTCGTATTAGGCTCACTCCAGCTAACTGAACAATTGCTTTAATTTAACTCAATGTTCATGAGAGATCAGGATGCGCCGCGCGATGCATGATTGGTAGCTTAGGAACCTATATTATATATAATTCCTCCACACCTACAGCCAACATGACCAATATATATCAATCATTAAATCGTTATAAAAATGGAAATAAACATGAGCAATTTAGAAAATAAATATTTTTGTTATTATTCTTTTAGGACTCATTTTATAATTAACCCACTAGCTAGTATGATGGTACTAGTGTTATTTCATTAGAAATTGTAACAACTAGCTAGATATATATATATAATCAATTTCTCTAATTATTTTTTGAGTTGCTCAATTATTAATATATATATATTTTTTTGCTAGCAATATTAAAAGTGTGCCTAACACGTTCCTTTTTGTGTATTTTATTGACCATTATTGTAACACATGATGATTAGCTGAAAACAACATGAACGTGAAATGTTTTCAGACATACTGGGTTTTGTACGTTAATTTGTTGACGCATTGACACGCCACCTTGTGAGCCATGATCCACATGGCTCACGTACGTATATACAGGCAGACCAACTAAAATATTGCTTCGTACTTTGTTATGAATTTTTGTTTTATAGTATTTTACATAATCATAAGCGCAGAATAATTAGTGGGAAAAAAATTGTAGAATCTTAGAATATGCATGATGAGTTTAGGTGGTGGCTGCCAACTCTGCTCCCCAAATAATTATGAAACCTCATTATAACATTAATTCTCTTGATTTATAATTGGCGCATAACCCATACAAAATCCAAGGTGGCACAATCTCTAAAGGTTCGAAGAGGTGTGATCTTGTGATCTTGTAAAAGCCGATGATATAATGTTCGATAATAAAGAATAAAGAGATCGATGCTATTCCTCACGATTGGGGATCACAGAATATTTATAAGTTATATTAATGATGAAATCATGAAAGTCGATAGGAGGTGCAATATTTGATCTAGAGAATGCGGCAAGGCAAAATATATTTTATTAATCCATATTTAGAGCTCGCTTGGTTATACAAATTATTTCATTTGATCGTTATAAATTTATCAAATTCTTATATAATATATTAAAAAATTATTTTCTAATATTATTTATTCTACTTTCTTCTAATTATTTTATAATATAATTAAATGAGATCTTGACGAAAAAAAGAGTACTCATAGAATCAATGTTTTTAATTTCGTACCATACCGGCCGGTACGGCCGGTACATACCGTACCGGAGCAGTGGCCGGTACAGAAATGGGGTCTGTTTCGTACCGGCCCAGATTTCGGCTGTACCGGCCGGTATTTCGACCGTACCGGCCATGTGTACCGGCCTGTACCAGCCGGTACCGGATTTGAGAATTTTTTTTTTTCATTTATTCATATTTTTTTACCCTAATTTAGACTAGATTATTTACATATATATTAATATATATAATTGAGACTATTATTTTGAAATATAATTTTTATATATTTTTATATATTTAATTTTTTTTATGTATAGACTATTCTGAAACGGTACACGAAACGGTACCGGTACCAAATATTTCGTTCCAGTGCCTTAACTGGTACGCTCACCGGTACGATATTCAAAACATTGCATAGAATACTGCATCACATGTCTTTGGATCCCGGGGTGAAAATCATTAAAAGAACATTTGATGTTGTATACAAAAACATATAAATTTAATGAATAAAATTTATTTTTTTTTGTCTTTTTTTTTTTTTTTACATTCAAGTTTTAAATTTTATATAATCTTCAGGATATTAAAAAATTGACATGTAGAGAAAAAAGTTCATTTTTAAAAAACTTTTAAGTACAGTTAGCTTTTTTTTTTAATATTTTGTGAGAATATCCCATGAATGATGTCCATATATATATAGGGGTGTTCATCCGGGCCGGGTTGTACCCGACCCGGTTTAAAATTTTATTTATTTATTAACATTTTTGAATTTTTTTTTAAAATGTTTAAGGAAATTTTGAATCCGAATTCTGAATTTGAGAATCCGGAACTTAGATGAACACCCATATATATATATATATATATATATAGTGGGAAGGCTTCAATGCTTATATTAGGTTCTTTGGACAAAATTTCTCCTATTGTAATTGGTTAACTTATATGTGAGAAGATCAAGTACTACTAGTTAACATTTGAAACAATACAAACAATTTTCCTTCATATTTCTTAAGATCAAACCATATATAATTTATTGAATGGATAATTTTAACCGTTTAATAACAAGTTCCATGTGAAAATGACTTCCACGGACCATGGTTAGATAAGTATCAACGAATGATTTATAAATTGTTAAATGACAATTGTTTTCGGTACGTAGTTATTATTAGTGTATATAAAATTTTTAATTTTATTACTTGTATGCGCGTGCACCTTAGTTAGAGTGTTGCCTTTTTACTGTACTATATATATACAGTTTGTTCACTTAATAAGACACGGTATTGATTCCAGAACTTTCATTTTCGTATACTTGCCTTCCCTTTACTCTGTTTACAGTTATCAGCTATGAGATAGTTGGAAATTAATTGGAATGCAGGCTTCCTATTGTTTATCAAAGTCCCATCTACTTATTTTACAGTTACACTGATTGATCTATATCTCGTTTACAAATAATAACACCGATTTAAAGGAACCAAAAAAATATATTTATAACTAATATGTTTTTGTAAAGATTATTAGTATATTTATAATTACTAGGTGTAAAGCAACATGCCTCACACGTTGTCCTGTATCACTATAAAATAAATTAAAAAATATAAATATTTAGTATAAAAAAATTTAAAGTGAATGAGAATAATATATTTCATTCAAGTTGCAGGTTACTAATTCAAACAATAATAAGTTTAATTAAACCATAGATCCAAACAAGTTATGTAGTATGGTTGCATGCAATAGTCCTAAGAGATCACAAGAAGCATGCATGAGATCCTAATTAAATTGCTCAATACATTAACTCAGGATAATGATTAGAACATGCTTAATACATTAATTAGTTCAATGCATTAACCTGTTCACTACAAATTGGTCCCTATTTTTGACACTCATCGATACATTAACCTGTTTAATACATATGTTCACTATTTTATAAACTGCTTTACAAATTGATCAATATATTAACATGCACAATACAAACTGTTTTATAAACTGATCAATACATTACTTGCTCAATACAAACTGCTTAATATAAATTGCTCAATACAAACTAATCAATACATTAACCTGCTCAACACATTAATTGTTTAAATACAAACTACTCAATACAAATTGTTTTATAAACTGATCAATACATTAACTTGCTCAATACAAATTGCTTTACAAACTACTCAATACAAACTAATCAATACATTAACCTGCCCAATACAAACTATTCATGGTTAATAATATTCTATCCTTTCAGCTTTCAAGTAATCTCCTAAACACGATCTACTACAACGTGGGCTTGACAATTTTTACTTCATTGGCTGCACGAATGAATCTTCTTAAAAGTTGCCAAAAAGATACTAAAGAACAAGTGGTTATCTTTCTTTTTTTTTTTTTTCTCTTTTTAAGCTAAGGATTTATTCAAGGAGGAAGCTTTCTATGTACAGAGGCTAAGCTTTCATCTAAGCTGCCTGAACTTGCACCAAACAAGTTTTGAATTAGACACTCAAACCAAAGTGCTATTTGGGTAAAAAAAAAAAATGATTCTCATGATTCTATCCTCATATCATACAGAGCTACATTAGGTGACAATCACCTCATTTCATGATTCAATCTTCCTACTAAAATAAACATAGATTTTTATAATATATTTGTAACTTGTGACATTCTAAAACTTATATTAAAATAATTAAGTATCTGAATCTCAGGATATGATTTTTATATTTTATTATGTAATCAAAGGGAGCTGTGAACTAATTATAGAATGTGTATTAGAAAACTCATGAGAACTCCAATTCTTAACTCTTAAGTATTCTTCTTATATCTTTCTAGATGGAGAAAAGTTAAAACCTCTAGACAAGTTAAAGACACAGCATAAAGGCCAATTAAGACTCTCAAGTACAAAATGAAGTAATAAAAACTCCAAAATAAAGCAAAATGCAAGTCTCCATTCGGTAAGGTTTTAATTGGAAAGGAGATACCAGAGCTCGCTATTTTATATTATCTCAAGAAGTAGATGTGCTAACTACTCAACACTATGCTTATGCTAATCCTATAAATTTAGCTGCTCTCTAGATCCATAGTGGTATGTGATCAAAAGAAAACATGTGAAGGTATAAGCACAACCCATAAGTTCTACATATGAATGCTCAGAGACAATAGTAGCAGGCCAACAACTACCTATAAAATTGAAAATTGAATGCCAAAGGAGAACCAAATAATATGTAATGTAACTTTTTCAAGAACAACAAAACTATAAGAGCATAAATGACTCAAGTTGAAATGATATGCCTGAAATGGATGAGCAGTATGTATATAAGCAAGACCTAATAAAAATTTTCCTTCATGTTGCCACATTCTATATTTTTAATTTTTTCTCGTTTCTTTTTTTTTTTTTTTTTTTTCTGAAAACTAACCAATTTACTAAAGAAAATTAAGCAATGCAAGCATCTACAAAGAAGAAAAAGAACTCTTAAAAATTGCATCCAAATCCTAAAGAGCTTTCAGTTTAACAAGCCATTACAAAATCGGCTCGAAACTGTGGAAGCATACAATACTTTCAATAATACACATAGCCAAACAAGTTTTAAGCTTTCAAGCTCAACCAGCATATAGATCAACTCAGTATTTTTATTTTTTATACAGACCCACAAATTTATTATCTAAAAATATAGAGTGAAATGGAGCTTACCATGCTTTCACATCTCTGGCCGATAGCCCAGTGCCCAAACTCAGTACACAAAAATCATGTCCAGCAGAAGTAGCGGCTAGTTTGGGTTAGGGTTAGAATTGCGGCAATTTCAAATCTAAAGTATAAGACAAAGGGTTATTAGATGCATAGATCAAACCATTAAACTGGATCAATTATGGAACAAAGTGAGAAAACCAAATAAATATAAATATAGCAGCACAAATATAAAAACATCAAAGATAGGACAAACTATTTGTAAAATCTAGCTTTATTTAATTGGGATTTTCACTTTCAGAATTGCGAATGACCACCTGTTTAAAAGTGCTTCTTAGTTTCCTTTATTTAGTTAATTTGAATATAAAATAAATACACAATACCAGAATAGAAAAGAAATGCATCTAATTTCTAGCTTAAGACTAATGTTAGAACTCATGGAAATAATACTTGCCAGGTTTTAGTTTGATCAGAGCAACGCAACAAAGGAATTATGTCTCATATTCAAAAACACAAAACAATGAATCAGATTGGTTTGAATTAGAAAAGCGAAAAAAAAAGAACAACAACAACTAAGAGAATTCAATCAAACAGAACCCTTCACCCCAAATAACATAGTAGCAACACCATATGTTACTAATATTATGGAGCAGATACAAGTGCTAACTAAAATATTCTTCTATCCCAAGCCAATTTATAGTATCAACAGTTGATGATTTTTAACTTAAAGCAATGTTTATTAACAGGTTTTAATAGGGTTTCCTAAGTCATGACAAGCAATTTGTGCCTACAATATATGAACTATAGATTCATCTCCATTCTCTAACAAATTTAAATTACCTCCATACCTTGTACATGAAGAATGTATTATCAATAAGAAAAATCATCTAACATTAAGTTTTGAAAAAATGTATCACCTTAGCACAATAGAGAAAAGACGAAAGAAAAAAGGAAAAATGTATTATCTTAGTACAATAGCATTCATATTATGCTTTTGCTTAATACCAACTTGCATTGCTAGCAAGTTATGATTGCTATAACCATTGACCTATAATTCAGTAGCCACCACGTCACAAGACATAATAATAGAATTCTTTTACATAACAAAAATCCTGCAACAGAAAGTTTTGAAATGCCAAATGTACCAATATTTTTAAAAATCTAACAATTTTTCCATGGCCAAGAAAGTACATGCAATTTTAAAGGTAAATTTAGAAACTAAATACTATAGGATCATAATCTAACATTTGACCGTAAACTACTTCTTAACGATAACGGCCTTAAACTACTTTGCTCTGCACTTTAAAATACTTTAAAAAGTATGAAAACTATCGCCCTTGTCCATGAGTTCAACCAGGTAATTCAAACAACAAGTTGAAAATCCATGAACATCAAAATAGTAATACAAAAATTAAAACACAATCATACGAGACCCTAATCTATGGAAATCTAAATAGAAATCTAATTTTCATGAATTCAGAATTCTCCAATTCAAGCCTACAATGCATGAAAGAAATTTCATCATACGTTGCTCATTCTAATTCTTGACTTTAATTTTTGGATGATTCTTGCATAAAAAAGAAAGCTCAAATATCATGAGTATAGAAACATGAATAAAATATTTTAGGGAAAAAAATAGAATAGTAGAACTAATTAACTTAAATGAAAAATATGCATAAAATAAACCATTTCAAAGTCCCTGAAAAAAAACCACCAAATTAGATCAATTAAATTAAAAAATAACAAAATGTATAAAATAATGTCATACAAACATAAAAGAGATAGGGGGGAGCTACTTTTTTTTCAAATAGTCATTCACAATGAGTCATGATAAATCATTTGACAAGCAATTAGTCTGTAGAACAAGTAAAAATACAATGAGCTCTTAGTTGCCGACCATTTACATATTACAAAAAACAAAAAAAAAAACATATTTTATGGTTGGTTGCTTGTGACTTTTGCAAGTTTTCAAAACATTCTATCGAAGAATGTATTATGCCTCCTAGTTAAAAATGCATCCCAAAACATGCTTTTTAAGTGAAGTTAAAGCTGTTGAAGATTTTTTGTCCTTATAGGGATACCTTATTATTGAGATAAATGAGCTAAAGAAGAAATTTAGGATCTGCATTGTGATCCAAATTAATAAGTAGGCAGATTTCATAATCAATATTAATTCCATGTAAATAGCTGGGGTTCTGGCATATACGATCATCGAAATATTGCATGTGGTTTGTAGTTGGCTAACCAAATATATGACTGGAAACACACAAATGTAGCATAGAAATCTACTCAAACTAAAGGGGTATGCTTATAGTGGAAAAAATGTTTAGACCATCTCATTAGGCATAAACTCGGCAACAAGCAATCTCTCCTCACCTTCATAGCAACAACCTAAAAATCAAAGCAAAAAAATAATAATCAAAATAAATCATAACAGAACTCCAAAAGGAGAGGTCACTCACCCAATTCTACTATTTAAACAAAGCATACAACAACACATTCACTTGAATATCTTAAAACTAGTCCAAGTATTCCTTTTCTCTTACATGAACCAGATTTAAGTAATCCAAGTTATAAAGCACTTCTAAAAAGAATATTAGAAAGAGAGTTTTAAGAAAACTATGAAATGCAATAAGTTTCAAGGCCTACCATTTAGAATCACAAAGGGTGAAATTAAAGTAATAATAAGTTTGGTTGGTTGAGTACTTATTTTAATACAATCACTCGAAATCCATTGAATTTTTATTTTTATTTATAAGTAGATCAAGAGCATTTATTTATTATGATTAAAGGCTGTAAAGTTTAAAAAATCAATACTAAATACAATCCCAACAAACCTGACATGTATTTTCCTAGCAAATTCAATTGATTTTCTTTCTGCAAGTATAACATACATACAGATTTTTAACTTGCAAATCATTCATATAAAACATCAAATATTAGCAAAATAGATTTTCATCAAAATCACGCATAACTACGCATCTTTTGTGCAAAACATATTAATATCTATATGCCAAAAAAAACCAACTCTATATAATTGAATATTTAGTAATTGCTTGAATAGAACTTCAATAGATGTAGTTAAAGCATTCAAATGATTTGCGGTAAATTGATCCAATTGCTTAATATTTTACCAAATTGCCTAATAAGGTAAATAATCGATTTTCTATTAAACTGTTGAACCCAATATTTCAAGTATCGTGTAATTATAAATCTACATATAGGTTTTGATGATAACAAATGAATTCAAAGAATAAAGGAGTCTCAAACTCAAGTTGTCCACACAATACAATCAAGCACATCAAGAAATCAAGCATGAGCAAGAAAGAGATAAAGTCTACAAATGAAGCTCATAGATTATTTTTGTACATCTCCTGATAAAATTAGAAATTGGATTAACGTTCCAAATTACTCTTTTTTTCCTCATAAAACATCAAATTACTTTTTTCACATATGCAAGACATTTTTAAATATCTTAATTTTAAAAATTATATTTTTCACATGTGCATAACATCATCAAACAAAATAATTTCAAAAATTATATATATATATTTTTTGAAAAAACTTGAATTTATAAGATGATTAATTATTATATTTGACATGTGCATATTTTGTTTGAAAGTTTTAAAGGGAGGTGGTTTGTTTTTTTGACAAATGCAAAAGGTAAATGATTTTACTTGAGAATCTTGAAGAGAGGTGGTGTATTTTTTTGACAAATACAAAAGCTAGATGATTTTGTTTGAAAATCTTAAAGGGTGGTTGTGTGTTTTTTTGACATATGCAAAAAGAAGATGTTTTGGTTTGAAAAATAAATCATGCTCATTTTGTCTTGTATGAAAAGCAAAAGATTAGGTTTGATTTTTTTGAAAAATGAATGGAGTTATCTTTGACAAATGCAAAAAGGAAATGTTTTTATTTGAATTTTTTGAAAAGTGAATAGTACTCTTATTTGATATGGGAATCTTTTCAAATTTGAAATTGAAAACTCATTTTTCTATAAATAGCTCACTTGAGTTTTGTAAAAATTACAACAAGAGCTTACACATATATTGCTAAGTTTTGCATCATTCCTTCAAAACTCTCATTCTCTTTTTTCTAAAGTTTTGAACCTTAATTCTTGTTCTTGTTAAGAGAGATATAAGTTGTACTGTATTGTTTCTATCTCACTCATTGAGGAGTGTACTTTGATAGTCTACCTACTATCAACTCTTGTATTTGTAAGAGGGTGCGTATAACTCTTGTGTGTGTAGAAGGTGTTCTATAAGGAGAATAGTTAAATCACCAAGTGTGAGGTGATTGGAAGTGTAGAATGTATTCTATACGGGGAATAGTTAAATCACCAAGTATGAGGTGATTGGAAGTGTAGAGGGTGTTCTACACGGATTCTTTGGAGCGGTGCTGCTCAAATGTGTAATAGATTTCTATCTTCACCTAAAAGAGATTGAATAGTGAATTTGAGGATCCTCAAGGGGTAGCTTGAGGCGAGGACGTAGGCAGTGAGACCGAATTTCGTTAACATACTGAGTTTGCTTCTCTTTTATCTTTACTCTTTATATTTATTGTTGTTTCATATTTTGTTTATATTTTATATTGTATACTTGATTTATAATTGTTATTTTTTTTTTTAAATACAACTCAATTCACTTCCCCTCTTGTGTTAATCATCTGGGCAACATAAACCAACTGTGCCATCAAAGAGAGGAACTTACTATTGCCAAATAACATAAAGGAAAGTAAATTCTAAACAAGACAAGTACATATTACCATGTCATAGTTGATTAAATAGAGAATACTATTCCAAGAATAAAAATATTGTTCAGTAAAGGTTTGAATTTTTATGAAATACTTTTCGTGTGTGGTCTGTGTCAACCTCCATTTAGCATTTCTTCTTCTAGACCTTACAACCAACAAAAACCCACAACAATAAACTCACATTTCAGATCCAAGAATAAAAATATATAGGCAATAAGAAGAGAAAAAAAAAAACTCACATCATGGTTGTTACTGCTCGCGGGATTGTGGTTGGTAATGAGAAACCAAATAACACAAACGACAAACAAAATGGGTGGAAGAATTAGAAGAAGAAAACGGAGTGAGTTTCGTGCGTTGGTCTAGATAGGAGCTGTGGTCTCCGTGTTAAGAGGAGGAGAATGGGTGATCCCGGGGTGGCCGTGCTGCTCGACTGTGGCTGTTAACGGCGACGTATAGTTGCGTGAGGGGAGAAACTCATGTCAAATCCATTTTGGGTTGTGCTCGCGTGCGGTTGAGGGAGGGGCTGTCAGGGGGCTTCGACGAATCACGGAGAAACTGTCGAAGGTGGCGGTGAGGCTGGGTGGCCGACAATGAGGCACAATGGTGGGTTGAGTGGCCGGGGTTTGAACCTGTGTAATCGAGAGAATTCGGGGGGGGAGGGGCGAGTTTTGTGTGGTTTGAAATCGAGAGGGGTATAAGGGAAAGCCAAAGTTAAATAATTTAATTTCAATTTTATTATTTGTTACTATAGACAATCCGATAGCCACGTTTTAACTTTAAAGATATATATATTCCAATAATTAGTTTGGAATATAATTTATCTATACATATATATTTATAGTTATAATATGAATGCAAGTAATCTTGCACATGCTTTAAAATGTAGTATTTTGGATAATGAGTTGAGATAATATAAATTGAAATAGAAATTAAATAAAATAATATTATAATATAATATTTTTAATATTATTATTATTTAAAATTTTAAAATATTAAAATATTTATTATATTTTATATAAAAATTAAAAAAAAATATAATTATAAAATGAGATGAAATCGATTTTCAATCCAAATGAAATTTAAATTAAACACTGAAAATGTTTTTTTTTTGTCGGTTTACTCACACAGATACTTGAAATTAAAACAAAAACTTTTTCTAAAATATATTTTTTTTCTTTCTGAGTTTATAAAATTCTAAATAATATTTCTTTACATAAATGGAGAGAATCGTTAATTGTGATCTATCTAACATATTAAAATGAGCCGGGTGGAAATTGCAAAACGGAGTGTATTTGACTTAACCATTCGTTGTGGTTGGAGCATTAGCAGTGGGCTGTAGCATCTCTAAAATTTAGACTTAAAGACTCGATATTCCATCTCCATTTTAAAGTTTTGCCATAATAAATTACAAAATCTGATTATGTTTGGAGAGTCCTTGTTCATACTTTTATCTATATATTTTATTGTATTTTAATCATAAAGTTAGGCTATCTTAATATTTGAGAAAAAATATAATAAAAAACATATATATATTTCAACGTCTGGGATAAAATTTATATATAAATATATTAAAAATATATATAATTAATATATTTCAAAACCTTGCTATATTGAGAGAAGATATAATATATATATAATTAATATATTTCAAAACCTGGCTATATATATATATAATTAATATATTCCATGCTTTCCTATGTTATGAACCCCCTACAATTTATTGAGAGAAGATATAATAAAATATATATATATTTCTGACTAAAATTAATATTTAATATATTAAGTATATTTGCAAAATTGAAAAAAAAAATTATATTAAAAATATATTATTATATTATTATTTAGACTTTGATTTAATTAAACTAATGTGGACTCATTGACTAAACTATATGGATTATAGGCAAGAGAGCAAAATTAGACTTCATTTTAATCAAAATTTTAGTAAGACCATTATTAATGCTCTTAGGAGTATAAGAAAGTTATCGTAGACCAAATTGGATTGGATTGAATTTTGATATGGTTTGATCCAATCCAAAAAATAAAAGATCAAATACTATTTGGTTTGATCTAATAAATCCATAAGATTCTTTTCTCCTGGATTGGATTGAATATGGCTATTTAATTATAATAAAAAATGTATTTTTTAATATATAATTATGTTATATAATACATAAGTACTAATATATAAATTATTAATACTAATGTATAATTATAATATATATAAATTTATAATACTAATATATAAATATTAATATATTGGTATTACAAATTTAAATTATAAGAATTATAGTATAAAATAAATTATAATATATATATATATATGTGTGTATGGACCCCTGGAACTAGATCGGATCGAATTGAACCGGGGTTAACTTTGATTCGATCTAGATGATGAAAATGAGTCACGACAGATCGATCCATTGCTTTTTCAGATCGTTTACTTTCCTAAATGTGATGAATTTGCCTTGAGTAGCACACTGATACGTGGAATCTAAACAGTCCCTGTCACAACAGAGCACGGCATACGTGGCGGATCTGCAGAGATCACTTTAAGATCAGATGAAATCAGTGTTCCAAGAAATTGAGTGTGAAATATTAGATTAGACATTCGATAAAAAAAAAAAAGGGTTGAAATTTGGTCGCTGTCACCTGTCAGTGTCGCCATCCTCGCGATAACGTTGGATCAAAATCGAACCCAAAACCTTAACCCCCCTCCTGCTCATTAACCAACCCAACCGCTCCTCTGGTTTAGTTAAAACTTCCCAAGCGGTTGTGACCCTGCAACAACACTGAATAATTTTGATATTTTTGCAATCATGTCCCTATTCTCTGGCTGTTTTATTATTTTATTTTTCTTATTTATTTTTAGTTTTTTAATTCACGTTCTTGCATTATGCAGATACCATGTATTTTCTGTTGCTTTTATTCGAAATTCCATTGGTCTAGATACGATGTAACATAAATTAAATTTATTTTTCTTTTGGCGCATTGATTTACATTTCAAACAAAAATTGTTTTAATAATCTATCATTAATTAGGGAACCCTTTTTTTAATTTACTAGTATAAGTGAATTTCACAATTTATTTAATTTTTAAAATTATTTAAGATTTTGGATGTTTTGTTTCAAGTAAACTTTTTTTCTGTAAAAAAAAACACATTTGGTAAAAATTTAAACATTCCCTATATTTTACAGTCATACAAAGAGAGGCATAATTTTTAATTCTGGTAAATACAGAAGGAACAAAAGAAAGTACTTTGCGGAAGAAATTAAAGGAGGCATAATCCTAAAATATAAATACGAGAATATTAGAGGGATATCTTCGCAAAAACAAATGAATTAACTATCCTGAATGACAATATCGGAAAAATTCGATTGTTTTTCAACACTCCCCAAGGATCCCAACTTCAAAACCCTATAAATACATCGCTCGATTGAAAGCATGTTTGCCCAATTACACATCTAATCACGCACTGCAACGAAAATGGCGGCATCTTCTAGAAGATCATCAACAGGACCAGGTGCTCGATACTTCGCCTCTTCCTCTAGCTCGAGTTTTTCCTCCAGATCCACCACCATCTTCACCCGCACCACTTCCCCAACCCGCGTCAACATGTGCGGAACCTCTTCATCAGTCTCGTCCGTACGGTTCTCCTGGGATCGGTCTATCTCCCCTAAGCGGTCCATATCTGTCTCCCCGCGCGGTAACGGTGGCGACAGCAACCAGATCGTGAAGCGGCAGGGTCAGAAGCGGACCTGTATGTGTTCGCCGACAACGCACCCGGGTTCGTTCAGGTGCAGCTTACATAAGGGATACGGCTCGCAGTCGGTGTCTACGTACTCGCCGAACAGGCTGAACGCGCGGCGGTCGGCGATGACGAACTCGCTAGTGAGGATCGGCGGAGTTGAAGGTGATCTGATGAAGCGAGCCTTGTCGGCATTGATTCGTCCCTCTTCGCACCAGCAGCGTAGGCGCGCCGACTTCCGGCCAAGGCCGAGCCGGCTCTCCGTCATGTCAAAAGCCGCGGAGTGATTAGTGTACGTTGTCCGGTAAACTCTTTGTTTGAGTATTCCCGACGGCGACGAAGTCCTTGGATTTCAAATTCTTGGAGATATCAGTTAACGGCGAAATTGCTCGCGATCTGATCTGGTCGGAGAAGCCGGCGATTCAGAAGGGACGTGGATTTATAATTTTTTTTGTGTAATCCAGTGGCCGAAATTCGATATAGGGTCTATGACACATACACCTATGACCTATATCATCTGTATATATATAAATCATTAATGTATCACTGAATGCAAATGACAAAATAAAAATGCTTAAAATGGAAATTAGAATTTACTTTTAAATTTGTATAAGGAATTTCCTGGGACCGATTCCCATACAAAGAGCGGCTTGTCTTCCTTTTCGGTAGGCGACGCTGTCTATTTCATTAGAATTGGTAGGCTTCAATGAATTTATTTTTTCAACTATAAGTTCCGACGTTTTTTGGTGTACTTTACGAAAGTTTAAACTTAAAATAGATCTGGCACGTCTTTCACTCAAAATAGATTTGGTACGTCATTGAAAGAAATAGTAAGTTCATCGCAACATATCGGTTTTGATGGGGTGGACGGTGTCGTCTATTGTTAACCAGAGGTGGCGAGTTGGAGTTAAGGTCGAATATTTTTAAATTCATCTTTATTTTATTTTATTTTATTTTTCTATTTTTATTATATTTTTTATTATGTTTTTTTTAATTATATTTTTTATTGGATTTTTTTTTATTATGTTTTTTATTATATTTTATTTGATTGTAGTTTATTTTTTATCAAAATAAAATAGCTTAATTATTGTTAGATTATTTTTTATGCTGGTAACAGTCTGACTGTTTCTCAGCATCACCCTTTGTACCTTTGTAGAACTATGAACCAACGTATACGGATTCATTGCATTGCGTTCACGCCGGATCTTGAGTTTCGAGAAAAAAAATTTCCTTGTCATTTCATATTTTGATGTTTTTAACCGTCTGTCTGATTTATTATATTTTTAAGTAATTATTATTATTGTTTTTTAAAAACTTTGTAAGTTGTATCTAATTGTCTCGTTTTGTGTTTTGCAGGATTAAGTGGGGAGATAATTGAGCATTCAGAGAATAAATATAAGGAAATTGAAAAATGAGACAATAGGACAGGTGGAGACCCCTAATTTGGGATGGAGGATATGGACCAGCTAATTTTGACTATTAATAATGAGAATTTGAACAAGAGTGACATCTTGACAACTCCTTGGATCGGAAGGTTGGATTAATTATCTACAGAATTAATCATAACTTACAACATCCTACTAAAAAATATATAAACTTTAAAAAAAATATTATTGATAATCAAAATTAGAGCAGTCAAAATAGCATTATGGATACTTAATTGATTGAGATGAATTAAGGTGTCATGAATAAGTATAATTAGAATTACGGTATTTATTATAGTATTTGAAAATTTTATTTTAAAATTTAAAAAAATTGTTTTGAAATTTTTAAAAGTTAAATTATTTATTTTATTTTATATAAAAATTTAAAAAAATAATAATAATAAAATAAGATAAAATAAAAATATTTATAATATATCTGTTGGAACCTAAATTAATTGAGGAAAAAAGAAGGATGTACAGAAAGATTCGGGCAAGGTATTAATTTTTGGTACCATCAAAAGGACAAAAAGCTGTCGACATTGAATTGCATACTTATCCAACCGAGCGGGAGTGTCTATCTTCTAATTGATTACATAACATATGATGAAAGCCAACTTCAGGGAGAAAATAAAAGATAAGGTTTCGAAAGTGAAAGGCGTGAGTGCCGAGTGGATAGAAAGCAGCAAATGGTCAAATCCGAAAACTCACTTGCAACCAGACCAGACCAAATATAGCAAACAGACAAGTCTTGAATTAAGCTAGGACTTTTGAACTATAATTATTAATTTAAATGATTATTTTTGACAAATTATTAGCAACAAAAATAACTATTCATGATGATAATAGTTTTATTTAGTAAAAAATAACTAGTTTTTATTAATGCATGATTTGCATATTCTAACTAGTAAACTAATTAGTGCTGATAAATGGATTCAATGATCTTGTGTCGAGTGACCACATCATCAATGGATTAAGTGGCATTGCTGCATTAGTAGATAACCATGCCATGTATAAATGGTTTACATTAATTTATACCCTCACAACGTAAATATCTCTATTTATTAATGAAAAAACGTTCTTTTTTTATTCTATATTTTATCATTTTTCAATTATATATGCAAATATCATACATGATTTCAAGTGATTGTTATTCAAATCAATTAAATATGTCATAATTTTAATTAAGTTTATTAGAAGAAAGTCCCAAATTTTTTACCCTAAAGTTTATCACACGATTACAATAAATAAAATAATAATTAAAAACATAATATTAAAGCAAGTGAAAATATAATGAATAAAAGAATGGATGGATATCCAGGGTATATATCCTCTTTTATAGTAGGGTATATTAGAAGTAAAATGTTGTTTTTACACATGTATTTCATTAAGCTTAGCTTAGCTTGTGTAATTTACTTGTATAGCCCTCTGTATATATCTAATATATAAGGCTTCTTTGTTCATTTCTATTCAAGTTAATGAGAACATGCATCTACAGTATTTGCTTTCTCTCGACTACTCTTTACTCTTGATATGGTATCAGCAGAATTTTAGGGTTAGGGTTTCCCACTCTGATCTCTACAAAATTCCTCCTCGATCATGCCTGATCAAAATTCTTCTTCTTCTCCTTCTTCTTCCGCCGTTGAGAATGATTCTCGAAATCCCTATTTTCTCACCAATGCCAATCATCCAGGTGTTCTTCTAGTGAGTGAGAAATTGAATACCAGAAACTACCATTCTTGGTCTTGCTCCTTATTCCTCTCTCTGAAAACTCGAAATAAACTTGGATTCATTGATGGAACTCTCTTTACTCTCGCTGAAAGTGATTCTCTGTTTCCTTCGTTGAGTAAATGTGACACCATCATTTTTTCGTGGCTGTTTAATTCCTCATCGCTGAAAATCGCACAGAGTGTTATCTATGTCGATTCATTACAGGCGATGTGGAGTGAACTCAAGGAGCATTTCTCACAAGGTAACGGATCTCGTATCTTCGAATTGCAAGCTACAATATCTACCCTGCGTCAAGAACAAAGTGATGTTAGTACTTATTTTACCGATCTTAAGGTATTTTGGGATGAGCTCCTAAATTACCAACCATTACTTGTTTGCTACTGCCACAGTTGTAAGTGTTATTCTTCTAAGGTTTTGCTGCATATCATCACCAGAATTATGTGATGAAGTTTCTTATGGGATTGACTGATGCTTATGATAATGTCAGAGGTCAAATCTTAATGATGGATCCATTACCTTCCATCAATAAGGTTTTTTCTCTTGTTATACAAGAAGAAAGGCAACGTATGGTTAGCAATCGTAGCTCATCTTTAGTTCTTGTTGAACTGTTGCCTTAGCTGCTAGGATTGATAATAATTTTAGACCTGTCAAAGGTAATCCTCGAAGTAAAGTCATTTGTAGCCACTGTGGTATTACTGGTCACACAGTAGACAAATATTATAAGGTTCATGGCTATCCACCTAATTATAAGTTCAAGGATAGATCAAAACCTAGTTCTGCTAATATGGTTCAAGAACCTTCTCTGCTTGCTGGTTCTTCTTCTGCTTTACCTTTGACTGTGGAACAATGTCAGCAACTACTAGCTTTGCTCAAGCCTCCCGCATCTTCTCAAGGTCCATCACCTAGTCAGACTTCTTCCGTTAACATGGCACTAATGCCTAAATTTTCAGGTGAGCATCACACTGTCTGTGTTGCTGATTTTTTTGGTTCAGTTTCTTCCTGGATAATTGATAGTGGTGCATCTGATACATGACTTGTTCCTCCACTTTTTATACCAGCACACCTCTTGCTGTTTTTACTTTAATACAACTTCCTAATGGTTCTTTTGTAGTAGTTACACACATTGGTGATATTGTCCTTAGTTCTACATTGACTTTAACCAATGTTTTGTGTATTCTTACTTTTTCCTTCAACCTTATATTTGTCAGAAAATTGACTAAAGCTTTGAATTGTACTTTACTAATTCAAGCTGATAAATGTTTTCTACAGGACCTAGTCAGTTCGATGATGATTGGGATGGGTGAAATGCAAGATGACCTATACAAGCTGGTTCTTCCTCATTCCAACTCTTTTTCTTTTCATTGTTTTTTCATTCAATCTGATGTAGCTCTATGGCATTTTAGATTAGGTCATCCATCTTTTTCTAGAATGCAGCAATTGAGTAAACACATCCCAAATTTACATTCTCATTACAATTCTTGTAATATTTGTCCTATTGCTAAACAAAGGCGTTTGTTATTTCCTGTTGGTAATCACAATTGTACTACACCTTTTGACTTAGTGCATTGTGATATTTGGGGCCTTATGACTATTTCTACTGTTGATGGTTTCAAATATTGTCTCTGTGTGGTAGATGATTTTTCTCGGGCCACTTGGGTTTATTTAATGAAATCCTAGTCTGAAGCTGGTCCACTTCTCAAATAATTTTTTACTCACATGGAAACTCAATTTTCAGCCAAAATTAAAGCATGAAGGTCTGATAATGGACGTAAATTTGCTTTAAAAGATTTTGGGGTATTACATCAATTAAGTTGTGTTGTAACTCTACAACAAAATTCTGTTGTGGAGCGCAAACATCAACATATTTTTAATGTGGCCAGATCTATTCTTTTTTAGGTAAAATTATCTCTCTGTTATTGGGGATACAACATTCTTACTGCTGTTTACCTCATTAATAGAATACCTACTCCAATTCTCTCTAATAAGACTTATTTTGAGCTCTTATATAAAAAAATTCTTTCTTTTTCACATCTGAAAGTATTTGACTGCCTATGTTTTGGCTCAACACTTTCTCATACTCGATCAAAATTTTTGCTAAGAGCTATAAGGTCTGTTTTTCTAGGATATCCTTTTGGTGTTAAAGGATATAAGCTATTAAACCTAGACACTTAAACTTACTACATTTCTAGAGATGTAGTATTTCATGAGGGAGTTTTTCCTTTTGATAATTCTTCATCAACATCAACTTTTCCATTTGAATCATTGTTTTTTTCCCTCTCAAAAGAATTCTCCTAATTCTTCTATGCCTTTTTCCTCTTAATAATACTTCAGTTCCTCATAATTCTGAACCTACTCTAGTGATTACTGGTTCAACTGATCTGCCACAACCCTCCATTACTCCTTCTAGAAGATTTATTCGATCTAGACATCCCCGAACATATCTACTTCTTACCATTGTCAACAGGCTAGCTTGTATTCAGCTTATCCCAATAGTCATTCAACTGCTGGTTCTATTCCCATGGGCACTGCTTATCCCTTGGACAATTTTCTGACATACAACAGACTATCTTCTTCCCATAGATCATTTGTCCTTGCTTCTTCTACTTTAATTGAACCAAAGACATTTTCTCAAGCTATTTTGTATCCTGAGTGGAGGGCTGAAGTGCAAGCTGAAATTTCTATCTTAGAAGAGAATGACACCTGGGATTTAGTTTCTTTACCCCCTGGTAAGCATCCAATAGGGTGTAATTGGGTTTATAAACTCAAACTCAATTCTGATGGGACTGTGGAAAGGTGTAAAGCTCGGTTGGTAGCTAAGGGATACACTTAAATGGAGGGGTTGGACTATCATGAAACTTTTAACCCAGTAGCTAAACTCACAACTGTCTGAGTTTTTTTGTCTATGGCTGCTGTCAAAAACTGGTCCATTATTCAATTAGATGTAAATAATGCCTTTTTGAATGTTAGTCTTCAAGAGGATGTCTATATGTCCCTTCCTTCTAGTTTTGACAGCAAGGGAGAGCCTAAAATGGTAAGCAAACTCAAGAAATCATTGTATGGCTTAAAACAAGCCTCAAAACAATGATTTTCTAAATTTTCTTCAACACTTTTGGCGGTTGGTTTTACTCAATCTCGATCAGATTATTCACTATTCAACAAATGCAAAGGTTCTTCAATCATCATGTTAGCAGTATATGTTGATGATATACTAATTGCAAGCAATGATGATTTGGCAGTGGAATCATTAAAGGCTTATTTGAATGATCATTTCAAGATGAAGAATTTAGGACCTTTGAAATACTTTTTAGGTCTAGAGGCAGCTAAATCTTCAAAAGGAATTCATTTGTGCCAAAGAAAATATTCTTTGGAGATTATAGAGGATTGTGGATTCCTCGGACGCAAACCTGTTTGCTCTCCTATGGAACAAAACCTGACTTTAAGTGCAGACAGTGGTGATGAACTTGAAAATCCTTCACAGTACAGGAGATTAATTGGCAGGTTAATTTACTTAACCATTACTCGACCTGATATAGCTTTTTCAGTCCAAAAGCTAAGTCAATTTATGCACAAATCTAGAAAACCACACTTGGTAGTAGCATATAGAGTAGTTCAATATGTGAAAAACTCTATTGGTCTAAGTTTGTTCTTTTCCTCTGCAGCAAACGATTTTCAGCTTAAGATTTATACAGATTTAGATTGGGCAGCTTGTATTGATACCAGGAGATCTATGATAGGCTATATAGTTTTCTTGGGTAATAATCTTGTAAGTTGGAAGTCCAAAAAGTAACATACTGTCTCTAGATCCTCTGCCGAAGCAGAGTATAGAGTAATGATTGCAACTGTATGTGAAATAATTTGGTTAAAGAACTTGTTGGCAGATTTTGGAGTTGTACATTCCAAACCAGCTTTGATATATTGTGATAGTCAATCTGCTATTCACATCTCCTCAAATCCGGTCTACCATGAGAGGACAAAACATATAGAATTAGATTGTCACATTGTGAGGGAGAAGTTGCACGGAGTCATTAAACTTTTTCATAAAGGCTCAAGTAATCAAATTGTAGATGTGTTGACTAAAGCACTTGGCCTATATTAGTTTAATCATCTCATTGGCAAGACGGGACTAGTCAATATATATAGTCCATCTTGAGAGGGAGTATTAGAAGTAAAATGTTATTTTTACACATGTATTTCATTAAGTTTAGCTTAGCTTGTGTAATTTACTTTTATAGCCCTCTGTATATGTCCAATATATCAGGCTTCTTTGTTCATTTCTATTCAAGTTAATGAGAACATTCATCTACAGTATTTGTTTTTTTTCGACTACTCTTTACTCTTTAAAGGGTAAAGTTTTTATTTTGCATGCTGCATGCATATATGGCCATGATCAAAATGAGAGATCATTTGCCACCAAAGCGATAAAACTTAAGACAATGATCACAATATATAAAATCCTATTCTAATCGACAGAAAAGTGTACATATTGCGAAGGATATATAAATGCTAAAAGTTATGATCACATCTTTCATTTATAATTATGCCTCGTTAAATTTAAAAAAGTCTAATGATTGATCCAAAAGTCTTTAAAATGTTAGATATTAATTTTGTTAAAAAACTAGCTGTCATGAGCACAACAATCAACCGTGCTTCAAAATCTGACGTCCATCATGATGGCCTACTCTATTGGCACTGATTATATACCAGTTCTTTTTCTCTTGGCAACTCTAATCATCTATCGATATTTAACATAATTTTAATCCAATCCATTGATTACTCGCTTTAAACTCATGACATTATTTTTATCTCATTTCACCATCCACACAGCTTAAAAGTCAATACAAGCATTTACATTTCAATCTAACTTTCAACTTTTTCCCATTTCTGAAGATTTAACTTGTTTGAAGAAATTGATTTTAGTTGTCGGTTGGATTAGATGAATGTTTTTTTGAGTGTAGAAAGTCATTGCGTGCATTTACATTTGAATCTTGACTAACATATATGTTGGGAATCGGGCCGACAGACAAACAGTAAATACGGAGCCACGCAGCGGATTCAACCAAAAGAAATAAAACTAAAGACGGAGAACAGAAATGGACACCAGATATGAAGTGGTTTAGCTCAAACTGAGCCTACATCCACTGTTGGGTCGATCTAAATCACTATAATGAACAAAGATGGAGTACACTTCTTCGAGGTTACAAAGCTCTCTCTCTCACAAGGCTCTCAAACCCTTTACAAGTAGGCTCTCACTGATCTACAAAATCAAACAAGGAGAAAATGGGAGACGGACGCCTGTGTTCGTAATCTCGCTCGAGCGACCACTTCTCACTCGAGCGAAATCGCCTTCACTCCACAGCCCTCTGCTTCCTTTCTCTTCTGCACAAATGGCCCAGATCCTTATATAGGCTGTATCTCGCTCGAGCGGAACACTATTCCAGATGGCGCTAACTCTAGTTCCTGGAAGCGATGCAACCCTATGATTGATTCTCGCTCGAGCGGGAGGTCGAGCGAGAGTCGAGCGAAGTCTCTACCTGGATCCAAAACTCTCCGTTTGATGTCTCGCTCGAGCGACTGTTGAGTGAGGGTCGAGCGAAGTTACGGGTTGAAAACTCCAAGTGCAATCTGATGTGCTTCATTCAAGCCACATCTTAATAACTCTCCACCTTTGCTTGAATAAGCCCTACAAAATTATTCTGGACAAAAGACCCACAAATCCTTCAATCACAAAAGGAATACCCAACACGAAATACGAAGTCTATCTTTGAAGAACTCACTTTCCACACAAAAGTCTTCAACACCATAGACGATATCTGAAGATTCACTATCTTCACACAAACGGCAATGCACCACAATACAGACTGCTTACTTGAACAAACGGCTTCTGAATACAAATGATGACAACCAAATATTCTTCAGCCAAAGTAAGAACCAACAAAAGCCTGCACGAGCATACACAAAAGGTGACCAACTGCCCCCTTTATCTACCAGCTGTAGACCTGCTCTCACTGTGCACCAATGCCAATCAATTATGAAGCTCTCTGCAACTCCACCTTCTTGCTATAACTCTCTCTCCTTTCTGTGGAAACAAAAGAAAAGAAAATTCACCAAATAGCAAGATGCGTTGTCCGCTTCAATGAAGATCTGTAGACAAGCCTGGAAAACTAAAAGCATACTGTAGACTCTGTCACTCAAAGCCCATCTCATTCCATTCAGTTACTCCGTGGAGTGAAACAAAACTGTATGGTCTGAGTAACTCTTTACCTTCTTGTCTGTAGATCACTTATCTTCTCAAAAGTGTTTGAACACCAAACACATCACAAAGAAACAGATAGAGAAAACCAAACTTCTAATGATCATAAAACAAATATGAGTTTAATACAAAACAAGACTTTACACAAGATGTATCCTGATCAGAAATACTGCAGGAACCCTGATTCTACACTGCTTCCCAAGAATACAATGCAAACAAAAAATCAAGATTACTGTCTTCTGATCACACCAAGCAAAAGCTGCTGACTCATAAATGACCATCCTGTCTGGCGGATTCGCACGTGACACATGCGAATGACATCTGAATCTGGAGCATGTGAGGATACTCCACCTGTCACCACACTGCCCTCAAGGAAGTAGAGACTAACTGTCATCTTCTTCATTGTCATCACTACTAGAGGAACTTTCCTCTTCCTCCACATTTTTCAATTGAGGACACTCACTTCTGTAATGACCCAACTTATGGCAGTGGTAACATTTCACTTTTCTCTTGTTAGATCTGGAGCTACTGAAACTGGAACTACCTCTATTTTTTCTTGAACATCCTTCCTCGGATCTATCACCAGAGGAACATTTCACAAACAAACCTTCGGCTTGATTGTTCATGCCTAAACCCCCAAATTTTGTTCTCAATTCCTTAGAAAATAAAGCAGACTTGACATCTACTAAGGAGATTGTATCTCTACCATACAACATTGAGTTTACAAAATTATCAAACAAAATAGACAATGAATACAAAACAATTAAGGCTTGATCTTCCTCATCAATCTTAATGTCTATGTTCCTCAGATCCATAATAATTTTATTAAATTCATCTAGATGTGCAGAAATAGAAGTACCTTCCTCCATTTTGAGAGCGTATAACTGTTGTTTAAAAACAACCGGTTAGTGAGAGATTTCTTCAAGTACAAGCTCTCTAGCTTGTTCCACAGACCAACCACGGTTTCCTTCTCTGCAACTTCCCTCAAAACTTTATCTGATAGTGATAGTAGAATAGTATTGTGAGCCAATTCTTCCTCATTCATTGACGATGCAGGAGACTCACCAGTCACTCCTTCTACAACCTTGAACAGACCCTGCTGATGCAACAAAACCTTCATCTTCAAGCGCCATAAACTAAAATTGTTCTGACCGTCAAATTTCTCTACTCCAAAATTTATTGAGGCCATCCCTTAACGCTCTGATACCAGTTTGATGGGAATCGGGCCGATAGACAAACAGTAAATACGGAGCCACGCAGCGGATTCAACCAAGAGAAATAAAACTAAAGACGGAGAACATAAATGGACACCAGATATGAAGTAGTTCAGCTCAAACTGAGCCTACATCCACTGTTGGGTTGGTCTAAATCACTATAATGAACAAAGATGGAGTACACTTCTTGGAGGTTACAAAGCTCTCTCTCTCACAAGACTCTCAAACCCTTTACAAGTAGGCTCTCACTGATCTACAAAATCAAACAAGGAGAAATTGGGAGACGGACGCCTGTGTTCGTAATCTCGCTCGAGCGACCACTTCTCGCTCGAGCGAAATCGCCTTCACTCCACAGCCTTCTGCTTCCGCTCTCTTCTGCACAAATGGCCCAGATTCTTATATAGGCTGTATCTTGCTCGAGCGAGATCATCTCGCTCGAGCGGAACACTATTCCAGACGGCGCTGACCCTAGTTCCTGGAAGTGATGCAACCCTAGGATTGATTCTCGCTCGAGCGGGAGGTCGAGCGAGAGTCGAGCGAAATCTCTGCCTGGATCCAAAACTCTCCGTTTGATGTCTCGCTTGAGCGACTGTCGAGCGAGGGTCGAGCGAAATTACGGGTTGAAAACTCCAAGTGCAATCTGATGTGCTTCATTCAAGCCACATCTCAACAATATATATTATAAAGGACATGTTATGTATTAATCCCAAGTTATCTTGCTTCAGCCTAAAATCAGAAAACAAGATGCGTGTGAGTAGGGGTGTAATCGGTTCGATTTAGTTCGATTTTGACCAAAATATAGAACTGAATTGGTACTATCGGTTTTGTAAAATACAAAACCGGTTACGGCCTAATTACTCCCAAAAATCAATAATACCGGTTTTACTGGTTCCGATCCGGTTTTTCGGTTTTAATAAACTATAAAATTCTAAAAAATATATATGTTTTTTCCTTAAAAAATCTAATTTAAAAATCTAATTTATGTTTAAAGCATATGATTGATTAAGTTTTCATATTTGAAATTAAACTTTTATTTTATAAATATTATAAAATTATTTATATATAATTATAATTATATATAATTTAAAAATATATCATATATTTAATATTTAAAAAATAATTTTAAATATATAAATAATATGACCGGTCCAGTTTGATCTGGTCCGATTTCAAATTGTCTAGAATCGAAACCAGACTGGTTTTTGCTGGTTTTACATTTCTAGGAATCGGTCTCAAACTGAACCAGTTCAAAACCGGTTTAATCGGTCTGATTTAGATCGGTCTAGACTGATTTTTCGATTTTTTTTAACACCCTGACTTGTGACCTTCTTGGTCGAAGGTAGCCTATGATGCCTACATTAGGTTTTTTTAAGAGAGAGATTTTTCTTAATTATTTGAAAGAGAAAGTATGGTGTACTTCCAGATGTTCCTATATGAGAGGAGTACTCTAGCTGACATATTGCTTTCAATAATTTGAAAGTTGTACTTTCCTGGGCGAGTATGTTGTCGTATATAGTATGGTAACCTTTTGGGCTTCAAGACTACTCTCGCCGGTCCTGGACTTGCCCTCTCAAGTCGGCGCATTAGTGCATTAGAGTTGGTTTGGAGAGTAAGCTAAAATAAGAATTTTATGAAGAGTACAGTAATAAGATAGTATGCTTATAATAATGAAATTATTTGAGTTGAATATTTTCTGGATTTTGAAAATAGGAGTAAGAAAAAGTTGAATAAAAAATATTATAAAACTAAAATGTTATAATAATATAATTTTTTAATATACATTTTATTTTGAGATTTGAAAAACTTATAATTGTTTTTAATTTTTATTTAAAAGTTAAAAAAACTGTAATAATTAGTTTAAAAATTTTAAATTTAAATTATATTTGAGAATAAAATGAGATCTGATGAAATGAGAGTAGGTTTTATCTGGCTTCTTTAAGATGATCCACGTTTATATGCTATTTAAAATATGAAGATCAGGGGAAAAGTGAATATAAAAACATCATCAGTTAAAGCTACAGCTATGGGTCTTGGAAATATATTTATGTAGATGCAGCTTCATCACTGAATGGTAGCCTTTTTCTTGTTTCAGATTTATAAAGAATTTGTTAGTATGATCTGATCTACTCTCTAGTATCGGTTAAATTCGGTTTCAAAACAATAGATAAGGTTTGTTTTTTCACTTCGGCCTGGGGACGTATACATAGATAGATCGGATTATCTATAAAGATAATGGGTAAGGGTTGATAAGAGATGAACCTCTATTAATTGAGACAAGTTTTGGTATTGGATGAAGATGAAGCTTTGAAGATCTCAAAATTCAAAATTAGCTAAAAGGCCACGCCATCCATATGTAGATTTTTGAAGAAGAATTTAGACGAGATTTGGATGGTAAGTTGCGATGAAATGTAAGTTAAAATTAATTCAATATATAAAATCTTATAAGAATATTACTTTTTAAGATTATTTTTATTTTAAGATTTGAAAAAAATTGAATTATTTATTATATTTTGTATAAAAATTTGTGAAAATCGTAATAATTATATGAGATGATATGAGTTAGGATGAGTTAAATGTCAGATCATTTTGAATTTTCCGCAATCAAAGAAAAAGAGTTTTGAGATGTTTTACAAGAATTATTTCTCTTCAAGTTTTTGTAAACTACACAAACTATATACAAGGATAATAATTTTGTGACTTAAGTTGAGTTCAACCACAGGATGTTCTAAGAAAAGAAACAAAGTTTGTAGATTATTTGAGATTCTGATAACTATTATGGTATGAACAAAACGGATCATTTTGTCGTGATAAGTAACACATTCATATTAAAAAGAATTTGTAGGAAACTTAATTGTATTAATCTTCAAATAGCGGAATTGATTTAATGTTCTGGATATTTTCGTTACCCCTAAAGGATTTATTAAAAGAGTTTATTTTCGTTACCAAACAACCTTGTCTTGTGGTTGGCTTATTTTGCTCATCATTCATATTTTTTTGTTTTGTTTTCGATGTTGTGATTTGATGCATGTAGGCTAATTCGGAATTTAATAAATATTGGTATTTTTCTTTTTCATAAATTGAAATTGAATGAAGAATTGTGGTATGCACATATTTACCTCCTCTAGGTGTTATTCAGGACCAATATTATAATTTCAATAATTGGCATAAAATTATTTTATGCACATATTTACCTTCTCTATTGGCCCCATTTGCTTACGGGATGAAACAAAAAATTTAAAATATATCTCAAACTTATTATTACACTTTTTTAAATCCTCATATAAAATATAATAAAAAAATCAAAATTTTCAAATTTCAAAACATATTTTTCAAATCCCAAAAAAAAAAAAAAATAAAATTTTTTTTTATTATTTTTTAAACTTTTATCTTATCTAATCACATCTCCGAAAACAAACATGTTTGTTTTGAGAGACAAAACCAAAACTCCAAACTCATTATTAGACTTTTTAAAATTCCTATATAAAATATAATAAAAAATTTAATTTTTCCAAATCCGAAAATAAAATTAATATTAAAAAAATATATTAAAAAAAAAATATTTCATACTTTTATTTCATCGCATTTCATCTCATCTTTAAAAACAAACAACAATTATGTCTGATTTTTGCTGGAGGAAGCTTCCTCCCCCTTCTCTCAGTCATTTTCCTTCTCTGTCCATCCATCTTGTGATTGGTCTATCAAGGTAGTTATTTTTCTTTAATTTTATTTTCATTACTTCAAGGTCGAATAAGACGGTACGAATTTCTAACAACTCGAGTCATGCACGATAAAAGTAGACTACGAGGCTAAAAATCGTTAGGAAGAAAGTGGTTGTTTGCAAAAATTACACACATGTACTACATGCATCACTATTTTTAGCAGTTCTGTTCGCCACGTGTCAGATTACTGAACTTGCCACAACCAAATATTCCAGATTTAATTTTTATGGCTAAAAAAAGATAAGTGTGTTATCTTCAAATGCCGCCACAGATTTTAAAGTTTACTGAAGTTAGTCCAAATTATAATCTGTCCTTTTTCGCATCTATTTTATTGTTTTTATTTTTTAGTTTCTTTATTGTTAATTAAAATAAAAAAGAGTTCATCACTTAGAGTTTTATCTGTAGAATTTGAGTCATTTCCTTCTATGAAGGGTGATGAGTCTCTATTTAGACAGAGAGTATTGTCTCTTAGATGTTTTTCTATAGAAAGTATCAGCAGAAGTGAAGACCAGATCAGTCACAAAAATAAATTTAGTGGAGGTTCACATGTATTGTTTTGATTTATGATGTCATATTGATATAGAGACATCCCATAATGAGTTCTAAAGATAAGAAAAACGATATTTGTAGTCGTAAAGTATGTAAATACTACATTATCAATTTGAAAAAAGAGAGTAAAACATGTAATATACATGGAAAAAAATGACTGCATCTATCATTTTTCTTTTTGGGTAATGCTATATACAGTCATGGAGTTGCAAACGGCATGCACTCGTTTTAGAAAAAAGTTAACTTTTTTTACGTAAGTCCCCATATATATTAATTTTTTTCTAAAGTGATTCCACGTCGCTTGCAACTTCATGACTGCTGTTGAGTATGGCTTAGGAATACAAGCCCAGTCCTGTCTCGCTCGACCTTTGCTCGAGCGAGACTTCGAGACTTCCAGATTTGCTTCAACCTGAGACTTCGCTCGACCCTCACTCGACCTCCCGCTCGAGCGAGGTTCAGGCAGTGACTTCGCTCGACCCTCGCTCGACCTCCCGCTCGAGCGAGATTCCACGTGGTGCCAGGTGTCCGATTTCCAGTTGAGCGAATCTGACCTAGAAGTTCTCGCTCGAGCGAGTTTAAATCTCGCTCGAGCGAGATTGCATAATATAAATATCGCGAAAGCATTTCGCGCAGAGGACGACGGAAAAAAAACGCAGACGAAGAACGAGGCCTCTGTTTCGGCGCCAGTGCACAGTGTTTGCTTCTAGATCATTTTCTTCTCCATTTCTCCACTATTCTGAGTGAAACTTGTGAGGATTGAGTGTATACACGTGAGGTGAGTGTTCTCTGTTGTAAGAATCTTCTGATTGTCTCTCTGTAACCTCCATTTGATCTAGTGAAGTTTTGAAACCAACCCCACAGTGGATGTAAGCTCATTTTGAGCTGAACCACTTAAATCTGTGTGTTCTTTCTGTGTTTACTGTTTTATTTCTCATTGTTGCATCCGCTGCGGTTTATTTCATATCTTTGTTGTTTGTTTCCTTGCCTATTTCCTAACAAACTAGTATCAGAGCGTTTTCAGGCTCTGTGAACATTTGAAGGGATGGCTACAGCAAGATTTGAAGTTGAGAAATTTGACGGTCAGAACAGTTTCAGCTTGTGGCGCCTGAAGATGAGGGCTTTGTTGCGCCAGTAGGGGTTATTCAAAGTTCTAGAGGAAAGGACGGCAGATTCTCCTGTACCGTCTAAGGACGATGAAGAAAATGTACATAGTACTATTCTGTTATCATTGTCTAATGGAGTGTTGAGAGAGGTGTCGGAGGAGGAGACCGCTGAGGGTCTCTGGAACAAGCTTGAAAGCTTGTACATTAAGAAGTCTCTCACAAACCGGTTATATTTAAAACAACGGTTGTATACACTCAAAATGACTGAGGGTTCGTCCATTATTGAACACCTAGATGAGTTTAATAAGATTGTAATGGATCTTAGAAATGTTGACATCAAGCTTGATGAAGAAGATCAAGCTCTAATTGTGCTGTGTTCATTACCTGCCTCTTTTGAGAATTTTGTGAATTCTATGCTGTATGGTAGAGATACTATCTCCTTAGCAGATGTGAAGTCAGCTTTGAACTCGAGGGAGTTGAGGAGTAAGTATGATAAGGGTGGTGAAGCACAGGCCAGTGGATTGTTTGTCAAAGATACCTCCGACAGAGGGAGATCCAGTTAGCAGGGTTCAGAGAAGGGCAGAGGCAAGTCCCGGGGGAAATCAAAGTCCAAGTCCAACAAGACGAATGTAAAATGTTACTACTGTCAGAAGTTTGGACACTATAAGAGTGAGTGTACTAAGCTGAAGAAGAAGGAGGAATCCACGAGTTCCTCTAATGCCGTCAGTGCTGCTGATGAATCTGACGGCTCTGATGTAGTTCTTGCAATCAGTGATTCAAACAGTCGGTTCAGTGATAAGTGGGTGATGGACTCAGCTTGCATGTTCCATATGTGTCCCAGAAGGGACTGGTTCATGTCTTATGAATCAGTCAACAGTTGTGAGATCCCATATTTATGTGTATTTTTACACGTTATTTTATGCTCGGTGTTAATTATTTTAATTTATTTAAATAATATTATTAGTCATATTTTATTTGTTTAAGATATTTATTTGAGCTATTAATTAGTTTATATTGAGTTTCGTTGCTTTTCTTGTTTATTTTAATGAGTGGAATTAAATTCCTTTATTTTATTATGTGAAATTATTTTATCTGCTTTCGTTATATTATTTATTGTTTTATAAATAATATTGTGTTTGGGTTTAATTTATTTATATTGTTGGGGCTTTAAATATTTTATTTTAATGATATTAGATTATAGTATTTAAAGCCTGCTTTTATTTAATTTGTTGTGTTTTTTTTTTCAGTTGGATCCCTTTTTTCTCTTTTTTCTTTTCCTTTTCTTTTCTTTTTCTTCTTTTTCTTCCTTTTCTTTCCTTTTCTTTTTCCTTCCCAGACCCCCCCCAGCCCGCGTCCCCTGCCTCCCTCTCCCTCTCGCCGTTCCTTCTCTCCCACCCAGGACTGCCGCCGGCCACCCACCGGCGACACCGCCCAGCCCACTACCTTCCCCTCACGCCGGCGAGATCAACGGCACCGGTGGTGTCCCCTCCGGCCACCCCACCGCCCCTCCACGGCCACAAACCCGAAATACCCATTTTTGCTTCCCTTGCATTTTCCGGCCACCGCCGGCCACCCCTTGGCCTCCGACCACCACCACTAGACTCCCCAACCTCCGGCGAGCATAACCCACCGCCCAAAGCCACCCATCGCCGCCGGTTAGCCCCTCCACCCGAAATGGGCCTTAAACGGGTCGTTCTTCGCCACGCCGCCGTCCGGCCACCGTAGGTCTCACCACCGCCACCATTCAACTCCCCTCACCCAGCCGGTCAACCCCCTAGCTCAGTTTCCCCAACCACGGCCTCACCTTCCCGGTACGAGCCCAAACCCGAAAATGGGTTTTCACCCCTTTTGGCCCCGATCCGCCACCTTCCGGTGGTTGTGCCGCCACACCACCACCTCCATGAGATTCCCCACCCTTCAATGAGTACCTTCCTAAATTTTGGTGTCAAACCGAGTATTTTAGCCTAACGTACATATGACCGCTACAAACGCTGCAGACTGGCGTTGTTCAAGGAAATGCGTTTTTATCGCTGTAAGTACTTTCCAAACAAGCTTTAAGATTTAAATATATTTTTGGCATCAACAGTTGTTGTATTTGATTATTGCTGATATGTGATGGTTGATGTTGGTATTTGTTGGTTGATTGGATTATTTAATTGTTGGATAATTGTTGCATGGTTGTCTGCATTGTGGATTTACGCGCATGCTCATGAAAATATTTGGAAAGTGGATTTTGGCATGATTTTGGATATTCATGTGTTGGAGATGGAAAATGGGATTTAAATTGTGTTTATCGGATTTTATTGGTTTTGGGCTGAGTCATAACGGGGACGGCGATACGTAACGCCCGTTGTGATCAGCGTGTGAGTGTGTGGGTGACATAATGGGGACGGCGATACGTAACGCCCATTATGGTCAACGGGTGTGCATTTCATATCGGGGACGGCGATACGTAACGCCCGGTATGAAATGAGTGTGTGTGGATCGTAATGGGGACGGCGATACGTAACGCCCATTATGGTTTCGGGTGTGTGTGTAATCATATCGGGGACGGCGATACGTAACGCCCGGTATGATCGATTTTGAGGATATTATTTTATGGAAAATGATGGGTGATTTTATTGTGGATTAAATTGGGATTTTGACGAGTGTGGTTATTTCATCGATTTTGAGGAAGATGATTTTGAACCTCATGCATATGGTAATTGTTCTTAGTTGTTGTTGTGGCATTAATGTATTTTTTGTCTTTTGGTTTGGTTGGTTTGTACTTACCTGCGATGCCATCTTGGCGTCGTAGTTTTGTTTGGATGCAGACTTTGGAGAGGCCGAGCCTAAGGAGACGGCTCCGCTATTGAGGTGATGTTATTAATTGATATCTCGGGAAATTTATTTTTCCCCTTTTTATAATTATGTATTTGTTTAAATTGTATTTTTGGATGACTGTATTAAATCTCCTGTTGGAGAGTTTTTATTAAATTAGTTTGTAAAATATTTCTAAAAATTCTGGTACTTAGATATTAATTTATTTTCCGCTGCGACCTTTTATTTGTGTATGTCACGTGTGCACACACATTTGACACGTGTTGTTGGGATGTGTGATCCGTGTTGTCATCATCCCGATGCCTCGATTCCCGTGTTATTTTAAGGGGAATTTGGGGGCGTCACAGGTGGTATCAGAGCAGTTCGGCTCTGGGTAAATCCGCAAGTTACCTAGGGACAGTACCAGAAAAGTTTGTGGTTTTTAAAAATTTATTTGTTTGATGATTGGGTTATTTTGTTTTATTATTTTATTTGTTGTCTTAGTCTTTCGACTAATTTATATGGTAACATTATCGATAATTATTTTGTTGTGTTGTGCTTTTTATTTTAATGTTTATATTGTTTATTTATTTTCATAGTTAAATCAGTTCTGATTGATTGGTTTGTTAGCTTTGTTTTATTTTATTGTAATATTTGTTTAATATTGTAAATGGGTAGTAGTTAAGATTGTAGTTAGTGATTTTATTTGGTTAAGTTGTCGAGTATGTATTTAATTATTTATTTATTATATATATATGCCTTTGTTTTTGTTTAAATTAGAATTTGGATATTTCGGATTAAATTATTATTTTAAATCAATCCATTTATTGAATCTGTTATTTTAAACTGTTGTGTTATATAATTCCTTATTTTAAAGTTTATTTCTTTTGTTGTAGGTTATTTTATTGTCTTAAGCTTTTATTCAATTATCATCAGGATTTGATTTTAATTTCAGTTCATAGGTTTCCTATGAGATAGTTTTTGGAGTTGGTTTATTATTTGTTTATTTTAATTATGGCTCTTGTATTTTAAGTATTTCTGAACGTTTGAAAATTTATTTAGACAAAAATTTAAAAGCATCACTGCCTTGCTTCTTTTTAAGTTTATGCTTTGAGATAAATTTAAATTGATTAGCTTTTCACATTTCCGTTGTTTTATTTTTAAGGACATGCTTTGAAGTAAGTTTTGAAATTTATTATCTTTCCGCATTTTCGTGTGTTTTATTTTAAAAGTTTATCTATTTACTTTAACGAGTGGGTTTGTTTTGGCGACTTGTTTGTATTTAGTTATTAATTAATTTATCGATTTAATTATTTTATGATGGTTCGTTTCTTTTAATAGATTTTAAATTTTAGAGATTTCTACAATAATCTTTTTAAGAGTTGAGTTTTGTAGAGAATTTTAAAATTTTATTTGTGATTTTGTTTGTTGTTCTTATTTTAATTTATCCTCCTTTCTTTATTTAATAAAAGTTTTTAGTGAATTTGCGTTTATTAAAGGAGGTGGGCTTGTTTTCTTGAATGAGTGGTTTTTACTTAATTGTTTATTAAATCTTTTCCCCCTTTTGTGTTTTTATATAATAATTATGTGAATTACTTGAATTTTGTTTAGTATTTGGGTATTCTATTATTTATAATTGCGATATGGATTTGTTTAATAATTTGTTGGTATTTATGCAGTTGCATTTCTGTGTCGGTATTATATGCTATTTTTGTGTAATTATTACCTGGGTCTCACTGAGTGTTTGAGTGTCTAAGTTCTAATTTTATTTCTGGGAGATTATTGGAATTGTATTTAGATAGACTCTTCATGTGAGTGTAAAATTCTTAGCCATTGGTATAGTGTTATAGAAATAGTTTTAGTAATGCTTATGATGGTGGGCGATCAATTATTTTCTTGGTGAAATTTTGATGTTATTTGTGGATAATTAGAGATTGATGTATAATAAATGTGTGTAAATTTTGGAGAGTATTTGTTTTTGGTTGGTGTTGAACTTGGGGAAAATTTATTTGTTAAGTGATAAGGTTGAATTGATGTGATGGAAATAAAAATTTAAGAGATATAAATTTTAGGCTTTTGGGCGAATTGTTAGGAGTAGATAATTTAAGTATAATATTTCGGAGAATTTAATGGTTAGCAACAATTGTCGAGGTATCTTAAATAATTTAGTTTGGCTTGAGGTCATATAAGAATTAAAATATTTCAGGTTATTCCATCTCATAGGTAATGAAGGTTCGATTGAGAGAATACGGATTTAGATAATTAATCTATGATGAGAGTGAGGAGTTATAATGATGGAGATGTATATTGGTGGTTTGGGAGTTAGAAAATTTTTAGGCTTTAATATTGGGTGGCATAACTTGAATTGTGAGATGACAAAGCATTAAGATTTGTAAATTTGGCAAATGATTTCTTGTAATAGGTGTTGAGCCAATTTTGTTCAATGGTGTTAATTTATGAGGACTTAAATTTTTATGAATTTAACGAGTTATCCAAAGTGCGCGCGGAAGCGCGATGAATTGTAATATAGTTGGAGGTTCAATTCTTGTGTAAATTTTGAGGAATAAGTGGTGATTTGAAATTTGAGATGATACTTGTAAGTAAGGATTTATCTTTTAATTGGGTAAATTATGTTTATTGGCGATTAAGTTAGAAAGTTAAACTTGGGAGTTATTTTAGGGTAACACAAATTGTTGTAAGGAGTTAGTGAATATTAAAATTTTGGGAGATTGTACTGAGGTTCTTGTACATGTGGGGTTCAGATTGATTGGCTACCTCAAGAGTTTTAGAGATGAAATATTATTTGGAGACTATACGTTTATGATGGAATAAAATCCATTTGTGTTCGAGGAAAATAGATGATTGTGCTAATGCTTGGAGTGAGTGTTGAGCTGTGTAGTAGGTGAGTTATTGGAGTTTTATTAGCTGCAGCCGAGCGAATTTCGAGGACGAAATTCTTTTTAAGGGGGGGAGGATGTGAGATCCCATATTTATGTGTATTTTTACACGTTATTTTATGCTCGGTGTTAATTATTTTAATTTATTTAAATAATATTATTAGTCATATTTTATTTGTTTAAGATATTTATTTGAGCTATTAATTAGTTTATATTGAGTTTCGTTGCTTTTCTTGTTTATTTTAATGAGTGGAATTAAATTCCTTTATTTTATTATGTGAAATTATTTTATTTGCTTTCGTTATATTATTTATTGTTTTATAAATAATATTGTGTTTGGGTTTAATTTATTTATATTGTTGGGGCTTTAAATATTTTATTTTAATGATATTAGATTATAGTATTTAAAGCCTGCTTTTATTTAATTTGTTGTGTTTTTTTTTCAGTTGGATCCCTTTTTTCTCTTTTTTCTTTTCCTTTTCTTTTCTTTTTCTTCTTTTTCTTCCTTTTCTTTCCTTTTCTTTTTCCTTCCCAGACCCCCCCCCAGCCCGCGTCCCCTGCCTCCCTCTCCCTCTCGCCGTTCCTTCTCTCCCACCCAGGACTGCCGCCGGCCACCCACCGGCGACACCGCCCAGCCCACTACCTTCCCCTCACGCCGGCGAGATCAACGGCACCGGTGGTGTCCCCTCCGGCCACCCCACCGCCCCTCCACGGCCACAAACCCGAAATACCCATTTTTGCTTCCCTTGCATTTTCCGGCCACCGCCGGCCACCCCTTGGCCTCCGACCACCACCACTAGACTCCCCAACCTCCGGCGAGCATAACCCACCGCCCAAAGCCACCCATCGCCGCCGGTTAGCCCCTCCACCCGAAATGGGCCTTAAACGGGTCGTTCTTCGCCACGCCGCCGTCCGGCCACCGTAGGTCTCACCACCGCCACCATTCAACTCCCCTCACCCAGCCGGTCAACCCCCTAGCTCAGTTTCCCCAACCGCGGCCTCACCTTCCCGGTACGAGCCCAAACCCGAAAATGGGTTTTCACCCCTTTTGGCCCCGATCCGCCACCTTCCGGTGGTTGTGCCGCCACACCACCACCTCCATGAGATTCCCCACCCTTCAATGAGTACCTTCCTAAATTTTGGTGTCAAACCGAGTATTTTAGCCTAACGTACATATGACCGCTACAAACGCTGCAGACTGGCGTTGTTCAAGGAAATGCGTTTTTATCGCTGTAAGTACTTTCCAAACAAGCTTTAAGATTTAAATATATTTTTGGCATCAACAGTTGTTGTATTTGATTATTGCTGATATGTGATGGTTGATGTTGGTATTTGTTGGTTGATTGGATTATTTAATTGTTGGATAATTGTTGCATGGTTGTCTGCATTGTGGATTTACGCGCATGCTCATGAAAATATTTGGAAAGTGGATTTTGGCATGATTTTGGATATTCATGTGTTGGAGATGGAAAATGGGATTTAAATTGTGTTTATCGGATTTTATTGGTTTTGGGCTGAGTCATAACGGGGACGGCGATACGTAACGCCCGTTGTGATCAGCGTGTGAGTGTGTGGGTGACATAATGGGGACGGCGATACGTAACGCCCATTATGGTCAACGGGTGTGCATTTCATATCGGGGACGGCGATACGTAACGCCCGGTATGAAATGAGTGTGTGTGGATCGTAATGGGGACGGCGATACGTAACGCCCATTATGGTTTCGGGTGTGTGTGTAATCATATCGGGGACGGCGATACGTAACGCCCGGTATGATCGATTTTGAGGATATTATTTTATGGAAAATGATGGGTGATTTTATTGTGGATTAAATTGGGATTTTGACGAGTGTGGTTATTTCATCGATTTTGAGGAAGATGATTTTGAACCTCATGCATATGGTAATTGTTCTTAGTTGTTGTTGTGGCATTAATGTATTTTTTGTCTTTTGGTTTGGTTGGTTTGTACTTACCTGCGATGCCATCTTGGCGTCGTAGTTTTGTTTGGATGCAGACTTTGGAGAGGCCGAGCCTAAGGAGACGGCTCCGCTATTGAGGTGATGTTATTAATTGATATCTCGGGAAATTTATTTTTCCCCTTTTTATAATTATGTATTTGTTTAAATTGTATTTTTGGATGACTGTATTAAATCTCCTGTTGGAGAGTTTTTATTAAATTAGTTTGTAAAATATTTCTAAAAATTCTGGTACTTAGATATTAATTTATTTTCCGCTGCGACCTTTTATTTGTGTATGTCACGTGTGCACACACATTTGACACGTGTTGTTGGGATGTGTGATCCGTGTTGTCATCATCCCGATGCCTCGATTCCCGTGTTATTTTAAGGGGAATTTGGGGGCGTCACAACAGTGGTTCTGTTTTGTTGGGGAACGACATTGCTTGCAAGATTGCAGGAATGGGTTCTGTGAAGATCAAGATATTTGATGGGATGGTTAGGACATTGACCAATGTCCGACACATTCCAGACTTGAAAAAGAATCTTATCTCCATGGGGGCCCTTGACTCTTTGGGTTTAAAGTACACGGGACAAGGTGGAGCTTTGAAAGTCAGCAAAGGCTCCATGATCATTATGAAGGGAGACCTGAAAGATGGTCTCTATTTCCTCCAGGGCAGTACTGTCAGCGGTGAAGCTGCAGTTTCGTTATCTGATCAGATGTTACTCGTCTATGGCACATGAGATTGGGCCATATGAGTGAGAAGGGGATGTCTATCCTCAGTAAGCAAGGGCTGTTAGGGAATCAGAATTTGGGCAAGCTAGACCTGTGCGAGCACTGTGTATTCGGGAAGCAGAGCAGGGTTCAGTTTGCAACTGGGGTCCACAGAACAAAAGGTACAGTGGACTACATTCATTCCGACCTTTGGGGTCCGTCTTCAGTTCCATCAAAAGGTGGAGCTAATTACTTGCTTACATTCATTGATGATTACTCACGGAAAGTGTGGGTTTATTTTTTGAAACAGAAAAGTGAAGTCTTCAAGAACTTCAAGCAGTGGAAAGTTCTGATAGAGAATCAGACCGGCAAGAAGGTGAAACGGCTTCGGACTGACAACGGGATGAAATTTTACGGCAATGACTTCGATGAGTTCTGTAAGAACGAAGGAATTGCCAGACACCGTACAGTCAGGCACACTCCACAGCAAAATGGAGTGGCTGAACGCATGAACCGGACCCTTCTAGAACGAGCACGCAGTATGCTCTCCAATGCTGGCCTTTCTAAGGACTTTTGGGCAGAAGCAGTCAATACAGCCTGTTTTCTGGTGAATCGCTCTCCAGCCACAGCTATTGAGTTGAAGACACCTAATTAGGTATGGTCTGATGAACCTACTGATTATTTGAACCTGAAGATTTTTGGTTGCCCTGCTTATTTTCATGTAAATGATGGTAAGCTAGAACCTAGGGCAAAGAAGTGTATTTTTATGGGATATGCTTCTGGGGTGAAGGGATATAGATTGTGGTGTACTGATCCTAAGTCACCCAAATTTGTGATAAGCAGGGATGTTGTGTTTGATGAAAAATCCATGCTTAGTCCGACAAAACAAATTCCCGTGTCTACAGGGAAGAAGGTGGAGCTGCAGGCTTCACTTCAGACACCACCAGTAACTCAGGATCATGCTATGACTGATGAGCATGATTCTGAGTCAGAGATTGAGACACCAGCTGAGGAGCAATACAGTATAGCTGCTGGTAGACAGAGGAGGCAGATCAGACCACCTCAGAGATATGCTCATGCAGATATGATCAGTTATGCACTCGCTACAGCGGAAGAAATTGTGGGACAGGAGCCTTCCAGTTACTCAGATGCTGTGAAGAGTACTGAGTCTGCACAGTGGTGTACAACGATGACTGAAGAGATTGAGTCTCTTCACAAGAACCAAACCTGGGTTTTGGTTAAGTTACCAGCGAAGACGAGAGTTGTGGGCTGCAAATGGGTTTTCAAGAGAAAAGAGGGAATCCAGTCTGATGCAAGATACAAAGCTCGTCTAGTTGCTAAAGGCTACAGTCAGAGAAAGGGGATCGACTTCACTGAAGTGTTCTCTCCAGTAGTAAAGCACAGTTCAATCCGAGTTTTACTAGCCATCACGGCTTTGTATGATCTGGAGCTTCAGCAGCTAGATGTGAAGACAGCGTTCTTACACGGTGAGCTTGAAGAAACTATTTATATGCGTCAGCCAGAGGGGTTCACAGTTGAAGGTAAAGAAGACCGTGTATGCAGACTGAAGAGGTCTTTGTATGGGTTGAAGCAGTCACCTAGGCAATGGTATAAACGTTTTGATTTGTTTATGATTGATCATGATTATTTGAGAAGTGATTATGACTGTTGTGTATATCATAGACAATTGCCTGATAAGTCTTTCATTTACTTATTGCTTTATGTTGATGACATGCTTATAACTGCTAAAAGCATGGTTGATGTTGATTTGTTGAAAAGTCAACTTAAAGATGAGTTTGAGATGAAAGATTTAGGTGATGCTAAGAAAATACTGGGGATGGATATTTACAGGGATAGAAAAGCTGGGAAGTTATACTTGTCCCAGAGAAAGTATATAGAGAAGGTTCTAGACAGGTTTGGAATGTCTGACTCCAAGCCTGTCAGCACGCCGTTGGCGTCGCATTTTAAACTTTCAGCTTCCCTATCCCCCCAGACAGATGAGGAGGAACAGTCCATGGCAAATGTTCCTTACTCTAATGCTGTAGGTAGCATTATGTATGCTATGGTGTGTACCCATCCAGATATTTCACAGGCAGTGAGTGTGGTTAGCAGATATATGGCTAAGCCTGGTAGAACTCATTGGCAGGCTGTGAAATTGATTTTGAGGTACTTGAAGGAAACCTCGCATGTGGGCTTGATATTTGATAGAGATGTAGATCTCAGTTCTGTTGTGATTGGTTTTGTTGATTCTGACTATACTGGGGATTTAGATAAGAGAAGATTATTGACAGGCTACATTTTCACTTTGTGTGGTTCTGCTATTAGTTGGAAAGCAACACTTCAATCAACTGTTGCTTTATCAACTACAGAGGCAGAATACATGGCAGCAGCTGAGGCTGTTAAGGAGGCCATTTGGGTGAAGGGGCTAATCAGTGACCTGGGTCTTCAGCAGACAGAGATGACAGTGTTTTGTGACAGCCAGAGTGCTATACATTTGACCAAAAATCAAATGTATCATGAGAGGACAAAGAACATTGACGTCAGATATCACTTTATCAGAGGAGTAGTGTCAGATGGTACAGTCAGTATTCAGAAGATTGCTACTTCAGAGAATCCAGCAGATGTAATGACCAAGCCAGTTGCAGTATTCAAGTTCAAACTTTGTTTGGACTTGATAGGTGTTCAGGGTTTCCAGGTTTCTTAGGGAACTCAGATGGGGTTGGTTTTCTCAGTTGCTGCATTTTACATTCTCGGGTTAATCTGGATTTTATGGGGCTGTAGGTATTCAAGCCAAGGTGGAGATTTGTTGAGTATGGCTTAGGAATACAAGCCCAGTCCTGTCTCGCTCGACCCTCGCTCGAGCGAGACTTCGAGACTTCCAGATTTGCTTCAACCCGAGACTTCGCTCGACCCTCGTTCGACCTCCCGCTCGAGCGAGGTTCAGGTAGTGACTTCGCTCGACCTCCCGCTCGAGCGAGATTCCACGTGGCGCCAGGTGTCCGATTTCCAGTTGAGCGAATCTGACCTAGAAGTCCTCGCTCGAGCGAGTTTAAATCTCGCTCGAGCGAGATTGCATAATATAAATATCGCGAAGGCATTTCGCGCAGAGGACGACGGAAAAAAAATGCAGACGAAGAACAAGGCCTCTGTTTCGGCGCCAGTGCACAGTGTTTGCTTCTAGATCATTTTCTTCTCCATTTCTCCACTATTCTGAGTGAAACTTGTGAGGATTGAGTGTATACACGTGAGGTGAGTGTTCTCTGTTGTAAGAATCTTCTGATTGTCTCTCTGTAACCTCCATTTGATCTAGTGAAGTTTGAAACCAACCCCACAGTGGATGTAAACTCATTTTGAGCTGAACCACTTAAATCTGTGTGTTCTTTCTGTGTTTACTGTTTTATTTCTCATTGTTGCATCCGCTGCGGTTTATTTCATAGCTTTGTTGTTTGTTTCCTTGCCTATTTCCCAACAACTGCATCTATCATTTTTCTTTTTGGGTAAAATGATTATAGGATATTTACACACTTTACGAATATACGTAATATTACTCTAAATATAAAATTTTTGATGAATGAATAATCACAATTTTCATTTAAAAAAAAAAAATATTCTGTATGTGATCCTTGACTCGCGTCGTCTTGAATTGCAACGCCTAATTAGAAACTATTGAATTTATGGAATTACAAGTCAAAACAACTTTATAATCCTATATTCGCTTAATAGTTTTTAACCATTTTAAAAAAGATTTTGATGAATTTGATTTGTCTTATGAATATTTATCAGAGCAATGCTATTCATCATTTTATTTTTCATCATCCTTTCATCATTTTATAATGTGACATTACATAATTAGAGATTATTTATTATGTTTCATTTATTAACTTATAATCTAATATTACATCATAGAATGATGAAAAGATAATAAAAAAAATGATGAATACATTTATTCATATTTACCATGGTTCGGCTTGAATAGCGAGTTGAAAGCAAAGAAAGTTGGCCGGATTAAGAATTTTAAAGCAAAAGTCGATCATACTTAGGGGTGTAAGAAAATCGAACCGGACCGGGACTGGATGGAATTCGGTCTAGTTCGGTCCATTTTTTTTATGGACCAAATATTTTCGGTCCGGTCATTTTCTTCCCCTGGATCGGACCGGACCGGACCAAATGCATACCTTTATATATATATATATGTATATATAAGTAACAGTATATAAATTATAATATTAATATTAATATAGATTAAGAGTGGTAATATAACATATTAATATATAATATATACTCTTATAATATTAGCATATTATAATTTATAATAATTGTAGCATAAAAGTATAGTATATCTATATAGAGTATTAATAATAACTTATAAGTAATAAATGTATTATTATTATTTAATATATTATTACTAATTTATCACAATTCACTAACATATAAATTTATAATATACTAATGTAAATTATGTAATAGTGTTATTAGTTATAGTTAACCAACCTATGATGTATCACTAATTTACTATTAACTAATTAATAATTAATTTTTTTATGATTACATGTAGCAATTATAAATATTAATTATTAATATTGTTTTTAACTATATATGAAGCATGATCAATGGTCATTAATATCATTGATTAATTGATATGACTTATGAGGATTAAATTTATTAATCAACCTATGGACTATATATAATATAGAATATTAGTTATAACTTATAGTATAAATATTGAGAATTTAAGTCTATAGACTATAAGTTATAACTATATATTTTGTTTAATATTTAGATGAGATTATAAATTAACAATTGGCAAAAATGATTATTTTTTATGAAAGTAGTACTAATATATATATTTAATAATTTATAGACTTGGGTCAAAAAAATATATTTAATTATTGTAAGATTTTTGATCAAATTTAACCCATTAAATTATATGAAATACCCCTAGACTGGACCGAACCGGACCGCCCCTTGATCGAATTGGACCGGACCGATATAGACCGAATATGAGTTTGGTCCGGTCCAGGGTGGAAATTTTTTTGGACCTAATAGAACCGGTCCACATTTTTTACGGATCGGATCGGACTAGACCGAACCATTTACACCTCTAAAACTCGTACTATTATTTAAAAAAAAAAGAAAAAAGAAGAAGAGTAAGTCAAACTAAAAATCAATGATTCCTTTAAATAATAATAATAAAAAAATTCAATGATTCAAAGGAGTTCTCTCTTTGTCCATCTCTATCTCTCTTTATAACTGAGTCAAGGTCCTCGGTCAAATAATGCAACCATGAAAACTACCTGCTATGGACATTTCATTGATTAGTAATAATGACCGAAGACTTGTAAGAACCCAGTAGGCACGGATGTGTCATCACCATGGAAGACTTTCTGGATGGTCATCGGTGGAAACTGGAAATATGCGTATATGGAGAAAGAAAGAGACGAAATGCAAAACAAATTACTTACATAGAAATTTATTTGGAAATGGCGTCCTATCCAGCCATATGAAGTTCACAAGCCGAGTGTAAATAGCTTGGGAATAATAAAAAATTGTATATATAATTATTGCTTAAACTATAAGATACCGAATAAAATAAATATCTTGCCAAAATCTGAAAAAACCCGGAATAAAAATTATTTCTAAAAATAAACATTACCATAAAAAAAAACTTACAATGAAAAAATAACTTATAAAAATGATGATTGGAAGGGAAAATGATTGATTTTGGATTCGAAATTAAGGTGACCACCAAACAAAGCTGGAGACAATAATGAAGTGCATGCCCAAGAGAATTTTCAGAATTGGAATATATGTATGATTCTAATATTCGTAACTAAAGTTTTCATTAAAATTCTCACGTGGGCGTAATCTCGCCTACTTTCCTTGCCCAATCGAGGAATGCTGACCTTCATCTATCGTCTTTTTCATGCTGGTTTTGTGTTAATTTGTCTTCTTGAGGTAATACAAAGCTAGTAATATTGAATCTGTCAGCTAAGCATCATTGGATTCAGATCTTTGCATGATTAGTTGAATTGCATAGCATTTGTGGAACTGATGAAAGAAATATTTTCTCGAATAAAAAAATTCTAATTAATTCCATAATATACGAAAAAATTACATGCAGTAGTTTTCGTTGCGATTTGGCTTGATTTGTTCAAGGGCATGTATATACAATGAAGCATCTCTAATAGGCTTATGTTTGTCTTATGAAAATATTAGGCCTGATTTGAATCGTGAGTTGGAATAAGATTAATTGAAATGATAATTAAATTAAAATATTATAAATTAAAATTATTATTAGAATATAATTTTTTTAACATAATTTTTATTTTAATATTTAAAAAAAAATTGATTATGTAATATATTTTATTTAGAAGTTTAAAAAATTCATAATTATTAGATGATATAGAATAAGATGAAATGAGATATTTTCTAAAAACGAGGCCTGAATATTGTACGCATTTCCCTGGACTCTGTTGACCATTCATAGAAGACTTGTGCTACCATGTATGCTTACGTTATAGTTATTGTGGTTGTTGCCAAGTGGTTGGGATAAGAACTGCTGGGGACCCAACGTACGAGTGTATAGGTTGCGGGTGGCCTATTTAAACAAAACCTTATATATAGCGAGTCTTATTGTAATTACATCAAGAGTAGAAAGCAATTGGTCGATCATTGGAGATGGCGCGTTTTTGTGGGTGCCTTATTATTTTGTTCTGTGTTCAAGCATATATGCTTTCTGGGTGCTCTGGTTGTTTGGAGGCAGAGCAAAATGCTCTTTTCCTACTCAAAGCCTCCATTATCTACCCAAATCAGTCTGTTTCACCATCTTCCAACTTAATCAATAAAGAGAGTACTACTTCTGATTGCTGCATATGGAGAGGTGTCCAGTGCAGCAACATTACAGGCCGTGTAACCCATATATATCTTAATTCGTTGTGGGATTATTCTCGGAGTGGATCAAAATATTGGTACTTGAATACTTCTTTGTTTCTTCCCTTTCAAGAGCTCAACTCTCTGAATTTGAGTTTCAGTTATAATTTGAGGGTATCAAAAGAAGGTCTGTGTATATAACTTGTGATAGCATTTCTTCCATTTTTCTTGTGAGATGAGAAATTAGTTGAATATACTTTATTTATTTTGATGTGGATACTCATGAATTTAACCAAAATTGTAGGTTTGGAAAGATTGTCTGGGTTGACCAAGCTGGAGGAGCTGTACTTGGATTCTATTCCCTTCAATGACAGCCTCTTGCCATCCCTTGCCAAGATTGCAACGCTCAAGAAACTATCTTTGAATGGAATCAGGGAAGGTGATTATGAAGTTAATACTATCCAAGGTAAGTATCAACAATAATAATTGCTCTTTTCATTGTAAAAAGGCAAAATATAAATTCACTTCAAAACTTGCCAGTGATCACTTCCCATAAACCTATTCAGTTATACTAACCCATATGATTAATCCGGTTAATTATTGAATATTACATAACTAAATTTTGTCTACTTGTTTTTCAAAACCTATTTTCAAGATAATTAATTAAGTAGCATGATCTATTACTCATTTAAAGGCGAGTTGGCCTTAGATTAAAAGTTGGTCCAAATATATGTTTATACATATATGGAGCGTGGCATCAAACAGACATTGGTTTCAACAACCTCAAATCATTGGACACACTCCCATATAAACCAATTATTACATGGACAATTTGTTGTATTTAAGGATTTATTGTACATAACTTTGGATGTATATTGAAAAATCACAGTTGTAGATTTTGAAGTGTTGTCTGGTTTGAGCAAGCTGGAGGAGCTTTACTTGGATTATAATGACTTCAACGAAAGCATCTTGCCATCCCTTGCCAAGATTTCATCGCTTAAGAAACTATCTTTGCGTTACAATAAGATTAGTGGAAGGGTCCCGATTAATAAAGGTTGGTATATATTGTATTAGCTAGCTACGTAGTATTTCTTCCACTTTCATTAATCGTATATTTATATTATCCAATCTGATTCAGTTTTTACAATTTTTTCTAATGAATAATGGAATATCAAAATTACTCCAGATTTTAAAATGAGCAAGCTAGAGGAGCTTAACTTGGATGGTAATAACTTCACAGACATGAGATTCATTTGTAAGATTGCATCACTCAAGATACTACATTTGGAAGAAGCTAAGCTGAATGGGGGACTTAATATACAGGGTAAGTCTCAAAGTTGAATCACTTATCAATTTGCCACCTTAAGTTGTCTTTTGTGTACCCATAATATTGTCATGTTTTTGGGTGTACTTCATATGTTATGAGATGGTACTGATTCTTAATAATTTCAATGTACATGATAATTATCTAAAAGCACCTGTTATTGTTTTTTTAGAGCTTGGAAAACTAAAGAACCTACAGGAGTTGTATTTGGAATATTCATCCATCGACAAAAGCTTTCTTCATAAAATTGGAGTGATGACTTCTCTTTATGTATTGTCAATGAGAACTTGTGGATTCAATGGCAGCTTACCCAACCAAGGTAGAAACGTTTTTTTCCAAGTATGTTGCTAATCATAAACAAGCTGATCTCAGTAGCATAATTAAAAATCTATTTATTTTTCAGGTTGGTGTGAACTCAAGAATCTGCAAGAGTTAGACCTTGGTGGCAATAATTTTGAAGGGAGATTGCCTTCTTGTTTGGCAAACATGACAGCACTTCGAGTATTGAATCTCGCATTCAATAACTTCAATGGAAGCATTTCTCACTCCCCCATACCTAGTTTGCGGTCAGTTGAGTACCTTTCTTTGTCCTATAACCACTTCAACCCAATTACAATTTCCTCCTTTCTTAATCTCTCGGAGATGAAGATATTCATGAGTAATAATAACACACTTGTTGAGGAAACAGAGTCTCAAAGTATGATTCCATACGTTCAATTGAAGGTTCTGTCATTGTCAAGAGGCCTTGCCAGAAGACCCACTAGAACGATTCCCAGATTCCTTCATTACCAATACAAGTTACAAGTAATTGATCTCTCCCACAACAATTTGATTGGACAGTTTCCCACTTGGTTGCTAGAAAACAATACAAGATTGGAGATTCTTGATTTAAGGAATAACACTTTCACAAGCACTTTCCAACTACCCTATCATCCTAATCCACATATTCGAAAAATTGATATTTCGAATAATGATCTAGGAGGTCTGATTCCGACAAACTTGAGTTTAGTTTTTCCCAATTTAGTGCATTTAAACATGTCTCAAAATGCATTTGTAGGCACAATTCCATCTTCTTTAGGCAATTTAGTTTCCTTGATAACTTTGGACTTGTCTAGCAATATTCTGTCAGGAACAATACCAGACCATTTGGGAATGGGTTGTTCCAATCTGGGATACCTCAAGTTGTCAAATAATAATTTAAGTGGCTACTTATTTCCTGCCAAAAGCAATCTAACTTCCCTTCGATTTTTATATTTGGACAACAATCAATTTTCTGGAAAGATCCCATATAGCTTATCCATTAGTGCTTACTTGGTTGGATTTGATTTTAGTAGCAACTCTTTGTCAGGCATGCTTCCAAGATGGATTGGCAACATGACCGACTTGGTTGGAATTGTTATATCCGAAAACCAACTTGAAGGTTCTATTCCGAATGAGTTATGCAAAGTCAAAAAAATTAGATTTCTTGACCTTTCTGAGAATAATTTGTCTGGCTTCATACCATCGTGCTTCAATTCATTGAATATCAAACATGTTCATCTAGGAAAAAATAGGCTCAGTGGTCCCTTTACAAGTGCATTCAAGAATAACTCGGCTATGGTAACATTAGAGCTTAGAGATAATCGCCTAACTGGCAACATTCCAGATTGGATCGGAAACCTTTCATCATTGAGCATCCTCCTCTTGAAAGCTAATCACTTACAAGGAAGGATTCCAATTCAAATATGCCTTCTCAGAAACTTAACCATGCTGGATCTTTCAAATAATAATTTTACTGGTCCAATACCTCATTGCTTGAGCAACATTAGTTTTGGGGCAACTGACCAAAAATCCGATCTAGGAAGTATAGTGAGATATGGTTTTGGCAGTAGAGCATCGACATACTTGGAGGCAAAGACACAAATAACGATTGAAAATGATGAGCATTATTTCCCAGATGTGGATGCACAACAAAAAGTAGAGTTCACATCAAAGAGGAGAAGTTACTCTTATAAGGGTGATATTCTCGATTATATGTCTGGAATAGACCTCTCATGCAATTGTTTATCAGGTGAAATCCCGCTTGAATTTGGAAACTTGAGCAACATCCGTGCGCTAAACTTGTCGCACAACAATCTAACCGGATCAATCCCCACAACATTCTCCAAACTAAAAGAAATAGAGAGCTTGGATCTCTCCCACAATAAGTTGAGTGGCAACATCCCCCCTCAACTTATAGAGTTGTACTCTTTAGCTGTCTTCAGTGTGGCTGACAATAATCTATCAGGCAAAACACCAGAAAGAAAATCTCAATTCGGAACCTTTGATGAAAGCAGCTATAAGGGGAATCCTCTTCTCTACGGACTTCCACTACGTAATACTTTGAACAAAACTAGATTGCCATCTAATGATAAGGGAGAACAAAGTGGTGGTTTCATGGACATGAATCTTTTCTACATAAGCTTTGGGGTGTCTTACACAACAGTGTTGTTGGCAATTGTTGCACTTTTGTATATAAATCCCTATTGGCGTCAAGAGTGGTTTAGCTTCATTGAAGAGTGCCTCACCAGTTTTTATTTTTCTTTTTTTGTGAAATCTTGTAAGCTGTCTTGTACTTTCTAAATTATGTAGCCTTGCATAATGATGTTTGCATATATCTATATGCTTGTTCTTGATTTTCAAATATGAGGTTTATAACTTTCAGCAAACCTTTATGCATCAATCATTTATCTATTTTATATTAAAATGTAGAAGCATTTTGTGTATTTCTATTGAAGTTTAAAAATTTGTAAGTATATAAGATGTTATTATTTGTTATTTGCTAGAGTTAAAAAAGTTTTGACAAATGAAGAAACAATAAGCATGACTTGTTTGCAGACCCAAAGACACGTGAAAGAAAGTTCAGCAAAATTTTCCTAGAAAGTGGCTCATTTGTGATATTGACTATGTCCATCATGAATTTCCATTTGATACAAGCCAGCTGACTAATTCAATTTATTGCGAGCATATTAATTAAAGATTCCCTTTATTTTGATTTGTAATAAACTTAATTTTTTTTTATAATATATGTTTAATATGATCTTAAAAGTAGAGAAATGGGAAGAAAGGAGAGGAGGTCATTAATATTGTTCATAGAGTAAACTTGGTAAACAATTAATCATGTTTGAGAAAATCTATAAGAACTAAAATCCTGATATCATTGAAAGAATCAAATTGATGAAGGAATCCTAATAATAACACGGCAATTAGCAGGTTTTAAAAAGAAAAATGGCAATAATTAGCAGAAGAATATTGGCCTCGCTCGGAACTTAAACTCAATCGTGATTAACTTAGTTTAGTCTAATTTTAAGCCGATTCTAACATCCAACACCAACTCTCGAATTACTAAACTTATCTCAAATCAAAACCTTTTTACATGTGAGACTCGTTACATTTTTCAACTCAACACCTATTTACACTCCGAACCCACAACATTTTTTAACTTTTTATAAATACATCTAAATTTGTTTTAACATAAATGACTGCCTACAAGAGGGAGAGAAGTCTTGGAACTCTAGAAAATAGATATAAGGTTAAATATTTCTAACCACTCCCCAGCCCTCCAACAAAAAATAATAGATGTAAGATCGATAATTACTCTTGCAAAAACTGTTTTGAAGCTTCCATTGTGCGTCAATCACTCTTTCCATTGTGGGTCATCAAACGAAGTGGAGAAAGGTCTCCATTTTATCTAATTGTAGTGTTTCACTGGATTCTCAAACGTGTGACGAAGCTCATGATTGGCTGCATATGACCTCTTAGGAGCATTGTCGGTGTGTTCCAACCCAAGACACTACTCCCAAGCACACATTTACTATGAAAGACCCAATTGTACTTTACAAAAAAAATTAGCAAAATCTAAACCATGCATATGCGTCCAAAGTACTATAATTCCAAATTAACAGCTTCATAAACTCATATAAGATCATTGAAACACAAAACAGAGAACTACCCCTCTGTAAAATCATCACTTGTCTCAAAAGCTTAAGCTGATAGAAGGAGGTAGATTTTATTATTTTATATCTTAACCCTTCCCCTCACTTGTGGCCAGACTTTCTTCAATTAGTAGGTCTAACAAGTGGAATATTTAATTAAATGGGGCAGATTGTTGAGTAAGGATTTGAACTTAGAACTTCTGCTCTGATATCATGTGAAATCAACACTTGTCCTTAAAAATTTAAACTGATGGGTGGATGTAAATTTTATTATTTTATATTTTAACAGCCTCACATAAACTAGAAAAGTGCGAGAGAGAGAACTTACGAGAGGCCGGCGACATTGAAAGTTTCACCGAGTTATCTGGGATTGAATGTGGTGGATGCAAGCCGTGGGAGTCCCTTCAACTTGTGGATGCCGATGCACTCCTCTGTGCGAAATTATCTTCCCCGAGCCCTAATTTGCCTACCACACGAGCATCAATTATGGGATTATTGAGTGAAATAAGAGAAAATATCAGAGCTTTGAGAAAGTCTTTTGGTAGATTTTGTCTAAGGAGAATAGAGATTTTATCGTGGAAAATTAGGGAAAGGGAGAGAAAACAATTCCCAAGAGTGTTTTTCATTTGAATGTGCTCGTGTGGAGAGTTGCAGGAAGAGAGAGAGAGAGAGAGAGTATCAAGTCGGGAAGAAATAAAAACTATTTGCAACAACATAAAATCACTGCAAAATATAATAATCATCGGCACAAATACCAAAAGTACAACAAACGAATTTTACTGTAAGTTTATTTGCAGGGACAAAACATCACTGCAATAAACTGGTTTTTATTGCAAAATAGGCATTGTTCACTTTCATAAATATTTTTATCTCATCATTACTACTTTCTCAAATTTTTATATAAAATATAATAAATCTTTCAAATTTTACAAATCTAAAAAAAAAACTATTATTAAAAAAATATATTATAATACTATTTGATTTAATTTTAAACTTTTATTTCATTTTATATATGAAAACAAACTAACCCTTAGTTTCCACAAAGTTCTACCTTGCCGCAAAAACTAACATGCCGAAAGATAGGATTATAACCGAACTGGTTTGGTCCGATTTTGGACAAAATTAAAGACCGAACCGGTATTTTAAAAATTGATTACGTAAATCGATTACTCCCTAAACCGATACTTCTGATTTTACCAGTTCTAGTCCCGTTCAATCTGATTTTTCGGTTTTAATATTAGTCTATTAGACTATTAGTATTAGTATATAAATATTAGTAGTAGTTATAATGATTAGAATAATTATATATTAGTATTTGTTACAATGAATTTAATTTTTTATAACTATATCATTAATACTAATAGTATTATTATACTGTCATTATTTAGTTTAGTATGAGTATTATTATATTATTATTTCTTATGTAATTATTTAGTTTTGTGATTTATATAGTAATTAATATATAGACTTAAAGTATATTACTAATAGTAATATAGTATTAGACCATTAGTATTAGACCATAAAATGTAAATTATAATTAATATACATTTGATACTAACGTATAAAATATTATATATAATATAAAAAATATATAATATTAAAAAAATAATTAAAAATATATACTATATCGAACTGGTCTAGTTCGGTACCGTCCGGTTTTGACATTATGTAAATTGCTTCCGAACCGAATCGATCCAAAACCAGACTGATTCCACCGATTCGGCTCTAGCAGTCCAATTTCTTCTTACAACCAGTTCCTTCTTACAATTAGTTTGTAGGTCCCCATTTCCAACATCCGCGAACTTGCATCTTCGACAACGTCCCTTCTCCCCGCCGACCGTTGGGTATTTTGTGCAGACTCACTCTTCCTATCTTAACTTAGATGGGCTAATATACAAAACCATCAAAATACATATTGGATTGGTGTAGGAAAGATGTCAAGCGAAAATACACATTCGTGAAAAGTAGTTAGGACATTAGTAACATCAACTATGTGCGAAGGTATGATAAGATCAAAAATTCCTTTTATGAACTGTGTTCCAATGTTTCAAAGGCCGAGAACAATTGTGTTAAATTGATTAGCTAGAGAGAACAATTGTCAAGAAAATAATTCTTTGTATTGTGGAACTTGAATTTACATTGAGAAATATGTCCAATATATAGACATAAGAGACAAATATATTAACTAATTCTAGTATGGTATAATTTTACACAAAAATCATGCTAATTTCCTAAAATCATGGTGCTACAAATTTGGAGGGGATTTTTGCTTGATTTGTGGAGAAGAATATGTCAATATCAGCTGAAGACATAGTACCTTGGTATCGCAATCATGATATTAACAACACAGTTCATACATCTACTTTCATGGAGGGCACGACATGTAGAGTTCTTAGTCTACTAGTAGTTCAGAGTAAGGGAAGACCACCGTCTAAGAGGAAAGTGCACCTTGAGAAGAGTATTAAGAAATCTAGTACTAAGACAATTGCACCACAACATCTTTGAGGTTCCTTTTTATTAATATTGAATACTAAATTTGTGATTCACTTATTATATAAGTGTAGAGCTACATTATAATGGTTATTCTAATGCGCAGTGGAGTAGTCACACTCCAGATTAATGCATTGTGAGCGGCACACAACATGCGACTTTTTAAACACTGGTAAATTTTTGGACATATTATTTGGTTTGAATGTTTTTTTGTTTCTTATTTAATTTATTTTTAAATTATACTTTTAACACTAGGATCAACAAAGTTAAGTTTGAACACATGCTCCAGATTTTTTTGCAACTCCTTTGATTGGTCATCGCTCACAAGTAATACAAAACTAAATTATTTTTGGTAATCTTTTTAGTGAATTGCGTTGTCACTTTTAACATTTTTTTATGCCCTTATAGGACAAAACTGATATTGGACACACTAGGATCTTCATCAGAATTTCAGTACTTGGTAGATGCCATATTGGACACACTATGGGTCTTCATTAGGATCACTTTCTTTGTGATTGATAGACGCCATGATATAGTTTTGTAATCTTTGTCACAATGATGTGTGTAGATCATTAATTATGCTTTTTTAGTGATCAGGGGCGAAACCAGGGTTTGATGAATGGGGGGGCGATTAACTTAGAATTTTCTCTTCAAATTAAGTTCGACGACGATCTTTCATAGAATAAAATTCTTCCATTATCATCTCTGAAGTGAAATCTTTTGGCAATTTCTTTTTCAATATAAACTAGCAAATGATTTACAAGAAACTCATTTAAAAAAAAAATCAATTGTTCTTGGTTTATTCATATTTTTCTAAACTCTAACAAAAACTTATAAATCAATAATAAATTTGCGAAGTGCCTAATAATATATATTAATTTGATAGGCTAAATCTAAAATTTATATGCACAGCAGCACAAATCTATATTATATATATTTTTCTATATATATTAATTTGCTAGGCTAAATCTATTATTTATAGATATATAAATAATATATAAATTTATAATCAAGTAAGCAACACAGACTACATACTACAGTTACACAAATGACAAATTTATATTAATTTTGTACATACTACAGCTACACAAATGAAAGATTAAAGCCGCAACTCACATCCTGCCATCCAGGCCTCCGGCGTCTCGCAACTCGCAAGAGAACTGATGGATTCAGCAACAAACGTGAGTGACTGAGTGTGATTACGATTCCAGAAGCATAACTGTAAGTGCTTTGTTGAAAATCAGTTAAATGCAATAATCAAATCCTTGTTAAAAAACTGATGGATGTTATCAAATTGACTTTTCAACGGCAATGAAGCTTCCTAATAAACTTCTAAAGTGACGAAATCGTAATGCCTGAAGGAAAATTGTTCTGAACAATGAAAAGCCTAAATGAAATCGTAAATCCTAAAAGAAGCTTAAGTGCTTTATTGAAAATAGTTAAATGCAATAATCAATTCTTCCAAGAAAAACTTATGGATGTTATCAAATATCAAACTGACTTTTCAACGACAACGATTCTTCCTAATAGTAATAATTTAAAGTGACGAAATCGTAAAGCTTAAAAGGCTAAAGGTTCGGCAAGTTACCGTAACTTAGTTACGCAACTGGGCAAGAATGTTACAGTCTTACAGAAGCTGAGGTTGAAAATGAATGAAGTCTGAGATAAATGAAGTTTCAGAACACAGAATCGGCAGATTGCACTTGAAGTTTGGAAGGAAAAAGATAAAAGTTGAAGCCTTAACCCAATATCAAATGACAGACTATAAGAATATGGCAACAAACTGAAACAACCGAGTCACTGACCAAGAATCAAGCTACATGCAAGTTGCAACGGTAGTTACGGTACAAAAGGTTAAAGCTGAGTGCTGATTTTGTAGTTTGCCATCTGGTTTTGCCTAGTTTGCTGTAGAGTGTCATAGTGTAGCATGCTGTAAAGTGTCATAGTGATGTCTCTCAGTCTCTGTCTCATGTGTTGCAACTGGTTAATGGCATGGACTATTGGTTTCAACTTATAATTTCCAGGTAAGTTGGTGAGTGGTGACACTACGATGGCTTCTCTCCAAACTTTTTATGCCTTTCAGACTTATGATGGCAGACTTGGGGGGGCTGAAATGTCAAGATTGGAGGTTGTCTTGTAATAATCTAAATAATCTATATACTAAACTCAAATTTTAAAAAGTTTTGGGGGGGCGCTAGCCCCCCCAATGGACTACACAGGTCCGCCCCTGTTAGTGATCTTTGAGTTGTTTAGATCATTAATTAAACATTCATTGAACCTGTTTTGGGGATTTTATTGAACCTACTTTTGTGACTCTTTGTTTATGTAAGCACTCATGGTTTTTGTAACTCTTTGTTGAAGCAATATCATAATTGCAAAAAAATGCAATTTGGATTACAATAACAATACTAAACTGCGAAATGGTTAGGAGTGCTATTAAGTTATCCAGTACTACACGAAGTAACAAGATCACATGAAATTAACTTCGTAAATTACATATTGTCTTAGAATTTTCCAAAAAACATGCCCCAACAAAGTACACGTAATATTAAAATTACTAAAACTACGATGACTCTCAACCTTTCACTTGCACCTCTCAATCTCTATTTCTAGTCGATGTCGAGTTGTTTGGACATCCATTACTAGTAGTAACTTTTGAATTTTGATTTTTAAACGGTTGATTCTCTTCTCGCCACATGGTGGTATTTTCGGGTCATATCAACAAAAATATCCACAAGAATGCCCAATCTGCAAAATCAACTAGCACATTAGCAAACAAGGATTACCATTCCTTTCTTAGCAAACAAGAGTGAAATAACATACCTCAAAGTTTTGACAACTGAAAAGTCGACGCTCATCATTATCCTCTGTATGTGTAGTTCGATCTACATGCTTTAATAACGAGCGTCGACTTTTCAGTTGTCAAACCTTTGAGGTATGTTGTTTCACTCTTGTTTGCTAAGAAGTGAATGGTAATCCTTGTTTGCTAAAATGCTGGTTGATTTTGCACAAAAGCATATTGGGTATTCATTTTGCCAAGAGTTATTTGAGCATGAGATATTACTAGTGCTACTACGTGCTTCAGACATTATGTCAATATTTATAGCCATGTGTGCGTATTGATGCTGACCCTAAAAATATCTACCCTCGTGTGGAAAGAATACATTTTATTCATCATGTGCATAATCAACAGTCGTGAAGTATGAGAAATGATAATTATATTACTCGATCAGTGATGGGCTTGGTTTATATATGTAGGTCTTAAAGAAAAACATTAGAAATGGCATACAAAAGCTGCTTTTTGATAAGCAACTACAGCCCCTTAAGCAAGAATGGGATCGAGATAGTGTAAGTTGCACCTGTTTATTGCCAAATAATGTACTGGCACAATTTTTTGTTTTACAGTTATGGATCTAAGTACAATTTCTTAACATGATCCAGTGAACAAAATGTTATGGCTAATTTCTATATGCTTACATTTAAGAATTGAGCTAGTGAGTCATTGAATCGGTTCTAGTCCAGAAGCCAGTGAACTTAGACTTGGTAACATTGTAACCCAATCCAATTCCTTCTTATACAGAGAAAGTAGATCAGTTCTACAGAACAGAAGATTAAATTGCCTGATATTTGGTGTTAATAGTGGCAGACTCATGTATAATATTCTCAAGGGGTTATCGCGTATGAAATGTGATATAAAATTCAAACTAGCCTACCTCTGCACAACCACTAAAAAGTGCAACTAGTAAACATGACTAATTTGGATACAACGATGAAGATTACAATAGCAGCACAACCATGACAATTGAAATTGCATATGGCCTCTATTGGTACTTAAAGTATTGGTGTGGTGCTCATGTTTCGTGGGACAAGACCTGTGGCATTCAAAATTTCAAATAGCTTCAATCCCCACGCCAGGATCACTGCCTCTTTTAGAAGATGAGAGGGAGTGACGATTCATTGACCCATTCCATGGAACTATTACAGAAATGTTGTTACATTATATTCCATCTAATTTCGTTGTGGAATTCTGTCGAGCACTTGGTGCTCGACAAAGTCATTTTATCAATTTAACACCACATTTACGACGACTCAGCCACAACAACAAGACAACCACGAGTCATCCCCACAAACCCAACAATGAAATCAGAGAGATGAACAAATAATGTCGCAAATTCTAGAGAAACTAAAAAAAAAAATTTAAAAAAATTCTAGAGAAACCCAGCAAATTCTAGATGAAAAAAAAAATGCAGCCTTACATGCGAAGAAGCCGTGTTAAAAGTCATACTTGCCCATGTTTTTAGCATGTAAAATGCCATGTATGCCCTCTGTTGTACAGTAGACAAGTTTACTTTTACTTTCGGCTTTGTGTATATCGATATTGTACTTATGCATGTGTAGTGAGTTAGGGTTGAGTCTGCTTTTTGGCTCTTTGGTTTCTTTGCTCTCTGATCGACAATGGGGAGATTGTGTATAAAGGCTACTGTGTAATCCTTGTAAGTTAATGAGTAATCTTTGAATATTCGGTGTAGATTTCATCCTTTTTGTTGTGTATTTCCTTTTTGATATGGTATCAGAGAACTCTTGAGAAAAGAGTTTCTCACCGATCCTCTTTTTCTAGGGTTTTTCGTGATTTTCTGTGTTTTTCTTGGTTCCCAAACGCCCTTCTCATGGCCGACAGTGTTGATTCCTCACCACTTCTCACAAACCCTAATCACCCCTCAAACCCTTACTTCCTTCATCACTCGGAGAGCCCAAGCGCGCGATGCTTGTCTCCCAACCCCTTTCTGTTTCAGGAGAAAATTATCATTCTTGGCGTCAATCGATGCTCATCGCTTTAGAAGCCAAGAATAAACATGGTTTTCTCGATGGAACCATTGTTCCTCCTCCCAAAACTGACCCTTTTTTCGGTCCTTGGTGCAGATGCAACAAGATGATCTTTTCCTGGCTTCTGAATGCTGTTTGCAAAGAAATTGCTAATAGTGTTCTATACATTGCCAATGCTCAAGATGTTTGGGATGACTTGAGGGCTTGATTCTCTCAAGCAAATGGCCCATGCATCTTTCAGCTTCAAAGGCAAATCAATGGCCTTTCACAAGGTTCTCTCTCTGTTTCAGCCTACTACACTTTACTCAAAGGGTTGTGGGATGAGCTCAGTAATTACAAACCCCACCCTGTTTGCACCTGTGGTGCCCTCAAAGAAGTTGTTGCTGCTCAACACTCTGAATATGTAATTCAATTTTTAGTTAGTCTTAATGAGTCATTTTCTACTGTTAGAGCTCAAATCCTCCTTCTGGTCCCCTTACCATCTATTAACCAAGTATTCTCACTTGTTCATCAAGTATAAAAATAGAGAGAGATCCTTCCTACCCCTCCCATCGAGCCTATGGCATTGCTGTCTTCTAGAGACACTACCAGAGACCACAACAGAACCTTCAAATCTAATACCTCTCGTGCAAATGAGAGACCTATTTGCCATCATTGTGGCATCTCTGGTCATACTATTGACCGTTGCTATAAGCTTCATGGTTTTCCACCTGGTTTCAAGTTTAGAAATAAATCATTCCAACCATCTGTCAATACAGTCTCAAGTCCAACACCTCCATCGTATGATGCCCTATTCCAGCCTAATATTCCTACCTCTATGCCTGTAGCAAACATGTCCTTCACCCCTGAACAATATCACCAAATTCTCTCCATGCTGAATTCCAACCACATCAAGGCATCAGATTCTGTTACCCAGTCTGCCAATCTAGCATTTTCTCACAATATCTCAGGTATACAATGCCTTTCTGCCTCCCATTCCATCACTCACCCCCGTCCCACTTGGATCATTGACACAGGTGCCTCAAATCATATGATCAATGATCCATCTCTTTTTACATCATATGACAAATGTTCCTCTCTTGTCAAACTCCCAAACAATGCATATGTTTCTGTTTCATCCATTGGAACAGTCCATCTTTCCCCTAATATTACATTACTCAATGTTCTTTGTATCCCTGCTTTCCATTTTAACTTAATTTCAGTTAGTAAATTGACTGCTGATTCTCATTGTTCCCTTATTTTCATATCTGATTCTTGTTTATTTCAGGACCTTACCAGCAAGAAGACGATTGGAGTGGGTGAAGGGAGGGGTGGCTTGTATTTCTCCAAACAGCCTGCTTTGGATTTTTCTCTTTCTAGTACTTTTGTTCAGCCAACTTTTTTTGATTAATGGCATTTTAGACTAGGACATATATCTACATCTCGAATGACCTTGTTGCAAAAATTAGATTCTAGTGTTCATCATTTAGACTCCTTTCATTGTACCACTTGTCCTCTTGCAAAACAAAAGAGACTTCCTTTTAATGATAGCAGTTCCATTTCTTCTAATCCTTTTGATCTTGTGCATTGTGACATTTGGGGCCCCTTTGCTGTGCCCACACACTCTGGTTTTAAATATTTCCTTACTATTGTAGATGATTGCACAAGATATACTTGGACTTATTTGATGAAACACAAATCTGACACACGTTCTATTCTCAAAGCCTTCTTTGAACTTGTTAACACTCAGTTCCAATTTGTCATTAAAAGCATTAGAACTGACAATGGTTTATAATTTCTCATGACTGACTTTTACAACTCTAAAGGTTGCATACATCAGAGATCATGCATTGAGACACCACAACAAAATGCTAGGGTTGAAAGAAGACATCACTCTTAAACATTGCTAGGTCCCTTAGGTTTCAATCTAGTGTTCCAATTTCCTTTTGGGGTGATTGCATAATGACTGCCACTTACCTGCTCAATAGAATCCCATCTCCAGTCACAAAGAACATATCTCCCTATGCTGCCCTTTACCACAAAAATCCTTCCCTTAGTCACTTAAGAGTTTTTGGTTGTTTGTGTTATGCCACAACCCCCCTTAGCCATAGACACAAATTCTCACATCAGGCTAAGCAATGCATTTTTATTGGCTATCCCTATGCCACCAAAGGCTATACTCTATTTGACCTTGAAACTAAAACCACCTTTATTTCAAGGGATGTAGTCTTCCATGAATCAATTTTTCCCTTTCCCACCTCTGTTTTACCACCTCCTCCACATAATCATTAATCTTCTTCTGTTCTTCCCATTCTTACCTCGGATTCCACTATTGACAATTCAGATTTTCTACCCCTAACTCCAAATTTCATAGAATCTTCTCACTCCTCTCAAGATTCAGAATTCTCTCCTTCCAACCAGGACTTAGATTCAACTCCCTCTCAGACTCCCTCAGCCCATCCTACTCCAGCTAGAATCTCCACTAGAATTAAAAGAATTCTTAGCTACTTGACAGATTTTCATCACAAGCTCCTACCCTCTCAGACTTCACCTCAAATCTCCTCTTCTGGTGGTCCTCTACAAACAGGTAATCTCCACTCTTTGGCTTCCACTCTCTCTTACCATCACCTCTCACCATCACATAAAGCTTTCGCCATCCACCTCTCTACAATCACTGAACCCAAATCTTTCAATAAAGCTATTTCCTCTCCTCATTGGAAACAAGCTACTGAAATGGCAACACTAGAAGCCAACAAAACTTGGGAATTAACCCCCTTACCTGCTGGAAAATTTGCCATTGGGTGTAGATGGGTCTACAAAATAAAACTCAAACAAGATGGGACCATTGAAAGGTATAAGGCTAGACTTGTAGCCAAGGGTTACACTCAACTTGAAGGTTTAGATTATTATGAAACCTTTTCTCCAGTTGCCAAGATGGTCACTGTTAGGACAGTTTTAGCTTTAGCTTCCATCTTTAATTGGTACCTAACTCAATTGGATGTCAACAATGCATTCTTGCATGGTGACCTCCATGAAGAGGTATTTCCTTTTTGATAAGCCGCAGACGAGGTCGGTCTAGAGAAACCCAGCAAATTCCAAATATAGAAAAAGCCGCAGACTTACCTGAAATAACGTTGTGCCGGTCGGAGCAGGGACGTTGTCGGAGATGGATGTCGGCGGGAGAAGGGACATTGTCAAGGTTGCGAACTTGCGAAAGTTGGAAATGTGGACCTGCGAACTGAGAGATGGAAGCTGGACTGCTGGAGACCAGGCTACGGGTCAAGTGAGGGGGAAAAAATAAAGAAATCGGGACCAATCGGATCCTAATTGTCGGGATCAAAAATATTTTTAATGTAACATAATAAGACGGTATGGATGTTAATAAAAATGATGATGGATAGCAATATTTATCTATATTTAAAAAATAAACACACAAAAAAAATTTACAAAAAAAAAACATACAACTAACTTAGCTTTATTTGATAAGTTATATTAATTTTATAACAAAATAACTTTATAATCTAAATGCCACATAAAACTACGATTAGTTTGTGTTTTATTTTTTCAAAACTAAAAAAAGGGAATCTTAAAAAAATCTTGAAAGTTTTACATTTAAACAAAAAAAAAATGTTGAAACAAAACATATTATTATTCTCGTTAGTTTTGAGGAAACAAGTTTCCTCAAAAGCGCGCGACCTGTAAAGCGCGCGAAAGTCATTATTTTGTATTCATTATTTTGATTATTCCTTTTAGTGCTTTTGATGAGAGGTTTGTTGTTCCTTATAAGCAATGAATATTGTCGAGTCTCTGTGTCTTTTGATCGTGGTTTTGTTAAATTTTCTGTTGTGATCCTGCGTTTGTTAATTTATTTTGGAAGGATACTTTTGATGTCCTTTCTTTGTAATATTGCTGGTGCATAATTCACCCTCTCTCCCTACAAATTAAGATTAGAAGCCAAACCACTCATCTATTTAGAATATCTTCTGCACACAATTTTTTTTGTGATAAATATTGTTTTAACTTCTATAATCTCTCAAAAGACAACCTTCTAAAATTTTAATCTCGATTTGTCTGAAAATATCACTTAGTAGAAATAAAGATAACCAACACTCACTTTTCAAAAGAAGAAAGGAACGAACCATCATATCCTCCAAAATATGAGAGGGAAGAATCATCCCCATCCTCCAAAAGGAAAAGGGAGACCAAACACCTCCATCCTCCTGAAAGAGGAGCGGGATGAACAAGGAATAACCAATTCTTTTTCATTACTACCTAACACAAATAACATAACAAATTACATTAAACAGAAAATACAAACGTAAAATAGATGTACAAACAGCAGAAACAAAAACACAATAAAAATGATAATGAACTACACTACGCAAGAGATTGTAAAGGTGCGTGAGGGAAAAGCGCCGCCCTATGAGAGTGTCGGATCGTCGATCCTAAAGTTATCGAAGATGTGGACCCCAGAAACACTGTGCAAACTTCGACTCGTGTGTGTGGCTCACGCGCTACTCCTTTTCTTGAGACTTTCGACAATCTGATAGATTGGGGGCTTAGGAACCTCGTAGTGGGGCGCATAGTGGTTACAGGCCATTGGAAATTGTCAAACACTGCTAATCCATGCTTTTGACCGAAAACAAACAAAACAAAAATCAAAAGAAACAACTAGAAAGAGGGAGGGAGGGAGGAGTTGAAACTCCCACCCCCGAGAGACGATTTTCTTCTTAAAGTTCCTTGGCCAAAATGAGAGAGAAACGAGAGAGGCGGTTAGAGTTTAGGAGAAGGTTTCACCTTGTTTTGAAGGAATTTGCCCTTATCATATTCTTACGTGGTTCCACAGAATTTGTCTAATAAAAATTCAGTGTAGAATATTCAATTCAAAGGGCTGTTAAAGATACAAAAGAATCGCATAAAGGGGTCCCACAACATTGATGTCTCATGCCGCCTCCTTTTTTGTTTTCTCTTTCTCCCCCATCTCCTTGTGCCTCTCTCCTCCTCCCCCTTCCCCTCTTCTTTTCAAGTCGTGGCTGCAGCCACCAATGTTGCTGCCAAGTCTTTCTTCGCTCCTCGCCAACGTCGCTACCACATCTTTCACTTTCCTTGACCCTTGTTGACGTTACCCTTCACTGTTGCCCAATCTTCCTCGCCAACATTGGAATGTCATTGTTGTTGCTCGCTAGCAGGTACAAGATCTCTCTCTCTCTCTCTCTCTCTCTCTCTCTATTGGGCTAAGGGGTGGGGAGGGGTTGGGAAAGGGAGAGAAAAATGTATAACACCCTTATATAAGATCCAACCATATGGTCTATACTCTAAAAAAATTAGTAAATGATATAATTAGAGTCTCATTAAAACCTTATAAAATGTAAGAATTTATCATTCTTAAATAATGTAGGATCCCACATTAGCATATGGGATAATATCATGAGAGAGGGGGGGGGGGGGGAGAGGCATGGGGAGAGTGGTGAGAAAAAGAAAAGAAGAAGAAGAAGAATGGGAGACATGGCAGCATGCCACGTCAGTAATTTGGGATCCCTTTGTGAGATTTTTGTATCTATATTATTTTTCTTCCTTATAATGTTATTTTGGTTCAAATTGTAAGAAACATATGGCCTATCGGGTCTAATTATTATTGTGCTCAACTGACTTAAGATTTTCATTTATACTATTTTATTCCTTGTATAATTATATATGTTTTCAACCCCACTTTGGTGTTGCAATTAATTAATGAAAAATTTACATAAGCTAATTTGTGGGCCAATACATTGAGGTAAAAAAGTAGACTTTAATGAAATATTTATATTTAAAATAAAATATATGAAAGTAGCCAATAGACATGTATTGATACATAGATTAATCTATAAATCTACTTATATGTAACATTACTCTTAATTAATATACAAGTTTGTGATTACATCTCATACCATCATTCATTTAAGTTGTAATCATCACAAGAGTACTATTGTTTCAAGTATGTGTTGAATTAACCCTAATGCAATAGCATATATGTTCCACATGAATCCAGTAATTGTGAAAGAAATAATTGGAAATACTTGTCTATGATGTGATATATGCCCTCCAGTATCATGGCTTTCTAAAATCAGAGGAGCCAGTTAAGTGTTTATTCTAGAGTTCTAGTGCCCAATTTATATCTCTCGCTAGCGTGCCAAACTGGGCCCAGCTGTTTTTATCAAGTTCCAGTAAGGAAAATGCTAAATTAAAAAATACCATTGGGATAGTGCATTGCTTTAATAATATACGAGCCTATAATACGCATAATTTGCGAACCGTTATTTATCTTGCATTTTATAAATTTGAATAGATCATCATTATCTATAATCATTATCACAATTATTAAAAAAATGTATATTAAATATATATAAAATAGAAGATGCATATATAAAATATATTAACATGAGTTTAATGGAAACTGGTTCGCAGGTATACTTTATTTATTAATGAATTTTATAATATAGACTATAATCTAACATAGCGTGAAATAATTTATCTTCATAAAGTTTTTATAAAGAAATAAATATCAATTAGGATGAAAAAAAGTAAAGGTCATTCGTGATATAATTTGTAGATGAGCTATTCTTTGATATATATTTAGACCATGAAGATATTATATTTTATATATTTATGAATTTTATAATATAAACTATAATCTAACATGTTAATCTAACATATCAAAAAATATTTTGTCTTCATAAATTTTTTACAAATGGGCTATTTTTTTGAAAATTTATTTTTCATATGTCAAGTTTGGGACCAAAAAATGGAAGCCCAATCCATGTGACAGCCCAACCCAAGCCTCAGCTACCTAAACGGGCGTTTCGGCTGTAGGGAAAGAACCTCTATCAGACCACTAAGTGCATGTTTCGAATTGCAATGAGAAATATTACTTTTAGCTTAAGGCTTATAGCTTAAAACTTAATGTAAGAAGTTCTACTACTAAAAAGCCATTTATTGTTTGGGATCCATATGTCTTAAGCACTTTTAGAGTTAGTTACGGTAATTTTTTAAAAATATATAGTTATCTGCAGGAACTTTTTGATAAAAGTTCTAATTTTGTGTTTATTGAAAAAATTGATTTTTAGCTTTTTCAACCGACTAAAGCGCTTTTAATAAAGTTACCAAAACATGTCATTTTTCTTTAAAAGTACTTTTAATTGCTTAAAAGCACTTTTAAAATTTTGAAACGCAATCCCAAACATAAACCAACACAACTGAAAATGTCCATATATGACGAGAATTCCCTGTCTCGACAACTAGGAATAGAGCAAATGCCCCAAACCTAACTCAAGCCACCAGGATGGGCATTACAACAAAGAAAATTGTTAGACATTCCTATTTTAGGATTCTTATAATTTTCTCTCTCTCTCAAACCACTAAAACCAACACAACTGGAAAAGTCCATACATGACGAGAATTCCCTGTCTCGAGAACTAGGAATAGAGCAAATGCCTCAAACCTACCTCAACCCATCAGGATGGGCATTACAACTAAGAAAAATGTTAGAATTTTTTAAAACATTTTTCTTAGTATTTTTAAATAATGTTGTAATTTTTTTATATTTTAAAAAATATTTTAAGATGTTAAAAAATCATATATTTTATCTTATTAATTTTTTTAATATCTTAAAATATTTTTTAAAAATATTTATATAAAAATTATGTAAAAAAAAAAGAAGAAAAAAGAAAATTAAGAATATTATAGGAATCCCAAATAGAAATCCATTATAAATTAGAAAGCCACTTCTATACGGTTGGGCTGCATAGGAATCTTTTACAGCTGGCCAATGAAATTAAGACAATTCATTAGTTTAACCAAATACTCCATAGAGTCAATCACATGCGATACAAACAATGGACTTTTTCAAGAGAAATGAAATTGGGGAGAAAACTCAGAAGAGTGCTCTGCGCACCCCAAAACAATGGATTTCCATCATTTGTTTCATCGTTCCTCGTTCCAATTCTCTTTTCGTTTCGCACTTTTTTTCTTTTTTCGTTCTGATTGCAATAGCAGTTGAGCCACCATCGTTTCTCACTCCATTGAAATTACAATCGGCCATTGATTGATTGAAAGAGGTAACGTACATAAATGAGAAACGAAAACGAAAGGAAAATCAATGGAGTTTGCTCCTTTCAGATGGATCTCGCCGAGAAATATGGGACTTTTTATGCAGAGAATTGAAACGAAGAGAAATATTTCTCTATTAGAATTAGATTAGTGTATTTTCTGTGGAAGGGAGAAAGGAAAAAGATTTGTGAGTGGAAAACCTATCAAGAAAATCGTGGATGTGTACACGGAACTAGAATCAGAGAGTGAGAGAAAGGAAGAGGAAGAAGACAAGGTGAAATTGCAGTGAGTGTTCCCAGAAAGCTTCAAATTTTTTTTTGACCCAGATTTCCACCGCCCTCTTCATTCCGACGCTGTTCACTCCACCATTTCGATGCGTTGTGGCTGCGTAGGGCTGAAGAGGGGTGCTGCGAAGGAGAGGAGAGCGAGTTCCGTGCTGCTAAGGAGAGGGCACGAATCTTATTCCATGGGATGAGTTTCGATTTTCTCGATTATTTCTTGAGATGTTCCACCACAGTAAGAACAACGGAATGCTTACGTGGCATTATATGAATGGTAGACTGAATTTTTGTTAAATGCAGCCCAACCGAACAGAATGATTGACCCTATTATTTATCTTTCGAGAATATTATGATATGAAGCAAGATGAATAGGTTAATTTTAAAAAATATTTTTTAACTTTTAGGACCACTACATTCGGGAAGAAATTTATGATATAAGACAGCATAATAGAGAGTTCTTACATAAATACTGGAAACGTTTTAAAAAATTATGTGCAAGTTGCCCTTATCTTCAAATTAGTGAACAACTACTTATCCAATATTTTTATGAGGACCTTCTATCCACTTATAAAGCATGATTGAAACTGCTAATAGAGGAGATTTGGTGGATAAAACTCTTGAAGTTGCGAGAAATTTGATTGTAAATATTGCGGCAACTTCTCAATAATTTGATACTAGACTTAACCTTCCATCTAAACAAATTAATGAAATAAATATATCTGTCCTAAAACAAAAAGGGTGATCCAAAGAGATATAGAACTATATATAAGTGGCACGATTGGGAACCCGCATGTCCTTGATAGCCAAGAGTGGGATCCCGTATTCTATCTATTGATAGGAGCAAGATTGATATTATTAGTGGAGGAGATTAAGTGGATAAAATTCTTGAAGTTGCGAGAAATTTGATTGTAAATATGACAGCAAATTCTCAATAATTTGATGCTAAACTTAACCTTCCATCTAAGTAAATTAATGACATAAATATATCTGTCCTAAAACAGAAAGGGTGATCCAAAGAGATATAGAACTATATATAAGTGGCACGATTGGGATCCCGCGTCTCCTTGATAGCCAAGAGTGATATAGAACTATATTATCTTTTCGTGGGTCAACCACTTTACATGCCTTGCGTGATATATGCGTGTCAATTAAACATTTTCTACACATCTTGCATCCAGGCGGGTATCTAAAATAAAAATAAAATTTGAGTTTGAGACTTTGAGTTAGAATGTACTACAAAAAAAATGAGATTTTTGGACTTTTTTTTTTTTGGTATGAAAGAAAAATCATCCCAAAAAATAAGTTGTAGGGACCAAATTGAAATTTTGTCCCAAAAAAAAACTGAAGTCTTCAACCGTTTGAATAGTAGATTTTTTTGTTCGAAACGTATATGTAAGGAAGATAAATTTTGTTCCTAATAAAGTATCCATTTGAAAATTTTATAAAATTGTTAGGAAATAGGCGATGAAACAAACAACAAAGATATGAAATAAACTGCAGCGGATGCAACAATGAGAAATAAAACAGTAAACAAAGAAAGAACACAGCGAGTTAAGTGGTTCAGCTCAAAATGAGCTTACATCCACTATGGGGTTGGTTTCCAAGTTTCACTAGATCAAATGAAGGTTAAAGAGAGAGAATCAAAATATTCTTACAACAGAGAACACTCACCTCACGTGTATACACTCAATCCTCACAAGTTTCACTCAAAAAAGTGGAGAAATGGAGAAGAAATGATCTAGGAAGGGGGCTCTGTTTGTCGGCGTCAAAACAGGGGCGTTGCTACTCTTCGTCTGCTTCCGCGCGAAATGACTTCGCGTTATTTATATTATGCAATCTCGCTCGAGCGAAACTTAAACTCGCTCGAGCGAGGACTTCTAGGTCAAACTCGCTCAACTAGCAAATGGACACCTGGCAACACGTGGCACTTCGCTCGAGCGAGAGGTCGAGCGACTGTCGAGCGAAGTCATTGCCTGCCCTCGCTCGACTTGGAAGTCGAGCGAGGGTCGAGCGAAGTCTCGGGTTGAAACAAGTCTGGAAGTCTGGAAGCCTCGCTCGAGTGACGCTCGAGCGAGGGTCAAGCGAAAACAGGTCTGAGGCTTGTATTCACAAGCCATACTCAACAAATCTCCACATTGGCTTGAATACCTAAAGCCTCATAAAATTCAGATCAACCCAAGAATGTAAAATGCAGCAACTGAAGAAACCAACCCCATCTGAGTTCCCTAAGGAACCTGGAAACCCCGAACCCCTATCAAGTCCAAACAAAATTTGAACTTGTATACTACAACTGGCTTGGTCATTATATCTGCTGGATTCTCTGAGGTAGCAATTTTCTGAATACTAACTGTACCATCTGCAACTACTCCTCTGATAAAATGATACCTGACATCAATGTGCTTTGTCCTCTCATGATACATTTGATTTTTAGTCAAATGTATAGCACTCTGGCTGTCACAAAATACTGTCATCTCTGTCTGCTGAAGACCCAAGTCACTGATCAGCCCCTTCACCCAAATGGCCTCCTTAACAGCCTCAGCTGCTGCCATGTATGCTGCCTCTGTAGTTGATAAAACAACAGTTGATTGAAGTGTTGCTTTCCAACTAATAGCAGAACCACACAATGTGAAAATGTTGTCAATGATCTTTTCTTGTCTAAATCCCCAGCATAGTCAGAATCAACAAAACCAACAACAATAGAACTGAGATCTACATCTCTATCAAATATCAAGCCCACATGTGAGGTTCCCTTCAAGTACCTCAAAATTCATTTCACGGCTTGCCAGTGAGTTCTACCAAGTTTAGCCATATATCTGCTAACCACACTCACTGCCTGTGAAATATCTGGACGGGTACACACCATGGCATACATAATGCTACCTACAACATTAGAGTAAGGAACATTTGCCATGGATTGTTCCTCCTCATCAGTCTGGAGAGATAGGGAAGCTGAAAGTTTAAAATGCAATGCCAGCGGCGTGCTGACAGGTTTGGAGTTAGACATTCCAAACCTGTTTAGAACCTTCTCTATATACTTTCTCTGGGACAAGTATAACTTCCCAGCTTTCCTATCCCCATGGATTTCCATCCCCAATATTTTTCTTAGCATCACCTAAATCTTTCATCTGAAACTCATTTTTAAGTTGAGTTCTTAACAAATCAACTTTAACCATGCTTTTAGCAGCTATAAGCATATCATCAACATAAAGTAATAAGTGAATGAAAGACTTATCAGGCAATTGTTTATGATACACACAACAATCATAATTACTTCTCAAATAACCATGATCAATCATAAACAAATCAAAATGTTTATACCATTGCCTAGGTGACTGCTTCAACCCATACAAAGACCTCTTTAGTCTGCATACACGGTCTTCTTTACTTTCAACTGTGAACCCTTTTGGTTGACGCATATAGATAGTTTCTTCAAACTCACCATGTAAGAACGCTGTCTTTACATCAAGCTGCTAAAGCTCCAGATCATACAAAGCCGTGATGGCTAGTAAAACTCTGATTGAGCTGTGTTTTACCACTGGAGAGAACACTTCATTGAAGTCAATCCCCTCTCTCTGACTGTAGCCTTTAGCAACTAGACGAGCCTTGTATCTTGCATCAGACTGGATTCCCTCTTTTCTCTTGAAAACCCACTTGCAGCCCACAACTCTGGTCTTCGCTGGTAACTTAACCAAATCTTAGGTTTGGTTCTTGTGAAGAGACTCAATTTCTTCAGTCATTGCTGAACACCACTGTGCAGACTCAGTACTCTTCACAGCCTTGAGTAACTGGAAGGCTCCTGCCCAACAATTTCTTCCACTGTAGCGAGTGCATAACTGATCATATCTGCATGAGCATATCTCTGAGGTGGTCTGATCTGCCTCCTTTGTCTACCAACAGCTATACTGTATTGCTCCTCAACTGGTGTCTTAGTCTCTGATTCAGAATCATGCTCATCAGCTATAGCATGATCCTGAGTCTCCGGTGGTGTCTGAAGTGAAGCCTGCAACTCCACCTTCTTCCTTGTAGACACGGGAATCTGATTTTTCAGATTAAGCATAGATTTCTCATCAAATACTACATCCCTACTTATCACAAACTTGGGGGACTTGGGATTAGTACACCACAATCTATATCCCTTTACCCTAGAAGCATATCCCATGAATATACACTTCTTTGCCCTAGGTTCTAGCTTACCATCATTCATATGAAAGTAAGCAGGACAACCAAATATCTTCAAATTCAAATAATCAGTAGGTTCATCAGACCATACCTGATTAGGTGTCTTCAACTCAATAGCTGTGGCTGGAGAGCGGTTCACCAGAAAGCAGGCTGTATTGACTGCTTTCGCCCAAAAGTCCTTAGACAGGCCGGCATTGGAGAGCATACTACGTGCTTGTTCAAGGAGGGTTCGGTTCATTCGTTCAGCCACTCCATTTTGCTGTGAAGTGTACCTGACTGTATGGTGTCTGGCAATTCTTTCGTTCTTACAGAACTCATCAAAGTCATTGCCGCAAAATTCCATCCCGTTGTCAGTCCGAAGCCGTTTAACCTTTTTACCGGTCTGATTCTCTAGCAGAACTTTCCACTGCTTGAAGTTCTTGAAGATATCACTTTTCTGTTTCAAAAAGTAAACCCACACTTTTGGTGAGTAATTATCAATAAATGTAAGCAAGTAATTAGTTCCACCTTTCGATAGAACTGAAGACGGACCCTAGAGGTCGGAATGAATGTAGTCCACTGTACCTTTTGTTCTGTGGACCCCTATTGCAAACTGAACTCTGCTCTACTTGCCAAATACACAGTGCTCGCACAGGTCTAGTTTGCCCAAATTCTGATTCCCTAATAACCCCTGCTTACTGAGGATAGACATCCCCTTCTCACTCATATGTCCCAATCTCATGTGCCATAGACGAGTAACATCTGATTCTGACTGATCAAATACTGAAACTGCAGCTCCACTGCTGACAGTACTGCCCTGAAGGAAATAGAGACCATCTTTCAGGTCTTCCTTTATAATAATCATAGAGCCTTTACTAACCTTCAGAACTCCACCTTGTCCCGTGTATTTCAAACCCAAAGAATCAAGGGCACCCATGGAGATAAGATTCTTTTTCAAGTCTGGGACGTGCCGGACATTGGTCAATAACCTAACTATCCCATCAAACATGTTGATCTTCACAGAATCCAATCCGGCAATCTTGCAAGCTGTGTCGTTTCCCAACAAAACAGAACCACTGTTGACTGGTTCATAAGACATGAACCAGTCCCTTCTGGGACACATATGGGACGTGCAAGCTGAGTCCATAACCCACTTATCACTGAACCGACTGTTCGAATCACTGATTGCAAGAACAACATCAGAGCCATCAGATTCATCAGCAGCACTGACGGCATTAGAGGAACTCGTAGATTCCTCCTTCTTCTTCAGTTTCGTACACTCACTCTTGTAATGTCCAAACTTCTGACAGTAATAGCATTTTACATTCTTCTTGTTGGACTTGGACTTTGATTTCCCCCGGAACTTTCCTTTGCCCTTCTCTGAACTCTTCTGACTGGATCTTCCTCTGTCGGAGGTATCTTTGACAAACAAACCACTAGCTTGTGCTTCACCACCCTTATCATACTTACTCCTCAACTCTTTCGAGTTCAAAGCTGACTTCACATCTGCTAAGAAGATAGTATCTCTACCATACAGCATAGAATTTACAAAATTCTCAAATGAAGTAGGTAATGAACATAACACAATTAAAGCTTGATCTTCATCATCAAGCTTGATGTCAATATTTCTAAGATCCATAACAATCTTGTTAAACTCATCTAGGTGTTCAGTAACTAACAAACCCTCAGTCATTTTGAGCGTATACAACCGTTGTTTTAAATACAACCGGTTAGTGAGAGATTTCTTAATATACAAGCTCTCAAACTTGTTCCAGAGACCCTTAACGGTCTCCTTCTCCGCTATCTCTCTCAACACTCCATTAGACAATGACAATAAAATAGTACTATGTACCTTTTCTTCATCGTCCTTAGACGGTACAGGAGAATTTGCCGTCCTTTCCTTTAGAACTTTGAATAACCCCTGCTGGCGCAACAATGCCTTCATCTTCAGGCGCTATAAGTTGAAACTGTTTTGACCGTCAAATTTCTCAACTTCAAATCTTGCTGTAGCCATCCCTTCAAATATTCACAGAGCTTGAACGCTCTGATACCAGTTTGTTGGGAAACAGCCGATGAAACAAACATCAAAGATATGAAATAAACCGCAGCGGATGCAACAATGAGAAATAAAATAGTAAACAAAGAAAGAATATAGCGATTTAAGTGGTTCAGCTCAAAATGAGCTTACATCCACTGTGAGGTTGGTTTCAAAACTTTATTAGATCAAATGGAGGTTACAGAGAGAGAATCAAAAGATTCTTATAATAGAGAACATTCACCTCATATGTATACACTCAATCCTCACAAATTTCACTCAAAATCGTGGAGAAATGGAGAAAAAATGATCTAGGAAGGGGGCTCTATTTGTCGGCGTCAAAATAGGGGCACTGCTGCTCTTCGTCTGCTTCCGTGCGAAATGACTTCGTGATATTTATATTATGCAATCTCGCTCGAGCGAAACTTAAACTCGCTCGAGCGAGGACTTCTAGCTCAAACTCGCTCAACTAGCAAACGGACACCTGGCAACACGTGGCACTTCGCTCGAGCGGGAGGTTCAGCGACTGTCGAGCGAAGTCACTGCCTGATCCTCGCTCGAGCTGGAAGTCGAGCGAGGGTCGAGCGAAGTCTCGGGTTGAAACAAGTCTGGAAGTCTAGAAGCCTCGCTCGAGCGACGCTCGAGCGAGGGTTAAGCGAAAACAGGTCTGAGGCGTGTATTCACAAGCCATACTCAACAAAAACATTTGAGCGTAATAAAATAAACATTTGAAAGGATATTATATATATATGGTTCAAAGAGAAATTGGTGTGTTAAGTGACTAAATTTAGTGGGACATTGACCTATAGTTCAAACAACTTACTGCACTGTTTGAACGTCGAGGCTAATCGCTGTTTGAACGTAAAATAAAGATCAAATAGAAATTAATTGCAGAAATTTTTTTGAACATAATAAAATTAACTTTTGAACGGATATTATATAAGATGGAAAGAGGAATTGGAGGGTTAAATCACTAAATTTAGCGTGACATTGATTTACCATTCAAACAAATTATTAGGTTAATTACCGTTTGAAACTAAAATAAACGGTTCAAACATATATTTATTGCAGAAATATTTGACAGGATTGGAAAAATATTAGAATTCTTATACATTAACGTTCCACTGAATATAGAATTTTGACAACTTTTGATGGCAACACAATACCTTACGTAATTATGGAGAAATATTTCAATTATATATATAAAAAAATTAGCAGTTAAATATATATATATATATAATATAAATCAATAATTAATTTAGAAATGAAAAAGATGATTAATAAATACTAAATTAATTTTACAAAAATTAATTGTTCATACAAAAAGAGAAATGAGAGGGAGCACGCACACTCAATGTATTCCCTTACATGAACAGTGCCATAAACAGTGTATGTGAGTGGGATACGCTGAGTGTTGCGTATCTCCCAGCATCACTCATACAAAAATTGTCCATACATAATCCATAAATTAATTTAGCAGTTAAACATAAATTGTCCATACAAAAAAAAAAAATGCAAATAAAAGATATAAACTAGCTACCCGCCCGAATCTCTAAACACAACCTGAGGTAGGCGTGTCTAAGGTTAGGTTTGGTTTAAAAAAATTCTCAAATATTCTCAAACACACATTCTATTACTATTCATTACTTTATTATTATTTTTCACATACTTTTATTACAATTTATTACTTTTTTATTATTATTCAATATTTTATTATTATTTTTTATTTACTTTTTATTATTATTCACAAATACTCTCAAACACTCTTGACATCCAAACAACGTAATCTTAATCAGACTCTAGAGCCAGTATTGATCGTCACCTGAGTCATGCATGGAGATGGTAGCAATCATGCGTCAGAAAATCATCAAAGCGTCACCTACGTGAGAAAGTGGCGTTTGGATCCTCGAAAAATCATCTTGGATGTAAAATATATAGGACGAACCGGTCAAAGTTTAAAAGATAGTAACCCGTATTCCTTTATTGTTTGTCCATAGATGAAGAAATTGGTTTGAAGGAATTGATATACAAATGGTCGGATTAGATGAAATTTATTTTAGTGCTATAAGTCAGATGATATTTTGTTTCAATAGTGATGACTAACATGATATATAATATATATATATATAAATAAAAATTTATGTAATCTTTTACTATTTACACAATTTTCATATATCATATTTTATTTTATTTTAGTTTTATTAAATATTAAATATATAAATATGAATAAAAAAATAAAATTATTTTAAAAAGAATAAACTTAAAATAAAATTATTAAAAAATTAAAAAATATTAAAAAATATTGATGCGTGGAAGTTGGAGAGGTATATATATGTATGTATACGGGGCCTTGGGAAAAGATCTGCCTTATTATGATGTTGTGCTTGCTATTTAAAATATGAAAGAGGACAAAAGTGAATATAAAACCTATTGAAGCTATAAGCTATGGGTTCTGTAAAGATATTTATCTTGATGCAGCTTTATCACCTGAATGGTCGGTCCACTGTTCTTCTAATAACAGCCTTCCACTTACGAGCTGCCACCTCAGAAATCACATCAGACTCAACTTACACTCGTCCACACGGGATAGACAAGGCAAACAGACCTCCAGTTTCACGAGTCCGCCATTTCTATCCTTCCAGTTTCACAGTTGGTGTCGAGGAGATTTTTGCAGTTTACAACAGGCATTACAAGGTCATTGAGTTATTCTTGAGTATTTGCCCTACGCGTACCTTCTTTTTATTTCTCTTCCTCTTGTTCCTCCTTCAGAGAGCCCCGGCCTCGATCGTAGCTCTGAGGTTGTCAAAACCAGACAGATCTGAAATCCCTTTGAATTCATCTTCGTATTTCCTTTTCTTCACGTTGTTTACTTCTTCATCTTCGCTGCTTTCTAAAAAGATCAGGGGGATTTCTAATTCTGGTTCGACATTTACCAATGTTATCTTCTTTGTTTTTGTCGTCCATTTCCTTTCCTGTAAATTCAAATAATCGAATTTTCAGAAGAGGGAAGGGCGGCAATTCGACACTTTCAAATGCACAATCAACCGAGGTTGGGCATGTTGATTGTCAATATGTTTGCCCTGATACCCAAAGTCGTCAAAGTTCTTTAAAAGTTGAGGAGGAGGAGGAAGATGAAGATGTAGATTTTAATTCCTTTCCATAGGAAACCCTTTCACCTGAAGCTTCCTGAAGCTTGAGTTTTGAAATTGATGGTTTGGATGTTGATGCAGTCGAGAGTGGGGAAAAGGTCTTTGATAATGGTGTTGGAATTAATATATCAAAGCCAACTAGCGAGGTGCAAAACTCTGTCGTTGGAGATTCTAAGCATAGCGAGGTGGAAACTATTCTGCAATCTGCAATTTCTCCTAAAGGAGTGTGCAAGAAAGAATTACTAAATTCTGTTTCCTGAAATCCCAAGAACAGAAAACTTGCCTCAATCTCTCAACCAAAAATTGGTACCTCTCAAACAAAAGACAATGGGACTGGAGATGATTCTAATGAGGTTATGGTTGGGAGAAGTTCTTGAAGCAATCCCTACTGAAAATGAAATTAATTATCGCACCTATAATGTCATTGGGCTCTGTAGGCGCAGATGATATTTTTTTAATGCGGTTAACTATTCTTCTTAGTTGCGTTTACCTCTTAATGGAATCACCATTCATTTAATAGACCTGCATTATATTCCACATGATAACATCATAATGAAATTTTGTCTTTTCAATATTCTTGGAAAAGGATTACTTTTTTGCTTTCATTTTAATGCTTTGCCTGTGAGTCTGTTCTTTCTAACTTGATCATGGAATGTCTATCACAACAGGGCAGCTGCCACAGCACTGGCCAAAAGGCATGCAGATGGTTCACTACCAGTTGAAGACTTTAACAGAGGTTGAAGATCGTGGATAGATTGTACAGTTGGAATCTGAAACTGATCAGCGGTGTGGTAAATAGTTAAGTTTTGCATATAATATTTTGAAAGTGCTGTTAGATAGTGAGCATGGAATTCTTTTATTGAGGGATTTAAACATCTATGATCCCTTTCTCAATGCTGATGATGGTAACGAGCTTTCATGCTACAGGGCACTAATGATGGGACTAATGCTTCATGGGATTGTATCAGAGCAAAATCCAGTTTATGAAATAATCTATAAAATTTTCAAAATAAAAAAGATAATTTTTTTAAATGAAAATAGAAAGTACAAAGAAAACATAGGTTGAAGTCTTCCTGAAGTTTTTGCAGTATATGAAAAAGTTTACATATTAATGTTATGATGTTTAATTGCATGAAAGAGTCAATATTGTATGGAATAGTTTATATTTTAGAGTAATGATACCGTACAACGGGTTTAACACTTTTTTTACAACTCATAGTGTTATAATTTTTTTTTTAATTTTTTTAAAAAAATGTTTTTTTAGCATTCTTAATCATTAAAAAAAATAAAAATAAAAACATAATTTTATTAATATTCACATTCTTAATCACTAAGTTAAATTAAAAACTAAAAGAAAATTAAATACAAAAAAAATATAAAATAATTGTAAAATGGTAATACATCTATCATTTTTGTATATTTTAATTGTATCATAGTATTAATGCTTGCATGCATGTCAGAATGGAAACTACTAATAGAAGTGATGTTAATTAAGTTCATGACGTGAAGGAAGTTATGACGAACAATATAGAAAGTTACAATTAAACAAAGGAATGAGCTACGGAATGTTAGGAATATATAGTTTTTAATTTGGCCTCTTTAATTTTAGAGTCCCAAAAATAATGTAATCTTGAAAATCCATATCATGTAATTAATTTTATTTATTTCCTTTAGAAATATTTATTAAAAGCTATCATTTTATTTTATGTTAAAACTCTATTTATTTAATTAGATGAATTTGATTATCTTATAATAAATACTTAATTAAAGCTCATGATCGTTTTATTTTATAATGAAATATATTGATTTTGGATCAAGGAAATAAATTCGGATTTTAAAACTTAGTTCCATTCCATTTTCTATTTTCATTTAAATACTTATAATTTCTTTAGTTTCTTTCTGGGGACCAAATAAAAATCATCCCAGAAAATGAGTTGTAGGGTCCAAATTTAAACTTCGTCCCAAATAACAATGGAAGTCGTCAAGTACTGTTTGAATAGTAGATTATTATTATTATTTTGGCTCAAAAGGTATATACAGTGACCAAAAATTTCATCACTAATAAAGTATTGATCATTCGAGAGATGAGATGAGATGAGATAAGTTATGAATACTAATAAAATGAATGATTGAGATGAATTAAAATTTGAAATGAGTGGTTGAAATGAGTTGAAAGTACGAAATGAGATGAGATGAGTTGAACCCATTTGTAAAACAAACGGGGCACTTCCAACATAATAAAATAAACATATGTAAAAATATTATATATGGTCAAACGAGGAGTTGGTGTGTTAAGTGACTAACTTTAGCAAGACATTTGATTTATCATTCAAACAACTTACTACACCAATGTTAAGGCTAATCCTTGTTTGAACGTTAAATAAAGAGATCGAACGAAAATTAGTGAACATAATAAAATAAACTTTTTGAACAGATATTATATAGGATCGAATGAGGAATTGGCGGGTTAAGTCACTAAATTTAGCGGCGCATTGATTTACCATTCAGACAAATTATTACACCGTTCGAGTGTCTAATTAGCTAATCGTTGTTCGAACGCAAAATAAAAATTTCAAATAGATATTTATTGCAGAAATATTTGACAGGAATGGAAAAATATTCGAATGCCTATATAATACCTTACCTAATTATAAAGAAATATTTAATTTATATAAAAATTAGCAGTTAAATACATACATATATATATATATATACTAGGAGTAACGCAACGTGCGAAGCACGTTGCCCTGTATCACTATAAAATAAATTTAAAAAAATATAAATATCTAGTATAAAAAAAAAATTAAAGTGAATAAGAGTAAATATCATAACACCAATATAAAGGAAATATTGAAGAAAAATGAATAATATATTCAAGAAAGTTGAAAATCTGGAAATATCTTGAGGACATCATAAATATCAATATTTCCAACATAAATCATGACATCGCTTCAAGTTAGACTCCTTAAAAAATCTTTTCAATCCAAATATATGTTCCAACAAGCCAAAACTAATAATTGAAATAGATATATACATTCAGTGCATTGTCAGTTACCTTAGGGCTACTGGTTGTAAAACAAAGAAGTCCAACCGACTAAGCAAAGTCAATCGAGCTGAAAGAATGGAGAATGAAAATTAGAAATGGACTATCAACAAAAATAAAAATTGTATCACCCTTACTTTTTCAATGCGTAACTCCATGCTTAGAATATAACATTTGTGGGAAGAGACACATGAAACACAACAAAATAAAAGCAGAGCATCAGTGAATCATCATTAAACTTCATGGTCAAAATATTCTTTTTTTCAATAAGTACCTTCATGCCTGGCCACCAAATTCAATCAATCTCATATTTTTTTAACAGCCAAAAATAAACCTGCATTGTAACAAACCAACTTAAGAAATCATAAGTGATTTGGATAAGTCTTGTGACAAGCCAACTTAAGAAATCATAAGTAATTTACAAGCTTTAAAATGGCAAGACAAAAGACATCTACCACTTATCTTGATCTTCCAGCTAATACAATAGCAAAAGTATTAGATCATATTAAAAAAAAAAGAATAACATAACAGATGCAACAATTAAAAAAAGTCTTCTAACAATTGAGCTTTTTGTACTGTACAACTGCTTTTAGACAAAACAAAGAGACTTTCATGGCTTAAAAAAGACCAAACAATATAATTTCTCACTAATATGTGGAAATAGAAAATTTTAATAATTATAAGCAACCAAAAGAAAGGACATGTTTAATTCTAAATATCACAGTTAAAATATCTCAAAAGAGCATGTCAAGTGTACCTTCTTGGGTTAAAATGCTCAACATCCAAATCTTCATCCCAAATAAATATGTAATTATAAATGGACACTACATCTGGTTGTACAAAGCATTTTACAAACCATCTGAGAACAGGAAAAATAAGAAAAACCAACAAATATAGCATGCATAAGGTTAACATGTATTTTTGCAACAGTGATGGTAGGATTTGCAATTTAAAAACTTCAGTAAGGAATCAAATTAATTTCATACAAGAAGTCATAATCTGACCCCAGAATTTAGACAACCATTAACTAAGGCATGGAATAAAGAATATAATTAAAAAAAAAAAAAATTGTTACCTAATAGTTTTTTTTTTAAACTGACCTCAGATTTGAAGACTGAGAATGTCACTATGTAGAAAGTCAACAATACAAAACCTTTTGTTAAACTCCAATAATACTCTCATAACCCAAAAGGCTCATTGTTTCAAGTTCTATGTATTATAATTTAAAAAAAAAATAAGCTCATCAGAAGATATACAATTAAATTCATATATTATAAAAGCACCTCCAACAAAATATGTTACTCTCCAACTATAACCATCAATATACCATTTACACTAAAATTTCAAGTACCTATAAAAAAGAAAAATCCAATTACTGGTGGTTAAATCTTATTGCTTTGTTTGATTTTGAGCAACTATGTGTATGACCTTGTTACTACAGTCGAGATCCCACCACCAATCCATATTACCATCATAATGGAATAGCATAATCATAAAATTCTTTGGTAGGAACTAAATTCAATGAAATTAGATAAATGCATTAGCAATAAGAAAAATCATCTAACATAAAGTTTTGAAAAAATGTATTACCTTAGCACAATAGAGAAAAGGCAAAATAAAAAATAAAAAATGTATTATCTTAGTACAATAGCATCCACATTATACTTTTGCTTAATACCAACTTGCATTGCCAACAAGTTATGATTACTAAAATCATTGACCTATAATTCACAAGTCACCACATGTCACAAAAAATAATGATACGATCCTTTTACATAACAAAAATCCTGCAACAGAAACTTTTGAAAGACCAAGTCTACCACTATTTTTAAAAATCACCCAACAGTTTTTCCATGGGTAGGAAAGTGCATGCAAATTTTAAATGTAAATTTAGAAACCAAATACTATAGGATCAGAATCTAACCGTTGACCGTAAACTATTTCTTGACCATTGCGGCATTAAACTACTCTGATCTGCACTGTAAAATACTCTAAGCTGCACCTTTTAAGTACTCCTGCAGCATCTATGGCTTATACTCTAAGATCTGCATGATTTGAGATTTACACCATAACAGATGGAAAGGGAAAGAAAACCATGCAAATCACAATATAAAGAATAGTAGCACTAAGGCCCCTATAATCTCCATGGTCATACCTCTCTATAGATTAGCTCCCTTGCATGATCTTTTGTCAATTTCCTCCATTCAAACCCAAACTCAAGTTTTAAGATGGGTCACATAGATGGTTCATTGTCTAGATTCGCCAACCAATCCATTCAAATATGGATCAACTAATGCCTGAAAAAGAAACAGGTGACAATATCAGGAAATAAATATATCCGACCAAATTCAACATATAATAATTTTTAAAATTTGCAAATGTAGCATAGAAACCAGATACAGGATAAAAGCCATCCATATTAGAAACATGCAAATGTAGCATAGAAATCTACTCAAACTAAATAAGAAAGTTGAATACAATACACGACAAAAGAAAAAGGATATACTTACAGCGGAAAAGATGTTTAGACCATCTCATTAGGCATAAACTCGGCAACAAGCAACCTCTGCTCACCTTCACAACAACAACGTAACAATCAAAGCAAAAAAATAATAATCAAAGTAAATCATAACAGAACTCCAAAAGGGGAGGTCACTCCCCCAATTATACTGTTTAACTAATCCAAGTTATAAAGCACTTCTAAAAAGAATCCTAGAAAGAAAGTTTGAAGGAAACTGTGAAATGCATTGAGTTTCAAGGCCTACCCTTTAGAATCACAAAGGGTGAAACTAAGGTAGTAATATGTTTGGTTGGTTGAGCACCTATTTTAATACAATCACCCGAAATCCATTGAATTTTTGTTTTTATTTATAAGTTGATCAAGAGCATTTATTTATTATAAATAAAAGCTGTAAACCTTAGAAAATTAATACTAAACACATTCCCAACAAACCAGGCCTATATTTTCCTAGTAAATTCAATTGATTTTTTTTCTGCATGTATAACATACACAAAGATTTTGAACTTGCAAATCATTCATATAAAAAACCAGATTTTAGCAAAACAGTTTTTCAACTAAATCACACATAACTATGCAGCTTTTCAGCAAAACAGTTTAATATTTATATGCCAAAAAAAAAACCAACTCTATATAATTTAATATTTAGTAATTGCTTGAATAGAACTTCAATAGATGTAGTTAAAGAATTCAAATGATTTGCTATAAATTGACCCAATTGCTTAATATTTTACCAAATTGCCTGAGAGGATAAATAATTGATTTTTTATCAAACCAATTGTGCTATCGAAGAAAGGAACTTACTATTGCCAAATATGGTAGAGGAAAGTAAATTCTAAACAAGACAAGCAAATATAATTATCCATGAAAGGCAGTCATCAATGAAACATTTTATGAGAGGGGGCATAAATGGAAAGGCATGGGCAATGTTAAACAATCTTATTGTTCATTACTGTCGACAATTTGATAGTCGATTTTTAAGTATAAAGATATATAGATATATATACATACATACATATCCAATTCTTTCACACTTTCATTAAGTTCTTCTATTCTTCACAAGATTAACCTATTAATTCAAGCTTAAACAACCCCCCCCCCTAAAAATAAATAGAGGCAAGAATTTCAATCTGGATATCCTAAAAGATCACTTCTGAACAACCAAATCGCAACAAATAGGCATGAATTAAAAAATCATTTGTTAAAACCTATTGATTCAAGCTTAAAACTCATCTATTATTTTAATATGACTTTAAATGAATGGGTCATCAAACTAAGCACTGAATCAAATATGCACATGGGTTTTAAACATAAATTAAAATCGAAACTAAGCATCGAACCAAATACAGAAATAAGAATGCTTAATTTGTTAAAACAAATGGGTTTTAATTTCTCCATATCCCTTGTAATGTTGAATTATCCCCTCAAGAAGCATCAAACTAAGCATATTATCCCCTCAATAACTTCTTTGTGAAAATATAAAAAACCCAAACTAAGCATCAAACCCAAATTAACTGATCTGATTCGGTTCTCCACTCTTCATCACCACCTGGAAAAGTAAAACCAAAAAGTTATTAAAGTTGTGCTTTTTGTTACTGAATACATGAACATTTGACTTATTGGAATGAAAAGCAAAAATAGAATAAGTAAAAATATAAAAAACCCAAACTAAGCATCAAACCCAAATTCATTTGATTCGCTCATCCACTCTTTATCACCACCTGAAAAATGCACATAAATAAAAAAAAAAAAACTCATTAATCCAACAAAAATTCAACAAAAATCCACAACTAAAAACTCGTCCATCACTCCCATTAACAGACATCATTTCGGCTGCCAACGTTATATCACAAAATAGTAAATACAACCATATGAACAAAACCGAACTAAGAAGAATCAAAATGATTACAACAAAATGAAATCAAGAATGAAAAACAGAGACTGGAAATACAAATTAACATTTGGTAAGGAACGAAAAGCCTACTGTGCGACTCAAAAGCATATTAGATCACTAATATACCCATATTCGGTTTACATAAACCGAATCACAGAACTACATATTTTCGTACGGCCCACGGCCCACCAAAATGACCCGGCCCGACAAGCCCACTTCCTCTTCATTAGGGTTCGGAATGCCCACTTCCTCTTCCTTTCCCGATTCTTCCAGTGCCTACACGATGCTTCCAGCGGCTACAGCTCCTTTACTCTCCTTCATCTTCTCCCAATTGTTCTCGCACGGCTTGAAGATGTACGAGAAGAAATAGAGAAACATAAAATCAGAGAGGGAGAGAGACGGGTGTCGGGGGGCCAGATCTCATGGTGTAGCTCACAAGAGAGAGAGAACGCGGGAGGAGGAAGGGGTGATCCTGGGGTGGCCGTGCTGCTTGACGGTGGCTGCAATGACTGTTCACGGCGACGTATGGCTGCGCGAGGGGAAGAACCCGTGTGAAACCCATTTCGGGTTGTGCTCGCGTGCGGCTGAGGGAGGGGTTTTCAAGGAGCTTCGACGGTGGGGTTTGCTCGCAAGATCAGGGGGACGCTGCCGGAGGTGGCGGTGAGGTTGAGTGACCGGAGGTGAGGTGCAATCCTGGGTCGCTTGGAGGAGAAGCCGAAGGAGAATAATTCGGTCGGGTGCTGTCGCGAAGAGGAAAGGAAGAGTGACTGAGCGAGCTGTGTTTTTGTGATACGAGAATGACATTTTTGAGATAAATGGTGGCTGCCGTATGGAATATAGGGGTAATTTTGGAAATATAAATGTTAAACAATAATTACTGTTTAAATTAGAATAGATACTTTTTAAGTATAAATATATATATATATATATATAAAATAGAAACCAATAATTAATTTAGAAAAGAAAAAGACGATTTGTAAATATTAAATTAATTTTACAAAACAAAAAATATTGTCCATAAAAAAAACAAATAGAAAAACAAATCTCTAATCATGTCCTTGACTCTAGATAGGCGTGGCTAGCCGAGTACTACTCGTCCCCTAAGTCATAGAGATGGTAGCGATCATCAGAAAATCATCTTGAATGTAAAATGTTCAGACTTTTTTTTTTTTTTTGGGAAAATGATATTTATACTATTCATTTATAATTTTTTACAACTTTTTAAATTTAATTTTTATTTAATTTTTAAATTTATTTAGTGATTAAGAATGTAAATTTTAATAATATTATATTTTTAAATTTTTTTAATGATTAAGAATATTAAAAATTACTTAAAAAAATGAAAAAAATGAAAAAACTCAAATGCACACAAAATTATAAAAGTATTATAAAAATGATTGTACGTGTATCACTACTCTTTATTTTTTGTCTAATTGTAAAATATTTAGACTTATATGTACAAGTTAAAGTTTAAATCATTAAATGTGACTCAGGTGGGCAACACAGAAAAATATAATATACTGTAGATAATGAGTAATGGCTATATATAATGTATTTGATTTGTAATTGATCAACCAAGTGGCATGGGGTCTTAAGAAAAGATTCGACTTAGAGCATTCACAACTTATTAATTATCCCATTTATTTAATCAAAATTTAGTTAAAAGATATAAAAACTAGCTTCAATAAACTCAACAAAATTAAAATAAATTTAACTTTCTCTCTCCTCATTATCTATATTTGAAGAGTAAGAAGAGAGAAATTTAAATATATTTTAACTTTGTTGAATCTATTAAAGTTAGTTTTTATGTCTTTTAGTCAAATCTTAACTAAACAAATAAAATAATTAGTAACTAAACAAATAAAATAATTAGTGGATTGTGAGTGTTCTATCAAATTAACATTTAAATTATAATTAGAATTAAAATAAATGAAAAGTTAGAAATTAATATTTTAAGAAAATATCTTTTAATTTATTAAATTTATTATTTGATATAATAAAAAATAATTAGTTAAAATTTATAAAAGTAATATTTTTAATTTAAAATTTGACTAAATTTTAATTAATAGATTGTGAATGCTCTTATTATCATGTTTGTGCGTGCTATTCAAAACATTAAAGAGGGTAAAAGTAAATATAAAACCAGTTGAAGATAAGCTATGAGAAAGCTTGAGACCAGCTCATCTAAAGATGAAAAAAAATGCCCTCCACTTATTTAAAGACACGCAAGAAATATGAGAAAATAACAATTACAAAAACTACACTTGATTAAAGCCCTTCCCTCCTGCAACCTGTGAACAAATCCCTTCTACCCCTGCAACATTGTTTTCTTTTTCAATAAAGAGCTTGCCTGCTCTCGCAAAATACTCGCGGTGTTCCCGCGAGGAATGTTTACTTCGGGTTGGATAAAGTGTTATCGGGACGCATTGTTGCTTGGGTTTGGATTTTCACGAGCTCAGATGGGTTTGGGTATTTTTGATTCAGATTTGGGATGATTATGGTTTCAAAATGGGGCATGGAAGAAGATGATGGGAAGAATGGACGATTTTAGTTTCATGGATTTCAGAGCAGTAGCAGCAGTAGAAGAATATTAAGAACAAAATCCAAAACATTAAGAAAAAATCAAGCACGAGCTCCAAGATATTAAAAAAAAGAATGGTAGAAAATCAAAGGTTTTTGGCATTGTAAACTGCCACCACCTTCTCTAGCTCTCTCATCTCTGGCCTTTTTCTTCTTTCTTCCTCTTTCTAGCATCACATTTTCTGCAATGGAATAGAAGAAAGGGGTGAGGGATCTGTGCGAAGGGGATCATCAGATTGCTATTTTCCTTTCATCGGTGTTTGTGATTGTGTGCGCAAGATCCATTATTAGCCTATGAGTGGGACACGTGACAAAAAAAATCATTAACGCTTGGTTTTGGCCTTTTTAACAGTTTGACCGGTTAGAAGATATTTTCTTTGGGAATATATTTTTTCTAGATGGAGCTTATCACCTGCATGGTAGCCTTCTTAAATAAAATATATAATTGATAATTGTTAGTATCGGCTAAACTCCGTTTAAAAACAATGGATAACGGTTTAGTTTTTTTTTTAAGATTTGGATTGATAGATGAGATTTATAATTTATCTATAAAAATAATGGGTAAATTTAGGGTTTTTTTTTTTTTAAACTAGGGAAAAAGCGTTTCATTCATTAAACGAAGTTTACAAATGAGACTAATAATCGGAACAAATCCGAGTTACAAGCCTAGCTAAATACCGATATATAGATTCCCCGCACACAACGTGACGGACTTTATCTTAACTTCTAACCTCTCAACCGCCAAACCAGGATATGACATGTCTTAAAAGGGTGCAAGGGTAATCCAACTTCCACTCTCTAAAGAGAAGGAGGAGTTTATTACCTTCACACTCCAAAGGAGCAAAAGGAGATTCAAATCCCATTCGGGGAGCAAAAGGGATAAAACTATCTTTATTTATTACAGGCAAACCAACCAAACAAAAAGCAATAAACAGCAAAGGAAAACCAAAACCAAAATCGAAGCCCAACGAAACACAAGGAAGGCTCGGGAAAAAACAGGAGCCGCACCACTGCGGAGGGAGGCGCGTGACGGACAGGCGTTGCTTGGGATGGTCCAACCGACAGATCCGTGTACCACTGAACTCTCGGAATCTCGTGCCACTGCGCGTGGCCAACGAAGACATCACCATGTGCGGCGTTAGCTAACTCACGCGAGATCGGCTGTCCGCGGGTGCGGTGAACTACCGTCTCTTCTAGGTGGGAGCTTCGGCAGATGGGAGGACCGGCGGGGAAGGAACCTCTCCGGGAGGCGCGTATAACCCAACAACCTTGAGACAAACACCTTTGTAGGACTCAAAACTCGCCTAAAAAACCTCCCACCATTGGTCGTTGCGAAACCTGCAAAACCAAAAGAAGAAACATACCAACACCAGGGTAGGAAAAAGAAAGGGAAAGGAAAAAGAAAAAATAGTAAAACCAGAGAAGGGAAGGAAGAAGATGGTGCGGGGGAAGAAACACGGGGACGAAACCGAACGAAGACAAAGAAAGGAAAATACAAAAGGGAGGGGTCGATGGAATAGATGGGGGGGGGGGGGAGCTGGGGCTCAACCCCCTCCCAAACAGCGCGAGCAAACTAGGGTTTTCTTAGAAGAAAACCGTCTGGCGAGAGCACATACGAAGGAGCTCTTTCCGTGAATCATACCTTATCAGTATACAGGGTAAATTTAGGTTGATAAGAGATCAAGTTTACCTATCAATCCTAGATCTAGCCTCTATTTGTTGAAATATATTTGAGTATTAAATGAAGATGGAGGTTTGAAGATCCCAAAATTCAAAATTTGGATAATGATGCTGGAAGATTCAAGCATGAAGATGTTGAGCTGGTAGACTCAACTTTGATAGCATTAGACTACTTCGAGAAGGCATGTCAGTGCAAATAAGACAGAAAAAATGAAGATTCTTGAGGTTGCTCAAGGAAAAAGGGTCAAGATAAGATGAAAAAAAAAGGCAAAGAAGAAAAGAAGACTTCTCAGTTGGGAAAGGAAAAGGCCGGGATTCATCAATTGGGGGAGAAGTGGTCAAGATTCCTTAGTTTGGCGAGGAAGAAAGGCTGGGATTTTTCAGTTGGGTGAGGAAAGAGAGGCGACGTCGCACACACATCAATATTTTCGCCATAACTTTGGCTACCAATATCAAAATCACGCATATGATCCTAATTTAAAAAGCTCTCTTTGACATGCATGTCGTGGTTACCACACTATGCCTGGTGGACTCCATCTAGATCCCATTTTATCGAGATACTTATTTTATTCCGTATTTTATTATTGGTCAATAATTAAAATTTTACCTTTTTTTCCTCAACTATTTAAGTTGAACTTGTGCGCTTCATAAGATATATCCGATTTTTAAAGAAAAAAAAATCTTAATCTCATAGTTTATCTCAAAGTTTTCTCTTTATTTGTGTTTCTCTCGATCGCTAACTCCTATTATTTAGCTAGTCGTTAGAATAATCATTATTTTGCTCCAACATCAAATAAATCATGTTTAGGTAAAGAGATCATGTGACGAGAATTTTATGAATAATAGTGAAATTATTTAAGTTAATATATTTTATATGATTTTAGAAAATGAGAGAGATATAGTTGAATAAAAATATTAAAAATTTAAAAGGTTGTATGATTTTTTGTGTTTTGTTTGAAAATTTGAAAAAAAGTTAATGATTAGAAATTAAAAAGTAATTTGTATTTTAATATTGTTTGAGAATAAAATTATGAAAAGTTTTGAGATCATTATCTCATCTCATCTAAGTGCCCAAACATAGCCTAAAAATCAATGAGTGGAAAGTTTGATCTTCCATCTTGTCCATTTCTATAACTCTTATCATCGAGTCAAGGTCTTCTAAAATAATGGAACCACGAATATACTGGCTATAAGGACATGTAATTACTAAAGATCGAAAACTTCTAAGAACCCCAATATGCACGGATATGCCAATATCACCATGGAAGACTTTTCTAGATAGTAATAGGTGTAAATATGCATGTATGGAAATTAAAAGGAAGAGACGATATATATAAATATAAATAAATATATATATATATATCATCAAGTCGAGGTATTCTAAAATAATGAAACTACGATTACTACCTCATGATGCTATAAGGACATATCATGATTGAGGAATATCGAAGACTTCTTGGAACCTAGTATGCACGGATATACATGTCATCACCATGGTGTTGAAAATAGCCACCTTGTGTGAATGCATAAGTGTGAATGTTCTAGAATGACTGCACCGTCCATTGGTGTAGTCTACTATTGCTGCATTCCAGCATTGCTGCACCAACCACACCTACCATCCCACAGTCTTCTTTAGCTGCTGTATTTGTTGTAAAGCCTCACCTATAAAAGGAGAGCTCTGATATGTATTAGAAGTGTGGTCGAATTTGAAGTGGTGTGTGTGTGCAAATTAGAGAGTGGATGTGAGATTTTTTTGAGAAATTTGTTGATTATTTGTAATCCCATACATATATATTGAATTTGGCATCAGTGGACGTAAACAAATTGCTAAACCACTTAAATATCGTCTCGTGTGATTCTGAATAGTATTATTTGTGCACAACAATTGGTATCAGAGCTTTGGTTCACACTGTCCAGAAATTAAGTTGGTCAAAATCAATTTTTGACAACTCCAGGCTGTTCCATGCGTTGAGACGAATCCGTTGGCACAAATAGAATAAAAAACGGACGTTGGAGAAGCCCGTATGCGCCGGTAAAAGGTCGGAGCGTGTAGCCACGCGCCCCACTCGCAGCTGGAGGTTGAAGATGACTGGAAAACACTCGCCACATGCCTTCACGCGCGTCCTGAGGAAGAAGACGCATGAAACGCATTGTCCCACGCACCGCCCACGCGCACCACGTGCTCTTACGCGCCCTAGAAGCCGTCTGCGCGTGAGTCCCACGCGCCCACGCGCTTTCACATGCCATACTTAGTCTCGGCGCGTGAATCCCACGCGTCTCAGCCACTCTTTAGCGCGTGTATCACACGCGCCTGATAGATCTAAACCGTCTGATTCCAGATTCGTTTTTGGGCTTGATCTAAGCCATTTGGAGTCTGATTTCAACGATCAAATAGTGCTTTCCAACTATTTGGATCATTCTGGACTCATCCGTATAGTTAGAATTTCAAAATTTTCTCTTTAAAATTTTTAAAGTAATATGGAAGGTGTTGGAGGAGATAGGAACTCTAGAAATGCTAGCAGTTCAGGGCGTAGGTCCACAGTTTCAAATGCCAAGTTTGTAGTTGAGAAGTTCGATGGAACTTATAACTTTGGTATGTGACAATGTGAAGTGATGGACGTTTTGATCCAAAAAGAGTTGGATATGGCGTTGGAAGAAAAACCCAACGAAATGACGGAAAATGATTGAAGGAAGATTAATACCCAAGCTTGTAGTACAATTTGTTTGTGCCTTACCAAAGATCAGAAGTATTTTGTCATGAAAGAGACAAATGCAAAGGAACTTTGGAAGAAATTGGAAGATATGTTCATGAAGAAGAGCATTGAGAGCCGTTTGCATTTGAAAAAAAAGCTGTTCAGATTCAATTTCGTGAAAGTATTAGTATATCCGAACATTTGAATAGTTACAATCAGATTCTTGCCGATTTATTAAATTTAGATGTTGATATCCAAGATGAAGATAAAGCTTTACTTTTGTTAAATTCCTTGCCCGATACATATAACCATTTAGTTACCACACTATTGCATGGGAAGGAAAAAATCAGTTTTGATGATGTATCTAATTCTCTGATTAGCAATGAGTACTGTAGAAAAGATAAGCAGGTACAACTAGATACATCAAGTGAAGCATTGATAGCAAGAGGGAGAATACAGTCGAAGTATCCAGGAAAGAAATCGAAAACTTGGGCCACATCACGTGGTTCATCAGTCGGCAAAAAACTTGCCAAAGATAAGTGTTCCTATTGTCATGACAAAGGACACTGGAATAAGGATTGTCCCAAATTGAAGGGACAACAGAAGAATCAAACCACCACAGCCAATGTCGCAGACAAAGATGAAGATCTAGACGTTGTTTTGGCAGGTTCATCATTCATTTGTCATCCTGATGAATGGATTTTGGATTTTGGATGTACCTATCATATGTGTCCTAATCGGGACTGGTTTACTGACTTCACAAAGATTGAAGGTGGAGCAGTACTTATGGGCAATGATAGTGCCTGTAAGACTCGGGGGATAGGGAACATTCGGTTGAAGTTGCATGATGGAACTGTCAGGACTCTGATCGAAGTTCGGTTCGTTCCGGACTTGTGGTAAGATCTTATCTCATTAGGATCTTTGGATTCAAAGGGATTTAGAATCACTATTGAAGATGAAACTCTCAAAGTGGTAATGAGAGTTCAGGTGGCTATGAAGGGTTTGAGACGAGAAAACTTGTACTTCTTGCAAGAAAGTACTGTCGTTGGAAGAGCTTCTACAGGTTGTGAGAAGCTAGATGCGACTGATGCAGACACTACCAGACTTTGGCTTATACGTATGGGACACGCTAGAGAAAAAGTTTTACAAACACTCGTAAAGCAAGGGTTACTCAAAGGTGCAAAAACTGGTAAATTGTCTTTTTGTAAGCACTGTATATTGGGGAAGCAGACGCGGATCAAGTTCGGAACTGCTGTTCACAATACACAGGGGATACTTGACTATTTACACTCCGATGTTTGGGGATCTACCAAAATTGCATCTTTGGGAGGTAAGCATTGGTTTGTAACTTTTGTAGATGATTATTCTCGTCGTATGTGGGTGTATACGATGAAGAATAAAGATGAAGTGTTGAACATCTTCCTTATGTGGAAGAAAATGGTTGAGACTCAGACCGGTAGAAAAATCAAGCGGCTCAAATAAGATAATAGAGGGGAGTACATTCTAGACCCTTTCATGGAAGTATGTCAGCAAGAGGGGATAGTCAGACACTTCACGGTACGAGGAACACCGCAGCAAAACGGTGTTGCAGAACGGATGAATCGTACTTTGCTAGAGAAAGTACGATGTATGTTACTGAATGCTGGATTCAGTAAGAAATTTTGGGTTGAAACTGTGATATATGCATGCCACATTGTTAACAGACTACCCGCAGCTGCCAATGGCGGGAAAACACCCATTAAAATATGGAAAGGTACACATGCTACTGATTATGACTCTTTACATGTTTTTAGATGTCCTGCTTACTATCATGTCAAAGAAAGTAAGCTTGACTCTAGAGCCAAGAAAGCCAAATTCTTGGGCTTTAGTTCTGGTGTAAAAGGGTATAGACTCTGGTGCATAAAGTCTAAGAAGGTAATCATCAGTAGAGATGTTACAATCAACGAATCTGAGATGTTTAGGTCAAATAAGCATAAAGATTCAGATAAAAGCAGCTATGATGGCAAAACACCCGGTGATTCGCAGAAGGTGAAGTTTACTACTCCAAATGATTCAAGAGAGGACAGACAATAGGAGGTTGATAGTCCAGTCACAGCACCTCCAAGTCAAATTGAATCAATAGCAACCAACAGGCCAAGACGAGAGAAACGTGTATCGATACGTTATACAGACTTTGTGACATATGCACTACTAGTTGAATGGGGTGAGATCCCAACCACTTGCAGTTTGAAGAAGTCTCTCTATGGATTGAAGCAGTCACCTCGGCAATAGTACAAGTGATTTGATCGCTTTATGATGAACCTGAAATACACTCGTTGCCAATATGATCATTGTGTGTATTTCAGAAAACTTGCAGATGGTTCTTTCATTTATTTGCTTTTATATGTAGATGATATGTTGATTGCATGTAAAAGCAAGGTGGAGATAAATTGTTTGAAAACTCAGTTAAGTCATGAATTTGAAATGAAAGATTTAGGAGAAGTACGGAGAATATTGGGGATGGAGATCAGCAGAGATAGGGTGAAATGTACAGTTCACCTTACTTATAAGCAATATCTGAAGAGAGTATTACAACGCTTCAACTTAAACTCAAAGACGAAGCCGGTGAGTACTCCAATGGACCCATATTTTAAGTTTAGTGCATTGCAGTCTCCTAAAGATGATGAAGAGCGGGACTACATGAAGAGTGTCCCGTATGCAAGTGTTGTTGGTAGCCTAATGTATGCTATGGTGTGTACACGACCTGATATCTCCTAGGCCGTCAGTTTGGTCAGTCATTATATGCATAATCTTGGAAAGAAATACTGGCATGTGGCTAAATGGATTCTTCGGTATATTCTAGGGACCGTAGATCTTGGTTTGAAGTTCGAGAAGAGTGAAGATAGTCTAGTAACTGATTATCACTCTCGAACAAAACATATCGATGTCTTATTTCACTTTGTATGTGAAATATTAGAAGATGACATATTACTTCAGAAGATTGGCACTGAAGATAATCCAGCAGATATGTTGACGAAAGTCGTCATAGGGATTAAGTTCCAACACTGCTTGGAATTTATCAATATTGTAAGTTGCTGAGCACCTTCGGGTGCGTTGACACTTTTGGGTGCATTTGGCATCTTATGGCGTATTTGTTAGTAGAAGTCTCTCACGTCAAAGAATGATGTGTATTCATTTGAAAAATGAATCAGTTTGTAAGCAGTCTAGTATGGCACACTTCGGCAGAGGGGGTGATTGTTGAAAATAGCCACCTTGTGTGAATGCATAAGTGTGAATATTCTAGAATGGCTGCACCGTCCATTGGTGTAGTCTACCATTGCTGCACCAATTACACCTACCATCCCACAGTCTTCTTTAGCTGTTATATTTGTTGTAAAGTCTCTCCTATAAAAGGAGAGCTCTGATATGTATTATAAGCGCGGTGGAATTTGAAGTGGTGTGTGCAAATTAGAGAGTGGACGTGAAATTTGTTTGAGAAATTTGTTGATTATTTGTAATCCTATACAAATATATTGAATTTGGCACCAGTGGACATAGACAAATTGTTGAACCACTTAATATCGTCTTGTGTGATTCTGGATAGTATTGTTTGTGCACAACACATGGAAGACTTTTCAAGATAGTAATCGATTGGTTGGAAATATGCATATATGGAAAAAGGAAGAGACAAAAATGCCTAACAAGTTATATGGAAATGGCATCCATCTATCATTAATTTGCAGCTAGCTAAAGTACGATGCCAGCTTATTATATGAGTAAGTATATGTAACTTAATTATCTATAAGAATAAATAATAATTAATAGGTTTATAATAACTTAATATTCTTGTTCATATGTAAGAATATATAAGTTTATATAAGGAGACATAAAGAATAATTTTTAAATTTCATGTTATATTAATGTTATAATATGTGTACTATATTTATCATAAAAATTTAAAAATTTATAATATATTTAATATAAAAAATGAAATATATATATATATTGCTTCAATTTAGTCTAATTCGCTTTTCAAATCTTGAGAACTGATCATATCAAACCAATTTTTAATTGGTTTTGATTTCTAGGAGTTGAAATCGAGAGAACCGATCGACCATCCTGTTCAATCGATTTGATCAATGCTTTTTTCTTAAACTCCTAGTTTTTAACCATTTAAAAAATGATTTTAGGGTAAGTGGACTAGCTTTATTTTATCTTATTTCAATCATATATGTTACTTGAAAATTCTAGATTGGGCAGGGAAAGAGGAGCGGCATGGCACACACATCAGCATTTGGGCCATAATTTTATTTACAAATATTAGAATCACATGATAACCCTAATATATAAGCTCTCTTTGAAGCGCATGTCGTACTCACCATGCTAGATCACCTGCTGGTCTCCTTAGCTATTTAAATCCAGTTTGTAGGTTTCATAAGATATATTCAATTTTTACAAATTAGAAATCATAATCTTAGAATTTATCTCAAAGTTTTCTCTCCATTTGCATTTCTCTCAATCTCTAGCTTTTGTTATTTAGCTAGCCAGCATAATAATCCTTAATCTACTCCAACGTAAAAAAAAAAAGTCATGCTACATGAGATTTTGAAGAAGAGTTAGAGCATCATGAAATGATTTGAGTTAAATAATTTGTGAATAATAATTAAATAATTTGTGAGTACTAGTGAAATGATTTGAGTTAATATGCTTTATTTGATTTTGAAAAAGATAAAAAGTTGAATATGAATATTATAAAGTTAAAAAGTTATTTGAATATAATTCTTTAATATTATTTTTATTTTAAAATTTGAAAAAGCTGTATTATTATTTTTTATTTCAGAATCGAGAAAGTTTTAATAATTAAGTAATGATTCGATCAAAATTAGGTTAGGGATTTGAAATTAAAATGTGTTTTATGTTTGAATGATGTTTAGGAAGGATATTACAAAGAGTGCTGAGGTCATCATCTCATCTCATCTAAGTGCCGAGACATGGGCTAAAAATCAATAATCAAAGCTTGCTCATTTTGTCCATTTCTATCATCACCATTATCATGAAGTCTAAGTCTTCTAAAATAATGGAACCATGATTACTACCTGCTATAAGGACATGTCATTACTAAGGATCGAAGACTGCTAGCTAGGAACCCCAGTTTGCACGGATATGCCAATATTACCATGGAAGACTTTTCTAGATAGTAATAGGTGTAAATATGCATGTATGGAAATTAAAAGGAAGAGACAAAAATGCAAAAAAAAAAAAAAAAAAACTTATACACATAAAAAGTTAAATGGAAATCATGGCATCCATCTCATGTCATTGATATGAAGCCCTATATATATTAAAATTTCATGTTATATTAATTTTATAATATATACATATATAGAATAAAAATTAAAAATTTATAATATATTTTATATAATAAATTAAACGCATATATATATATATATATTTTGCGTTGGTTTGGTCTATTTAGGTCTGACTTGTGAGCTTTTATGAATATTTGATTTATATAAAAAAAACCCCTAATCCCAAAGTTTATCTCAAAGTGTTCTCTTTGTTTGTGTTTCTCTCAATCCCTATCTTCTGTTGTTTAGCCAGCCATTAGATTAATAATCATTATTCTACTCTAACGTCAAATAAAAGCCATGCCATATGGAGTTTTTTAGAAGAGTTAGAGCATCTTGTTTAGGTAAAGAGATGTAATAAGAATTACGTGAATTAGTAAAATGATTTGAGTTAACATATTTTATTTAATTTTAGAAAATAAGAGATAAAATTGAATAAAGATATTAAAAAAGTTTAAAGGTTGTTTGAATATAATTTTTTTAATATATTTAAAATTTGAAAAAGGTCGTATGATTTTTTATGTTTTGTTTGAAAAATTGAGAAAATTTTAATAATTAGAAATTAAAAAGTAATTTGCATTTGCATATTGTTTGAGAAGAAAATTATGAAAAGTTTTGAGATCATCATCTCATCTCATCTAAGTGCCCAAACATAGCCTAAAAATCAATGATTGGAAAGTTTGATCTTTAATTTTGTCCATCTCTATTTCTTTTTAATAATAATAATTTATTTAGAAACCTATCCAAAATCACCATTATCATTGAGTCAAGGTCTTCTAAAATAATGGAATCACGATTACTACCTGCTATAAGGACATGGCATGACTAAGGAATATCAAAGACTTCTTGGAACCCAGTATGCACGGATATACATGTCATCTCCATGGAAGACTTTTCAAGATGGTAATCCGTGGAAATATGCATAAACAGAAACCCTAGCAAAATTATTATCTCGAACACTTGATTATTATCTCGAACACTTTTTGGAACCTGAAGACCCAGGTCTTCTAATGTCCATCTCTATCACCATTATCATCGAGTCGAAGACTTCTTGAAACCCATGAGTATGCACAGATATACATGTCATCACTACTATGGAAGACTTTTCAAGATAGTATTCCATGGAAATATGCATAAATGGATAAAGGGAGAGGCGAAAATGCAAACAAATTATACATATAAAAAGTTATATGGAAATGGCGTCCATCTATCATTAATTTGCAGCTATACGATGCCAGCTTATTATATATATATATATATGTGTGTGTGTGTAAGTATGTAACTTAATCTATAAGAATAAATAATAAATAATATGTTTATAATAAATCAATATTCACTTTCATATTTAAGAATATATAAATTTATATCGGGAGACACAAAGAATGATTTTTAAATTTCATGTTTTATTAAATTTATAATATGTGTACTATATATAGCATAAAAAATTAAAAAATTAAAAAATATTTAATATAAAAAATTAAATATATATTTTGCTTTGATTTAGTCTAATTAATTTGGTTTTCAAGACTCGCTTTTCAAGTCTTGAAAACCGATATCAAACCAATATCAGTTTTGATTTCTAGGAGCCAAATTAATTGGGCGAACCGGTCCGATCCAATCGGTATGTTTGGTTTTTTTCTTAACTGTCCTTGTTTTTAACATTTAAAAAATGATTTTAGGGTAAATGGACTAGCTTTATTTTATCTTTTTCAATCATGTGTTACTTGGAAATTCTAGGTTGGGGAGGGAAAGATGAGCGGCATGGCACACACATCAGCATTTTGGCCATAATTTTGTTAACATATACATTCATAATCGCATGTATGACCCTAACATATATATATATATATATATATATATATATAAGCTCTCTATGAAGCATACATTGTGCTCACCACGCTACAGTACCTAATGGTCTCCTTAGCTATTTAAGTCTAGCTTGTAGGCTTCATAAGATATATTCAATTTTTACAAAACATCGCAATATTAAAATTTATCTCAAAGTTTTCTCTCTGTCTGTGTTTTTCTCAATCTCTAGCTTTTATTGTTTAGTTAGTTATCAAAATAATCCTTAATATTGGGCTCCAGTGTCGGATAAAAGCCATGCTATATGATATTTTGAAGGAGAATTAGTGCATCATGTTTAGGTAGTGAGATGTGAAGATTTTGTGAACAGTAATTAAATAATTTTTGAATAGTAGTGAAATTATTTGAGATAATATGATTTATTTGATTTTAGAAAAAGAGAGAGAGAGAGAAAGTTGAATGCAAATATTATAAAGTTAAAAAGACGTCGTTTGAATATAATATAATTTTTAATCTTATTATTATTTTGAAATTTAAAAAGGTTTTATTATTATTTTTTATTTTAAAACTGAGAAAGTTTTAATAATTAAGTAATGATTAGATGAAAATCAGATTTGGGATTTGAAATTATAATGTGTTTTATGTTTGAATGATGTTTAGGAAGGATATTACAAAAAGTTTTGAGTTCATCATCTCAACTATTAATCTAAGTACCGAGACATAGGCTAAAAATCAATAATCAAAGTTTTCTCATTTTGTCCATCTCTATCATCACCATTATTACTGAGTCAAGGTCTTCTAAAATAATGGAATCGTAATTACTGCTTGCTATACGTGGTGAGAAGTTTTGAAAATTTTGAGAATGATGTATATTCAAATGAGTCTTTAAGGGCACGTTTGGCAATGAGATAATATAAGAATTCTATTGTGAATTGTAGTAAAATAGTTTGATTTAAAATATTTAATTGGGTATTAGGAAATCAGGGAAAAGGAATGAATAGAAATATTATAAAATTTAAATATTGCTAAAGTTTTTAATATAGTTTGAAAAAGTTATATTGTTTTTGTATTTTATTTGATAGTTTTAGAAAATTGTAATGGTTACGTAAGACTAGATGGAAAAAGTTAAAAATTTGAAATTGACTAAGTCAAGGTCTTCTAGTCAAATAATGCAATTAACCTTGATTACTACACGCTATAAGGACATGTCATTAATAAGATCGAAGACTTGTAGGAAAGGAAGTTGGCCCTCTCTTAACTCGAGTCGCGCGAGATGAAAGCAAAGGAAGTTGGCCGGGTTTATAAGAATTTTAAAGCAAAAAATTGAAAATAGAGTCAGTCATACTAAAAATCAATGATTCAGAAGCTACCTCTCTTTTTCCAATATCTCTATCTCCATTATATTTATGACTGAGTCAAGGTCTTCTAGTCATACTCAAATAATGCAATTAACCTTGATTTCTACACGCTATAATAAGGACATGTCATTAATAAGATCGAAGACTTGTAGGCATGGAAATATACTTTTTCGCCATGGAAGACTTTCTAGATGGTCATCGCTGGAAATATACGTATATGGAGAAAGGAAAAGACGAAATGCAAAACAAATTACTAATTATATAAAAATTTATTTGGATATGGCATCCATATGTCGTTAATTTGTAGCCATATGTCGTTTTTTGGAAATGGTGTGTTCATAAGCTGCCATATGAAGTTCATAAGCGAGTTTAAATAGTTAGGAAAAAAATGAAAAGCTATAATTATTACTTGAAATAGAAGATACCGAATCAAAATTATTTTTAAAAATATAACTTTAAGAGTTTGGATAGGAACTGATGGGGACCCAACGAGGGTATAGGGTGTAGGGTGGCCTATTTAAACAAAATCTTATAGAGAGTCTTATTGTAATTACATCAAGAGTAGAGTTGAGTTTATCAATCGAGATGGAGCGTTTTTGTTGTTGCCTTGTTATTTTGGTGTGTGTTCAAGCTGCATGTATGCTTTCTGGGTGCTCTCAGCATATATGGAAATTAAAAGGAAGAGTCGAAAATGCAATTAAAAAAAAAAAATTATACATATAAAAAATTATATGGAAATCATGGAATCCATCTCATGTCATTAATATGAAGCCCTATGATGCCAGCTTACTATATATATATATATATATATATATATATGTAAGTCTGTAACTTAATCTGTAACGATAAATAATAATACGTTAATAAATTATTCGTATTCATATTCATATTTAAGAGTAAGTTTATATCAAGAAGACAAATAATAATATTAAAATTTCATGTATATATATATAGAATAAAAATTAAAAATTTATAATATATTTAATATAATAAATTAAACGTATATATATATATATTTCGCGTTGGTTTGGTCTAATTCGGGTTTTAAATCTTGAAAACCGATACCAATCTAGTTTTAAACCATTTTGATTTCCAGCTAGAAAACTGATGTATGAAAATTTAAAATTGAAAAATATTTTGTGTTTGAGTATTGTTTACGAATAAAAATATAAGAAGTTTTGAAAATTTTGATAATCATATCTATCCACAGGAGCCTTTAAGGGCATGTTTGGTAATGATATAATATGAGAATTCTGTAAATGGTAGTAAAATTGTTTGATTTAAAATATTTGATTGGGTATTAGGAAATAAGGGAGAAAGGTTGAATAATAATATTATAAAATTTAAATATTGTTAGAATTTTAAATAATATTATTGTTAGAATTTTAGAAAATTGTTATGATTATGTAAGATTAGAATGAAAAGTTAAAAATAAGAAACTCAAAAGTATTTATGTTTAAGAAGAAAATTATGAATGGTTTGATAAGAGATCATTTGGCTTTAGAAACAAGCCTCAACGAGACTTTCGTTGTTGATTTGTCATAATTTAACTTGTAAGAGACGTTCAAAATTAAATTCTTTTATAAATTAACCAAAATTTGACGTATCAATAATATGATGATGCATCTCTCACACCAAAATTTACAAATACAATTTTTCTTATTGAGATTCCTTAACTCGAGTCGAGATGAAACTAAGCAAAGGAAGTTGGCCCGGTTTATAAGAATTTCAAAGCAAAAGATTGAAAACAATCAGTCATGCTAAAAAAGCAATGATTCAAAAGCTAGCCCTCTTTGTGATCCAATTAATATCTCTATCTCCAATATTATGACTAAGTCAAGGTCTTCTAGTCAAATAATGCAATTAACCTTGATTACTACACTCTATAAGGACAGGTCATTAATAAGATCGAAGACTTCAAGGCATGGAATTATAGTTATCAGTGGAAATATGCGTATATGGAGAAAGGAAGAGACGAAATGCAAACAAGTTATTTATATAAAAATTTATTTGGAAATGGCGTCCATATGCAGCCATATGAAGTTCACAAGCAAGTTTAAATAGTTAGGAAAAAATGAAAAGCTATAATTATCACTTGAAATATAAGATACCGAATCAAAACTATTCTTAAAAATAAAACCTTAAAGAGTTGTGGGGATAAGAACTGCTGGGGACCCAACGTACGAGAGGGTATGGGGGTGGGGGTGGCCTATTTAAACAAAACCTTATATATAGCGAGTCTTGTTGTAATTACATCAAGAGTAGAGTAGAGTAGAGTAGAGTTGATCAATAGAGATGGGGCGTTTTTGTTGTTGCCTTGTTATTTTGGTGTGTGTTCAAGCTGCATGTATGCTTTCTGGGTGCTCTGGTTGTTTGGAGGCAGAGCAAAATGCTCTTTTCCTACTCATAGCCTCCATCAACTCCCCGAATCAATCTTTTTCACTACCATCTTCGGCCAACTTAATCAACAAATTAGAGAGTATTTCTACTGATTGCTGCAATTGGACAGGTATCCAGTGCAGCAACGTTACAGGCCGTGTAATCCATATTATTCTTTATTGGTTGCTGGAATATTCTCAGAGTAGTAGTACTAGTACTAGTGGATCAGAATATTGGTACTTGAATACCTCTTTGTTTCTTCCCTTTCAAGAGCTCAACTCTCTGGATTTGAGTGATTTTAGGGTATCAAAAAAAGGTGAGTGTATATAACTTGTGATAGCATTTCTTCCATTTTTCTTGTGAGATGAGAAATTAGTTGAAAATACTTGGAAAGATTGTCATGATCAATTTAACCAAAATTATAGGTTTGGAAACACTGTCTGGGTTGAGCAAGCTGGAGGAGCTGAGCTTTAATTATAATACCTTCAATGACACTAGCCTCTTGCCTGCATCCCTTGCCAAGATTGCAACGCTCAAGATACTATCTTTGATTGCAATGAAAGAATGGGATTACGAAGCTAATAATATCAAAGGTAAGTATCAATAATAAAAGTTGATCTATCTATTGTAGAAAGATAATATAAAATTATTTAAATTTTGCCTGACATCACTTCTCATAAAACTATATAGTAACTCATATGATTAATTCAGTTATTGACTATTTTAAAAGAAATATTCAATAACTAAATTTTTTTCATTTCTTGTTAGCGTTGCAAGAGATAACTCATGAAAGAGCCTCCAAAACCTATTTTGAAGCAAATTAAGTAGCAATATGATCACTCATTTAAAGGCGACTTGACCTTAGATTTAAAGTTGGTGCAGATATATGGAGCATGGGATCGAACAGACATTGGTTTCCACAAGCTCAAATCATTGTATTTAAAGATTTATTGTACACATGCAGCTTTGGATATTGAAAAATCACGATTGCAGGTTTTGAAAGATTGTCTGCTTTGAGCAATCTGAAGGAGCTTTACTTGGACGAAAATGACTTCAATGAAAGCATTTTTCCATCCCTTGGCAGGATTACATCGCTTAAGAAACTATCTTTGAGTTACAATAAGATTAGTGGAAGGGTCCCAATTAATAAAGGTCTGTGTATATTGTATTAGTTAGCTACGTAGTATTTCTTTCATTTTCGTTTACCTTATATTTATATTTTCTAATCTGATTCATTTTTCACAAATTTTTCTAATGAATAATGGAATATCAAAATTGTTGCAGGTTTTAAAATGAGTAAGCTAGAGGAGCTTTACTTGGATGGTAATAACTTCACAGACATCAACATGAGATTCATTTGTAAGATTGAATCGCTCAAGATACTATATTTGAGATATGCTCAGTTGAATATTGGGGGAATTAATATACAAGGTAAGTCTCAAAGTTCAGTTACTTATCAATTTGCCCCCTTTAGTTGTTGGCTTTTGTGTACCCATAATATTGTCCTGTTTTTCGATGTACTTCATATGCTATAAGATGGTACTGATTTCTTAATAATTTCAATGCACATGATAAATATCTAAAAGCGTGTGTTGTTGCTTTTTAGAGCTTGGAAAACTAAAGAGCCTACAGGAGTTGTATTTGGATTACTCATCCATTGACAAAAGCTTTCTTCATAAAGTTGGAGTGATGACTTCTCTAAATGTGTTGACAATGAGAGCTTGTGGACTCAATGGCAGCTTACCCAACCAAGGTATGTAGAAACGTTTTTTCCCAAGATATTGCTAATCATAAACAAGTGCTGATCTCATTAGCATAATTGTAAATCTATTTATTTTACAGGCTGGTGTGAACTCAATAATCTACAGGAGTTAGACCTTGGTGATAATAATCTTGAAGGGAGACTGCCTTCTTGTTTGAAAAACATGACAGAACTTCGAGTATTGAATCTCGCATTCAATAATTTCAATGGAAGCATTTCTCACTCTCTCATGTCAAGTTTGCAATCACTTGAGTACCTTTCTCTATCCTATAACCACTTCAACCCAATTACAATTTCCTCCTTTTTTAATCTCTCGAAGATTAAGATACTCTTGAGTAATGGCAACACACTTGTTGACGAAACAGAGTCTCAAAGTTGGACTCCATGCTTTCAGTTGAAGGTTCTGTCGTTGTCAAGTTGCCTTGCCAGAAGCAGAACGATTCCCAAATTCCTTCATTACCAATATACGTTGCAAGTAATTGATCTCTCCCACAACAATTTGGTGGGAAATTTTCCCACTTGGTTGCTAGAAAACAATACGAGATTGGAGAGTCTTAATCTAAGGAATAACACTTTCACAAATCCTTTCCAAGTACCCTATCATCCTAATCCCCATATTCGGAACATAGATATTTCAAATAATCGCATAGGAGGTTCGATTCCAACAAACTTGGGTTTAGTTTTTCCAAATTTAGAGAAGTTAAACATGTCTCAAAATGCATTTGTAGGCACAATTCCATCTTCTTTAGGTAATTTAGTTTCCTTGATAACTTTGGACTTGTCTAGCAATCATCTGTCAAGAACAATACCAGACCATTTGGCAATGGGTTGTTCCAATTTGGGATACCTCAAGTTGTCAAATAATAATTTAAGTGGCCACTTATTTCCTGTCAAAAGTAATCTAACTTCCCTTCGGTTTTTATATTTGGAGAACAATCAATTCTCAGGAAAAATACCACATAGTTTATCCAGTAGTGCTTACATGACTTCATTTGATTTTAGTAGCAACTCTTTGTCAGGCATGCTTCCAAGATGGATTGGCAACATGACCGACTTGGTTGGAATTGTTATGGCCAAAAACCAACTTGAAGGTCCTATTCCGATTGAGTTCTGCAAAATCAAAAACATTAAATTTCTTGACCTTTCCGAGAACGATTTGTCTGACTTCATACCATCTTGCTTCAATTCATTGAACATCAAACATGTTCATCTGGGAGAAAATAGGCTAAGTGGTCCCATTAGAAGTGCATTCAAGAATAGCTCTGCTCTGGTAACATTGGATCTCAGAGATAACTGCCTAATTGGCAACATTCCAAATTGGATCGGAAACCTCTCATCATTGAGCATCCTCTTGTTGAAAGCTAATCACTTGCAAGGAAGAATTCCAAATCAAATATGCCTTCTTGGAAACTTAACCATGCTGGATCTTTCAAATAACAATTTTATTGGTCCAATACCTCAATGCTTGAGCAACATTAGTTTTGGGGCAACTGATCAAAAATCCAATCTAGGAAGTGCAACAACATTTTTTTTTGACAGTGATGAATCGCAGTATTTGGAGTCAAAGACACGAATAGTGATAGATGATGATGATTATGATCCTTTCCAGGATGTGGATGCACGACAAGAAGTAGAGTTCACAACAAAGAGTAGGAGTTACGATTATAAGGGTGATATTCTCAATTATATGTCCGGAATAGACCTCTCATGCAACTATTTGTCAGGTGAGATCCCACTTGAACTCGGAAACTTGAACAAAATTCGTGCGCTGAACTTGTCCCACAACAATCTAACCGGATCAATTCCCACAACATTCTCGAAACTAAAAGTAATAGAGAGCTTGGATCTCTCCCACAATAAGTTGAGTGGCAGCATCCCCCCTCAACTTATAGAGTTATACTTTCTAGCCGTCTTCAACGTGGCTGACAATAATTTATCAGGCAAAACACCAGAAAGAAAAGCTCAGTTCGAAACCTTCGATGAAAGCAGCTATAAGGGGAATCCTTTTCTATATGGACCTCCACTACCTGATACTTGGAACAAGACTGAATTGTCATCTAATGATAAGGGAGAAGAAAGTGGCAGTTTTATAGACATGGATTTTTTCTACATAAGTTTTGGGGTGTCTTACACAACAGTGTTGTTGGAAATTGTTGCAGTTCTGCATTTAAAACCATATTGGCGTCAGGTGTGGTTTAGCTTCATTGAAGTGTGCCTCACTAGTTTTTATTTTTCTTTGTTTGTGAAATCTCATAAGTTGTCCAATACTCTTTCTAAATTATGTAGCCGTGCATAATGATGTTTTAACATGTCTTTATACTTGTTGATCTTAATTTCAAATCTGAGGTTTTTTAGTTTCGATAAATCTTTATGGATTGATAGTTTATCTATTTTCTATTAAATGTATGAACTTTTTATGTTTATTTTCATTGAAGTTTAAACACTTGTAAATATATATATTTAGGATTCATGTTTTTATTTGCTATTCGCTAGTGTGTAAAAAAAGTTTTAATAAATGAAGAAACAATAAGCATGACTCGTTTACAGACCCAAAGACATTGGAAAGGAAGTTTGGCAAATCCAATAAGAGTGCTCTTAGAGCCTTTGAGGAAACAAATGTTGCACTGACGACACAGAAGACTCGTAATTTTATTTTTTTTCGAAGAATCAAAACCACGTGTTCAGTAGTGACCCATATCTCAAGTTTATTAATAACGCCCTCACTTAAAGTGGAAGAATACTGTGAAACAACAAGACGCTTGAGGGTTACAAAGTAAGAATAAAATACCCAACCTCAAGTGTCAAAAAAATGCTTAATATCTAAGAAACCAACATTATTCGTAATTTCAAGGCCGACAAACCCGATGAAAACAATTAAACAAAGCCAAACCAAAAGAAACTTGCAATAAGGCGCATAGAAAATGAAAATCGAAAAAGCAACACTCTGCGTCAATACGAAAAACCAAAGATGGAAAACAGGACGGAAAAAATTGTTCCAAGCTGCGATGTCTGAAGCTAACACTTGCAGTACTTCAACAATTCCTGAGGTAAGGTAGACCACTTTTATCAGTACGTAAAATAGCTTTGAGCAATTAAGGGACATTCATCTACAAATTCCACTCCTATGTACATCCATTACTGCCCATGCGTGCCAAAAACTCTGCAGCCTTATTTCCTTCACGATAGACATGTTGAACCAAAAATTGTAACTCGGCCAACATCCTAATAATATCCTCCAAAAAATCCTCCAAGTACAAAAGGCTTCATCTCCCTTTATCAAACCAAGAAAAAATCAGTAAAAAATGTTGGGAATCTGGACCTCCCAAATTTTTCCTACCAGAATTTACTTTTGACAGAATATAAAAAAAAAATAGAGAAATAAATACAATACAAGAATTTACGTGAAAAACTCACAAAATAGGAGAAAAACTACTAGACCTAAAGAAGAAAATCCACAATATAAAAAATTGTTACAATCACACAATTTTTCTCCTCACCTCAACGACACCCACAAAAACTTCTCCCACTAGTAAAATTTTAACTTTCACATATCTTCTTTTTTACATACAAAAATGACAAGAGAAGAATTTTACTAAAGTAAAAAATTACTAGATAAGTTTCTAACTAGTGTAATTAATCAAGGAGGCTAAGCCCCCTTTTATAGGCCTATGGATGCATTCCTTACTCTTTTCTTTCCCATGTGAGACTTGGCTAAAGGAGTAACACCAACAATCTCCACCTTGCAACTTTGGCTGATCCTACAGCCACGCTCCATCGCAATGAAGATTTTTATAACTTTTGCTATCATGTTCCAACATAAAAGCAAATCCACTCAGAATAAACCAATTCTAAGCATTTCACTTCGGCCCATGTCGAAAATAACCTTATTGAAAAATTATGATGCAACTTCTATGTTTGGCTTTCCTGGAAGTTTATCAGCCATCGACATGAATTTCCACCACACACCTTGCATCAATGTCAAACCAATGCCCGTGTGCAAACTTGTAGAATCGCTAATAGTAACACATTCTCTATCATGATAACTTTGGGATTAGTGGCATGATATAAGGATGTACATGTCTCTTTTTTCATGGAGAGAGACACAACGTTAGCATCAATACCAATATTTCCATTTACTGACTTAGAGCCACTGGCCGAACCGGTCCACCTTTTGTTGACAACTTTTCTTGACGTGCCCAGGTTGTCCACACCTCTAGTAAATTACTGGCTTCATGGGTTGGTCGACGCCTTGTGTAATCTTCATGGAATCAAAATATCCCTGACTTGCACTTGCCACAAGTCAAAATTTATTCTCCCATCAAATTTCTCTACCTCCATTCTTGACACTGTTTCGATGAATTTTACCGTAGAAATAAATAGTACCCACTAAATAAGTTCCCAGGAAAGACCGATCTTTCCTAGACAGAACTTCAAGGTTTCTAGGAAAGATTGAAGAGTCACAACGAACACACTTAAAATTTCCAATCTCCTAGACAGAACCTCTTTAGACCGTACATATCCACACTACCACATCAAAGCTCCATCTCGCCAAAAGAACCTAGTGGCTCTGATACCATTTGTTGGGAATCTGGACCTTCCAAATTTCTCCCACCAGGATTTACTTTTGACAAAATATCAAGAAAAATAGAGAAATAAACATAACACAAGAATTTACGTTAAAAACTCCCAAAACAGGAGAAAAACCACCAGACCCAAAGAAGAAAATTCATAATGTGAAAAATTGTTACAATCATATAATTTTTTTCCTCACCCCAATGACACCTACAAAAACTTCTCCCACTAGTAAAATTTTAACTTTTACCTCTCTTCCTTTTTACATACAAAAAGGACAACAGACGAATTTTACTAAAGTAAAAAATTACTAGATAAGTTTCTAACTGGTGTAATTAATCAAGGAGGCTAAGCCCCCTTTTATAGGCCTATGGATGCATTCCTCACTCTTTTCTTTCCCATGTGGGACTTGGCCAAAGGAGTAACACCAACAAAGAATCCATCTCAATAATGGTATTATTAAAGCCCAATCTCTTGCAATATTGTTCAATGTGAATCTGTAAAGCAAGTAGTTCCGCAAGATTATTAGAGCATTGACATTAGATTCATCAAAATTTCTTTCAAAATTTGATAGAAAATACAAGTTTAATGGAAAACCAACACCTTCACATCCATAACTTCACTTTGGATACATCATTTGATTCATCAAAATAATAATATAATAATATTTTCTTAATAAAGTGGGGAGAGAAAAATGAGAGAAAGAAAATGAAGAGAATAAAATATATTAAATAATTAGTTTAGAATGTGAATAGCGATCCTTTAAAATTGAAGGATGAACCTAAATTACTATAACTCAAACTTTGAGATGGAGTTTGATGGGTCTAGTGTGAGAATATTTTTGATAAAACCATCAAATTTGCATTTGATGGATCCTTTGATGGATCCAATGCCAATGACCCATTTCAATCGATTGTGCAAAGGCAAAAACCAAATTACCAATTTCATCTCTAACCAAACCTCTAGCACCCAACACGTACCCAGGATTATGAATGCTACTTCCATCTACATTAAGCTTGAGCCATCCACCCTTGGTCTCTCCCACATAACAGCCACAATCTTTTTTTCTTCCCAAGATAAATAGGAAGATTCAAAGCCCTTAATATACCAATGTCGCGATTTGGTAATCTCAAACTCGAATGAATTTTAATTCCAACCCAATGGGCCAATATTTTACCGAACTCTATGAAGCATGAAACTTTTTTTGTTCCCTTCCATTCAGGCCTTGCATCTCCAATTCCATAGATTCCATGTAATTATCACAGGTATTAAACCAATAAGATTACCAACTTGACATAACTTTGAAGCTCTATGAAGCAAGCCTCATCTGTAGGCTTCCATGATTGATTTGGGACATAAGGAATGCCGAGCATGAACGAACTAAACTTCCATATGTCCGTTGCAATATCACCTCCATATAGTACATGATTGAGATCCTTAAAAGCACCTACACGACAGCATTCACACTTGGAAACAAACGGGACACCAATACGTCGAATACGATCATTCACTAAAAGGCTATTATAAGCCTTCCACATAAGCACTGAAAACTTCTTAGGCAACGCACCATGCCAAATCCAATTAGACTATTAACTATGAGGGGCACTAACATGGATAAAAGACCAAGCACTCTTGGTGGAGAAAGACCCATCCGAAGTACCCAGCCATATGAGTTAGTCTTCACCTTGCTTTCGACCCATCCGAAGCTTGAGCATCTTTACCTATCCCCACCAACTACTCAAGCTTCTTAAAATCCCAACTATTATTCAGCATACACTGTTTCACCAATAGGTTCGATTCACCCACAATAGGAAACTGCACACTTAGAGGATCAAAATCCAACCATTTATCTTTCCAAAAAGATACATTACCATCTCTAATCTTCCACTTGGAGTGCATTAAAATAATAGGAACTTCCTTAGAGATTGCCTTCTAGAAACGAGAACCTCTAGAGTATGAGATGTCCAACGGGTGTTGGGCATGCATATATTTAGCACAAAAAAATTCCTTCCAAAGAGAATCTGAGCATAACCAATTCCAAGCAAACTTCAGATGTAGTGATTTATGCACCTCCTCAAGACTCCTCAAACCGAGCCCTCCCTCTTCCACAAGTTTGCAAATCTTCTCCCATTTAACCCATTTCTTCTTATGACTCCCATTAGCTGAGCTCCGAAAAAAATGCTGATTTTTTTTTTAATCTACTTAATCACCAACTTCAGAACCTGCATCACGGCTAACAAATGCACTGGTATACTTGACAATACATGCTTCAATAAAATCAACCGAGCCCCTGCAGAAAGGAAATTAACTTTCTATCCATCAATCTTTTGCCAAATTCTTTGTATACGGTCCTGAAAGTGTATCAACTTTAACAGAAGTTTCATAACAAGGGTATGAATAATTTTGCTTGAAATCAACCGAGCCCCTGCATACATACCAAGGGTATGAATAATTTTCATAACAGAAGTTTTCTCTCTATTGGCAAAAATTACCATATCATCAGCATATAAATTAAAGATGAGAAATAAAAAGACCGCGCCACGGATGTGTAAAACAACCAATTTTACCTATATGAAAATTTTCCTTCAGTAGTCGAGAAAATGCCTCTTCCACAAGTATGAAAAGATATGATGAAAGTGGATCTCCTTGAAGGAGTCCCCTTCCTCCTCTGAAAAATCTTTTAGCAGTTCCATTCATCACTACAAAATATCATGACGTAGTTACAAATTGAGATATAAGCTGGCAGAGATGCGGAGAGAAGCCAAAAGCTTTCAACACATGGAATAAAAAATCCCAATTAATAGTATCATAAGCTTTTGCAATGTCAATCTTCAACATAATATTACCACCTAAGATTGATTTGTTTAAGTCCTGAACAAGTTCTTGAGTAAGACTTACGTTCTCAAAAATACTTCTACCTGGTAAAAAGGCTCATTGCCCCAAGAAAATAATTCTGTTGAAAACTGATGTAAGTCTTGCCACCAAAATTTTAGAGCAAATTTTATAGACCACTGAACAAAGACTTTTCGAGATCCGATCTTTTCTTGGACTTGTCAACTACTACAGAAAGTTCATAAAGGGATACTCTACAAGAGCATCTCCTCTCACTGACTTGCTCAAGAAAAATAGGGCATGAGAGTGGACATCGAGGTGTCAAGAAGCTTTTGATGACCTGAAGATAGCCATCATGGAGAAGTCAATCTTGGCACTACCAGATTGCACCAAGCCTTTTGAGGTGCACTTGGATGCTTCGGACTTCGCCATTGGGGGAGTTCTTATGCAAGAAGGACACCCCATTGCACATGAGAGTCGCAAGCTCAATGAGACTGAGAAGCGATACAGCGTGCAAGAGAAGGAGATGACAGCCATCATTCATTGCCTTAGGGCTTGGCGACACTATTTACTCGGCTCTCGGTTCGTGGTCAAGACAGATAACATCGCCACCAGTTACTTCCAAAATCAGAAGAAACTGAGTCCAAAGCAAGCTAGGTGGCAAGACTTCTTGGCAGAGTTTGACTATGCCTTGGAGTACAAGCCCGGAAAGGCCAACGTTGTTACTGACGCCCTTAATAGTAAGGGTGAGCTGGCCCACATCACTAGTGTACAAGGGGAGACACTAGAGCTGATCCGTGAAGGCATGTAGCACGACCCTCTAGCCAAAAATTTGATGAATTTGGCTAAGGAGGGAAAAACCAAAAGATTATGGGTAGAGGATGAATTACTCTACACTACTAAGCGACGAATATATGTTCTGAAGTGGGGAAAGCTACGGAGGAACCTTATCAAGGAATGCCATGATTCTTTATGGGCTGGACATCCCGGCCAACGTTACACTTAAGCCTTGTTGGAAGCCTCTTACTATTGGCCTCAGATCAGAGACGAAGTGGAGCTCTTTGTGAGAACTTGTCTCACATGTCAACAAGACAAAGTGGAGAATCGAAACCCCACGGGTTTGCTAGAACCACTATCCACTCCTTCCCATCCTTGGGAAAGTGTCAGCATGGATTTCATAGTGGCTCTCCCCAAGTTTGAAGGATGTGGCACCATCATTGTTGTGGTGGATCGGTTTTCCAAGTATGCCACCTTCATTACTGTCTCTAAAGATTGTTCAGCTGAGGAGACAACCAAGTTATTTTTCAAACATGTGGTTAAGTAATGGGGCTTACCACAAAGCATCATCAGCGATTGAGATCCTCGCTTCACAGGAAAGTTCTGGTCAAGACTGTTCAAACTCATGGGGTCAGCCCTACATTTCTCCACCACTTTTCACCCACAAACAGATGGGCAAACTGAGAGGCTGAATGCCTTGTTGGAGTTATACTTGAGGCACTTTGTAAGTGCTAACTAGTCTGACTGGGCTAAACTGTTGGATGTGGCTCAATTCTCTTACAACTTACGAAGGAGTGAGTCCACAAACAAAAGCCCATTTGAGATTGTAATGGGACAATAACTACTCACTCCTCAATCACTAGAGACGAGCTATGAGGGGAACTGTCCAACGGCCTTTAAGGTTGCTAAATCTTGGAACGAACAGCTGGATGTGACTCGTTTCTACTTAGATAAAGCAACCAGGAAGATGAAGAAATGGGCCGATCAGAAGAGGCGACATATGGAGTATTGCATAGGTAACTTGGTGATGGTAAAGATCTTGTCAAGCCAACACAATTTTACAAGAAAACTGCACAAGGGGCTTGTGCGGTGATATGAAGGACCATTCCCAATTATCAAGAAAATAGGGAAGGTCTCCTACAAGCTAGACTTACCCTCCAAATTCAAGCTTCATCCCGTCTTTCATATAAGCTGTTTAAAGCCTTATCATGGTAATGATGAAGAGCCAACACGGGGAGAGTCTAAGCGTGCTCCATTGGGCATAACTATCACTTTTGATATAGAAGTAGAGGAAATCTTGGTGGATCGGGAAGTTAGACGAATGGGTCACAAGCCACGTCAAGAATATTGAAAAATCACAATTGCAGGTTTTAAAATGAGAAAACTAGAGGAGCTTGACTTGGACTATAATAACTTCACAGACATGAGATTCATTTGTAAGATTGCATTGCTCAAGAAACTACATTTGAGAGAAGCTAAGTTGAATATTGGGGGAATTAATATCCAGGATAAGTCTCAAAGTTGAACTACTTACCAATTTGACACATTAAGTTGTTGGCTTTTGTGTACACATAATATTGTCGTGTTTTTGGGTGTACTTCATATGCTATAAGATGGTACTGGTTCTTAATAATTTCAATGCACATGATAAATATCTAAAGCATGTGTTATTGTTTCTTTAGAGCTTGGAAAACTAAAGAGCCTACAGGAGTTGTATTTGGATGATTCATCCATCGATAAAAGTTTTCTTCATAAAGTTGGAGGGATGACTTCTCTGAATGTATTATCAATGAGTACTTGTGGACTCAATGGAAGCTTACCCAATGAAGGTAGAAGCTTTTTTTCTCCCCAATATATTGCTTATCACAAACAAGCTGATCTCAATTGCATAATTTAAAAATCTATTTATTTTACAGGCTTGTGTGAACTCAAGAATCTATAAGAGTTACACCTTTATGATAATAATCTTGAAGGGAGATTGCCTTCTTGTTTGGCAAATATGACAGCACTTCGAGTGTTGAATCTCACATTCAATAACTTCAATGGAAGCATTTCTCACTCTCCCATACCTAATTTGCAATCATTTGTGTACCTTTCTTTGTCGTATAACCACTTCAACCCAATTGCAATTTCCTCCTTTTCTAATCTCTCAAAGATTCAGATAATCTTGAGCAACAATAACACACTTGTTGACGAAGCAGAGTCTCATAGTTGGAGTCCATACTTTCAGTTGAAGGTTCTGGAGTTGTCAAGTTGCCTTGCTAGAATGATTCCCAAATTCCTTCATTACCAATACAAGTTACAAGCAATTGATCTCTCCCACAACAATTTGGTGTGACAGTTTCCCACTTGGTTGATAGAAAACAATACAAGATTGGATATTCTTAATTTAGGGAATAACACTTTCACAAGCACTTTCCAAGTACCCTATCATCCTAATCCCCATATTTGGAACATAGATATTTCGAATAATGATCTAGGAGGTTCAATTCCAACAAACTTGAGTTTAGTTTTTCCCAATTTATGGAAGTTAAACATGTCTCAAAATGCATTTGTAGGCATAATTCCATCTTCTTTAGGTAATTTAGTTTCTTTGATGACTTTGGACTTGTCTAGCAATAATCTGTCAAGAACAATACCAACCCAATTGGTAATGGGTTGCCACAATTTGGGATACCTCAAATTGTCAAATAATAATTTAAGTGGCCACTTGTTTCCTACAAAAAATAATCTAATTTCCCTTTGGTTTTTATATTTGGACAACAATAAATTTTCTGGAAAGATCCCATATAGCTTTTCCTACAGTATTGACTTATTAGCATTTGATTTTGATAGCAACTCTTTGTCAGGCATGCTTCCAAGATGGATTGGCAACATGACCTACTTGGGTGGAATTGTTATGGCCAAAAACCAACTTGAAGGTCCTATTCCGATTGAATTATGCAAAGTCAAACAAATTAGATGTCTTGACCTTTCAGAGAATAATTTGTCTGGCTTCATACCATGGTGCCTCAATTCATTAGACATCAAACATGTTCATCTGGGAAAAAATAGGCTAAGTGGTCTCATTACAAGTGCATTCAAGAATAGCTTTGCTCTGGTAACATTAGATCTCATCATTGAGCATTCTCCTTTTGAAAGCTAATCACTTACAAGGAAGGATTCCAATTCAAATATGCCTTCTTGGAAACTTAACCATGTTGGATCTTTCAAATAATAGTTTTACTGGTCCAATACCTCATTGCTTGCGCAACATTAGTTTTGGGTCAATTGACAAAAATCTGATCCCTCAATTAGTACAATGAAATTTGGATTTTTCATTAAATGGGAATACTTGGTGGCAAAGACGCAAATATGGATTGAAAATTATGCTTATGATTATGTTCCAAGAGTGGATGCACGACAAGAAGTAGAGTTTACAACAAAGAGCAGGAGTTACTATTATAAGGGTGATATTCTCAATCATATGTCCGGAATAGACCTCTCATGCAACTATTTGTCAAGTGAGATCCCACTTGAACTCGGAAACTTGAACAAAATTCGTGTGCTGAACTTGTCCCACAACAATCTAACCGGATCAATCCTCACAACATTCTTGAAACTAGAAGTAATGGAGAGCTTGGATCTCTCTTGCAATAAACTGAGTGGCAGCATCCCACCTCAACTTATGGAGTTATACTCTCTAGCTGTCTTCAGCGTGGCTGACAATAATCTATCAGACAAAACACCAGAAAGAAAAGCTCAATTCGGAACTTTCGATGAAAGTAGCTATCTGGGAAATCATTTTCTATATGGACCTCCACTACCCATCACTTGGAACAAAACTAGATTGTCATCTAATAACAAGGAAGAAGAAAGTGGTGGTTTCATAGACATGGATTTTTTTTACATAAGTTTCGGGGTGTCTTACACAGCAGTGTTGTTGGGAATTGTTACAGTTTTGTGTATAAATCCTTATTGGCGTCAGAAGTGGTTTAGCTTCATTGAAGTGTGCCTCACTAGTTTTTAATTTTCTTTGTTTGTGAAATCTCGTAAGTTGTCCTATACTTTCTAAATTATGTAGTCTCGCATGATGATGTTTGCATATGTCTATATGCTCGTTCTTGATTTTCAAGTCTGAGGTTTATAAGTTTCGATAAATCTTTATGGATTGAAAGTCTATCCATTTTCTATTAAATATATGAACTTTTTATGTTTATTTCTATTATATAGGATTGTTGTTATTTGTTATTTGCTATTTGCTAGAGTTAAAAAGGTTTTGACAAATGAAGAAACAATAAGCATGACTAGTTTACAGACCCAAAGACACAGAAAGGAAGTTTGGCAAAATTTTCCTAGAAAGTGACTCATTTGTGTTTACTATGGACATTATTAATTTCCATGACTAAAGTCTAGTTTGTTTTCATAGATAAAATGAGATAAAAGTTAAAAATTGAATAAAATATTATTATAAAATATTTTTTTAATACTAGTTTTGTTTTAAAATTTGAAAAAATTGAATTTTTATTTTATTTTGTATGAAAATTTGATAAAGTAGTAATGATGAGATAAAATGAGATGAAGAAAGTATTTATAAAAGTGAACAAGGCCTAATTCATATTATCCACCTTCTCCAAACCTCAAGGCATTGGAAAGTACAAGAAATAATTGATTCCAAAATTGATATGCACATTCATGCCACCCACCACTAAGATCCAAGTCTTGAATTCCCAAAGCAATTAAGATACCCTTTATATTGGTTTGTAACAAATAGATTTTTTAAAAAAATATAATATATGCTTAATTTGATGAAGAAAAAAAAATGAAAGAAAAGAGAGGAGGTTGTAAATATTGTTTATAGAGTAAACTTGATAAAGATTAATTATGTTTAGGAAAATCTATAACAACTAAAATCCTACTAGGATTGTAGATTACTTTAGGTCCTATTTAGATTTGCACTTTAGATAAGATAAAATGTAATTTTTTGAATAATAATGAGATTGTTTGAGATGATATAGTTTGCAAAAAAAAAATTAGATGGTAAAATAAGATAAGATAATCTTGACTTTTTAAGAGAATATATAAGTAGGTTCTACTTAACTTTTTGAAAGATGAGTTTTATGCTTTTTATCATTTATAATTGTTCCTGTTAGAAATTATTTGAGATGAATTTAAAATTTTAAAAATAAAATAGAAATGAGATAAGATGAGTTTGTAACCATCTGGATGCTCAAAACCTCTCATCTAGACAAATCCAGATGAGGATAACGAAATAGGGCCTTAATCATTCAACGTCATATGACTAACACGCAATGAATTTTATAAACACTCACATTCGACTAACACGATTGAGGAGGAACGCTCTCGGAGACTCAGCCGAGTCAAGTGAGTCTTGCAAGTCTTTATGCATGCTTTCCCTCTTCTAGATTCGCTTTTTGTTGTTTTTACTTGTGAAGAAATAAAACCAGGTTGGCTTTTGATTATTCCTTTTACTGATTTTGATGAGAGGTAGCAATGTATATTGTTGAGTCTTTGTGCTTGTTTAAGTTTGTGTCTTTTGATCGTGGGTTTGTTAATTTTTCTGTTTTGATCCTGGATTTGTTAATTGATTTTGGAAGGATCGTTTCGATGTCCTTTCTCTGTAATGCAGTTGCATAACTCACCCTTTCTTTGCCTTTCTCTGTAATGCAATTCGTTGGTATGACCATGTTCAACTGCATTACACACCAAGCTACAGATCACCAAGCATTCAACTGCATTCCAATGGCTGCATAAGCCTTTCTCGGTAAGAAGCTGGCCCAAACTACAGCACACCAAGCAAGCAGCCATTGGAATGACCATGTTCTGTAGTTTGTTAGGAGTTATTACATAGTATACTATATTTTCCAATTGACTTCTATTCTATTATTTTATTGCTTTGTCCGTGATGATTGAGATTAGTATAAATAAGGTGCAAAGGGTCTATAGAAGTTATTGATTGTTCCCTTCAAAATATAAATACTCTGGGTTTTTATAAGGACTTGCTTTTTGTTAAGGAAATTAAAGCAATTGCAAAGCATGCCATGGCACAAGAAGAAGACAAAACCATTGCTGCAGGATCACCATCTCGGCAGCAGCTCATGGCAGCAGGACCACACATAAAACGAAAGACCATTGCATTTCAAGAGACAGAGCAGCACTAAGGCTGTCGAGGAATATTTGTGTAACAATTTATATTCCAATAGAAACGTGTCAATATCTGATACTAAAATTTTGTCTTTTCAATATTCTTGGTAGGCATGCATAGTTTTGTTGGTGCTTTGGGTTTGTCGATTGCCTTGGTAAAGGATTACTTTTTTGCTTTCATTTTAATGCTTTGCCTGTGAGTCTGTTCTTTGTAACTTGATCATGGAATGCCTATCACAAGAGGGCAGCTGCCACCGCACTGGCCAAAAGGCATGCAGATGGTTAACTACCAGTTGAAGACTTTAACATAGAACTTGAAGATCAAAGTGGACAGATTGTACAGTTGGGATCTGAAACTGATCAGCGGTATGGTAAATAGTTAAGTTTTGCGCATAATATTTTGAAAGTGCTGTTAGATACATGGTGAGCATGGAAATCTTTTATTGAGGGATTTAAACATCAATGATCCCTTTCTCGATGCTGATGATTGTAACGAACTTTCATGTTACAGGGCAGTGATAATGGGACTGATGGTTCATAGGATTGTATCTGAGCAAAATCCAGTTTATGAAATAATCTATAAACTTTCCAAAATAAAAAAGATAATTTTTTTTAAATGAAAATAGAAAGTACAAAGAAAACATAGGCTGAAGTCTTCCTGAAGCTTGTCCTGTTTACATATTAATGTTATCATGATGTTTAATTGTATGAAAGAGTCAATATTAATGCTTTCATGTCAGAATGGCTGCTACTAATAGAAGTGATGTTAAGTTCATGACGTGAAGGAGGTTATGACGAACATAGAAATTTATAAACAAAGGAATGACCTACGGAATATTAGGAATATATAATCTTGAAAATTCATATCATGTGATTAAATTTATTTCCTTTAGAAATATTTATTAAAAGCTATCGTTTTATTTTATAATGAAATATATTGATTTTGGATCAAGGATTTAATAAATTCGGATTTTAAAACTTAGTCCCATTCCATTTTCTCTTTTCATTTATTTAATTATTTTTTTTAGTTTCTTTTTGGGGATGAAATAAAAATCATCCCAAACAATGAGTTGTAGGGTCCAAATTTAAACCACTTCCCAAAAACAATGGAAGTCGTCAACTGTTGGAATGGTAGATTTTTTGTACAAAAGGTATATAAAATATTTTTTATTTTATTTATATATAATTTTTTATGCGATATAAAATAATTTGATAGTAAAATCTACAATAAAAATAAAAAATGTTTAATACAATTTATATATTAAAAAAGTATATAATATGATAATAATATGTCATCATAATAAAAAAGTAGATTGCTCTTTTCCTTTCATGGGTCTTTGTGATGGTGTGCCCCAAGGTATGGCTGACTCTTTTTAAAAAAACTATATCCAAACATTAGATTTTTAAAAATAACTATATCCAAACACAGGACCACAAACAGTGAGTTAACAGTAATACTGCGAGTATATCGCTCTATGAGTATATTGTCGTCGTTGAATTTTCTTAATACTGATAACAATTTTCGTTCTTGTATCACGACGAATGATTTTTCAAAAAATTACATTTGGTTTAAATCTAGTTATTAATGTTTTATCTTCCAATTGAAAATTTGGACATAGAATTTTCAATTGAGTTATTAATGGATCGAAAATAATTAGTATACTAATTATATGCAAAGGATTTTCGATGCTCTACTTTCCATTTCATTTTTATACTTTTCAAATTACTCATTTAGTTTTCATTTACGTCACTTAAAAAAAAATCAATTTTCACACTCTTCTAAATCTTTTCGTTAATTTCGTTACTATCTTTAATTCTCAAATCCATCTCTCTGTGGAATTGACATCTCGAAGTTATATAGCAAACGACCATGTTATTCTTTAGGTGTAATCACCACAGCAAAATAAACAATATGATTTTTCTAAATGGGGCTTGGGGAGAAAGAAGCTGGGGATCACCAGGGTTAATAACATTTGAATTTCAAATTGAGACTTTCTTATATATTTTATGTGCATGATGCCAAGCTGCAGCATGGTGATCATTTAGCTTGGCAGGCACAAGCTGATATCTCTATAACATTCATGTCTCTCTAGCTAGCTACTAGTTATATATTTACACTTCGAAGGACGTACACATGATGGCAATTAATTACCCAAACACAGAGAGTGAGAGAGAGAGAAAGAGAGAGAGACTAGTACTTCATGATAATGTGACATCGTGCTAATTTTAGTGATTGGAAAATAGTAACACAGATAGACTAGTACTTCCATGCACTCAAGGAAGAGAAACTTCAAATTTCATTTTCTTAGAACAAGCAATATTATTTAATGTGACAATACATATGTTCTCCATCAAAAGGAGCAGCATGCACAATCTGAAACAAATGGAAGTGTCTGGGAACAAGGTTAGCATTCACATAAATAAATGAAAGAATCTATGGTAAAGAAAAAGAAAGACAAACATGCACAAAGAGAGAAAGAGAGAGAGAGGGAGAGAGAGCAAGGAAGAACCTGAAGGACAGAACTATAGATCTAGAACCCTAATCTCTGGAAACAAAAGTGCCTCTGTAATACCAAAAAATGGAAAATTAGATCAATAATGGAAATAATTGGGAAGTTCTGAAGCCATTCAGGTGGCAGATTGATCAAGCAAAGAACCTAAATATGGCAATTGAAATTCAAGGTTAAAACAACAGCTTGGAAAATCAGAATGTGTGTTTCTATTTAGGAAGCTATTCAATTAAAACTCATCCAAGAGGTGTCAACGCCAATTCAACATTCTCCAGGAAAGCAATGCATAAAGGCTGTGATAATTGATGACATGGTACACGGGCACCATTCCCTCACAAGAACGACAAAATACAAGAAACGGTGCCTACGAAATTTGAATTGCACTAACCTAGAAATCCAAAATTAAATTGTAATCAAAGGCTTTGCCATTAGCTATTATTGAATAAGACAACGAAGCAAAAGAAACAAAGAGTAGGCTTAAACAGCCACGAGATTAATTTAAGTTCTAAAAAGGCAGGGGACACACATAAATCTGATTATCAGCAGAACGAAACGACAGCGAAGCGGACGTAGAAAAGGTAATAAACAAAAAGAGCAGTTGCAAACCTCAATTTCTCAGGTCCCGTCAAGCTCTGCGATGAAGCTCATCGACTTCAAAGACAAGAAATCGCTACAATATAGCAAAACAAAAATACCGGCAAATTTTGTCGACGCTAATTTAAACTTTTTGCTGCAAAAAGTCATGTAACAAAATTTATCTGAAAATTCTGCAGAAAAGTTTCAATCGTTGCAAATATAGTCTTTAAGCGGCGATTTTATTTTCGGCAAACAAAAAATGGCCGAAACAAAGCTTTTTCCTTGTAGTGAAATAAAACTGTTTACTGTGCTTGGCAATTATATTGTGAAGATATGCTTTTTAACTTGAATTTTTTACTACACAAACCAAAACATGGCTTCTTCACATGCGCATGAATAATAACATAGCATCATGCCAAATGAAAAATACATTTTGACATACCCATGCATTACAAGATTCTGAACAACAGTTTTTTGTTTCTCAAGTTGAGCTTTGAAAGCATTAACATTATCCTGCACAAATTTAAGCATTATCATCATCTTGTAGACCAAATCCTTTAGAAAATGTTGTCTTACTTATGGTCCAAATTCCTAGGCATCCCTACTTATCTTTTAGCGACCTTCAAGTAACCAAAGAGAGCATCAACTAACTTAAGTAATGCTATTAATGGCAAATGGTTTTGATAAAACAGGGGCATCTATTTATTGAAAAATTTGACAAAGATAATGTTAAACAAAGAGACAAAGCTGATACTATTTTGTTAAATGTTAGTCATTGAGAGAAGATCAAAAGGAATGCTTTTATGAGTACATAAATGTTGAGATTAACTCATAAAAAAATTTTACTCAATCAAAGAAAATCGGATCATTATTGATTTATTAGTGCTTACATGATCTGAGTAACGGTCCAGAGAATGCAGTACTAATGGAAATCCTCTAAGGGATTGAACCAGATATTGTATCTCTCTTCTCAGTCAATACTTATGCTTCCATTGCCATAAACACTGGTCTGAATCCTCCAATCTTTGCCTCTGATGTTACCAAAAAATTCAAAATCTATTTCATTGTGGTTCTTCTCAAATATATCATCACCATTTGACATCTACCATCAAAATATAAAGATAACTACTATAAACAACATCATGGATTCCATCAAAAATTATAATATTCTTCAATATTTGCTCTTGGGTACGAACTGTTCAGTAAAAAAAATACTGAATTTAATCTACTCTGGCCGTATAGAAGTCATAAATCAAGCAAAAGAAAAATCAGAAACACACAAGTTAGGATGTATAATAGACTATGAGAGTCAAAAGCACATGGTAGTATTTAAGAAGTTACTCAAGCTGGTGTTAGTACCAGTTTACCAGCTGGGAACTTCTGCCGTGCAAACTGATAGAAAGCTGGAAAAGTAATAATATTGGGACTTATTATAAATTAACCTAGACTAACTTATGAGGCATGAAATATTACTAGTACTCGCAGCTTTTAGCTGCATATATGCCTGCCCTCACAATTTGGATAATAGTTAAGGAATTTGTTTTCCTGGTCTACTTTTGTCCAAATATATATATATATATATATATACATACGTCATACATTTAGTGTAAGACGATCTAAGAGAAAGTTTTGTTGTCCTTCTGGTAATCTCTGAAAGTAAGCTAATTTTGTAGTAATTTTGTTGAGAGTGCAGAAAATAAAATAAAATAAAAGTTAGACCTAGTGTTCTGAAGGGGCTGGGAAGAAGATTTTAGCTTAATTAGCCGCTCTGTAGTGTTCTGGAAACTACAGCTAGCTCGAGAGAGGATTTAACCTTCACTTCCATCACGTAGGAGGCATGCAAGGGGCCAGCAAGAAGCTTTAAGCTTAATTATCTTAATTAACTTAAAACTGCAATTCATTGGAAAGAAGTAGCAAAAGTTTAGCTATGTAACTATTTCTGAATGGGTAGAGGCATTTTAAGAATCAAAATTTTTATACTAGTCTCAAAGAAGCTTCAACAGATGCATAGGCCAACATATGGTTCATTTCTATCAGAAGCCCATATCAGTATTTAGACAAAAAATTAAAATTTATTACATCAAAATTAGCATGTTGACTAGTTTTAACGTGCAGAATTAGACAAATAGCAACAAATTACATGCATTCTACCAACATAAAAAGATCCTTCTAAAATAATTTGACAAATAGCAACTAATTACATGCATTCAGTTGCACCCTTTTGCATCAGCACACCTAGAGTGAATAACACTTCAATACAGATAAAACAAAATCAAATATCATAGCCTTAGAAATTGACCCATTATCAGCACACCAATGTCATTTTTACACGTAGCTATTCCATGAAAAATTAAGTTAGACCCGCATCCACAGGAGCCTTCCTGCCATCGAATTTCATCCGCACCGCTTGCTGACTTTTTAGTCGATTTTTTTACTGCCATGTCGGATTAGTTACACAGTAGATGTGTAGACGGAAGACTGCTTGCATTCAGAATTTTCGTACTTTTTATTATACTTTATACTTTTATTTTGAAATTACGAGTAAATGAGTTTAACTCATCTTAATTTATCTTAAATTTGTTATTATATTTTTTAAAATTTTTATATAAAATATAATAAATAATTAAAAATTTTTAAATTTTAATATAATAATAATATTAAAAAATAATATTTTATTCAACTTTCAAAATTTTTCTTATCTTATTTTCCAATCCTAACCACCCTTAAGAGAGAGGAAGAGAAATGAGAGGCTGTGCTTTCTTTGGTGGCCATGTTTTTAGCATGGAGGAAGTTAGGAGTACGTGCATTCGGCGCTGTTTTTAAATTTTAAAAGGTGGGGTGTGTTTTTTTCTCTTTGATTATTTCTTCCTTTCCGGTTTAACCTTTATTTCAAGAAAAAACACATATATAATCGTGAATTAGAATATTATTATATAATCATTTAAAAAAAACTGAATAAAATATAAATTTCAAATAAAAAAGAGTTAATTTTTTAATACTAAATCTCATTATTTTTTAAAGAGAAAGTCTATACTTAAGCCTTCCTATTTTCCACTCCACACACTTCTGCTTATTTGGATTTATTTTTTATTTAGTGATATTAGGAAGTAGTCAACATCTATGATATCTATAATAGTATTATAAACAATATACAGCACTATATATATGAGATGGATATAATAGATGTTGGCTACTCCACTCATTTTCTTTTCTTTTTTTGTTTTTTTCATGCGTACTTTTACTCTCTCGCATCTTCTATCAAGAGTCAACATCAACAACAAAACATACCTCCTAATATTAGAGTCCCAATCCCAACCAAGCCAAAGCCGAAGCAACGCAACTAACCCAAGCCATCGTTGCCGGCAACACCTTCTGAGAGAAACACGTTCTCCCCCACAACTTTGCCCTTCTGCCACAACCTTTGACTACCGACAACTCTAATCGACCAAAAAAACTCAAATTCGGCAGGTGTTGTGCTATTGATGCTATAAAAATCCTCTTTATACCCACTTTCTCTCTCTCTCTCTCTATGGCAATCTCTCTCTAAAAAATTTCAATAAAATACAGATCAAAACACCCACAGAAAAATCACATTTCTCTTCTCTGCAATCTAAGTCACATGAGCAATCTGCAATCTAGATCTCTAGACTCTATAGGTGATTGTTGTTGAGAGTAAAATTAATATTCTGCAGAATTTCATTTTTTATTGTTTAATTATGAACAACAAACTAGGGGAAAAACACTAAAATCGGACGTGTTGACCCCTCCATCATCACAGTTGTCAACCCTCTGCCCTCAACACCGTCGACCCCTCCATCATCAATCCCCTCGCCAACACTGGAATCGGCATCGTCATTGCAATGGAGACTAATTTACTCTGTTCCCCTGTTGCAAATCGCCACTTTCGGTGACCCATTTTTGCCAAACCCATTGAAAAACACAGCCGAGTTTGGGTCGGACGCCAGCACCGGGATGTCGCCATTGGCGGAATGCCTCCCCTAGAAAGCTCATCTCCTCCCACTTCTTCGAAGGCTCTGGTTTTGAAGCCGACGCCGAAATGGATCGCCCATTGCCGCCAGCATTATCCCTTTGTTGTCTTGACCGTCTCCTCGACCTTCATCAGAACCTAATTTCCATGGCATTCGGCGGCGTAGCTGGTGGCTTTACACTGTCTCCACTTGTATTATTGTGGTCGCTGCTGTTGGTTTTGGTGATGTGGGCCGGAATTGCTCTGAGGGATCATTGTTGGCGAGGTAGGAGCTACGGAAGTGAGAGAGGGAGGAAGTGACAGAGCATAAACCTTTTCAATTAAACCGGTTTGTCACGTAGGCAAGGCCACGTAGATAGTATGTGGAGTTTGTTACCGTAGCGGGCTTAAGTATAGAAAGGCTTTTTTAAAACAGTTATATAATAATTACGCACTAGAATTAATCTTATTTCAATCGGTTTGAGCCATTTTTTTATCTTATTATAATGTAGTTCTTCACGTGGAGCTGCAATAATTTATATTCAAAGACGCCACAGCAATTGTCGGCACACTCAGAAAGAAATCGTAGAAACCGCCATTCACTTTTTTCCTCTTATTTCAATTTCAGAACTTAAAAGGCGGAAAACCTTATGGGACCCAACGAGAGTGTATAGGTTGGGGGTGGCCTATTTAAACAAAACCTTATAGCGAGTCTTATTATAATTATATATAGTATTATATTAAGGTTTGGTTTGGATAGGGAGTTGTGATGTGATTAATTGAAATAAAAATAATAAAAATATTATAAAGTTCAAATATTCTTAAAATATAATTTTTCTAAGATAATTTTTATTTTAAGACTTGAAAAAGTTAATTAATTAATGTATATATGCTTACATTATTTTAATTGTGGTTGTAGTCAATGCGTGTAGTACGTTATTGAAATAGTTGGAATGAGAACTGATGGGGACCCAACGAAAGTATATATATATAGGGGTAGGCCACAGGCGTGGCCTATTTAAACAAAACATTATAGCGAGTCTTATTGTAATTACATCAATAGTAGAGTTAGCAGGGTTAAGAATTTTATAGTAAAAGATTTAAAACATAATCAATTAGTCATACTAAAAATCAATGATTCAAAAGCTACCTCTCATTGTCCAATATCTTTTTCTTCAATATTATGACTGAGTCAAGGTCTTCTAGTCAAAGAATGCAACCTTTTACACGTTATAAGGACATGTCATTAATAAGATCGAAAACTTGTAGGAACCCATGCAGTAGGCAAATGGATATATACTTCATCACCATGGAAGACTATCTAGATAGTCATCGCTGGACATATGCGAATATCATGAAGAGACGAAATGCAAAACAAATTACTTATGTAAAAATTTATTTGGAAATGGCGTCCATATGTCGCTATTTGGAAATGGTGTGTCCATATGCAGCCATATGAAGTTCACAAGCGAGTTTATAATTATAAGGAAAAAATTATAAGTTATAATTATTGGTTGAAATATAGGATACTGAAAAAAAAATAAGTATCTTGCGACAAAATCAAGAACAAAACAAAGAAATAACTTAAAATGATGATTCAGAGGAGAAATAACTGATTTTGAGGTTGAAAAGGTGACCAACAAGCAAAGCTGGAGACCAATATATTCGTGCGCGCCGAATTAAACTAACAAATGGGAGTCATATGCATGATTTTAATATATACATGTAGCTAAAGTTATGATCAAATTAGAGCAATAGCTTTGGAGACTCGCGAATGTATAAGAATTTTCATATAAAACAGCTCTTATTATTCCATAATATAGAGTATAAAACATGCTGTAATTTTCGTTTCGATTTGGTGTGATTTGTTCAATTTATTTTATGTATATACAGCGAAGCATGATCTTCAATAGGCTTCTATTTGTTAGGATGTAAGCATTAAGAATTCCCTGTCTCCACAACTAGGAATAGAGCAAATGCCTCAAGCCACCAGCAAATGCCTCAAGCCACCAGGATAGTCTATAGGACAGATAATTTATAAAAGCCAAAAAAAATAAAAAATAAAAACAAACAAAAAAACAAAACAACAAAACAACAAGAGTGATCCAAAGAGATATAGAAGTATAGATCAACTATATATTATAAGTGGCACCATTGGGATCCCGTGTCTCCTTGATAGCCAAGAGTGGGCCCGGATCCAGAATGTACGTAATACGTATTATCTTTTCGTGGGTCAACCACTTTACGTGATATATGAGTGTCAATTAAACATTTTCTACACATCCTCCAATCTCCATCCAGCCGGGTATCTAAAATCAAAATAAAATTTGAGTTTGAGACTTTGGGTTAGTAGTATTACACTATAACAAAAATGAGATTTTTGGACTCTTTCTTTGGACGAAAGAAAAATCATCCCAAAAAATAAGTTGTAAGGTCCAAATCGAAATTTTGTCCCAAAAAATGACTGAAGTCTTCAGCCGTTTGAATAGTACTAGAATTTTTGTTCGAAACGTATATGTAAGGAAGATGAATTTTGTCCCTAATAAAGTATCCATTTGAAGATTTACTAAAACATCCAAACGTAATAAAATAAAAATTTGAAAGGATATTATATATATATGGTCGAAAGAGAAATTAGTGTGCTAAGTGACTAAATTTAGTGGGACATTGACCTATAGTTCAAACAATTTACTGCACTGTTTGAATATTGTTTGAGAAAATTTGAAAAAATTTTAATAATTAAAAATTAAAAAGTAATTTGTATTTGAATATGGTTTGAGAAGAAAATTATGAAAAGTTTTGAGATCATCATCTCATTTCATCTCATCTAAGTGCCCAAACATAGCCTAGAAATCAATGATTGGAAAGTTTCATCTTTAATTTTGTCCATCTCTATGCAAAATCACCATATTTAAGAATATAAAAGAATAAATAATAAATAATAAATAATATGTTTATAATAAATCAATATTCACATTCAAATTTAAGAATATATAAGTTTATATCGGGAGACACAAAGAATGATTTTTAAATTTCATGTTATATTAATTTTATAATATGTGCATTATATCTAGCATAAAAAATTAAAAAATTAAAAATATTTAATATAAAAAATTAAATATATATTTTGCTTTGATTTAGTCTAATTAATTCGGTTTTCAAGACTCGCTTTTCAAGTCTTGAAAACCGATATCAAACCAGTTTTTAATCAGTTTTGATTTCTAGGAGCCGAATTAATTGGGCGAACCGGTCCGGTCCAAACAGTATGTTTGGTTTTTTTATTAACTGTCCTTGTTTTTAACATTTAAAAAACGATTTTAGGGTAAGTGGACTAGCTTTATTTTATCTTTTTCAATCATATGTGTTACTTGGAAATTCTAGGTTGGGCAAGGAAAGATGAGCGAAATGGCACACACATTAGCATTTTGGCCATAATTTTGTTAACATATACATTCATAATTGCATGTATGACCCTAATATATATATATATATATGTACATTATATATATATATGTATATATATAAGCTCTCTATGAAGCACACATTGTGCTCACCACGCTACACCTAGTGGTCTCCTTAGCTATTTAAGTCCAACTTGTAGGCTTCATAAGATATATTCAATTTATACAAAACATCACAATCTCAAAATTAATCTCAAAGTTTTCTCTCTGTTTGTGTTTCTCTCAATCTCTAGCTTTTATTGTTTAGTTAGTTATCAAAATAATTCTTAATATTGGGCTCCAGTGTCGGATAAAAGCCATGCTATATGATATTTTGAAGGAGAATTAGTGCATCATGTTTAGGTAGTGAGATGTGAAGATTTTGTGAACAGTAATTAAATAATTTGTGAATAGTAGTGAAATTATTTGAGATAATATGATTTATTTGTAGAGAGAGAGAGAGAGAGAGAGAGAGAGTTGAATGCAAATATTATAAATTATTTGAGATAATATTAGTTAAAAAGACCTTGTTTGAATATAATATAATTCTTTAATCTTATTTTTATTTTGAAATTTAAAAAGATTTTATTATTATTATTTTTTTTTTTGAAACTGAGAAAGTTTTAATAATTAAATAATGACTAGATGAAAATCAGATTTGGGATTTGAAATTATAATGTGTTTTATGTTTGAATGATGTTTAGGAAGGATATTACAAAAAGTTTTGAGTTCATCATCTCAACTATTAATCTAAGTGCCGAGACATAGGCTAAAAATCAATAATCAAAGCTTTCTCATTTTGTCCATCTCTATCATCACCATTATTACTGAGTCAAGGTCTTCTAAAATATGATTACTTCTTGCTATAAGTTGTGAGAAATTTTGAAAATTTTGAGAATGATGTATATTCAAATGAGTCTTTAAGGGCATGTTTGGCAATGAATAGAAATATTAAAATTATATTAAAATGGTTTGATTTAAAATATTTAATTGGGATTAGGAAATCAGGGAAAAGGAATGAATAGAAATATTATAAAATTTAAATATTGCTAAAGTTTTTAATATAATTTGACAAAGTTACATTGTTTTTGTATTTTATTTGACAGTTTTAGAAAATTGTAATGATTACGTAAAGACTAGATGGAAAAGTTAAAAATTTGAAATTGAAAAGTATTTGTGTTTTAGAAGAAATTAGGAATGTTTTGATCAAACAAGTCCCAATCAGACTTTCCTTCATGTTGATTGTCATAATTTAATTTGTAAGAGACGTTGAAAATTAAATTCTTTTCTAAATTAACCAAAATTTGAGTATCAATGATTTGATGATGCATCTCTCAGTCTCTTACACCTACTTACGAATATAAATTTTCTTAAAATTTTAGAATCATATAAAAATGTTTGAGATTTCTCGTTCACCACCACCTTGATTGACCCTCTCTTAACTCGAGTCGAGATGAAATTAAGCAAAGGAAGTTGGCCGGGTTTATAAGAATTTTAAAGCAAAAGATTGAAAACAGAGTCAATCATATTGCGGTACTCTATTACTGATCTACGTTGTTTCTGTTAATAATGGATCGGAAAATGGATGGAGCTGGAATGACGAATATATATATATATATGTTTTTTTTAATAAACACGTAATATTATAGGATGTTATTGTTAACAAAAGCACATGTGCTATATCAAAATATGTCAAAGTACAAGGGGGATGTCGTATTAAAATTTTCTTAAATGATATTAGAAGAGTTAAAAATAGGAAAGCTGAAAAAATAAGTGACGCGAAAGCACTTAGATAAAACATTTTCTTTTCTCTCTATTTAATAAATAATCATAAATGGTAGAAATATTTTCATCTTCAAACTTTTCTTTTTCAGTTATAATGTAAATAAATCAATGAGTTTGTTGTGAATAATAAATACAATTTTCTAAAATAATGTAGTTTTAGAAAAGAAAACTAAATGAGTTTATTGTGATAATTATTAAAGACAATACAAGAAAATGTTTTTTTAGCATGTAATTAGGAGTTGAGATTGGGCAATAAGGTAAAACGAAAAATGATATAAATGACGATGGGGCTCGATAAAACATAGAGATAATGACGTTCCATGGATGATATGCAGAGCACTCTCAATGATTAATTCTTCACCATATTTTTTAAATTATATTACTAAAATCTCTTTTTTTTTTTTTTTTTTTTTGTTTACATACTTACTTTTATAATATGTCTTTCATCAACTTATCTATTTTTATTTTTTATATTATCTATATTTTTTTATTTTTACTTTTAAATATTTTCTTAAAATTTTCATATCTTTTAATATTAACGATATCTTCGATTTTCAATATCTTCATTATTTGAAAACTGATATGAAACAAAAAAATCGTCGAATGGATGTTCATCCGGATTTTAAATTTATTAATCCGAATTCTATATCCAATTTTTTTTTTAATTTTTAAATAAAATTATAAAAATTATAAAAAAATTAATACAATTTCAAAACAATGCTGAATTTGCAGGGATGAACAGGCCTAATCATCCGAGTTGCACAGCCCTCGGAAAATTTGTACTGCAAAACCAGATATAACTCAAACAGTATATCACTAAACTGCATTAGCACACATTTCACGACTATATCATGATCTACAAGTAAACAGATAGCAATAAATTTTATTTTTATTTTCTACTTTTTTACTTTTCGCACATTTCTGTTTAGTTATTATAATCTCAGCGCAGCTTTGGAATGATTTCTGGCATTTAACACTAGGTCAAGTATGGATGAAGAATCTGCTGCTTTCGGAGATACAGGAATGATCAGAAAAAGAAAACAGGTGAGAAAGGGATAAGAAGACGAAGAAAACCTCTCTTTTTCCAATATCTCTATCTCCATTATATTTATGACTGAGTCAAGGTCTTCTAGTCAAATAATGCAATTAACCTTGATTTCTACACGCTATAATAAGGACATGTCATTAATAAGATCGAAGACTTGTAGGAACCCATGCAGTAGGCGTGGATATATACTTCATCAACATGCAGGAAGACTTTCTAGATAGTCATCGCTGGAAATATGCCTCCATATGTCGCTATTTGGAAATGGTGTGTCCATATGCAGCCATGTGAAGTTCACAAGCGAGTTTAAATAGTTAGGAAAAAATAATAAGTTATAATTATTGCTTGAAATATAGGATACTGAAAAAATTAAGTATCTTGCGACAAAATCAAGAATAAAACAGTGAAATAACTTAAAATGATGATTCAGAGGAAAAATAACTGATTTTGAGGTTGAAAAGGTGACCACAAAGCAAAGCTAAATTGGAATCATATGCATGATTTTAATAATTATAGCTAAAAGTTAGAGCAATAGCTTTGGAGACCCGCGAATGTATAAGACATGCTGTAATTTTGCTATCGATTTGGTCTGATTTGTTCAATTTATTTCATGTATATACAGCGAAGCATCTTCAATAGGCTTCTATTTGTTAGGATGTAAGCATTAAGGCCTGGTTTGAATGGGGAGTTGAGATGTGATTAGTCGAGATGAAAATAATTAAAATATTAATATAAAGTTCAAATATTCTTAAAATATTATTTTTACTTTAAGACTTGAAAAAGATTAATTATTTAATGTATGCACTACTACGTTATTGAAATAGTTGGGATAAGAACTTATGGGGACCCAACGAGAGTGTATGGGGGTGCGGGTGGCCTATTTAAACAAAGCCTTATAGCGAGTCTTATTGTAATTACATCGAGAGTAGAGTTGATCAATAGAGATGGAGCGTTTTTGTTGTTGCCTTGTTATTTTGGTGTGTGCTCAAGCTGCATGTATGCTTTCTGGGTGCTCTGGTTGTTTGGAGGCAGAGCAAAATGCTCTTTTCCTACTCAAAGCCTTCATCAACAAAGAGAGTACTACTACTACTACTGATTGCTGCAATTGGACAGCTGTCGAGTGCAGCAACGTTACAGGCCATGTAACCCATATTTATCTTCGTGGGTTGAAGGATTATGGGGGAAGTACTAGTACTGGATCAGAATATTGGTACTTGAATACCTCTTTGTTTCTTCCCGTTCAAGAGCTCAAAACTCTGTATTTGAGTGATTTGGATTACATTAATAATTTGAGGGTATCGAAAGAAGTTCTGTGTATATAACTTGTGATAGCATTTCTTCCATTTTTCTTGTGAGATGAGAAATTAGTTGAATATCTTTATTTTGACGTTGATATTACTCATGAATTTTACCAAAAATTTTAGGTTTGGAAACACTGTCTGGGTTGAGCAAGCTGGAGGAGCTTTACTTGGATTATAATACCTTCAATGACACTAGCCTCTTGCCTGCATCCCTTGCCAAGATTGCAACGCTCAAGATACTATCTTTGAAAGGAATCAGGGAAGGGGATTATGAAGCTAATAACTTCCAAGGTAAATATAATTGAAACAAGGAAATATAAAATCATTTAAAATTTTCCAGAGATCACTTTTAATTTCATAAATATTTAATAACTTAATTTTGTCTATTTGTCTTTAGTGTTGCAAGAAACAAATAACGAAATTAGCTAGAGCCTCCAAAACCTATTTTCAAGATAATTAAGTAGCGTGATCGATCTCAACGAGTGTATAGGGGTGTGGGTGGCCTATTTAAACAAAGCCTTATAGCGAGTCTTATTGTAATTACATCAAGAGTAGAAAGCAATTATGCTCTTTTCCTACTCATAGCCTTCATCAACCACCCAAATCAATCTTTTTCAGTACCATCTTCTTCCAACTTAATCAACAAAGTGAGTACTACTACTGATTACTGCAATTGGACAAATGCGATCCAGTGCAGCAACTTTACATTATCATTGTATTTAAGGATTTATTCTACATAGCTTTGGATATATATTGAAAAATCACAGTTGCAGATTTTGAAGTGTTGTCTGGCTTGACCAAGCTGGAGGAGCTTTACTTGGATGATATTGCCTTCAATGAAAGCATCTTGCCATCCCTTGCCAAGATTTCATCGCTTAAGAAACTATCTTTGTCTGGCACTAAGATTAGTGGAAGGGTCCCGATTAATAAAGGTCGGTATATATTGTAATAGCTAGTTAGGTAGTATTTCTTCTATTTTCATTTCCCTTATATTTATGTTTTCTCAAAGGTCAGTATATGTTGTCTAATTCTTTTTTTACATATTTTTCTAATGAATAATGGAATATCAAAATTATTGCAGGTTTTGAAATGAGTAATCTACAGGAGCTTGACCTGAGTTATAATAACATCACAGATATGAGATTCATTTGTAAGATTCCATCGCTCAAGAAACTACATTTGAAAGCAGCTTACTTGAATGGGGCAATTAATATACAGGGTAAGTCTCGAAGTTCAATTACTTATCAATTTGCCACCTTAAGTTGTTGGCTTTTGTGTACTTCATATGCTATAAGATGGTAGCGATTCTTAATAATTTTTCTTCTCATTGTAAAAAGGCAATATAAAATCACTTAAAATTTGCCAGTGATCAGTGATCCCTCCTCATAAACCTATTCAGTTATATTAATCCATATGATTAATCCGGTTATTGACTATTTTGGAAGAAATAGTCAATAACTATATTTTTTCCATTTATTGTTAGTGTTGCAAGAGACAAATCATGAAAGAGCCTCCAAAACGTATTTCCAATGAATCAAACAGACCTCGGTTTCCAAAATCTCAAAATCATTGGGCGCACTCCCATATGTTTATCATTGTTGTATTTATGGATTTATTGTACACAACTTTGAATATTGAAAAATCACAATCGCAGGTTTTGAAAGTTTGTCTGCTTTGACCAAGCTGGAGGAGCTTTACTTGGACGAAAATAACTTCAATGAAAGCATTTTTCCATCCCTTGCCAAGATTTCATCACTCAAGAAACTATCTTTGCGTCGGAATAAGATTAGTGGAAGGGTCCCAATTAATAAAGGTCAGTATATATTTATTAGCAATATATAATTCCATTTTCATTTACCAGCTTATATTTATGTTTCTAATCTGATTCATTTTTTACAAATTTTTCTAATAAATAAAGGAATATGATCAAAATTACTCCAGGTTTTAAAATGAGTAAGCTAGAGGAACTTTGGTTGGATGGTAATGACGTCACAGACATGAGATTCATTTGTAAGATTGCATCGCTCAAGATACTACATTTGAGAGATGCTCAGTTGAAGATTGGGGGAATTAATAAACAGGGTAAGTCTCAAAGTTCAATTACTTATCAATTTGCCACCTTAATATCCAGGGTGTTACTTCATATGCTATAAGGTGATACTACTGATTCTTAATAATTTCAATGCACATGATAAATATCTAAAAGCGTGTGTTATTGTTTTTATTTTAGAGCTTGGAAAACTAAAGAGCCTACAGGAGTTGTATTTGGATTATTCATCCATTGACAAAAGCTTTCTTCATAAAGTTGGAGTGATTACTTCTCTGAATGTACTTTCAATGAGTTTTTGTGGACTCACTGGCAGCTTACCCAACCAAGGTAGAAACATAATTTTTCCAAAATGTGTTGCTGGTCGTAAACAAGGTGATCTCAATAGCATAATTAAAAATCTATTTATTTTACAGGTTGGTGTGAACTCAAGAATCTGCAAGAGTTAGACCTTGGTGACAATAATTTTGAAGGGAGATTGCCTTCTTGTATGGCAAACATGACAGCACTTCGAGTATTGAATCTCGCATTCAATAACTTCAATGGAAGCATTTCTCACTCCCCCATACCTAGTTTGCGGTCACTTGAGTACCTTTCTCTAACCTATAACCACTTCATGAGTAATAACAACACACTTGTTGAGGAAACAGAGTCTCAAAATATGATATCATACTTTCAATTGAAGGTTCTGTCATTGTCAAGTGGCCTTGCCAGAAGACCCACTAGAACGATTCCAGATTCCTTCATTACCAATACAAGTTACAAGTAATTGATCTCTCCCACAACAATTTGGTTGGACAATTTCCCACTTGGTTGCTAGAGAACAATACAAGATTGGAGATTCTTAATTTAAGGAATAACACTTTCACAAGCACTTTCCAACTACCCTATCGTCTTAATTCACATATTCGAAAAATTGATATTTCGAATAATGATCTAGGAGGTCCGATTCCGACAAACTTGAGTTTAGTTTTTCCAAATTTAGAAGAGTTAAGCATGTCTCGAAATGCATTTGTGGGAAAAATTCCTTCTTCTTTAGGTAATTTAGTTTCCTTGATCTTTCTAGACTTGTCTAGCAATCATCTCTCAGGAACAATACCAGACCATTTGGCAATGGGTTGCTCCAGTTTGGAATACCTCAAATTGTCAAATAATAATTTGAGTGGCCACTTATTTCCTGCCAAAAGTAATCTAATTTCCCTTCGGGTTTTACATTTCGACAATAATCAACTTTCCGGAACGATCCCAAATAGCTTATCCAGTAGTGCTAACTTGGTTGGAATTGATTTTAGTAACAACTCTTTGTCAGGCATGCTTCCAAGATGGATTGGCAACATGACCCGCTTGGTTGGAATTGTGATGGCCAAAAACCAACTTGAAGGTCCTATTCCGATTGAGTTATGCAAAGTCCAATACATTAGATTTCTTGATCTTTCCGAGAATAATTTGTCTGGCTCCATACCATCGTGCTTCAATTCATTGGACATTAAACATGTCCATTTGGGAAAAAATAGGCTGAGTGGTCCCATTACAAGTGCATTCAAGAATAGCTCTTCTTTGGTAACATTAGATCTTAGAGATAACCACTTGACTGGTAACATGCCAGAGTGGATCGGAAACCTCTCATCATTGAGCATCTTCCTCTTGAAATCTAATCACTTACAAGGAAGGATTCCAATTCAAATATGCCTTCTTGGAGAGTTAACCATCCTGGATCTTTCAAATAACAATTTTATTGGTTCAATTCCTCATTGCTTGAGCAACATTAGTTTTGGGGCAACTAACCTGAAATCCGATCTAGGAAGTACAGAGGGATTTGGTTTTAACATTATTGAAGTATCAACATACATCAAGGCAAGGATACTTATATGGAGTGAAACTGATTATTATGATATTTTCATGAATGTGGATGCTCGGCAGGAAGTAGAGTTCACAACAAAGAATAGAACTGACTCTTATAAGGGTGAAATTCTCAATTATATGTCTGGAATAGATCTCTCATGCAATTTTTTATCAGGTGAAATCCCACTTGAATTTGGAAACTTGAACCAAATTCTTGCGTTGAACTTGTCGCACAACAATCTAACCGGATCAATCCCCCCTACATTCTCGAAGTTAGAAGCAATAGAGAGCTTGGATCTCTCCCACAATAAGTTGAATGGCAGCATCCCCCCTCAACTTATAGAGTTATATTGTTTAGCTATCTTCAGCATGGCTGAAAATAATCTATCAGGCAAAACACCTGAAAGAAAAGCCCAATTTGCAACTTTTGATGAAAACAGCTATAAGGGGAATCCTCTTCTGTATGGACCTCCACTACCTAATGCTTGGAACAAAAATGAATTGTCATTTATTGACAAGGGAGAAGAAAGTGATGATTTCATAGACATGGATTTTTTCTACATAAGTTTCAAGGTGTCTTACACAATAATGTTGTTGGGAATTGTTGCAGTTTTGTATATAAATCCTTATTGGCGTCAGGCGTGGTTTAGCTTCATTGAAGTGTGCCTCAACACTTTTTATGTTTCTTTGTTTGTGACTTATCGTAAGTTGTCCAGTACTTTCTAAATTATGTAGCCTTGCATAATAATGCTTGCATATGTTTGTATGCTTGTTCTTGATTTTCAAATATGAGTTTTATAACTTTCGATAAACCTTTTACACGGATCGATGATTTATCTATTTTATACTAAAATGTATGGACTTTTTATGTGTATTTCTTTTGAAATTTAAGCAATTGGATGTTCTTATTTGTTATTAAAAAGTATAAAAGAAAACATTTCCAAGATTGATATGCACATTCATAGCGCAATATACATTCATCAATTTTCCATTTAGAAGCATATATACCGCCCACCCACCATAAAGATCGATTCCAGATATCATATTGAATTTCCAAAGCAATAAAGATCCCCTTTGTATCGGTTTGTAATAAACTTAATAATTTTTTTATAATATATGCTTAAGATGATCTTAAAAGAATAAAAGAAAATATAGTTCATAGACTAAACTTGATAAATATTAATCATGTTTGGGAAAATCTAGGAGAGCTAATAAAATCTTGTATATTACCTTAATCATTCAAATTAGAGGAAAACTCTAATTTATCATATATTTTTGTATGATCATCTTCTCAACATCTTATTACATGGGTATCAAATTAGCCCACAAGTTGGATATAAAAGATAGTATGACATCATTTAATACCCCATAAGAGGATGGTGGCATTGACGACAAAAAAGATAATGGATAGTGTTAATCATATGAGAAATGCTAAGTCATCTTATAAAATCTCCCGACTAAATCTCCCAATGCAGAAAAATAAACTTAATTTTTTGATTTAATGATTAAGAAAGTGTGTTTTAATAATGTTGTTTCAATTTCGCTTTCTGTATGATTCAGAAGACGACACCCAACTCACGCACGCACGCACACAGGCACTGTACCAATCAATTTTTTTTCATTTATCACGAGTTTGTTCGGCGCAGTGTAGCACGAGTACATCCCCCGAGCAGTGTACCACTACAACGAGATCGACTTTTTGAGACCAAAAATGTTCCGCGGTCAATAATTTATCACTATAAATAACTTATTTCGTCTTTAAAATTAATATCACAAATAATCACACTTTTTAGTCAAATATGACACATAAACAGTTAACATATTTAATTCTAGCACTTTTCAGTTACTTGCATCATTTTTCTGGTGCGACAAAAACTAATACTAAGAACTCATCATTTTGCGTCATTATTGGATGGTCAAAAGGACAAAACTTTGCTATTACGACGTATAAATTTTTTTTTGTGTCAAAATTATTAATGTAAATTCAGGCGACAAAAAAAAAAAAAAAATCTAATTATGATCAATTTGAATTTTTGCATCTAAATTTTATTAACGCAAAAATTAGTTTAACTCTCCAATTTGAATATTCTATTTAGTTTAATCTCCACCATTAGATCTAAAGTACAAACTCTACGTCTTGGCGCCAAGGTTAATTACCCACCATCTAATTTTAATTTTCTTCCGTCTTTTCTTTTCTTCATCTCGCCCCCTTCCCCACGCTATCACTCCCCCTTCCTCTCTCTCTCTCTCCATCTTTCATCTCTTTTCCACCTGCACCGTCTCCCACCCTTAGTCCCGTTAGATTCAGAGATTTGGATTGAAATGAGTTTAGTTTATTTTTTAATATTATTATTATTTTAAAATTTGAAAATTGTATATTAAGATTTGAAAAATATGTATTAAAAATTAAAAAAAATGTATTAAAAATTAAAAAATGTGTATAGAAATTTGTGTTTTATATAAAAAATTATAAAAATATAATAATGAAATGAAGATGGGTTGAGATGAGTTGAACTCACTTTCGAATACAAACGGGGCCTAGTCTCCACCGTACCGTCCAGCGAGCTCGCTCTGCCGTCGTCGGCAACACTACCTCCACGAGCACGCTGCCCCCGTCTAACCATCACTTCCTATCCCTCGGTTTCACCCTTACTCGTAAATCTCTCTCGGTATCACTCACTCCTCCTCCTGATTTCTCCCCCTTCCTCTGTTTTCTCGCTTCAGTCTACTGCAAAAGATATAGAGGACATGGAGTCTTTAGGACTTGGCCAAGGTGGGCATTTGTTTTTTGACTAACTTACCAAAGTTTTATGAGATAAGTATTGTTGTCTTAGCTAGCTCGATTCTCATTGTACTCCTTGCTCATCAACGACGGTTGCTCACGATTTTGAAATGACGAGCCCGAGATTAACGATGATCGATTTTGACTTCCACTATTTGGAAACCTAAGGTAAATACTTTTCCACATGGTAGATTTTTTTATTCCATGATAGATTTCATGTTTCTGGCAATTTGATTTCGCAGATTTCATCCCTGATTTTGATTTCATGCTGTTTTAGGATTTATATTTTTGTGATTGATTTTCACCTCTGATTTCCTGACTGATTTGATCACCTCTAAAATTGATATGGAAATGATTTCGTGCTTCTATGTTAGAGTTTATGTTGATGTTCACTCTAATAGAACCTATCCTTGAGTCACGCCACTACTCTTGATATCTTGACAGATTATTTTGTAAATTAAATAAATATAACACCACATCTGTTTGCCCATCATTTTCCTATGAAATTTGGTTTAGCCCACGAAGAAAATATATAGTGATTCTGGATTTTGTATTAATTGTTTTCCTATTAATTGCAGGGTTCAACTACCATTTCCAGTTATGATCTTTTGATGACTGCACTGATCATTACAGGTAGGCCTTGAAACTCATTGCATTTCACAGCTTCTTTGAAACTCTATTTCCTTGATTCTTTTTAGAAGTGCTTTATAATTTGGATTAATTAAATCTGATCCATGTCAAAGGGAAGAGGAATATTTGGAGCAGTTTTAAGATATTCGAGTGGATGTGTTGCTGTATGTTTTGTTTAAATAGTACATAATTGGGTGGGTCTCCCCCTCTTGGAGTTTTGTAGGGTTTGTGGGATTAATTGAGTGGTTTTGTATTGTTTCCCAGAATGATATTTGCCATGTTGTTGAGCCTACCTTTTCGTTAAGCCACGATCTGGATTTGGACTAAAGGCTATTTCATTTTATATTTTATGTTCTGTTCTGCTTCTTAATCTTAACATGCTTTTAAATACTCTTGCTTTTCTTTTAGATCTATTCTATTTCTTAATCCGATGGTGGTGATTACAACAGCCTGCACCACTATACGTGTCTTAGCTATAAAATTTACGTGTGATTCAAGCTAGATATTTGAATCTTCCTATGATAATAAGTTGGTTTAATTAGCGGCCAGTAGCACAAAAATTAAGAAATGTGGGATATGTCCATCTGATCATAACATACTATCAATCTGATCATGATCTTGATCTTTGTCCCTAACCTTTATTTGTTAGTCTTTGATTATGTTCATAGCTGTTGATATAGTCATTGCTCTGTCTTGAGTTGTTTCCATATGTGAGCCTGTAGCCGGCACCAAGGTAAATTTACGTAGTTGTAGATGTAGCTTGAGAACAAGAAAAAGCTCCTGAGAAAACTTCTAAATTTTACAGCAGGAAGAATACCCAAACTCAAGTTTGTATGAGAAAGGAATCAACTGCCTCCTTAAAGTGGAAGGCTCTTCTTGTCTTGCAGTTGTACTCCACTTACTACTTTGGTAAGTAAGTTGGCACCAAACTTTTTAGCATTATTATTATCGGCATCAAGTTAAGCATGAAATAGAGAATCAGATAAAGGAACATAAGATTCCAAATTTAACTATGCAATCCAAAGAACAACTAAAAAAGAAAGGAACATAACATTTAGGCGGCAACTATTTTACATCACAATGCTGTTGAACTTACGTCTCTTGACCTCTCAAAATGGAGAGGGAGAATTTTATTGATAAAGTAAATATAGCTAAATATTTGATATATTTGGAAAGGATTTTTTTATTCTGGGTCTTTAGATCTCTGCTTCATACTCAAATATTTTGCAACAGTTCTACTTGAATTCCCATTTTATGTTATTGATTATCCCTGTGTTTTAATTTACTGTCCACTTAGTTAAGAGATGGTAGAAAGTGACCATTAGTAAATAGAGTGGAGGAGGACTAGAAATGGTGAAACCTGAAAAGTACATTAATGTTTTTACGTGTATGTTTCTGTCCTTGGAAGCAACTCTCCCATATTCTGTGAATGAGATTGGTCGATCCGAAGGGGAAAAAAAAGGGATAGCAAACAACAGAGAAACTAGCACTGTGTATAACATGACGTAGGAACCACTGTTGGTCTACCAACCAAGATATGGAGAATCTTGAATGGACCAGGATGAAAAAGCTTAGTCAAGCAAGAGTTGATGGTGAGAAGTTGCAAGCTCTTCATGTATATTTTTCATATTAATATAGAAATATATTAATGTTTTCTTATGGTTTTATGTATCTTTTTCAGTTTTCAGTTTTCATGTTTCTTTTTCAGTTTTCATGCATTTCCAGTTTTCAGGTATCTTTTTCATTTAAAACCTTCATATTGTAGCTGGCAAGTCTCTAGCAGCTGTCTAATGGGGAGTATTGATGAATAAGGTTTTAAGCTTTTTCATCGTGTGTCCATATTCAAAGCTGAGGAAAGAAAAAACACGAGTTTATTTTTGCTATATGCAGAATATATATATATATATATACACATACATATATATAAATCTAAACACCCTAGTGACTTGGTAGTTGATGTTAGCTTTGACTGCAAAATTGGGCTGAGACACATGGGTTTGTCCAATAGACCTGTAATGCACTCAATTTATTAGCAGAGATGCTCAAAAGTTCCAATAATATTTTTAATATTTTTGTGAGCCTTCAATACCATGCAACAAGCTAAAAACGAAAATGTTAAAAATGCTTGTTACAATTGAAACACGACCAAGAATATCTGTGAAATGATAATAGGCAATATAAGTGCTATTGGCTACCTACAGCAAGAATGGAATAGATTTAGTTTTATTTTCTTGCTTGCATATTTACATCTCACAATGTCTTTTTTTTTTTTTTTTTCTTTTGTAGCGAAATGTTTTAGGTGGAGAATAACTACAAAACCATATCAGAGAGTATGGAAGATCTGATTGTACTGTCTATTTAAACCAGGCCAATGCAACATAGATCCATTTAGTGCTTTTCTTTCTTTGGACTTCTTTTTATTTCATCATATCATTGCTTTTGTTTTTGTTATCTATTAGTGCAGCTTGTGATCCCATTTTCCTTATGCTTATAATTGTGCCTATCTCATATAATCATATGATTTTAAGCTCATTTAATTTTTGGAACAGCTTTACTTCGATGACTGTTTCAGCTTGCCTTTGCAAATAGGAGTCGATGTGTCTTTTGTATGCACAAGTGAGAGTCACTTTTGTCTCAAGAATTACAATAACCATCTTATTGATACCAGGTTTGTATCAGTGTCCAAATTCTCACTGGTCATCAAATTATATATTTCATTCTTGTGGTGATGCAAGTTTTCAGGTGCAACTCTTGAACTCATTTAGGTTGCAGTGAATGATGGTGCTACTCATTGCAGCATGGAAGTTTCGATCATTGTTAATGACTAATGGAAGATGTTATGGTTCATTGTCTGTGTAGCTTTTCTTAGTTGAACAGCTTCCACGTATTATTATTTTCTCTTGTTAATGAAAGGGGGTTTGTTTATGACAATGAACGTGCATTTCTGAGTTTTTTTATTTTATTTCTATGATTAAAGTTTGAAGGCAGAGACCTAGCCTTTTCGTATATAATGTATGTTTTATGGATTATAATTTAATGTAAATAAGATATTTTATGGATTGTAACATAATGTAATTACTTAGAATATAAAGCAAGTCTTTTGTGTAATTATTTTATGAATTGTAATTTAATATAATATGTGTATTATTTAATGTAAGATATTGGTTTCGATAAATATAATTAACCTTATCACAATTAAATTTCACAGGACCAAAAGCAGATTTGCAAATATTCCAATTAACTCGCTTGTTAGGAGCTCACTTTGATTTACTATTTTTTCGACAATACAGTACGGTCGCAAATGTAATTAATCTTACCACAATAAATATTCAAATGACCAAAAGTGGATTTTCATTGTTCCGACAATACATCACGGTCGCAAAACACAATTAATCTTGACGCAGCCAAGCTTGAAAGGACCAAAAGCATATTGTCATTTGTTGCGATAAGACAGCACGGTCGCAAATGGTAATTAACCTGCCACAATAAAGAAAATATGAGTTCCAATAAAGTAATTAATCGACACATGTTGTGACTATAAAATGAGCACGGAATTAAAACATTTCCCGACTGCATGTATCTTTTTTGCAACATATAATTGTTGATAAGAATGTATTTTTCTTACCAATGGCTAGCTCTTTTCCCACACGAAAAATTAATAGTTATGTCAAATATATTTAGACGTTAGAGTATGCTTTTTGTGACATTGTCCTGTTTCGACGCAATAAACTTTTTGAGAGTCATTAATAGTGACCACCTAGCGACAATCAAGTTGGGATGCCAAATGGTATTAGCGAGCTGAAGTTGAATTTTTGTGGCTGAATTTCTAGACATAATAAGTCGATATTGTTGTAGTGTACCAATGAATTTGGTTGTAGTACGAGTTTGTTTCGAGAAAAATCAAATTTTTTCTTTTTTCTTTTTTTATTTATAGTTTTTATATTCTTAAATATATTTTTTTAAGACTTTCGATAGTATTAAAAAATAATTTTTTATTCATTTGATAAAAAAAAATTATATAAAATGAAATCATATGAATATTTAGCATTTCTCTAGAATATATAAATTATTAAATGTGGCCGTAAATTATATATTGTAATTTGTTTGTTTGACCCTTACTTTGTCCTTTTGTTGCCACCACACCACCCCCCCCCCCCCCCCCCACACACCAATCTCTCTCATCTTGGACTTGAAGTATATCCAACACCAATTTTGAATTTTGTACTTATTTATTACAACTAGAGATCAGATACGAGAGAGAGAGAGAGATCTAATATTTTTAGAATATAATTTTTTAATATAATTTTTATTTTAAGATTTGAAAAAGATTAATTATTTAATGTATGCTTTACGTTATTTTAATTGTGGTTGTAGTCAATGCACTATTACGTTATTGAAATAGTTATGGGGACCCTACGAGATGTATGGGGGTGCGGGTGGCCTATTTAAACAAAATCTTATAGAGAGTCTTATTGTAATTACATCAAGAGTAGAGTAGAGTTGATCAAAGGTTTTGACAGCGAAAGATATTGGTTTCTCTCACAAAAATCAATCACGAGCTCTAAAATATTAAGAAAAAAATAATGGTAGAAAATCAAAGGTTTTTGGGCATTGTAAACTGCTACCAACTTCTTTATCTCTCTCATCTGTGGCATTTTTCTTCTTTCTTCCTCTTTCTAGCATCACATTTTCTGCAATGGAATAGAAGAAAGGGGTAAGGGATCTGTGCGAAAGGGGATCATTAGATTGCTATTTTCCTTTCATGGGTCTTTGTGATGGTGTGCCGCAAGGCATGGCTGGCTCTTCTATTAGACTATTTAAACAATTACTTAAGGCCTTAAATGGAAGAAGTTTCCAAAAATAATCTAAAGTATTTTTTTTTTAAATTAATTAAAAATAATAATTAACTCAATACGAGAATATAAAAAATATCAAATAGATATTACATATATATGATATTATTAATTAAAAATATTAGTTGAAAAACTAGTATAAAATCTTAAATAGTAATTTATTTGACAAATGAGAAGAATTATTTTTAAATAAAAATCTAATGTAAAAATAAAAATATTTTTTTTTAATTTTTTTTTTAAAAAAAGGCATCAATTAAAATTTAGCCTTAGACCCACTAACATATTGAGCCGGCCCTACCGCAAGATCCATTGAGTGGGATACGTGGCAAAAAAAAAAAAATCATTGACGGCTATTTTAAGCCTCTAAACAGTTTGACTGGTTAGAAGATGTTTTCTTTGGGAATATATTTTTTTCTAGATGGAGCTTCATCACTTGAATGGTAGGCTTCTTAATTCTTGTTTCAGATTGATAAAATATATAATTTATTAATGTTAATATTCGCTAAACTCCGTTTAAAAACAATGGATAGCGTTTTTTGTTTTTTGGGTTTGGGTTTGGGTTTGGATTGATAGATGAGATTTATAATTTAACTATAAAGATAATGGGTAAATTTAGGTTGAGAAGAGATCAAGTTTATCTATCAATCCTTGCTCTACCCTGTATTTGTATTTGTTGAAATATATTTGAATATTAATGAAGATGGGTGTTTGAAGGTTTCAAAATTCAAAATTTGGATAAGATTTGAGTATTAAGATGTTTGAGTTAGTAGACTCGACTTTGATAGCATATCTACAAGAAATAATGCTTATAGGGGCGTCTTTCAACCAGCTGCAATTAAAAACGATGCCAAAGTACGGTTATAGCGGCACTAATTTGGTGGGGGGCGAATTGAAATCGTAACCGGGCGGAAATTCTTAATTTGGGTTTTTTGCGGCGAACTTTAGATTATTTGCGGCGCTTTTTAAGCGCCGAAATAGTATTTTAAAATTTTAGCAACCCTTCCTAAATACAAACCCACTCTCCCCCTCCTTTTTCTCCAAAAATCCCTAATCTCTCTGTCTCTCTCTCCGCGCGATAAACCGGACCCCCGGTACCCCCTCTCTCCTCCCCTCTCGCCGACTGCATGATTCGAAGCTCACCTAGCTGTCTCTCTCTCTCTATTTATTTATTTTCCTACTGCAATCAATTTTTTTTTTCTTTCTTATACAAAAACTGAATTTTTGGGAGGTTGAGATTGATACACGGCTGTGCTGGTTTGATGGCTCTTGGGATGGTTTTTTTCCTGACTCTTGGGATGGTTTCAGGCCGTTGGAAGGGCTCTGTTTAGGGCACATGTTGAAGGTCAACTTAAGGTACATATAACCTAACGTTGGAAGGTGCTTACAAAGAAGTTTTTTTCTTCTTATTTCTCTGTTTTTTTTTTTTTTTTTTGCATTTCCCTCGTACCATATGGGAAACCAAAGACTGAGGCTAGTTCTCTGCCATTCTAGTGTCCTACGAACTGAACAGTACAATGTTTGGAATCCTATTTCTTTTTTCTTCTGTTTTCCTGCAGTTCTGTTCACGATCTCATTATCATCATCATATCCTTTGTGTTATACATTTTTTTCTCTTGTGTAGTTGGTAGGAGGCAAGATATGTCGAGGTTCCATGTGGAAGGGAAAATGGTGGAAAGTGTTAATTTGTTGAGGAAGAGAGAGACACTAGCCATGGAGATTGGATGTATGGCCCTTTGCTATTATTTATGTTGTGTGGTTAACCATCATTGTTCCTAGCATAGATATTGGGGATGCTGCCATTGTTTTGGGTGGACTTGTAGCTCTTCACATTCTGGTCTGGCTCTTTACGGCTTGGTTTGTCGATTTCAAATGCTTTGTCAAATATAGTAAGGTATGCATTATTCCTCATATCTCAATCAATAAAAATGTATGGCGTATATAATATATGTAATTGTGTGTGTATGAGACTCATTTGAGTACTCGAGGAAGTGAATTGAAATTACAATGCTTCCAACCTATGTAATGGTATTATGAAATTTTCTTACAAATGAATTTTTCAGTTTCACGTTGTTGTCTATTAGTTGAAAGCATGCAAGATTCAGTTGCTTGATTTTGGGATTCAAGTTTTGGGATTTTATTGGGGCTTATTTATGTATTCAGGTTACTGATATTCACCAAGCAAATGCATGCAAGATTACTCTGGCCAAGTTTTCTGGTTCTAAAGAAGTAGTGGCTCTTCATTTTCGTAAATTAGTAAGTCAATCTGTCTTCTCAAAATTCATCTCCCTAATTATAAAGAAATATTTCAGTTTTCTACTTCTTAAGGACTTTCTAATTATAAAAAAAAAAAAAAAAAAACTTTATAACTCACCTCTGTTTGTTAGGTTTTAGAGATTAATTTTGGCTGCTTCTTTTGTTGCAAACATAACTATGTGGAAGTTTTCTTATAACTGGTATTGTGTACAATAGTTTCTGCAATTGATTGTTATGTTCCTTGTGGATGAAGCATGCATTGGGTGAGATTAATTAGGAGTCTTGAGGCTGTCATATTCCTTATTAAAATTATGAGATTGCTAAAACTGAAAGTGCATATATCTGAATGCATAACACTGCTGGGTTAGGACTGTGATGCAGATGTAATATTGTATAGGCGCTAAGCCTTTCACTTTGGCATGTTATTTCTCTGCAGTCGATCGTCTGGTCGTGCTATAAAACCTATTGTTAAGTGGACTGAGGTTATTTCATTTTTTATTCCCCTCCCCGCCCCCCAAAAGAAATGTACATCTACTGTAGATTATTACTATTTGATTGCTGCCATCAAGGCCTGTTTTGTTTTTGTTTTATTTTCTGGGTATCACCTCTCTGTTTAATAATGTCTTAGGTACATAGTTGGTTCCAAAATCGACAGAAAGATGCACCCAAAAACATGTGCTCCCAAAAGTTGGCCCTTCAATTGGGACTAATGGAATCTCTCAAATGCCAAAAGGTTTGTTGCATAAATGCTACTGCTTCTTTTGTCCAATAATTATGCAAGGTTCAATTATTTGTTTGCTTTTGAAGAAATGGGTGATGGAAAGCATGTGGACTAAATTAATATTTTTGATAAGTATGTGGACTAAATTAGTATTGAACTCATGATGCCTTGATGTCAGAAAATATTATTGGTGCATGTAATGCAATATCTTCTAACTCCGAAAAAAGGATTCAAGAAGATATAATAATAAATGCAAATTGAAGCAAAGAAACATTGAAGGCTTAATCACTTTTAACAATTATATTTGACCGAACTGAAGTACTTCTTTCATTATTTTGTATTTTTCTAGACCTTAATCACTTTTCAAAGTTGCTTGCTATGAGCAGATAGAGACAGGAATAATAAATAAAAGATCATCATCATGAATTATCAACCAACAAATGGTCACTTTACTTCCCAACGACCAGAATATTGCTCCTTACAGTTCTTTCCCTTCATTGGGGTATATTACTTCTCATAGTCTTAATAATCCACAAGTATATATTACTATTTGAATTTCTATGTATATATGCATGCTTGGTTTCTTCATTCTTTGGTCTATATCCGTATGCTGGGAAGCAATGTGGACTCAATGGCAGTTGGAGGAAAGGGGGTTATCGAGTATGTACAAATTGCTTCTTGACAAGCCAAATGTTTATTTTTTCTTTATAATTGTCTTGTTATGTACATAATTCTTATTACATCTCTTTACCTAAACAAGATGCTCTAACTCTTCTTAAAAACTCCATATGGTATGGCTTATTTGACGTAAGAGTAGAATAATGATTATTAATCTAATGGCTGGCTAAACAACAAAAGATAGGGATTGAGAGAAACACAAACAAAGAACACTTTGAGATAAACTCTGAGATTAGGGTTTTTTTTTATAAAAATCAAATATTCATAAAAGCTCACAAGCCAGACTTAAATAGATCAAACCAACGCAAAATATATATATGCGTTTAATTTATTATATAAAATATATTATCAATTTTTAATTTTTATTCTATATATGTATAAATTATAAAATTAATATAACATGAAATTTTAATATATAGGGCTTCATATTAATGACATGAGATGGATGTCATGATTTCCATGTAACTTTTTATTTGTATAATTTTTTTTTTTTTTTTTGTCTCTTCCTTTTAATTTCCATACATGCATATTTACACCTATTACCATTTAGAAAAGTCTTCCATGGTGATATTGGCATATCAGTGCAAATTGGGGTTCCTAGCTAGCAATCTTTGATCCTTAGTAATGGCATGTCCTTATAGCAGGTAGTAATTATGGTTCCATTATTTTAGAAGACATGGACTTAGTGATAATGGTGATGATAGAGATGGACAAAATGAGCAAGCTTTGATTATTGATTTTTAGCCCATGCCATGAATTCCACCATGGAAGACTTTTCAAGATAGTAATAGGTGTAAATATGCATGTATGGAAATTAAAAGGAAGAGACGAAAATGCAAAAAAAAAAAAAAATTATTATCGAGTCGAGGTCATCTAAAATAATGGAACCACGATTACTACCTCATGCTATAAGGACATGTCATGACTGAGGAATATCGAAGACTTCTTGGAACCCAATATGCACGGATATACATGTCATCACCATGGAAGACTTTTGAAGATAGTAATCGATAGGTGGAAATATGCATATATGGAAAAAGGAAGAGACGAAAATGCAAACAAATTATACATATAAAAAGTTTTATGGAAATGGCATCCATCTATCATTAATTTGCAGCTATAGTAGCTATAGTACGATGCTAGCAGCTTATTATATGAATAAGTATATGTAACTTAATTATCTATAAGAATAAATAATAGGTTTATAATAACTTAATATTCATATTCATATTTAAGAATATATAAGTTTATATAAGGAGACGTAAAGAATAATTTTTAAATTTCATGTTATATTAATTTTATAATATGTGTACTATATATATATATATATCATAAAAATTTAAGAAGTTATAATATATTTAATATAAAAAATTAGATATATATTTTGCTTCAATTTAGTCTAATTTGCTTTTCAAATCTTGAAAACTAATATCAAACCAGTTTTAAATCGGTTTTGATTTCTAGGAGTTGAAATCGAGAGAATTGATTGACGGTCCTGTTCAATCGGTTTGATAATTGCTTTTTTCTTAAAGTCCTAGTTTTTAACCTATTAAAAAATGATTTTAGGGTAAGTGGCTGACTAGATTTATTTTATCTTATTTCAATCATATATATATGTTACTTGGAAATTCTAGATTGGGCAGGAAAAGAGAAGCGGCATGGCACACACATCAGCATTTGGGCCATAATTTTGTTTACAGATATCAGAATCACATGATAACCTAATATATATAAGCTCTTTTTGAAGTGCACGTCATGCTCACTACGCTACACCAGCTAGTCTCCTTAGCTATTTAAGTCTAGCTTGTAGGTTTCATAAGATATATTCAATTTTTACAAAGAAATCATAATCTTAGAATTTATCTCAAAGTTTTCTCTCCATGTACGTTTCTCTGAATCTCTAGTTTCTGTTATTTAGCTAGTTTTCATAATAATCCTTAATTTGCTCTAATGTCAGAAAAAAAGTCATGCTATATATGAGATTTTGAAGAAGAGTTAGAGCATCATATTTGGGTAGTGAGATGTGATGAAAATTTTGTGAATAGTAATTAAATAATTTGTGAGTACTAGTGAGATGATTTGAGTTAATATGTTTTATTTGATTATGAAAAAAGAGATAAAAAGTTGAATATAAATATTATAAAGTTAAAAAGTTGTTTGAGTATAATTCTTTAATATTATTTTTATTTTGAAATTTAAAGAAGTTGTATTATTATTTTTTTATTTTGGAATTGAGAAAGTTTTAATAATTAAGTAATGATTAGATGAAAATTAGGTTAGGGATTTGAAATTAACATGTGTTTTGTGTTTAAATGATGTTTAGAAAGGATATTACAAAAAAATTTGAGGTTATCATCTCATCTCTTCAAGTGCTGAGACATAGGCCGCTAAAAATCAATAATCAAAGCTTTTTCATTTTGTCCATCTCTATCATCACTATTATCATTGAGTCAAGTCTTCTAAAATAATAGAATCATGATTATTGTCTGCTATAAGGCCTGTCATTACTAAGGATCGAAGACTTCTAGGAACCTCAGTATGCACGGATATGCCAATATCACCATGGAAGACTTTCGTTGATAATTGAAAAGTTAAAAATCCGAAATTGAAAAGCATTTATGTTTAAAAAGAAAATTTTGAATGTTTTGATAAGAGATCATTTGGCTTTAGAAACAAACCCCAATGAGACTTTCGTTGATGATTTGTCATAATTTAACTTGTAAGAGACGGTCAAAATTAAATTCTTTTATAAATTAACCAAAATTTGACGTATCAATAGTTTGATGATGCATCTCTCACACCAACCTTACAAATACAATTTTTCTTATTGAGATTCCTTAACTCGAGTCGAGATGAAACTAAGCAAAGGAAGTTGGCCGGGTTTATAAGAATTTTAACTCAAAAGATTGAAAACAAAGTTAGTCATGCAAAAAATCAATGATTCAAAAGCTAGCCCTCTTTGTGATCCAATTAATATCTCTATCTCCAATATTATGATTAAGTCAAGGTCTTCTACTCAAATAATGCAATTAACCTTGATTGCTACATGCTATAAGGACATGTCATTAACAAGATCGAAGACTTCTAGGCATGGAAATATATGTTTTCACCGTGGAAGACTTTCTAGATAGTCATCAGTGGAAATATGTGTATATGGAGAAAGGAAGAGACAAAATGCAAACAAGTTATTTATATAAAAGTTTATTGGGAAATGGATAGGAAAAAATGAAAAGCTATAATTGTCACTAGAAATGGGACCCAACAAGTGTATAGGGTGTGGGGTGGCCTATTTAAACAAAATCTTATAGTCTTATTGTAATTACTGTTGTGCAAAAAAAATACTATTCAAAATTACACAAGATGATATTTAAGTGGTTTAGTAATTTGTCTACGTTTACTGGTGCCAAATTCAATATATTTGTCTGAGATTATAAATATTCAAACAAATCTCACATTTCTCTCTAGTTTGCACACACACCACTTCAAATTCCACCGCTCTTTTAATATATATCAGAGCTCTCTTTTTATAGGAGAGGCTTTACAACAAATACAGCAGTTAAAGAAGACTCTGGGATGGTAGGTATGGTTGGTACAACAATGGTGGACTGTAGCAATGGTGGGTGAAGACGGTGCTGCCAAGTTTGATTTTCTCCATTTAAACTTAGATGGTGCCTTGGACAGTGCAGCCATTCCCTTAGGTATTCACACTAAGGTGGTTCACTTTAACAATTACATCAAGAGTGGTTCACTTAGGAGATGGGGCGTTTGTGTTGTTGCCTAATTATTTTGTTGTGTGTTCAAGCATGTATGCTCTCTGGGTGCTCTGGCTGTTTGGAGGAAGAGCAAAATGCTCTTTCGCTTCAATTTAGTCTAATTCGCTTTTCAAATCTTAAAAACTAATGTCGAACTAGTTTTAAATCGGTTTTGATTTCTAGGAGTTGAAATCGAGAGAATTGATTGATCGTCCTGTTCAATCAGTTTAATCATTGCTTTTTTCTTGAAGTCCTAGTTTTTAACCATTTAAAAAATGATTTTAGGGTAAGTGGCCAACTAGATTTATTTTATCTTATTTCAATCATATATATATGTTACTTGGAAATTCTAGATTGGGCAGGAAAAGAGAAGCGGCATGGCACACACATCAGCATTTGGGCCATAATTTTGTTTACAGATATTAGAATCACATGATAACCTAATATATATAAGCTCTTTTTGAAGTGCACGTCATGCTCACCACGCTACACCTGCTAGTCTCCTTAGTTATTTAAGTCCAGCTTGTAGGTTTCATAAGATATATTCAATTTTTACAAAGAAATCATAATCTTAGAATTTATCTCAAAGTTTTCTCTTCATGTATGTTTCTCTGAATCTTTAGCTTCTGTTATTTAGCTAGTCGTCATAATAATCCTTAATTTGCTCCAATGTCAAATAAAAAGTCATGCTATATATGAGATTTTGAAGAAGAGTTAGAGCATCATATTTGGGTAGTGAGATGTGATGAAAATTTTGTGAATAGTAATTAAATAATTTGTGAGTACAAGTGAGATGATTTGAGTTAATATGTTTTATTTGATTATGACAAAAAGAGAGAAAAAAGTTGAATATAAATATTATAAAGTTAAAAAGTTGTTTGAGTATAATTCTTTAATATTACTTTTATTTTGAAATTTGAAAAAATTGTATTATTATTTTTTATTTCGGAATCGAGAAAGTTCTAATAATTAAGTAATGATTCGATCAAAATTAGGTTAGGGATTGAAATTAAATTGTGTTTTATGTTTGAATGATGTTAAGGAAGGATATCACAAAAAGTTTTGAGGTCAACATCTCATTTCATCTAAGTGTCGAAACATGGGTTAAAAATCAATAATCAAAGCTTGCTCATTTTTTCCATCTCTATCATTATCATTATCACTGAGTCAAGGTCTTTTAAAACAATGGAACCATGATTACTACATGCTATAAGGACATGTCATTACCAAGGATCGAAGGCTTCTAGCTAGGAAGCCTAGTATGCACGGATATGCCAATATCACCATGAAATACTTTTCTAGACCGTAATAATTGTAAATATCTATGCATGTATGGAAATTAAAAGGAAGAGACGAAAATGCAACAAAAAAAAAAAATTATACAAATAAAAAGTTATATGGAAATCAGGACATCCATCTCATGTCATTAATATGAAGCCCTATAATATAAAAGTTTCATGTTATGTTAATTTTATAATATCTATCTATATATATAAAGAGTCTATGTAACAGAATTTCTTGTTTTAACGGATCTGTTAATTAATTTTCTTATTTTCCCTTAAATCCCAATTACTCTGTTAACATATTCCGTTAAATCCATTAACTCCATTCACCTGTCTATATTCATACAATCAACTCCATTAGTCGTTTGTATTGGAACAATGAAATCTGGATTCATTTCGTTAAATGTATTCATGCAATTAAGAGGAATAGACATGAAGACCATTAAGAGAATAACGGATAGATATTAAATCTTAAATTAAGAAAAATCTATCAATAAATACATGTATCCGCCAGTTCATGCATCCAGTGGGATATGAGAGGTCTATCAATAAATACATGTATCCGCCAGTTCATGCGTCCAGTGGGATATGAGAGGTCATCTTTCCACTTTTCTGCATACAGTAAAATTAAATACTATCGGTCCATTATTATATATATCGAAAAGAAGAGTAAGTAAATAAATAACTACGCTGTTCATTATTATGTTTATATTGTCAGTTTTATGAAGAAAGAAGAACAATAAATATGAAGCGTCGAAAATCATGAAAATAATACTTTCAGAGCCATGCCTCTTCCTATTCACATATTCTCAATTAAAACTTAATTAAAAAGGTCCAGAAGTTAAAATGTTAAGATTGACGTGTAGGGGCATCATCATATTTGCTACTGAATCCTAAATTACTATAAAAGCATGTCTCAATCAGCCATTTCATCTCAATTTCTTAATTTTTATTATTACTGATCCTCCAAAATCTCATTTATTTGATTTGATTTGTTTTGTTTTGCAGTCGTGTTATGAGTGATGGGAGGACATTGCACTTAAAAGGGAGTATCATTGTAAGTTATTATTTGATGATTTCTTTTATAGCTGCATTCCTAATTTTATATTTGTAAGCATATTTTATTATATATTGTTTTATGTTTGCTGATTATATATTGTTTTCTCGTTTTCAATCCCTCTTTTTTTTTTTATAGGACAATCATTCTATTTTGATTCTGAGTGCATGTTGTATTATTTATAAGCATCTATTTAATTAAATCGATACATGTTGTATTATTTGCGAGCTTACTTTCAAATAACAAAACAGATTTTGTTTGTTCTTCTGTTTGGTAATTTATCTGATATGTTTATTTTTATTCTACAGGACAGTGCACTTAAAAAGGTGTTATCGTATTTTATTCCTAATTCTGTGTTATTATTTGAGTTTGTAAGTTTTATTCCCTGTTTTCAGATTTTATAGATTCTTATATTTTGTTATTTTTTAAAATCTGGCCATGGTTTTTGGTTTTGTTAATTTTTTTTTTTTTTAACTTCATCTTCTATTTTCTTCCATCAAATCCGAGATCATACTTTCAAATTTGTTTTGTTCCTTTTTCTGTGTCATTATTTTGCATGTTCTTCTATTTAGTTTTTTTTATTAAAATGTAATCTAAAAATCAAACTGTAATTTGATCTTCTATTGTTGGTGTTTTATTTTCAGGTTTTGGTTGGAGGGCTTCAAAGCTAAGCATTTCTTTCTTTCAACTTTGTAAGTATTTGTTTTAATTTAAGTACTCTGTTTCTTTGTTTTACTATGGTTTCATGCCTTGATTTATTCATTGATGGTTTTAAGTGTTTATTCATACTAATCAAGATGGTTAGAATCCACATACAAAGTAATCCAGCTCATTACAAGAGTATGGCTACAATATCTAATGCAAATAAAATACTATCAAAATAGTAACATGCTACTTTTTTAATAGGTAAATAAACATAGCCCAAGTGTACATAATGTGAATTGTGAAGTGAAACTATTGTTAAGTGAAACGTGAAGTATTTGATTTTTTTTTTTCTGTCATTTTATGCCTTCCTTTATTTATTGATGGTTAAATTGTTTGTTTATATGGTTTAATTGTTTAAGATTTGTTAATGCATCTTATTCATTTATCCATTGGCCTATGTATATGATTTTTTCATTTATATTTTTCAGAGACCTGACCCAAAAGACCGGATCACAATCCAAATTCTATAAAAATACAAACAAACAAACAAACCAATAGATAATTTAGATTACATCGAAAAGTTTTTGTCAAACTGACACAAGAAGAAAACAATCATATGTCAAATTGTTTACTTTGCTTAATGGTACAGCAGCCATGGTTTTTCTTTAATTGAGTTCATTAGTGAGGCCTCTTGCTTATGATAGAACTTGGACAGAACCAAAATAAAGGATCAGATACCATCAAATGGAATAGATGTAAATGTAAGGGAGTCTCTTTGCATGTACATCTTTTTATCAGTCTTCTGAATATATGTGTTATTGCATTAATTCAGTAATATTATGTTAAACTGATAGCACATTCAAATGAATCCTTCCTATGGTTTATGAAAGTTCCCTTTTCATGCCCATCATGTAGATTTTTTCATGTGATTGTGTTTTAATTGGACCTATAAGATTTTGGATGCATTGAGTTTGTAATAAATGCCTAGGAAAATATTGAAGAGTCCATTCATAGGAGTAGGGTTTCTTTGTGCCTTACTTGATTGGAAGCATATCTTCAGTTATTTTGGCTGTGGGAATCACTTTTCCTCATCATACATCAATATAAATTAACACATCATCGATCAAGTAAATAATATTGAAATATTTAAAAAAATAAATAAATATTAAGTTTGTAACATATATTTAATAACATTCATCGAAAATATTTAATACAAAATCAAAATCGAGAAAGTTAGTCTAATTTAAGCCCTAATCGTTACTTCTATGGCTATACATTAGCACTGGTGTTAGCTTATCTAATAAACTTGAGATAAATCATAAAACCCAATTCCAAACAACCATTATCTATTTCAAAGTCTAATAAGAAAAAGTAAACCCATAATTTTCTTACAATCTAAAGCTCAAACCTTGTTACAATCCAGAGGCCCAAACTTGTGTTCATCTTAACTTAGACAAGAGAAACCCATTATGAACAAAAATAAAAAAAATTCCAAAATATTCAAATTGGTGAACTCTACAGAATTGGAATAGAAGAAATATAACTTTTTCGTTAGGGTTAAGGTTCGGGTGAGGGAAATCTGAAAACAAAGTAATAACTGACGAATAAAGCCTCAAAGGCTTACAGACAGGGGCTAAAAGCCTAAAACAAAACACAAAAAGGAACCATATAGGAGAAGCTCGCATCGCGTAACAGATGACTGAACTTACCGAGAGAAAAGAGAGAATATCTAACTGCGATCTGGGACAGGGCTGAATGGCAACGTCCACTGGCCTGAACGGCGACGTCCACTGGGCTTCTCTGGTCAAGGTGCGAGATGGAACGACTTGGATTTGCCGGAGAGATTGAGGTCTTTATTCCGAGGGTCTTCAGAGATTAAATCTGGATATTTTGTACATTAAAATCTAAAGGGGCTTAAGGGTAATCAAAATTTGGATATTTTGATTCCGAGAAAAGGAGAAAGATGAACGAGAAAGCAGTGCTGCCAAGGGGCTTAAGGGTTAGGGTTTCGGCAGGGGGGAAGAATAGAAGATGAAGCGGTGCGGGCTGAATGCGATGGAACGCCGGGCATTCGTATTTATACCACGTACAAAACGACGTTGTTTTTACAATGGGTAATAGAAAAGAGAATGGGCTTGGCCCAACCCAACAATCAAAAATGGGTCCAACAAATTAAAAATAAAATAAATATATACAAGCCCATAATAATAACATAGTAATATAAAATAAATAGTCAATAAATATAATTAATATATTATATATGAAATAAATAATATATGAAACGAGTATAATAAAACTATAGGCTATATTTATTTCTGAAATTATTTTATTATTGTTACTAATGCTCTTTTTTATAATATATATAAAAGTGTAATTATTTATCATTTATTTAATTATGAGTAAATGTCACATTTTTGTTAAAAATTACGTTCATTTATTTAAAAATATTATATTATTAATATAAATTTATTTCTTAATAAAAATAATATTAATTTTTAAAAATAATCGTATAATTATATTAGGCAAACGTGCTTTGCACGTTACTTTTACCTAGTATATATATATATGTATGTATATATAGAATAAAAATTAAAAATATAGAATATATTTAATATAATAAATTATAAGTATATAAATTTCGTGTTGGTTTGGTCTAATTCGGGTTTTAAATTTTGAAAACCAATACCAAACTAGTTTTAAACCATTTTGATTTCTAGTTAGAAAACTGACGAAATGGGTTTGATTCTGTTCAGTTCAATCAGTTTGATCGGTTTTGTCTTACAACACCCCTAATTTTAACAACATAAAAAAGATTTTAGGTTCTGTGGACTAGTTTAATTTTATCTTATTTCAATCTTAAATGGTACTTGGTGGTGGAGGCCCTTACTTCAACTTCGGACTTTTTCAAAGTCTAGGACTTATCAACTAAATCAATTGGGTAATGCATGGAAAGGCCATTGGTTTGTTTGACAGTATATATCAATTTCTAACTTCTGTTGTTTAGCTAGTCGTTAGAAGAATCGTTATTTTGCTCCAATATCAAATAAATCATGTTTAGGTAAAGAGATGTGACGAGAATTTTATGAATAATAGTGAAATTATTTGAGTTAATATTTTTTATTTGATTTTAGAAAATGAGAGAGATAAAGTTGAATAAAAATATTAAAAAATTTAAAAGGTTGTATGAATTTTTGTGTTTTGTTTAAAAATTTGAGGAAATGTTAATGATTAGAAATTAAAAAGTAATTTGTATTTTAATATTGTTTGAGAAGAAAATTATGAAAAGTTTTGAGATCATCATCTCATCTCATCTAAGTGCCCAAGCAAAGCTTAACAATCAATGATTGGAAAGTTTGATCTTTCCTCTTGTCCATCTCTATCACCATTATCATCGAGTCGAGATCTTCTAAAATAATGGAACCACAATACGGGCTTTAAGGACATGTAATTACTAAGGATCGAACACTTCTAGGAACCCCAGTATGCACGGATATGCCAATATCACCGTGGAAGACTTTTCTAGATAGTAATAGGTGTAAATATGCATGTATGGAAATTAAAAGGAAGAGACGAAAATGCAACAAAAAAAAACATTATCATCAAGTCAAGGTCTTTTAAAATAATGGAATCACGATTACTACCTTATGCTATAAGGACATGTCATGACTGAAGAGTATCGAAGACTTCTTGGAACCCAGTATGCACGGATATACATGTCATGATCACCATGGAAGACTTCAAGATAGTAATCGATCCGTGGAAATATGCATAAATGAAAAAAGGAAGAGACGAAAATGCAAACAAATTATACTTATAGAAAGTTACAAGGAAATGGAATCCATCTATCATTAATTTGCAGCTATGGTATAATGCCAGCTTATTATATATATGAGTAAGTGTATGTAACGTAATTATCTATAAGAATAAATAATAATTATTAATTACTAGGTTTATAATAACTTAACTTTAAGAATATATGAGTCTATATAAGGAGACATAAAGAATAATTTTTAAATTTCATGTTATACAAATTTATAATGTGTACCATATATATCATAAAAATTTAAAAGTTATAATATATTTAATATAAAAAAATTAAATATATATATTTATATATATATTTTGCTTCAATTTAGTCTAATTCGCTTTTCAAATCTAGAGAACTCATATCGAACCAATTTTTAATTAGTTTAGATTTCTAGGAGTTGAAATCGAGAGAACCGATTGACCGTCTTGTTCAATCGGTTTGATCGCTGCTTTTTTCTTAAACTCCTAGTTTTTAACCATTTAAAAAAGTATTTTAGGGTAAGTGGACTAGCTGTATTTTATCTTATTTCAATCATATATGTTACTTGAAAATTGTAGATTGGGCAAGGAAAGAGGAGTGGCATGGCACACACATCAGCATTTGGGCCATAATTTTGTTTACAGATATCAGAATCACATGATAACCCTAATATATATAAGCTCTCTTGGAAGCGCACGTCGTGCTCACCACGCTAAACATACTGGTCTCCTTAGCTATTTAAGTCCTAGCTTGTAGGCTTCATAAGATATATTCAATGTTTACAAAGAAATCATAATCTTAGAATTTATCTCAAAGTTTTCTCTCCATTTACATTTCTCTCAATCTCTATAAGCTTCTATTATTAAGCTAACCATCATAATAATCCTTAATCTGCTCCAACGTCAGAAAAAAAATCATGCTACATGAGATTTAGAAGAAGAGTTAGAGCATCATGTTTGGGTAGTGAGATGTAATGAAAACTTCGTGAATAGTAATTAAATAATTTGTGAGTACTAGTGAGATGATTTGAGTTAATATGTTTTATTTGATTATAAAAAAAGAGATAAAAAGTTGAATATAAATATTATAAAGTAAAAAAGTTGTTTGAATAAAATTCTTTAATATTATTTTTATTTTGAAATTTGAAAATTTTGTATTATTATTTTTTATTTCGGAATCGAGAAAGTCTTAATAATTAAGTAATGATTCGATCAAAATTAGGTTAGGGATTTGAAATTAAAATGTGTTTTATGTTTGAATGATGTTTAGGAAGGATATTACAAAAAGTTTTGAGGTCATCATCTCATCTAGTCATCTAAGTGCCGAGACATGTGCTAAAAATCAATAATCAAAGCTTGCTCATTTTGTCCATCTCTATCATCACCATTATCACTGAGTCAAGGTCTTCTAGAATAATGGAACCATAATTACTACATGCTATAAGGACATGTCATTACTAAGAATTGAAGACTTCTAGCTAGGAACCCCAGTATGCACGGATATGCCAATATCACCATGAAAGACTTTTCTAGATCGTAATAAGTGTAAATATCTATGCATGTATGGAAATTAAAAGGAAGAGACGAAAATGCAACAAAAAAAAAATTATACAAATAAAAAGTTATATGGAAATCAGGGCATCCATCTCATGTCATCAATATGAAGCCCTATAATATAAAAATTTCATGTTATGTTAATTTTATAATAAATATATATGTATGTATATATAGAATAAAAATTACAAATATAGAATATATTTAATATAATAAATTATACGTATATATATTTCGTGTTGGTTTGGTCTAATTCAGGTTTTAAATTTTGAAAACCGATACTAAACTAGTTTTAAACCATTTTGATTTCCAGCTAGAGAACTGACGAAATGGGTTTGATTCTGTTCAGTTCAATCAGTTTGATCGGTTTTGTCTTACAACACTCCCAATTTTTAACAACATAAAAAAGATTTTAGGTTCTGCGGACTAGTTTAATTTTACCTTATTTCAATCTTAAATGGTACTTGGTGGAGGAGGCCATTACTTCAACTTCGGACTTTTTCAAAGTCTAGGACTTATCAGCTAAATCAATTAGGTAATGCATGGAAAGGCCATTGGTTTGTAAAGTTCTTGACAGTATATATCACTGCTTTGTGTAATCACATCATGTCAGAGCCAGAGTCATGAGAAGACTTCCAAGTTGCTAATTAAGATATCCTCCAAGCAACTTTCTAAGTGGATAATGTCAAGCACTCAACTGTCAACAATATATCCTAATTTATGTTATCAGTTTTGTAAGATCAACAATATTTATTGATTAATTATGAAGTATTTGTTTTTGTCTTAACGAATTTTTCGTTAAATTGTATGATGGTATTGTTTGTTAGTGAAATATTGAAATGCAAATCGTTTGCATTTGGGCTTGTTTGGACACTTGGTATCTCATAATTTTGTAAAAAGTAGTTAAATGTTTTGAACTAACATGTTTTAAGGGATTTTGGGAGCTAGAAGAGAGAGAAAAAATTTATTAAAATATTTTAAGTTATGAGAAGTTTTGAGAATGATGTCCATCCAAACGGGCTTTTAAGGGCATGTTTGGCAATAGGATAATATGAGAATTCTCTGAATGATAGTAAAATAATTTGATTTAAAATATTTAATTGGGTATTAGGAAGTAAGGGAGAAAGATTAAATAAAAATATTATAAAATTCAAATATTTCTAAAGTTTTTAATATAATTTGTATTGCTTTTGTATTATATTTGATAGTTTTAGAAAATTGTAATGATTATGTAAGAGTAGATGGAAAAGTTAAAAATCTGAAATTGAAGAATATTTGTATTTGAGAAGGAAATTACAAATATTGTGATAAGAGATCATTTAGCTTTATAAACAAGCCCCAAATCCAATGAGACTTTCATTCATGTTGATTGTCATAATTTAATCTGTAAGAGACGTTCAAAGTGAAATTCTTTTCTAAATTAACCAAAATTTGACGTATCAGTAGTTTGATGATGCATCTCTCAGTCTCTTATACCAACTTATAAATACATTTTTTTCTTAAAATTTTAGAATTATATAAAAATATTTGAAATTCCTTGTTCACCCCCACCTTGATTGGCCCTCTCTTAACTCAAGTCGCGCGAGATGAAAGCAAAGGAAGTTGGCCGGGTCAAAGAATTTTAAAGCAGAAGACTGAAAACAGAGTCAGTCATACGTCTAAAAATAAATGATTCAAAAGCTACCTCTCTTTTTCCAATATCTCTATCTCTAATAATGCAATTAACCTTAAAGTAGGAACCCATGCAGTAAGCAAATGGATATATACTTCATCACCATGGAAGACTTTCTAGATAGTCATCGCTGGACATATGCGAATATCATGAAGAGACGAAATGCAAAACAAATTACTTAATAAAGGGAAAAGGTTGAGACGGGATGGATGTGAAATTAAGTTTCACACAGGCCAATCATCAAGTACCACATCAGCAATTCAAAAAAATTAAGCGGCACTCGCATACGCCAATACTTTCTCCCTCTTCTTCTTTCTCTTTCTCTTCCTCCCCCTGCCATCTGCAAACGCCGAGAAAAGCCCCAGTCCATCTCCCTCTCATTTTCGGTTCCTCTCACCTCTACACTTTCCTGCCTCTTCTTCTTCTCTCTCCAGCTCTCTCTTTCTCCTATTGTTTTGATATTTCTTTTCTTTATGGATTTTGTGAGCAAAGCTTCTGGTGTCAGACTTTGATTTTAACTTCCCTCTTACATTTCATGTTCACGGCTTTCTCACCCTTTACTTCAGTTACTTTGTTTACCTATATCCTGCAACTCATAAATTCTGTTTTGATTTTCCTTGGTTTGGTTGATTGATGCGTCCAGATCTGGTAGACTAACAATTACTGGAGTGCAGATGGGGGAGGCAGTGGATGAGAGAAGGAGAAGAAGACTCTTGGGTGTATGCGGGTCCGGTTGAACTTTTTTTAAAGTATCTGTGTGGCATTTGATGATTGGCCCATCTGGCCCGTAGCGCCACCCTGGCGTCCATATGTCGCTATTTGGAAATGGTGTGTCCGTATGCAGCCATATGAAGTTCACAATCGAGTTTATAATTATAAGGAAAAAATTATAAGTTATAATTATTGGTTGAAATATAGGATACGGAAAAAACAATAACTTAAAATGATGATTCAAAGGAGAAATAACTGATTTTGAGGTTGAAAAGGTGACCACCAAGCAAAGCTGGAGACCAATATATACGTGGGCGCTGAATTAAACTAACAAATGGGAGTCATATGCATGATTTTAATACATACATGTAGCTAAAGTTATGACCAAATTAGAGCAATAGCTTTGGAGACTTGCGAATGTATAAGAATTTTCATATAAAACAGCTCTTATTATTCCATAATATAGAGTATAAAACATGCTGTAATTTTCGTTTTGATTTGGTCTGATTTGTTCAATTTATTTTACGTATATACAGCGAAGCATGATCTTCAATAGGCTTCTATTTGTTAGGATGTAAGCATTAAGAATTCCCTGTCTCCACAACTAGGAATAGAGCAAATGCCTCAAGCCACCAGCAAATGCCTCAAGCCACCAGGATAGTCTATAGGACAGATAATTTGTAAAAGCCAAAAAAAAAAAAACAAAAAAAAACAAAAAAAAAAACAAAAAGGGTGATCCAAATAGATATAGAAGTATAGATCAACTATATATTATAAGTGGCACCCTTGGGATCCCGTGTCTCCTTGATAGCCAAAAAATAAGTTGTAAGGTCCAAATTGAAATTTTGTCCCAAAAAATGACTGAAGTCTTCAACCGTTTGAATAGTACTAGAATTTTTGTTCGAAACGTATATGTAAGGAAGATGAATTTTGTCCCTAATAAAGTATCCATTTGAAGATTTACTAAAACATCCAAACGTAATAAAATAAAAATTTGAAAGGATATTATATATATATGGTCGAAAGAGAAATTAGTGTGCTAAGTGACTAAATTTAGTGGGACATTGACCTATAGTTCAAACAATTTACTGCACTGTTTGAATATTGTTTGAGAAAATTCGAAAAAATTTTAATAATTAAAAATTAAAAAGTAATTTGTATTTGAATATGGTTTGAGAAGAAAATTATGAAAAGTTTGAGATCATCATCTCATCTCATCTAAGTGCCCAAACATAGCCTAGAAATCAATGATTGGAAAGTTTCATATTTAATTTTGTCCATCTCTATTCGAAATCACCATTATCATTGAGTCAAGGTCTTCTAATGGATCCGTATTTCGCATGTACTCCATCTCTACCATCTCTATCATTGAGTCGAGGTCTTCTAAAATAATGGAATCACGATTACTACCCGCTATAAGGACATTGCATCATGACTAAGGAATATCGAAGACTTCTTGGAACCTAGAATGCACGGATATACACGCATCACCATGGAAGACTTTTCAAGATAGTAATCCGTGGAAAAATGCATAAATGGAAACCCTAGCAAAATTATTGTCTCGAACACTTAATTATTATCTCGAACACTTTTTGGAACCCGAAGACCCAGGTCTTCTAATGTCCATCTCTATCACCATTATCGTCGAGTCGAATACTTCTTGGAACCCAGTATGCACGTAAGACTTTTCAAGATAGTAATCCATGGAAATATGCATAAATTGATAAAGAAAGAGACGAAAATGCAAACAAATTATACATATACAAAGTTATATGGAAATGGCATCCATCTATCATTAATTTGCAGCTATACGATGCCAGCTTATTATATATGTGTGTGTGTGTGTAAGTATGTAACTTAATCTATAAGAATAAATAATAAATAATAAATAATATGTTTATAATAAATCAATATTCACATTCAAATTTAAGAATATATAAGTTTATATAGGGAGACACAAAGAATGATTTTTAAATTTCATGTTATATTAATTTTATAATGTGAACTATATATAGCATAAAAAATTAAAAAATATTTAATATAAAAAATTAAATATATATTTTGCTTTGATTTAGTCTAATTAATTTGGTTTTCAAGACTCACTTTTCAAGTCTTGAAAACCGATGTTTTTAATCAATTTTGATTTCTAGGAGTCGAATTAATTGGGGGAATCGGTCCGGTCCAATCATTATGTTTGGTTTTTTTCTTAACTGTCCTTGTTTTTAACATTTAAAAAACGATTTTAGGGTAAGTGGACTAGCTTATTTTATCTTTTTCAATCATGTGTTAGTTGGAAATTCTAGGTTGGGCAAGGAAAGATGAGCGACATGCCACATACATCAGCATTTTGGCCATAATTTTGTTAACATATACATTCATAATCGCATGTATGACCCTAATATATATAATATAATTCTTTAATCTTATTTTTATTTTGAAATTTAAAAAGGTTTTATTATTATTATTTATTTTGAAATTGAGAAAGTTTTAATAATTAAGTAATGATTAGATGAAAATCAGATTTGGGATTTGAAATTAAATGTGTTTTATGTTTGAATGATATTTAGGAAGGATGTTACAAAAAGTTTTGAGTTCATCATCTCAACTATTAATCTAAGTGCCGAGACATAGGCTAAAAATCAATAATCAAAGCTTTCTCATTTTGTCCATCTCTATCATCATCATTATTATTGAGTCAAGGTCTTCTAAAATAAAAGAATTGTGATTACTGCCTGCTATAAGTTGTGAGAAGTTTTGAAAATTTTGAGAATGGTGTATTTTCAAATGAGTCTTTAAGGGCATGTTTGGCAATGAGATAATATAAGAATTCTGTTGTGAATGCTAGTAAAATGGTTTGATTTAAAATATTTAATTGAGTATTAGGAAATCAGAGAAAAGGAATGAATAGAAATATTATAAAATTTAAATATTGCTAAAGTTTTTAATATCATTTGAAAAAGTTATATTGTTTTTGTATTTTATTTGATAGTTTTAGAAAATTATAATGATTACGTAAGACTAGATGGAAAAATTAAAAATTTGAAATTGATTGAGTCAAGGTCGTCTAGTCAAATAATGCAATTAACCTTGAAATTGAAAATTAAATTCTTTTCTAAATTAACCAAAATTTGACGTATCCATGATTTGATGATGCATCTTTCAGTCTCTCACACCCACCTTACAAATACAAATTTTCTTAAAATTTTAAAATTATATAAAAATGTTTGAAATTCCTCATTCACCCCCACCTTGATTAGCTCTCTCTTAACTCGAGTCGAGATGAAATTAAGCAAAGGAAGTTGGCCGGGTTTATAAGAATTTTAAAGTAAAAGATTGAAAACAGAGTCAGTCATATTAAAAATCAATGATTCAGAAGCTACTTCTCTTTTTCCAATATCTCTATCTTCATTATATTTATGACTGAGTCAAGGTCTTCTACTCATACTCAAATAATGCAATTAACCTTGATTTCTACACGCTATAATAAGGACATGTCATTAATAATATCGAAGACTTGTAGGAACCATGCAGTAGGCATGGATATATACTTCATCAACTTGCAGGAAGACTTTCTAGATTGTCATCGCGGGAGATATGCGTCCATATGTCGCTATTTGGAAATGGTGTGTCCATATGCAGCCATATGAAGTTCACAATCGAGTTTAAATAGTTGGGAAAAAATGATAAGTTATAATTATTGCTCGAAACATAGGATACTGAAAAAAATTAAGTATACTGGGACAAAATCAAGAATAAAACAGTGAAATAACTTAAAATGATGATTCAGAGGAAAAATAACTGATTTTGAGGTTGAAAAGGTGACCACAAAGCAAAGCTATATTGGAATCATATGCATGATTTTAATATCTGTAGCTAAAAGTTATGAGCAAATGGATATGAATTGTGGGCTGTTTAGAGACTCGCGAATAATTATAAGACTTGCTGTAATTTTGGTCTGTTTAGAGCAATAGCTAGCTTTGGAGACTCGGGAATGTATAAGAATTTTCATATAAAACAGTTCTTATTATTCCATAATATATTATAAAACATGCTGTAAATTTCGTTTCGATTTGGTCTGATTTGTTCAATTTATTTCATGTATATACAGCGCAGCATCTTTAATAGGCTTCTATTTGTTAGGATAAGCATTAAGGCCTGGTTTGAATTGGGAGTTGAGATGTGATTAGTCGAGATGAAAATAATTAAAATATTAATATAAAGTTCAAATATTTTTAAAATATTATTTTTGAATATAATTTTTTATTTTAAGACTTGGAAAAGATTAATTATTTAATGTATGCTTTACATTATTTTAATTGTGGTTGTAGTCAATGCACTATTACGTTATTGAAATAGTTGGGATAAGAACTTATGGGGACCCAACGAGAGTGTTTGGGGGTGCGGGTGGCCTATTTAAACAAAGCCTTATAGCGAGTCTTATTGTAATTACATCGAGAGTAGAGTTGATCAATAGAGATGGAGCGTTCTTGTTGTTGCCTTCTTATTTTGGTCTGTCAAGCTGCATGTATGCTTTCTGGGTGCTCTGGTTGTTTGGAGGCAGAGCAAAATGCTCTTTTCCTAGTCAATGCCTTCATCAACCACCCAAATCAATCTTTTTCACTACAATCTTCGGCCAACTTAATCAACAAAGAGAGTACTACTACTACTGATTGCTGCAATTGGACATATGCGATCCAGTGCAGCAACATTACAGGCCGTGTGACCCAATAAATAACTTATAAAATGAGTTATTTATTTTCGTGAAAGCTAAATAATTTATCCTACAAAAATTCACCATTTTTTTGTTACTTTCTTCTTTTAAAAAGAAAATAAAAGTTACAACAAAGTATATTCTCATTAACTTTGAGGAAACAAATGACAAAACAGACGACTTGCAAAGCAAAGTCATAATTTGTAGTTTCCAAACCAATCGAAACCCAACTCTTTCTTCCTCCCCAAGCAAATATCCTCGTCTCTTTATTTCCTCGACCTGTAAAGCAAATGCATTAGTTTGAAATCCATCAGAGCGTAATCTATGATCTGTATCTTTTCTCTTAACGGCCAAGCTGAAGATAGGAGGGACATGGGCTAATATGATAGAGGTGGTATTGGAGGAATGGACCGTACCCATGTTGAGGTCCAGAGGTGGCAAAGCGGTCAAACATGATAATAAAATTTTGTCTTTTCAATATTCTTGGTAGGCATGCATATTAGTGTACATAAATTTTTTTATTTTATCACCTATATGCATGTGCACCTTAGTTAGAGTGTTGCTTTTTACTGTACCACATATAAACATTTTGTTCACTTAATAATACATGGTATCATTTTCCAGAATCTTCATTTTGTATATCTGCTTTCCCTTTGCTCTGTTTACATGGTATCAAACGAAATCAAACCCTAACCCTAACCATTTTTCCTCGCGATTCATCTGCTGTTTCTCATCTTTGATGGCCTCTGAGAACACGAATCACTATGAATCATTTGCATCTAATCATCTTTCCTCTGAGGATTATTCTAATCCTCTACATCTCCAACACAGTGATCATCCCGGTTGTGTTCTTGTTTCTCAGCCATTGAATGGCGACAACTACCTCACTTGGAGCCGATCAATGTCCATGGCTATTTTTTCCAAGAATAAATTATGTTTTGTCGACAAAACTCTCACCTCACCTCCTGACTCCGATCCGAAGCATAATGCTTGGATTCGATGTAACACAGTGGTTCTTTTATGGCTTCTTAATGCCATGTCCAAGGAGATTGCTGCGTCTGTTCTCTACATCGATTTTGCTCAAGACATGTGGAACGATCTCAAGGAGAGGTTTGCTCAAAGCAATCGTCCTCATATCTTTCAAATCCGTAAGAGTATTGCTTCTTTAACTCAAGAAGTTTCATCAGTAAGTACTTACTTTACTCGTCTAAAGTGTTATTGGGAGGAGATGATACATCTTCGCCCTTTGCCGACTTGTTCCTGTGGAGCTATCAAGAAAGTTGTAGATTTTCAACAAGAAGACTACATTCTTTAGTTTTTGATGGGGCTCAATGAGACTTATGCTCCTTTACAGAGTCAGATTTTACATTCTAATCCATTTCCACCAATTAATAAAGTTTTCTCTCTTGTTCTTCAAGAAGAAAAACAGAGAGAAATTGTATTTAATTCCATTGCTTCTGTTGAACCTGGTGTGCTGATTTCTAATTGTGATGTTAATCGAGGGCCTAATGCATCTAGACAGAGCAAGCCTACTAGTAATAGGAAGGATCGTCCATTTTGTACACATTGTGGCTTTTCTGGTCACACTATTGAAAAGTGTTACATGATCCACGGATATCCTCATGGATACAAGTATCTCGAAATCCTAATGTCAATTAGGCCATTGCTAACCAGTTGGTATTTGATTCAGTTTTAATCCATTTCCATTTTCTCAAGAGCGTGTAACCAGCTCCTTACATTCATTCAAAATCATTCTAATATTTCATATGTTAATCAAGCAAGCCCAATCTCCACATCGTCCTCTGTTCCATCTAATTCAGAATCTTTTTCAAGTAACTCTGTTGTGTTTTTTACTTATTATCACAGCATTGTTCTATCTCATTCCTGGATTCTGGATTTTGGAGTGACAGATCGCATGATTAGTTCTTTATCTCTTTTTTCATCCATAAAATCTTCTGTCAATATTTCTGTGAAATTGCCTAATGGTTCATATACTCAAGTTACACATATTGGCACGGTTAGAATATCTGATTCCTTCATTCTAACTGATGTTTTATATGTTTCAGCTTTTAATTTCAACCTTATATTTGTTAGTAAACTTGTTTCACAACTATCATGTTTCCTATTATTCTTACATAATTTCTATTACATTTAGGACCTCTCAAATTGGAGGACGATTGGAGTAGCTAAGCAATCACAAGGACTATATCATTTACTGTAAGTACCAGGCATTTATTCTATTTCTTGAAAACCTGTTGACAATAATACTTTTCCCTCATGTAATTCTATTAGAAATAACTTCCATCTATGGCATTGTCGACTTGGATGTATTTCTGATTCTAAAATGCATGATCTTACTTTTGAGCTTTCTGATTCTGCATATTAGCCTCATAATCATTGTGATGTTTGTCCTATTGCCAAACAGAAACACTTACCTTTTCCTTTGAGCACCTCTCATTCATTCTCTATGTTTGAATTAATTCATTGTGATGTATGGGGCCTTTTGCTATACCTTCTTATAATGGTTTTAAGTATTTTCTGATAATTGTAGATGATTTTAGTAGGTGTACTTCGGTCTATCTTCTTAAATCCAAATATGAGACTGGACAATATATCCAATCATTTTTTTTCTTTAGTTTAGACTCAATTTAATTCCAAAGTTAAAATTATTCGCACTGATAATGCTTTGGAATTTGACATGAAATCATTTTTTTCCAACAAGGGTGTTATACATCAATATAGTTGTGTATACACTCATCAACAAAATTCAATCGTTGAAAGAAAACATCGACATCTCCTAAATGTTGCTAGAACTCTCAGATTTCAGTGTCAAATTCCTTTAAAAATTTGGAGTGATTGTATTTTAATTGCTGTTTATCTTATAAACAGAATACTAATTCCAACTATTTCAAATAAATCACCTTATGAGGTTTTATTTTCTTCCAAACCTCATTATAATCATCTTATGGTTTTTGGGTGTCTTTGTTATGTATCTATTCTTGGTGGTTCATTCACAAAATTTTCAGCCCGAGCCCAACCTTGTAATTTTTTAGGATATCCAGTTGGTATTAAAGGGTATAAATTGTATGGCATCCATACTCACAAAATCATAATTTCCAGAGATGTGATATTTCATGAAACAATTTTTTCATTTCATTCAAATTCTAATTTCAGAAATTCTATTTTTGATTTACATGATTCCTCTCAAACTAATCTAATTTTACCTATAACATTATCAGATTCTTGTTATACTTATTTGCCATCATTTCCTGATTCTGCTTACTTACCAAATTCTTCAAAAAAAGTTTCCGTTTCTCAACCTATAAGTTTTGCTCCTACCTGAAAATCTACAAGAAATAGGAGACCACCAGCATACTTGTAGCAATACTATTGTTCCTTAATTACAAATAATGAAGTTATTCCTCCTCTGATTGGTGCTTCTTTAAGTAAAGGTATTGTGTATCCTATTTCTTTTTACTTGTCATATTCCAAGTTTTCCAATTCCTACAAACATTTTTGTAGTGCTATTGATTCTTTGTATGAATCGAAATTTTTTCATCAAGCCATTAAATATCCTCATTGGCGGGATGCTATGGCAGCTAAAATTAATGCTCATGAATCTAAGAAAACATGGATTTAAACTAAATTATCACCTGACAAACAGTGTATTGGTTGTAAATGGGTTTATAAGTGCAAGTTATAATCTGATGGAACTTTAGAGCATTATAAGGCTCGTTTAGTTGAAAAGGGATATACTCAATGTGAAGTCATTGATTATTTTGATACTTTTTCTCCCGTTGCAAAGTATACAATTAGTAGTTGTTTTTTTGCTTTGGCTACTATTAATAAATGGAAATTACATAAATTAGCTGTAAATAATGCATTTCTACATGGAGGACTTAATGAAGAGGTGTACATGAAATTGCCACCTGGTTTTATAAATCAGAAGATTCTCGAGTCTGTAAATTGGTCAAGTCTCTTTATGGTATAAAGCAGGCTTCTCAACAATGGTTCTCTAAGTTTTCATCTACCCTGATTTCTTATGGATTTAATCAGTCTAAAATGATTTTAGTCTTTTTACCAAGTTTTCTGGTAAATCTTTCATTGCAGTATTGGTGTATGTTGATGATATTGTGATTGCCTCTAATAATTCCAAATATGTGGATGATCTCAAAGCCTTCCTTAGTCTGCATTTCAAGCTGAAAGACCTTGAAAATTTGAGGTATTTTTTGGGTCTTGAGGTGGCAAGATCTACTAAAGGTATTTCCTTTTCTCAAATGAAATATGCACTTGAAATGATCTCTGATTGTGGTCTTCTAGCTGGTAAGCCAGCTTCATCTCCTATGGATCAAAATTTGAGGTTATCCAAAATTGATAATTCTGGCCCTTTAATTAGGGATCCAGCTTCCTATAGAAGGTTAGTTGGAAGGCTTTTATATTTGACACTTACAAGACCTGATATTTCTTTTTCTGTCAATGTCTTGAGTCAGTAAATGGATCAACCTCGCCAATCTCACTTTGATGTTGCTCTAAAAGTTGTGAAACATGTCAACGCTACTGGTGGTAAGGCTTATTTTTCTCTAGTGCCTCCTTGCCGAAATTGAAGGGTATTTGTGATGCTGATTGGGCTACATGCCCTGACTCCAGAAGATCCATCACTAGTTTTTTTTTTTTCTTGGTGATTCTCTTATCTCATGGAAGTCCAAGAAACAAGTGACTGTCTCCAGATCGTCTGCTGAAGCTGAGTATCGCTCAATGGCTTCTACTTGTTGTGAACTAAAGTAGCTTATTGGATTACTTGCTGATTTTAGAATTACATTTTTCGATCCCTCTGTTTTGTATTGTGATAGTCAAGTAGCCCTCAACATTGTTGTTAATCCTGTATTTCATGAAAGAACTAAACACATTGAGATAGACTGTCATTTAGTTAGGGATTTGATTCAAAATGGCACTGTAATTACTTTACATGTTTCTAGTGAACATCAATTAGATATTTTTTCACTAAAGCCCTTGGAATAGAGAGATTTCATGTTCTGATTAGCAAGCTAGGAATGCTGAATTTGTACATTCCAGCTTGAGGGGACGTATTAATGTATATAAAACTTTTATTTTTATCACCTATATGAACATGCACCTTAGTTAGAGTGTTGCTTTTTACTGTACTATATATATACACTTTGTTCACTTCATAATACATCGTATCACTTTCCATAATCTTCATTTCGTATATGTGCTTTCCCTTTGCTCTGTTTATAATGCATAGTTTTGTTGTTGCTCTGGGTTATGTTGATTGCCTTGGTAAATGAATACTTTTTTGCTTTCATTTTAATGATTTGCCTGTGAGTTTGTACTTTCTAACTTGATTATGGAGTGTCTATCACAACAGGGCAACCGCCACGGCACTGGCCAAAAGGCATGTTGATGGTTCACTATCAGTTGATGATTTGTATGTTGTAAGTCAGGTGATGTTCTGTTTCAATAGTGACTAACATAAAATGTATTTATTTTATTTGTAATTGATCACCAAGTGGCATTGGATCTTTTAGGAAAAGATCTGCCATATTATGATGTTCGTGTGCGCTATTTAAAATATGAAAGAGGAAAAAAGTGAATATAAAACCATGGAGTTGAAGCTATAAGCTATATGGATTTTGGAAATATATTTATGTAGATGCATGAGCTTCATCACCTGAATGGGTAGCCTTCTTCTTGTTTCAGATTTATAGAATATATAATTAATTGTTAGTGTCTCTCTAAATCTCAGAGTTTATCTCAAAATTTTCTCTTTGTTTCTGTTTCTCTCAATCTCTACCTTCTAATTTCTATTATTTAACTAGCCGTTAGAATAAATCATTATTCTGCTCCAACGTCAAATAAAAGTCATGCCATATGGAATTTTGAAGAAGAGTTAAGAGTATCATGTTTAGGTAAAGCTATGTGATGATAATTTTGGGAATAGTAATGAAATGATTTGAGTTAACATATTTTATTTGATTTTAGAAAATATGAGAGATAAAATTGAATAGAAATTTTAAAAAAAGTTAAAAGGTTGTTTCATTATAATTTTTTAATATATTTTTATTTTAAAATTTGAAAAAGGTTGTATGATTTTGCGTTTTGTTTGAAATTTTGAGAAAAATTTAATGATTAGATGAAATTTAAGTTGGAAATCTGAAATTAAAAAGTAATTTTTATATAATCAATGTTATTTGAGAAGAACATTATGAAAGATTTTGAGATCATATTTTCATCTCATCTTATTTTATCTAAACATGGCCAGATTGATCTTTAATCTTGTCCATCTCTATCACCATCATCATCGAGTTATGGTCTTGTCACTCATCGCTAATTCATCGCATGACTCATCTGAGTCTTCTTGAATTGTATTAAGAGCAGTGGACTTGCTCTTCTTATCCAACGGCAGAATATGTTCATAAGTTTGCAGGGAAGCCACCAGCTCTTCTATTCTCATGACGTCTAAGTCTTTACTTTCCTCAATTGCAGTGACCTTGGGACGAAATCTCTCAGGAAGAGATCTGAGAACTTATCTCACAACTCTAATTTCTATGATTTTGTCTCCTAAGTTGAACCGAGTTTACAATGTCATTCAATCTTGCATAAAAGACATCAAATGTTTCATCCTCCTTTATTGTAATTTCCTCAAAGCTGGTGGTAAGCATTGGGAGTTTAGAATTCTTTATAGCCCTAGTTCTCTCGTGAGTGACCTCAAGAATGTCCCAAGCCTCTTTGCTTGTATTACACATGGAGATTCGTTTGAACTCCTCCTGGGACACGGCCATGAAAATTGCATTTAGGCCTCTACTATTCCAGTTAATTTCACTCAACTCATCCTTTGAGTAGTTATCCACGTCTGTGGGAACTTCTACTCCATCAATAATAGTGATGGGCTTTTTCCATCCTCTTATCAAGGATACCCACACACGTTCATCTATAGACTTAAGAAAAGCTCGCATTCAAACTTTCCAATAAGCATAGTTGCTACCATCAAAATATGGTGATGATGAGAGGGATTGAGACCTATCCATTTTGACCACCAAAGCAGGATCACACTCAGGAAATTAATCCTAACGAAGTGTACCCGCTCTGATACCAATTGAAAAAGCGGTAGCTAATTACCTTACACACCTAGAGGGGGGTGAATAGGTGTTTAACAAAAACGATGGCAGTTTAAAAATTTAATCAACATAAACAAGCAATCAATCGAGAAATCAACACACAGATTTTGGTTACGAAGTAGAAACTCATTTGAAGAACCTCTTCAAAATCTAAAACCACTCTGGGTGTAAGACATCACCTCTAATTCACTATAGAAATTTTAGTTTGTTACAACCAATTTAGAAACACTCACAAACCCATTGTAGCAGCTAAACTTGGCTTGCAACACCACGAGTGACTCACTCGATCTCTACACGCATGTAGTGCCGGAACTCCGACCTTTCTATAGCTTCTCACACGAACATCTTGATTTCTTCATCCAAGCAACTTGAAGAACTCTTCCAGCTTGATGAACACGTCCACTCCAATGGACTCACTAAAGATTTGAATGTGTGTTGGTTGGAGTAATATAATCCAAGAGAGAATGATCTTTGAATCCATGGAAGAGTTTCTCTCAAGGGATGAAATGGGGCTCCTTGGCTTTTTCTCAATTTTTCTCCACCCTACAACGGAAGACTTAATGATGCTTTTATAGGCCTCCTACTGAAACGGCGCTCAAACCCTAGAGAAATTCGTTTAACATGAATTTCGCTCGAGCGGGATATCGAGCGAGGGTTGAGCGACTGTTCTAGGTCAATCTCGCTCGAGCGCCATGTCGAGCGAGAGTCGAGCGAAATCTCTATCTGGACTTCGCTCGAGCACAGTGTTGAGCGATGGTCGAGCGAAGTCTCTGCCTGAACTTCGCTCGAGCGACTGTCGAGCGAAATCACTGTGTTTGGTTTTTCTCGAGCCATTTTGATCATCTTCATGTTTACTCTGTCCACCATTAGTTACAACTCAATTATATTAAGTTTTTCACTAGAAAATTGCCAACTACCAAATTTTACATCAACAGGGACGAAAGGTCGGGATTCCTCAATTTGGAGAGGAAGAAAGGTCGGGATTTCTCAGTTGGGTGAGGAAACAAGGTTGACATTGCACGCGCGTTAGTATTTTGGTTATAACTTTGGTTACTAATATCAAAATTGCAAGTAAAATCTTAATTCGAAAAGCTTTTTCTAGACAAACGTCGTTGTCATGCAACAACTTTATGCCTAGTGGTCCTACTCTAAATCCTATTTTGGTGAGATATCAATCATTCCTACATTTTATTATTTATCCATAATGGGAATTTTACTTTCTTTCCCTTAATTATTTACGTTCAGTTTGCGGATTCATAAGATATATTTGATTTATACAAAAAAAACACAAAAACAAAAAAGACTTAATTTCAGACGTTATCTCAAAGTTTTCTCTTTCTTTGTTTGTTTTTTTTTGTAATCTCTAACTTCTATTATTTAGCCAGTCTTGAGAACAATCATCGTCAGATAAAAGCATGACTTATGGAATTTTGAAGAAAAGTTAGAGCATCATGTTTAAACAAAGAGATGTGATGGGAATTCTGTGAATAGTGATAAAATAAATTGAGCTAACATGTTTTATTTGATTTTAGAAAACGAGAGAGATAAAATTGAGTAAAAATATTAAAATAAGTTAAAAGGTTGTTAGAATAGTTTTTTTAAAATTTGAAAAATTTAATATTATTATTTTTTATTTGATGGACATTTTTTTCATATATTATTTTTTTATTTGAAAAGTTAAAAGGTCAACTTCCTTTGCTTTCAAGGTGGGTGCACGAGGAATGATAAATCTCTTAACATTTTTATATATCTCAAATTGAAGTAGGATGTGGGCCGCATAATTCTAAAATTCTAATATCATCTCATCGCCATGATGAAAACAGTCAACCAGAGCTACCTCTCTTTGTCCAAAACAGTCAAGGACTTAAAAGCTACCTCTCTTTATCCGATATCTCTATCTCCATTATGACTGAGTCAAGGTCTTCTACTCAAATATTAATCATGCAACCGTGAAAACTACGGCCCGCTTAGTGCTACATTTAAGGACATGTCATCAATTAATAAGGATAGAAGACTTGTAGGAACCCAGTAGGCACGGATCTGTCATCACCATGGAAGACTTTCTAGATGGTCATCGGTGGAAATATGCGTATACTGTGGAGGAAGGAAGACAAGAAATGCAAAAAAAAATTGCTTAGAAAATAAAAATGAAAATCCTGATCTTTCCTTTCACAAGCCGATCTTAAATAGTTAAGAAAAAATAAAAAGTTATAATTATTGTTTAAAAGATATAATACCAAATAAAATAAGTATCTTGTCAAAACAATTCAAAATAAAAATCGTCCTTAAATATAAACATTATCATAAAAAATTAAAATTAAAATTAAAAAATAACTTAAAGTGATGATTCAAATTAGCCCCGTGTGGATTGGAGAGTCAATTGAGCTTATCTCAACTTATTTCCATTTATCATTATATTTTTTCAATTTTCTATACAAAACACAAATTTCAATGTCATTTACAAATTTCAATACATATTTTTTAACTTCCAATTCAACTTTTTCAAATTTTAAAATAATAATAATATTAAAAAATAAATTAAATTAAACTCATCTCAATTCATTTCATCTCCTTATCCAAATAGAGCAAGATGATTTGGAGTTGAAAATTGACAAGTAAGAGTGGAGAGCTGGATGTGCATGTCGAAAAGAATTTTCAGAATTGGAATCATATGCATGATTCTAACGCCCATAACTAGATTATGATCAAAATACTCACGTGATCATAATATTTCCCCCCTTTCCTTGTCCAAACTAGAAATGCGAACCTTCATCTGTCATCTTTTCTTGAGATAATCTAATATTAGAAGTAATATCGAATCTGTCACACTACAACATATAAGACTTTTTGCAGTGTTTGATAAATCGCTACAAAAAATTTTAAAATCATCTTAAAAAGCCTCAAAAGAGTCACAAAAGCCTCAAAATCGCGACAAAAAGTCATTTGCGGGTTAACTGCAGCTATTTGAGCATGACAATAAACCTAATTTCTCACCACAAATGCTTAATTTCTCGCCGCAATGCTACTATTTGTTCCTATAAAACAAAGCAAATATTTTTATTTGCGGCAGAATTTAACTCTCAGTTAAACAAAACGCAGCAAAAAATCTTATTTGTTGTAGTGTCAACTAAGCATAGTAGTTGGACTCGAATCTTCTGCATGATTAGTTGATTGCATAGCATTTGTGGAACTTATGAAATAAATATATTTTGGTACCCTATTTTAGAGCAATATTAACGAGTGTTGTACGTGGTTGCTCAGAACAATAGTTTTGGAGACTCGCGTATATAAACTTATTGCAAGACTGTAACATCAAATGGATGTGAATTGGGAGAGTTAAAAATGGGCAGTTTTTAATTCTCGAATAAAACAGTTCTTATTAACTCCATAATTAATATGGTATAGAATATGCAGTAACTTTCGTTTCGATTTGATTTGATTTGTTCAATTGCATGTATATAGATAGCGAAGGATGATCTCCAGTTGGCTTATGTTTGTATGTAAAAAATTATTAAAATATAATTTGGATAGTGGGTTGAGATGAAAATTAAATTAAAATATTGTTCGAATATAATTTTTATTTGAAAATTTGAAAAATTGAATTTTTTTAATATATTTTAATTTACTTGGAGATCATGATGATTATCATAATTATTATATGATGTAGAATAAGATGAGATGAAATTTCGAGGCGTAGATATTGTACATGTTTCCTCGGAATTCAGACTTTATTTGACCATTCAGTGCATTCACACCGTAGAAATTCATAAAAGACTTGCGTTATTTTTTATAGTCAATGAACTATTACGTTATTCAAATAGTTGGTATAAGATTAAAAGAAAAAAATAGTTGGGAAAAGAACTGATATTTATAGGGATCCAACGAGCTGAGTCAAGGTCTTTTTAAATAATGGAACGACTATTACTACCTACTGTAAGGACATTTAATTAATTATAAAGAAATAATTGTAGTTGATCATTTTCTTTTGTAAACTTGTCATCAACGGTTTGCATCAAAAAATCTCAATCTTATATATAATTATGTAAATAATTTTTTGTTGAACTAAGACTTGCCAATTAGTTATATATAATAGAATTATGTAAATAAATTATATATATATATATATATAATAGAATTGTAGTGTATCTTTATGTCAAGAGCATGATGACATAAGTATCTTTATTCTCTCTTAGCTTTATGGAGCAATGTGTACTCCTATGAATGAAAAGAAGCTCTTTACTATTTATCATGTTCACTTTCAAACCACTTTCTTTGAGAGAAAGTTTAAGAGAGAGGAAGAAAGATGAGTGGCTTTGCTTTTTTTAGGTGGCCAAGTTTAAGAGGTGGTTTGGATTCAAAAATAAGTTTTATTATTTATAATTCATTTCAATTCATTTTAACTAATTTCAATTCTACTATTTATAACTCATTTCATCTCATTTTTAAATTCAAGCAAAATCTAAAACATAGAGAAAGTTAGATGTACGTGCATTCGGCAATATTTTTTAAGGTGGGTGTGTTTTTTTCTCTTTGATTATTTCTTCCTTTCCAGGTTGACCTTTTATTGTTATGCCTTTTCTTTTGTATGCAATTTTTGTTTGTTTAAATCGTGTTAGTTTCTGAAATTTTATATTTTAAGCCTGGTTTGTTTTCAGAATTTGAAATTTATAATTAAATCGTGTTAATTTTTTAATATTACTTTTATTTTAGAATTTGAAAAAGGTGTTTCAGAATTTAAACAAGTTAAGTGTTTTTATCATAGTTTATATCAAAGTTTTCTCTTTATTTGCGTTTCTCTCAATTTCTAACTTCTGTTGTTTAGCTAGTCATTAGAATAATCATTATTTTGCTCCAATATCAAATAAATCATGTTTAGGTAAAGAGATGTGACGAGAATTTTATAAATAATAGTGAAATTATTTGAGTTAATATATTTTATTTGATTTTATAAAATGAGAGAGATAAAGTTGAATAAAAATATTAAAAAATTTAAAAGGTTGTATGAATTTTTGTGTTTTGTATAAAAATTTGAGAAAATGTTAATGATTAGAAATTAAAAAGTAATTTGTATTTTAATATTGTTTGAGAAGAAAATTATGAAAAGTTTTGAGAACATCATCTCATCTCATCTAAGTTCCCAAACAAAGCCTAACAATCAATGATTGGAAAGTTTGATCTTTCATCTTGTCCATCTCTATCACCATTATCATCGAGTCGATGTCTTCTAAAATATTGAAATCATAATACGGGCTATAAGTACATGTAATTACTAAGGATCGAAGACTTCTAGGAACCCCAGTGTGCACGGATATGCCAATATCACTATGGAAGACTTTTCTAGATAGTAATATGTGTAAATATGCATGTATGGATATTAAAAGGAAGAGACGAAAATGCAACCAAAAAAAAAATTATCATCGATGTCAGAGCCAGAGTCATGAGAAGACTTCCAAGTTGCTAAATTAAGATATCCTCCAAGCAACTTTCTAAGTGGATCATGTCAAGCACTCAACTGTCAACAATATATCCTAATTTATGTTATCATTTTTGTAAGATTAACAATATTTATTGATTAATTATGAAGTTTTTTTTTTGTCTTAACGAATTTTTCGTTAAATTGTATGATGGTATTGATCGGTTTTGTCTTACAACACTCCCAATTTTTAACAACATAAAAAAGATTTTAGGTTCTGCGGACTAGTTTAATTTTACCTTATTTCAATCTTAAATGGTACTTGGTGGAGGAGGCCATTACTTCAACTTCGGACTTTTTCAAAGTCTAGGACTTATCAGCTAAATCAATTAGGTAATGCATGGAAAGGCCATTGGTTTGTAAAGTTCTTGACAGTATATATCACTGCTTTGTGTAATCACATCATGTCAGAGCCAGAGTCATGAGAAGACTTCCAAGTTGCTAATTAAGATATCCTCCAAGCAACTTTCTAAGTGGATAATGTCAAGCACTCAACTGTCAACAATATATCCTAATTTATGTTATCAGTTTTGTAAGATCAACAATATTTATTGATTAATTATGAAGTATTTGTTTTTGTCTTAACGAATTTTTCGTTAAATTGTATGATGGTATTGTTTGTTAGTGAAATATTGAAATGCAAATCGTTTGCATTTGGGCTTGTTTGGACACTTGGTATCTCATAATTTTGTAAAAAGTAGTTAAATGTTTTGAACTAACATGTTTTAAGGGATTTTGGGAGCTAGAAGAGAGAGAAAAAATTTATTAAAATATTTTAAGTTATGAGAAGTTTTGAGAATGATGTCCATCCAAACGGGCTTTTAAGGGCATGTTTGGCAATAGGATAATATGAGAATTCTCTGAATGATAGTAAAATAATTTGATTTAAAATATTTAATTGGGTATTAGGAAGTAAGGGAGAAAGATTAAATAAAAATATTATAAAATTCAAATATTTCTAAAGTTTTTAATATAATTTGTATTGCTTTTGTATTATATTTGATAGTTTTAGAAAATTGTAATGATTATGTAAGAGTAGATGGAAAAGTTAAAAATCTGAAATTGAAGAATATTTGTATTTGAGAAGGAAATTACAAATATTGTGATAAGAGATCATTTAGCTTTATAAACAAGCCCCAAATCCAATGAGACTTTCATTCATGTTGATTGTCATAATTTAATCTGTAAGAGACGTTCAAAGTGAAATTCTTTTCTAAATTAACCAAAATTTGACGTATCAGTAGTTTGATGATGCATCTCTCAGTCTCTTATACCAACTTATAAATACATTTTTTTCTTAAAATTTTAGAATTATATAAAAATGTTTGAAATTCCTTGTTCACCCCCACCTTGATTGGCCCTCTCTTAACTCGAGTCGCGCGAGATGAAAGCAAAGGAAGTTGGCCGGGTCAAAGAATTTTAAAGCAGAAGACTGAAAACAGAGTCAGTCATACGACTAAAAATCAATGATTCCAATATCTCTATCTCTAATAATGCAATTAACCTTGAAGTAGGAACCCATGCAGTAGGCAAATGGATATATACTTCATCACCAAGGAAGACTTTCTAGATAGTCCTCGCTGGACATATGCGAATATCATGAAGAGACGAAATGCAAAACAAATTACTTAATAAAGGGAAAAGGTTGAGACCGGATGGATGTGAAATTAAGTTTCACACAGACCAATCATCAAGTACCACATCAGCAATTCAAAAAAATTAAGCGGCACTCGCATACACCAATACTTTCTCCCTCTTCTTCTTTCTCTTCCTCTTCCTCCCCCTGCCATCTGCAAACGCCGAGAAAAGCCCCTGTCCATCTCCCTCTCATTTTCGGTTCCTCTCACCTCTACACTTTCCTGCCTCTTCTTCTTCTCTCTCCAGCTCTCTCTTTCTCCTATTGTTTTGATATTTCTTTTCTTTATGGATTTTGTGAGCAAAGCTTCTGGTGTCAGACTTTGATTTTAACTTCCCTCTTACATTTCATGTTCACGGCTGTCTCACCCTTTACTTCAGTTACTTTGTTTACCTATATCCTGCAACTCATAAATTCTGTTTTGATTTTCCTTGGTTTGGTTGATTGATGCATCCAGATCTGGTAGACTAACAATTACTGGAGTGCAGATGGGGGAGGCAGTGGATGAGAGAAGGAGAAGAAGACTCTTGGGTGTATGCGGGTCCAGTTAAACTTTTTTTAAAATATCTCTGTGGCATTTGATGATTGGCCCATCTGGCCCGTAGCGCCACCCTGGCGTCCATATGTGGCTATTTGGAAATGGTGTGTCCATATGCAGCCACATGAAGTTCACAAGCGAGTTTATAACTATAGGGAAAAAATGATAAGTTATAATTATTGGTTGAAATATAGGATACTGAAAAAAAATAAGTATCTTGCGACAAAATCAAGAACAAAACAAAGAAATAACTTAAAATGATGATTCAAAGGAGAAATAACTGATTTTGAGGTTGAAAAGGTGACCACCAAGCAAAGCTGGAGACCAATATATACGTGCGCGCCGAATTAAACTAACAAATGAGAGTCATATGCATGATTTTAAGAATTAATATACATGTAGCTAAAGTTATAACCAAATTAGAGCAATAGCTTTGGACACTCGCGAATTTATAAGAATTTCCATATAAAACAGCTCTTATTACTCCATAATATAGAGTATAAAACATGCTGTAATTTTCGTTTCGATTTGGTCTGATTTGTTCAATTTATTTTATGTATATACAGCGAAGCATGATCTTCAATAGGCTTCTATTTGTTAGGATGTAAGCATTAAGAATTCCGTGTCTCCACAACTAGGAATAGAGCAAATGCCTCAAGCCACCAGCAAATGCCTCAAGCCACCAACCAGGATAGTCTATAGGACAGATAATTTGTAAAAGCCAAAAAAAACAAAAAAACAAAAAAACAAAACAAAAAGGGTGATCCAAATAGATATAGAAGTATAGATCAACTATATATTATAAGTGGCACCCTTGGGATCCCGTGTCTCCTTGATAGCCAAAAAATAAGTTGTAAGGTCCAAATTGAAATTTTGTCCCAAAAAATGACTGAAGTCTTCAACCGTTTGAATAGTACTAGAATTTTTGTTCGAAACGTATATGTAAGGAAGATGAATTTTGTCCCTAATAAAGTATCCATTTGAAGATTTACTAAAACATCCGAACGTAATAAAATAAAAATTTGAAAGGATATTATATATATATGGTCAAAAGAGAAATTAGTGTGCTAAGTGACTAAATTTAGTGGGACATTGACCTATAGTTCAAACAATTTACTGCACTGTTTGAATATTGTTTGAGAAAATTTGAAAAAAATTTAATAATTAAAAATTAAAAAGTAATTTGTATTTGAATATGGTTTGAGAAGAAAATTATGAAAACCTTGAGATCATCATCTCATCTCATCTAAGTGCCCAAACATAGCCTAGAAATCAATGATTGGAAAGTTTCATCTTTAATTTTGTCCATCTCTATTCAAAATCACCATTATCATTGAGTCAAGGTCTTCTAATGGATCCGTATTTTGCATGTACTCCATCTCTACCTCCTCTATCATTGAGTCGAGGTCTTCTAAAATAATGTAATCACGATTACTTCCCGCTACAAGGACATTGCATCATGACTAAAGAATATCGAAGACTTCTTGGAACCTAGAATGCACGAATATACACACATCACCATGGAAGACTTTTCAAGATAGTAATCCGTGGAAAAATGCATAAATGGTAACCCTAGCAAAATTATTGTCTCGAACACTTAATTATTATCTCGAACACTTTTTGGAACCCGAAGACCCAGGTCTTCTAATGTCCATCTCTATCACCATTATCATCGAGTCGAAGACTTCTTGGAACCCAGTATGCACGTAAGACTTTTCAAGATAGTAATCCATGGAAATATGCATAAATTGATAAAGAAAGAGACGAAAATGCAAACAAATTATACATATACAAAGTTATATAGAAATGGCATCCATCTATCATTAATTTGCAGCTATACGATGCCAGCTTATTATATATGTGTGTGTGTAAGTATGTAACTTAATCTATAAGAATAAATAATAAATAATAAATAATATGTTTATAATAAATCAATATTCACATTCAAATTTAAGAATATATAAGTTTATATCGGGAGACACAAAGAATGATTTTTAAATTTCATGTTATATTAATTTTATAATGTGTACTATATACAGCATAAAAAATTAAAAAATATTTAATATAAAAAATTAAATATATATTTTGCTTTGATTTAGTCTAATTAATTCGGTTTTCAAGACTCGCTTTTCAAGTCTTGAAAACCGATGTTTTTAATCAATTTTGATTTCTAGGAGTCGAATTAATTGGGGGAATCGGTCCGGTCCAATCATTTTGTTTGGTTTTTTTCTTAACTGTCCTTGTTTTTAACATTTAAAAAACGATTTTAGGGTAAGTGGACTTGCTTATTTTTTCTTTTTCAATCATGTGTTACTTGGAAATTCTAGGTTGGGCAAGGAAAGATGAGCGACATGCCATATACATCAGCATTTTGGCCATAATTTTGTTAACATATACATTCATAATCGCATGTATGACCCTAATATATATATATATATATATAGAAGCTCTCAATGAAGCACACATTGTGCTCACCACGCTACACCTAGTGGTCTCCTTAGCTATTTAAGTCCAGCTTGTAGGCTTCATAAGATATATTCAATTTTTACAAAACATCGCAATCTTAAAATTTATCTCAAAGTTTTCTCTCTTTGTGTTTCTCTCAATCTCTAACTTCTATTGTTTAGTTAGTTATCAAAATAATCCTTAATATTGGGTTCCAGTGTTGGATAAAAGCCATGCTATATGATATTTTGAAGGAGAATTAGAGCATCATGTTTAGGTAGTGATTAGATGTGAAGATTTTGTGAACGTAATTAAATAATTTGTGAATAGTAGTGAAATTATTTGAGATAATATGATTGATTTGATTTTAGAAAGAGAGAGAGAGAGAGAGAGAAAGTTGAATGCAAATATTATAAAGTTAAAAAGACGTTGTTTGAATATAATATAATTCTTTAATCTTATTTTTATTTTGAAATTTAAAAAGGTTTTATTATTATTTTTTATTTTGAAACTGAGAAAGTTTTAATAATTAAGTAATAATTAGATGGAAATCAGATTTGGGATTTGAAATTATAATGTGTGTTATGTTTAAATGATGTTTAGGAAGGATATTACAAAAAGTTTTGAGTTCATCATCTCAACTATTAATCTAAGTGCCGAGACGTAGGCTAAAAATCAATAATCAAAACTTTCTCATTTTGTCCATCTCTATCATCATCATTATTATTGAGTCAAAGTCTTCTAAAATAAAGGAATCGTGATTACTGCCTGCTATAAGTTGTGAGAAGTTTTGAAAATTTTGAGAATGGTGTATTTTCAAATGAGTCTTTAAGGGCATGTTTGGCAATGAGATAATATAAGAATTCTGTTGTGAATGCTAGTAAAACGGTTTGATTTAAAATATTTAATTGAGTATTAGGAAATCAGAGAAAAGGAATGAATAGAAATATTATAAAATTTAAATATTGCTAAAGTTTTTAATATCATTTGAAAAAGTTATATTGTTTTTGTATTTTATTTGATAGTTTTAGAAAATTATAATGATTACGTAAGACTAGATGGAAAAATTAAAAATTTGAAATTGATTGAGTCAAGGTCGTCTAGTCAAATAATGCAATTAACTTTGAAATTGAAAATTAAATTCTTTTCTAAATTAACCAAAATTTGACGTATCCATGATTTGATGATGCATCTTTCAGTCTCTCACACCCACCTTACAAATACAAATTTTCTTAAAATTTTAAAATTATATAAAAATGTTTGAAATTCCTCGTTCACCCCCACCTTGATTAGCTCTCTCTTAACTCGAGTCGAGATGAAATTAAGCAAAGGAAGTTGGCCGGGTTTATAAGAATTTTAAAGCAAAAGATTGAAAACAGAGTCAGTCATATTAAAAATCAATTATTCAGAAGCTACTTCTCTTTTTCCAATATCTCTATCTCCATTATATTTATGACTGAGTCAAGGTCTTCTACTCATACTCAAATAATGCAATTAACCTTGATTTCTACACGCTATAATAAGGACATGTCATTAATAATATCGAAGACTTGTAGGAACCATGCATTAGGCGTGGATATATACTTCATCAACATGCAGGAAGACTTTCTAGATAGTCATCGCTGGAAATATGCGTCCATATGTCGCTATTTGGAAATGGTGTGTCCATGTGCAGCCATATGAAGTTCACAATCGAGTTCAAATATTTTTTAAAATATTATTTTTTAATATAATTTTTTATTTTAAGACTTGAAAAAGATTAATTATTTAATGTATGCTTTTCGTTATTTTAATTGTGGTTGTAGTCAATGCACTATTACGTTATTGAAATAGTTGGGATAAGAACTGCTGGGGACCCAACATACGAGAGGGTATAGGGGTGGCCTGTTTAAACAAAAGCTTATATATAGCGAGTCTTATTGTAATGACATCAAGAGTAGAGTAGAGTTGATCAATAGAGATGGAGCGTTCTTGTTGTTGCCTTCTTATTTTGGTCTGTGTTCAAGCATTTATGCTTTCTGGGTGCTCTGGTTGTTTGGAGGCAGAGCAAAATGCTCTTTTCCTACTCATAGCCTTCATCAACCACCCAAATCAATCTTTTTCAGTACCATCTTCGGCCAACTTAATCAACAAAGAGAGTACTACTACTACTGATTGCTGCAATTGGACATATGCGATCCAGTGCAGCAATATTACAGGCCGTGTAACCCATATTACTGTTTACGAGTTAACGTGGTATTATGGGAGAAGTACTAGTACTGGATCAGAATATTGGTACTTGAATACCTCTTTGTTTCTTCCCTTTCAAGAGCTCAACTCTCTGGATTTGATTTTTTTGGATTACTATTATAATTTGAGGGTATCAAAAGAAGGTCTGTGTATATAACTTGTGATAGCATTTCTTCCATTTTTCTTGTGAGATGAGAAATTAGTTGAATATACTTTATTTATTTTGACGTTGATATTACTCATGAATTTTACCAAAAATTGTAGGTTTGGAAAGATTGTCTGGGTTGAGCAAGCTGGAGGAGCTTTACTTGGATGAAATTCCCTTCAATGACAGCCTCTTGCCATCCCTTGCCAAGATTACAACGCTCAAGATACTATCCTTGCGTGGAATCCAGGAATGGGATTATGAAGCTTATAATAACATCCAAGGTAAATATAATTGAAAAAAGGCAATATAAAATCATTTAAAATTTGACAGAGATCACTTTTAATTTCATAAATATTTAATAACTAAATTTTGTCTATTTTTCTTTAGTGTTGTTGCAAGAAACAAATAACGAAATTAGCTAGAGCATCCAAATTAAAACCTATTTTCAAGATAATTAAGTAGCATGATCAGTGGGTGCTCTGGTTGTTTGGAGGCAGAGGAAAATCCTCTTTTCCAACTCGAAGCCTCCGTCAACTACCCTAATCAATATTTTTCACCATCTTCCAACTTTATCAACGAAGGAAAATACTATCTTTGCTTGCAATGAAAGAATTGGGATTATGAAGCTAATAATATCAAAGCCTAAAGGTAAGTATCAATAATAAATTGCTCTTTTCATTGTAAAAAGTGCAATATAAAATCACTTAAAATTTGCCAGTTTTCACTTCTCATAAACATATTCAGTTATAATAACCCATATGATTAATCCTAGGCGGGTTCATCCAGGTTCCGGATTCTAGATTCGGAATTTTCTTGAATCTCTTAAATAAAAATGTCGAAATTATTAAAAAATAAAATAAATTTTAGAATTGGGTCGAGTATAAACCCGGCCTAGATGAATAGGCCTAATTAATCCGGTAAATTTTTATTGACCATTTTGGAAGAAATACTCAATAACTAAATTTTGTTTATTTGTTTTTAATGTCGCAAGAAACAAATCATGAAATTAGCTATAGCATCCAAAACCTATTTTCAGATCATTAAGTAGCGTGATCGATCTCAAATTTAAAGGCGACTTGGCAATGAGGAACTTATAATATTTTATGTTTATAAGGGCATGTTTGGCAATGAGATAATATATGAATTCTGTGAATGGTAGAAAAATGGTTTGATTTAAAATATTTAATTGGATATTAGGAAATAAGGGAGAAAGATTCAAATATTGTTAGAATTTTTAATATAATTTGAAAAAGTTTAATGGTTTTTGTGTTTTATTTGATTGTTTTACGAAAAGTTAAATGGAAACGTTAAAAATTTAAAATTGAAAAGTACTTGTGTTTCATTGTTGATTTGTCATAATTTAATTTGTAAGAGACATTGAAAATTAAATTATTTTCTAAACCAAAATTTGAAGTATCAATGATTTGATGATGCATCTCTCAGTCTCTTACATCAACTTACAAATACAATTTTTACTTAAAATTTTAGAATTATATAAAAATGTTTGAGAATATTCCTCGTTCACCCCCACCTTGATTGGCCCTCTCTTAACTCGAGTCGAGATGAAAGCAAATTAGGAAGTTGGCCCGGTTCAGAATTTTAAGTCAAAAGATTTAAAACAGAGCAGTCAGTGATACTCTATTTGTCCAATATCCCTATCTCCATTATGATTGAGTCAAGGTCTTCCAGTCAAATAATGCAATTAGCCTTGATTACTAAGATCGAAGACTTGTAGGAACCCATTCAGTAGGCATGGATATATACTTCATCGCCATGGAAGACTTTCTAGATAGTCATTGCTGGAAATATGTGTATCTGGAGAAAGGAAGAGATGAAATGCGAAACAAATTACTTACATAAAAATTTATTTGGATATGGAGTCCATATGTGGTGTGGGTCGCCTATTTAAACAAAGCCTTATAGCGAGTCTTATTGTAATTACATCAAGAGTAGAAAGCAATTATGCTCTCTGGGTGCTCTGGTTGTTTGGAGGCAGAGCAAAATGCTCTTTTCCTACTCATAGCCTTCATCAACCACCCAAATCAATCTTTTTGAGTACCATCTTCGGCCAACTTAATCAACAAAGTGAGTATTACTACTGATTGCTGCAATTGGACAAATGCGATCCAGTGCAGCAACATTACATTATCATTGTATTTAAGGATTTATTCTACATAGCTTTGGATATATATTGAAAAATCACAGTTGCAGATTTTGAAGTGTTGTCTGGCTTGACCAAGCTGGAGGAGCTTTACTTGGATTATAATGCCTTCAACGAAAGCATCTTGCCATCCCTTGCCAAGATTTCATCGCTTAAGAAACTATCTTTGTCTGGCACTAAGATTAGTGGAAGGGTCCCGAGTAATAAAGGTCGGTATATATTGTAATAGCTAGTTAGGTAGTATTTCTTCTATTTTCATTTCCCTTATATTTATGTTTTCTCAAAGGTCAGTATATGTTGTCTAATTCTTTTTTTACATATTTTTCTAATGAATAATGGAATATCAAAATTATTGCAGGTTTTGAAATGAGTAATCTGGAGGAGCTTTGGTTGGATGATAATAACATCACAGATATGAGATTCATTGGCAACATTGCATCGCTCAAGATACTCTATCTGACAAAAACTAAGTTGAATATTGGGGGAACTAATATCCAGGGTAAGTCTCAAAGTTCAATTACTTATCAATTTGCCACCTTAAGTTGTTGGCTTTTGTGTACTTCATATGCTATAAGATGGTAGCGATTCTTAATAATTTTTCTTTTCATTGTAAAAAAGGCAATATAAAATCACTTAAAATTTGCCAGTGATCAGTGATCGCTCCTCATAAACCTATTCAGTTATATTAATCCATATGATTAATCCGGTTATTGACTATTTTGGAAGAAATAGTCAATAACTATATTTTTTCCATTTATTGTTAGTGTTGCAAGAGACAAATCATGAAAGAGCCTCCAAAACCTATTTTCAAGAAAAATTAAGTAGCAGTATGATCACTCATTTAAAGGTGACTTGGCCTTCCAATGAATCAAACTGACCTCGGTTTCCAAAAGCTCAAAATCATTGGGCGCACTCCCATATGTTTATCATTGTTGTATTTATGGATTTATTGTACACAACTTTGGATATTGAAAAATCACAATTGCAGGTTTTGATAGTTTGTCTGCTTTGACCAAGCTGGAGGAGCTTTACTTGGACAAAAATAACTTCAATGAAAGCATTTTTCCATCCCTTGCCAAGATTTCATCACTCAAGAAACTATCTTTACGTGGGAATAAGATTAGTGGAAGTGTCCCAATTAATAAAGGTCGGTATATATTGTATTAGCTAGCTATACGTTGTATTAATCTAACCTGATTTACTTTTTACTAATTTTTCTATAAGGTGATACTACCGATTCTTAATAATTTCAATGCACATGATAAATATCTAAAAGCGTGTGTTATTGTTTTTATTTTAGAGCTTGGAAAACTAAAGAGCTTACAGGAGTTGTATTTGGATTATTCATCCATTGACAAAAGCTTTCTTCATAAAGTTGGAGTGATTACTTCTCTGAATGTACTTTCAATGAGTTATTGTGGAGTCAATGGCAGCTTACCCAACCAAGGTAGAAACGTTTTTTTCCAAGTATGTTGCTAATCATAAACAAGCTGATCTCAGTAGCATAATTAAAAATCTATTTATTTTTCAGGTTGGTGTGAACTCAAGAATCTGCAAGAGTTAGACCTTGGTGGCAATAATTTTGAAGGGAGATTGCCTTCTTGTTTGGCAAACATGCCAGCACTTCGAGTATTGGATCTTGCATTCAGTAACTTCAATGGAAGCATTTCTCACTCCCCCATACCTAGTTTGCAGTCACTTGAGTACCTTTCTCTGTCCTACAACCACTTCAACCCAATTACAATTTCCTCCTTTCTTAATCTCTCGGAGATGAAGATATTCATAAGTAATAACAACACACTTGTTGAGGAAACAGAGTCTCAAAGTATGATTCCATACTTTCAATTGAAGGTTCTGTCATTGTCAAGAGGCCTTGCCAGAAGACCCACTAGAACGATTCCCAGATTCCTTCATTACCAATACAAGTTACAAGTAATTGATCTCTCCCACAACAATTTGGTTGGTCAGTTTCCCACTTGGTTGCTAGAAAACAATACAAGATTGGAGATTCTTGATTTAAGGAATAACACTTTCAGAAGCACTTTCCAACTACCCTATCATCCTAATCCACATATTCGAAAAATTGATGTTTCGAATAATGATCTAGGAGGTCTGATTCCCGCGAACTTGAGTTTAGTTTTTCCCAATTTAGTGCATTTAAACATGTCTCAAAATGCATTTGTAGGCACAATTCCATCTTCTTTAGGTAATTTAGTTTCCTTGATAACTTTGGACTTGTCTAGCAATCATCTCTCAGGAACAATACCAGACCATTTGGCAATGGGTTGCTTCAATTTGAAATACCTCAAATTGTCAAATAATAATTTAACTGGCCACTTATTTCCTGCTAAAAACAATATATATTTCCTTTCTTTTTTATATTTGGACAACAATCGATTTTCCGGAAAGATCCCAAATAGCTTATCCAGTAGTGCTGACTTGGTTGGATTTGATTTTAGCAACAACTCTTTGTCAGGCATGCTTCCAAGATGGATTGGTAACATGACCATCTTGGTTGGAATTGTTATGGCCAAAAACCAACTTGAAGGTCCTATTCCGATTGAGTTATGCAAACTCAAGCAAATTAGATTTCTTGACCTTTCTGAGAATAATGTGTCCGGCAACATACCATCGTGCTTCCATTCATTGGACATCAAACATGTTCATCTGGGAAAAAATAGGCTAAATGGTTCAATTACAAAGGCATTCAAGAATAGCTCTGCTCTGGTAACTTTAGACCTTACAGACAACCACTTAACTGGCAACATTCCAGATTGGATTGGAAACCTCTCATCATTGAGCATCCTCCTCTTGAAAGCTAATCACTTACAAGGAAGGATTCCAATTCAAATATGCCTTCTTGGAAACTTAACCTTGCTGGATCTTTCAAATAATAATTTTTTTGGTCCAATACCTCATTGCTTGAGCAACATTAGTTTTGAGGCAACAGACCAAAAATCTGATCCAGGAAGTACATGGAATTATGGTTTTGGCAGTGAAGCATTGTCATATATGGAGGTAAAGGCACGAATATGGCTTGGAAATGATGATGACGATGATGATGATTATTCTTTCCCGAATGTGGATGCACAACAAGAAATAGAGTTCACAACAAAGAGTAGAAGTTACTCTTATAAGGGTGAAATTCTCAATTATATGTCAGGAATAGATCTCTCATGCAATTTTTTATCAGGTGACATCCCACTTGAATTTGGAAATTTGAACAAAATTCGTGCGTTGAACTTGTCGCACAACAATCTAACTGGATCGATCCCCCCTACATTCTCGAAGTTAGAAGTAATAGAGAGCTTGGATCTCTCCCACAATAAGTTGAGTGGCAGCATCCCCCCTCAACTTATAGAGTTACACTTTCTAGCTGTCTTTAGCGTGGCTGACAATAATCTATCGGGCAAAACGCCAGAAAGAAAAGCTCAATTCGGAACTTTCGATGAAAGCAGCTATAAGGGAAATCTATTTCTGTATGGACCTCCACTACCTAATACATGGAACAAAACTGGATTGTCATCTAATGACAAAGGAGAAGAAAGTGGTGGTTTCATTGACATGGATTTTTTTTACATAAGTTTCTGGGTGTCTTACACAATAGTGATGTTGGGAATTGTTGCAATTTTGTATATAAATCCTTATTGGCGTCATGAGTGGTTTAGCTTCATTGAAGTGTGCCTCAATAGTTTTTATTGTTCTTGGTTTGGAAAATCTCGTAAGTTGTCCAGTACTTTCTAAATTATGTAGCCTTGCATAATGATGTGTGCATATTTCTATATGCTCGCTCTTGATTTCAAATCTAAGGTTTATAAGTTTCGATAAATTTTTATGGATCGACAGTGTATGTATATATATATACACATAGGATTATTATTATTTGCTATTTGCTAGAGTTAAAAAGTTTTGAGAAATGAAGAGACAATAAGCATGACTCGTTTACAGACGCAAAGACATTGAAAAGGAAGTTTGGCAAAATTTGCCTAGAAAACGACTCATTTGTGTTGACAATGAGTCTATGGCCATTAGGGGTGTTCAAGCGGGTTTCGGACCGGAAATCCGGGTCAATCCGGCCGAGAACCAAATAGCTAAAACCGGTTTGGACTCCAACCCGGATTCACCCGGGTTGAAATCCGGGTTGGACCCGGGTTGAAATCCGAGTTGGATTCGAAAATCCAGTTTCCGGAATTTTAAACCCTTTTTTTTTAATTTATAAAACCGGTATTATAACTTTTTTTTGAGAAATTTGTTTTAAAAATATTTATAAAAAAACTTTTATTTTATTATCAACAAATTTCTCAATAAAAAAAAATAATAATACAAACTAAAAAAAAAAACGGTTTAAAATCCGAAAACCGGATTTTCGGGTTCAACTCGGATTTCAACCTGGGTCCAACCTGGATTTCAATCCGGGTGAATCCGGGTTGGAGTCCAAACCGCTTTTAATATGGGTTCCGGATCTAGTTTAATATGGATTGAAAATCGAAACCGGGTATCCGGATATCCAGGTTTCAAACCGGACCGGAAAAAAAACCGGCCCGGATGAACACCCCTAATGGCCATCATGAATTCCCATTTGACACAAGCTTGACTTCTTCAATTTAGTGTAAGCATATTATGCACCTTCTTCAATCCTGAATGCATTGGAAATTAGAAAAACAATTGATTCCAAAATTGATATGCACATTGACACCACGCACCACTAAGATCCCAGGTCTTGAATTTCCAAGGCAATTAAGATAACCTTTATGTTAGTTTGTGACAAATTTTATTTTTTATATAATAAATGTTTAATTTGGTCTTAAAAGAAGAAAAAGGGAAGAAAGAAGAGGAGATCGTAAATACTGTTCATAGAGTAAACTTGATAAAGATTAATCATGTTTGGGAAAATCTATAACAACTAAAATCCTACTAGATTGTAGATTACATTTTGAAGTATGCTACATACGCAAAATAATTACACAAAAACAATTTCACAATCTGACTTGATTTTATCTAATTTGTTAGATTTACTTTATAAAATCACTACAACAAAATGGGGTTAAAACGGCACTTTGGAGAATGCCACAACAAAATTCGCCGGTCTGAAAAGTTCGCAGCGGCATTTGAAATTTAATGCCTGCGTTTTAATGTAAATGGGGCGAATTTTATTTTTTGTGGCGATTTATTAGCCTTTTGCGGCACAAAGTAAGCGCCGCAAATAGTCTTTAAAAATCTAGATACGCCTAACTGATAGGGACCTCGATCGTGTCCCCGCTCAACTAAGCTGGTCCTCCTCGCCTTGTTGCTCCTCAATGACCGAGTAAGGCTCCTTTTGCTTGTGATGGTTCGCGTACACCAACAATGGATGAAAGGGTGATATGAGGTTGAGGTGGTTAAGAGAAATTGATTGAGTTTGTCTTGGCTAAGGTAGGGTAGAGTAGTGTACAACAATGAGGTTGGATGGCTAAGTGTATGGAGCAATAAGGTGGTATTTAGGCTATGGTAGTCTTGGTTATGGTACTGAGAAGGGAGATGTGGTGGGTTGAGTGGTAGATTAGAGTAGAAAAAGTTTAGGAGAATGTCCTTTGGGTAGGCCTATGTATTGGGGTCTCTTTGGTAAGGAATATGGGTCATATAGTGTAGTAGGGTTAGGGTTTTAGTGGAGGCTAAGGGGAATTTCGAGATTGAGATTAGGTTAGGGTTTGGAAGTCAATTGGCTAGGGTTTGGAAGAAGGGTTTCGGCCAAGGTGGTTAGAGTTAAGTGGGATAGGATTTTGAGATGTTTTGGATAATTCCTAAAATGTAGGAATTAGGATTTTAGCAAGATAAGTGGGCGGCAATGAGGTAGGGTTGTTGGCCGAGTATTGCTTCTATGTTGGGATAAGATTTGATTGATTCAATCAATTGGATAATTGATTAGTCATTTGAGAGAATTAAGGTTAATTTGGTGATGTGGCAAGTGGAGAATTTCGGCACTAGTTAGGGATGGAATGGCCGAGTGAGATATTTATGGAAAGTGGAAAGATTTGATTTTGAATTGATTTGGTTAGAGCTGATGGAGGCTTGTTGGGGCCGAGATTTGGGTTGTTTTTGGATGAGGGAAGATTTGATTTAATTGGGTAAATTTAGGAGAAGATAAGGGAATGATGGCCGGTTATTGTTGTTGGAGATTTGGTTGGAATTTTGATTTAAATTTTTGAAATCATTTGAAATGGGGGAATGTATGTGGCCGGATATAAGGATTATTGTAGTGGTCGGTTATGGAATGGATTTGGTCGGTAGAATAGGTTTTGAATTTGAATTGACTTGGTTGAGAGAAATATGGGAAGTTATGGTGGATAAGGTGGCAAGTGAGGGGTTCGGTTAGGCTTGATTGTGTTTAGGCTAGATGGGGTTTGTTTAGGATTTGATGTGGCCGAACATGGCTTATGGGAGGCTAGGGTTTTCGGCACATGTAATTAGGGATAGGATTCTAGGGTTTTGATGGAGTTTGGATAAGTCCTAAAAAGTAGGAACATGGCTTATAGCCATTTGAAGTGGGTGGCACCTAGGGTTAGTGTTTTGGCCGAATTTGCTAGGGTTATAGGGAGGGATTTGATTGGTTCTCTTCTTCACTTGATGACCAATCAAATAAGAGTATGAGGTGGCAATTTAAATGATGTGGCAAGGTGATTTCGACTAGGATAAGGGTGGATGGCCGGTTGAGACTTTGTAGGGATTTTGGTGAGATTTGAATTTGAATTCTTTTGAATTCAAATCCAATGGGTGGCCGGTCTTGCTAGGGTTTGAGGGGCACGAAATTGGTTTGTTTTGGATGAGGGATGAGGTGGATTTAAGTGAGGAATTATAGGAGAGGATGGGGTTAAGTGGCCGGCTAGGGTAAAGGGCAAAATGGACAAGTGTTTAGGCTAGGGTTTCATGCACTATGCCGTGTGGCTCTAGGGTTTTGTGAGGCTTGATGCCGTGGCTGCTATGGGGCAAAATGAACACCAAATTGATCGATTGAACAACCAAATGATGATTGAACAAAAGACCCTAGATGAACAAGCCAACTCCTTCCAGACACCAAGTGGATTCGGCACACACACAAGGCTCCAAGTCTTCAACTTCCTTCAATCAATCACACACTCACTCTCACTCACATGAGCAATCCGAATCTCCCAATGGGGGAGGATTTCGAATTCCTCTATGGACACACACACAAATTCTCAAATCCACAAGTGGTGTAGATTTGGCCTCACAAACACAAAATCACTCAACAATCAACAAACCTCTCAAGAACACCAAAACATGAAAATCACTCAACACAACTCACTCCAAAACCGAAAACTCTTTTTATGAATTACCTCAAGATTTTTATAAATAAAAATGAAAACAAATAAAAGGATAGATGTGGATCACCGATTCACGAATTGCACGATGATCCTCTTCCAAAGGGATTCACGAATTGCACCCTAGGGAAGCCCAAGTGCTAAGCACCGAAATCCAAACCACAATACTTGTGGCCGGCCTAACTCTTTTCCAAGAGCAAAAGTCTAGTCTCAAATTGTCCAAAGATGTGAAATGAAAACCTAAAAGTCCTATTTATAGAGTCTAACAAATTGGAAACCCCCAAAAGGCCCCTAACAAAATAAGATAATTACTAAAATAACTAAATGCATAAATAAATAAAATAAATACATAAATAAGCAAAGGTGGCGCCAATGATGATGGGGCCGTGGCATGTTGTGGCCTAGGCATGGCATGTGGCATGGCATGGCCCACGGATGGTTGTCTACATGGCGCCTGGCTGCATGGCATCTGATAGTGTGCATGACATGGTGACATGCCTAAACTTGATGATGTGTCCCGAGTGATGCCGTGTTGTGGTAGTGTGGCCCAGTCAGGTGGCTTGGGCGGTGGTCTTGCATGGCCCGGGCTGAGTGCCGGAGTGATGGTCATGAATGGCCCGAGCTGGCGGTCTGGGCGCATGGGCTGCGCGTCGCAAGTAGCCTCCATGGTTGCTTGCTGCGTGTCAAGGTCTGACCCAAGGCATGCATGCAGGTTAGTCAAGTGACTGTCCTGACCCTCCACTAGCGGTGTCAAGGCATGATTTAGGGCGGTTTTTAATGGGGTACTATCACTAACACCCCCTTGCTCCCTCCCCCCAAAACCTACTCTCTCTCTCTCTCTCTCTCGTGCGATCGCGATACCCCCAACCCCCTGCCCCTCCCCCCTCTCTTTCTCTCTCGCTGTCGCTCTCGCGATCGCAATACCTCCGACGGACATTCGAACCCAAAATCTTCTCTCTCTCTCTGTCTCTCTGTGACTGCGCCACCCTTTCGTCGATACCGGGCCATCGCCGTCTCCATCTCCATCTCGCTTGGCAGGTGAGTCTTTCTAATCTACGCGTCTCGGATTTCCTTCTCTTTCTCCCGTTGCTTCCCGTGCCTTCTCCTGTTTCTCCTAACACTTTGATCTTCCTCTTCCAAGATCTATTTCGCAGGTTAAAGAAGGAGATTAGGATGGGGTTTAGACCTAAACCTAACATATTAGTTCGTCAATGGCCATTATATTGAACTCAGGTATGGAATTCATACTCGTGGGGTAATCGTAGGTCAAAAGTATGCACTTATTTTGCAAAACTGATTGATCTGTGAATTTAAATCTCATTTGTCCAGTTATTTGTCGAATTATTTTCATGAAATCTTCAATGGTGGTTTCCTAGCCTCTGTTTTTTATTTTCTCGGCTATTTTGTCAACTGGGGTATTAGGCATTTAGGTGTTTTCATGAGCCAGCTTGGATTTACAGCGCCCAATGATAGATGAAGCTGACAGGATACTGGAAGCAATCAGGTGTTTTCATGATTTTTTTCTCTTGCAGCCTTGCTTTTTAATTTTGGGTTTTGATTTAGCATTTTCAATCAGGTATTTAACATATCTAACTTATGCTATGGTCATTGGTAATGTAGATAAGCTAACACTTGATGAAATGTTAGGCTGCTCAAAGTTGTTCATCTTTGAATGAATTTAATTTTCTATGGAATATTTCTAAAGTGTGGGAGTTTAGATTTCAAAGAAAGACGAGATTGTGGCACATATATGTGAGTTACTCTGTTTTTGCTAACTTGAATAGAACAAGATGGTTGCCATGTTGCATGAGTTGGAGCCTCAATAAAGAGAGACTCAAGGTTCTGCATAGGTTTTGATTTGGAAGGCTTTAACAAACACTTTATGGACAATTGAATCCTGGAAAGCCACTTGGATGCTGCTCAATGATATTAGGTAAGGGTGGTCAAAAAGGATAATGTTTTTGTGGTTGGATTGTCTAAAAAATTTCATTTTTTCCAACTGTCCTCATCGAATCTCGGATTATATATACACAATTGTTTGGGAAAAGAATTCTTTTCCAAACCTCACGTCACTGTGTGTGACATCAGCCAGCCTAAATATTAGGACGTTTACTTGACTAATTATTAGAGTAGTTGTAGCAATCAATTTATTTACTTGCCTAAAAACATTTACTCTAATGTGGTTGCTATGCATTGCCTCGATGTTTTATCTGATAGTAATCCCCCTCCCTGTTTTTAATAAAATCTCGAGTACTTACCAAAGAAAGTAATCCCCCTCCTTGTTTTCCGATGAAAACCAGAAAAGAAAGGGAAAGAGAGAGAGCCTTTAATATCTGCTTTATGAGTTTATGTAGCTTAGGAGACAAAGTAAGAAATTTGAATCTCTCGTAAATTTCATAAAAGAAAGGATTTACTGGACTTCCAAAATTTTGCATAATTTGGAGTTCGTTTAAAGACGTCTCCTTCACTCTATTGTGCAATCTTTTCTTTTATGTCTTCTTTCTAATTCATGGATGTTACTTTTAGCTCACTTCTATATGCTTTTAGTTTTTTTTTTTAGTCATACTAGTCTTGTTATTTCATGTTCACTCTATTCCTATTAGCATGATAACTTGTAAATTACTCAACTTCACAGAGGAGGGCACAACCCATCATACATGTATTGCCTCATTGCTGATTATTACTCTGCTGATGATTTGGTGGTGTAAAGAAGACCACCTACAGGGAGATGAGTGTAGCTACCTCTTTTCTTCTCATATGTTGGGTAAGTTTTTAATGCTTTCTATGTTACATAAGTTAAATGACTGTGTCTGGACTCTAGTGTAAAATTGTTAGTACAACACATATTTTGTTGATGAAGCAAAAGCTTGAACTTTAAAAATAAACATTGCTCACTTCAGACCCATACCTCTTAAGTATCGCTATGAAATTAGGAATAGCAGATACTCAACTAGAATAACAAACAAAAGAAAAGTTACCTTCAATTGCCTTATTAGAATCAATGGTTCCTTTTAATAAAGTAACCCCCACTTGTCCAGAGCTGGGTTTTTCCCATTTCTTCTCAACTACAGAGCATAGTGGTAAATTTTGGATATTCTAGCTTGTCTTGTTTTTTTTTTTTTTGACCTACTTGTAACAAAATTCTATCGTAAGTATTACAGAAGGCTCCCATGATACAACATGGAAGCAAAATTTTTAAAAATCTAATATAAATTCTTCAAGAGCAATGATAGGACATGTTCATGTCATTTTTGGATATTCTGTATTCATTTATGCATGTTTTGGTGTGCTTTATTTCTATTAGTAAATTATTAGAAAAATAATTCAAGTTATTGTACTAAAGAAAGTACACTGGTTGATTTTGAGAACTAAAAAAATTTATATAATTGCAGCAACTGAAATCAATGGAGAAGGCATCAAGTTTTGAGAAGAATAGTTGAAGACTGCAGTTTTGAGATCATGGAGAAGGAAGCTTTCAAGGAATGATCACAGCATGCCAAAGAATTTCAATTAGAATTTGATATATTCTACACTTTTAAAACAATGTTGTTATATTGTGGGATGTTAACTTTGAGTAAACTGCCATGAATTTCAATTTGAATTTTTTCAATACTAAATGATGTTTAAAATGTTTAAATGAATTTCAATGATGAATTTATGATATTATAATGTTTATTAGGAAATATAATTGATTAGATGCATGATGAAATAAATTGTTAGAAATAATTATCAGCTATCGCATGAGAGTTTATTATAATTAATTTTAAAAAAATACTGGTGAAACTGGTTCACCAGTATTTTTATTTTTTATTTTTGTAAAACATTTTTTGCGGCGCGTTTAACTCGCCGCAATAAGACGAAAATTCGCCGCAAAAAGCCTTAATCAAATCAGGGGTATACACTTATGGAGGCGAATATATGAGTATTTGCGGCGGTATAAATTCGCCGCAAATACTAAAACAACACTGGCCCGCAATAGAATTGTACCTGCTGCATCTTTTATTCCGGCTAAATTCCGGCGCTACAGTAATCGCCGATTATGACTTTTTCCGGTAGAAAATCATAATTTTACCTACTAATTTTGACGTTGGTAATAGTCACATTTGTTGTAGTGAATTATAATAAAAATAATTTTATGTTGGAAATATTTACAAAATAATATATATTATATTAATAATATGTTTGAGAAATTATTTTTGGAAAGTTGTGAATTATTTTGGAAAGGGAGAAATAAGAAAAGTTGATAAGCTATTGCTTATATTTATAATAAATTTGGTCGTTGCATTTAACCGAGGCCATTGGTGGCTAAGTGGTATTGTGGATATTTACCGCATGGGCTTGGTTCGAGCCACCTATCTATCAAAGGAGGAGTTTTTTGTTGAATTATTTGAAGAGGCCACGCAGCCCGCCCTTTAGGGCTCAAAGGGAGCGCATGATGCGCTGCCTGGGCAATGCGATAAGGGGCGCGACGCACACGATGGGGCGTGTGTGAGGCGCTGCAACGCATGCGAAATTGGAAATAGCATGCCAAAAGTCGCACCTGCTTGGTTTCAAACCCGTGCAAAATGGTAGGCAGAGCGGCATCATGACCACTGGACCATGTCCAACCTCTATGTCGGTTTGCAACCAGTTTAATACATATACCGGTTTGGATCAGATTACATAAAATGATCACTTTTCTTTCTCTATAAATAAATCCAATGCCATACGAATTTTAGAGATTCTAGAAGGAAATTTCAAAATTCTCTCTTTTAAAAAGATTTCATTTCTTTAAAACTTCTTATTAGGATCTATTCGTTTTGTAGAGAATAAATTTCTAATCTCTTGGTTGAATAACAAAATCTAAGGATATTCAGAGTTTAATTTTGTTGGTGCACAACGCAATTAGTCACACGTGACTTATTCCGAATTTCATGTATCTTGGATGCAAATTTACTTGTAATCCGTGTGCATATCAATTCCTATTATTGATGGGGGTGAATATTGTTTTAAGGAAAGCGACATTTGCAACACAACTTGAAGCAAACTTTTCTCTCACTATTTTCTGTTTTGCAATCACATTACACAACACTATATAATCTAACAGATCACATAAAGTCACATCAATTTGTAAGATTATTTTTGTATAATTACGTTGTGATTAGAGTATTTATCTTAGCTTAATCATTCACCATCCTAATAATTAGCACCTTTCAGAAAGAAAAATGGTAATTAGCAAAAGATATTAAAATTAGATATATATATATATATACATACTATATTAAAGTAGAATTCCATTTATCATCCATTTACTATCATTCTCTCAACTGTTATGACATGGTGTGAAATGGTGTGAAATAAAAATACATACTATATTGTTGGAGGCTGTCTATTGTGCAGTTAATTGCATATGCAAATTGATTTTGAAATTCATGATGTATTTTAATAGCTTCCCCAATCTCAAGATTATTGTGTCTCTAATGATGCCTTCTGCAATCCAGTATTAACTTCTTTTTTATTCCTTCAAAGTTGTTAATGTTCTCTGAGGGTCTCCTTCATTTATGATATTCTTTAGTTGCTTACGTTGAGCTTCTTTCACACTCATGAATGCTACCATTGTTTCTCCTTGATTTAGGTTGCAGCTTCCTAAGTGGACTGCTACTATGAAGGAGATTCTTTGTTATGTGATCTATATATTGCAACAAAGGTGCTACCACTTGCTTTCACTGCAACCTCTAATGCTATTGAATTTTTTTCTGGAGGAAGGACCAAAGTGATGTTTTGGTTTTGCTCTTTCCATTTCCCATGCAATATGATTGGAGTGATCCTTGCATCTGGATGGGTGTAAAAACATGTTTTACACCCATCCAATAATATAGTGCCATATAGGCATTCTAGCAAAACCAAAATTACAGCTGCATTCACCCGATTCAACCCCCCTCTAGCCCACTGCATTCAATTCTCCTACGGTTCTCCCTGCCGACGAGCTCCTACGATCTCCTTGCTTGCCGCCGACAATGAGCAACGGCCCCAATTCCAAAAATTTCAAATCGAACAACATTTTCTTTTGACATCACAGAAAACCCATTGCCATGAGCAAACAGGAGGAGAAATAGTAGACTTGAGAAGAAGTCAAATCCATCTTTCTCAAGAAGTTGGAGACAAAGAACCCATCTGTGTTGGGTTGTTGAGAAGCCAAAATTTTGAAGAAAAGTGTGAGAACTAAAATGGAGCCAAAAAAACCGTAACCCATTTGGGAATGAGGTCAAAGATTGAGAAACAATAGAGACTAAATATTGAATACAAAGTCTCCCCAGTTCAAACTCCTCTCTGAAATCTTTCAAACTACCATCACTCGATATAAATGTTATGAGTCTATCCGAGAAAACCAGAAAACAAGTTACTAGTTTCCGCAACTACAAAACCAACATCCCCAAGTCTATAGTGGATATGGAGTTTAAAAAAAAAAAAATAGCGGAGATCGCAGGAACTAGTTAGTTTGAAGCTTCTGGAATGCGTATTATCACTTCAGACTGGTTACAGCTTTCCTCTCCATCAATTACTTCGATCATTTCCTCTCCTCCCAATCTCTACCGATAGGAGTATTTTCCAAGGGAAAGTTCATATTTTTCGGGAAGAAGTGATCTGACAATGACAGCTTTGCTTGTTTTGTTTCTACCTCGATCCTCAGCAACCAAATGGGTGGCCTTTTCAGCTGTTAATAGTGGTGTGTTTGTCTTTAGCGGCGAAAATGGAGGAGCCCCAGGTCCCACTCCTGTTCGACCTTCAAGTATTTGAGCCCAAGTTCATCTCCGAATCAAAAACAGTACAGCGGATGGAGTTATGGGTCATGGCCATTCTCGGAATGGAGATTACGCTGTCACGCCCTTTGATTTCCTTGACTCTTTCATCTCCAAACATATTCAACCGCAACGATGCAGTGGTTCGTGTTTCGCAGGTGGTCTTCAACGATAGGGAGGGTTGGATTGAGTGAGGAAGTCTGTTAGGGATTTCGAATTGAGAGACGAAATTGCAAGTGTTCACGCTAAGATCTGATGCGGGCGAGTTCATGGATGTTTAAGCCGAAATGCTGACGTGGCGTTTTTTCATTGGTTGGGTGTAAAAGGGATTTTTAAACCCATCTGGTCTGCAGCTTTCCCATATGGTTTCTATAGGACTAACTGGCTTATGGTACAAATTGACCCATGGACATTCTTTTGTAAGTGTGAACAATTTGATTTTTGTAATACCAGAGATTATATCTGGCAACAACAGCAAATACTTGGAATTTGTGAGTTTCAACCGTGTCAATTTGGAGTTTGACTTCATAATCTAAGATGTACATAATTCAAGAATTTATATCTTGTCCTCCAAGAGAGGAGGCCGAAGAGATTTTAAATTATTTAATACCCTATAATGCTAGCATTTGTGAGTTTTCAGACCATTTATTTATTTATTTATTTATTTATTTGGTCACCGTAGCGCTACAATAACAAAAAATTAAGAAATCATAAAATAAGCACACGTTAGCTTTGAGGAGATAGAATTTCAAATCATTTATTATAAGAGAAAAGTTAGGGTCCGGTTGACTTATTTAAATAAGAAGAATAACCCTCCAATGAGATGATGGCATGTAGGAAAAAAATACAAAAAGAAAATGAAAATGAAATCCCATTTTCACGAGTGATGCACTCCCTCATCGCCGAATCTTCTCCTTCAAGCTTCACCGCTAACCACCTGCACTATCACCGGTCAACACCTCACTCCAGGAGCACCTCTCCTTACTAGCGAACCAAACCCAATCATCGGTCAAACCCAATCGCCGGTGAACCCCACATAGCCCCCTTGTGCGCGAGAAACCCACAAGTTCGAGATGGGTTTCTCTCATCTTCCAGCCATCGTAGCTCTGTCAGGAGCCACCCAATGGCGTCACCGCCCCCTCACCAACACTCCCCTCACGCCGACGAACATAATTTGTTGTCGGCAGCCTCCAAACGCATGGTTTACCCCTTTTCCAGAAATGGGTATCGCCCATACTCATTTCGAATTTAAGGCTGTGTGGGGAAGGTGGGAGGCTGTGTGGGATCACCATTACAGGAGTAAGGCTGCCAAAGGGAAGCGGTTTCGGGTGGTGTGGGCGGTGACATCTCCGGTGGCCGGTGGCGGTTGGGTTTGCGTTGAGCCCGAGTTGCATTTCTTGGTTGGGTTTTTTCCTACATGGCATCACCTAATTTGAGGGTTGTTCTTCTCATTTAAACAGACTAACCACTCTCCAGCATCTTCCTTATTATAAACACACTATAATAAAAGAGTTGATTTTATAATCGGTCCATCTGTTTTTCTACAAATAGTAGCCCTCAAATCGATGAAGTTCCACATAGCTTCTCACTTTATCTATCATGTACTCCCACTGCATGAGATCACGCACGTTTTCCATTTGCATTCTCTCCCAGGAAACCTAGAAGACAAACCCGTCCCTCTCTGCTAGGGTCAACGACGACCCCCTTCTCCACCACTCTTCCCTCCCTCTTTGTTGATTCTTGCACGGAAACCCCCATTTCCAAAAACCTCCTCATTGTCAAAGGTTTTTTTGGGATTTTTGAGGTGTAAAGGTCTTCAATTCGGAATTTTTTCAGAGAGAAAGAACTCAAACGAAATCCAATAGTCAGAGAGAGAGAGAGAGAAGAGCTGAGAAAGATAGAGATGAAATCCATGGAAATGACCATTACCAGAGAATTATCAATTTTTTTTTTTTTGGAGAAAGAGAATTATCAACTCTGATTCAAAAGATATGTTAAGGTTTCGTTTAAAATCCTCAAAGCAACAGTAATATTCACGACAATATTCCACAAAGTCACAACAATGCATAAACTCTTAAGAAAACACATGGATGAATAACACACTGATCTCATTAGTGAAAGCTACGATGAAGGGATTCGAGGCCCCTTTTTCTCCAGTCTCTTGCTACTAGCTACAGTACCCAACCATTCCAGAATAATCCTTCCCTATCCTTCGATAAAGACATATACTCTACTAGTGAATGGTACGCTACTAAGAAGGAAAAACACCCCATTTTGGTGACTCACCAAAACGGGCCACATTATAATTTATTGCCAAGGCCCCTCCATAATGGTAAGACTAGACCATTATGTTAACAAATAGACTAATGCAGACCCATCGACCCACATTCTACGTCGGCCCAGCATCCTATAGCCTCTTATTTGAAACGGTGTAATTCCTGCATTGAAACGGCATCGTCTAGAGTCAGAAATTAACTTCACTTTAGTTCACTTGTAATTGTACTTGTCGAGCTTCACTTTGTTTCTAGACCTCTAACACTTCGCACCCTTGCATTGGCGATCTAGAGTTCCTTACAACTTTCTCTCCCTTTAAAGCACCTTGCCCTCAAGGTGGGGATAGAGTTGCCTTAAGCTCCATGGCTTTTCCCAGGTATTCTCTTCTTCCTTCAACCCAATCCATTTGACTAGCACTTCAGTGATGGCTCGATTTCCATCTCTTTTCAGTCATCGGGCGACAATGAGCTCTAGCTCAGGTTGCACTTCGCCGTCTACATCTACTGGGGGTAGAGTAGCTATAGGTTGTATTGTCTTGCCTAACTTCTTCTTCAGGCAAGACACGTGGAAGGTAGGATGAATCTTGGAGGAACTCGAGAGTTTGAGTCTGTACGCCACTTCTTTGATCTTCATCTCCACCTAGAATGGGCCATGGTAGCGGGGAGCTAACTTTAAATTCTGGTGATGGGCTACAGTTTTCTGACAATAAGGTTGTAACTTAAGGTAAACCCACACTCCTTCAAAAGCCCTCTCGGACTTGTGTTTGTTTGCTTGGCTTTTCATCTTGTCTCTGATATGTTTTAGATTCTCTTTCAATAACTTGATTACCCTGTCTCGCATCTATAATATCTGATCAACTGCATTGTTTGCTGAGAGCCCTGGAATGTAAGAGGTTAACTGGGGTAAGGGATACCCATATAGAGCCTAGAAAGGCGACTTTCTTATTGCAGAATGGTGAGAAGTGTTATACCACCATTCAGCAAAAGGGAGCCAATCTGACAATTTCTAAGGTTTCACACTCACATATCATCTTAAATTCCCTTCGAGACATTTATTTAACGCCTCAGTTTGATCGTCGGATTGGGGGTGGTAAGCTGAACTATGATAAGCGTAGATCCCTGTAAAGAGAAGAAGGCTTGCCAAAAAGAATTTAGAAAACCGGATCACGATCTGTCACCACTGTTCAGGGTAATCCATGTAACTTAAACACGTGCTTTAAGAACAAATTAGTGACCCCCGCTGCTGTGTAAGGATGTGAAAGGGGTATGAAATGTCCGAACTTAGTGAACCTATCCACAACCATTAGGATCACTTTATACCCATTTGACCTTGGCAAACCCTCTATGAAATCCATAGAAATGTCGGACCAAACTTGCTGTGGTACTGGTAGGGGTTGCAACAACCCCGTAGGTGGACTTGTTTTGTACTTCATGGGCTGGCAAATTTCACACTCTTTAACCAGCTTTTTGATGTCCTTCTTCATGCCCTTCCACCAAAAATATCTCTTGGAACGTTGATAAGTTTTTAAATACCCTGAATGACCCCCTAAGGGGCTGTCAGGAATATGCTACATGACTTTAGCCTTAAACTGAGAATACTTCGCAATAACAATCATCCCCTTTTTCAAAATGATGCATTGCTGCCATTGGAAGCCTTTGGGATAAATAGTGCCATCTTTCAATTTACATAGGAGGTCCTTTAGTTCATGGGACCTTTTGTAGCTTGACTTGAGTTCCTCTACCCATTCGGGTGTTGGAAATGAAATCATAGTTAAAGTGCCTTCTTCTGTGACTTCATCTTCCTCTTACCTTGATAATGCATCCGTCACCACATTTTCTTTTCCATTTTTATACAAAATTGCAAAATCATACTCCATCAATTTACTCACCCATATTTGTTGGGCCAAGGTACCCACCCGCTATTCCAAGAGGAACTTAAGAGTTTGTTAGTCGGTTTTTACTACGAAAGCCCTCCCAAGCAAGTAGTGTCGCCATTTCCTCATCACGATTACCAATGCCAACAACTCATTCTCATAGGTGGAGAGAAGGAGGGCCTTGCTCATATAAGTAATGGGCTATTCGATTTGCATCAAAACTGCCCCCATACCCCTACCGCTTGCATCACATTCAATTGTAAAAGGTAACGAAAAATCTGGAAGTCTAAGGACTGGAGGTTGTGTCACAGCCCTCTTGAGGTTGTTAAAGGCCTCTATAGCTATCCCATTCCACAAAAAAAGTATTTTTCTTGAGCAACTCTATCAAAGGTGCAACAATCACCCTATATCCCTTAATAAACTTATGATAGTACTCCATTAGACCCAAAAAACCCCTTAGGGACTTCATGTTGACTGGAGTGGGCCAGTTCCGTTTGAAATCCTCAAAGCAATTGTAATCTTCACGACAATATTCAACAAACAGCAATGCATAAACTCTTAAGAAAATACATGGATTAATAACATACTAATCTCATTAACGAAAGCTACGATAAAGGGGATTCGAGGTCCATTCTTTCTCCAATCTCTTGCTACAAGCTACAGTACCCCAACATTCCAAAATAATCCTTCCCTATCCTTCGATAAAGACATATACCCTATTAGCTGAATAGTACGCTACTAAGAAGGAAAAACGCCCCGCCGCCTTACAATTTATTGCCAAGGCCCCCCATAACGATAAGACTAGCCCACTATGTTAACAACTAGACTAATGCAGACCCATCGTCCCACATTCTACGTCGGCTTAGCTTCCTGGAGCCTCTTATTTGAAACGGTGCAATCCCCCATTGAAATGGCATCGTCTTGAGTTAGACATTAACTTCACTTCAGTTCACTTGTAATTGTATTTGTCGAGCTTCACTTCGGTTCTATACCTCTAAAAGCATCCTCAATGGTCTCATCTTTTTTTATCATTAAAAGTGTACTTTTTGCACACATACCAACAAAATAATACCATATTTGATCAAATATGACTAAAAGAAAGTGTGAAAAATAACATAAAGATACTTTTTGCTTACTTTTTGTTTAACTTTTGAATAGTAAATCATCAAATAAAAAGTACGCTTTTGATGATAAAAAAAGATGAGGCCAATGAAGATGCTCTAATACTTCGCACTCTTGCATCGGCGATCTAGGGTTCCTAATAAGATAAAAGTCCTAAGTCAGAATTACTTTCCCAAATAAAATCCAGAGTTGGAAGTTGCTTGGTGGAATGGTTGTAATCAGGTAATGCAATGGTTGAAACGAAGCTACGGTGATGAATTAAAAAGGAAGCACGGCAAGTGTTTGAACAAAAGCTCGAGTGAGCCACCGGGTTGCTTCTTCCCGTAACAAACTTGTTGAGTATGGCTTAGGAATACATGCCCAGACCTGTCTCGCTCGACCCTCACTCGAGCGAGACTTCGAGACTTCCAGAATTGCTCCAACCCGAGACTTCGCTCGACCCTCGCTCGACCTCCAGCTCGAGCAAGGTTCAGGCAGTGACTTCGCTCGACCCTCGCTCGACCTCCCGCTCGAGCGAGATTCCACGTGGCGCCAGGTGTCCGATTTCTAGTTGAGCGAATCTGACCTAGAAGTCCTCGCTCGAGCGAGTTTAAATCTCGCTCGAGCGAGATTGCATAATATAAATATCGCGAAGCCATTTCGCGCAGCGGCACGACGAAGAACCCAGGCCTCTGTTTTCGGCGCCAATGAACAGTGGTTGCTTCTAGATCATTTTCTTCTCCATTTCTCCACTATTCTGAGTGAAACTTGTGAGGATTGAGTGTATACACGTGAGGTGAGTGTTCTCTGTTGTAAGTATCTTTTGATACTCTCTCTGTAACCTCCATTTGATCTAGTGAAGCTTTGAAACCAACCCCACAGTGGATGTAAGCTCATTTTGAGCTGAACCATTTAAATCTGTGTGTTCTTTCTGTGTTTACTGTTTTATTTCTCATTGTTGCATCCGCTGCGGTTTATTTCATATCTTTGTTATTTTTTTCCTTGCCTATTTCCCTACAAACTGGTATCAGAGCGTTTTCAGGCTCTGTGAATATTTGAAGGGATGGCTACAGCAAGATTTGAAGTTGAGAAATTTGACGGTCAGAACAGTTTCAGCTTGTGGCGCCTGAAGATGAGGGCTTTGTTGCGCCTGCAGGAGTTATTCAAAGTTTTAGAGGAAAGGACGGCAGATTCTCCTGTACCGTCTAAGGACGATGAATAAAAGGTACATAGTACAATTCTATTATCATTATCTGATGGAGTGTTGAGAGAGGTGGCGGAGGAGGAGACCGCTGAGGGTCTCTGGAACAAGCTTGAGAGCTTGTACATTAAGAAGTCTCTCACAAACCGGTTGTATTTAAAACAACGGTTGTATACACTCAAAATGACTGAGGGTTCGTCAGTTACTGAACACCTAGATGAGTTTAATAAGATTGTTATGGATCTTAGAAATGTTAACATCAAGCTTGATGAGGAAGATCAAGCTCTAATTGTGCTGTGTTCATTACCTGCCTCTTTTGAGAATTTTGTAAATTCTATGCTGTATGGTAGAGATACTATCTCCTTAGCAGATGTGAAGTCAGCTTTAAACTCGAAGGAGTTGAGGAGTAAGTATGATAAGGGTGGTGAAGCACAGGCCAGTGGGTTGTTTGTCAAAGATACCTCCGACAGAGGAAGATCCAGTCAGCAGGGTTCAGAGAAGGGCAGAGGCAAGTCCCGGGGGAAATCAAAGTCCAAGTCCAACAAGAAGAATGTAAAATGTTATTACTGTCAGAAGTTTGGACACTATAAGAGTGAGTGTACGAAGCTGAAGAAGAAGGAGGAATCCACGAGTTCCTCTAATGCCGTCAGTGCTGCTGATGAATCTGACGGCTCTGATGTAGTTCTTGCAATCAGTGATTCAAACAGTCGGTTCAGTGATAAGTGGGTGATGGACTCAGCTTGCACGTTCCATATGTGTCCCAGAAGGGACTGGTTCATGTCTTATGAATCAGTCAACAGTGGTTCTGTTTTGTTGGGGAACAACACTGCTTGCAAGATTGCAGGAATGGGTTCTGTAAAGATCAAGATGTTTGATGGGATGGTTAGGACATTGACCAACGTCCGGCACATTCCAGACTTGAAAAAGAATCTTATCTCCATGGGGGCCCTTGATTCTTTGGGTTTAAAGTACACGGGACAAGGTGGAGCTTTGAAAGTCAGCAAAGGCTCCATAATCATTATGAAGGGAGACCTGAAAGATGGTCTCTATTTCCTCCAGGGCAGTATTGTCAGCGGTGAAGCTGCAGTTTCAGTATCTGATCAGTCAGAGTCAGATGTTACTCGTCTATGGCACATGAGATTGGGCCATATGAGTGAGAAGGGGATGTCTATCCTCAGTAAGCAAGGGTTGCTAGGGAATTAGAATTTAGGCAAGCTAGACCTGTGCGAGCACTGTGTATTCGGGAAGCAGAGCAGGGTTCAGTTTGCAACTGGGGTCCACAGAACAAAAGGTACAGTGGACTACATTCATTCCGACCTTTGGGGTCCGTCTTCAGTTCCATCAAAAGGTGGAGCTAATTACTTGCTTACATTCATTGATGATTACTCACGGAAAGTGTGGGTTTATTTTTTGAAACAGAAAAGTGAAGTCTTCAAGAACTTCAAGCAGTGGAAAGTTCTGATAGAGAATCAGACCGGCAAGAAGGTGAAACGGCTTCGGACTGACAACGGGATGGAATTTTGCGGCAATGACTTCGATGAGTTCTGTAAGAAGGAAGGAATTGCCAGACACCGTACAGTCAGGCACACTCCACAGCAAAATGGAGTGGCTGAACGCATGAACCGGACCCTCCTAGAACGAGCACGCAGTATGCTCTCCAATGCCCGCCTATCTAAGGACTTTTGGGCGGAAGCAGTCAATACAGCCTGCTTTCTGGTGAACCGCTCTCCAGCCACAGCTATTGAGTTGAAGACACCTAATCAGGTATGGTCTGATGAACCTACTGATTATTTGAACTTGAAGATATTTGGTTGCCCTGCTTATTTTCATGTAAATGATGGTAAGCTAGAACCTAGGGCAAAGAAGTGTATTTTTATGGGATATGCTTCTGGGGTGAAGGGATATAAATTGTGGTGTACTGATCCCAAGTCACCCAAGTTTGTGATAAGCAGGGATGTTGTGTTTGATGAGAAATCCATGCTTAGTCCCACAAAAAAAATTCCCGTGTCTACAGGGAAGAAGGTGGAGCTGCAGGCTTTACTTGAGACACCACCAGTAACTCAGGATCATGCTATGACTGATGAGCATGATTCTGAGTCAGAGATTGAGACACCAGCTGAGGAGCAATACAGTATAGCTGCTGGTAGACAGAGGAGGCAGATCAGACCACCTCAGAGATATGCTCATGCAGATATGATCAGTTATGCACTCGCTACAGCGGAAGAAATTGTGGGGCAGGAGCCTTCCAGTTACTCAGAGGCTGTGAAGAGTATTGAGTCTGCACAGTGGTGTACAGCGATGACTGAAGAGATTGAGTCTCTTCACAAGAACCAAACCTGGGATTTGGTTAAGTTACCAGCGAAGACCAGAGTTGTGGGCTGCAAATGAGTTTTCAAGAGAAAAGAAGGAATCCAGTCTGATGCAAGATACAAAGCTCGCCTAGTTGCTAAAGGCTACAGTCAGAGAGAGGGGATCGACTTCACTGAAGTGTTCTCTCCAGTAGTAAAGCACAGTTCAATCCGAATTTTACTAGCCATTACGGCTTTGTATGATCTGGAGCTTCAGCAGCTTGATATGAAGACAGCGTTCTTACACGGTGAGCTTGAAGAAACTATCTATATGCGTCAGCCAGAGGGGTTCACAGTTGAAGGTAAAGAAGACCGTGTATAAACAGTCACCTAGGCAATGGTATAAACGTTTTGATTTGTTTATGATTGATCATGATTATTTGAGAAGTGATTATGACTGTTGTGTATATCATAAACAATTGCCTGATAAGTCTTTCATTCACTTATTGCTTTATGTTGATGACATGCTTATAACTGCTAAAAGCATGGTTGATGTTGATTTGTTGAAAACTCAACTTAAGGATGAGTTTGAGATGAAAGATTTAGGTGATGCTAAGAAAATACTGGGGATGGATATTTACAGGGATAGAAAAGCTGGGGAAGTTATACTTATCCCAGAGAAAGTATATAGAGAAGGTTCTAGACAGGTTTGGAATGTCTGACTCCAAGCCTGTCAGCACGCCGTTGGCGTCGCATTTTAAACTTTCAGCTTCCCTATCCCCCCAGACAGATGAGGAGGAACAGTCCATGGCAAATGTTCCTTACTCTAATGCTGTAGGTAGCATTATGTATGCTATGGTGTGTACCCGTCCAGATATTTCACAGGCAGTGAGTGTGGTTAGCAGATATATGGCTAAGCCTGGTAGAACTCACTGGCAGGTCGTGAAATGGATTTTGAGGTACTTGAAGGGAACCTCGCATGTGGGCTTGATATTTGATAGAGATGTAGATCTCAGTTCTGTTGTGATTGGTTTTGTTGATTTTGACTATGCTGGGGATTTAGATAAGAGAAGATCATTGACAGGCTACATTTTCACATTGTGTGGTTCTGCTATTAGTTGGAAAGCAATACTTCAATCAACTGTTGCTTTATCAACTACAGAGGCAGAATACATGGCCGCAGCTGAGGCTGTTAAGGAGGCCATTTGGGTGAAGGGGCTAATCAGTGACCTGGGTCTTCAGCAGACAGAGATGACAGTGTTTTGTGACAGCCAGAGTGCTATACATTTGACCAAAAATCAAATGTATCATGAGAGGACAAAGCACATTGACGTCAGGTATCACTTTATCAGATGAGTAGTGTCAGATGGTACAGTTAGTATTCAGAAGATTGCTACTTCAGAGAATCCAGCAGATGTAATGACCAAGCCAATTGCAGTATTCAAGTTCAAACTTTGTTTGGACTTGATAGGGGTTCGGGGTTTCCAGGTTCCTTAGGGAACTCAGATGGGGTTAGTTTTCTCAGTTGCTGCATTTTACATTCTTGGGTTGATCTGGATTTTATGGGGCTGTTAGGTATTCAAGCCAAGGTGGAGATTTGTGGGGTTTCCAGGTTCCATACATGCCCAGACCTGTCTCGCTCGACCCTCGCTCGATCTCCCGCTCGAGCGAGATTCCACGTGGCGCCAGGTGTCCGATTTCTAGTTGAGCGAATCTGACCTAGAAGTCCTCGCTCGAGCGAGTTTAAATCTCGCTCGAGCGAGATTGCATAATATAAATATCGCGAAGCCATTTCGCGCAGCGGCATGACGAAGAACCCAGGCCTCTGTTTTCGGCGCCAGTGAACAGTGGTTGCTTCTAGATCATTTTCTTCTCCATTTCTCCACTATTCTAAGTGAAACTTGTGAGGATTGAGTGTATACACGTGAGGTGAGTGTTCTCTGTTGTAAATATCTCTTGATACTCTCTCTATAACCTCCATTTGATCTAGTGAAACTTTGAAACCAACCCCACAGTGGATGTAAGCTCATTTTGAGCTGAACCACTTAAATCTGTGTGTTCTTTCTGTGTTTACTGTTTTATTTCTCATTGTTGCATCCGCTGCGGTTTATTTCATATCTTTGTTGTTTGTTTCCTTGCCTATTTTCCTACAAAACTACCTACAGCCATGATAAACTTCCTCAAGCTGGGTTTGGGTATCTGCAAAATAACTGGTTCCTGATCATCTAGGCAATGATTCGTGAAATTTGGAACCAAGTTAATTGCATGAACTTAAAGTAGTTTTGCTGCAATATTAAATTACATTTTGTAGTCGGTACGTAGTTCCAACTTCTACTTTTCTTATTTAATGACATTAACATACCAAAGAGAGAAGAAAATATAGTAATTTGTAGGAGTTTGCAGAGAGAACAAACGGAAGAAGGGCATGAAGAGCATGAGTTTAAAGATTTTGGTCCGAGTCCAGAGGAGGAGGATACGGGGAGAAGAGAACGAAGCCGACGACAAATTGGAAAACATACCATCAACAAATTACCCAGCAAACGACGGTGGATGGGTGATAGAGTTGGGCGACGGCGGAGATGGTGGGCGACGGAGATGGGCGACTGCGATAGGAATTTAGGAGAAGAGGTGATTGGGTCTGGGGCTTTTTTGGCTTAATAATCCAGCGTGATACACTTATTTTTGCTTGATACCAGCTCGACCGCCCCAAATCGTTCCTCCAATAAAAATAACTTATAAAACGAGTTATTTGTTTACGTAAAAGTCAAAATTTGAGTTGTGAAGAATTTTAGAAGTTGCACAAAATATTTTTAAAATATTATTTTAAAATTTAAAAAATTAATCTAAAATTTAAAAAACTAATTATTTATTATATTTTATATAAAAATTTTAAAAATTATAATAAAAAAATTAAAATATATTAAAATAAATTGAAATAAGTTTAGAACATTTTTTATTGCCGAGGTAGCATACAAAAATTCACCATTTTCAAGTTACTTACTTAAAAGTTAAAATAAAGCATATTCTCGTTAGCTTTGAGGAAAGCAAAGTCATTAGTTAGGCGTTTCCAACCCAATAGAAACCCAACTCTTTCTTTCTCCCCAAGCAAAATCTCCTCGTCTCTATGTTTCCTCGACCTGTAAAGCAAATTGGTTAGTTTAACATCCGTCGGAGCCGCAACCTATGATCTGTATCTTTTTTTCTCAATGGCGAAGCTGAAGATAGGAGGGACATGGGCTGGTGTGATAGAGGTGGTACTCGAGGAATGGACTGTACCCATGTTGAGGATAGCGATAGAGGTGGCAAAGCGGTCAAACTGCGGCCCCGATTGGATCAATTTAATTTGCGCAGGAAAGGTCTTGAGAGATGGCAATGGCACTGAGAAGCTGGCCCAACTTGGCGTCAAGAACAATGCTAGGATTCTCGCCACTTGGGGCAACGCCGAGGAGGGAAAGTCCTTGGAGGAGGGGTTGCTGGCCGAGGAGGAACGCTCTCGGAGACTCAGCCGAGTCAAGTGAGTCTTGCAACTCTTTATGCATGCTTTCCCTCTTCTAGATTCGCTTTCTTGTTGTTTTTACTTGCTAAGAAATAGAAGCAGGTTGGTTTTTTATTATTCCATTTAGTGACTTTGATGAGAGGTTCGTTGTTCCTCATAAGCAATGTATGTTGTTGAGTCTTTGTGCTTGTTTAAGTTTGTGTCTTTTGATCGTGGGTTTGCTAATTTTTTTGTTTTGATCGTGGGGTTGTTAATTGATTTTGGAAGGATCGTTTTGATGTACTTTCTCTGTAATGTAGTTCGTTGGTATGATGGATTTTAAGGGTTTTGATAAGTAATGTGTTTGATGTTAAAAATTTAATTGCAAATGCAATATGATAAGAAAGTTGAGTTATAGGGCAAAACTTTAATACGGTTTTTTTCTGAATGTAATTTCTGAGATTTTCTTTTTGGTTTTTTTCCCCTGGGGGGGGGGGGGGTTCAAGTTAATGTATTTTCATCATATTCTAATTTGGTTCCACGGAATCTGTCTAAATAGAAATTCAGATTTAATGTTATTTTAGTTCAAACTGTTAGAAACACATCACTATCGGGTCTAATTCTTATTATGCTCGGCTGAGTCATTTTTTGATATCATATATGCCCTCATATAATGGCTTCAGAAAATCAGAGGAGCTGGTTAAGTGGTTATTCTAGTGCCCAATTTATATCTCTTTCTGGCATACCAAACAGGGCCTGCTGTTTTATCACTGTTCATAAATGAAGTTTTCTATCCAAGTGAAGGGATGAGGGAGTGGTTGTTTTTCTGTAGTCTGCACATCCAACTTGGTGAAGGCATGCATGAAAAGCCCAAAAAGAGTACCAAGCAAGCAGCCATTGGATTGACCATGTTCTGTAGTTTGTTCGTAGTTGTTTTTCCAATTGGCTTCTATTCTATTATTTTATTGCTTGGTCCATGATGATTGAGATTAGGATGAATAAGGAGCAAAGGGGCTATGGAAGTTATTGATTGTTCCCTTTGAAATATAAATAGTCTGGGTTTTTATAAAGACTTGCTTTTGCACTCTTTTATCTCCACTTCTTGATCATGTGTTGACAACCAATATTTCAGAATCAAGTTGTATCCTTTGTTGCTTTTTCTAGTTTGTGCAGGCACTTGATAGATATATGTACCTTGGGAGAAGTTTAGGAAGCAATCCCTACCAAAAATGAAATTAATTATCACACCTACAATGTCATTGGGCTCTGTAGGCGCAGATGAGATCTTTTAATAAGGTTAACTATTCATCTTAGTTGCGTTTACTTATTAATGCAATAACTATTCATTTAATAGACCTGCATTATATTCCACATGAGTGATGTCGATTGCCTTGGTAAAGGATTACTGTTTTGCTTTCATTTTAATGCTTTGCCTTTGAGTCTGTTCTTCTAACTTGATCATGGAATGTCTATCACAACAGGGCAGCTGCCACAGCACTGGCCAAAAGGCATGCAGATGGTTCACTACCAGTTGAAGAGTTTTAACATAGAGGTTGAAGATCAAAGTGGACAGATTGTACAGTTGGGATCTCAAACTGATCAGCGGTGTGGAAAATAGTTAAGTTTTGCACATAGTATTTTGAAAGTGCTGTTAGATAGTGAGCATGCAGATGGTTCCCTTTCTCAGTGCTGATGATTGTAACGAACTTTCATGTCAGAATGACAACTACTAATGGAAGTGATGTTAATTAAGTTCATCCCAAAAAAACAATGGAAGTCGAACAGTCCCAAAAAAACAATGGAAGTCGTCAACTGTTCGAATAGTAGATCTTTTGTCCAAAAGGTATAAACTTTTTGAACGGATATTAAATAGGATCGAATAAGGAATTGGCGGGTTAAGTCACTAAATTAAGCGGGGTATTGATTTACCATTCGAACAAATTATTACACCGTTCGAATGTATAGGCTAATCGCTGTTCGAATGCAAAATAAAAGGTTCAAACAGATATTTATTGCAGAAATGGTTGACGGGAATGGAAAAATGTTTGACTGTCTATACATACGTTGGAATGAAAGACAATACCTTACCTAATTATGGAGGAATATCATAAAAATTTAAAAATTTATAATATATTTAAAATAAAAAATGAAATATATGAAAGAACACGTCTCTTTGTAGGAGATTTAAGGGCGGCTTACGTGTCACACCCATTTAATATATATTATATATATTTATTTATTTTAATAATTTTATATTTATATTAAAACTCTGGATAATTAAAAATAGAGATACTATTTATTTAAAAGTTAAAAGTTATATTCCTTGATGGAAGGAAATAACACTTAGTAGAAATGGGTCTTGGTCTATCTATAAATAGGGTCTGTGATTCTCCACCAGTCACATCCATCAACATAAAAAAAGATAGACTGAAAATCTCTCTCCTATACTCTCCATATTTCAATTTGCAAGAGTTCACAATCAAAAAGCAATCGATTCTTACGTATACTTGATCAACAATGGTCAGAAGTAAGTGTTTTAACGATTATTTTATCAAGAAATGTTATCCCAAATTCTTACATTAGTGATATCAGAGCAATCTCTTGTACCATGTTATTAGTATGAATTTTGATTCTTACGTGCATTGTTTATTAGTGAAAAAACATTGATTAAAATATATTACAGTTCATCTTCATTGAAATATGAACATTGACTATACAGAGTCTATCTGCATATACGAAAGTTTTTCGAAAATGGACTTGATTCTTGAATGCAGCGAAATGGCCACGGATTTAAACTTTGAAATCAAAATTGCTTCATTTTTGTTTAAAACCAGCGAAAGTAATATCTTTTGATACCAAAAGTCATCTCTTTTCATATTTTTGAAGAGGATTTCACTCTTTTTTAAAATGGTTTTCATTTCAGAGATATCAGAGCACTCTCATTAGCTTAGGTAAATTTATCTTCAAATTTTAGCTAATATCCTACTATTTTAGCTAATATATTACTATTTTACATTTGTCCAATCAATTTAAATTTAATGTGCACATTGGATTAATCATTTATTTTCTATATAATAATAAAATATTATAAAATTAATATTCTTTCACTTTTGTTGAATAAAATAATAATATTTTAATTTGAATTCAAGGTACTCTAGTATTTTATTAGATAGAATAATAATATTTTAATTTTTAGCTAAGTAACTATTCATTTTCCATTTTTGGAGAACTACTATTCACATTAGCTAAATATTTTTGAATTTGACTAACTCAATGTAGTCATTTTTTTGTTAAAATCTTTTAAATTTTAGCCAAACATCTCATTTGACTAAGCCAATGAAAATGCTCTCTGAAAACTTTTTGAGAGAATTCGTAGTTTTCTCATATTGAAATGGTTATTTTTCAAGATAAGTTGTTTTTAAATTTACTGAGATAGCGATTTTCTCTTGATTTTCGGTTGCGGTAGTTTGATTGTCCAATCAGTTTAAATCTGCATGAATTTTGGGCATTTAGTTTCATTAAAAAAAAAAAATTATTATTAAAACACACGATTTGGTGTTATATATATATAATGTAATTTGGCCATTTGGATCATGGCTGGATGCTGCACGTATACATATAAAGGGTCTTGTCTCTTTTCATGCTTGGATGCCGCAAGACACAATGACACCACCATACATATATATGCTTGTTTACTGCATATTTTTTATTACGGCATTCTTTCGGCATATAAATCATCTAATGGGCCAATACCTTGTGACCAGATTATGTGGTTGATGAAATAATATCATTATAGATGAATATATCGTTATGTTGTCATGATTTTATTTATTTATTTGTGATGCTATATTAGAATAAATATTATTGTGTATTGAGAATGGCCACAACATCTCGTAACATTATACTATTTTAATATATTTGATTGTATGACTTTATAATGACATTTTAAATTGTAATTAAATCATTATAATGATTATTTGGCCCTACAGAGAGGTAATTATTATAAAAGATGATGATTTAATTGGAATAAGATAGTGAAAAGATATTAGAAAAAAGATATTTCTTATACCCACATGTGTGAAATTTCTTTTTCTTAGATATTCATAAATATTTAATAACTAAATTTTGTCTATTTGTCTTTAGTGTTGCAAGAAACAAATAATAATGAAATTAGCTAGAGCATCCAAAACCTATTTTCAAGATAATTAAGTAGCATGATCAGTGGGTGCTCTGGTTGTTTGGAGGCAGAGGAAAATCCTCTTTTCCAACTCAAAGCCTCCGTCAACTACCCAAATCAATATTTTTCACCTTCTTCCAACTCTATCAACGAAGGAAATTACTATCTTTGCTTGCAATGAAAGAATGAAAATATGAAGCTAATAATATCAAAGGTAAGTTTCAATAATAATTTGCTCTTTTCATTGTAAAAAAAGGAAATATAAAATCACTTAAAATTTGCCAGTTCATATGACTAATAACCCATATGATTAATGCCTTCAACGAAAGCATCTTGCCATCCATTGCCAAGATTTCATCGCTTAAGAAACTATCTTTACGTTACAATAAGATTAGTGGAAGGACCAATTAATAAAGGTCAGTATATATTGTATTAGCAATATATAATTCCATTTTCATTTACCAGCTTATATTTATGTTTCTAATCTGATTCCTTCCTGAATGTACTTTCAATGAGTTCTTGTGGACTCAATGGCAGCTTTCCCAACCAAGGTAGAAACTTGTTTTTTCCAAAATGTGTTGCTGGTCGTAAACAAGGTGATCTCAATAGCATGATTAAAAATCTATTTATTTTACAGGTTGGTGTGAACTCAAGAATCTACAAGAGTTAGACCTTCATCACAATAACTTTGAAGGGAGATTACCTTCATGTTTGGCAAACATGACAGCGCTTCGACTATTGGATCTCGAATTCAATAACTTCAATGGAAGCATTTCTCACTCTCTCATGTCAAGTTTGCAATCAATTAAATACACAAATTAATGATAGACTTACAATTCCATGGTTCATACTATCCATTTACTATCAGCCGCTTATACAAATTAATTTAACATTAACCCAAATAGCCATAGTGAAACCCCAATATGACAAGAAATTAATTAGCTGTATTAGCAAGATTGTAAAAAAAAAAAAAAAACACTATGTACACCAAGGACTACAAATAACACATGCTTGCTGCCCATGTTGAGCTATGCACCAACCATGCCATAGGTCATACCAGCAACAACAATTAGTCCACATGTTATATATCGTAAACTCATCAAATCATATGAAATAACAAACCTACATGTACAAGATAATTCTTTTTTTTTTTAGAAGTAAAAAATGAAAATTACATGTATCCCTAACTGATTAAAAAAGAAAAAAAATTGCACAAAGAGATGGTAGAATAATAATTGATTCTGAGTTGGCCTTCACCCATGAATATTTTTAGAAGTAAAAAATGAAAATTACATGTATCACTAACATATTAAAAAAGAAAAAGAATTGCACAAAGAGACTGTAGAATAATAATTGTCTCTAGGTTGGCCTTCACCCATGAATAATAATAATTGTCTCTAGGTTTGAGGGGACTTCAAGATCCTAGAATGTTGATTTTCCTGCACAATTATTACCAGATGCTCTTGAAGTGAGTTTCCTATTTCAAATTCGTCATTTTAATTTAATTTTTCATTTTCACAAAACTCCAACATACTTCACAGAGAGAGATATCATCATAATATATGATGAAAATCCAGTCCTAAAAAACATTTTAAACAAGATCTTTACAAATATAAAGCACTACATTGTTATCGGCATAATCATCCAGATACCTTATCTCCAACATTATCTTGTTGTTCCTTCACTTCCTAACGATTAATCAAAACATTTCATATAAAAAAAAAAATCAAAGCATAGAACAGAGTAATAGGATTTAAAAAAAGTTGTAAAGGATTACTTTTTTGCTTTCATTTTAATGCTTTGCCTATGAGTCTGTTCTTTCTAACTTGATGGAATGTCTATCACAACAGGGCAGCTGCCACTGCACCGGCCAAAAGGCATGCAGATGGTTCACTACCAGTTGAAGACTTTATCACATAGAGGCTGAAGATCAAATTGGACAGATTGTACAGTTGGGATCTGAAACTGATCAGCAGTATGGTAAATAGTTAAGTTTTGCGCATAATATTTTCGAAGTGCTGTTTGAACGAACTTTCATGTTACAGGGCAGTAATGATGGGACTGTTGCTTCATGCAATTAATTGGGCGTGAGAACTACAAAGATGCATTAGAAGTGCTCACCATGAGAGAGGTCAGTGGCAGTCCAGTTTTTGCAAGTGGATAAATACATTTAAATCAGTTACGTAATTGATTATATGATATTGTAAGGTTTTCTTGGAATAATTGATTTAACCCCATATGTTTTCACAATTGTAATTTTGGAATTTCAAAAACTGGACTGCCACTGAGCTATGAATGAGAAATGCAGCAATCGAAATTATGAATATCTCAATTAATTTTCGATTACTCCCAATAAACTTTTTGATCCATTATTTCTCTTCAATTATATACTTTTTGTCTTGATCTTTAACAATTACAGCTTCAGACTATTATCAACCTGGTGGCCGTGGAGGCTGTAGGTTTTGATCGATGGATAAAGAATGTAGGAAGGTAGGCAAATAATTATGGGTCTTACAATTAGCATAATTTGGTGTTGAAGCTCATGAGAGCATATTAATGAAGGGACCTACAAGCATTTTGGAAGAGCTTGTTTGCAAATTAATGAGTTAGCTAGCTTCCGTTAATATCCAAGCCCCCATATATAAAAATAGAGATGCTAATGCTGCAAGGGACATAATCAGATCGAGGAGTCTTCACTACAATGAGAATAATCAGTGGAAGTACTACATCTCATTACATAATCTTTCATACTAATTGAAATCTCTATAAAAAAAGAGGAATTCTTAATTCCATATATATATATATATATATATATATATTATATGAATTTGTATAAAAAGCTTGATCCATGATCAACCGATCTTTAAAATCTGTACTCTGCTTTTTGTTTTCCAGCTTGGACTTTTGATTCTATGAAGAGTTTTAGATGTAAAAAATACAGCTCGATCGACCTCATTGGGTTTGAAAGCAACGAGCCGAATCCAATCCATTATTAGCCTAGCTAGTGAATTCGTACAGATGGTTCTCCTTAAATTTTCATAAGAATACAGAGAAGGACGTATAAAGACTTGAGAAAGATATTTCTCCACTATTATTTATTTAATGATATTCTAATGTTTAATTTACTATCAGTTGCCTGTTTTGTGATGTATATCAGCCTACATGGGAGACACAAGTTGGGGAGACGTTCATAATTCATTACACTTATGGATGTGACTACACCATGAAGGTAGTTTTCTGTTTGAAAGCTTCTAGTTTGCTTTTTCTATATGCTAGTGTAAGTTGGCCGATCTTTTTGTTGCATGCAGACTGGACCTCTGTTTTAAAGAACAGGGGATGTAAAAGCTGAGACATGTTAGTAAAGTTGGACCTCTGTTTTTTAACAAGCTTGGATTTGATGAGGCTTTCAATTATAAAGAAGAGCATGACTTTGATGCAGCTCTGAAAAGGTTAGTACTATACAATTTGCATCTAAACAGCAGTCAGAAACAAAGATGTTTTTATGTAGATTCTCCATATTTATCCCAATACTTAAATAAATGAACTGTATGTGAAGAATCTGATATTTCTGTAGTTCATTTCCAAACATCATTTTTTTTTAAACATCAACTTAGTTGTTAGTTGGCTTATAGCGTTAACATGTTCTACTTAATTATTCGATAGTTTCAATATTTTCGTCAAATTTGATTTGATAATAACATCCTTTCAAATCGCAATTGAAGGTCGAGTAATGCAAGAAGTTTTAATTGGCTCAAGAGAAGAGGCTGCAAAATGCATGCAGAAGGTTCTGAGGCAAACAGTCATGGTTTCAAGTGCAAGGCAGGCTGTCTCTGGTCTACTATTTGATTTATAGTTGAACGCACTACAAAATAAATAAATAAATAAGCAGATTGGACTATTTTTATTTCCAGCTACACACATTTTGCCCGGAATAACTCATATTTTTATTTCAGTCGAAATCTTGTTGCTATATAGAAATTCTGTGGCGATCAAGCCAGTTATTCTTGCATCATAATAACTGCTCTGTTAACAAGTGCATCTGACTCTTAAGTATATTAATGACAAACACTTCCAAGTAACAGTGACATTAAACAATCCATCATGAGAGTTTCGAAAATTGGCATATTATTACTACCCACTCTATGTATATTAATTAAACCCAAGGCTATTCCAATGCTAATCCTCTGAATATGTAATAACGGTTTATCCATGTTAGAAACATTTTTATTCATTTGTTTCTCTTTTATTTCTCAAAACTCAATAAAATATCTTAACTTCCCTGTTTGGGTGTTCAAAAAATCCTATTTTCAAATGAACAAATACTAATATCAGTTAATAGTTACCTATTTCCATGCCAAGATTGTTCTCAATCCAATTATATACGCCTCTCGATTTTCACTACAACATAAATGCTGATTTTGTGAGTACTATAAATGATTTGGCCACTGTTTTTTGTTTGTCTGCAGTCATTCATAATACCGTCTTACACCATTGCGGTAGGGACCAATCTGAGTCAATTCATCTGCATAGGAAGATTACAGCCGTGTCATTCTTGGGTACCTTGTACTTAAGATTTTGTTTAGAACTTTTCAAACATAGAACACCAAAGCAGAGGATTTCATCATCAATTTTCAGTAGCCAAAGCTTTGAGGTTCGGATTCTCAATCTTTGATTATAGCAACTTTTTTTTTTCTTTTTTTCTTGGGTATTCCCGTTTAGATATTGGTTTTGATTTCAATTTTTTATGATCATGTTAAACAAACTATCCACGGTATGTATCTACTTCTACAAACTCTGTTTTTCTCACTATCACCTGGACCTTCACTTTGCTGCACCTAGGATGACACTTAACATATTGCTGCTTTTCTAATTGTAACTCCTAAAACCAATACCCTAGTACCAGCATAGATAGAACATAATTTTGAAAAAGAAGAAGAGAAACTAATTCCTTAGGGAAACTTGATGTACCTATGTGGTATTAAGGAAGATCAATCAAAAGTCAAACAACAAATACAAAGCCAAGAATCAAGCTCCAAATCATTCCAGAAATCACGCTGCACATAATATTTGCTGCTTATTTCATATCAATTGTACATTTATTTCATATCCCTTGTAATTTTGCAACAGCTGCAATTATTTCCTAAATTGGCCTAGAATAGCGTAGAACAAACTTGTATATAATATACTGTGCACAGTCAATGAAAGTAGAGGAAAACTTCCATTGAAAACCATTCTATTGTGTTCTGTTTTTCTATATGTGGGAACTGATGATGCAGTCCTCCTAGTTGAAGTTCGCCTTGTCAAATATATCAGATTCATTTAACATCATAATTCAACAATTAATGAGTTTGTCTACTAATAATGATGATCATATGAGCCAAGCATTCAGCCATACTCTTAATTATAACTGCTGCTCCCTGCTTTTAGCTCAAAGATCAAAGACTTTGTCCACCTTTGACCTTTGGTCTGCCTTTGTGAACAAAAGACAATCCTCTGTCTCTAAAACCCTTGTATGGTCTGGCTAAATTACTGACTTCTTTAGTTGAGAAACCTCTCAGGAGTTTTCTTTTGTAATTTATTGACATCTCTGTTTCTAGCTAGATGACTTTCTTGCAGGCATCTTTTTTGTACTTGGACTGCGCTCTTTATGCGCTTTCAAAATGAAATTCTTTTTACTTGTCCAGAAAAAAAAAAATAGATGTACAAGAGGCAACTTCTAAACTGTTAGTTAGATAATTCAAAATAAGATTTCTTTTTGGTTCTTGTTTGCTCAAATGAAGTAAGATCTAGTCACACATGAGATTCCTAAATTTGAAGTAGATCATTAATTAAAGTTCTTTGTAGCATGTTGTTGAAGGTTTAGGGATTTAGATGCTTTATTTTTGTAGCAGAAAATGTGAACTCTGAGCAAGGTTTTATGAAGTATTTTTTTAGTGTTAGTTTAAGGAGAGAGATTTCAATTAAATAGGATGTCGTCCTCTTGATAGTAAAATATAACAAGAGATTGTCTAGGCATCTGTGGCGTTTTCCCCTTCCAAGTTTCAGCTTTCAACGATTTATTTGCCAATTATTGGGTATTAAAAAATATATAATTGGATGTTGAATGTGATTCATTGATTTTGTTTATAAATAAACCTCCTGAGTTGAGCATAGAACACCAACCAGTACTGCTTGGTTCGAATTACTCTGAAAGCTAGCATTCCCAGCAGAATCACAACCTGACCTTTTGATAAAAGCCCCTCGATCGCTAGCTCCATATATCTTTGACAAACCGATCAAGATGGCTGGCTGGGAAGTTGAAAATAATGCCATTTCCGACCAACCCCAAATAAGAAGTACTATTGTGGATTTTGATCCTCCAAAGAAACCCAAGAGGAACATGTACGCTAGTGCTTGTTCTGTTTTGGCCTCCATGACATCCATCTTACTAGGTTATGGTTAGTTAATTAGTATACCGTTCACCTCTTGGTATTGTATTTTTCTAATATCCCTTTTAATCTGTTCATGCTTTTCCATTCTTTGGTACTGGTTGATTACAAATTACAAGGAGTTTTTTTGGAAATAAATTTGTTTTCTTTATTACAAAGAGAGATAAATAATGGAGGCCACTAGTATATCCTAAATTAAACACGTATAAGTAATTCTTCAGGGATTTTTTTAATAATCTTTTAAGCATGATTTGATTATTGCATGGTCTATCAATGTTTTAAAGGGATATCTATTGGCTCTTATTTGATTGATATTTCTTATCTATAGTTTGTGGTCATGGTCGTGGAATGCTTATGGTCGTGAACCTGCTGGATTTGCCGGGATTTTCTTGTACATGTGTTTCGTTTTTCACTTAGACATGAGAAGGAATTCGTTAAATAAACTCATGAAAGGGCTGCTCAAGTCAAAGATCTTTGCTAGCTTGTGGTCTAGCAAAGGGGGAAATGCTAACAATAGTGGCTTGTATTCATCAGATGGTTTTGGTTCTGCAAATTCAGAGGGAGTAAAATCAACACCTTCTAGAAATAGGAGGCAGTTTGTATCTTAGATACAATTGAAAGAAATAAGTGTTGGTGGGCTCTTTTGAGCCTCTTGCTTTTCTTAATGATATTATCAAACTTCAAAAGTAGTGCTTATTATTTATAGATTTTATAAGCTTAAAAAATGAAGTGCATATAGATTTTAGATGAGGAGTTCAGAGTTTATATTGTTGAAAAATATACTGTTAGCCAAGAAAATTTTTATCTGCTAGGAATGAAACTCATAAAATTTCAATTAATTCTTGAGTGTTTGTGAGAAAAAGACACATTTTAGTTGCTAGGAAGAAGGAAAAGTCATTTGATATGAGTGGACAAAAATCAATATAATTAAAAAAAACAAGAGCAGTTGTAGCGATTTACTGATGCAGTTGTGGCGAATTTTTATACTTTTTGCAGCGACTAAAGATCGCCGAAAATAGTGAAATATTTCGGTCAATTGCTACAAGAGCTGGGAAAAATCCTTCACGGCTCAAAATTTCAAGCGATTTCTGGGCAGCTATTTTTAACCAGAAATATGTTTTTAAGGTAAAAATGAGATTATTTTGGGTGACTTTTGGTCGTTGAAAATAATTAGATTATAATTTGTTGTAGTGTCACCAAGTGGCATGGGGTCTTTAGGAAAAGATCGGCCTTATTTTGATGTTTGTGTGTTATTTAAAATATGGAAGGGGAAAAAAATGAATACAAAACCAGTTGAAGCAATAAACTATGGGAAAGATAATTATCTAGGTGCAGCTTAGTCACCTGAATGGTAGCCTTCTTCTTGGTTCAGATTTATAGGATATATAAATAATTGTTAGTATTGGCTAAACTCCAAAACAATGGATAACGTTGTTTGTGTTTTGGGTTGATAGGTGATATTTATGATTTATCTATAAAGATAATAAGTAAATTTAGGTTGATAAGAGATCAAGTTTATCTATCAATACTCTATATTTTTATTTGTTGAAATAAATTTGAGTATTAAAGGAAAAAGGGCGAAGGCAAAAAATAGTGAAGTAAAAAATATGAAGACTTAATTTCAAACGTTATCTCAAAGTTTTCTCTTTGTTTGTTTGTTTGTTTTTTTAATCTCCAACTTCTATTATTTAGTCAATCGTGAGAACAATCATCATCAGATAAAAGCATGACTTATGGAATTTTGAAGAAAAGTTAGAGCATCATGTTTAAGTAAAGAGATGTGATGGGAATTCTGTGAATAGTGATGAAATAAATGGAGCTAACATGTTTTATTTGATTTTAGAAAACGAGAGAGATAAAATTGAATAAAAATATTAAAATAAGTTGAAAGGTTGTGAGAATAGGTTTTTTTTTTTTAATTTGAAGAATTTAATAATATTATTTTTTATTTGATGGACATTTTTTTCATATATTATTTTTTTATTTGAAAAGTTAAAAGGTCAACTTCCTATGCTTTCAAGGTGGGTGAACGAGGAATGATGAATCTCTTAACATTTTTATATATCTCAAATTGAAGTAGGATCTGGGCCGCATAATTCTAAAATTCTAATATCATCTCATCGCCATGATGAAAACAGTCAACCAGAGCTACCTCTCTTTGTCCAAAACAGTCAAGGACTTAAAAGCTACCTCTCTTTATCCGATATCTCTATCTCCATTATGACTGAGTTAAGGTCTTCTACTCAAATATTAATCATGCAACCGTGAAAACTACGGCCCGCTTAGTGCTACATTTAAGGACATGTCATCAATTAATAAGGATAGAAGACTTGTAGGAACCCAGTAGGCACGGATCTGTCATCACCATGGAAGACTTTCTAGATGGTCATCGGTGGAAATATGCGTATAATGTGGAGAAAGGAAGACAAGAAATGCAAAAAAAAAAAATTGCTTAGAAAATAAAAATGAAAATCCTGACCTTTCCTTCACAAGCCGATCTTAAATAGTTAAGAAAAAATAAAAAGTTAATATTATTGTTTAAAAGATATAATACCAAATAAAATAAGTATCTTGTCAAAACAATTCAAAATAAAAATCGTTCTTAAATATAAACATTATCATAAAAAAATTAAAATTAAAATTAAAAAATAACTTAAAGTGATGATTCAAATTAGCCCCGTTTGGATTGGAGAGTCAGTTGAGCTTATCTCAACTTATTTCTATTTATCATTATATTTTTTCAATTTTCTATACAAAACACAAATTTCAATGTCATTTATAAATTCCAATACATATTTTTCAAATTCCAATTCAACTTTTTCAAATTTTAAAATAATAATAATATTAAAAAATAAATTAAATTAAACTAATCTCAACTCATTTTATCTCCTTATCCAAATAGAGCAAGATGATTTAGAGTTGAAAATTGACAAGTAAGAGTGGAGAGCAAGACGTGCATGTCGAAAGGAATTTTCAAAATTGGAATCATATGCATGATTCTAATGCCCGTAACTAGATTATGATCAAAATACTCACGTGATCGTAATATTGCCCCCCTTTCCTTGTCCAAACGAGAAATGTGGACCTTCATCTATCATCTTTTCTCGAGATAATCTAATATTAGTAGTAATATCGAATTTGTCACACTATAACACATAAGACTTTTTGCTGCGTTTGATAAATCGCCACAAAAAATTTTAAAATCGTCGTAAAAAGCTTCAAAATCGCCACAAAAGCCTCAAAATCGCGACAAAAAGTCATTTGCGGGTTAACTGCAGCTATTTGAGCGTGACAATAAACCTAATTTCTCGCCGCAAATGCTTAATTTCTTGCCGCAATATTACTATTTACAGCTAGAAAACGAAGCAAATCTTTTTATTTGCGGCAGAATTTAACTCTCAGCTAAGCAAAACATAGCAAAAAATCTTATTTGTTGTAGTGTCAGCTAAGCATAGTAATTGGACTCGAATCTTCTGCATGATTAGTTGATTGCATAGCATTTGTGGAACTTATGAAATAAATATATTTTGGTACCCTATTTTAGAGCAATATTAACGAGTGTTGTATGTGGTTGCTCAGAACAATAGTGTTAAGAACGTATTCCGCAGTCTAGTTTATCAAATCTCGATTGACCGGAACCTGTAAAACAAGAACAAGGAAGATCAGGGTCCGGGACCACTCTGACGATCAAGTTAGTTTCAGAGAGAAAATATATGGAAGTTTGTTTGAGAGGGTTGTCAGAAGGTACCCCTTTTCGGCTTCGGTTCAGTCTTATTTATAGGTGTTCCCCTTGAAAAGGGGTTCGATGGTGAAAGATCTATTAATTGGGGCATCACTCGATCGTCATCCTTGAGAAGGAGAAACCTGATCTGATTCTGTCTGCCTTATCGCATTAATTGGGTATCTCCTTAATTAATGCTCGATTAGACCTTTTTTGAGAGGGACATTAAATGCTACTCTTCCTCCCTCCAATCCAGCAATTAATGATGCGTGTCTATGGTATCTCCGCATTTAAGAGGGACAATCTATAGACTGGCGGTTGTCTGGTTGCTCATAAATGCTGGAATGATTATGAGGTGGGGTGGATCCAAGAGATATGTAAATAAATGAGCCGTCATTCCTGGCCTTAGCGTATCCTGGAAGCCGATTTATTTTCTTCTTCTTGATTCGGGATAACCAGTTACTCGGATTGTTTCTGATTCTGGTATTCCTGGTTGAATTCGGACACCCCGTCATCTGGGTTCAGATCACGGGCCTTGGGCCCAACCGACTCTTCGAGGCTTAGGGTTGAAGCTAACCGCCCTTTCAAATAGTTTTGGAGACTTGCGTATATAAACTTATTGCAAGACTGTAACATCAAATGGATGTGAATTGGGAGAGTTAAAAATGGGCAGTTTTTAATTCTCGAATAAAACGGTTCTTATTAACTCAATAATTAATGTGGTATAGAATATGCAGTAACTTTTGTTTCGATTTGATCTGATTTGTTCAATTGCATGTATATAGCGAAGGATGATCTCCAGTTGGCTTATGTTTGTATGTAAAAAATTATTAAAATATAATTTGGATAGTAAGTTGAGATGAAAATTAAATTAAAATATTGTTTGAATAGAATTTGAAAATTTTTTTTAATGTATTTTAATTTACTTGGAGGTCATGATGATTATCATAATTATTATATGACTTAGAATAAGATGAGATCAAATTTTGAGGCGTAGATATTGTACATGTTTCCTTGGAATTCGGACTTCATTTGACCATTCAGTGCATTCACACCATAGAAATTCAGAAAAGACTTACGTTATTTTTATAGTCAATGAACTATTACGTTATTCAAATGGTTGGGATAAGATTAAAAGAAAAAAATAGTTGGGATAAGAATTGATACTTATAGGGACTCAACGAGCTGAGTCAAGGTCTTCTTAAATAATGAAACGACCATTTTCTTTTGTAAACTTGTCATCAACGGTTTGCATCAAAAAATCTCAATCTTATATATGATTATGTAAATAATTTTTTGTTGACTAAGACTTGCCAATTAGCTATATATAATAGAATTATGTAAATAAATTATATCTATAATAGAATTGGAGTGTATCTTTATGTCAAGAGCATGATGACATAATTATCTTTATTCTCTCTTAGCTTTATGGAGCAATGTGTACTCCTATGAATGAAAAGAAGCTCTTTACTTTTTATCATGTTCACTTTCAAACCACTTTCTTTGAGAGAAAGTTTAAGAGAGAGGAAGAAAGATGAGTGGCTTTGCTTTTTTTAGGTGGCCAAGTTTAAGAGGTGGTTTGGATTCAAAAATAAGTTTTATTATTTATAATCCATTTCAATTCATTTTAACTAATTTCAATTCTACTATTTATAATTCATTTCATCTCATTTTTAAATTCAAGCAAAATCTAAAAGTTAGACGTACGTGCATTCGACGCTATTTTTTAAGGTGGGTGTGTTTTTTTCTCTTTGATTATTTCTTCCTTTCCAGTTTCACCTTTTATTGTTATGCCTTTTTTATTTTTATGCAATTTTTGTTTGTTTAAATCTTGTTAGTTTCTTAAATTTTATATTTTAAGTCTGGTTTGTTTTCAGAGATGAAATGAGATGAGATAAGATAAAAGTTAAAAAAAGAATAAAATATTATTATAATATATAATTTTTTAATATTACTTTTATTTTAGAATTTGAAAAAGGTGTTTCAGAATTTAAAAGTTAAGTTTTTTATCAAAGTTTATATCAAAGTTTTCTCTTTTATTTGTGTTTCTCTCAATTTCTAACTTCTGTTGTTTAGCTAGTCGTTAGAAGAATCATTATTTTGCTCCAATATCAAATAAATCATGTTTAGGTAAAGAGATGTGACGAGAATTTTATAAATAATAGTGAAATTATTTGAGTTAATATATTTTATTTGATTTTAGAAAATGAGAGAGATAAAATTGAATAAAAATATTAAAAAATTTAAAAGGTTGTATGAATTTTTGTGTTTTGTATAAAATTTTGAGAAAATGTTAATGACTAGAAATTAAAAAGTAATTTGTATGCTAATATTATTTGAGACGAAAATTATGAAAAGTTTTGAGATCATCATCTCATCTCATCTAAGTGCCCAAACAAAGCCTAACAATCAATGATTGGAAAGTTCGATCTTTCATCTTGTCCATCTCTATCACCATTATCATCGAGTCGAGGTCTTCTAAAATAATAGAACTACAATACGGGCTATAAGTACATGTAATTATTAAGGATCGAAGGCTTCTAAGAACCCCAGTATGCATGGATATGCCAATATCACCATGGAAAACTTTTCTAAATAGTAATATGTGTAAATATGCATGTATGGATATTAAAAAGAAGAGACGAAAATGCAACCAAAAAAAAAAAATTATCATTGAGTCAAGGTCTTCTAAAATAATAGAACCACGATTACTACCTCATACTATAAAGACATATCATGTCACAGCCAGAGTCATGAGAAGACTTCCAAGTTGCTAAATTAAGAAATACTCCAAGCAACTTTCTAAGTGGATCATGTCAAGCACTCAACTGTCAACAATATATCCTAATTTATGTTATCATTTTTGTAAGATTAACAATATTTATTGATTAATTATGAAGTATTTGTTTTTGTCTTAACGAATTTTTCGTTAAATTGTATGATGGTATTGTTTGTTAGTGAAAATATTGAAATGCAAATCGTTTGCATTTGGGCTCGTTTGGACACTTGGTATCTCATAATTTTGTAAAAAGTAGTTAAATGTTTTAAACTAACATGTTTTAAGGGATTTTGGGAGCTAGAAGAGAGAGAAAAAATTTATTAAAATATTTTAAGTTATGAGAAGTTTTGAGAATGATGTCCATCCAAACCGGCTTTTAAGGGCATGTTTGGCAATAAGATAATATGAGAATTCTGTGAATGATAGTAAAATAATTTGATTTAAAATATTTAATTGGGTATTAGGAAGTAAGGGAGAAAGATTAAATAAAAATATTATAAAATTCAAATATTTCTAAAGTTTTTAATATAATTTGTATTGCTTTTGTATTATATTTGATAGTTTTAGAAAATTGTAATGATTATGTAAGAGTAGATGGAAAAGTTAAAAATCTGAAATTGAAGAAGATTTGTATTTGAGAAGGGAATTACAAATATTGTGATAAGAGATCATTTAGCTTTATAAACAAGCCCCAAATCCAATGAGACTTTCATTCAAGTTGGTTGTCATAATTTAATCTGTAAGAGACGTTCCAAGTGAAATTATTTTCTAAATTAACCAAAATTTGACGTATCAGATGATGCATCTCTCAGTCTCTTATACCAACTTATAAATACATTTTTTTCTTAAAATTTTGGAATTATATAAAAATGTTTGAAATTCCTTGTTCACCCCCACCTTGATTGGCCCTCTCTTAACTCGAGTCGCGCGAGATGAAAGCAAAGGAAGTTGGCCGGGTCAAAGAATTTTAAAGCAGAAGACTGAAAACAGAGTCAGTCATACGTCTAAAAATAAATGATTCAAAAGCTACCTCTCTTTTTCCAATATCTCTATCTCCAATGATGCAATTAACCTTGAAGTAGGAACCCATGCAGTAGGCAAATGGATATATACTTCGTCACCATGGAAGACTTTCTAGATAGTCATCGCTGGACATATGCGAATATCATGAAGAGACGAAATGCAAAACAAATTACTTAATAAAGGGAAAAGGTTGAGACCGGATGGGTGTGAAATTAAGTTTCACACAGGCCAATCATCAAGTACCACATCAGCAATTCAAAAAAATTAAGCGGCACTCCCATACACCAATACTTTCTCCCTCTTCTTCTTTCTCTTCCTCTTCCTCCCCCTGCCATCTGCAAACGCCGAGAAAAGCCCCAGTCCATCTCCCTCTCATTTTCGGTTCCTCTCACCTCTACACTTTCCTGCCTCTTCTTCTTCTCTCTCCAGCTCTCTCTTTCTCCTATTGTTTTGATATTTCTTTTCTTTATGGATTTTGTGAGCAAAGCTTCTGGTGTCAGACTTTGATTTTAACTTCCCTCTTACATTTCATGTTAACGGCTTTCTCACCCTTTACTTCAGTTACTTTGTTTACCTATATCCTGCAACTCATAAATTCTGTTTTGATTTTCCTTGGTTTGGTTGATTGATGCATCCAGATCTGGTAGACTAACAATTACTGGAGTGCAGATGGGGGAGGCAGTGGATGAGAGAAGGAGAAGAAGACTCTTGGGTGTATGCGGGTCCAGTTAAACTTTTTTTAAAATATCTCTGTGGCATTTGATGATTGGCCCATCTGACCCGTAGCGCGACCCTGGCGTCCATATGTGGCTATTTGGAAATGGCGTGTCCATATGCAACCATATGAAGTTCACAAGCGAGTTTATATTAAAAGGAAAAAATTATAAGTTATAATTATTGGTTGAAATATAGGATACTGAAAAAAAATAAGTATCTTGCGACAATATAAGTTATAATTTTCTCCCTGTTTGTGTTTCTCTCAATCTCTAGCTTATATTGTTTAGTTAGTTATCAAAATAATCCTTAATATTGGGCTCCAGTGTCGGATAAAAGCCATGCTATATGATATTTTGAAGGAGAATTAGTGCATCATGTTTAGCTAGTGAGATGTGATGATTTTGTGAACAGTAATTAAATAATTTGTGAATAGTAGTGAAATTATTTGAGATAATATGATTTATTTGATTTTAGAAAGAGAGAGAGAGAGAGAGAGAGAGAGAGAGAGAGAAAGTTGAATGCAAATATTATAAAATTAAAAAGACGTTGTTTGAATATAATATAATTCTTTAATATTATTTTTATTTTGAAATTTAAAAAGGTTTTATTATTATTATTTATTTTGAAATTGAGAAAGTTTTAATAATTAAGTAATGATTAGATGAAAATCAGATTTGGGATTTGAAATTATAATGTGTTTTATGTTTGAATGATATTTAGGAAGGATATTACAAAAAGTTTTGAGTTCATCATCTCAACTATTAATCTAAGTGCCGAGACATAGGCTAAAAATCAATAATCAAAACTTTCTCATTTTGTCCATCTCTATCATCACCATTATTACTGAGTCAAGGTCTTCTAAAATAATGAAATCGTGATTACTGCCTGCTATAAGTTGTGAGAAGTTTTGAAAATTTTGAGAATGATGTATATTCAAATGAGTCTTTAAGGGCATGTTTGGCAATGAGATAATATAAAAATTCTGTTGTGAATGGTAGTAAAATGGTTTGATTTAAAATAATTAATTGGATATTAGGAAATCAGGGAAATGGAATGAATAGAAATATCATAAAATTTAAATATTGCTAAAGTTTTTAATATAATTTGAAAAAGTTATATTGTTTTTGTATTTTATTTGATAGTTTTAGAAAATTGTAATGATTACGTAAAGACTAGATGGAAAAGTTAAAAATTTGAAATTGAAAAGTATTTGTGTTTTAGAAGGAAATTAGGAATGTTTTGATCAAACAAGTCCCAATGAGACTCTCATTTATGTTGATTGTCATAATTTAATTTGTAAGAAATGTTGAAAATTAAATTCTTTTCTAAATTAACTAAAATTTGACGTATCAATAATTTGATGATACATCTGTCCGTCTCTTACACCAACTTACAAATACAAATTTTCTTAAAATTCTAGAATTATATAAAAATATTTGAGAATATTCCTCGTTCACCCCCACCTTGATTGGCCCTCTCTTAACTCGAGTCAAGATGAAATTAAGCAAAGGAAGTTGGCCGGGTTTATAAGAATTTTAAAGCAAAAGATTGAAAACAGAGTCAGCCATATTAAAAATCAATGATTCAAAAGCTACTCTCTTTTTCCAATATCTCTATCTCCATTATATTTATGACTGAGTCAAGGTCTTCTAGTCAAATAATGCAATTAACCTTGATTTCTACACGCTATAATAAGGACATGTCATTAATAAGATCGAAGACTTGTAGGAACCCATGCAGTAGGCGTGGATATATACTTCATCAACATGCAGGAAGACTTTCTAGATAGTCATCGCTGGAAATATGCCTCCATATGTCGCTATTTGGAAATGGTGTGTCCATATGCAGCCATATGAAGTTCACAAGCGAGTTTAAATAGTTAGGAAAAAATAATAAGTTATAATTATTGCTTGAAATATAGGATACTGAAAAAATTAAGTATCTTGCGACAAAATCAAGAATAAAACAGAGAAATAACTTAAAATGATGATTCAGAGGAAAAATAACTGATTTTGAGGTTGAAAAGGTGACCACAAAGCAAAGCTAAATTGGAATCATATGCATGATTTTAATAATTATAGCTAAAAGTTAGAGCAATAGCTTTGGAGACCCGCGAATGTATAAGACATGCTGTAATTTTGCTATCGATTTGGTCTGATTTGTTCAATTTATTTCATGTATATACAGCGAAGCATCTTCAATAGGCTTCTATTTGTTAGGATGTAAGCATTAAGGCCTGGTTTGAATGGGGAGTTGAGATGTGATTAGTCGAGATGAAAATAATTAAAATTTTAATATAAAGTTCAAATATTCTTAAAATATTATTTTTTAATATTGTTTTTACTTTAAGACTTGAAAAAGATTAATTATTTAATGTATGCACTATTACGTTATTGAAATAGTTGGGATAAGAACTTATGGGGACCCAACGAGAGTGTATGGGGGTGCGGGTGGCCTATTTAAACAAAGCCTTACAGCGAGTCTTATTGTAATTACATCGAGAGTAGAGTTGATCAATAGAGATGGAGCGTTCTTGTTGTTGCCTTCTTATTTTGGTCTGTGTTCAAGCTGCATGTATGCTTTCTGGGTGCTCTGGCTGTTTGGAGGCAGAGCAAAATGCTCTTTTCCTACTCAATGCCTTCATCAACCACCCAAATCAATCTTTTTCACTACCATCTTCGGCCAACTTAATCAACAAAGAGAGTACTACTACTACTGATTGCTGCAATTGGACATATGCGATCCAGTGCAGCAATATTACAGGCCGTGTAACCCATATTACCCTTTATGAGTTAATGTGGTATTATGGGAGAAGTACTAGTACTGGATCAGAATATTGGTACTTGAATACCTCTTTGTTTCTTCCCTTTCAAGAGCTCAACTCTCTGGATTTGAGTGATTGGGATTACATTAATAATTTGAGCGTATCAAAAGAAGGTCTGTGTATATAACTACTTGTGATGGCATTTCTTCCATTTTTCTTGTGAGATGAGAAATTAGTTGAATATACTTTATTTATTTTTACGTTGACATTACTCTTGAATTTAACCAAAAGTTGTAGGTTTGGAAAGATTGTCTGGGTTGAGCAAGCTGGAGGAGCTTTACTTGGATTTTATTCCCTTCAATGACAGCCTCTTGCCATCCCTTGCCAAGATTACAACGCTCAAGAAACTATCCTTGCGTGGAATCAGGGAAGGGGATTATGAAGCTAATAACTTCCAAGGTAAATATAATTGAAACAAGGAAATATAAAATCATTTAAAATGTGCCAGAGATGACTTTTAATTTCATAAATATTTAATAACTAAATTTTGTCTATTTGTCTTTAGTGTTGCAAGAAACAAATAAATAATGAAATTAGCTAGAGCATCCAAATTAAAACCTATTTTCAAGATAATTAATTAGCATGACCACTGGGTGCTCTGGTTGTTTGGAGGCAGAGGAAAATGCTCTTTTCCAACACAAAGCCTCCAAATCAATATTTTTCACCATCTTCCAACTTTATCAACGAAGGAAAATACTATCTTTGCTTGCAATGAAAGAATGGGATTATGAAGCTAATAATATCAAAGGTAAGTATCAATAATAAATTGCTCTTTTCATTGTAAAATCACTTAAAATTTGCCAGTTTTCACTACTCATAAGCATACAAGTATAATAACCACCTTGATTGGCCCTCTCTTAACTCGAGTCGAGATGAAAGCAAATTAGGAAGTTGGCCCGGTTCAGAATTTTAATGCAAAAGATTTAAAACAGAGTCAGTGATAATTTAATCTGTAAGAGACGTTCAAAGTTAAATTCTTTTCTAAACTAACCAAAATTTGACGTATCAATAGTTTGATGATGCATCTCTCAGTCTCTCACACCAACTTACAAATTACAAATTTTCTTAAAATTAGCCCTCTCTTACCTCAAGTCGAGATGAAAGCAACGGAAGTTGGCCGGGTTAAGAATTTTAAAGCAAAAGATTTAAAACAGAGTCAGTCAGTGATACTCTATTTGTCCAATATCCCTATCTCCATTATGATTGAGTCAAGGTCTTCCAGTCAAATAATGCAATTAGCCTTGATTACTAAGATCGAAGACTTGTAGGAACCCATTCAGTAGGCATGGATATATACTTCACCACCATGGAAGACTTTGTAGATAGTCATTGCTGGAAATATGTGTATATGGAGAAAGGAAGAGATGAAATGCAAAACAAATTACTAATTATATAAAAATTTATTTGGATATGGAGTCCATATGTCGTTAATTTAAACAAAGCCTTATAGCGAGTCTTATTGTAATTACATCAAGAGTAGAAAGCAATTATGCTCTCTGGGTGCTCTGGTTGTTTGGAGGCAGAGCAAAATGCTCTTTTCCTACTCAGCCTTCATCAACCACCCAAATCAATCTTTTTCAGTACCATCTTCGGCCAACTTAATCAACAAAGAGAGTACTAGTACTACTGATCGCTGCAATTGGACAAATGCGATCCAGTGCAGCAACATTACAGGCCAGTGATCACTTCTCATAAACCTATTTAGTTATATTAACCCATATGGTTAATCCGGTTAGCTAGTGACTATTTTGGAAGAAATATTCATTAACTAGATTTTGTCGATTTTTTTTTTAGTGTTGCAAGAAACAAATCATGAAATTAGCTAGAGCATCCTAAACCTATTTTCAAGATAATTAATTAAGTAGCATGGTCGATCACTCATTTAAAGGCGACTTGGCCTTAGATTAAAAGTTGGTCCACATATATGTTTATACATATATGGAGCGTGGCATCAAACAGACATTGGTTTCAACAACCTCAAATCATTGGACACACTCCCATATAAACCAATTATTACATGGACAATTTGTTGTATTTAAGGATTTATTGTACATAATTTTGGATGAATATTGAAAAATCACAGTTGCAGATTTTGAAGTGTTGTCTGGCATCGAACAGACATTGGTTTCAAATCATTGGACACACTCCCATATAAACCAATTATTACATGGACAATTTGTTGTATTTAAGGATTTATTGTACATAACTTTGGATGTATATTGAAAAATCACAATTGCAGATTTTGAAGTGTTGTCTGGTTTGAGCAAGCTGGAGGAGCTTTACTTGGATCATAATGCCTTCAACGAAAGCATCTTGCCATCCCTTGCCAAGATTTCATCGCTTAAGAAACTATCTTTGTCTGGCACTAAGATTAGTGGAAGGGTCCCGATTAATAAAGGTCAGTATATATTGTAATAGCTAGTTAGGTAGTACTTCTTCTATTTTCATTTCCCTTATATTTATGTTTTCTCAAAGGTCAGTATATGTTGTGTAATTCTTTTTTTACATATTTTTCTAATGAATAATGGAATATCAAGCTGGCGCTCATATTAGTTGGATGATATTGTCCATGCAGCCCAATCTACTAGATTTAGGGCTTGGGTTTTCTGGCCCATCATTAATTTGCATGGCTTTCTCCTGAATTTCAATTCACATATAATATATGAAGTTGTTGCAAGAGAAGGGGAGAGGAGGTGGCATATACGGGAATGAAAAAATACCTTTTTTTTATTATTATTATTATTTAATTTATATAATGCGATCGTTTATTAAAGTGATGAGGGCCCACGATTGCATTGGGCGATTGTATTTAGCTTTTTTTTTCTTTTAATAATTATATATTTTTTTTGCATGAACATATTTTTAGGTTTTAATTTTAGTTTAGTTTTTTGTCCACCATTTATGATGTTCTGATTCTATATCAATTATCAAGAATAATTATTGAAGAATATTTTAAATTATTAAAAATTAAAATTTATATAAACAATTTAACGGTCTAATTATGTCTTATGATGAAATAAAATAACATATAATCAATATCTTAAAAATGTTTAATTTAATCTATGACTAATATAGATTTTATGTGAATATTCAGTGATTTTGTTTATCTAAATTAACAAACAAGCCCATGGATTAGAAAAGAGATCTTAAAGCCTTTTTATACGAACTGATACAAAATATTATTCAGTGATCGCTCCTCATAAACCTATTCAGTTATATTAATCCATATGATTAATCCGGTTATTGACTATTTTGGAAGAAATAGTCAATAACTATATTTTTTCCATTTATTGTTAGTGTTGCAAGAGACAAATCATGAAAGAGCCTCCAAAACCTATTTTCAAGAAAAATTAAGTAGCAGTATAATCACTCATTTAAAGGCGACTTGGCCTTCCAATGAATCAAACAGACCTCGGTTTCCAAAAGCTCAAAATCATTGGGCGCACTCCCATATGTTTATCATTGTTGTATATATGGATTTATTGTACACAACTTTGGATATTGAAAAATCACAATTGCAGGTTTTGATAGTTTGTCTGCTTTGACCAAGCTGGAGGAGCTTTACTTGGACGAAAATAACTTCAATGAAAGCATTTTTCCATCCCTTGCCAAGATTTCATCACTCAAGAAACTATCTTTGCGTTGGAATAAGATTAGTGGAAGGGTCCCAATTAATAAAGGTCAGTATATATTGTATTAGCAATATATAATTCCATTTTCATTTACCAGCTTATATTTATGTTTCTAATCTGATTCATTTTTTACAAATTTTTCTAATAAATAATGGAATATGATCAAAATTACTCCAGGTTTTAAAATGAGTAAGCTAGAGGAACTTTGGTTGGATGGTAATGACGTCATAGACATGAGATTCATTAGTAAGATTGCATCGCTCAAGATACTACATTTGAGAGATGCTCAGTTGAAGATTGGGGGAATTAATAAACAGGGTAAGTCTCAAAGTTCAATTACTTATCAATTTGCCACCTTAATATCCAGGGTGTTACTTCATATGCTATAAGGTGATACTACTGATTCTTAATAATTTCAATGCACATGATAAATATCTAAAAGCGTGTGTTATTGTTTTTATTTTAGAGCTTGGAAAACTAAAGAGCCTACAGGAGTTGTATTTGGATTATTCATCCATTGACAAAAGCTTTCTTCATAAAGTTGGAGTGATTACTTCTCTGAATGTACTTTCAACGAGTTATTGTGGACTCAATGGCATCTTACCCAACCAAGGTAGAAACTTGTTTTTTCGAAAATATGTTGCTGGTCGTAAACATGGTGATCTCAGTAATTAAAAATCTATTTATTTTAAAAATCTGTTTATTTTTCAGGTTGGTGTGAACTCAAGAATCTGCAAGAGTTAGACCTTGGTGGCAATAATTTTGAAGGGAGATTGCCTTCTTGTTTGGCAAACATGACAGCACTTCGAGTATTGAATCTCGCATTCAATAACTTCAATGGAAGCATTTCTCACTCCACCATACCTAGTTTGCGGTCACTTGAGTACCTTTCTCTGTCCTATAACCACTTCAACCCAATTACAATTTCCTCCTTTCTTAATCTCTCCGAGATGAAGATATTCATGAGTAATAACAACACACTTGTTGAGGAAACAGAGTCTCAAAGTATGATTCCATACTTTCAATTGAAGGTTCTGTCATTGTCAAGAGGCCTTGCCAGAAGACCCACTAGAACGATTCCCAGATTCCTTCATTACCAATACAAGTTACAAGTAATTGTTCTCTCCCACAACAATTTGGTTGGACAGTTTCCCACTTGGTTGTTAGAAAACAACACAAAATTGGAGATTCTTAATTTAAGGAATAACACCTTCAGAAGCACTTTCCAACTACCCTATCATCCTAATCCACATATTCGAAAAATTGATATTTCGAATAATGATCTAGGAGGTCTGATTCCAACGAACTTGAGTTTAGTTTTTCCAAATTTAATGCATTTAAACATGTCTCAAAATACGTTTGTAGGCACAATTCCATCTTTTTTAGGTAATTTAGTTTTCTTGACGACTTTGGACTTGTCTAGCAATCATCTCTCAGGAACAATACCAGACCATTTGGCAATGGGTTGCTCCAATTTGGGATACCTCAAGTTGTCAAATAATAATTTCAATGGCCACTTACTTCCTGCCAATAGTAATCTAATTTTCCTTCACTTTTTATATTTGGACAACAATCAATTTTCCGGAAAGATACCATATAGCTTATCCAACAGTGCTTTCTTGGTGGCATTTGATTTTAGTAGCAACTCTTTGTCAGGCATGCTTCCGAGATGGATTGGCAACATGACACAATTGGTTGAGATTGTTTTGGCCAAAAACCAACTTGAAGGCCCCATTCCGATTGAGTTATGCAAAATCAAATACATTAGATTTCTTGACCTTTCCGAGAATGATTTTTCTGACTTCATACCATCGTGCTTCAATTCATTGGAGATCAAACATGTTCATCTGGGAAAAAATAGGCTGAGTGGTCCCATTACTAGTGCATTCAAGAATAGCTCTGCTCTAGTAACAATAGATCTTAGCTATAACCTCCTAACTGACAATATTCCAGATTGGATCGGAAACCTCTCATCATTGAGCATCCTCCTCTTGAAAGCTAATCACTTACAAGGAAGGATTCCAATTCAAATATGCCTTCTTGGAAACTTAACCTTGCTGGATCTTTCAAATAATAATTTTTTTGGTCCAATACCTCATTGCTTGAGCAACATTAGTTTTGATGCAACAGACCAAAAATCTGATCCAGGAAGTACAGGGAATTATGGTTTTGGCAGAGAACCATCGTCATATATGGAGGTAAAGACACCAATAGGGCTTGAAAATGATGATGATGATATTTTCCCGAATGTGGATGCACAACAAGAAATAGAGTTCACAACAAAGAGTAGAAGTTACTCTTATAAGGGTGAAATTCTCAATTATATGTCTGGAATAGACCTCTCATGCAATTTTTTATCAGGTGAAATCCCACTTGAATTTGGAAACTTGAACAAAATTCATGCGTTGAACTTGTCGCACAACAATCTAACCGGATCAATCCCCCCTACATTCTCGAAGTTAGAAGTAATAGAGAGCTTGGATCTCTCCCACAATAAGTTGAGTGGCAGCATCCCCCCTCAACTTATAGAGTTACACTTTCTAGCTGTCTTTAGCGTGGCTGACAATAATCTATCGGGCAAAACGCCAGAAAGAAAAGCTCAATTCGGAACCTTCGATGAAAGTAGCTATAAGGGAAATCCTTTTCTATATGGACCTCCACTACCTAATACTTGGAACAGAACTAGATTGTCATCTAATGACGAAGGAGAAGAAAGTGGTGGTTTCATTGACATGGATTTTTTTTACATAAGTTTCTGGGTGTCTTACACAATAGTGATGTTAGGAATTGTTGCAATTTTGTATATAAATCCTTATTGGCGTCATGAGTGGTTTAGCTTCATTGAAGTGTGCCTCAATAGTTTTTATTGTTCTTTGTTTGGAAAATCTTGTAAGTTGTCTAGTACTTTCTAAATTATGTAGCCTTGCATAATAATGTGTGCATATGTCTATATGCTCGCTCTTGATTTCAAATCTAAGGTTTATAAGTTTCGATAAATCTTTATGGGTCGACAGTGTATGTATATATATATACACATAGGATTATTATTATTTGCTATTTGCTGGAGTTAAAAAGTTTTGAGAAATGAAGAAACAATAAGCATGACTCGTTTACAGACGCAAAGACATTGAAAAGGAAGTTTGGCAAAAATTGCCTAGAAAGTGACTCATTTGTGTTGACAATGAGTCTATGGCCATCATGAATTCCCATTTGACACAAGCTTGACTTCTTCAATTTAGTGTAAGCATATTATGCACCTTCTTCAATCCTAAATGCATTGGAAATTAGAAAAACAATTGATTCCAAAATTGATATGCACATTGACACCACGCACCACTAAGATCCCAGGTCTTGAATTTCCAAGGCAATTAAGATACCCTTTATGTTAGTTTGTGACAAATTTTATTTTTTATATAATAAATGTTTAATTTGGTCTTAAAAGAAGAAAAAGGGGAAGAAAGAAGAGGAGATTGTAAATATTGTTCATAGAGTAAACTTGATAAAGATTAATCATGTTTGGGAAAATCTATAACAACTAAAATCCTACTAGATTGTAGATTACATTTTGAAGTCTGCTACATATACAAAATAATTACACAAAAACAATTACCCAATCTGACTTGATTTTATCTGATTTGTTAGATCTACTTTATAAAATTATAATAAAAATAATTTTATGTTGGAAATATTTTCAAAATAATATATATTATATTAATAATATGTTTGAGAAATTATTTTTGGAAGTTGTGAATTATTTTGAAAAGAGAGAAATAAGAAAAGTTGATAAGCTATTGCTTATATTTATAATAAATTTGGTCCTTCCACTTAACCCGGGCCATTGGTGGCTAAGTGGTATTGTGGCTTTATATTTACCGCATGGGCTTGGTTCGAGCCACCTATCTATCAAAGGAGGAGTTTTTGTTGAATTATTTGAAGAGGCCACGCATCCCGCCCTTTAGGGCTCAAAGGGAGCGCATGATGCACTGCCTGGGCAATGCAACAAGGGGCGCGATGCACACGATAGGGCGTGTGTGAGGCGCTGCAACGCATGCGAAATTGGAAATAGCATGCCAAAAGTCGCACCTGCTGGGTTTCAAACCCGTGCAAAATGGTTGGCAGAGCGGCATCATGACCACTGGATCATGTCCAACCTATATGTTGGTTCGCAACCAGTTTAATACATATACCGGTTTGGATCAGATTACATAAAATGAAAAGTGAATCACTTTTCTTTCACATCTTTTGATTTCTATAAATAAATCCAATGCCATACGAATTTTTAGAGATTCTAGAAGGAAATTTCAAAATTCTCTCTTTTAAAAAGATTTCATTTCTTTAAAACTTCTTATTAGGATCTATTCGTTTTGTAGAGAATAAATTTCTAATCTCTTGGTTGAATAACAAAATCTAAAGGTATTCAGAGTTTTATTTTGTTGGTGCACAACGCAATTAGTCACACGTGACTTATTCCGGATTTCATGTATCTTGAATGCAAATTTACTTGTAATCCATGTGCATACCAATTCCTATTATTGATGGGGGTGAATATTGTCTTAAGGAAAGCGCCATTTGTAACGCGACTTGAAGTAAACTTTTCTCTTACAATAATTAGCACGTTTCAGAAAGAAAAATGGTAATTAGCAAAAGATATTAAAATTTTATATATATATATATATATATATATATACTATATTAAAGGAGAATTCCATTTATCATCCATTTACTATCATTCTCTCAACTGTTATGACATGGTGTGAAATGATTAGTCCATAACTTGGATATAACAAATAATCTCAATCATTTTTTTTTCTCAAAAGAAAAATACATCTTCATTGATAATAAAAGTCGCAATATAGATAGATAAGCTATTATACAAATGAGATTGGTGGATCTTTTTCATTATAAAAATCCAATAAACACGATGAAATTTTAATAAGGGATATGCTTCCAGTTACATTGTTGGAGGCTGTCTATTGTGCAATTAATTGCATGTGCAAATTGATTTTGAAATTCATGATGTATTTTAATAGCTTCCCCAATCTCAAGATTATTGTGTCTCTAATGATGCCTTCTGCAATCCAGTATTAACTTCTTTTTTATTCCTTCAAAGTTGTTAATGTTCTCTGAGGGTCTCCTTCATTTATGATATTCTTTAGTTGCTTACGTTGAGCTTCTTTCACACTCATGAATGCTACCATTGTTTCTCCTTGATTTAGGTTGCAGCTTCCTAAGTGGACTGCTACTATGAAGGAGATTCTTTGTTATGTGATCTATATATTGCAACAAAGGTGCTACCACTTGCTTTCACTGCAACCTCTAATGCTATTGAATTTTTTTCTGGAGGAAGGACCAAAGTGATGTTTTGGTTTTGCTCTTTCCATTTCCCATGCAATATGATTGGAGTGATCCTTGCATCTGGATGGGTGTAAAAACATGTTTTACACCCATCCAATAATATAGTGCCATATAGACATTCTAGCAAAACCAAAATTACAGCTGCATTCACCCGATTCAACCCCCCTCTAGCCCACTGCATTCAATTCTCCTACAGTTCTCCCTGCCGACGAGCTCCTACGATCTCCTTGCTTGCCGCCGACAATGAGCAACGGCCTCAATTCCAAAGATTTCAAATCGAACAACATTTTCTTTTGACATCACAGAAAACCAATTGCCATGAGCAAACAGGAGGAGAAATAGTAGACTTGAGAAGAAGTCAAATCCATCTTTCTCAAGAAGTTGGAGACAAAGAACCCATCTGTGTTGGGTTGTTGAGAAGCCAAAATTTTGAAGAAAAGTGTGAGAACTAAAATGGAGTCAAAAAAACCGTAACCCATTTAGGAATGAGGTCAAAGATTGAGAAACAATAGAGACTAAATATTGAATACAAAGTCTCCCTAGTTCAAACTCTTCTCTGAAATCTTTCAAACTATCATCACTCGATATAAATGTTATGAGTCTGTTAAGGACGTATTCTGCAGTCTGATTTATCAAATCCCGATTGACCGGAACCTGCAAAATAAGAATAAGGAAGATCGGGGTCCGGGTCCGCTCCGACGATCAAGTTAGTTTAGAGAGAAAATATATGAAAGTTTGTTTGAGAGAATTGTCAGAATATACCCCTTTTCGGTTTCGGTTCAGTCTTATTTATAGGTGTCCCTCCTGAAGGAGGGTTTGATGGTGAAAGATCTATTAATTGGGACATTACTCGATCGTCATCCTTGAGAAGGGGAAACCTGATCTGATCCTGTCTGTCTCATCGCATTAATTGGATATCTCCTTAATTAATGCTCAATTAGACCTTTTTTGAGAGGGACAATAAATGTTGCTCTTCCTCCCTCTAATCTAGCAATTAATGATGCGTGTCTATAGTATCTCCACATTTAAGAGGGAAAATCTGTAGACCGGCTGTTTTCTGGTTGCTCATAAATGCGGGAATGATCATGAGGTGGGGTGGATCCAAGAGATATGTCAATAAATGAGCCGTCGTTCCTGGCCTTAGCGTATCCTCGAAGCTGATTTGTTTTCTTCTTCTCTATTCGGGATAACCAGTTACTCGGATCGTTTCTGATTTTGGTATTCCTGGTTGAATTCGGACACCGCGTCATCTGGGTTTAGATCACGGGCCTCGGGCCCAACTTTGCTTTTGGGGCTTAGGGTTGTTGCCGACCCCCTTTCAGTACCTCGCGAATTTTCATCGAAGGTACTTCGATGGAGATTCTAAATGCTTTATGGTTAGAGTCTTTCTTTTGTTTACGTTCTCCATCAGTACTGGACAATGTTATTTTAACTCTCCTTCTGAGTGGAAATACTTGGTCGAATATACTCGGGTGGTTCCAGTTGGCATGAAGTTTCGTTTACTGGCCGGACTTCAGGGGGACGATTTGAATTCTGATCAATTAATGCTAGGTCATAACCTGTCATATTCCGTGTCAGGCATTCAATGCTTTTCAAAATTTATTTGTGCCGTTATTCCGATTTCCGAACCGTCAGTGAACTTTATGGTTGTGCTGTTGATTCGCGATTAGCTCGTGATATGCACGCGCGTGATCATCATTAACTGATCTGTCATTTCGGCGCACGCTTCTTACCTCTGATTGGTCAGTTTCGAGCGTGCCTCCTGTTCCCAAGGTTCACGTCTGAGGTTATGGTTCCGGTGTCGCCTCGTTTCCCGTTTGCTTTAAATTTGGCTTCTGGGTATAAATTACCCAGAGACTTTCTCATTGTCCTTCCTTCTTTGTTTGCTTTCTCACACTTGCTCTTCGTTGCTTCCCTATTCTTCTGTTGCCATTCTTTCTTGCCTTCGCTTTTCGCTGCTTTCCTGTTCTCCTTCCACTCCTTATTTTTCTTTCTATTTGCTCCCATGGCTTCTTCTGATCCATGCCCTTTCTTCGCTGGTAATGGCTGGACCTCCTCTATGCAGTCCTCTGATGTGGACGCGCTCAGGAAGAAACATCGTGTTTCCTGGCGGCATACCTTAGAGGCCCCAGGGGATGGCGTTAGGGCTTGTGAACGCGATGGGAGGGCACAGAAAGTTGTCCTCTTCTATGTCATGTTTTTGAAGGGTTTCCGCCTCCCCTTCATCTGGCCTGTTCGAGAGGTTCTTCATTTCTTGGGTTTGGCCCCTGCCCAACTCATGCTGAACGGGTGGCGTATTCTGTTGGCCACTTGCGTGGCGTTCCGGATCGTTCTTTCTGGGAGGAACGATCCCTACCCCAACTTGACTGCTCGGGAGTTCTTTTCGATGTACCGGCTCCTCCGTCGGGACGGGAATGTTGCTGGTTTCCAAATAAAGCCGAAGTGCAGACTGATTCGAATGGAAGAGAGGCATTCGAGTGCCCGAGACTATCATAAAAAATTTTTCTTTGTCTCGGGCAGGGACTGGGAATTCCCAGAAGGAGAGGGGAATGAATTCCTTGTTCCAAAAGATTGGGGTTTCCTCCCTTCCCCAACGCACATGGAAATTACCCTTACAGCCCAGGAAACTGAAAGGGTGAAGGCTGTCCTTTCCTAGGGGGCAAAAGATCCCGACCGGCTGTGGTCCGATGCTCTTCTGACCGAAGAGAACATTGAGGAGTTTCTGACCCGACCAGACCGATCTTATGCTGAGGGTCAAAACTTCTTCAATATTTCGAAAGAGCCCCCTACTTCCTATCGCAAGCAGGCCTCCGATCGGGAGGTAGGGAGGGAAAGACGTACCAAGAGCCGAGCCAGTGAAGCCACTTCGAGCCGTGGTGCCCGTCCTAAGAAACAGAAGAAGAGGAAGGGTTCACGTACCGAAGATCAGGGCGAATGCATTCCCCCCACGGACTCTCCCGTTCACAGTCCCGAGCAGGCCTCCTCCTCGTCGTCTTCGGATGGGCTCCGATTCCTGCAGACTGGGGGGATAAGGGCTGAGGCCAGGAGGGTGGTCATCGAAGCCTAGATAGAAGCAACCGATCTGGCAGGGGTCGAGTCATCGGATGGAGAAGAGATCGACCGTGCCTTTCAAAAGGCTCTGGATCGCACCGCCGACCTGTCCTCGGGTGCTATGCCCTTCGCGCAAGTCTTCCGACAGGAGTCAGAAGAGCGAGTCGCCAGGGCGAACCAATTGCCCACTCCCCCTCCCTCATCTTCCGAGCGTCACTCGGATGCTTCCGAGGGGGAGGATGAAGTTGTTGGTGGATCCGACTCCGAGGGCGATCGTGGGGGAGCCGGTTAGCAAGGAGGCTCAGATGAAGGACGCCAGGGAGAGGTCGGCCCCGAAAGGTCAGGCGAGTCTGGCGCTCCGGTGGAAGGGATCCACGTGAAGGCCTCGAATGAGGGCGGGCGACCTGTCGTCGAGCCCGATGAATGTCTTGAGCGTCCACCCCTTACCTTTGAGAGGGGGTCGACTTCAGGGGTCCAATTCGAGGATGGGCACCCATCTCCGGACTCGGAAGTCCCTCCTCGACCCCCGTCCCCGTTTCAATCTCGAAGTGGGGTTACGGTGCTCGGTCGATTCTTCGAGCCGGATTCGGAAGGAGGGTATCAAGCGGGTGAAGCTGGTTCAGAGCGCCCCTCGTGCTTTGAACAAGCCAAGGCGGACGCTTCTGAGTGAGTGGCCATGATGCTGGAGCCCTTACTGACACAGGTTTGACTTGTAGATTTTGTCAAATTTCGGGTAGTCTTTTGGTTCCGAGTTGCTAAGTTCTTTTCCTTGTGTTCAGATTGCCAAGGAGATATCCCAGACTGTGGGTTCCGAGTTGGTAGAGCTCGCTGAATTCAATAATGAGCTCAGAACCGTCTGCAAGTTTGGGCTCTACAAGTTGCAGCAGGCGAGGGATCAGCTCGAGCTATCGCAGGAAACTTGCGGGGGGCTGATCAAGACGGTTGTGGAGCTAGGGGCGGATAAGAGCAGGCTAGAGAAGGCCAACGCTTCTCTTTGGACCGAATTGGAGGCGACCCAGGATTCGCTGGCGATCGCCCATTGGAGGAACGCCCGCCTTATAAATGCCAAATCGGCCACCGAGCAGGACAAGATCCTCCTTCAGTCTGAGTTAACTGCTCGGACGGCGGAACTATCCGCTTCTTCCCAAATTCTTTCATTGAGGGAAGAAGAGCTGGCAGTTTCTGAGCAGGCTCGGATTGCGCGGAAGGAGGAATTGGCCAGTTCGGAGCGCGCCCAAGAGGCTTTAGGGGTGGAGTTGGTACGGTCTGAACAAATCCGGGCTGCTCGAGAGTCCGAGCTGGAGGGGACTCATCATGCTTTAGAGGAGGCCCATTTGAGAATTGCTGACTTTGAGCAGCAGATATCTCGAGTGGTGGCCATTCGCAACTCGGCCCGGGGGTATGGTTATGCTGAGGGTCTCCGTCGGATAGGAGCCCAGCTTTTGGTGGACCCTCATCTCAACCCCCGCAACATAGGTCCGAAGTCTCTTCGTCCGAACCGGGTTGCGAAGAGATTTGTGAAAAAGATCAGGAAGCGTGGCTACCCACCTTTTGATGACTTGAATCCTCCTCCTCCCCTTCCTGAGGCTTGACCTTGTCACTGGATCGATGTATATGTTTTTTTTTTTTTATATATATAACTGAATATATGACATTCGAGATATTGTAACTGACTATAACATTCAAGTTTGATCTAAGCGAGTTCGTATAACTGAATATATGACATTCGAGATATTGTAACTGAATATAACATTCAAGTTTGATCTTTCTTTAGATGTTTTGTTCGCTTTGTATACCCCGCGAAATTTTTGGTTAAGTGTAAACTTGAGAAAAAATTTTATCGAGAGTAATATGCGTTCTTGAGATCGAGATTTAGGAGTTGTGAATTACTTCGCGTGGGTGGGTGGACCGACCCCGCGGGATTTTGAATGTTACTTCGCATGGGTGGGTGGACCGACCCCGCGGGATTCCGATCGTTTACTTCGCGTGGGTGGGTGAACCGACCCCGCGGGACTTTGAATGTTTACTTCGCGTGGATGGGTAGACCGACCCCGCGGGATTTTGAATGTTACTTCGCGTGGGTGGGTGGAACGACCCCGCGGGATTCCGATCGTTTACTTCGCGTGGGTGGGTGGACCGACCCCGCGGGATTTTGAATGTTACTTCGCGTGGGTGAGTGGAACAACCCCGCGGGATTCCGATCGTTTACTTCGCGTGGGTGGGTGGACCGACCCCGCGTGATTTGGCGTTGAGAACTTTATAATTTATAATGCATTGGATATCAATAACAACGGGCTTTTTATAATTTCAAGAAGTGAAATACATCGGTAAACATTATACATAGTACCTCTTAAGCCTCTCACTATTCCAGGGGTGCAGTAGGTCGGTTCCGGAGCTGTCCCTGAGTCGGTAAGATCCGGACCTGTTTGTTGTTGTCAATATGTAGGGCCCTTCCCATTTTGGTCCTAGTTTTCCTTGTGCTTGTGTCGTAATGCCAGTTTGTCTTAGTACTAAGTCCCCGACTTTGAAGTTGCGCGGCTTTACTCTTTTGTTGAAGTATTGTTCTGTCTTGCGTTTGTTGTTGGCAATTCAGATGCAGGCCTCTTCTCTTTGTTCTTCTAAGGAGTCTAAGCGTTCCATCATTTTAGCATCATTGGTAGCAGCGTCATAGTGCTGGATTCGCAGCGTAGGTATCCCGATTTCGACTGGAATTACTGCCTCGCAGCCATATATAAGGGCGAACGGCATTTCGCCCGTGGGAGTTCGGACTGTTGTGCGATATGCCCAAAGGACTCCCTGCAGTTCATCGGCCCAAGCCCCTTTGTGCATTCCGAGTCTTTTCTTCAGCGCATTGAGGATCATTTTGTTGGTCGCCTCAGCTTGCCCGTTAGCCTGCGGGTGGCCGGGAGAAGAGTATTTCACTTTGATTTTCAACTTAGAGCACCACTCTTGGTAATGATTGCAATCGAACTGCTTTCCGTTGTCTGATATAAAGCTCTGAGGTATCCCGAATCGGCAAACAATTGATTTGTGATGGCTTGAGAGGTGATGCTGGCGAGGGCTTCGGCTTCTACCCATTTCGTGATATAATCCACTGCTACTACAATGAATTTAGTTCTACCCCTCCCGACTAGGAATGGCCCTATAAGATCTAGCCCCCATTGATCAAAAGGCCAGGGGGATGTTATCGAAGCGAGTTCCTCCGACGGGGAATGTAACATTGGGCTATATTCCTGACATTTTGGACACTTCTTAACGAACTCTTTCGCTTCCTGGAACAAACACGGCCAGTAATACCCTGCACGGGCTGCTCGGGCGGCTAATGTCTTAGCCCTCGTGTGAGCCCCGCAGATTCTTTCATGGATTTCAGCTAGTATATACTGTCCTTCTTCTTTTGTCACACAACTGAGTAATGGTTCAGAGAAACCCTTCCTGTATAACGATCCGTCAATCAGAGTGAACCTGGCGGATCTATTCTTTATCTTGCGAGCCTAACCCGGGTCAGGAGGTAATGTGCTTGTCCGGAGATATTCTGTAATATCGGTTGCCCAGTCGGGATCTGCGACGGCCACCATTCTAACTTCGCTACCAGTGGAGGGGGTGTCTACTATTCTGATCTCTGTGTTTTCTAGAGGCGGATGTTCGTCTTTTCCCAACGCTATTTTTGTCAATCGATCTGCTAAATGATTTTCTTCCCTTGGGATCCGCAGCAGACGGAAGTATCTGAATCGATCTCTCTCGATGCATACTTGCTCCAGATATTTTTTCAATTTTTCGCTCTTTGTGATGTATTGGCCGAGTACTTGATGAAATACTATTTGAGAATCGGTTCGGGCCTCCAGCTCCATTGCCCCAAGGACCCGAGCAATTGTCATCCCAGCTATGAGGGCCTCGTATTCTGCTTCGTTGTTGGTCACTTTGAAAGTTAGGCCTATGGCGTAGTTGTGCTGGGTACCCTGGTCGGTGATGATATGTACTCCTGCTCTACCCCCAGCCCGACATGAGGACCCGTCAACATATAGCTGCCATGTCTGTCCCTGAGGTTTACCGGGGATCTCCTCTGGAAACCCGGTGTACTCTGCTACAAAATCCGCCAGTGTTTGTGCCTTCATCGCTGCCCTGGGCTGGAACATCAGATCAAACTCGCTCAGCTCGATTGCCCATTTGGCCAATCGACCGGAGGTATCAGGCTTCCAGAGAATGGTTCCGAGGGGCTGATCGGTCATTACTTTTATGGTGTGAGCTTGGAAGTAAGGACGCAGTCGGGGCGCTGCCGTCAGTAGGGCGAATACCATCATCTCAGTACGGGGGTACCTGGCTTCTGCTCCTTGAAGTGCCCTGCTAACATAGTAAACAGGCTTCTGACCCTGATCAGTTTCTCTTACTAGAACTGCAGACGTTGCATGAGGTGAGACTGCCAAATAGGCCACAAGAGTTTCTCCGGGAGCCGTCTGGCTAAGTAATGGAGGACATGTCAGATAGTCTTTGAGTTGTTCAAATGCCTGCTCACACGACGTGTCCCACTCGTGTGCTTTCTGGAGGACTTGGAAAAAGGGAAGGCATCGGTCGGTTGACCTTGCTATGAATCGGCTGAGAGCAGCGACTCGCCCAGCTAATCGTTGAACTTCCTGCAGGTTCCTCGGGGAAGCCATTCCGAGGATAGCCTGTATTTTCTCGGGGTTGGCTGCAATTCCTTGTTCGGAGACCATGTATCCTAAGAACTTCCCGGATTTGACCCCAAAGGTGCACTTGGCGGGGTTGAGCTTCATCTGATAATGCCGCAGAATAGAGAAGGCCTCTCTTAGGTCCGCCAAATGGTCGTTAGGGAAGCGGCTCTTGACTAGGAGGTCATCGACATAAACTTCCATGTTTCTCCCGATTTGGTTTTTAAACATACGATTGACCAACCGTTGATAAGTAGCCCCTGCGTTCTTGAGTCCAAAAGGCATGGCGGTGTAGCAATAGGGTCCGTGATCTGTAATGAACACCATTTTTTCCTCATCGTCTGTGCTCATTTTAATCTGATTATAACCCAAATAGGCGTCCATGAAACTGAGGAGAGAGTGCCCAGCAGTTGAATCTACAATGAGGTCGATACGAGGCAGAGGGAAGCTATCTTTAGGGCAAGCCTTGTTCAAATCGGTGAAGTCTACGCACATACGCCATTTCCCGCTTGTCTTCCTTACCAACACTACGTTAGATAGCCATTCCGGGTAATGAACTTCTCGGATGAACCCGACGGTCAGGAGTTTGTCAACTTCTTCTGCTATGGTGGCATATTTTTCGGCACAGAAGCTTCTTTTCTTTTGTTTAACTGTCCGGGCTGTTGAGTTGACACATAGCCAGTGTTCTATTATGGACCTATCGATTCCGGGTATGTCAACATGCGTCCAAGCGAATACGTCTTTGTGCTCAATGAGAAAATTATTGAGCTCTGCGTGTACTCCCGGATCTATTCTAGTTCCCACTCGCATCGTCCGATCCGGGTTGTCATGATCGACCGAATCAGTTCCAAAGGTTCGTTGGTTTCCGCTTGACGTAGTGTCCTTTCGTCCCTAATTTCATCGTCCCAAACCGCTCGGGGAGGAGCAGGCGGGAATTCGGTAAGCTTGCCTCCCAGGGAGATCGTAGCCATGGAATTGACTTTGTATTTCAATTCCCGAGCATAGCATTCCCTGGAGGTGACTTGTTCTCCTCTGACTTCACCTATTTCTCTATCGGTCGGAAACTTCATTTTGAGGTAGTAGGTAGAAGTGACTGCTCTCAGGTTATTTAGGGTCGGCCTCCCTAAGATGACATTGTATGAGGAGGGGGCTTTCACTACCAGGAATTCGGTCATGACTGACATGGTTCTAGGTGCGGAACCCATCAAGACCGGGAGTGTTATCACGCCTTCGGGGTGTATTGCTTCACCCGTAAATCCTTTAAGGGGGGCTTGGATGGGCTGGAGTTGGTGGGATCGATCCCCATCTGCATAAAGGCCTCCCAGAACAAGATATCGGTTGAACTCCCGTTGTCAACCAGTATCCTTTTGACTGTAAAATTGGCCACCAATACTGATATTACCAACGCATCATCGTGCGGAAAGGCGATGCCCTTTTCATCCTGTTCGTTGAAAACGATTGATTCTCCTTTAGGGCCTGGGTAGCCCTGTCTCGGTGTTCTTCCCAGTGTGTAAACTTCTCCATACCTGGCTCTTCGTGCGTGCGCCCTTTGAGAGGAGGATGTAGTCCCTCCTCGGGAAGGTCCTCCAATGATGGTTCTGATCTCGCCTGGCGAGTGGCTAGATGCGGGCTCCCCTCGATGTCAGCTTGACTCTCGTTCCCGAAGGGGGGGGACCTCGACCGGGTTCTGTCTCTTCGATCGCTCAGCTGTTCATCCCTTTGTCTATTCTTCAAAGCCTGGCAGTCTTCAGTGTTGTGGCCTGTAGTCTTGTGATATTCACAGTACATACTCCCCCTCTTTCTTCTAATGGATTCTCGTCTTGATTCAGATCGGTTCTGGTTTTCCACCGCCAAGTTGGATTGAGGCCATGATGATGGTCTGTGTTTCCGTGGGGGGTCTCTTCTCCTCGTTTCATCTGGGAACTTCCTCCTCCCTCGATGTTGGCTAGAACTTTCTCCGGCATTGGTTGTTTTCCGGTCATGCTGTCGGAGTTCTCCTCGTCGTAGGGCTACTAGGGCTTCGAGCATGTCTTCGGCGTTGATGAACCCGTCAGCTTGATCCATAAACCCATTCAAAGTAGTGGGAGTCTTGCGAGCTATCTCTGCCATGAAGGGGCTCCTGGGCCATATGCCGCCCAGGAGGGCCGTTAGGGTGATTTTTTCGTCTTGGTTGTCGGTCGTCATTCTTTCTTTGTTGAACCTGGTCAGGTACCCTTTCAGGTTCTCTTTCTCTCCTTGTTTGACGGTCAATAAGTATGCCGCGGGGCGCCTTCTTTTCCTACTGGCCATGAATTGGGTGGTGAAGAGTCGGGCTAATGTCTCGAAGCTACTGACTAATCCCGGAGGAATAGTTCCGAACCATGTCCTAGCCATCCCCTTCAGTGTGAGAGGGAACGCTCGACATACTACTTCGCCGGGATAGCCATGCAGGCTAATATGTGCTTTGAAGGCTTCTAGGTGTTCCACAGGATCCTGAGACCCATCATACGGTTCCACTTACGGGACCTTGAATCTGGACGGGAGAGGGACGGCCAGGACGTCTGCACTGTAGGGTGTCCCTATGCTTCCTTGCGAGGAGACGTGCCCTGCGGCCGGGCTGATTAGTTTTTCCATTTCAGCATACTTGTCCCCTAACTCCTTTAGCTCGGTGTGCATCCGGCGTCGTTCTCCTTCAGAGGTCTCGCTCTCCTCAGGATGCCGGGAGCTCACATTCTCCTCAAGATTGATCTCGCCACGGGCCGATATTTCTTCGCGGGGTTGCCGAAGGGCGGCGTTCTCCTCTTTTAGCTTCCTCACCATTTCTTCTAGCACTTCTAGTCTTTCTTCCATGGCTGGGTCCAAATGCTGGTCGTATTCGGTTGTTTGGGATAATGGTAGGGTAGACATGCAAAAAGTACGTTTATCAAAAACAAGATCCCACAGACGGCGCCACTGTTAAGGACGTATTCTGCAGTCTGATTTATCAAATCTCGATTGACCGGAACCTGCAAAATAAGAACAAGGAAGATTGGGGTCCGGGACTGCTCCGACGATCAAGTTAGTTTAGAGAGAAAATATATGGAAGTTTGTTTGAGAGAATTATCTGAATGTACCCCTTTTCAGCTTCGGTTTAGTCTTATTTATAGGTGTCCCCCTTGAAGGAGGGTTTGATGGTGAAAGATCTATTAATTGGGACATCACTCGATCATCATCCTTGAGAAGGGGAAACCTGATCTGATCCTGTCTGTCTCATCGCATTAATTGGATATCTCCTTAATTAATGCTCAATTAGACCTTTTTTGAGAGGGACATTAAATGCTGCTCTTCCCCCCTCCAATCTAGCAATTAATGATGCGTGTCTATAGTATCTCCGCATTTAAGAGGGAAAATCTGTAGACCGGCTGTTGTCTGGTTGCTCATAAATGCGGGAATGATCATGAGGTGCGGTGGATCCAGGAGATATGTCAATAAATGAGCCGTCGTTCCTGGCCTTAGCGTATCCTCGAAGCCGATTTATTTTCTTCTTCTCTATTCGGGATAACCAGTTACTCGGATCGTTTCTGATTCCGGTATTCCTGGTTGAATTCGGACACCGTGTCATCTGGGTTTAGATCATGGGCCTCGGGCCCAACTTTGTTTTTGGGGCTTAGGGTTGTTGCCGACCACCCTTTCAGAGTTTATCTGAGAAAACCAGAAAACAAGTTACTAGTTTCAGCAACTACAAAACCAACACCCCTAAGTCTATAGTGGATATGGAGTTTAAAAAAAAAAATAGTGGAGATCGCAGGAGCTAGTTAGTTTGAAGCTTCCGGAATGCGTATTATCACTTCAGACTGCTTACAGCTTTCCTCTCCATCAATTACTTCGATCATTTCCTCTCTTCCCAATCTCTACCGATAGGAGTATTTTCCAAGGGAAAGTTCATATTTTTCGGGAAGAAGTGATCTGACAATGACAACTTTGCTTGTTTTGTTTCTACCTCGATCCTCAACAACCAAATGGGTGGCCTTTTCAGCTGTTATTAGTGGTGTGTTTGTCTTTAGCGGCGAAAATGGAGGAGCCCCAGGTCCCACTCCTGTTCGACCTTCGAGTATTTGAGCCCAAGTTCATCTCTGAATCAAAAACAGTACAGCGGATGGAGTTATGGGTCATGGCCATTCTCGAATGGAGATTACGCTGTCACGCCCTTTGATTTCCTTGACTCTTTCATCTCCAAACATATTCAACCGCAATGATGCAGTGGTTCGTGTTTCGTAAGTGGTCTTCAACGATAGGGAGGGTTGGATTGAGTGAGGAAGTCTATTAGGGATTTCGAATTGAGAGAGACGAAATTGCAAGTGTTCACGCTAAGATCTGATGCGGGCGAGTTCATGGATGTTTAAGTTGAAATGTTGACGTGGCGTTTTTTCATTGGTTGGGTGTAAAAGGGATTTTTAAACCCATCTGGTCTACAGCTTTTCCCATATGGTTTCTATAGGACTAACTGGCTTATGCTACAAATTGACCATGGACATCTATTTATATATATAAAAGCCGAATCACTTAATTTGAGTTGTCAATCAAACCGAAAAATTCGGTTAAAACCTTCTTATCGAAGCACTCAATCACACGGATATTAGAAACCACTTATCAACTTGCACTCAAACCGTTAAACTTACTGCATAAACCAATTTAACAGTTATAGCAATTCGTAAATCTCGCTGGAAACGCTAATAAAATTGCGGCGTTGCCCCACATATTCATACCGCTTCTTTCTATTGTTCATATGAGAGGTTGCAGCTGCAGCTAATATTTTTTCTTTTTTTTTTTTTCTCTTTTGCGTACATCTTCTCTCTTCTTTTCGTTTCGATGAGATGGGTAGGTTGGGACCGTTACGAACTCATCCAAAAAATCAGTGGATGCAACGCCATGATCTCATCCGGTAAATCTATATATTAGGTTTTTAATCCATTTTTTGCCCATTTCCATGACTGAATCACAATCAATTTTCTAAGCAAAAATCCCATTGAGACGTTCTCCAAAATTGGTGACCCCTTGCAGTAGTCATAGAGCGTGAAATCACATCTTTCTCATAAGCCATCGGCTTGAATTTTGCATATAACACCCAAATTTAAGGATCATGATTCTACTAAGAGGAGTAGTTAATTTTGGAAGCTTTCAGATTTTGATTTTGTCTTCCACTCCACACGTCGGTAACCTCTCTCTAGATCTCTTCTCTGTCTCGCTCTCTCTTTTATTATCTGGGTGTTAATTTTACATTTGTGTCGTGTTATTGGAATTAACCCTAGGTTTCACCATTACAGCAGATTGCGTCGTGCTCTATAAGTGTGCTTCGCGACATCGCTACTGCTACAAGTGAAACCACTTACAAAATGCTGCACTGAAAAAAGAGAAGGAGAGAGGAAGAGAATCTACTGAGAGGAAAAGGAATGTGAGTTGAGTAATTGTATGGAAACGAAAAAGGAAGTGAGTGGGGATGATGTGGTTCGGTTAAGAGAAAAGCCGGAGAGGAGATTAGGGATCAGGTTAGTCTCTGCTATACATTATTGTTGTTGTTTAATTCTTTGAAAATAGACATTCATTCAAATAGGAAGAAAATGGGCTTTTGGTTTTCACCCATGATAGCTTTCCTCGCCAACTTCACCATTACGCTTTTGTTTATGCTTTTTTGTACTTATTTCACTTCAACAGATTGTCAAATATGGTATGTTTTGCCTTTTATTGTTTCCATCCCTGTATACTTTTTCAGCCTTAAATCACTTACAAATAACAATAGTCTTGCCGTTAATACAACTTCATTTCTTGGGGATGTGGACCGTTATTGACTGATTAGAATAATTTTTTCAGAATTTTTTCAGGATTTGCTAATTGCATGAAATGACTGAGGCGGTTTTTTCTCCTTTGGTCATATTAAATTTCCTGTATTTTTCATATTCGTTTACCATGTTTAGCTTGATGATGAAACCGAGCTATAATTCTAAATTTTCAAGATTTTATAAAATCATTTATATAGAACATGCTGCATTATCAAATTGAGATTATGTTGTTCTTTATATAATCATTCAAGTCAGTTTTCAAGTATAGAAAATGCTGCTAAAACAAAGATAATTTGATGGAGTAATTCAAGATTCTCTATCTTTAGAAAAACTACAAAGACACCTAGAAACAATAGATCAGAAAGAGAGAATTTATGGTAGGAATGAGACATATACAAAATTTGAAGTCGAAAATACTCTGCATTAGGATTTGAATGAAACTAATAGTTGAACTTGATTATTCCTCTTGAATTTGAATGAAATATGATTCTACAATCCATGGTAACTTCCTATACTAAATTTACAAAAAAAAAAAAAAAAAGAATATAATAAAAAAAGAAGGAGAAAGAATGTGATATGTACGTTTGGTTTGGTTTTGGGGTTTGTATTTTGAGAAAATGTTGTTTTCATTGATTTCTCAACTTTGTTCTATGATCTGTTCTCATAAATTTGTTTTAAATCGTGATTTCCCCAATTGATTGGTTTTTTTGTTTAACAGTCACTACCAAAAGCATAAAGATTGGTGCTTTTTGCTAATGTCCATGTGATGGAGAATTTGAAGAATATGCTCTTGTAGGCAACACGATATACAAGCATTGCCTTTGCGTGAAATACTTTTTCCACTAGCTATTTAGTGCCTGAGTATGCAGTTGAACATTTGAGCGACTAAATACTTTGCCTTTTTATCTAATAAATGCATGGAAATTTTGAGAACATTGTAATTAATTTTGTAGGGCTTCTTTCTATACCTGCTGCAAAAGTTACGAAAGTTACCTTAGTGAAAATTGGATCCTATTTGAAACTTTGGTGTTAATTTTCCTGAAATTTATTCCAGTACATTTGTTGAATTTCTGTTTAGGTTTCTAATTTGCATCTTGATTAATGTTATGACGGTTTGCTATGGCTCACTTCCTAGGTATAGAAATGGTGCTAAAACAATGATAATTCGGTGGAGTAAGTTGATTTAACTACTCTATTTTTTTATTTTTTATTTTGTGAATGAAAATAGTAGAAAGAAGTCTAATATATCTTTCAAGTTTCATCCCAAAATAGTTACTGTTTTTTAAATCTTTAGGCGTTTTTACTATTAGAACAAGATTAAAAATTGCTTTTGTTTCTTAATTTATCCTTTTTCTTTTCCTACATCTCATTCCATTTTTTAGAGTTGACAATTATTTTTCTTATTTATCATGTTTTGGGTGGGTTTTTCTTCTTAAAATGCCTATGATGCACTTGACCCATATGGAAATATCACAATCAAATGGGATATAATGAGTTGGACACCTGATGGATATGTTGTGAGTATTAGTTTGTTGATATCATGTATACTTTCCATAATGGAAACCAAGACCTAATAATTCATAATCTCAACTGTTCATACACATGACCAAACTTCTAATCTAGACCTTTTGAGCACAGAATTATCTTTTGACATAAAAAAGCCAGAGTTATTTTTCTGTTTAGGTTTCTAATTTACATCTTCATTGGAGTCATGAAGGTTTGCCATGGCTCACTTTCTAAGTATAAAAAATGGTGCTAAAGCAATGATAATTCGGTGGAGTAGGTTGATTTAGGGTTTTTTTTTTCTTTTGGTGAATGAAAATAGTGGAACGAGTTTAAAAATTGCTAGAACAAGTTAAAAAAATTTACTGCTAGAACAAGTTTAAAAATCGCCTCTTTTTCTTAATTTATCTCTCTTTTCTACCTCTGATTCTCAATTTTTAAATAAAGTTGACAATTCCTTTTCTTATTTATCATGTTTTGGCTGGGTTTTTCTTCTTCAGATGCCTATGCTGCACTTGACGCACATGGAAATATCACAATCAAATGGGATATAATGAGTTGAACACTTGAAGGATATGTGTGAGTATTAGTTTGTTGATATGTATATATACTTTCTATATAAATGGAAAGTATATAATCTAGAAAGTATATAATGTGAGTATTATAGAAAGTATATAATCTCAACTATTTATGCACATGATCAAGCCTCTAATCTAGATCTTTTGAGCGCCCAAGAGATTGAGATTGAATACAATCTGGAAGAGAGGAGATAATTAGTGGTGATCGATGGAAGAAAGCTGTGATCTGAGAGGAGGTGAAAAGAACAAAGTTGTTTGTCTGAGACACAAATCTAGACTTCAGAGAAATAAAATGACAAGAGAGTATAGATTGGAGAGAATTAAGATTGGTTGGTTTACTTGAGTTTGAACTTCAAATGAGTAGAGCCTGTAAAGCCAACAAAATACGTCGTTTTGTTTTATATGTATTTTTATTAATATATATATGTATTTTATTTTGGATGATTCGCATTAATATATCAAACCAGTGCGTATCTATAATTAAATATAGGAAAATTAAAAGCAGCCATGTGGGGATGAAAACCAGTTTGTATCGATGCATTTTGTAGGGTTAATCGTTTGAACACATTAAAGATAGAGAGGTAATTTATTATAGGTGATTTGATATGATGGAATATTCAAAAGTGGTTTTTAGAAAGTTTAATTTGCAAGAGGATATACTAAGCTTACCTTGCCAAAGTAAGCAACTTCTGAAATATTGTAAATTGATTATGAAATATTTATTGATAAAATGAACTCTTTTTTATATATGTATTCTCTATTTTATAAATATTTGATATATAATTTTTTAATAATTATCATAGTGATTATGTAGATAAATTATTTAAATTTATAAAATTTAGCAAAAATAACCGTCCGCGCATTGCGCGGGTTATAGGCTTATTCTTTTGTAAGTGTGAACAATTTGATTTTTGTAATACCAGAGATTATATATGGCAACAACAGCAAATACTTAGAATTTGTGAGTTTTCAAATCATTTATTTATTTATTTGGTCACCGTAGCGCTACAATAACAGAAAAAAGAAATCATAAAATAAGCACATGTTAGCTTTGAGGAGATAAATTTTCAAATAATTTATTATAAAAGAAAAGCTGGGGACCGGTTGGCTTATTTAAATAAGAAGAATAACCCTTCAATGAGATGATGGCACGTAGAAAAAAAAATACAACAAGAAAATGAAAATGAAATCCCATTTTCACGAGTGATGCACTCCCTCATCGCCGAATCTTCTCCTTCAAGCCTTACCGCTAGCCACCTGCACTATCGTAGGTCAACACCTCACTCTAGGAGAACCTCTCCTTGCTGGCGAACCAAACCCAATCATCGGTTAAATCCAATCGTCGGTGAACCCCACATAGCCCCCTTGTGCGCGAGAAACCCACAAGTCCGAGATGGGTTTCTCCCATCTTCCAGCCAATGTAGCTCTGCCAGGAGCCACCCAATGGCGTCACTGCCCCCTCACCAACACTCCTCTCATGCCGACGAACATAATCTGTTGTCGGCAGCCTCCGAATGCATGGTCTACTCTTTTTCCAGAAATGGGAATCGCCCACACTCATTTCGGATTTAAGGCTGCGTGGGGAAGGTGGGAGGCTGTGTGGGGTCACCGTTACAAGGATAGGGCTGCCAAAGGGAGGCGGTTTCGGGTGGTGTGGACGGTGACATCTCCGGTGGCCGGTGGCGGTTGGGTTTGCGTTGAGCCCGAGTTGCATTTCTTGGTTGGGTTTTTTCCTACGTGGCATCACCTAATTTGAGGGTTGTTCTTCTCATTTAAACAGACCGACCACTCTCTAGCGTCTTCCTTATTATAAACACACTATAATAAAAGAGTTGATTTTATATATAATCGGTCCATTTGTTTTTCTACAAATAGTAGCCCTTAAATCGATGAAGTTCCACATAGCTTCTCACTTTATCTATCATGTACCCCCACTGCATGAGATCACGCACGTTTTCCATTTGCATTCTCTCCCAGGAAATCTAGAAGACGAACCCCTCCCTCTCCGCTACGGTCAACGATGGCCCCCTTCTCCACCACTCTTCCCTCCCTCTTTGCTGATTCTTGCACGGAAACCCCCATTTCCAGAAACCTCCTCATTGCCAAAGGTTTTTTTGGGATTTTTGAGGTGTAAAGTTCTTCAATTCAGGATTTTTTCAGAGAGAAAGAACCCAAATGCAATCCAATAGTCAGGGAGAGAGAGAGAGAGAAGAGTTGAGAAAGATAGAGATGAAATCCATGAAAATGACCATTACTAGAGAATTATCAATTTTTTTTTTTTTGGAGAAAGAGAATTATCAACTGTGATTCAAAAGATATGTTAGGGTTCCGTTTAAAATTCTCAAAGCAACGGTAATATTCACGGCAATATTCAACGAAGTCACAACAATGCATAAACTCTTAAGAAAACACATGGATGAATAACACACTGATCTCATTAGCGAAAGCTACGATGAAGGGGATTCGAGGTCCCTTTTTCTCCAGTCTCTTGCTACTAGCTACAGTACCCAAACATTCCAGAATAATCCTTCCCTATCCTTCGGTAAAGACATATACTCTACTAGTGAATGATACGCTACTAACAAGGAGAAACACCCCGTTTTTGTGACTCACCAAATCGGGCCGCATTACAATTTATTGCCAAGGTCCCCCCATAATGGTAAGACCAGACCATTATGTTAACAAATAGACTAATGCAGACCCATCGACCCACATTCTACGTCGGCCTAGCATCCTAGAGCCTCTTATTTGAAACGACATCACCTAGAGTTAGAAATTAACTTCACTTTAGTTCACTTGTAATTGTACTTGTCAAGCTTCACTCTGGTTCTAGACCTCTAACACTTCTCACCCTTGCATTGGCGATCTAGAGTTCCTTACAACTTTCTCTCCCTTTAAAGCACCTTGCCCTCAAGGTGGGGATAGAGTTGCCTTAAGCTCCATAGCTTTTCCTAGGTATTCTCTTCTTCCTTCAACCCATTGCATTTGACTAGCACTTCAGTGATGGCTCGATTTCCATCTCTTTTCAGTCATTGGGCGACAATGAGCTCCGACTCGGGTTGCACTTCGCTGTCTGCATCTACTGGGGGTAGAGTAGCTATAGGTTGTATTGCCTTGCCTACCTTCTTCTTCAGGCAAGACACGTGGGAGGTAGGATCAATCTTGGAGGAACTCGAGAGTTTGAGTCTGTACGCCACTTCTTTGATATTCTTCTCCACCTAGAATGGGCCATGGTAGCGGGGAGTTAGCTTCAAAAATTCTGGTGATGGGCTACAATTTTCTGACAATAAGGTTGTAACTTAAGGTAAACCCACACTCCTTCAAAAGCCCTCTCGGACTTGTGTTTGTTTGCTTGGCTTTTCATCCTGTCTCTGATATATTTTAGATTCTCTTTCAGTAACTTGATTACCCTGTCCCGCATCTATAATGTCCGATCAGCTGCATTGTTTGCTAAGAGCCCTGGAATGTAAGAGTTTAACTGGGGTAGGGGATACTCATATAGAGCCTGGAAAGGTGACTTTCCAGCATTCAGCAATGGTGGGAAGTGTTATACCACCATTCAGCAAAAGGGAGCCAATCTGACAATTTCTAAGGTTTCACACTCACATATCACCTTAAATTCCCTTCGAGACATTTATTTAACGCCTCAGTTTGATCGTCGGATTGGGGGTGGTAAGCTGAACTATGGTTAAGCATAGATCCCTGTAAAGAGAAGAAGGCTTGCCAAAACGAACTTAGAAATACCGGATCACAATCTGTCACCACTATTCAGGGTAATCCATGTAACTTAAACACGTGCTTTAAGATCAAATTAGCGAACCCCGCTGCTGTGTAAGGATGTGAGAGGGGTATGAAATGTCCGAACTTAGTGAACCTATCCACAACCACTAGGATCACTTTATACCCATTTGACCTTAGCAAACCCTCTATGAAATCCATAGAAATGTCGGACCAAGCTTGTTGTGGTACTGCTAGGGGTTGCAACAACCCCGCATGTAGACTTGTCTTGTACTTCATGGACTGGCAAATTTCACACTCTTTGACCAGTTTTTTGATGTCCTTCTTCATGCCCTTCCACCAAAAATCTCTCTTGGAACGTTGATAAGTTTTTAAATACCCTGAATGACCCCCTAAGGGGCTGTCATGAATATGCTACATGACTTTAGCCTTAAAGAATCGGTCGCAATAACAATCATCCCCTTCTTCAAAATGATGCATTGCTGCCATTGGAAGCCTTCGGGATAAATAGTGCCATCTTTCAATTTACATAGGAGGTCCTTTAGTTCATGGGACCTTTCGTAGCTTGACTTGAGTTCCTCTACCTCTTCGGGTGTTGGAAATGAAATCATAGCTAAAGTGTCTTCTTCTGTGACTTCCTCTTCCTCTTTCCTTGACAATGCATCTGCCACCACGTTTTCTTTTCCCTTTTTATACAAAATTGCAAAATCATACTCCATCAATTTACTCACCCATATTTGTTGGGCCAAGGTACCCACCCACTAGTCCAAGAGAAACTTAAGAGCTTGTTGGTCGGTTTTTACTACGAAAGCCCTCCCAAGCAAGTAGTGTCACCATTTCCTCACCACGGTTACCAATGCCAACAACTCATTCTCATAGGTGGAGAGAAGGAGGGCCTTGCTCATATATGTAATGGGCTATCCGATTTGCATCAAAACTGCCCCCATACCCCTATCGCTTGCATCACATTCAATTGTAAAAGGTAACGAAAAATCTGGAAGTCTAAGGACCGAAGGTTGTGTCACAGCCCTCTTGAGGTTGTTAAAGGCCTCTATAGCTACCCCATTCCACAAAAAAAGCATTTTTCTTGAGCAAATCTATCAAAGGTGCAACAATCACCCGATATCCCTTAATAAACTTACGATAGTACTCCGTTAGACCCAAAAAATCCCTTAGAGACTTCACGTTGACTAGAGTGGGCCAGTTCCGTTTGAAATCCTCAAAGCAACGATAATATTCACGACAATATTCAACAAAGTCACAGCAATGCATAAACTCTTAAGAAAATACATGGATGAATAACATACTGATCTCATTAACGAAAGCTACGATAAAGGGGATTCGAGGTCCATTCTTCCTCCAATCTCTTGCTACAAGCTACAATACCCAAACATTCCAAAATAATCCTTCCCTATCCTTCGATAAAGACATATACCCTATTAGCTGAATGGTACGTTACTAAGAAGGAAAAACGCCCCGCTGCATTACAATTTATTGCCAAGGCCCCCCATAACGATAAGACTAGCCCACTATGTTAACAACTAGACTAATGCAGACCCATTGTCCTGCATTCTACGTCGGCCCAGCTTCCTGGAGCCTCTTATTTGAAACGGTGCAATTCCCCCATTGAAATGGCATCGTCTTGAGTTAGACATTAACTTAACTTCAGTTCACTTGTAATTGTATTTGTCGAGTTTCGCTTCGGTTCTAGACCTTTAAGAGCATCCTCATTGGTCTCATTTTTTTTTTATCATTAAAATGGTACTTTTTGCACACATACCAAAAAAATAATGTCATATTTGATCAAATATGACTAAAAGAAAGTGTGGAAAATAATATAAAGATACTTTTTGCTTATTTTTTGTTTAACTTTTGAATAGTAAATCATCAAATAAAAAGTACACTTTTGATGAAAAAAAAAGATGAGGCCACTGAGGATGCTCTAACACTTTGCACCCTTGCATCGGCAATCTAGGGTTCCTAATAAGATAAAAGTCCAAAGTCAAGTAAGTCTTGCAACTCTTTATGCATGCTTTCCTCTTCTAGATTCGCTTTCTTGTTGTTTTTACTGGCTAAGAAATAGAAGCAGGTTGGTTTTTGATTATTCCTTTTAGTGACTTTGATGAGAGGTTCGTTGTTCCTCGTAAGCAATGTATGTTGTTGAGTCTTTGTGCTTGTTTAAGTTTGTGTCTTTTGATCGTGGGTTTGCTAATTTTTTTGTTTTGATCGTGGGGTTGTTAATTGATTTTGGAAGGATCGTTTTGATGTACTTTCTCTGTAATGTAGTTCGGTGGTATGATGGACTTCAAGGGTTTTGATAAGTAATGTGTTTGATGTTAAAAATTTAATTGCAAATGCAATATGATAAGACAGTTGAGTTATAGGGCACAACTTTAATACGGTTTTTTTCTGAATGTAATTTCTGAGAGTTTCTTTTTGGTTTTTTTTTGTCCCGGGAGGGTTCAAGTTAATATTATATAACTACTATAAATTATAATATGTTAATATTATAAGAGTATATATTATATATTAATATGTTAGTATATATTATATATTAAGTATATTAATAAATTATAACTAAAAACACTATTATATTAATATAATATATATTTATATGTTAGTAAATAGTGATAAATTAGTAATAATATATTAAATAATAATAATACACTTATTACTTATAAGTTATTATTAATATTCTATATAGATATATTATAATTTATATTTTTATACTACAACTAATCAACTAATAAATAATAATATGTTAATATTATAAGAGTATATATTATATATTAATATATATTATATATTAATATATTAATATATATTATATATTAATATTATAATTTATATATTATTTTTATATATACATATATAAATATATATATATATGTGGGGTTTGGTCCAATCCGGTCTGGTCCAGGGGGAGAAATCCTTTGAATCGGGATTGGATCGAAATTAATCGGTCCATGTAAAATTTGGACCGAACCATTCGGTGCGGTCCGGTCTCGGTCCGAGACAACCGGTCTGGTCCACCAATCCGATCCGGTCTTTTTACAGTCCTAGAAACCAGCTCGACCATCCCCAATCGTTCCTTCAATAAAAATAACTTATAAAAAGGGTTATTTATTTACGTAAAAGTCAAAATTTGAGTTATGAAGAATTTTAGAAATTGAACAAAATATTTTTAAAATATTATTATTATTTTAAGTTTTAAAAAAATTAATTTAAAATTCAAAAAATTAATGATTTATTATATTTTATATAAAAAAATTTAAAAATTACAATAAAAAATGAAAATATATTGAAATAAGTTTAGCACATTTTTAAATGCCGAGGTAGCTTACAAAAATTCACCAATTTTTAAGTTACTTAAAAGTTAAGATAAAGCATATTCTCGTTAGCTTTGAGGAAAGCAAAGTCATTAGTTAGGCGTTTCCAACCCAATCGAAACCCAACTCTTTCTTTCTCCCCAAGCAAAATCTCCTCGTCTCTTTGTTTCCTCGACCTGTAAAGCAAACTCATCAGTTTAAAATCCATCGGAGCCGCAACCTATGATCTGTATCTTTTTTTCTCAATGGCGAAGCTGAAGATAGGAGGGACATGGGCTGGTGTGATAGAGGTGGTACTCGAGGAATGGACTGTACCCATGTTGAGGATAGCGATAGAGGTGGCAAAGCGGTCAAACTGCGGCCCCGATTGGATCAATTTAATTTGCGCAGGAAAGGTCTTGAGAGATGGCAATGGCACTGAGATGCTGGCCCAACTTGGCGTCAAGAACAACGCTAGGATTCTCGCCACTTGGGGCAACGCCGAGGAGGGAAAGTCCTTGGAGGAGGGGTTGATGGCCGAGGAGGAACGCTCTCGGAGACTCAGCCGAGTCAAGTGAGTCTTGCAACTCTTTATGCATGCTTTCCCTCTTCTAGATTCGCTTTCTTGTTGTTTTTACTTGCTAAGAAATAGAAGCAGGTTGGTTTTTGATTATTCCATTTAGTGACTTTGATGAGAGGTTCGTTGTTCCTCATAAGCAATGTATGTTGTTGAGTCTTTGTGCTTGTTTAAGTTTGTGTCTTTTGATCGTGGGTTTGCTAATTTTTTTGTTTTGATCGTGGGGTTGTTAATTGATTTTGGAAGGATCGTTTTGATGTACTTTCTCTGTAATGTAGTTCGTTGGTATGATGGATTTTAAGGGTTTTGATAAGTAATGTGTTTGATGTTAAAAATTTAATTGCAAATGCAATATGATAAGAAAGTTGAGTTATAGGGCAAAACTTTAATACGGTTTTTCTCTGAATGTAATTTCTGAGATTTTCTTTTTGGTTTTTTTCCCCTGGGGGGGGGGGGTTCAAGTTAATGTATTTTCATCATATTCTAATTTGGTTCCACGGAATCTGTCTAAATAGAAATTCAGATTTAATTTTATTTTAGTTCAAACTGTTAGAAACACATCATTATCGGGTCTAATTCTTATTATGCTCGGCTGAGTCATTTTTTGATATCATATATGCCCTCATATAATGGCTTCAGAAAATCAGAGGAGCTGGTTAAGTGGTTATTCTAGTGCCCAATTTATATCTCTTTCTGGCGTACCAAACAGGGCCTGCTGTTTTATCATTGTTCATAAATGAAGTTTTCTATCCAAGTGAAGGGATGAGGGAGTGGTTGTTTTTCTGTAGTCTGCACATCCAACTTGGTGAAGGCATGCATGAAAAGCCCAAAAAGAGTACCAAGCAAGCAGCCATTGGATTGACCATGTTCTGTAGTTTGTTCGTAGTTGTTTTTCCAATTGGCTTCTATTCTATTATTTTATTGCTTGGTCCATGATGATTGAGATTAGTATGAATAAGGAGCAAAGGGGCTATGGAAGTTATTGATTGTTCCCTTTGAAATATAAATAGTCTGGGTTTTTATAAAGACTTGCTTTTGCACTCTTTTATCTCCACTTCTTGATCATGTGTTGACAACCAATATTTCAGAATCAAGTTGTATCCTTTGTTGCTTTTTCTAGTTTGTGCAGGCACTTGATAGATATATGTACCTTGGGAGAAGTTTATGAAGCAATCCCTACCAAAAATGAAATTAATTATCACCCCTACAATGTCATTGGGCTCTGTAGGCGCAGATGAGATCTTTTAATAAGGTTAACTATTCATCTTAGTTGGGTTTACTTATTAATGCAATAACTATTCATTTAATAGACCTGCATTGTATTCCACATGAGTGATGTCGATTGCCTTGGTAAAGGATTACTGTTTTGCTTTCATTTTAATGCTTTGCCTTTGAGTCTGTTCTTCTAACTTGATCATGGAATGTCTATCACAACAGGGCAGCTGCCACAGCACTGGCCAAAAGGCATGCAGATGGTTCACTACCAGTTGAAGACTTTTAACATAGAGGTTGAAGATCAAAGTGGACAGATTGTACAGTTGGGATCTCAAACTGATCAGCGGTGTGGAAAATAGTTAAGTTTTGCACATAGTATTTTGAAAGTGCTGTTAGATAGTGAGCATGCAGATGGTTCCCTTTCTCAGTGCTGATGATTGTAACGAACTTTCATGTCAGAATGACAACTACTAATAGAAGTGATGTTAATTAAGTTCATGACGTGAAGGAAGTTATGACGAACAATATAGAAAGTTACAATTAAACAAAGGAAGAGCTACGGAATGTTAGGAATATATAGTTTTTAATTTGGCCTCTTTAATTTTAGAGTCCCAAAAATAATATAATCTTGAAAATCCATATCATGTAATTAATTTTATTTCCTTTAGAAATATTTATTAAAAGCTATCATTTTATTTTATTTTAAAACTCTATTTATTTAGATGAATTTAATTATCTTATAAATACTTAATTAAAGCTCATCGTTTTATTTTATAATGAAATATTTTGATTTTGGATCAAGGAAATAAATTCGAATTTTAAAACTTAGTCCCATTCCATTTTCTATTTTCATTTATCTACTTATAATTTCTTTAGTTTCTTTTTGGGGACGAAATAAAAATCATCCCAAAGAATGAGTTGTAGGGTCCAAATTCAAACTCCATCCCAAAAAAACAATGGAAGTCGTCAACTTATCGAATAGTAGATTTTTTGTCCAAAAGGTATAAACTTTTTGAACGGATATTAAATAGGATCGAATAAGGAATTGGCGGGTTAAGTCACTAAATTAAGCGGGGTATTGATTTACCATTCGAACAAATTATTACACCGTTCGAATGTATAGGCTAATCGCTGTTAGAATGCAAAATAAAAGGTTCAAACAGATATTTATTGCAGAAATGGTTGACAGGAATGGAAAAATGTTTTACCGCCTATACATACGTTGGAATGAAAGACAAGATTTTTACAACTTTTGATGACACCACAATACCTTACCTAATTATGGAGAAATATCATAAAAATTTAAAAATTTATAATATATTTAATATAAAAAATGAAATATATGAAAGAACACGTCTCTTTGTAGGAGACTTAAGGGTGGCTTACGTGACACACTCTTTTAATATATATTATTTATTTATTTATTTTAATAGTTTTATATTTATATTAAAACTCTTGGTAATTAAAAATAGAGATACTACTCATTTAAAAGTTAAAAGTTATATTTCTTGATGAAAGGAAACAACACTTAGTAAAAAGGGGTCTTGGTCTATCTATAAATAGGGTCTGTGATTCTCCATCAGTCACATCCATTAATATAAAAAAAGATAGATTGAAAACCTCTCTCCTATACTCTCCATATTTTAATTTGTGAGAGTTTACAATCATACTCTCCATATTTTAATTTGTGAGAGTTTACAATCAAGAAGCAATCAATTCCTACACATACTTGATCAACAATGGCCAGAAGTAAGTATTCTAACGATTATTTTATTATGAAATGTTTCTCCCAAATTTTAACATTAGTAGTATTAGAGCAATCTTTTGTGTCATGTTATTTAGTATGAATTTTAATTCTTACGTGCATTGTTTATTAGTGAAAAAACATTGATTAAAATATATTACAGTTCATTCATTGAAATATGAACATTGACTATACGGAGTCTATCTGCGTATGCGAAAGTTTTTCGGAAATGGACTTGATTCTTGAATCCAGCGGAACGGCCACGGATTTAAACTTTGAAATCAAAATCGCTTCATTTTTGTTTAAAACCAGCGAAAGTAATATCTTTTGATACCAAAAGTCATCTCTTTTCATTTTGAAGAGGATTTCACTCTTTTTTAAAATGGTTTTCATTTCAGAGATATCAGAGCACTCTCATTAGCTTAGGTAAATTTATCTTCAAATTTTAGCTAATATCCTACTATTTTAGCTAATATATTACTATTTTACATTTGTCCAATCAATTTAAATTTAATGTGCACATTAGATTAACCATTTATTTTCTATATAATAATAAAATATTATAAAATTAATATTCTTTCACTTTTGTTGAATAAAATAATAATATTTTAATTTGAATTCAAGGTACTCTAGTATTTTATTAGATAGAATAATAATATTTTAATTTTTAGCTAAGTAACTATTCAGTTTCCATTTTTGGAGAATTACTATTCACATTAGCTAAATATTTTTGAATTTGACTAATCCAATGTAGTCATTTTTTTTGTTGAAATCTTTTAAATTAGCCAAACATCTCATTTGACTAAGCCAATGAAAATGCTCTCTGAAAACTTTTTGAGAGAAGTCGTAGTTTTCTCCTATTGAAATAGTTATTTTTCAAGATAAGTTGTTTTTAAATTTACTGAGATAGCGATTTTGTCTTGATTTTCGGTTGCGGTAGTTTGATTGTCCAATCAGTTTAAATCTGCATGAATTTTGGGCATTTAGTTTCATTAAAAAAAAAAAATTTATTATTAAAACACTCGATTTGGTGTTATATATATAGTGTAATTTGGCCATTTGGATCATGGCTGGATGCTGCACGTATAACATATAAAGGGTCTTGTCTCTTTTCATGCTTGGATGCCGCAAGACACAATGACACCACCATACATATATATATGCTTGTTTACTGCATATTTTTGATTACGGCATTCTTACGGCATATAAATCATCTAATGGGCCAATACCTTGTGACCAGATTATTTGGTTGATGATCGATTATTTGATAAAATAATATCATTATAGATGAATATATTGTTATGTTGTCATGATTTTATTGTGTATTGAGAATGGCCACAACATCTCATAACATTATACTATTTTAATATATTTGATTGTATGACTTTATAATGGCATTTTAAATTGTAATTAAATCATTATAATAATTACTTGGCCCTACAGAGAGGTAATTATTATAAAAGATGATGATTTAATTGGAATAAGATAGTGAAAAGATATTAGAAAAAAGAGATTTCTTATACCCACAAGTGTGAAATTTCTTTTTCTTAGATATTCATGAATATTTAATAACTAAATTTTGTCTATTTGTCTTTAGTGTTGCAAGAAACAAATAAATAATGAAATTAGCTAGAGCATCCAAATTAAAACCTATTTTCAAGATAATTAATTAGCATGACCACTGGGTGCTCTGGTTGTTTGGAGGCAGAGGAAAATCCTCTTTTCCAACTCAAAGCCTCCGTCAACTACCCAAATCAATATTTTTCACCTTCTTCCAACTCTATCAACGAAGGAAAATACTATCTTTGCTTGCAATGAAAGAATGAAAATATGAAGCTAATAATATCAAAGGTAAGTCTCAACAATAAATTGCTCTTTTCATTGTAAAAAAAGGCAATATAAAATCACTTAAAATTTGCCAGTTTTCCCTTCTCATAAACATATTCAATTATAGTAACCCATATGATTAATCCTAGACCTGTTCATCTAGGTTCCAGATTTCAAATCCATAATTTTCTTAAATCTCTTAAATAAAAATGTCAAAATTATTGAAAAATAAAATAAATTTTAGATCTGGGCCGGGTAAAAACCCGGCTTGGATGAATAGGCCTAATTAATCCGGTAAATTTTTATTGACTATTTTGGAAGAAATATTCAATAACTAAATTTTGTCTATTTGTTTTTATTGTTGCAAGAAACAAATCATGAAATTAGCTAGAGCATCCAAAACCTATTTTCAAGATAATTAATTAAGTAGCATGATCGATCACTCATTTAAAGGCGACTTGGCCTTGAATTAAAAGTTGGTCCAAATATATGTTTATACATATGGAGCGTGGCATCAAATAGACATTGGTTTCAAATCATTGGACACACTCCCATATAAACCAATTATTACATGGACAATTTGTTGTATTTAAGGATTTATTGTACATAACTTTGGATATATATTGAAAATCACATTTGCAGATTTTTAAGTGTTGTCTGGTTTGAGCAAGCTGGAAGAGCTTTACTTGGATGAGTAAGCTAGAGGAGCTTTGGTTGGATGGTAATGACGTCACAGACATGAGATTCATTTGTAAGATTGCATCGCTCAAGATACTATATCTTACAAATGCTCAGTTGAATATTGGGGGAATTAATAAATAGGTAAGTCTCAATGTTCAATTAATTATCAATTTGCCACCCTAATATCCAGGGTGTTACTTCATATGCTATAAGGTGATACTACTGATTCTTAATAATTTCAATGCACATGATAAATATCTAAAAGCGTGTGTTATTGTTTTTATTTTAGAGCTTGGAAAACTAAAGAGCCTACAGGAGTTGTATTTGGATTATTCATTCATTGACAAAAGCTTTCTTCATAAAGTTGGAGTGATTACTTCTCCGAATGTACTTTCAATGAGTTATTGTGGACTCAATGGCAGCTTACCCAACCAAGGTAGAAACTTGTTTTTTCCAAAATGTGTTGCTGGTCGTAAACAAGGTGATCTCAATAGCATAATTAAAAATCTATTTATTTTACAGGTTGGTGTGAACTTAAGAATCTACAAGAGTTGGACCTTCATCACAATAACTTTGAAGGGAAATTACCTTCATGTTTGGCAAACATGACAGCACTTCGACTCTTGGATCTCGAATTCAATAACTTCAATGGAAGCATTTCTCACTCTCTCATGTCAAGTTTGCAATCACTTGAGTACCTTCTTTTGTCCTATAACCACTTCAACCCAATTCCAATGTCCTCCTTTTTTAATCTCTCGAAGATGAAGATATTCCTAAGTAATAACAACACATTTGTTGATGAAACAGAGTCTCAAAGTTGGACTCCATACTTTCAATTGAAGATTCTGTCGCTTTCAAGTTGCCTTGCTAGAAGACCCACTAGAACGATTCCCAGATTCCTTCATTACCAATTCAAGTTACAAGAAATTGATCTCTCCCACAACAATTTGGTGGGAGATTTTCCCACTTGGTTGCTAGAAAACAATACGAGTTTGGAGACTCTTAATTTAAGGAATAACACTTTCACAAGCACTTTCCAACTACCAGATCGTCCTAACTCCCATATTCAAAAAATAGATATGTCAAATAATGATCTAGGAGGTTCGATTCCAACAAACTTGGGTTTTGTTTTTCCAAATTTAGTGCACTTGAACATGTCTCAAAATGCATTTGTAGGCATAATTCCAGCTTCTTTAGGTAATTTAGTTTCCTTGTTGACTTTGGACTTGTCCAGAAATAATCTGTCCGGAACAAGACCAGACCATTTGGCAATGGGTTGCTCCAGTTTGGAATACCTCAAATTGTCAAATAATAATTTGAATGGCAGCATCTTCCACAATAAGTTGAATGGCAGCATCCCCCCTCAACTTATTGAGTTATACTCTCTAGCTGTTTTCAGTGTGGCTGACAATAACCTATCGGACAAAACACCAGAAAGAAAATTTCAATTCGCGACCTTCGATGAAAACAGCTATAAGGAGAATCCTCTTTTGTATGGACCTCCACTACCTAATACTTGGGACAAAACTGAATTGTCATTTATTGACAAGGGAAAAGAAAGTGATGGTTTCATAGACATGGATTTTTTCTACATAAGTTTCAAGGTGTCTTACACAACAATGTTGTTGGGAATTGTTGCAGTTTTGTATATAAATCCTTATTGGCGTCAGGTGTGGTTTAGCTTCATTGAAGTGTGCCTCACCAATTTTTATTTTTCTTTGTTTGTGAACTCTCATTAGTTGTCATGTACAGTGTAAATTATGTAGCCTTGCATGATGATGTTTGGATATGCTTGTACTATTGATATCCGAATATGAGTTTTACAACTTTCGATATAACCTTTATGGATCGATCATTTATCTATTTTCTACTAAAATGTATGGACTTTTTATGTGTGTTTCTATTAAAATTTAAGCATTTGTAAATATATATATATATACACACACACATAGGATTGTTATCATTTGCTATTCGCTAGAGTTTTTGACAAATGAAGAAACAATAAGCACGACTCCTTCACATTGCACATCTTCTGTTTAATTTTAAAACATAATCACTTTTTAATACTATCTAATTCAACCCTTCTTTCTTTAGTTTTAAGAACCATAATGGGACATTGCTTTAGGGAGCAACTCATCACACTGAATAAAATACGCCCTATCGGCCACTTTCACAAATTAATGATAGACTTACAATTTCATGGTTCATACTATTCATGGTTCATACTATATATCCATTTACTATTAGCCGCTTACACAAATTAATTTAACATTAACCCAAATAGCCATAGTCAAACCCCAATATGACAAGAAATTAATTAGCTGTATTAGCATGATTGTAAAAAAAAAAACACTATGTACACCAAGGACTACAAATAACACATGCTTGCTGCCCACGTAATCCAATCCAACACCAATGTAGCTATTTTATCCATCTAACACATGAGTTCAACACAATAAATAACACGACCATATAATACTGATGTATATGGTACTTCATACAAATTTGGGAAAAGTGATGTATATAATACTTCATACATAGTCTATTAGCTGCTCAATGCCATCAAGAGAAAAAGTGATACAAGCCATACGTAGTCTATTAGTTGCTCATACATATTTTCTATGTCCAGAACTATTTACCTCAATTCTTCCATCACATATCATATTGATAGCAGCAACCTCAACTATGTTGAGCTATGCACCAACCATGCCATAGGTCATACCAGCAACAACAATTAGTCCACATGTTATATATCGTAAACTCATCAAATCATATGAAATAGCAAACCTACATGTATAAGAAAATTCATTTTTTTTGAGAAGTAAAAAATGAAAATTACATGTATCACTAACCGATTAAAAAAGAAAAAGAATTGCACAAAGAGATGGTAGAATAATAATTGATTCTGAGTTGGCCTTCACCCATGAATATTTTTAGAAGTAAAAAATGAAAATTACATGTATCACGAACATATTAAAAAAGAAAAAGAATTGCACAAAGAGACTGTAGAATAATAATTGTCTCTAGGTTGGCCTTCACCCACGAATAATTTTCCGTTCGAATCAAAATATAAGTAGTTTGAGGGGACTTCAAGATCCTAGAATGTTGATTTTCCTGCACAATTATTACCAGATGCTCTTGAAGTAAGTTTCCTATTTCAAATTCCTCATTTTAGGTTAATTTTTCATTTTCACAAAACTCCAACATACTTCACAGAGAGAGATATCATCATAATATATGATGAAAATCCAGTCCTAAAAAACATTTTAAACAAGATCTTTACAAATATAAAGCACTACATTGTTATCGGCATAATCATCCAGATACCTTATCTCCAACATTATCTTGTTGTTCCTTCACTTCCTAACGATTAATCAAAACATTTCATATAAAAAAAACAAAATCAAAGCATAGAACAGAGTAATAGGATTTAAAAAAAGTTGTAAAGGATTACTTTTTTGCTTTCATTTTAATGCTTTGCCTATGAGTCTGTTCTTTCTAACTTGATGGAATGTCTATCACAACAGGGCAGCTGCCACTGCACCGGCCAAAAGGCATGCAGATGGTTCACTACCAGTTGAAGACTTTATAACATAGAGGCTGAAGATCAAATTGGACAGATTGTACAGTTGGGATCTGAAACTGATCAGCAGTATGGTAAATAGTTAAGTTTTGCGCATAATATTTTGGAAGTGCTATTTGAACGAACTTTCATGTTACAGGGCAGTAATGATGGGACTGTTGCTTCATGCAATTAATTGGGAGTGAGAACTACAAAGATGCATTATAAGTGCTCACCATGAGAGAGGTCAGTGGCAGTCCAGTTTTTGCAAGTGGATAAATACATTTAAATCAGTTACGTAATTGATTATTTGATATTGTAAGGTTTTCTTGGAATAATTGATTTAACCCCATATGTTTTCACAATTGTAATTTTGGAATTTCAAAAACTGGACTGCCACTGAGCTATGAATGAGAAATGCAGCAATCGAAATTATGAATATCTCAATTAATTTTCGATTACTCCCAATAAACTTTTTGATCCATTATTTCTCTTCAATTATATACTTTTTGTCTTGATCTTTAACAATTACAGCTTCAGACTATTATCAACCTGGTGGCCGTGGAGGCTGTAGGTTTTGATCGATGGATAAAGAATGTAGGAAGGTAGGCAAATAATTATGGGTCTTACAATTAGCATAATTTGGTGTTGAAGCTCATGAGAGCATATTAATGAAGGGACCTACAAGCATTTTGGAAGAGCTTGTTTGCAAATTAATGAGTTAGCTAGCTTCCGTTAATATCCAAGCCCCCATATATAAAAATAGAGATGCTAATGCTGCAAGGGACATAATCAGATCTAGGAGTCTTCACTACAATGAGAATAATCAGTGGAAGTACTACATCTCATTACATAATCTTTCATACTAATTGAAATCTCTATAAAAAAGAGGAATTCTTAATTCCATAAATATATATATATATATATATATATTATATGAATTTGTATAAAAAGCTTGATCCATGATCAACTGATCTTTAAAATCTGTACTCTGCTTTTTGTTTTCCAGCTTGGACTTTTGATTCTATGAAGAGTTTTAGATGTAAAAAATACAGCTCGATCGACCTCATTGGGTTTGAAAGCAACGAGCCGAATCCAATCCATTATTAGCCTAGCTAGTGAATTCGTACAGATGGTTCTCCTTAAATTTTCATAAGAATACAGAGAAGGACGTATAAAGACTTGAGAAAGATATTGCTCCACTATTATTTATTTAATGATATTCTAATGTTTAATTTACTATCCGTTGCCTGTTTTGTGATGTATATCAGCCTACATGGGAGACACAAGTTGGGGAGACGTTCATAATTCATTACACTTATGGATGTGACTACACCATGAAGGTAGTTTTCTGTTTGAAAGCTTCTAGTTTGCTTTTTCTATATGCTAGTGTAAGTTGGCCGATCTTTTTGTTGCATGCAGACTGGACCTCTGTTTTAAAGAACAGGGGATGTAAAAGCTGAGACATGTTAGTAAAGTTGGACCTCTGTTTTTTAACAAGCTTGGATTTGATGAGGCTTTCAATTATAAAGAAGAGCATGACTTTGATGCAGCTCTGAAAAGGTTAGTACTATACAATTTGCATCTAAACAGCAGTCAGAAACAAAGATGTTTTTATGTAGATTCTCCATATTTATCTCTATACTTAAATAAATGAACTGTATGTGAAGAATCTGATATTTCTGTAGTTCATTTCCAAACATCATTTTTTTTTAAACATCAACTTAGTTGTTAGTTGGCTTATAGCGTTAACATGCTCTACTTAATTATTCGATAGTTTCAATATTTTCGTCAAATTTGATTTGATAATAACATCCTTTCAAATCGCAATTGAAGGTCGAGTAATGCAAGAAGTTTCAATTGGCTCAAGAGAAGAGGCTGCAAAATGCATGCAGAAGGTTCTGAGGCAAACAGTCATGGTTTCAAGTGCAAGGCAGGCTGTCTCTGGTCTACTATTTGATTTATAGTTGAACGCACTACAAAATAAATAAATAAATAAGCAGATTGGACTATTTTTTTTCCAGCTACACACATTTTGCCCGGAATAACTCATATTTTTATTTCAGTCGAAATCTTGTTGCTATATAGAAATTCTGTGGCGATCAAGCCAGTTATTCTTGCATCATAATAACTGCTCTGTTAACAAGTGCATCTGACTCTTAAGTATATTAATGACAAACACTTCCAAGTAACAGTGACATTAAACAATCCATCATGAGAGTTTCGAAAATTGGCATATTATTACTACCCACTCTATGTATATTAATTAAACCCAAGGCTATTCCAATGCTAATCCTCTGAATATGTAATAACGGTTTATCCATGTTAGAAACATTTTTATTCATTTGTTTCTCTTTTATTTCTCAAAACTCAATAAAATATCTTAACTTCCCTGTTTGGGTGTTCAAAAAATCCTATTTTCAAATGAACAAATACTAATATCAGTTAATAGTTACCTATTTCCATGCCAAGATTGTTCTCAATCCAATTATATACGCCTCTCGATTTTCACTACAACATAAATGCTGATTTTGTGAGTACTATAAATGATTTGGCCACTGTTTTTTGTTTGTCTGCAGTCATTCATAATACCGTCTTACACCATTGCGGTAGGGACCAATCTGAGTCAATTCATCTGCATAGGAAGATTACAGCCGTGTCATTCTTGGGTACCTTGTACTTAAGATTTTGTTTAGAACTTTTCAAACATAGAACACCAAAGCAGAGGATTTCATCATCAATTTTCAGTAGCCAAAGCTTTGAGGTTCGGATTCTCAATCTTTGATTATAGCAACTTTTTTTTTTCTTTTTTTCTTGGGTATTCCAGTTTAGATATTGGTTTTGATTTCAATTTTTTATGATCATGTTAAACAAACTATCCACGGTATGTATCTACTTCTACAAACTCTGTTTTTCTCACTTATCACCTGGACCTTCACTTTGCTACACCTAGGATGACACTTAACAGATTGCTGCTTTTCTAATTGTAACTCCTAAAACCAATACCCTAGTACCAGCATAGATAGAACATAATTTGGAAAAAGAAGAAGAGAAACTAATTTCTTAGGGAAACTTGATGTACCTATGTGGTATTAAGGAAGATCAATCAAAAGTCAAACAACAAATACAACGCCAAGAATCAAGCTCCAAATCATTCCAGAAATCACGCTGCACATAATATTTGCTGCTTATTTCATATCAATTGTACATTTATTTCATATCCTTTGTAATTTTGCAACAGCTGTAATTATTTCCTAAATTAGCCTAGACTAGCGTAGAACAAACTTGTATATAATATACTGTGCACAGTCAATGAAATTAGAGGAAAATTTCCATTGAAAACCATTCCATTGTGTTCTGTTTTTCTATATGGTATCAGAAGAACAAAACTCTAACGAGTCTACGATCCTACCTCCAGAAATGTCCTCTTCCCCCCAACCCCAACCCCCAACCGAAACACCATTGGTTGCTCTCAATATTACTTCTCAAATCAATGAGAAATTTGAGAGTAATTGGAATCATATGCATGATTCTAACGCCCGTAACTAGATTATGATCAAAATACTCACGTGATCGTAATATTGCCCTCTTTTCCTAGTCCAAACGAGAAATGCGGACCTTCATCTGTCATCTTTTCTCGAGATAATCTAATATTAGTAGTAATATCGAATCTGTTACGCTACAACACATAAGACTTTTTGCTGCGTTTGATAAATCACTATAAAAAATTTCAAAATCGTCATAAAAAGCCTTAAAATCACCACAAAAACCTCAAAATGGCGGCAAAAAGTCATTTGCTGCATTTTGAAGATTACGGGTTAACTGCGGCTATTTGAGCATGATAATAACCTAATTTCTCGTCACAAATACTTAAGTTCTCTCCGTAATGCGACTATTTGCGACTAGAAAACGAAACAGATACTATTATTTGCGATAGAAATTAACTCTTAGCTAAACAAAACGCAACAAAAAATCTTATTTGTTGTAATTGGACTCGAATCTTCTGCATGATTAGTTGATTGCATAGCATTTGTGGAAATTATGAAAGAAATATATTTTAAAACCCTATTTTTGAGCGATATTAACGAGTGTTGTACGTGGTTGCTCAAAACAATAGTTTTGGAGACTCGCTTATATAAACTTATTGCAAGACTGTAACATTAAATGGATGTGAATTGGGAGAGTTAAAAATGGGCAGTTTTTAATTCTCGAATAAAACAGTTCTTATTAACTCCATAATTAATATGGTATAGAATATGCAGTAACTTTCGTTCGATTTGGTCTGATTTGTTCAATTGCATGTATATATAGCGAAGGATGATCTCCAGTTGGCTTATGTTTGTATGTAAAAAATTATTAAAATATAATTTGGATAGTGGGTTGAGATAAAAATTAAATTAAAATATTATTTGAATAATTTGAAATTTTGAAAATTTGAATTTTTTTAATATATTTTAATTCACTTGGAGATCATGATGATTATCATAATTATTATATGACGTAGAATAAGATGAGATGAAATATCGAGGCGTAGATATTGTACACATTTCCTCGGAGTTTGGAATTTATTTGACCATTCAGTGCATTCACACCATAGAAATTCAGAAAAGACTTGCGTTATTTTTTATAGTCAATGAACTATTACGTTATTCAAATAGTTGGGATAAGATTAAAAAAAAAATAGTTGGGATGAGAACTGATACTTGTAGGAATCTAACGAGCTGAGTCAAGGTCTTCTTAAATAATGGAATGATGATTACTACCTACCGTAAGGACATTTAATTAATTATAAAGAAATAATTGTAGTTGACCATTTTCTCTTGTAAACTTGTCGTCAACGGTTTGCATCAAAATTTAGAGGGTAGTACATTTCAAGATAGTCATTATGTAAATAAATTATATATATATATATATATAATAGAATTGTAGTGTATCTTTATGTCAAGAGCATGATGACATAAGTATCTTTATTCTCTCTTAGCTTTATGGAGCAATGTGTACTCCTATGAATGAAAAGAAGCTCTATACTTTTTATCATGTTCACTTTCAAACCACTTTCTTTGAGAGAAAGTTTAAGAGAGAGGAAGAAAGATGAGTGGCTTTGCTTTTTTTAGGTGGCCAAGTTTAAGAGGTGGTTTGGATTCAAAAATAAGTTTTATTATTTATAATTCATTTCAATTCATTTTAACTAATTTCAATTCTACTATTTATAACTCATTTCATCTCATTTTTAAATTCAAGCAAAATCTAAAACATAGAGGAAGTTAGACGTACGTGCATTCGGCGCTATTTTTTCCAATATCTCTATCTCCAATAATGCAATTAACCTTGAAGTAGGAACCCATGCAGTAGGCAAATGGATATATATTTCATCACCATGGAAGACTTTCTAGATAGTCATCGCTGGACATATGTGAATATCATTAAGAGACGAAATGCAAAACAAATTACTTAATAAAGAGAAAAGGTTGAGACCGGATGGATGTCAAATTAAGTTTCACACAGGCCAATCATTAAGTATCACATCAGCAATTCAAAAAAATTAAGCGGCACTCGCATACACCAATACTTTCTCCCTCTTCTTCTCTCTCTTCCTCTTCCTCCCCCTGCCATCTGCAAACGTCGAGAAAAGCCCCGGTCCATCTCTGTCTCATTTTCGGTTCCTCTCACCTCTACACTTTCCTGCCTCTTCTTCTTCTCTCTCTAGCTCTCTCTTTCTCCTATTGTTTTGATATTTCTTTTCTTTATGGATTTTGTGAGCAAAGCTTCTGGTGTCAGACTTTGATTTTAACTTCCCTCTTACATTTCATGTTCACGGCTTTCTCACCCTTTACTTCAGTTACTTTGTTTACCTATATCCTGCAACTCATAAATTCTGTTTTGATTTTCCTTGATTTGGTTGATTGATGCATCCAGATCTGGTAGACTAACAATTACTGGAGTGCAAATGGGGGAGGCAGTGGATGAGAGAAGGAGAAGAAGACTCTTGGGTGTATGCGGGTCCAGTTAAACTTTTTTTAAAATATCTCTGTGGCATTTGATGATTGGCCCATCTGGCCCGTAGCGCCACCCTGGCGTCCATATGTCGCTATTTGGAAATGGTGTGTGTTGAAAAGGCAACCAAAGTGTGAAAAACATCTGCAGCATTTTCTGGTCTTCCTTGGCTGCACCGTCCACCTCCTTCAACAAAGTCTGCACCACCTACCTCAATCCATCAATTTCTATTTTGGCTGCACATACCATACCAAATCTGTGTAAAACCTCTCCTATAAAAGGAGAGGTCTGATATTCGAAATTAGTAGAACAGAGGAGAGAAGAGAATGTGGTGAGAGCATTTGAGAGAAACGTGAGAAATTTTTGAGTGATTTGTAAATCTCAGAAATTATAGCAAATTTGGCACCTGTGGATGTAGGCAAATTGCTGAACCACGTTAAAATCGTCTTGTGTGATTTTTGGACAGGTTTGAATGCTCAACAATTGGTATCAGAGCTCTTGGTTCGTGCTGTCCAGAAATCAAATTGATCAAAATTGATTTTTGACAACTCCAGGCTGTTCCTTGCGTCGAGACGAATCCGTAGGCGCAAACGGAATCGAAAACGGACGTCGGAGAAGCCCGTACGCGCCGGTAGAAGGTTCGAGCGTGTACCCACGCGCCCCACTCGCAGCTGGAGGTTGAAGACGACTGGAAAACACGCTCCACGCGTCCCCACGCGCGTCCCGAGGAAGAATACGCGTGCAACGCACGCTCCCACGCGCCTCCCACGCGCAGCACGCGCTCCCACGCGCTACAGGAGTGTTATGCGCGTGGTTCTCACGCGCGCACGCGCCAACACGCGCCTCACGCAGCTCCCGCGCGTGAATCACACGCGCACACACGCGCCTCACGCGCTCCAAGCCCTTCTGGCGCGTGAATCCCACGCGCTCACGCGCCCCCGAGCCCTTCTGGCGCGTGAATCCCACGCGCCTCACGCGCCTCTGCCCTCATCCAGCGCGTGTATCACACGCGCCTGACAGATCTGACCGTCCGATTTTGTGATCTGATTTTGGGCTTGATCTTAGCCATTTGGAGTCCGATTTCGACGATCAAATAGTGCTTTCCAACTATTTGGATCATTCCGGACTCATCCGTACGGTTAGAATTTCGAAATTTGTCTTCTAAAATTTTTTAATTAATATGGAAGGTGTTGGAGAAGTTAAGAACTCTGGAAATGCCAGCAGTTCAGGGCGTAGGTCCACAGTTTCAAATGCCAAATTTGAAGTTGAGAAGTTTGATGGAACTTCTAACTTTGGAATGTGGCAATGTGAAGTGATGGATGTTTTGATCCAACAAGAGTTGGATATGGCGTTGGGAGCAAAACCCAACGATATGTCAGAAAAGGATTGGAGGAAGCTTAACACCCAAGCTTGTAGTACAATCCGTTTATGCCTTACCAAAGATCAGAAGTATTTTGTCATGAGAGAGACAAATGCGAAGGAACTTTGGCAGAAATTGGAGGATAAGTTCATGAAGAAAAGCATTGAGAGCCGTTTGCATCTGAAGAAAAAGCTCTTCAGATTCCAATTTCGTGAAGGTATTAGTATGTCTGAACATTTAAATAGTTACAATCAAATTCTTGCTGATCTACTAAACTTGGATGTTGAAATCCAAGATGAAGATAAAGCTTTACTTTTGTTAAATTCCTTACCCGATACATATGATCATTTAGTTACAACATTATTGTATGGGAAGGAGAAAATTAGTTTTAACGATGTATCTAGTTCTCTGATTAGCAATGAGTACCGGAAAAAGGATAAGCAGGTACAGCAAGATACATCAAGTGAAGCACTGACAGCAAGAGGGAGATCGCGGTCAAGGTATCCCAAAAAGAAGAAAGATTTTCAATCGAAAACTCGGGCCACATCACGTGGTTCATCAGTCGGTAGAAAACTCGCCAAAGATGAGTGTTCCTATTGTCGTGACAAAGGACACTGGAAGAAGGATTGTCCTAAATTGAAGGGACAACAGAAGAATCAATCCACCACAGCAAATGTCGCGAATAGAGATGAAGATCTAGACATTGCCTTGACAGGTTCATCATTGATTTGTCATCCTGATGAATGGATTCTGGATTCTGGATGCACCTATCATATGTGTCCCAATCGGGACTGGTTTACTGACTTCACAGAGATTGAAGGTGGAGCAGTACTTATGGGCAACGACAGTGCCTGTAAGACTCGAGGGATAGGGAGCATTCGGTTGAAGCTGCACGATGGAACTGTCAGGATTTTGACCGAAGTTCGGTTCGTTCCGGACCTGCGGAAAAATCTTATCTCATTAGGATCTCTGGATTCAAAAGGATTCAGAATCACTATTGAAGATGGAACTCTCAAAGTATTAATGGGAGTTCAGGTGGCTATGAAGGGTTTGAAGCGAGGAAATTTGTACTTCTTGCAAGGAAGTACGATTGTTGGAAGAGCTTCTACAGGCTGTGAGAAGCTAGATGAGACTGATGCTGACACCACCAGACTTTGGCATATGCGAATGGGACACGCTGGAGAAAAAGCTTTGCAAACACTCGTAAAACAAGGCTTACTCAAAGGTGCCAAAACTGGTAAATTGTCTTTTTGTGAGCACTGTGTATTGGGGAAGCAGACACGGATCAAGTTCGGAACCGCTGTTCACAATACACAGGGAATACTTGACTATGTACATTCCGATGTTTGGGGACCTACCAAAATTGCATCTTTGGGAGGTAAGCATTGGTTTGTAACTTTTGTAGATGATTATTCTCGTCGTGTGTGGGTGTATACGATGAAGAATAAAGATGAAGTGCTAAACATCTTTCTTGCTTGGAAGAAGATGGTTGAGACTCAAACCGGCAGAAAAATTAAGCGGCTCAGATCAGATAATGGAGGGGAGTATACTCTAGACCCTTTCATGAAAGTATGCCGGAGAGAAGGAATAGTCAGACACTTCACAGTACGAGGAACACCGCAGCAAAACGGTGTGGCAGAACGGATGAATCGTACTTTGCTAGAGAAAGTACGATGTATGTTACTGAATGCTGGATTCAGTAAACAATTTTGGGCTGAAGCTGTGACATATGCATGCCACCTCGTCAACAGATTACCCGCAGCTGCCAATGGCGGGAAGACACCTATTGAAATGTGGAAAGGTACACATGCTACTGATTATGACTCTTTACATATTTTTGGATGTCCTGCTTACTATCATGCAAAGGAAAGTAAGCTTGACCCTAGAGCCAAGAAAGCAAAATTTTTGGGCTTTAGTTCTGGTATAAAAGGGTATAGACTCTGGTGCATAGAGTCTAAGAAGGTAATTATCAGTAGAGATGTTACTTTCAACGAATCTGAGATGCTTAAGTCACATAAGCATAAAGATTCTAGTGAAGGCAGCTATGATGGTGAAACACCCGGTGATTCGCAGAAGGTGGAGTTTATTACTCCAAATGATTCAAGAGTAGACAGACATGAGGAGGTTGATAGTCCAATCACAGCACCTCCAACTCAAATTGAATCAATAGCAACCAGCAGATCGAGACGAGAGAAAAGTGTGCCGACACGTTTTGCAGACTACGTGACATATGCACTACCAGTTGAAGGGGGTGAGATCCCCACCACTTACAAAGAAGCCATACAATCCAGTGAAAAGGATGAATGGATAAAGGCGATGACAGAGGAGATGCAGTCTCTTCATAAGAACCAGACTTGGGAACTTGTACCACTGCCGCAAGGAAAGAAGTCAATTGGTTGTAAGTGGATCTTTAATCAGAAAGATGATCAAGTTGCTAAAAATAGAATTCGATACAAAGCTAGATTGGTAGCCAAGGGCTACGCTCAAACAGAGGGAATAGACTACAGTGAAGTATTCTCTCCTGTTGTGAAGCATTCATCCATTCGGATATTGCTAGCTTTGGTTGCACAATATGATCTTGAATTAGCACAACTTGATGTGAAGACAGCTTTCTTACATGGTGATCTGGAAGAGGAGATTTATCTGTCTCAACCAGAAGGGTTTAAAGAGACTGGTAAAGAAAAATTGGTTTGCAGACTGAAGAAATCTCTCTATGGACTGAAGCAGTCACCTCGACAATGGTATAAGCGGTTTGACCGTTTTATGATGGATTTGAAATACACTCGTTGCCAATACGATTATTGTGTGTATTTTAAAAAACTTGCAGATGGATCTTTCATTTATTTGCTTTTATATGTAGATGATATGTTGATTGCATGTAAAAGCAAGGTGGAGATAGATCGTTTGAAAACTCAGTTGAGTCATGAGTTTGAAATGAAAGATCTAGGAGAAGCACGAAGAATATTGGGGATGGAGATCAGCAGAGATAGGGTGAAATGTACAGTTCACCTTACTCAAAAGCAGTATCTGAAGAAAGTATTACAACGCTTCAATATGGACTCAAAGTTGAAGCCTGTGAGTACTCCAATGGCCCCACATTTTAAGTTAAGTGCATTACAGTCTCCTAACGATGATGAAGAGCGGGACTACATGAAGAATGTCCCGTATGCAAGTGTTGTTGGTAGCCTAATGTATGCCATGGTGTGTACACGACCTGATATCTCCCAGGCCGTCAGTTTGGTCAGTCGTTATATGCATAATCCTGGAAAGAAACACTGGCACGCGGCTAAATGGATTCTACGGTATATTCTAGGGACCGTAGATCTTGGTTTGAAGTTCGAGAAGAGTGAAGATAGTCTACTAACTGGATACGTTGACTCAGACTATGCAGGTGATCTTGACAAACGACGATCGACAACTGGATACGTGTTCACTATGTCTGGAGCACCAGTTAGCTGGCGATCAAATTTGCAGTCTACGATTGCACTATCATCCACAGAGGCGGAATATATGGCTGTAACAGAAGCCGTAAAAGAAGCCATTTGGTTACAGGGACTGGTAACAGATTTGGGTTTTGAGCAGCAAGAGGTTACCATCTACTGTGACAGTCAGAGTGCAATTCATTTAGCCAAGAATCAAGTGTATCACTCTCGAACAAAACATATCGATGTCCGATTTCACTTTGTACGTGAAATATTAGAAGAAGAGGACATATTACTTCAGAAGATTGGCACTGAAGATAATCCAGCAGATATGTTGACAAAAGTCGTCACAGGGATCAAGTTCCAACACTGCTTGGAATTGATCAATATTGTAAGTTGCTGAGCACCTTCGGGTGCATTGGCACTTTTGGGTGCATTTGGCGTCTTATGGCGCATTTGTTAGTAGAAGACACTCACGTCAAAGAAGGAGGTGCATTCATTTGAAAAATGAATCAGTTTGGAAGCAGCTTAGTATGGCACACTTCGGTGGAGGGGGTGATTGTTGAAAAGGCAACCAAAGTGTGAAAAACATCTGCAGCATTTTCTGGTCTTCCTTGGCTGCACCGTCCACCTCCTTCAACAAAGTCTGCACCACCTACCTCAATCCATCAATTTCTATTTTGGCTGCACCTACCATACCAAATCTGTGTAAAACCTCTCCTATAAAAGGAGAGGTCTGATATTCGAAATTAGTAGAACAGAGGAGAGAAGAGAATGTGGTGAGAGCATTTGAGAGAAACGTGAGAAATTTTTGAGTGATTTGTAAATCTCAGAAATTATAGCAAATTTGGCACCTGTGGATGTAGGCAAATTGCTGAACCACGTTAAAATCGTCTTGTGTGATTTTTGGACAGGTTTGAATGCTCAACAGTGTGTCCATATGCAGCCATATGAAGTTCACAAGCGAGTTTATAATTATAAGGAAAAAATTATAAGTTATAATTATTGGTTGAAATATAGGATACTGAAAATGATGATTCAGAGGAGAAATAACTGATTTTGAGGTTGAAAAGGTGACCACCAAGCAAAGCTGGAGACCAATATATACGTGCGCGCCGAATTAAACTAACAAATGGGAGTCATATGCATGATTTTAATATATACATGTAGCTAAAGTTATGACCAAATTAGAGCAATAGCTTTGGAAACTCGCGAATGTATAAGAATTTTCATATAAAACAGCTCTTATTATTCCATAATATAGAGTATAAAACATGCTGTAATTTTCGTTTCGATTTGGTCTGATTTGTTCAATTTATTTTATGTATATACAGCGAAGCATGATCTTCAATAGGCTTCTATTTGTTAGGATGTAAGCATTAAGAATTCCCTGTCTCCACAACTAGGAATAGAGCAAATGCCTCAAGCCACCAGCAAATGCCTCAAGCCACCAGGATAGTCTATAGAAGTATAGATCAACTATATATTATAAGTGGCACCCTTGGGATCCCGTGTCTCCTTGATAGCCAAAAAATAAGTTGTAAGGTCCAAATTGAAATTTTGTCCCAAAAAAAGACTGAAGTCTTCAACCGTTTGAATAGTACTAGAATTTTTGTTCGAAACGTATATGTAAGGAAGATGAATTTTGTCCCTAATAAAGTATCCGTTTGAAGATTTACTAAAACATTCGAACGTAATAAAATAAAAATTTGAAAGGATATTATATATATATGGTCGAAAGAGAAATTAGTGTGCTAAGTGACTAAATTTAGTGGGACATTGACCTATAGTTCAAACAATTTACTGCACTGTTTGAATATTGTTTGAGAAAATTTGAAAAAAATTTAATAATTAAAAATTAAAAAGTAATTTGTATTTGAATATGGTTTGAGAAGAAAATTATGAAAGGTTTTGAGATCATCATCTCATTTCATCTAATCTAAGTGCCCAAACATAGCCTAGAAATCAATGATTGGAAAGTTTCATCTTTAATTTTGTCCATCTCTATCCAAAATCACCATTATCATTGAGTCAAGGTCTTCTAATGGGTCTGTATTTTGCATGTACTCCATCTCTACCACCACTATCATTGAGTCGAGGTCTTCTAAAATAATGGAACCACGATTACTACCTACTATAAGGACATGGCATTATGACTAAGGAATATCGAAGACTTCTTAAAACCCAGAATGCACGGATATACACGTCATCACCATGGAAGACTTTTCAAGATAGTAATCCGTGGAAAAATGCATAAATGGAAACCTAGCAAAATTATTGTCTCGAACACTTAATTATTATCTCGAACACTTTTTGGAACCCGAAGACCCAGGTCTTCTAATGTCCATCTCTATCACCATTATCATCGAGTCGAAGACTTCTTGAAACCCAGCATGCACGTAAGACTTTTCAAGATAGTAATCCATGGAAATATGCATAAATGGATAAAGGAAGAGAAGAAAATGCGAACAAATTATACATATAAAAAGTTATATGGAAATGACGTCCATCTATCACTAATTTGCAGCTATATGATGTTAGCTTATTATATATATATATATATATGTGTGTGTGTGTAAGTATGTAACTTAATCTATAAGAATAAATAATTAATAATAAATAATATGTTTATAATAAATCAATATTCACATTCATATTTAAGAATATAAAAGTTTATATCGGGAGACACAAAGAATGATTTTTAAATTTCATGTTATATTAATTTTATAATATGTGTACTATATCTAGCATAAAATATTAAAATATTAAAAAATATTTAATATAAAAAATTAAATATATATTTTGCTTGGATTTAGTCTAATTAATTCGGTTTTCAAGACTGGCTTTTCAAGTCTTGAAAACCGATATCAAACCAGTTTTTAATCAGTTTTGATTTCTAGGAGCCGAATTAATTGGGTGAACGGGTCCGATCCAAACAGTATGTTTGGTTTTTTTCTTAACTGTCCTTGTTTTTAACATTTGAAAAACGATTTTAGGGTAAGTGGACTAGCTTTATTTTATCTTTTTCAATCATATGTGTTACTTGGAAATTCTAGGTTGGGCAAGGAAAGATGAGCGAAATGGCACACGCATTAGCATTTTGGCCATAATTTTGTTAACATATACATTCATAATCGCATGTATGACCCTAATATATATATACATACATATATATATATATATATATATATATAGATAAGCTCTCTATGAAGCATACATTGTGCTCACCACGCTACACCTAGTGGTCTCCTTAGCTATTTAAGTCCAGCTTGTGGGCTTCATAAGATATATTCAATTTTTACAAAACATCACAATCTTAAAATTTATCTCGAATTTTTCTCTCTGTTTGTGTTTCTCTCAATCTCTAGCTTATATTGTTTAGTTAGTTATCAAAATAATCCTTAATATTGGGCTCCAGTGTCGGATAAAAGCCATGCTATATGATATTTTGAAGGAGAATTAGTGCATCATGTTTAGGTAGTGAGATGTGATTATTTTGTGAACAGTAATTAAATAATTTGTACATAGTAGTGAAATTATTTAAGATAATATGATTTATTTGATTTTAGAAAGAGAGAGAGAGAGAGAGAGAGAGAGAGAGAGAAAGTTGAATGCAAATATTATAAAGTTAAAAAGACGTTGTTTGAATATAATATAATTCTTTAATCTTATTTTTATTTTGAAATTTAAAAAGGTTTTATTATTATTATTTATTTTGAAATTGAGAAAGTTTTAATACTTAAGTAATGATTAGATGAAAATCAGATTTGGGATTTGAAATTATAATGTGTTTTATGTTTGAATGATATTTAGGAAGGATATTACAAAAAGTTTTGAGTTCATCATCTCAACTGTTAATCTAAGTGCCGAGACATAGGCTAAAAATCAATAATCAAAACTTTCTCATTTTGTCCATTTCTATCATCACCATTATTACTGAGTCAAGGTCTTTTAAAATAATGGAATCGTGATTACTGCCTGCTATAAGTTGTGAGAAGTTTTGAAAATTTTGACAATGATGTATATTCAAATGAGTCTTTAAGGGCATGTTTGGTAATGAGATAATATAAGAATTCTGTTGTGAATGGTAGTAAAATGGTTTGATTTAAAATATTTAATTGGATATTAGGAAATCAGGGAAAAGGAATGAATAGAAATATTATAAAATTTAAATATTGCTAAAGTTTTTAATATAATTTGAAAAAGTTATATTGTTTTTGTCTTTTATTTGATAGTTTTAGAAAATTGTAATGATTACGTAAAGACTAGATGGAAAAGTTAAAAATTTGAAATTGAAGAGTATTTGTGTTTTAGAAGGAAATTAGGAATGTTTTGATCAAACAAGTCCCAATGAGACTTTCATTCATGTTGATTGTCATAATTTAATTTGTAAGAGATGTTGAAAATTAAATTCTTTTCTAAATTAACTAAAATTTGACGTATCAATAATTTGATGATGCATCTCTCCGTCTCTCACACCAACTTACAAATACAAATTTTCTTAAAATTCTAGAATTATATAAAAATGTTTGAGAATATTCCTCGTTCACCCCCACCTTGATTGGCCCTCTCTTAACTCGAGTCAAGATGAAATTAAGCAAAGGAAGTTGGCCGGGTTTATAAGAATTTTAAAGCAAAAGATTGAAAAGAGAGTCAGTCATACTAAAAATCAATTATTCAAAAGCTACCTCTCTTTTTCCAATATCTCTATCTCCACTATATTTATGACTGAGTCAAGGTCTTCTAGTCATACTCAAATAATGCAATTAACCTTGATTTCTACACGCTATAATAAGGACATGTCATTAATAAGATCGAAGACTTGGAAGAACCCATGCAGTATGCGTGGATATATACTTCATCAACATGTAGGAAGACTTTCTAGATAGTCGTCGCTGGAAGTATGCGTATATGAAGAGAGGAAATGCAAAACAAATTACTTAAAAATAAATAAATAAATGGCGTCCATATGTCGCTATTTGAAAATGGGGTGTCCATATGCAGCCATATGAAGTTCACAAGCGAGTTTAAATAGTTAGGAAAAAATGATAACTTATAATTATTGCTTGAAATATAGGATACTGAAAAAATTAAGTATCTTGCGACAAAATCATGAATAAAACATATAAATAACTTAAAATGATGATTCAGAGGAAAAATAACTGATTTTGAGGTTGAAAAGGTGACCACAAAGCAAAGCTAAATTGGAATCATATGCATGATTTTAATATCTGTAGCTAAAAGTTATGAGCAAATGGATATGAATTGTGGTCTGTTTAGAGCAATAGCTTTGGTGACTCGCGAATGTATAAGAATTTTCATATAAAACAGCTCTTATTATTCCATAATATAGAGTATAAAACATGCTGTAATTTTCGTTTCGATTTGGTCTGATTTGTTCAATTTATTTTATGTATATACAGCGAAGCATGATCTTCAATAGGTTTCTATTTGTTAGGATGTAAGCATTAAGAATTCCCTGTCTCCACAACTGGGAATAGAGCAAATGCCTCAAGCCACCAGGATGGGCATTACGACAAATGATCTCCAATAGTCTATAGGACAGATAATTTATAAAAGCCAAAAACAAAAAACAAAGAGATATAGAAGTATAGATCAACTATATATTATAAGTGGCACCCTTGGAATCCCGTGTCTCCTTGATAGCCAAAAGTGGGCCCGGATCCAGAATGTACGTAATACGCATTATCTTTTCGTGGGTCAACCACTTTACGTGATATATGCGTGTCAATTAAACATTTTCTACACAGCCTCCAATCTCCATCCGGCCGGGTATCTAAAATCAAAATAAAATTTGAGTTTGAGACTTTAGGTTAGTAGTATACATTATAACAAAAACGAGATTTTTGGACTCTTTCTTTGGACGAAAGAAAAATCATCCCAAAAAATAAGTTGTAAGGTCCAAATCGAAATTTTGTTCCAAAAAATGACTGAAGTCTTCAACCGTTTGAATAGTACTAGAATTTTTGTTCGAAACGTATATGTAAGGAAGATGAATTTTGTCCCTAATAAAGTATCCATTTGAAGATTTACTAAAACATTCCAACGTAATAAAATAAAAATTTGAAAGGATATTATATATATATATATGGTCGAAAGAGAAATTAGTGTGCTAAGTGACTAAATTTAGTGGGACATTGACCTATAGTTCAAACAATTTACTGCACTGTTTGAATATTGTTTGAGAAAATTTGAAAAAAATTTAATAATTAAAAATTAAAAAGTAATTTGTATTTGAATATGGTTTGAGAAGAAAATTATGAAAACCTTGAGATCATCATCTCATCTCATCTAAGTGCCCAAACATAGCCTAGAAATCAATGATTGGAAAGTTTCATCTTTAATTTTGTCCATCTCTATTCAAAATCACCATTATCATTGAGTCAAGGTCTTCTAATGGATCTATATTTCGCATGTACTCCATCTCTACCACCTCTATTATTGAATCGAGGTCTTCTAAAATAATGGAATCACGATTACTACCCGCTATAAGGACATTGCATCATGACTAAGGAATATCGAAGACTTCTTGGAACCCAGAATGCACGGATATACACGCATCACCATGGAAGACTTTTCAAGATAGTAATCCGTGGAAAAATGCATAAATGGAAACCCTAGCAAAATTATTGTCTCGAACACTTAATTATTATCTCGAACACTTTTTGGAACCCGAAGACCCAGGTCTTCTAATGTCCATCTCTATCACCATTATCATCGAGTCGAAGACTTCTTGGAACCCAATATGCACGTAAGACTTTTCAAGATAGTAATCCATGGAAATATGCATAAATTGATAAAGAAAGAGACGAAAATGCCAACAAATTATACATATACAAAGTTATATGGAAATGGCATCCATCTATCATTAACTTGCAGGTATACGATGCCAGCTTATTATATATGTGTGTGTGTAAGTATGTAACTTAATCTATAAGAATAAATAATAAATAATAAATAATATGTTTATAATAAATCAATATTCACATTCAAATTTAAGAATATATAAGTTTATATCGGGAGACACAAAGAATGATTTTTAAATTTCATGTTATATTAATTTTATAATGTGTACTATATATAGCATAAAAAAATAAAAAATATTTAATATGAAAAATTAAATATATATTTTGCTTTGATTTAGTCTAATTAATTCGGTTTTCAAGACTTGAATCAAGACTCGCTTTTCAAGTCTTGAAAACCGATGTTTTTAATCAATTTTGATTTCTAGGAGTCGAATTAATTGTGGGAATCGGTCCGGTCCAATCATTATGTTTGGTTTTTTTCTTAACTGTCCTTGTTTTTAACATTTAAAAAACGATTTTAGGGTAAGTGGACTAGCTTATTTTATCTTTTTCAATCATGTGTTACTTGGAAATTCTAGGTTGGGCAAGGAAAGATGAGCGACATGCCACATACATTAGCATTTTGGCCATAATTTTGTTAACATATACATTCATAATCGTATGTATGACCCTAATATATATATATATATATATATTTATTTATTTATATGTATATAGAAGCTCTCAATGAAGCACACATTGTGCTCACCACGCTACACCTAGTGGTCTCCTTAGCTATTTAAGTCCGGCTTGTAGGCTTCATAAGATATATTCAATTTTTACAAAACATCGCAATCTTAAAATTTATCTCAAAGTTTTCTCTCTTTTTGTATTTCTCTCAATCTCTAGCTTCTATTGTTTAGTTAGTTATCAAAATAATCCTTAATATTGGGCTCCAGTGTCGGATAAAAGCCATGCTATATGATATTTTGAAGGAGAATTAGAGCATCATGTTTAGGTAGTGATTAGATGTGAAGATTTTGTGAACAGTAATTAAATAATTTGTGAATAGTAGTAAAATTATTTGAGATAATATGATTTGTTTGATTTTAGAAAAAGAGAGAGGGAGAGAAAGTTGAATGCAAATATTATAAAGTTAAAAAGACGTTGTTTGAATATAATATAATTCTTTAATCTTATTTTTATTTTGAAATTTAAAAAGGTTTTATTATTATTTTTTATTTTGAAACTGAGAAAGTTTTAATAATTAAGTAATAATTAGATGGAAATCAGATTTGGGATTTGAAATTATAATGTGTTTTATGTTTGAATGATGTTTAGGAAGGATATAACAAAAAGTTTTGAGTTCATCATCTCAACTATTAATCTAAGTGCTGAGACATAGGCTAAAAATCAATAATCAAAGCTTTCTCATTTTGTCTATCTCTATCATCATCATTATTATTGAGTCAAAGTCTTCTAAAATAAAGGAATCGTGATTACTACCGGCTAGAAGTTGTGAGAAGTTTTGAAAATTTTGAGAATGGTGTATATTCAAATGAGTCTTTAAGGGCATGTTTGGCAATGAGATAATATAAGAATTCTGTTGTGAATGGTAGTAAAATGGTTTGATTTAAAATATTTAATTGAGTATTAGAAAATCAGAGAAAAGGAATGAATAGAAATATTATAAAATTTAAATATTTCTAAAGTTTTTAATATAATTTGAAAAAGTTATATTGTTTTTGTATTTTATTTGATAGTTTTAGAAAATTATAATGATTACGTAAGACTAGATGGAAAAATTAAAAATTTGAAATTGACTGAGTCAAGGACGTCTAGTCAAATAATGCAATTAACCTTGAAATTGAAAATTAAATTCTTTTCTAAATTAACCAAAATTTGACGTATCCATGATTTGATGATGCATCTTTCAGTCTCTCACACCCACCTTACAAATACAAATTTTCTTAAAATTTTAAAATTATATAAAAATGTTTGAAATTCCTCGTTCACCCCCACCTTGATTATCTCTCTCTTAACTCAAGTCGAGATGAAATTAAGCAAAGGAAGTTGGCCGGGTTTATAAGAATTTTAAAGCAAAAGATTGAAAACAGAGTCAGTCATACTAAAAATCAATGATTCAGAAGTTACTTCTCTTTTTCCAATATCTCTATCTCCATTATATTTATGACTGAGTCAAGGTCTTCTAGTCATACTCAAATAATGCAATTAACCTTGATTTCTACACACTATAATAAGGACATGTCATTAATAATATCGAAGACTTGTAGGAACCATGCAGTAGGCATGGATATATACTTCATCAACTTGCAGGAAGACTTTCTAGATTGTCATCGCGGGAGATATGCGTCCATATGTCGCTATTTGGAAATGGTGTGTCCATATGCAGCCATATGAAGTTCACAATCGAGTTTAAATAGTTGGGAAAAAATGATAAGTTATAATTATTGCTCGAAACATAGGATACTGAAAAAAATTAAGTATATTGGGACAAAATCAAGAATAAAACAGTGAAATAACTTAAAATGATGATTCAGAGGAAAAATAACTGATTTTGAGGTTGAAAAGGTGACCACAAAGCAAAGCTACATTGGAATCATATGCATGATTTTAATATCTGTAGCTAAAAGTTATGAGCAAATGGATATGAATTGTGGGCTGTTTAGAGACTCGCGAATAATTATAAGACTTGCTGTAATTTTGGTCTGTTTAGAGCAATAGCTAGCTTTGGAGACTCGGGAATGTATAAGAATTTTCATATAAAACAGTTCTTATTATTCCATAATATATTATAAAACATGCTGTAAATTTCGTTTCGATTTGGTCTGATTTGTTCAATTTATTTCATGTATATACAGCCCAGCATCTTTAATAGGCTTCTATTTGTTAGGATGTAAGCATTAAGGCCTGGTTTGAATTGGGAGTTGAGATATGATTAGTCGAGATGAAAATAATTAAAATATTAATATAAAGTTCAAATATTTTTAAAATATTATTTTTTAATATAATTTTTTATTTTAAGACTTGAAAAAGATTAATTACTTCATGTATGCTTTACATTATTTTAATTGTGGTTGTAGTCAATGCACTATTACGTTATTGAAATAGTTGGGATAAGAACTTATGGGGACCCAACGAGAGTGTTTGGTGGTGCGGGTGGGGGTGCGGGTGGCCTATTTAAACAAAGCCTTATAGCGAGTCTTATTGTAATTACATCGAGAGTAGAGTTGATCAATAGAGATGGAGCGTTCTTGTTGTTGCCTTCTTATTTTGGTGTGTGTTCAAGCTGCATGTATGCTTTCTGGGTGCTCTGGTTGTTTGGAGGCAGAGCAAAATGCTCTTTTCCTACTCAAAGCCTTCATCAACAAAGAGAGTACTCCTCCTACTACTGATTGCTGCAATTGGACATATGCGATCCAGTGCAGCAATATTACAGGCCGTGTAACCCATATTACTCTTTATGTGTTAATGGCGTATTATGGGAGAAGTACTAGTACTGGATCAGAATATTGGTACTTGAATACCTCTTTGTTTCTTCCCTTTCAAGAGCTCAACTCTCTGGATTTGAGTGGTTTGGGTTACATTAATAATTTGAGGGTATCAAAAGAAGGTCTGTGTATATAACTTGTGATAGCATTTCTTCCATTTTTCTTGTGAGATGAGAAATTAGTTGAATATACTTTATTTATTTTGAAGTTGATATTACTCATGAATTTAACCAAAAATTGTAGGTTTGGAAAGATTGTCTGGGTTGAGCAAGCTGGAGGAGCTTTACCTGAATTATACTACCTTCAATGACACTAGCCTCTTGCCTGCATCCCTTGCGAAGATTACAACGCTCAAGATACTATCCTTGCGTGGAATCATGGAAGGGGATTATGAAGCTAATAACTTCCAAGGTAAATATAATTGAAACAAGGAAATATAAAATCATTTAAAATTTGCCAGAGATCACTTTTAATTTCATAAATATTTAATAACTAAATTTTGTCTATTTGTCTTTAGTGTTGCAAGAAACAAATAAATAATGAAATTAGCTAGAGCATCCAAATTAAAACCTATTTTCAAGATAATTAATTAGCATGACCACTGGGTGCTCTGGTTGTTTGGAGGCAGAGGAAAATGCTCTTTTCCAACACAAAGCCTCCAAATCAATATTTTTCACCATCTTCCAACTTTATCAACGAAGGAAAATACTATCTTTGCTTGCAATGAAAGAATTGGGATTATGAAGCTAATAATATCAAAGGTAAGTATCAATAATAAATTGCTCTTTTCATTGTAAAAAATGCAATATAAAATAAAATCACTTAAAATTTGCCAGTTTTCACTTCTCATAAGCATACGAGTATAATAACCACCTTGATTGGCCCTCTCTTAACTCGAGTCGAGATTAAAGCAAATTAGGAAGTTGGCCCGGTTCAGAATTTTAATGCAAAAGATTGAAAACAGAGTAAGTGATAATTTAATCTGCAAGAGACGTTCAAAGTTAAATTCTTTTCTAAATTAACCAAAATTTGACGTATCAATAGTTTGATGATGCATCTATCAGTCTCTCACACCAACTTACAAATTACAAATTTTCTTAAAATTGGCCCTCTCTTACCTCAAGTCGAGATGAAAGCAAAGGAAGTTGGCCGGGTTAAGAATTTTAAAGCAAAAGATTTAAAACAGAGTCAGTCAGTGATACTCTATTTGTCCAATATCCCTATCTCCATTATGATTGAGTCAAGGTCTTCCAGTCAAATAATGCAATTAGCCTTGATTACTAAGATCGAAGACTTGTAGGAACCCATTCAGTAGGCATGGATATATACTTCACCACCATGGAAGACTTTCTAGATAGTCATTGCTGGAAATATGTGTATATGGAGAAAGGAAGAGATGAAATGCAAAACAAATTACTAATTATATAAAAATTTATTTGGATATGGAGTCCATATGTCGTTAATTTAAACAAAGCCTTATAGCGAGTCTTATTGTAAATACATCAAGAGTAGAAAGCAATTATGCTCTCTGGGTGCTCTGGTTGTTTGGAGGCAGAGCAAAATGCTCTTTTCCTACTCATAGCCTTCATCAACCACCCAAATCAATCTTTTTCAGTACCATCTTCGGCCAACTTAATCAACAAAGAGAGTACTAGTACTACTGATTGCTGCAATTGGACAAATGCGATCCAGTGCAGCAACATTACAGGTTATATTAACCCATATGATTAATCCGGTTAGCTATTGACTATTTTGGAAGAAATATTCATTAACTAGATTTCAAGATAATTAATTAAGTAGCATGATCGATCACTCATTTAAAGGCGACTTGGCCTTAGATTAAAAGTTGGTCCAAATATATGTTTATACATATCTGGAGCGTGGCATCAAACATACATTGGTTTCAGCAACCTCAAATCATTGGACACACTCCCATATAAACCAATTATTACATGGACAATTTGTTGTATTTAAGGATTTATTGTACATAGCTTTGGATATATATTGAAAAATCACAGTTGCAGATTTTGAAGTGTTGTCTGGCTTGACCAAGCTGGAGGAGCTTTACTTGGATGATATTGCCTTCAACGAAAGCATCTTGCCATCCGTTGCCAAGATTTCATCGCTTAAGAAACTATCTTTGTCTGGCACTAAGATTAGTGGAAGGGTCCCGATTAATAAAGGTTGGTATATATTGTAATAGCTAGTTAGGTAGTATTTCTTCTATTTTCATTTCCCTTATATTTATGTTTTCTCAAAGGTCAGTATATGTTGTCTAATTCTTTTTTTACATATTTTTCTAATGAATAATGGAATATCAAAATTATTGCAGGTTTTGAAATGAGTAATCTGGAGGAGCTTTGGTTGGATGGTAATAACATCACAGATATGAGATTCATTGGCAACATTGCATCGCTCAAGATACTATATTTGAGATATGCTCAGCGGAATATTGGGGGAACTAATATCCAGGGTAAGTCTCAAAGTTCAATTACTTATCAATTTGCCACCTTAAGTTGTTGGCTTTTGTGTACTTCATATGCTATAAGATGGTAGCGATTCTTAATAATTTTTCTTTTCATTGTAAAAAAGGCAATATAAAATCACTTAAAATTTGCCAGTGATCAGTGATCGCTCCTCATAAACCTATTCAGTTATATTAATCCATATGATTAATCCGGTTATTGACTATTTTGGAAGAAATAGTCAATAACTATATTTTTTCCATTTATTGTTAGTGTTGCAAGAGACAAATCATGAAAGAGCCTCCAAAACCTATTTTCAAGAAAAATTAAGTAGCAGTATGATCACTCATTTAAAGGCGACTTGGCCTTCCAATGAATCAAACAGACCTCGGTTTCCAAAAGCTCAAAATCATTGGGCGCACTCCCATATGTTTATCATTGTTGTATTTATGGATTTATTCTACACAACTTTGGATATTGAAAAATCACAATTGCAGGTTTTGATAGTTTGTCTGCTTTGACCAAGCTGGAGGAGCTTTACTTGGACAATAATAACTTCGATGAAAGCATTTTTCCATCTCTTGCCAAGATTTCATCACTCAAGAAACTATCTTTACTTGGGAATAAGATTAGTGGAAGGGTCCCAATTAATAAAGGTCGGTATATATTGTATTAGCTAGCTATAGGTCGTATTTCCTCCATCTTCATCCACCTTATATTTATGTATTAATCTAACCTGATTTATTTTTTACTAATTTTTCTAATGAATAATGGAAGATGATCAAAATTATTGCAGGTTTTAAAATGAGCAAGCTAGAGGAGCTTGACTTGGGTTATAATAACTTCACAGACATGAGATTCATTTGTAAGATTGCATCGCTCAAGATACTCTATCTGACAAAAGCTAAGTTGAATATTGGGGGAATTAATAAGCAGGGTAAGTCTCAAAGTTCAATTACTTATCAATTTGCCACCTTAATATCCAGAGTGTTACTTCATATGCTATAAGGTGATACTACTGATTCTTAATAATTTCAATGCACATGATAAATATCTAAAAGCGTGTGTTATTGTTTTTATTTTAGAGCTTGGAAAACTAAAGAACCTACAGGAGTTGTATTTGGATCGTTCATCGATCGAGGACAAAAGATTTCTCCATAAAGTTGGAGTGATTACTTCTCTGAATGTACTTTCAATGAGTCATTGTGGACTCAATGGCAGCTTACCCAACCAAGGTAGAAACTTGTTTTTTCCAAAATGTGTTGCTCGTCGTAAACAAGGTGATCTCAATAGCATAATTAAAAATCTATTTATTTTAAAAATCTATTTATTTTTCAGGTTGGTGTGAACTCAAGAATCTGCAAGAGTTAGACCTTGGTGACAATAATTTTGAAGGGAGATTGCCTTCTTGTTTGGCAAACATGACAGCACTTCGAGTATTGAATCTCGCATTCAATAACTTCAATGGAAGCATTTCTCACTCCACCATACCTAGTTTGCGGTCACTTGAGTACCTTTCTATGTCCTATAACCACTTCAACCCAATTACAATTTCCTCCTTTCTTAATCTCTCGGAGATGAAGATATTCATGAGTAATAACAACACACTTGTTGAGGATACAGAGTCTCAAAGTGTGATTCCATACTTTCAATTGAAGGTTCTGTCATTGTCAAGAGGCCTTGCCAGAATACCCACTAGAACGATTCCCAGATTCCTTCATTACCAATACAAGTTACAAGTAATTGATCTCTCCCACAACAATTTGGTTGGACAGTTTCCCACTTGGTTGCTAGAAAACAATACGAGTTTGGAGACTCTTAATTTGAGGAATAACACTTTCACAAGCACTTTCCAACTACCACATCGTCCTAACTCCCATATTCAAAAAATAGATATTTCGAATAATGATCTAGAAGGTTCGATTCCAACAAACTTGGGTTTTGTTTTTCCAAATTTAGTGCACTTGAACATGTCTCAAAATGCATTTGTAGGCATAATTCCAGCTTCTTTAGGTAATTTAGATTCCTTGTTGACTTTGGACTTGTCTAGAAATAATCTGTCAGGAACAATACCAGACCATTTGGCAATAGGTTGCTTCAATTTGATATACCTCAGATTGTCAAATAATAATTTGAGTGGCCACTTATTTCCTACCAAAAGTAGTCTAATTTCCCTTCAAAATTTATATTTGGACAACAATCAATTTTCCGGAAATATCCCCTATAGCTTATCCATTAGTGCTTCCTTGGTTGGATTTGATTTTAGTAACAACTTTTTGTCAGGCATGCTTCCAAGATGGATTGGCAACATGACCCACTTGGTTGGAATTGTGATGGCCAAAAACCAACTTGAAGGTCCTATTCCGATTGAGTTATGCAAAGTCCAATACATTAGATTTCTTGACCTTTCCGAGAATAATTTGTCTGGCTCCATACCATCGTGCTTCAATTCATTGGACATTAAACATGTCCATTTGGGAAAAAATAGGCTGAGTGGTCCCATTACAAGTGCATTCAAGAATAGCTCTTCTTTGGTAACATTAGATCTTAGAGATAACTGCTTGACTGGTAACATTCCAGACTGGATCGGAAACCTCTCATCATTGAGCATCTTCCTCTTGAAATCTAATCACTTACAAGGAAGGATTCCAATTCAAATATGTCTTCTTGGAAAATTAACCATCTTGGATCTTTCAAATAACAGTTTTATCGGTCCAATTCCTCACTGCTTTAGCAACATTAGTTTTGGGGCAACAGACCTGAAATCCGATCCAGGAAGTACAGGGGGATATGGTTTTGACATTTATGAAGTATCAACATACATCGAGGCAAGGATATATATAAGTAGTGGAATTGATTATTCTAATATGTTCATGAATGTGGATGCTCGGCAGGAAGTAGAGTTCACAACAAAGAGCAGAACTGACTCTTATATGGGTAATATCCTCAATCATATGTCCGGAATAGACCTCTCATGCAACTATTTGTCAGGTGAGATCCCACTTGAACTCGGAAACTTGAGCAACATTCGTGCGCTGAACTTGTCGCACAATAATCTAATTGGATCAATTCCCACAACATTCTCAAAACTAAAAGAAATAGAGAGCTTGGATCTCTCCCACAATAAGTTGAATGGCAGCATCCCCCCTCAACTTATAGAGTTATATTGTTTAGCTGTCTTCAGTGTGGCTGAAAATAATTTATCGGGCAAAACACCTGAAAGAAAAGCTCAATTCGCAACTTTTGACGAAAACAGCTATAAGGGGAATCCTCTTCTATATGGACCTCCTCTATCTACTACTTGGAACAAAATTGGATTGTCATCTAATGATAAGGGAGAAGAAAGTGGTGGTTTCATAGATTTGGATTTTTTTTTCGTAAGTTTTGGGGTGTCTTACATAACAGTATTGTTGGGAATGGTTGCAGTTTTGTATATAAATCCTTATTGGCGTCAGGTGTGGTTTAGCTTCATTGAAGTGTGCCTCAACACTTTATATGTTTCTTTGTTCGTGACTTATCGTAAGTTGTCCAGTACTTTCTAAATTATGTAGCCTTGCATAATAATGGTTGCATATGTTTGTATGCTTGTTCTTGATTTTCAAATATGAGTTTTATAACTTTCGATAAACCTCTTACATGGATCGATGATTTATCTATTTTATACTAAAATGTATGGACTTTTTATGTGTATTTCTTGTGAAATTTAAGCAATTGGTTGTTCTTATTTGTTATTAGAAAGTATAAAAGAAAAAGATTCCAAAATTGATATGCACATTCATAACGCAATAGACAGTCATCAAATTTCCATTTACAAGCATATATACCGCCCACCCACCATAAAGATCCATCCCAGATATCAAATTGAATTTCCAAAGCAATAAAGATCCCCTTTGTATCGGTTTGTAATAAACTCAATAATTTTTTTATAATATATGCTTAAGATGATCTTAAAAGAATAAAAGAAAATATAGTTCATAGACTAAACTTGATAAATATTAATCATGTTTGGGAAAATCTAGGAGAGCTAATAAAATCTTGTATATTACCTTAATCATTCAAATTAGAGGAAAACTCTAATTTATCATATATTTTTCTATGATCATCTTCTCAACATCTTATTACATGGGTATCAAATTAGCCCACAAGTTGGATATAAAAGATAGTATGACATCATTTAATACCCCATAAGAGGATGGTGGCATTGACGACAAAAAAGATAATGGATAGTGTTAATCATATGAGAAATGCTAAGTCATCTTATAAAATCTTCCGACTAAATCTCCCAATGCAGAAAAATAAACTTAATTTTTTGATTTAATGATTAAGAAAGTGTGTTTTAATAATGTTGTTTCAGTTTCGCTTTCTGTATGATTCAGAAGACGACACCCAACTCACGCACGCACGCACGCACACAGGCACTGTACCAATCAATTTTTTTTCATTTATCACGAGTTTGTTCGGCGCAGTGTAGCACGAGTACATCCCCCGAGCAGTGTACCACTACAACGAGATCGACTTTTTGAGACCAAAAATGTTCCGTCGGTCAATAATTTATCACTATAAATAACTTATTTCGTCTTTAAAATTAATATCACAAATAATCACACTTTTTAGTCAAATATGACACATAAACAGTTAACATATTTAATTCTAGCACTTTTCAGTTACTTGCATCATTTTTCTGGTGCCACAAATACTAAGAACTCATCATTTTGCGTCATTATTGGATGGTCAAAAGGACAAAACGCTATCACTCTCCCTCCCTCTCTCTCTCCATCTTTCATCTCTTTTCCACCTGCACCATCTCCCACCCTTAGTCTCCACCGTACCGTCCAGCGAGCTCGCTCTGCCGTCGTCGGCAACACTACCATCACTTCCTATCCCTCGGTTTCACCCTTACTCGTAAATCTCTCTCGGTATCACTCTCTCCTCCTCCTGATTTCTACCCCTTCCTCTGTTTTCTCGCTTCAGTCTACTGCAAAAGATATAGAGGACATGGAGTCTTTAGGACTTGGCCAAGGTGGGCATTTGTTTTTTGACTAACTTACCAAAGTTTTATGAGATAAGTATTGTTGTCTTAGCTAGCTCGATTCTCATTGTACTCCTTGCTCATCAACGACGGTTGCTCACGATTTTGAAATGACGAGCCCGAGATTACCGATGATCGATTTTGACTTCCACTATTTGGAAACCTAAGGTAAATACTTTTCCACATGGTAGATTTTTTTTATTCCATGATAGATTTCATGTTTCTGGCAATTTGATTTCACAGATTTCATCCCTGATTTGGATTTCATGCTGTTTTAGGATTTATATTTTTGTGATTGATTTTCACCTCTGATTTCGTGACTGATTTGATCACCTCTAAAATTGATATGGAAATGATTTCGTGCTTCTATGTTAGAGTTTATGTTGATGTTCACTCTAATAGAACCTATCCTTGAGTCACGCCACTACTCTTGATATCTTGACAGATTATTTTGTAAATTAAATAAATATAACACGACATCTGTTTGCCCATCATTTTCCTATGAAATTTGGTTTAGCCCACGAAGAAAATATATAGTGATTCTGGATTTTGTATTAATTGTTTTCCTATTAATTGCAGGGTTCAACTACCATTTCCAGTTATGATCTTTTGATGACTGCACTGATCATTACAGGTAGGCCTTGAAACTCATTGCATTTCACAGCTTCTTTGAAACTCTATTTCCTTGATTCTTTTTAGAAGTGCTTTATAATTTGGATTAATTAAATCTGATCCATGTCAAAGGGAAGAGGAATATTTGGAGCAGTTTTAAGATATTCGAGTGGATGTGTTGCTGTATGTTTTGTTTAAATAGTACATAATTGGGTGGGTCTCCCCCTCTTGGAGTTTTGTAGGGTTTGTGGGATTAATTGAGTGGTTTTGTATTGTTTCCCAGAATGATATTTGCCATGTTGTTGAGCCTACCTTTTCGTTAAGCCACGATCTGGATTTGGACTAAAGGCTATTTCATTTTATATTTTATGTTCTGTTCTGCTTCTTAATCTTAACATGCTTTTAAATACTCTTGCTTTTCTTTTAGATCTATTCTATTTCTTAATCCGATGGTGGTGATTACAACAGCCTGCACCACTATACATGTCTTAGCTATAAAATTTACGTGTGATTCAAGCTAGATATTTGAATCTTCCTATGATAATAAGTTGGTTTAATTAGCGGCCAGTAGCACAAAAATTAAGAAATGTGGGATATGTCCATCTGATCATAACATACTGTCAATCTGGTCATGATCTTGATCTTTGTCCCTAACCTTTATTTGTTAGTCTTTGATTATGTTCATAGCTGTTGATATAGTCATTGCTCTGTCTTGAGTTGTTTCCATATGTGAGCCTGTAGCCGGCACCAAGGTAAATTTACGTAGTTGTAGATGTAGCTTGAGAACAAGAAAAAGCTCCTGAGAAAACTTCTAAATTTTACAGCAGGAAGAATACCCAAACTCAAGTTTGTATGAGAAAGGAATCAACTGCCTCCTTAAAGTTGAAGGCTCTTCTAGTCTTGCAGTTGTACTCCACTTACTACTTTGGTAAGTAAGTTGGCACCAAACTTTTTAGCATTATTATTATTGGCATCAAGTTAAGCATGAAATAGAGAATCAGATAAAGGAACATAAGATTCCAAATTTAACTATGCAATCCAAAGAACAACTAAAAAAGAAAGGAACATAACATTTAGGCGTCAACTATTTTACATCACAATGCTGTTGAACTTACGTCTCTTGACCTCTCAAAATGGAGAGGGAGAATTTTATTGATAAAGTAAATATAGCTAAATATTTGATATATTTGGAAAGGATTTTTTTATTCTGGGTCTTTAGATCTCTGCTTCATACTCAAATATTTTGCAACAGTTCATAAAGGTTAATGACTAATGGAAGATGTTATGGTTCATTGTCTGTGTAGCTTTTCTTAGTTGAACAGCTTCCACGTATTATTATTTTCTCTTGTTAATGAAAGGGGGTTTGTTTATGACAATGAACGTGCATTTCTGAGTTTTTTTATTTTATTTCTATGATTAAAGTTTGAAGGCAGAGACCTAGCCTTTTCGTATATAATGTATGTTTTATGGATTATAATTTAATGTAAATAAGATATTTTATGGATTGTAACATAATGTAATTACTTAGAATATAAAGCAAGTCTTTTGTGTAATTATTTTATGAATTGTAATTTAATATAATATGTGTATTATTTAATGTAAGATATTGGTTTCGATAAATATAATTAACCTTATCACAATTAAATTTCACAGGACCAAAAGCAGATTTGCAAATATTCCAATTAACTCGCTTGTTAGGAGCTCACTTTGATTTACTATTTTTTCGACAATACAGTACGGTCGCAAATGTAATTAATCTTACCACAATAAATATTCAAATGACCAAAAGTAGATTTTCATTGTTCCGACAATACATCACGGTCGCAAAACACAATTAATCTTGACGCAACCAAACTTGAAAGGACCAAAAGCATATTGTCATTTGTTGCGACAAGACAGCACGGTCGCAAATGGTAATTAACCTGCCACAATAAAGAAAATATGAGTTCCAATAAAGTAATTAATCGACACATGTTGTGACTATAAAATGAGCACGGAATTAAAACATTTCCCGACTGCATGTATCTTTTTTGCAACATATAATTGTTGATAGGAATGTATTTTTCTTACCAATGGCTAGCTCTTTTCCCACACGAAAAATTAATAGTTATGTCAAATATATTTAGACGTTAGAGTATACTTTTTGTGACATTGTCCTGTTTCGACGCAATAAACCTTTTGAGAGTCATTAATAGTGACCACCTAGTGACAATCAAGTTGGGATGCCAAATGGTATTAGCGAGTTGAAGTTGAATTTTTGTGGCTGAATTCCTAGACATAATAAGTCGATATTGTTGTAGTGTACCAATGAATTTGGTTGTAGTACGAGTTTGTTTTGAGAAAGATCAAATTTTTTATTTTTTCTTATTTTATTTATAGTTTTTATATTCTTAAATATATTTTTTTAAGACTTTCGATAGTATTAAAAAATAATTTTTTATTCATTTGATAAAAAAAATTATATAAAATGAAATCATATGAATATTTAGCATTTCTCTAGAATATATAAATTATTAAATGTGGCCGTAAATTATATATTGTAATTTGTTTGTTTGACCCTTACTTTGTCCTTTTGTTGCCCACCCCCCCCCCCCCCCCCCCCCCAACACACCAATCTCTCTCATCTTGGACTTGAAGTATATCCAACACCAATTTTGAATTTTGTACTTATTTATTACAACTAGAGATCAGATACGAGAGAGAGAGAGATCTAATATTTTTAGAATATAATTTTTTAATATAATTTTTATTTTAAGATTTGAAAAAGATTAATTATTTAATGTATGCTTTACGTTATTTTAATTGTGGTTGTAGTCAATGCACTATTACGTTATTGAAATAGTTATGGGGACCCTACGAGATGTATGGGGGTGCGGGTGGCCTATTTAAACAAAATCTTATAGAGAGTCTTATTGTAATTACATCAAGAGTAGAGTAGAGTTGATCAAAGGTTTTGACAGCGAAAGATATTGGTTTCTCTCACAAAAATCAATCACGAGCTCTAAAATATTAAGAAAAAAATAATGGTAGAAAATCAAAGGTTTTTGGGCATTGTAAACTGCTACCAACTTCTTTATCTCTCTCATCTGTGGCATTTTTCTTCTTTCTTCCTCTTTCTGGCATCACATTTTCTGCAATGGAATAGAAGAAAGGGGTAAGGGATCTGTGCGAAAGGGGATCATTAGATTGCTATTTTCCTTTCATGGGTCTTTGTGATGGTGTGCCGCAAGGCATGGCTGGCTCTTCTATTAGACTATTTAAACAATTACTTAAGGCCTCAAATGGAAGAAGTTTCCAAAAATAATCTAAAGTATTTTTTTAAAAGAAAATTAATTAAAAATAATAATTAACTCAATACGAGAATATAAAAAATATCAAATAGATATTACATAGACATTATTAATTAAAAATATTAGTTGAAAAGCTAGTATAAAATCTTAAATAGTAATTTACTTGACAAATGAGAAGAATTATTTTTAAATAAAAATCTAATGTAAAAATAAAAATATATTTTTTTAAATTTTTTTTAAAAAAAAGCACTAATCAAAATTTAGCCTTAGACCGCTAACATATTGAGCCGGCCCTGCTGCAAGATCCATTGAGTGGGATACGTGGCAAAAAAAAAAAATCATTGACGGCTATTTTAAGCCTCTAAACAATTTGACTGGTTAGAAGATGTTTTCTTTGGGAATATATTTTTTTCTAGATGGAGCTTCGTCACTTGAATGGTAGCCTTCTTAATTCATGTTTCAGATTTATAAAATATATAATTTATTAATGTTAATATTCGCTAAACTCCGTTTAAAAACAATGGATAGCGTTTTTTGTTTTTTGGGTTTGGGTTTGGGTTTGGATTGATAGATGAGATTTATAATTTAACTATAAAGATAATGGGTAAATTTAGGTTGAGAAGAGATCAAGTTTATCTATCAATCCTTGCTCTACCCTGTATTTGTATTTGTTGAAATATATTTGAATATTAATGAAGATGGGTGTTTGAAGGTTTCAAAATTCAAAATTTGGATAAGATTTGAGTATGAAGATTGAAGATGTTGAGTTAGTAGACTCGACTTTGATAGCATATCTACAAGAAATAATGCTTATAGGGGCGGGGCGTCTTTCAACCAGCGGCAATTAAAAACGACGCCAAAGTATGGTTATAGCGGCACTAATTTGGTGTGGGGCGAATTGAAATCGTAACCGGGCGGAAATTCTTAATTTGGGGTTTTTGCGGCGAATTTTAGATTATTGGCGGCGCTTTATAAGCGCCCAAATAGTATTTTTAAATTTTTGCCAAACCTCACAAAATACAAACCCACTCTCTCCCCCTCCTTTTTCTCCAAAAATCCCTAATCTCTCTTTCTCTCTATCTCAGCGCCATAAACCCGACCCCCGGTACCCCCTTCTCTCCTCCCCTCTCGCCGACTGCATGATTCGAAGCTCACCTAGCTGTCTCTCTCTCTCTATTTATTTATTTTCCTACTGCAATCAATTTTTTTTTCTTTCTTATACAAAAACTGAATTTTTGGGAGGTTGAGATTGATACACGGCTGTGCTGGTTTGATGGCGCTTGGGATGGTTTCAGGCTCTTGGGATGGTTTTTTTCCTGACTTTTGGGATGGTTTCAGGCCGTTGGAAGGGCTCTGTTTAGGGCACATGTTGAAGGTCAACTTAAGTTACAGATACCTAACGTTGGAAGGTGCTTTACAAAGAGGTTTATTTCTTCTTATTTCTCTGTTTTTTTTTTGCCTTTCCCTTATACCATATGGGAAACCAAAGACTGAGGCTAGTTCTCTGCCATTCTAGTGTCCTACGAACTGAACAGTACAATGTTTGGAATCCTATTTCTTTTTTCTTCTGTTTTCCTGCAGTTCTGTTCACGATCTCATTATCATCATCATATCCTTTGTGTTATACATTTTTTTTTCTTGTGTAGTTGGTAGGAGGCAAGATATGTCGAGGTTCCATGTGGAAGGGAAAATGGTGGAAAGTGTTAATTTGTTGAGGAAGAGAGAGACACTAGCCATGGAGATTGGATGTATGGCCCTTTGCTATTATTTATGTTGTGTGGTTAACCATCATTGTTCCTAGCATAGATATTGGGGATGCTGCCATTGTTTTGGGTGGACTTGTAGCTCTTCACATTCTGGTCTGGCTCTTTACGGCTTGGTTTGTCGATTTCAAATGCTTTGTCAAATATAGTAAGGTATGCATTATTCCTCATATCTCAATCAATAAAAATGTATGGCGTATATAATATATGTAATTGTGTGTGTATGAGACTCATTTGAGTACTCGAGGAAGTGAATTGAAATTACAATGCTTCCAACCTATGTAATGGTATTATGAAATTTTCTTACAAATGAATTTTTCAGTTTCACGTTGTTGTCTATTAGTTGAAAGCATGCAAGATTCAGTTGCTTGATTTTGGGATTCAAGTTTTGGGATTTTATTGGGGCTTATTTATGTATTCAGGTTACTGATATTCACCAAGCAGATGCATGCAAGATTACTCCGGCCAAGTTTTCTGGTTCTAAAGAAGTAGTGGCTCTTCATTTTCGTAAATTAGTAAGTCAATCTGTCTTCTCAAAATTCATCTCCCTAATTATAAAGAAATATTTCAGTTTTCTACTTCTTAAGGGCTTTCTAATTATAAAAAAAAAAAAAAAAACTTTATAAGTCACCTCTGTCTGTTAGGTTTTAGAGATTAATTTTGGCTGCTTCTTTTGTTGCAAACATAACTATGTGGAAGTTTTCTTATAACTTGTATTGTGTACAATAGTTTCTGCAATTGATTGTTATGTTCCTTGTGGATGAAGCATGCATTGGGTGAGATTAATTAGGAGTCTTGAGGCTGTCATATTCTTTATTAAAATTATGAGATTGCTAAAACTAAAAGTGCATATATCTGAATGCATAACACCGCTGGGTTAGGACTGTGATGCAGATGTAATATATATTTCCTAAATTTGCTTGTATAGGCGCTAAGCCTTTCACTTTGGCGTGTTATTTCTCTGCAGTCGATCGTCTGGTCGTGCTAGAAAACCTATTGTTAAGTGGACTGAGGTTATTTCATTTTTTTATTCCCCTCCCCGCCCCCCAAAAGAAATATACATCTACTGTAGATTATTACTATTTGATTGCTGCCATCAAGGCCTGTTTTGTTTTTGTTTTATTTTCTGGGTATCACCTCTCTGTTTGATAATGTCTTAGGTACATAGTTGGTTCCAAAATCGACAGAAAGATGCACCCAAAAACATGTGCTCCCAAAAGTTAGCCCTTCAAATGGGACTAATGGAATCTCTCAAATGCCAAAAGGTTTGTTGCATAAATGCTTACTGCTTCTTTTGTCCAATAATTATGCAAGGTTCAATTATTTGTTTGCTTTTGAAGAAATGGGTTATGGAAAGCATGTGGACTAAATTAGTATTTTTGATAAGTATGTGGACTAAATTAGTATTGAACTCATGATGCCTTGATATCAGAAAATATTATTGGTGCATGTAACACAATATCTTCCAACTCTTGAAAAAAGGATTCAAGAAGATATGATAATAATTGCAAATTGAAGCAAAGAAACATTGAAGGCTTAATCACTTTTAATAATTATATGTGACCGAACTGAAGTACTTTCATTATTTTGTATTTTTCTGGACCTTAATCACTTTTCAAAGTTGCTTGCTATGAGCAGATAGAGACAGGAATAATAAATAAAAGATCATCACCATGAATTGTCAACCAACAAATGGCCACTTTACTTCCCAACGACCAGAATATTGCTCCTTACAGTTCTTTCCCTTCATTGGGGTATATTACTTCTCATAGTCTTAATAATCCACAAGTATATATTACCATTTGAATATCTATGTATATATGCATGCTGGGTTTCTTGGTTCTTTGGTCTATATCCGTATGCTGGGAAGCAATGTGGACTCAATGGCAGATGGAGGAAAGGGGGTTATCGAGTATGTACAAATTGCTTCTTGACAAGCCAAATGCTTACTTTTTTTCTTTATAATTGTCTTGTTATGTACATAATTCTTATTACATCTCTTTACCTAAACAAGATGCTCTAACTCTTCTTAAAAACTCCATATGGCATGGCTTTTATTTGACGTTAGAGTAGAATAATGATTATTAATCCAATGGTTGGCTAAACAACAGAAGATAGGGATTGAGAGAAACACAAACAAAGAGAACACTTTGAGATAAACTTTGAGATTAGGGTTTTTTTTTTTTATAAAAATCAAATATTTATAAAAGCTCACAAGCTGGACTTAAATAGACCAAACCAACGCAAAATATATATATGCGTTTAATTTATTATATAAAATATATTATCAATTTTTAATTTTTATTCTATACATGTATATATTATAAAATTAATATAACATGAAATTTTAATATATAGGGCTTCATATTAATGACATGAGATGGATGCCATGATTTGCATATAACTTTTTATGTGTATAATTTTTTTTTTTTTTCATTTTTGTCTCTTCCTTTTAATTTTCATATATGCATATTTACACCTATTACTATCTAGAAAAGTCTCTCATGGTGATATTGGCATATTCGTGCAAACTGGGGTTCCTAGCTAGCAGTCTTTGATCCTTAGTAATGACATGTCTTTATAGCAGGTAGTAATTATGATTCCATTATTTTAGAAGACCTGGACTTAGTGATAATGGTGATGATAGAGATGGACAAAATGAGCAAGTTTTGATTATTGATTTTTAGCCCATGCCATGAATACCACCATGGAAGACTTTTCAAGATAGTAATAGGTGTAAATATGCATGTATGGAAATTAAAATGAAGAGACGAAAATGCAAAAAAAAAAAAATTATTATCAAGTCGAGGTCTTCTAAAACAATGGAACCACGATTACTACCTCATGCTATTAGGACATGTCATGACTGAGGAATATCGAAGACTTCTTGGAACTCAATATGCATGGATATACTCGTCATCATCATGGAAGACTTTTGAAGATAGTAATCGATAGGTGGAAATATGCATATATGGAAAAAGGAAGAGAAGAAAATGCAAACAAATTATACATATAAAAAATTATATGGAAATGGCATCCATCAATCATTAATTTACAGCTATAGTACGATGCTAGCAGCTTATTGTATGAATAAGTATATGTAACTTAATTATCTATAATAATTAATAGGTTTATAATAACTTAATATTCATATTCATATTTAAGAATATATAAGGAGACGTAAAGAATAATTTTTAAATTTCATGTTATATTAATTTTATCATGTGTACTATATATATATATATCATAAAAATTTAAGAAGTTGTAATATATTTAATATAAAAAATTAGATTTATATTTTGCTTCAATTTAGTCTAATTCGCTTTTCAAATCTTGAAAACTAATATCGAACCAGTTTTAAATCGGTTTTGATTTCTAGGAGTTGAAATCGAGAGAACTGATTGACCGTCGTGTTCAATCGGTTTGATCATTGCTTTTTTCTTAAAGTCCTAGTTTTTAACCAATTAACAAATGATTTTAGGGTAAGTGGCTGACTAGATTTATTTTATCTTATTTCAATCATATATATATGTTACTTGGAAATTCTAGATTGGGCTGGAAAAAAGAAGCGGCATGGCACACACATCAGCATTTGGGCTATAATTTTGTTTATAAATATCAGAATCACATGATAACCTAATATATATAAGCTCTTTTTGAAGTGCACGTCATGCTCACCACGCTACACCTGCTAGTCTCCTTAGCTATTTAAGTCCAACTTGTAGGTTTCATAAGATATATTCAATTTTTACAAAAAAATCATAATCTTAGAATTTTTCTCAAAGTTTTTTCTCCATGTACGTTTCTCTGAATCTCTAGCTTTTGTTATTTAGTTAATATTCATAATAATCCTTAATTTGCTCCAATGTCAGAAAAAAAGTCATGCTATATATGAGATTTTGAAGAAGAGTTAGAGCATCATATTTGGGTAGTGAGATGTGATGAAAATTTTGTGAATAGTAATTAAATAATTTGTGAGTACTAGTGAGATGATTTGAGTTAATATGTTTTATTTGATTATGAAAAAAGAGATAAAAAGTTGAATATAAATATTATAAAGTTAAAAAGTTGTTTGAGTATAATTCTTTAATATTATTTTTATTTTGAAATTTGAAAAAGTTGTATTATTAATTTTTTATTTCGGAATTGAGAAAGTTTTAATAATTAAGTAATGATTAGATGAAAATTAGGTTAGGGTTTTGAAATTAGCATGTGTTTTGTGTTTAAATGATGTTTAGAAAGGATATTACAAAAAAAATTGAGGTTATCATCTTATCTCATCAAGTGCTGAGACATAGGCCGCTAAAAATCAATAATCAAAACTTTTTCATTTTGTCCATCTCTATCATCACCATTATCACTGAGTCAAGTCTTCTAAAATAATGGAACTATGATTATTACCCGCTATAAGGCCTGTCATTACTAAGGATCGAAGACTTCTAAGCAGTATGCACGGATATGCCAATATCACCATGGAAGACTTTTGTTGATAATTGAAAAGTTAAAAATCAGAAATTGAAAAGTATTTATGTTTAAGAAGAAAATTATGAATGTTTTGATAAGAGATCATTTGGCTTTAGAAACAAGCCCCAATGAGACTTTCGTTGTTGATTTGTCATAATTTAACTTGTAAGAGATGATCAAAATTAAATTCTTTTATAAATTAACCAAAATGTGAAGGATCAATAATTTGGTGATGCATCTTTCACACCAACCTTACAAATACAATTTTTCTTATTGAGATTCCTTAACTCGAGTCGAGATGAAACTAAGCAAAGGAAGTTGGCCGGGTTTATAAGAATTTTAAAGCAAAAGATTGAAAACAGAGTCAGTCATGTAAAAAATCAATGATTCAAAAACTAGCTCTTTTTGTGATCCAATCAATATCTTTATCTCCAATATTATGACCAAGTCATGGTCTTCTACTCAAATAATGCAATCAACCTTAATTACTACATTCTATAAGGACATGTCATTAACAAGATTGAAGACTTCAAGGCATGGAAATATATTTTTTCACCATGGAAGACTTCCTAGATAGTCATCGATGGAAATATGCATATATGGAGAAAGGAAGAGACGAAATGCAAACAAGTTATTTATATAAAAGTTTATTTGGAAATGGTTAGAAAAAAATAAAAAGCTATAATTGTCATTGGAAATGGGACCCAACGAGTGTATAGGGTGCGGGTGGCCTATTTAAACAAAATCTTATATAGTCTTATTGTAATTACTGTTATGCACAAAAAATATTATTCAGAATCACACAAGACGATATTTAAGTGGTTCAGTAATTTGCTTACGTTCATGGGTGCCAAATTCAATATATTTGTATGAGATTATAAATATTCAAACAAATTTCACGTTCCTCTCTAATTTGTACACACATCACTTCAAATTCCACCGCTCTTTTAATACATATCAGAGCTCTTCTCTTATAGGAGAGGTTTTACAACAAATACAGCAGTTAAAGAAGACTGTGGGATGGTCATGTGGTTGGTCCAGCAATGGTGGACTGCAGCAATGGTGGACTGCAGCAATGGTGGGTGAAGATGGTGCTGCCAAGTTTGATTTTCTCCATTCAAACTTGGATGGTGCCTTGGACGGTGCAACCATTCCCTTAGGTATTCACACTAAGGTAGTTCACTTCAACAATTACATCAAGAGTAGAGTTGATCAATGGAGATGGGGCGTTTTTGTTGTTGCCTAATTATTTTGTTGTGTGTTCAAGCATGGATGCTCTCTGGGTGCTCTGGCTGTTTGGAGGGAGAGCAAAATGCTCTTTCATTTTAATTTAGTCTAATTCGCTTTTCAAATCTTGAAAACTAATATCGAACCAGTTTTAAATTGGTTTTGATTTCTAGGAGTTGAAATCGAGAGAACTGATTAACCGTCTTGTTCAATCGATTTGATCATTGTTTTTTTTCTTGAAGTCCTAGTTTTTAACCATTTAAAAAATGATTTTAGGGTAAGTGGCCGACTAGATTTATTTTATCTTATTTCAATCATATATATATGTTACTTGGAAATTCTATGTTGGGCAGGAAAAGAGAAGCAGCGTGGCACACACATCAGCATTTGGGCCATAATTTTGTTTACAGATATCAGAATCACATGATAACCTAATATATATAAGCTCTTTTTGAAGTGCACATCATGCTCACCACGCTACACCTGCTAGTCTCCTTAGCTATTTAAGTCCAACTTGTAGGTTTCATAAGATATATTCAATTTTTACAAAGAAATCATAATCTTAGAATTTATCTCAAAGTTCTCTCCATGTATGTTTCTCTAAATCTCTAGCTTCTGTTATTTAGCTAGTCTTCATAATAATTCTTAATTTGCTCCAATGTCAGAAAAAAAAGTCATGCTATATATGAGATTTGAAGAAGAGTTAAGAGCATCATATTTGGGTAGTGAGATATGATGAAAATTTTGTGAATAGTAATTAAATAATTTGTGAGTACTAGTGAGATGATTTGAGCTAACATGTTTTATTTGATTATGAAAAAATAGATAAAAAGTTGAATATAAATATTATAAAGTTAAAAAGTTGTTTGAGTATAATTCTTTAATATTATTTTTATTTTGAAATTTGAAAAAATTGTATTATTATTTTTTATTTCGGAATCGACAAAGTTTTAATAATTTAGTAATGATTCGATCAAAATTAGGTTAGGGATTTGAAATTAAATTGTGTTTTATGTTTGAATGATGTTAAGGAAGGATATCACAAAAGGTTTTGAGGTCATCATCTCATCTCATCTAAGTGTCGAGACATGGGCTAAAAATTAATAATCAAATCTTACTCATTTTTTCCATCTCTATCATCACCATTATCACTGAGTCAAGGTCTTCTAAAATAATAGAACCATGATTACTACATATTATAAGGACATGTCATTACTAAGGATCGAAGACTTTTCTAGATCGTAATAAGTATCTAATAATTTTGTAAAAAGTAGTTAAATGTTTTGAACTAACATGTTTTAAGGGATTTTGGGAGCTAGAAGAGAGAGAAAAATTTACTAAAATATTTGAAGTTATGAGAAGCTTTAAGAATGACGTCCATCCAAACGGGCTTTTAAGGGCATGTTTGGCAATAAGATAATATGAAAATTCTGTGAATAATAGTAAAATTTTTTGATATCCTGTGAATGATAGTAAAATAATTTGATTTAAAATATTTAATTGGGTATTAGGAAGTAAGGGAGAAAGATTAAATAAAAATATTATAAAATTCAAATATTTCTAAAGTTTTTAATATAATTTGTATTGCTTTTGTATTGTATTTGATAGTTTTAGAAAATTGTAATGATTATGTAAGAGTAGATGGAAAAGTTAAAAATCTGAAATTGAAGAATATTTGTATTTGAGAAGGAAATTACAAATATTGTGATAAGAGATCATTTAGCTTTATAAACAAGCCCCAATGAGATTTTCATTCATGTTGATTGTCATAATTTAATTTGTAAGAGACGTTGGAAATTAAATTATTTTCTAAATTAACCAAAATTTGACGTATCAATAGTTTGATGATGCATCTCTCAGTCTCTTACACCAACTTACCAATATATTTTTTTCTTAAAATTTTAGAATTATATAAAAATGTTTGAAATTCCTCTTTCACCCCCACCTTGATTGGCCCTCTCTTAACTCGAGTCGTGCGAGATGAAAGCAAATTAGGAAGTTGGCCTGGTTCAGAATTTTAATGCAAAAGATTTAAAACAGTCAGTCAGTGATACTCTATTTGTCCAATATCCCTATCTCCATTATGATTAAGTCAAGGTCTTCCAGTCAAATAATGCAATTAGCCTTGATTACTAAGATCGAAGACTTGTAGGAACCCATTCAGTAGGCATGGATATGTACTTCATCACCATGGAAAACTTTCTAGATAGTCACTGCTGGAAATATGTGCATATGGAGAAAGGAAGAGATGAAATGCAAACAAATTACTTCCATAAAACTTTATTTGGAAATGGTGTCCATATGCAGCCATATGATGTTCACAAGCGAGTTTAAATGGATAGGAATAAATGAAAAGTTATAATTATTACTTGAAATATAAGATACCGAATCAAATAAAAATAAAAATTATTCTTAAAAATAAAACCTTAGAGTTGGGATAAGAACTGTTGGGGACCCAACGAGTGTATAGGGGTGTGGGTGGCCTATTTAAACAAAGCCTTATAGCGAGTCTTATTGTAATTACATCAAGAGTAGAAAGCAATTATGCTCTCTGGGTGCTCTGGTTGTTTGGAGGCAGAGCAAAATGCTCTCTTCCTACTCATAGCCTTCATCAACCACCCAAATCAATCTTTTTCAGTACCATCTTCTTCCAACTTAACCAACAAAGTGAGTACTACTACTGATTGCTGCAATTGGACAAATGCGATCCAGTGCAGCAACATTACATTATCATTGTATTTAAGGATTTATTCTACATAGCTTTGGATATATATTGAAAAATCACAGTTGCAGATTTTGAAGTGTTGTCTGGCTTGACCAAGCTGGAGGAGCTTTACTTGGATGATATTGCCTTCAACGAAAGCATCTTGCCATCCCTTGCCAAGATTTCATCGCTTAAGAAACTATCTTTGTCTGGCACTAAGTTTAGTGGAAGGGTCCCGATTAATAAAGGTTGGTATATATTGTAATAGCTAGTTAGGTAGTATTTCTTCTATTTTCATTTCCCTTATATTTATGTTTTCTCAAAGGTCAGTATATGTTGTCTAATTCTTTTTTTACATATTTTTCTAAGGAATAATGGAATATCAAAATTATTGCAGGTTTTGAAATGAGTAATCTGGAGGAGCTTTGGTTGGATGGTAATAACATCACAGATATGAGATTCGTTTGTAAGATTCCATCGCTCAAGAAACTACATTTGAGAGAAGCTAAGTTGAATATTGGGGGAATTAATATACGGGGTAAGTCTCAAAGTTGAATTACTTATCAATTTGCCACCTTAAGTTGTTGGCTTTTGTGTACCCATAATATTGTCATGTTTTTGGGTGTACTTCATATGTTATGAGATGGTACTGATTCTTAATAATTTCAATGTACATGATAATTATCTAAAAGCACGTGTTATTGTTTTTTTAGAGCTTGGAAAACTAAAGAACCTACAGGAGTTGTATTTGGATTATTCATCCATCGACAAAAGCTTTCTTCATAAAATTGGAGTGATGACTTCTCTTTATGTATGATCAATGAGAACTTGTGGATTCAATGGCAGCTTACCCAACCAAGGTAGAAACGTTTTTTTCCAAGTATGTTGCTAATCATAAACAAGCTGATCTCAGTAGCATAATTAAAAATCTATCTATTTTTCAGGTTGGTGTGAACTCAAGAATCTGCAAGAGTTAGACCTTGGTGGCAATAATTTTGAAGGGAGATTGCCTTCTTGTTTGGCAAACATGACAGCACTTCGAGTATTGAATCTCGTATTCAATAACTTCAATGGAAGCATTTCTCACTCCCCCATACCTAGTTTGTGGTCACTTGAGTACCTTTCTCTGTCCCATAACCAGTTCAACCCAATTACAATCTCTTCCTTTTTTAATCTCTCAAAGATTAAGATATTCATAAGTAATAAATAACACACTTGTCGACGAAACAGAGCCTCAAAGTTGGACTTCATACTTTCAGTTGAAGGTTCTGTTGTTGTCAAGTAGCCTTGCTAGAAGTCCCACTAGAACAATTCCCAGATTCCTTCATTACCAATACAAGTTGCAAGTAATTGATCTCTCCCACAACAATTTGGTGGGAAATTTTCCCACTTGGTTGCTAGAAAACAATACAAGATTGGAGATTCTTAATTTAAGGAATAAAACTTTCACAAGCACTTTCCAACTACCTATCATCCTAATCCACATATTCGAATAATTGATATTTCGAATAATGATCTAGGAGGTCTGATTCCGACAAACTTGAGTTTAGTTTTTCCAAATTTAGAACAGTTAAGCATGTCTCGAAATGCATTTGAGGGAAAAATTCCTTCTTCTTTAGGTAATTTAGTTTCCTTGAACTTTCTAGACTTGTCTTGCAATCATCTCTCAGGAACAATACCAGACCACTTGGCAATGGGTTGCTCCAGTTTGAAAATCCTCAAATTGTCAAATAATAATTTGAGTGTCCACTTATTTCCTGCCAAAAGTAATCTAATTTCCCTTTGGGTTTTATATTTGGACAATAATCAACTTTCTAGAAAGATCCCAAATAGCTTATCCAGTAGTGCCAACTTGGTTGGATTTGATTTTAGTAACAACTCTTTCTCAGGCATGCTTCCAAGTTGGATTGGCAACATGACCCGCTTGGTTGGAATTGTGATGGCCAAAAACCAACTTGAAGGTCCTATTCCGATTGAGTTATGCAAAGTCCAATACATTAGATTTCTTGACCTTTTCGAGAATAATTTGTCTGGCTCCATACCATCATGCTTCAATTCATTGGACATTAAACATGTCCATTTGGGAAAAAATAGGCTAAGTGGTCCCATTACAAGTGCATTCAAGAATAGCTCTTCTTTGATAACATTAGATCTTAGAGATAACCACTTGACTGGTAACATTCCAGATTGGATCGGAAACCTCTCATCATTGAGCATCTTCCTCTTGAAATCTAATCACTTACAAGGAAGGATTCCAATTCAAATATGCCTTTTTGGAAACTTAACCATCCTGGATCTTTCAAATAACAATTTTACTGGTTCAATTCCTCATTGCTTGAGCAACATTAGTTTTGGGGTAACTAACTTGAAATCCGATCTAGGAAGTACAGAGGGATTTGGTTTTGACATTATTAAAGTATCAACATACATCGAGGCAAGGATAGATATAAGGAGTGGAACTAATTATTCTAATATTTTCATGAATGTGGATGCTCGACAGGAAGTAGAGTTTACAACAAAGAGCGGAATTGACTCTTATATGGGTAATATCCTCAATTATATGTCTAGCATAGACCTCTCATTCAATTATTTATCAGGTGAAATCCCACTTGAGATTGGAAACTTGAGCAACATTCGTGTGCTGAACTTGTCGCACAACAATCTAATTGGATCAATTCCCGCAACATTTTCGAAACTAAAAGTAATAGAGAGCTTGGACCTCTCCCACAATAAGTTGAATGGCAGCATCTCCCCTCAACTATTGAGTTATACTCTCTAGCCGTCTTCAACGTGGCTGACAATAACCTATCGGGCAAAACACCAGAAAGAAAATTTCAATTCACGACCTTCGATGAAAACAGCTATAAGGAGAATCCTCTTCTGTATGGACCTCCACTACCTAATACTTGGGACAAAACTGAATTGTCATTTATTGACAAGGGAGAAGAAAGTGATGGTTTCATAGACATGGATTTTTTCTACATAAGTTTCAAGGTGTCTTACACAACAATGTTGTTGAGAATTTTTGCAGTTTTGTATGTAAATCCTTATTGGCGTCAGGTGTGGTTTAGCTTCATTGAAGTGTGCCTCACCAATTTTTATTTTTCTTTGTTTGTGAAATCTCATTAGTTGTCATAGACTGTAAATTATGTAGCCTTGCATGATGATGTTTGCATATGTTTGTACTATTGATTTCCGAATATGAGTTTTACAACTTTCGATATAACCTTTATGGATCGATCATTTATCTATTTTATACTAAAATGTATGGACTTTTTATGTGTGTTTTTATTAAAATTTAAGCATTTGTAAATATATATATATATATACACACACACACACATAGGATTGTTATCATTTGCTATTCACTGGAGTTTTTGACAAATGAAGAAACAATAAGCACGACTCATTCACATTGCACATCTTCTGATTAATTTTTAAACATCATCACTTTTTAATACCATCTAATTCAACCCTCCTTTCTTTAGTTTTTAAGAACTATAATGGGACATTGCTTTAGGGAGCAATTCATCACACTGAATAAAATACACCCTATCAGCCACTTACACAAATTAATGATAGACTTACAATTTCATGGTTCATACTATTCATGGTTCATACTATCCATTTACTATCAGCCGCTTACACAAATTAATTTAACATTAACCCAAATAGCCATAGTCAAACCCCAATATGACAAGAAATTAATTAGCTGTATTAGCATTATTGTAAAAAAAAAAAAAAACACTATGTACACCAAGGACTTCAAATAACACATGCTTGCTGCCCATGTAATCCAATCCAACACCAATGTAGCTATTTTATCCATCTAACACATGAGTTCAACACAATAAATAACACGACCATATAATACTGATGTATATGGTACTTCATACAAATTTGGGAAAAGTGATGTATATAATACTTCATACATAGTCTATTAGCTGCTCAATGCCATCAAGAGAAAAAGTGATACAAGCCATACGTAGTCTATTAGTTGCTCATACATGGTTTCTATGTCCAGAACTATTTACCTCAATTCTTCCATCACATATCATATTGATAGCAGCAACCTCAACTATGTTGAGCTATGCACCAACCATGCCATAGGTCATACCAGCAACAACAATTAGTCCACATGTTATATATCGTAAACTCATCAAATCATATGAAATAGCAAACCTACATGTATAAGAAAATTAATTTTTTTTAGAAGTAAAAAATGAAAATTACATGTATCACTAACCGATTAAAAAAGAAAAAGAATTGCACAAAGAGATGGTAGAATAATAATTGATTCTGAGTTGGCCTTCACCCATGAATATTTTTAGAAGTAAAAAATGAAAATTACACGTATCACTAACATATTAAAAAAGAAAAAGAATTGCACAAAGAGACTGTAGAATAATAATTGTCTCTAGGTTGGCCTTCGCCCATGAATAATTTTCCGTTGCAATCAAAATATAAGTCGTTTGAGGGGACTTCAAGATCCTAGAATGTTGATTTTCCTGCACAATTATTACCAGATGCTCTTGAAGTGAGTTTCCTATTTCAAATTCCTCATTTTAGGTTAATTTTTCATTTTCACAAAACTCCAACATACTTCACAGAGAGAGATATCATCATAATATACGATGAAAATCCAGTCCTAAAAAACATTTTAAACAAGATCTTTACAAATATAAAGCACTACATTGTTATTGGCATAATCATCCAGATACCTTATCTCCAACATTATCTTGTTGTTCCTTCACTTCTAACGATTAATCAAAACATGTCATATAAAAAAAAAAAAAATCAAAGCATAGAACAGAGTAATAGGATTTAAAAGAAGTTGTAAAGGATTACTTTTTTGCTTTCATTTTAATGCTTTGCCTATGAGTCTGTTCTTTCTAACTTGATGGAATGTCTATCACAACAGGGCAGCTGCCACTGCACCGGCCAAAAGGCATGCAGATGGTGTTGAGTTTGTTCCTTGGCTTCAATCCCACATGGGTAGGAAGTGAAGCCACAATAAGCCTCTTGGGCTATATAAGGAGGCTAAGACTTCTTGGTTAGACACACCAACTAACAAGTTATCAAGTAATAACTTGTGAGTAAAATCCTCTATTAGCCTTTTCTTGTAAAAGGGAAAGAGGTGAAAGTTAAAGTTTTCTTAGTGAGAAAATTTTGTGAGTGTCATTTGTGGTGAGGAGAAAAATTGTGTGATTGCAACAATTTTTCACATAGTGTATTTTCTTCTCTGGGTCTGCTGGTTTTTTTTTCTTCCTGCTTTGGGAGTTTCCAGGTAAATTCTTGTGTTATTATTATTTCTGTATATCTCTTTATATTCCTGCATAGAGGTGGATCCTGGGGGTGAATTTGGGAGGTCCAAATTCCCAACAATTGGTATCAGAGCTGGGGTCCTCTTTCTTTTGTGGGGTGGAGCTTTGGTATGGTAGTGTGGATACGTACAGTCTAAGGAGGTTCTGTCTAAGGAGATTGGAAATTCTAAGTGTGTCCATTGTGACCCTCCAATCTTTCCTGGGAACCTTGAAGTTCTGTCTAGGAAAGAGAAATCTTTCCTGGGAACTTACTTAGTGAGTACTATTCATTCCTACGGTAAAAGAATCAAGAGCCAAGGTTCGGGTCTAAGGAGATGGCTGGAGCAGACGTGAAAGTATCAGGGATCGAGAAGTTCGATGGCACAGATTATGGATACTGGAGGATGCAGATAGAGGATTACCTATATGGGAAGAAACTTCATCTTCCATTGTTAGGGAAGAAGCCAGAGACCATGGCAGTTGCTAATTGGGACCTGCTAGATCGACAGGTTCTGGGGGTTATTCGACTAACCCTATCGAGATCCGTTGCACACAACGTCATCAAGGAGAAGACAACTGCAGATCTCATAGCGGCTTTGTCAAGTATGTATGAAAAGCCGTCAGCAAATAACAAAGTACATTTGATGAAAAAGTTATTCAACTTGAAAATGTCAGATGGTACGTCTGTTGCACAACATCTAAATGATTTTAATACTATCACAAATCAATTGTCATCTGTTGAAATTGAGTTTGATGATGAAATACGTGCATTGATACTATTGGCCTCACTGCCAAATAGTTGGGAAGCTATGAGAATGGCTGTCAGTAATTCTGCTGGTAAATCAAAATTAAAATATGATGATATTCGTGATTTGATTTTGGCTGAGGAGGTACGCAAGAGGGATTCAGGCGAAATCTCGGGTTCGAGTTCAGCGCTTAATGTTGATTCTCGAGGGAGATCACAAGACAGAAACTCAAACAGAGGCAGATCAAAATCAAAGAACAGGGGCAAGAGCAAGACAAAGCCTGGGCAGCAGGCAACTTGCTGGAATTGTGGCAAGACTGGTCACATAAAAAGGAATTGCAGAAATCCTAAAAAGGAGAATGATAGTGCTAATGTGGTAACTGAAGAAGTACAAGATGCACTATTACTTGCAGTTCATACTCCAGTTGATGACTGGATACTGGATTCAGGAGCTTCTTTCCACACAACTTCCCATCGGGAAATAATGCAAAACTATGTTGCAGGTGATTTTGGGAAGGTGTACTTGGCTGATGGAGAGGCTTTGAATGTGGTGGGAATGGGAGACATTGATATTGCACTCCCTAACAAGAACAAGTGGATCTTGCAGAAAGTCAGACACATTCCTGAGTTGAAGAAGAATCTCATCTCTGTTGGGCAACTCGATGATTGTGGCTATTCAGTAGTGTTCTCAGATAGCACCTGGAAGGTCACTAAAGGGGCATTGGTACTGGCTCGGGGTAAGAAAACTGGTACACTTTATATGACTACTGGTTTGAATAATACTGTTGCTACTACAGTTGCAGAGAGCACAGCAGATTTGTGGCATTGTAGGCTTGGCCATATGAGTCAGAAGGGCATGAAAGAACTACTGGCAAGAGGCAAGCTACCAGAACTAAAGTCAGTTGATCTCAGTACGTGTGAGAGTTGCATTATGGGAAAACAAAAGAAGGTCAGTTTCTTGAAGAGTGGTAGAACACTGAAAACAGGAAAGTTAGATCTTGTGCACACAGACGTGTGGGGACCTTCCCCAGTTGCATCTCTTGGAGGTTCTCGGTACTATGTCACGTTCATTGACGATCACAGCAGGAAGGTATGGGTTTATTTTTTGAAGCATAAATCTGATGTATTTAATGTGTTCAAAAATTGGAAAGCCCTGGTTGAAACAGAGACAGACTTAAAGCTGAAATGCTTGAGGTCTGATAATGGTGGAGAATATATTGATGGAGGATTCAATGAGTACTGTGCAACTCATGGTATCAGAATGGAAAAGACCATTCCTGGAACACCACAACAAAATGGAGTTGCTGAGCGTATGAATAGAACCATTAATGAGCGTGCTAGAAGCATGAGGCTGTACGCTGGATTACCACCTACTTTCTGGGCAGATGCAGTCAGCACTGCTGTGTACTTGATAAACAGAGGGCCATCAGTTCCATTGGATTGTGGACTGCCTGAGGAGGCTTGGAGTGGGAAAGAGGTCAAATTTTCTCACCTTAAAACTTTTGGCTGTCTTTCTTATGTTCTTGTTGATTCTGATGCTCGTAGTAAACTTGAAGCTAAGTCAAAGAAATGTTATTTCATTGGCTATGGAGACGAGGCATTTGGCTATCGTTTCTGGGATGATCAGGGTCGGAAGATTATAAGAAGCAGGAATGTGATATTCAATGAGAAGATTATGTACAAGGATAAGTCCAGTACAGTTGCTGAAGCAGCTCCTCATGAGTTCGAGTTCGAGAACTTGGATGACCTACCAGAGACCACTGTGCAGTGTAGAGATGTGAGTGACGGGGAGAATGGGTCCGATGCACCCGTTCCAATTATTCCGCAATCAGAACCAGAGCCGTCTACTCCTGCAGCTGCAGTTCGCAGGTCAGTTAGGACTATTCGTCCCCCACAGCGTTTCTCACCTACTTTGAATTATATTCTGTTGACAGATGGTGGAGAACCGCAGAGCTACCAGGAAACCTTGCAAGATGAACATTCTAGCAAGTGGAAGCTGGCCATGAAAGATGAGATGGATTCCTTGTTAGGGAATCAGACATGGGAGTTGACAAAACTTCCATCAGGGAAGAAGGCATTGCACAACAAGTGGGTGTACCGGGTAAAGACTGAGCAAGATGGTAGTAAAAGGTACAAGGCCAGACTTGTTGTAAAAGGCTTTCAGCAGAAGCAGGGTATTGATTACTTTGAGATCTTTTCTCCTGTGGTAAAAATCACAACCATCAGGTTAGTGTTGGCTATGGTTACTACTGAAGATCTATTTCTTGAGCAACTAGATGTGAAGACAGCTTTTCTTCATGGAGACCTTGAAGAAGACATCTTCATGCACCAACCTGAGGGGTTTGTAGTACAGGAAAATGAAGATTCAGTTTGCAGACTGAAGAAGAGCTTGTATGGCCTGAAGCAAGCTCCTAGACAGTGGTACAAGAAGTTTGACAGTTTTATGTGCAGTGCAGGATACATCAGATGTCAGGCAGATCATTGCTGCTATGTCAGGCAGTTTGACAATTCTTATATTATCTTGTTGTTATATGTGGATGACATGCTTATTGCAGGGGCTAGTATTGATGAGATCAATAATCTGAAGAAGCAGATGTCAGAGCACTTTGCAATGAAGGATTTGGGAGCTGCAAAGCAAATTCTTGGCATGAGAATTGTTAGGGACAGAGTCAGAGGCACGTTAAGACTCTCTCAGGCTGAGTATGTGAAAAAGGTACTCAGCAGGTTCAATATGGACAAGGCCAAACCAGTTGGCACACCTTTAGGCAATCACTTCAGACTCAGTAAGGATCAGTCACCAAAGTCAGAAGAGGAACAAGACTACATGAGTAAGGTTCCTTACGCTTCAGCTATTGGTTCACTTATGTATGCTATGGTTTGCACTAGACCAGATATTGCCCATGCAGTGGGAGTTGTGAGTAGATACATGAGTAACCCGGGAAGACAACATTGGGAAGCAGTAAAGTGGATTTTGAGATACCTAAAAGGCTCCTCAGAAACGTGCTTGTGTTTCTCAGGAGAGGGCTTAGAGGTGCAGGGCTATGTTGATGCTGATTTAGCTGGAGATGTTGATAGCAGAAAGAGTACCACAGGGTTTGTCTACACCCTGGGTGGTACTGCAGTTTCATGGGGTTCTAATCTACAAAAGACAGTTTCTTTGTCGACGACAGAAGCTGAGTACATTGCAGTTTCAGAAGCTGCAAAGGAAATGATTTGGCTACAGGGTTTCTTGGAGGAATTGGGCAAAGATATTCAAAAGGGCACTCTCTACAACGACAATCAGAGTGCAATATTCCTCGCCAAGAACCCAGCATTTCATTCCAGGACTAAGCACATACAGATCAGGTATCACTTCATACGATCATTGGTAGATGATGGACAGTTGTTACTTGAGAAAATTTGTGGAAGTAAGAACCCTGCTGATATATTGACAAAGAGCGTTACACTTGAGAAACTGAAGCTGTGCGCGAGTTCAATTGGTCTTCAAGCATAAAGATAGGGGCAAAAAAAAGATAGCGGAAGCTATGAAGATCTTCATCCAGGTGGAGCATGGCTGTGGGATCAGCCAAAGTCACAAGGTGGAGATTGTTGAGTTTGTTCCTTGGCTTCAATCCCACATGGGTAGGAAGTGAAGCCACAATAAGCCTCTTGGGCTATATAAGGAGGCTAAGACTTCTTGGTTAGACACACCAACTAACAAGTTATCAAGTAATAACTTGTGAGTAAAATCCTCTATTAGCCTTTTCTTGTAAAAGGGAAAGAGGTGAAAGTTAAAGTTTTCTTAGTGAGAAAATTTTGTGAGTGTCATTTGTGGTGAGGAGAAAAATTGTGTGATTGCAACAATTTTTCACATAGTGTATTTTCTTCTCTGGGTCTGCTGGTTTTTTTTTCTTCCTGCTTTGGGAGTTTCCAGGTAAATTCTTGTGTTATTATTATTTCTGTATATCTCTTTATATTCCTGCATAGAGGTGGATCCTGGGGGTGAATTTGGGAGGTCCAAATTCCCAACAGATGGTTCACTACCAGTTGAAGACTTTATAACATAGAGGTTGAAGATCAAATTGGACAGATTGTACAGTTGGGATCTGAAACTGATCAGCAGTATGGTAAATAGTTAAGTTTTGCGCATAATATTTTGGAAGTGCTATTTGAACGAACTTTCATGTTACAGGGCAGTAATGATGGGACTGTTGCTTCATGCAACCAATTGGGAGTGAGAACTACAAAGATGCATTAGAAGTGCTCACCATTAGAGAGGTCAGTGGCCGTCCAGTTTTTGCAAGTGGAATAATACATTTAACCCCATATGTTTTCACAATTGTAATTTTGGAATTTCAAAATTAGCCACTTTATAAAAAATAATAGTGTAAAAATATTTTAATTTTATAATATTATTTTATTCAATTTCTTCTCTTATTTTCCAAAACCCAATAATACTTAATTGAAACTATCTCACTACTATTAATAAATTTCTCACTTCATCTTATTTCCCAAGCATCCACTTATTAGAGTTAGTCCAAATATATGGAGCATGTATTTAAAATCCAGGTTAAGTCTCAAAGTTCAGTTACTTAACAATTTGCCACCTTAAGTTGTTGGGTGTACTTCATATGCTATAAGATGGTAGTGATTTCTTAGGTCCTGTTTGAATTCGAAGTTTATCTCATCTCATCTCATCTTAAATTTATCATTATATTTTTTTTTTAAATTCTCATAGAAAATATAATAAAAAATTCAACTTCTTCAAATCTGAATTGAAATTTTTAAAATTTTAAAACAATAATAATATTAAAAAATAATATTCCAATATTATTTTATTTAATTTTCAAAACCTATCTCAACTCATCTCAATGCATCTTTCAATCGAAACGGGCCTTAATAATTTCAGTGCACATGATAAATATCTCAAGCTTGTGTTATTATTTTTTTAGAGCTTGGAAAGTTGAAGAACCTACAAGAGTTGTATTTGGATTATTCATCCATTGACAAAGGCTTTCTTCATTAAGTTGGAGATATGACTTCTCTTATTGTATTGACAATGAGAACTTGTGGACTCAATGGCAGCTTATCCAACCAAGGTAGAAACTTGTTTTTTCCAAATATGTTGCTGATCATAAACAAGTTGATCTCTGTAGCATAAATTAAAACTCTACTCATTTTACATGCTGGTGTGAACTCAAGAATCTACAAGAGTTAAACCTTCGTAATAATCATTTTGAAGGGAGATCATTGCCTTCTTGTTTGGCAAACATGGCAGGAATCTCGCATTCAATAACTTCAACGGATCTCTCACTCTCATGTGTAGCTTGCGGTCACTTGAGTACCTTTCTTTGTCATACTTCAACCCAATGACAATTTTCTCCTCTTGTTAATCTCTCGAAGATTAAGATAATCTTTGAGTAATAATAACACACTTGTTGATGAAACAGTCTCAAAGTTGGACACTATACTTTCAGTTGAAGGTTCTATCGTTGTCAAGTAGCCTTGCTAGAAGATCCAAGATCAAAACGATTCCAAGATTCCTTCACTACCAATATAAGTTACAAGCAATTGATCTCTCCCACAACAATTTGGTCGGACAGTTTTCCACTTGGTTGCTAGAAGCCTAGAAAACAATAAAAGTTTGGAGATTCTTAATCTAAGGAATAACTCTTTCACAAAACCCTTCCTAGTACCCAATCGTCCTAATTCCCATATTCAAAAAATAGATATTTCGAATAATTATCGTACGATTTTGACAAGCTTGAGCTTAGTTTTTCCAAATTTAGTGCACTTAAACATGTCTCAAAATGCATTTATAGGCATAATTCCATCTTCTGTAGTTAATTTATCTTGATGACTTTGGACATGTCTAGCAATCATTTGTCAGGAACAATACCATACCAGTTGGCAATGGGTTACCGCAATTTGCCAATATGGATCAAACTGATTACGGCTCCGAGTCGATCAACAAATAATCGAGTACAAATAATGAGAATTTGAACTAGACAACTGGACACCTCCTTAATTGGAGCGGAAGGTTGGATTAATTATCTACAGAATTAAAAAAGATTAACTTTGAAAAGAAATTATTATTGATAACGAAAATTAAAAAAGCCATCGAAGGATGTACAAAAAGAATTGGTAGGAAGTATTGTGATTTGAACAACGCTACCTAGCTACTTCTTTAACGAAGGTAGGATATTGTCTTTAATGGAGTTGAAAAAACCATCAAAGGATGGACAAAAAGACCTGGACAACTAGTAATAGACATTATGTTAATTGTTAAGTTCATGAAGTGAAGGAAGTTATGAGGAACATAGGAAGTTATAAACAAAGGAATGACGTACGAAATGCTAGGAATATATAGTTTTTAATTTAGCCTAATCATTAATTCTGGAGCTCCGAAAATAATATAGTTTTGTAAATACATATCATGTAATAAATTCTAGTATTTCCCTTAGAAAGTGTACTTATTAAAAGCTATCATTTTATTTAATGTTAAAACTCTATTTATTAATTTTGGGTTGAGGAAATAAATTCGGATTCGGAAAACTTAGTCACATTCCATATTTCTTGTTTTCATTTCTCTACTTATTTCTTTAGTTTTTTTTTCTTTTTCTTTTTCTCTATATATCATTTATGATCCCAACCCTTGGATTAAAGTTAGGCACAAATGTAAGGGTAGGATCAGTTTGGCAACAACCCTAAATCCCCACCCCCTCTCTTTCTTTTCTCTTTTCCCTTTCTCTCTCCCTTCCCACGTTGTCTCTCACTCATGACCCCTGCTCACCTTGTCATGTTAAAAATCCAATCATTAATCTAAAAGCCTTAGGACAGTTAGATATTAATTTGGTTAAACTTTTAACCTTTGAAATCATAACATTCCACCATGTTTCTGAATATGACGTTCACGATAGCCCACTCTATTGACATCGACGCTTTTGGTAAGTTCCATCACCTATTAGTATTTATAAATGACTCATCGCTATACTCATATATAGTATCAAGTCATTTTAATACAGCCTATAGTTTGCACCCTACGTGACTTGAATGCGTGACTGCTTCATACCCTGTGTTACGATCTCACATCGACTAAGCATGTGATTGGTTGGTAGTTCATAAATTCTTAGGCACCCTTCCCTTGTAAACCAGTTTTAAAAGGTGAGTTCTACCTAACAGAATTGGGAATAAGAGATGTATGAAATTCTGTAATTTATGTATATTTCACACTGTTTCATTTACACAAGTAGATTGCCTTTTATAGACTATGGCACAGTTCATGTACACACAAAAATGTATGGGATAAAAGCAAAAATACAATTGGTTACAAAACAAACTGGCAATAACAAAATTATTCTTGAACCTTCTGTGCTGCGGTGGAGATCTCCAAATCATCAGTTGAGTCATTATCCTTGAGTGATGATTTGGCTGGATGACTATTGCTGATACTACCTAGTAGGTTCATAACGAACGGTATCAGAGCCGCCCCACATTTAAGGCCATGTTACGACGATTGCAATTGTGCAACACAAGAGGCGATGTTGGCATGACAATGTTTGTCTAGGGTTAGAAAAGACTTAGCGCACAGCTAATCTGTGTCAGCGTAGGGCCGTCGTGGAGATCGGCTGCGGAGCGTGGTTGATGTTACAATCTCACATCGACTAAGTATGAGATTGGTTGGTGATTTATAAGCCCTTAAGCACACTTCCCTTAAGACAACTTTTAAGGTGAGTTTTACCTAATGAATTCATACCACCCTGATATCAATATTTAAAAACCCAACCATAGATCCAAACGCTTTTAGACTCTTAGGGCACTCTCAATGGGATAGCTAAAATACAACTTTATGTAAAATCTTTCTATATATAAAGTGGCTATCTAACGGAAATTCTTGTTTTAACGGAATTTCTTGTTTTTCCGTTAAAGTTAACACTTTCCGTTAAAATTAATATTGCATCTAATGATAATTACCTTTTTAAACACAATTTATTAAATTTATTCACTGAAATAATATTTTTAGCATTAAAATTAATTTTACCTCTTCAACTTTCTACAATAATAAACTTTCCATTTAAAACTCATTTAACATATATTTAGTATCACTAAATACTTTAAACATAATTTATTAAACCCATAAATAATGTTAGAAATTTCTACTTTAAAATTCCTACTTAGGACATATTTTTTATTTTTATTTTATGTAAAATAAATATAGAATAATAATAATAGTATAGAATGACACAATAATAGTATAGAATATATAAATATAACAATATATATAGAAATAAATCATTCATAACAATTTATACGTTTGAGGGTTTAATTTTATTCGTAAAAATTTTATTCCTATTATATGATTAATAATTTAATTTTTTAAAAATAATTTATAATTTTAAAATGAACGCATTATTTATTAAATTAACTATATGTATGGTATATATAGTTAATATACGGTCTATATAATTTATTATAATTTTATTAAATTGGTAATAATAAGCAATAAATATAATTAATATTATATGTTTGATATTTAATTGAATATATATGATTAAATAAATTTATATAAATTATAGATTATAATATAACATTCTTATATAAATTATAAACTATATAATTTATTTTTTCAAAAAACTAATATTATCTCTTAAAAATAATCACATAACTAAAAAAACATAAATATTTTAATGTATTCTGTTTTTAGGTCGTACAAAATAATACAAATATTAAATTATTATCTTGGAATAAAAAAAATATCATATCTTGAACTAACCTTTTATTAAAACTTTAATCAAAATTATCTTAAACAAGTTTAATAAAACTATATGTTATGTTTATTTATGAGATTATCTTATTGTATTTTTATAATATATGAAAACGTATAATTATTTATCATCTACTTAATTATAAATAATTATTAATTTTTATTAAAAATTAAATTAAATAAACGTGCTTTGCACGTTATTTCTATCTAGTAAATAAAAGAAGTGTTAAAACCATGCTCCAATGAAATAGGTAAAAGAGTAGCTAAAAATGAAAATGCTACAGTAATGAAGGGCGGACTCTTCAAATGTAGCGCAGTACTGTTGAACGCTAAATGAATATTTTATTATTTTTTCATCTTCTTCTTCATCCGAGCTACGCTTCCTGCAAATGTCATGGATGACCAACCAAGTTCTCGAACAACCACTAGCGACCTTGCATGTCTTAGTCGTACCATCTCACGCCAGCGATCAACCTTCGCCGATCTCATCTTCGACAACTTGCCCTGCATCTCCCATGCGAGCACCAAAACAAATCCTAGTTTCGGATTACAATAGCTTCAACCCAGCCATCGTCGGCCACCACTGGTCATGTCGCCGCACCAGAAACCGCCCAGTACTCTGACGAGCACCTCCAACCACCAAATCCAGCCTCCCTCCTCCCCTCTCGGTCGGATCTTCAAACTCTAGAAACGGTTTTAGATTATTTCGGTCTGCTGGATCTACATTTCGGCATTTTTAAGTTAGTAAAATAAATATAATTAAAATAAAATATGAATATTTTAAAAGATATAGAGAAAAAATAAAGATGTTGATCGATGATAAAATGTAAAAGGGAATAGTTAAAATAAAAAAAAAAAATTTGATAGCTAAATTATATAAAGATGTTAATCCGTTGAGAGTACTCTATACTAATTTTGTTAAATTTTTAACTCTCAATACGATAACACCGTGTTGTCAGCAACACTAGCTTAGACCACCACCCCCATGCTTCTCTTGCCGACTACCCCCCACCTACACTGAATGCCTCCTTTGCCACCTCTCTGTTTCTTTCCTCTCTCCATCGTAGCCCCATGATCTCACTACACCACCTTAAGCACGGTGTTGTCAACAATCACCACTACCACAGCTCCTTTGTAAGCCGCCAGTGTTTCTCCATGCAAAACCTCCCCTCTTTGGTCCCTTCTTGATCTCTCTCTTCTCCCGCTTTGTTCCTTTCATTTTTTATCACCACCCATAGCCACTTGCGGCATCGTCAGATGCCACCCCAAACAACCATCATGAGACTAGAATCGAAACACCTCCAGCAACCGAAAACTCACAAACCACTGTCACATGGCCTTACCGTTCAAACTCAATTCCGCCATCTGTTTTCTAATATCATTAGTCCGCTTGTTGATCAAGAGTTATCCTCAGAGACGAACTTCCGGAGGCAACGAAAGTCCAAGTGATAGATTGTCTTGGAAAAAGGCGGTCAGACTTGCAAGATACTTATAATATGAGGGAGGCCAGAACAATACTCCGGCCAGAGCTCCAACTTATTCTCTTAAAAGGGAATTAGATGAATGGAGTTCTTCAAGGTGGGAAGTGATCGTGAGCATGTCTGACACTCAGGATAATATTCAGGCTTCCCCAACTACTGAAAATGAAATGCCTTAGAAGTTAGAACTCCTTGTAGAATGCAATACATAGGAAAGCTAAAGATGAGACAGAATTATATTTGCCAATCGGAACCTTGGCTGTAAATATAATGCGGAGCAGAAGAAAATAACCGTAGATTTTTTTTTTTTATTCTTTAGAGAAGGAAATTAAATTCTTATTGATTTTGAGCTTTCAGCTTGAATATCTTCAAGTTGTTAGAATTGTAATATTCCTCTGTCCAATTTTTTTTTTTTTAAATAAAAATTGTGGTATTGAGCTATGAATGAGAAATGCAGCAATCGAAATTTTGAATATCTCAATTAATTTTCGATTACTCCCAATAAACTGGGATGATTAAATTAGCTTTTTGGTAGCAGAGACATTCTTTGCTTTTCGTGATACTTCTATGCCTTGCACGCATGCTTTGATTTAGCACTGCTCTGTCTATTTACTCAAATTCATTTTCCTAATTTTTTTAATTTTGAATTGTTTGATCCATTATTTCTCTTCAATTATATACTTTTTGTCTTGATCTTTAACAATTACAGCTTCAGACTATTATCAACCTGGTGGCCATGGAGGCTGTAGGTTTTGATCGATGGATAAAGAATGTAGGAAGGTAGGCAAATAATTAAGGGTCTTACAATTAGCATAATTTGGTTGAAGCTCATGAGAGCATATTAATGAAGGGACCTACAAGCATTTTGGAAGAGCTTGTTTGCAAATTAATGAGTTAGCTAGCTTCCGTTAATATCCAAGCCCCCATATATGTAATAGAGATGCTGAGCTGCAAGGGACATAATCAGATCGAGGAGTCTTCACTACAATGAGAATAATCAGTGGAAGTACTACATCTCATTACATAATCTTTCATACTAATTTAAATCTCTATAAAAAAAAGAGGGATTCTTAATTCCATATATATATATATATATATATATTATATGAATTTGTATAAAAAGCTTGATTCATGATCAACTGATCCTTAAAATCTGTAGAAACAATAAACGCGTTCCTTTGCCTTCTTTCTCTGCTTTTTTTTTTCCAGCTTGGACTTTCGATTCTAGGAAGAGTTTTAGATGTAAAAAATACAGCTCGATTGACCTCATTGGGCTTGAAAGCAACGAGCCGAAGCCAATCTATTATTAGCCTAGCTAGTGAATTTGTATAGATGGTTCTCCTTAAATTTTCATAAGAATACAGAGAAGGACGTATAAAGACTTGAGAAAGATATTACTCCACTATTATTTATTTAATGATATTCCAATGTTTAATTTACTATCAGTTGCCTGTTTTGTGATGTATATCAGCCTCCATGGGAGACACAAGTTGGGGAGACGTTCATAATTCATTACACTTATGGATGTGACTACACCATGAAGGTAGTTTTCTTTCGTGACTCGATTTCCTCAAATTTTTTCAGGTTAAAGTTTCTTTAGAGAGAGCACGTGTAGATGCTTTGTGTGTGTGTGTGTTTGGATTTTTTTAGCATACGTATATCAGCTTTGGATTTTTGGGTGATTTATCTGTTCAAAATCACCAACTGTACTTCAAAATCAACCCTTACAATTAAGTTGCGAGAGTAGATGCAAGCTGTTGAACTTTCATAATGGTGCATTCATCTCTGGCATACTCATCATTGGTGAGATCTTCGTGGTACCTTTGTTTTTTATTTAGCTGACAAAATGTTGCAACTGTTTGAAATAATTAAACACAAGATGCTTTTAATAAATCATAATATTGTATTTTACTTTTCTGGACCACCAAGTATAGCATTTTGTGGATCAGAGGCAAAGAAGCAAAAGTATCTACCATCTTTGGCACAGTTAAGGACAGTAGGTTGTTGGGTAAGTAGCCTTTTTTGGCATTGTGTTATAGTACAGGGTTTCAAAAAGATGTTTGATATGTGCCTCTGTCAAAAGTACTTAAGGGCACATATCAGCTGGAAGAAAGTTGGATAGTTAAGGGCCAAAAGCGCTGGATTGGAAACAGTACCTTTGCAGATATGTTGGTTATTTTCGCCAGGAATGGGTATGTGATATGCTGGACATCTGCTTGTTGCTGTCATAAAAGGATGTTTGCTGTCAATTTCTTTTTTTTTTATAAGTAATAAAAGGAAACAATCAAATATATAGTCTTCTCTTGTTGCTGTCAAATATTTTTTTCCTCACAGAAATCTGTTTGAAAGCTTCTAGCTAGTTTGACTTTTTCTATATGCTAGTGTAAGTTGGCCGATCTTTTTGTTGCATGCAGCCTGGACCTCTGTTTTAAAGAACAGGGGATGTAAAAGCTGAGACATGAAGTTGGACCTCTGTTTTTTAACAAGCTTGGATTTTATGAGGCTTTCAATTATAAAGAAGAGCATGACTTTGATGCAGCTCTGAAAAGGTTAGAACTATACAATTTGCATCTAAACAGCAGTCAGAAACAAAGATGTTTTTATGTAGATTCTCCATATTTATCTCTATACTTAAATAAATGAACTGTATGTGAAGAATATTATATTTCTGTAGTTCATTTCCAAACATCATTTTTTTTTAAACATCAACTTAGTTGTTAGTTGGCTTTTTTCTTTTTTTTTTTTCTGGGTTGTTAGTTGGCTTATAGCATTAACATGCTCTACTTCATTATTCGATAGTTTCAATATTTTCGTCAAATTTGATTTGATAATAACATCCTTTCAAATCACAATTGAAGGTCGAGTAATGCATGAAGTTTCAATTGGCTCGAGAGAAGAGGCTGCAAAATGCATGCAGAAGGTTCTGAGGCAAACAGTCATGGTTTCAAGTGCAAGGCAGGCTGTCTCTGGTCTACTAACTGTCGGTGGAGTTAACGCTGTTAGATATCTTTCTAACAAAATGTGAAAGGCTTGGAAATCCTTGAGATGGGGCTACCTTTGATTTTTATGAGAAATTTTATTTATCAACCTCTCAAGCCTATTCCTTTGTGGCTGGCCCCTGCACTTTATGGTAGAGTTATGCTAAATAACGACAATTAATCACTGTTTGTACATGATTTTTGTTCGTAAAAGTTTGAGATAAATGAAAAACTTTTATTTTCTTTGAGTTGGGAATCTTTATATTTAACCACATATATACGATTAAATAATTCAATATAGCCCAGAAAAATCTGCCCAACCAGTTTCATGATTAAAATAAAGAGAGATGCTGGGGACCGGTCTGGCTGTCCCCAGCGTCTAAAGCAGCCCAACATTAGTTGGGCTGCTTGATGATGAAAAACACATGAAAATAAAATAAAAAATATAATTAAATAAAAAAATGAAGATTAAAAATATATTAAAAAAATAAAATGAATAAAACATAATAAAAAACATAATAAAAAACACAATAAAAAAATAAAATGAAGATGAATTTAAGAGGGGATTCGGCCATAGAGCAAACGGAGCCGCCGCCGGTGGCGGTGGGCGACACCGCCCACACCATCGGGACCGGCGGACTCAGGCGACCTCACCCCTACGACGGCGAGCTCCGGCGAGCTCCGGTGTGCCCCCGGCAGCCTTCAACCCGTTTCAGACCCGACCGCCGGTCCCGATGGCTGGGACGGTGTCGCCCACAGCCACCGGGGGCGGCGGGGGCTGCACTGTGTAGGGGGCAGCCCGTCTGCCCCCCAGGAATTCTCTAAAATAAAAAATAGCCCAGGGTTGGCGAATTAAAATCGCCTTTTAAACGCAAAATCTATTGAATGAATTTTTTTTATGGCGAAAATTTACCTTATTTGCGGCGAAAAATAGTCGCCGCAAAAATATTAATATTTCTAGATTTTTGCCGCAAATAATGTATTTTGGCTCAAAACTAACGGCGACATTGGGGCGATCAGTTCTAGCCGCAACCACATTTTCCGGCGACTTATGGACCTTTTCCAGTGAATTTTGGTCGCTGAAAATGGTGCTTTTTTCGTGTAGATTACATCGTTCGAATGTCAAGGTTAATCGTTGTTTGAATGTAAAATCATGAGATCGAATGGAAATTAATTGCAGAAATCTTTCCAAACATAATAAAATAAACTTTCAAACAAATATTATATAGGATCGAACGAGAAATTGGCAGGTTAACTCACTAAATTTAGCGAGACCTTGACTTGTCATTCGAATAAATTATTACACCGTTGGAATGTCTAGATTAATCGTTGCTCCAACGGAAAATAAAAGGTTCCAACAGAAATTTATTGGAGAAATATTTGGCTAGAATGGAAAAATGTTTGAATGCTTATATTCTTCTATGTCATTCCTGGGTACCTTGTACTTAAGATTTTGTTTAGACTCTAGCTCGGCATGTCTCTAGAGCCGAGTACTAATGGTCAACTGAGTGAGAGAGAGATGGTAGCAATGATCAGAAAATCATTAAAGCCCAATAAATTTGTCTGAGTTGGCAATAAGAGTAAAAGATCGGTAGGCTGTATTCGTTTATCGTTTGTCCATTGGTGAAGAAATTGGTTTGAAGGAACTGATATAATGGTCGGATTAGATGAATCTTTTTAAGTGTTATAAATCAAGTGATGTTTTGTTTCAATAGTGACCAACATATGTATCATGTATTTGATTTATAGTTGATCCGCTCTATGTATATTAATTAAACCCAAGGCTATTCCAATGCTAATCCTCTGAATATGTAATAACGGTTTATCCATGTTAGAAACATTTTTATTCATTTGTTTCTCTTTTATTTCTCAAAACTCAATAAAATATCTTAACCACCCTGTTTGGGTGTTCAAAAAATCCTATTTTCAAATGAACAAATACTAATATCAGTTAATAGTTACCTATTTCCATGCCAAGATTGTTCTCAATCCAATTATATACACCTCTCGATTTTCACTACAACATAAATGCTGATTTTGTGAGTACTATAAATGATTTGGCCACTGTTTTTTGTTTGTCTGCAGTCATTCATAATACCATCTTACACCATTGCGGTAGGGACCAATCTGAGTCAATTCATCTGCATAGGAAGATTTACAGCCGTGTCATTCCTAGGTACCTTGTACTTAAGATTTTGTTTAGAACTTTTGAAACATAGAACACCAAAGCAAAGGATTTCATCATCAATTTTCAGTAGCCAAAGCTTTGAGGTTCGGATTCTCAATCTTTGATTATAGCAACGTTTTTTTTTCTTTTTTTCTTGGGTATTCCGGTTTGGATATTGGTTTTGATTTCAATTTTTTATGATCATGTTAAACAAACTATCCACGGTATATATCTACTTCTACAAACTCTGTTTTTCTCACTATCACCTGGACCTTCACTTTGCTGCACCTAGGATGACACTTCACAGATTGCTGCTTTTCTAATTGTAACTCCTAAAACCAATACCCTAGTACCAGCATAGATAGAACATAATTTTGAAAAAGAAGAAGAGAAACTAATTCCTTAGGGAAACTTGATGTACCTATGTGATATTAAGGAAGATCAATCAAAAGTCAAACAACAAATACAAAGCCAAGAATCAAGCTCCAAATCATTCCAGAAATCATGCTGCACATAATATATGCTGCTTATTTCATATCAATTGTACATTTATTTCATATCCATTGAAATTTTGCAACAGCTGTAATTATTTCCTAAATTAGCCTAGAATAGCGTAGAACAAACTTGTATTATAATATACTGTGCACAGTCAATGAAACTAGAGGAAAATTTCCATTGAAAACCATTCCATTGTGTTCTGTTTTTCTATATGGTATCAGAAGAACAAAACTCTAACGAGTCTACGATCCTACCTCCAGAAATGTCGTCTGTTGAGTATGGCTTGTGAATACACGCCTTAGACCTGTCTCGCTCGACCCTCGCTCGAGCGAGACTTCGAGACTCCAGACTTGCCTCAACCCGAGACTTCGCTCGACCCTCGCTCGACTTCCAGCTCGAGCGAGGATCAGGCAGTGACTTCGCTCGACCCTCGCTTGACCTCCCGCTCGAGCGAGATGCCACGTGTTGCCAGGTGTCCGTTTTCTAGTTGAGCGAATCTGACCTAGATGTTCTTGCTCGAGCGAGTTTAAGTCTCTCTCGAGCGAGATTGATTATATAAATATCGCGAAGGCATTTTGCGCGGAAGCAGACGACAAACGCGCAGAGCTCTGTTTTCGGCGCCAGTGAGCAGAGCTTCCTCTTTGATCATTTCTTCTCCATTTCTCCACTATTCTGAGTGAACCTTGTGAGGATTGAGTGTATACACGTGAGGTGAGTGTTCTCTATTGTAAGAATCTTCTGATTCTCTCTCTATAACCTCCATTTGATCTAGTGAAACTCTGAAACCAACCTCACAGTGGATGTAAGTTTATTTTGAATTGAACCACTTAAATCGCTATGTTCTTTCTTTGTTTACTGTTTTATTTCTCATTGTTGCATCCACTGTGATTTATTTCATATCTTTGTTGTTTGTTTCATCGGCTATTTTCCAACATCGTCTTCCCCCCAACCCCAATCCCCAACCGAAACACCATTGGTTGCTCTCAATATTACTTCTCAAATTAATGAGAAATTAACTCCCTCCACTTTTCCCCAATGGCGTGCCCAATTTGAAGCTCTTCTCATTGGGTATGACCTAATGGATTATGTCACTAGAACCTTGGTATGCCCATCATCTGATGGCACACCACCCTTTGTTCTGTGCAAAAACCACTGGGTTCAGCAGGACAAATTGATTCTTAGTGCCATCCTTGCCTCCACATCTCCCACCATTACTCCCCTTATAGCCACCGCAAAAACCTCACAAGAGGCATGGAAGAAATTGAAAACATTGTATGCCAGCATATCAAGAACACGTGCTATGCAATTGAAGGAGGAGCTCACCTTAATCCAACGAGGAAATCGGTCCATCACCGATTATTTGCATGCTGTGAAGGCTTTGGCAGATGAAATTGCCATAAATGATCATCCAATTTCGGATGATGACCTAGCCCTGAATGTGTTGAATGGGTTAGGTACCGACTTTAGAGAAATCGCAGCAACAATCAGGGCTCGGGAGAAATCCCTTGCCTTTGAGGAACTACATGATCTCCTAGTCGGTCATGAGAATTACTTGTGCCGGCTCGAGACAGCTACTCAGCAATTGGTAGCCTCTGCAAACTACTCCGCGAAGAAGACGACCCCCTCTGGAGATCAACACCGACGCTTCAAAACTGGGTCCTCATTTAACAACAAGTTAGGCCAAGCCCGCAATAACACTCAACAGAATGGAAAACGTGGTCATGGGTCAGGCAGGCCCAATAATAATCAACGCCCCTACAAGCCCAAATGCCAACTTTGTGAGCAATTGGGCGATACGGCCAAGACTTGTCCCAAGCTGAAGTCCACGGATTTTTTAGCAAATTGTGCCACAACTTCTTCAGGAAATGAACACAAATGGCTTCTCAATTTCGCTGCCTCTCATAATATCACTGGTGATCTCCGAAATTTGTCCATTCACTCCGAATATGATGGCACTGACGAAGTTGTCCTGGGTGGCGATTCAGGTTTGACTATCTCATACGTTGGCTCCTCAGCCATAAACTCTCCAAAACAAGCCTTTAATTTACATGATACACTCTGTGTTCCCAATATCAAAAAAAAAGAAATTTATGTTCATCATTTTACTTTACAAAATAAGTGTATGTTGAATTTCATCCATCCTATTTTCTTGTGAAGGAACCAACCATGGGGGCAATCCTACTAAGTGGTTCATGTGAAAATGGTGTCTACAATTTTCCGAATTCACTAATGGGCAACTCTTTCAAAATAATAGCAAATGTGCATGAAAGGACATCACTTGATGGATGGCACAAATGGCTTGGACATCCCTCTCTTAAAATTGTTCAAAATCTTGTCTCTATTTTCTCCCTTCCCACAACCAATAATAAACATTTTTCTTTACGTAGTTCTTATTCTATCAATAAAGTGCATCAACAAGAATTTAGAACCATTAGTCTTTAAAGTCATGCTCCACTTGATATTATTTATGCTGATGTTTGGGGATCCGCACATATAACCGGATTAGATGGTTCACGCTACTATCTTATTTTTGTAGACCATTACACTAAATGTATATGATTTTTCTCAATGGCAACAAAATCCAAGGTCTCAAACATCTTTCCTCAATTCCAAAAACTTGTTGAAAATCAGTTTCAATAAATCATAAAAAGTCTTTACTCTGATAATGGTGGTGAATTTATTACTCTCAAATCCTTTTTATCTCGTCATAGAATCACCCACTACACCACTGCACCTTATACACTCTAACAAAATGGAGTTTTCGAACGTCGACACCATCACCTTGTTGAAACCGGTCTCACTCTACTTCATGACGCTTTTCTACCTCTTTCATATTGGCCTCATGCATTTCGAACTGCTGTCTATCTCATAAATAGACAACCTACTCCTATTCTCCATAACAAATCACCATTTGAAAAACTTTTTAACCAAACACCTAATTATCTCAAATTAAAAAAAAAAAGGGTCTCTTTGCTATCCTCTTACAAAACCTTATAACACATAAATTACAGCCAAAATCCATTTTTTACATTTTTTTGGCTACTCACATACCCAAAATGCCTAAATTTGTACGGCCCCAAAAACGTAAAAAATTTACACTTTACGATATGTTTTCTTTGATGAGACCCTCGGTTATCCTCCCACACCCGAAGCCCAAAATCAAACGCACAACCTCAACCCAACGCATATGTGCCCTAATTCCCTTCCAGTACCTTCATCCCCTCATGTGCGTTTTCCCGCCGTGCGTGTCCCTCTGCAAGTAACCTTGATGCCATGGCCAGAAGAGCAGCCATCACCATAGGTGTCTCCGGATGGTGTTCCAGCCGCGATCGCTGAACCTCCAGGTATCCCTTGTTCCTCCTGTTTTCCTTTTCACTCATCGGTTAATCCTTCTGTTGATTCTCTTAATGATGAACATGCTTTGCCCGAAAACCCAGGACCTTCTTCACCAAATCACACCCACACACTCACCTCTTCCAGCTTAGGTCAACCCGAAACCACACAATCCTCACAAATTGAATCCGAACCCCACCGTGTTCATCAGATGATCACATGGTCGATGAACAACATCTTTAAACCCAAACAGTTGAATCTGATTTCCAAACATCCTCTACCCCAGTCCATTGAACCAACGTGTGTCACACAAGCTGTGAATCATCCTCAGTGGTGTGAGGCAATGTCCAATGAGCTTACAGCTTTGATGAGGCATGGAACATGGGAGTTGGCTCCATTACCTCCAACGTGCAAACCTGTAGGCTGCAAATGGGTATTTCGAGTGAAAAGGAAACCAGATGGGTCTGTGGATAAGTTTAAGGCCCGATTTGTTGCCAAAGAGTATAACCAACGCCCTGGCCTAGACTATAAAGAAACTTTTAGCCTAATGGTCAAACCTACCACAATCCGATCTGTTCTAAGCATAGATGTTATGAATAAGTGGAGATTAAGACAAATGGACTTCAATAATGCTTTTTTGCATGGAAATTTAACTGAGACGGTGTATATGTTGCAACCTCTTGGCTTCAAAGACGAGTCTAATCCCAATTATGTGTGCAAATTGAGGAAAGCAATATATGGGCTCAAGTAAGCTCCTAGGGCCTGGTATACAGCCCTAAAAAATGCACTGCTGGAATTTGGCTTTCAAAACTCTAAAGCTGACTCATCCCTTTTCTTCTACAATAATGACTCAATCACCTGTTATCTTTTGGTGTATGTTGATGACCTAGTTATACAGGAAGTGAATCTACCTTTGTGGATTTTATTATAAATAAATTGAGTGAAAAATTCTCTCTAAATGGGTATTCTAAGTTACTTTCTCGAGGTGGAAGTTATTCCTACACGGGCTGGTATTTTCCTATCACAACACAAGTACATCAGAGATTTACTATCCAGCACCAATATGAGTGGTGCCAAGGAAGTTGCAACTCCTATGTCAACAACAATTCTCATTTGCTGTCAATAAATTGTCGCAATTTATGCATAGGCCAACCACAACTCACTGGACAACAACCAAGCGACTACTTCGATACTTGAAACAAACCATCTTCTTTGGAATTCAGATTAATCAAAGTCCAAATTCAGCTTTAACAACATTTTCTGATGTGGACTGGGTTGGAAATGTGGATGACTGGAAATCTACATCCGCCTACATATGTTTCCTTGGTTCAAATCCTATTTCTTGGAGCTCAAAGAAACAACGAGCGGTTGCACGATCCTCAACGGAAGCTGAAGATTGAGCTCTTGCCAATGCAGCCTAAAAAACAATGTGGCTTAAAGCTCTATTTGAGGAGATTGGTTTCAAACTCACAGCTCCACCATTGTTGCTATGTGACAATCGTGGAGCCACACACTTAAGCTACAATTCAACTCAACATTCAAGGAAGAAACACATTCAAATTGATTTGCATTTTATCAGAGAATTGGTTCAAAGTGGTTCACTACAAGTTAGACACGTCCATACTCAAGATTAGCTGGCTGATTTACTAACTAAGGCTTTGTCAAAACAACGAACAGAATTTCTGCATAACAAGATTGGACTTGCCGATGGAAGCCCAATCTTGCGGGGGCGGATTAAGGAAGATCAATCAAAAGTCAAACAACAAATACAAAGCCAAGAATCAAGCTCCAAATCATTCCAGAAATCACGCTGCACATAATATTTGCTGCTTATTTCATATCAATTGTACATTTATTTCATATCCTTTGTAATTTTGCAACAGCTGTAATTATTTCCTAAATTAGCCTAGAATAGCGTAGAACAAACTTGTATATAATATACTGTGCACAGTCAATGAAAGTAGAGGAAAACTTCCATTGAAAACCATTCTATTGTGTTCTGTTTTTCTATATGTGGGAACTGATGATGCAGTCCTCCTAGTTGAAGTTCGCATTGTCAAATATATCAGATTCACTTAACATCATAATTCAACAATTAATGTGTTTGCCTACTAATAATGATGATCATATGAGCCAAGCATTCAGCCATACTCTTAATTATAACTGCTGCTCCCTACTTTTAGCTCAAAGATCAAAGACCTTGTCCAGCTTTGACCTTTGGTCTGCCTTTGTGAACAGAGGACAATCCTGTGTCTCTAAAACCCTTGTATGGTCTGGCTAAATGACTGACTTCTTTAGTTGAGAAACCTCTCAGGAGTTTTCTTTTGTAATTTATTGACATCTCTGTTTCTAGCTAGATGACTTTCTTGCAGGCATCTTTTTGGTACTTGGACTGTGCTCTTTATGCGCTTTCAAAATGAAATTCTTTTTACTTGTCCAAAAAAAAAAAATTAGATGTACAAGAGGCAACTTCTAAACTGTTAGTTAGATCATTCAAAATAAGATTTATTTTTGGTTCTTGTTTGCTCAAATGAAGTAAGATCTAGTCACACATGAGATTCCTAAATTTGAAGTAGATCATTAATTAAAGTTCTTTGTAGCATGTTGTTGAAGGTTCAGGGATTTAGATGCTTTATTTTTGTAGCAGAAAATGTGGACTCTGAGCAAGGTTTTGTCAAGTATTTTTTTAGTTTTAGTTTAAGGAGAGAGATTTCAATTAAATAGGATGTCGCCCTCTTGATAGTAAAATATAACAAGAGATTGTCTAGGCATTTGTGGCGTTTTCCCCTTCCAAGTTTCAGCTTTCAACGATTTATTTGCCAATTATTGGGTATTAAAAAAATATATAATTGGATGTTGAATGTGATTCATTGATTTTGTTTATAAATAAACCTCCTGAGTTGAGCATAGAACACCAACCAGTACTGCTTGGTTCGAATTACTCTGAAAGCTAGCATTCCCAGCAGAATCACAACCTGACCTTTTGATAAAAGCCCCTCGATCGCTAGCCCCATATATCTTTGACAAACCGATCGAGATGGCTGGCCGGGAAGTTGAAAATAATGCCATTTCCGACCAACCCCAAATAAGAAGTACTATTGTGGATTTTGATCCTCCAAAGAAACCCAAGAGGAACATGTACGCTATTGCTTGTTCTGTTTTGGCCTCCATGACACCCGTCTTACCAGGTTATGGTTAGTTAATTAGTATACCGTTCACCTCTTAGTACTGTATATTTCTAATATCCCTTTGGAAATAAATTTGTTTTCTTTATTACACAGAGAGATAAACAATGGCGGCCACTAGTATATCCTTAATTAAACACGTATAAGTAATTCTTCAGGGATTTTTTTTATAATCTTTTAAGCACGATTTGATTATTGCATGGTCTATCAATGTTTTAAAGGGATATCTATTGGCTCTTATTTGATTGATATTTCTTATCTATAGTTTGTGGTCATGGTCGTGGAATGCTTATGGTCGTGAAGCTGCTGGATTTGCCTGGATTTTCTTGTACATGTGGTTCGTTTTTCACTTAGAGACGAGAAGGAATTCGTTAAATAAACTCATGAAAGGACTGCTCAAGTCAAAGATCTTTGCTAGCTTGTGGTCTAGCAAAGGGGGAAATGCTAACAATGGTGGCTTGTATTCATCAGATACTCTTGGTTCTGCAAATTCAGAGGAAGTAAAATCAACACCTTCTAGAAATAGGAGGTAGTTTGTATCTTAGATAAAATTGAAAGAAATAAGTGTTGGTGGACTCTTTTGAGCCTTTTGCTTTTCTTAATAACATTAGAAAACTTCAAAAGTAGTGCTTATTATTTATAGATTTTATAAACTTAAAAAATGAAGTACATATAGATTTTAGATGATGAGTTCAGAGTTTGTTTTGTTGAAATATTTATTATTAGTCAAGAAAACTTTTATCTGCTAGGAATGAGACCCATAAAATTTCAATTAATTCTTGAGTGTTTGTGAGAAAAAGACACATTTTAGTTGCTATGAAGAAGGAAAAGTCATTTGATATGAGTGGATAAAAATCAATATAATTAAAAAAAAAAACAAAAAAAAAAAATTATGAATAGCGATAGACAGATAGAGTTGTGGCGAATTTTTATACTATTTGCAGCGACTAAAAGTCGCCGAAAATAGTGAAATATTTCTGTCAGTTGCTCCAATAGCTGGGAAAAATCCTTCACGGCTCAAAATTTCAAGCGATTTCTGGGCAGCTATTTTTAACCAGAAATATGTTTTTAAGGTAAAAATAAGATTATTTTCAGTGACTTTTGGTCGTTGAAAATAATTAGATTATAATTTGTTGTAGTGTCACCAAGTGGAATGGGGTCTTTAGGAAAAGATCCGCCTTATTTTGATGTTTGTGTGTTGTTTAAAATATCAAAGGGGAAAAAAATGTATACAAAACCAGTTGAAGCAATAAACTATGGGAAAGATAATTATCTAGGTGCAGCTTAGTCACCTGCATGGTAGCCTTCTTCTTGGTTCAGATTTATAGGATATATAATTAATTGTTAGTATTGGCTAAACTCCGTTTCAAAACAATGGATAACGTTGTTTGTGTTTTGGGTTTGGGTTGATAGGTGATATTTATGATTTATCTATAAAGATAATGGGTAAATTTAGGTTGATAAGAGATCAAGTTTATCTATCAATACTCTAGCCCCTATTTGTTGAAATAAATTTGAGTATTAAATGAAGATGGAGGTTTGAAGATTTCAAAATTCAAAATTTGGATAATGATGCAGGAAGATTAATCGGGTATGAAAATATCGAGCTTGAAGTCTCGGCATTGATAGCATTGGACTACCTCAAGAAGGTAGGTTAGTGCAAATATGGCGAAAAAATAAGAAGATTCCCCAAGTTGGTCTAGGAAAGAGGGCGAAGGCAAAAAATAGTGAAGTAAAAAGAAAGATTCCTCAATTAAGAAAGGAAAGGTCAGGATTCTCTAGTTGGGGAAGAAAGGTCGGGATTCCTCAATTTGGAGAGGAAGAAAGGTCGGGATTTCTCAGTTGGGTGAGGAAACAAGGGTGACATTGCACATGCGTTAGTATCTTGGTTATAACTTTGGTTACTAATATCAAAATCGCAAGTAAAATCTTAATTCGAAAAGCTTGTTCGACACATACGTCGTTGTCATGCAACAACTCTATGCCTAGTGGTCCTACTCTAAATCCTATTTTAGCGAGATATCAATCATTCCTACATTTTATTATTTATCCATAATAGAAATTTTACTTTCTTTCCCTTAATTATTTACGTTCAGTTTGTGAATTCATAAGATATATTTGATTTATACAAACAAAAACAAAAAACAAAAAAGACTTAATTTCAGACGTTATCTCAAAGATTTCTCTTTGTTTGTTTGTTTTTTTTTTAATCTCTAACTTCTATTATTTAGCCAATCGTGAGAACAATCATCGTCAGATAAAAGCATGACTTATGGAATTTCGAAGAAAAGTTAGAGCATCATGTTTAAGTAAAGAGATGTGATGGGAATTCTGTGAATAGTGATGAAATAAATTGAGCTAACATGTTTTATTTGATTTTAGAAAACGAGAGAGATAAAATTGAGTAAAAATATTAAAATAAGTTAAAAGGTTGTTAGAATAGTTTTTTTTTAAATTTGAAAATTTTAATATTATTATTTTTTATTTGATGGACATTTTTTGATATATTATTTTTTTATTTGAAAAGTTAAAAGGTCAACTTCCTTTGCTTTCAAGGTGGGTGAACGAGGAATGATGAATCTCTTAACATTTTTATATATCTCAAATTTAAGTAGGATGTGGGCCGCATAATTCTAAAATTCTAATATCATCTCATCGCCATGATGAAAACAGTCGACCAGAGCTACCTCTCTTTGTCCAAAACAGTCAAGGACTCAAAAGCTACCTCTCTTTGTCCGATATCTCTATCTCCATTATGACTAAGTCAAGGTCTTCTACTCAAATATTAATCATGCAACCGTGAAAACTACGGCCCGCTAAGTGCTACATTTAAGGACATGTCATCAATTAATAAGGATAGAAGACTTGTAGGAACCCAGTAGGCACGGATCTGTCATCACCATGGAAGACTTTCTAGATGGTCATCGGTGGAAATATGCGTATAATGTGGAGAAAGGAAGACAAGAAATGCAAAAAAAAAAATTGCTTAGAAAATAAAAATGAAAATCCTGACCTTTCCTTTCACCAGCCGATCTTAAATAGTTAAGAAAAAATAAAAAAAGTTATAATTATTGTTTAAAAGATATAATACCAAATAAAATAAGTATCTTGTCAAAACAATTCAAAATAAAAATCGTTCTTAAATATAAACATTATCATAAAAAAATTAAAATTAAAATTAAAAAATAACTTAAAGTGATCATTCAAATTAGTCTCGTTTGGATTGAAGAGTCAATTGAGCTTATCTCAACTCATTTCTATTTATCATTATATTTTTTCAATTTTCTATACAAAACATAAATTTCAATGTCATTTGTAAATTCCAATACATATTTTTCAAATTTTAATTTAACTTTTTCAAATTTTAAAATAATAATAATATTAAAAAATAAATTAAATTAAACTCATCTCAACTCATTTTATCTCCTTATCCAAATAGAGCAAGATGATTTGGAGTTGAAAATTGACAAGTAAGAGTGGAGAGCAGGACGTGCATGCCGAAAAGAATTTTCAGAATTGGAATCATATGCATGATTCTAACACCCATAACTAGATTATGATCAAAATACTCACGTGATCGTAATATTGCCCCCCTTTCCTTGTCCAAACGAGAAATGCGGACCTTCATCTGTCATCTTTTCTTGAGATAATCTAATATTAGTAGTAATATCGAATCTGTCACACTACAACACATAAGACTTTTTGTGGCGTTTGATAAATCGCCACAAAAAATTTTAAAATCGTCGTAAAAAGTCTCAAAATCACCACAAAAGGCTCAAAGTCGCGACAAAAAGTCATTTGTGGGTTAACTGCGGCTATTTGAGCGTGACAATAAACCTAATTTCTCACCGCAAATACTTAATTTCTCGCCGCAATGCTACTATTTACGGTTAGAAAATGAAGTAAATGCTATTATTTACGGTAGAATTTAACTCTTTAAATAAAATGCAACAAAAAGTCTTATTTGCTGCAGTGTCAGCTAAGCATAGTAATTGGACTCGAATCTTCTGCATGATTAGTTGATTGCATAGCATTTGTGGAACTTATGAAAGAAATATATTTTAAAACCCTATTTTAGAGCGGTATATATTAACGAGTGTTATACGTGGTTGCTCAGATCAATAGTTTTGGAGACTCGCGTATATAAACTTATTGCAAGACTGTAACATCAAATGGATGTGAATTGGGAGAGTTAAAAATGGGCAGTTTTTAATTCTCGAATCAAACAGTTCTTATTAACTCCATAATTAATATGGTATAGAATATGCAGTAACTTTCGTTTCGATTTGGTCTGATTTGTTCAATTGCATGTACATATAGCGAAGGATGATCTCCAGTTGGCTTATGTTTGTATGTAAAAAATTATAAAATATAATTTAGATAGTGGGTTGAGATGAAAATTAAATTAAAATATTGTTTGAATATAATTTTTATTTGAAAATTTGAAAAATTGAATTTTTTTAATATATTTTAATTCACTTGGAGATCACGATGATTATCATAATTATTATATGACGTAGAATAAGATGAGATGAAATATCGAGGCGTAGATATTGTACACGTTTCCTCGGAGTTCGGACTTTAATTGACCATTCAGTGCATTTACACCATAGAAATTCAGAAATGACTTGCGTTATTTTTTATAGTCAATGAACTATTACGTTATTCAAATAGTTGGGATAAGATTAAAAAAAAAATAGTACACGCTATATTTCCACTTTCCATCTATTATTAATAGATCTTTACAACATGCATACAGAGGCGGCAGAGGGACCGCGTAGACATGTAAACGCGGTTTCGAAGACCCACGTAGATTAGTCATTAGCGTGAGCGGTGCCAAAGGTAGGTGCGGACGGTGACTTGAGATATAACCTCCATGATTTTTAGGATAATGTTATGTTTTTTGTTTTTAAAATATTATTTAAAAATTTTAAACATTTAAGATAAAGTAAAAATTCATAAAAAAAAATCACTTTCTTAATTTTCAAATAAAAAATCAATAAACATGATCGATAAAAATATTATTTCCCTTTTTTTAACCCTCAAAATGCACATTGTCATTTTGTACGGATAATATATTAAAAATTCGCATTTTTCTTGACTTCAATAAAATCTCTATCTCCAATATTTTGAATGAGTCAAGGTCTTCTAGTCAAAGAATGCAACCTTGATTACAACACGCTATAAGGACATGTCATTTATAAGATCAAAGACTTGTAGGAACCCATGCAGACTGCATGATGCAGTAGGCAAATGGATATATACTTCATCACCATGGAAGACTTTCTAGATAGTCATCGCTGGACATATGCGCATATCATGAAGAGACGAAATGCAAAACAAATTACTTATGTAAAAATTTATTTGGAAATGGCGTCCATATGTCGCTATTTGGAAATGGTGTGTCCATATGCAGCCATATGAAGTTCACAAGCGAGTTTATAATTATAAGGAAAAAATTATAAGTTATAATTATTGGTTGAAATATAGGATACTGAAAAAACAATAACTTAAAATGATGATTCAAAGGAGAAATAACTGATTTTGAGGTTGAAAAGGTGACCACCAAGCAAAGCTGGAGACCAATATATACGTGCGCGCTGAGTTAAACTAACAAATGGGAGTCATATGCATGATTTTAATACATACATGTAGCTAAAGTTATGACCAAATTAGAGCAATAGCTTTGGAGACTCGCGAATGTATAAGAATTTTCATATAAAACAGCTCTTATTATTCCATAATATAGAGTATAAAACATGCTGTAATTTTCGTTTCGATTTGTTCAATTTATTTTATGTATATACAGCGCAGCATCTTTAATAGGCTTCTATTTGTTAGGATGTAAGCATTAAGGCCTGGTTTGAATTGGGAGTTGAGATGTGATTAGTCGAGATGAAAATAATTAAAATATTAATATAAAGTTCAAATATTTTTAAAATATTATTTTTTAATATAATTTTTTATTTTAAGACTTGAAAAAGATTAATTATTTAATGTATGCTTTACATTATTTTAATTGTGGTTGTAGTCAATGCACTATTACGTTATTGAAATAGTTGGGATAAGAACTGCTGGGGACCCAACATACGAGAGGGTATAGGGGTGGCCTGTTTAAACAAAAGCTTATATATAGCGAGTCTTATTGTAATGACATCAAGAGTAGAGTTGAGTTGATCAATAGAGATGGAGCGTTCTTGTTGTTGCCTTCTTATTTTGGTCTGTGTTCAAGCATTTATGCTTTCTGGGTGCTCTGGTTGTTTGGAGGCAGAGCAAAATGCTCTTTCCCTACTCATAGCCTTCATCAACTACCCAAATCAATCTTTTTCACAACCATCTTCGGCCAACTTAATCAATAAAGTGAGTAGTACTACTACTGATTGCTGCAATTGGACATTTGCGATCCAGTGCAGCAATATTACAGGCCGTGTAACCCATATTACTCTTGATCTGGTTTGTTTGGAGGCAGAGGAAAATGCTCTTTTCCAACACGAAGCCTCCAAATCAATATTTTTCACCATCTTCCAACTTTATCAACGAAGGAAAATACTATCTTTGCTTGCAATGAAAGAATGGGATTATGAAGCTAATAATATAAAAGGTAAGTATCAATAATAAATTGCTCTTTTCATTGTAAAAAAAAGGCAATATAAAATGACTTAAAATTTGCCAGTGATCAGTGATCGCTCCTCATAAACCTATTCAGTTATATTAATCCATATGATTAATCCGGTTATTGACTATTTTGGAAGAAATAGTCAATAACTATATTTTTTCCATTTATTGTTAGTGTTGCAAGAGACAAATCATGAAAGAGCCTCCAAAACCTATTTTCAAGAAAAATTAAGTAGCAGTATGATCACTCATTTAAAGGTGACTTGGCCTTCCAATGAATCAAACTGACCTCGGTTTCCAAAAGCTCAAAATCATTGGGCGCACTCCCATATGTTTATCATTGTTGTATTTATGGATTTATTGTACACAACTTTGGATATTGAAAAATCACAATTGCAGGTTTTGATAGTTTGTCTGCTTTGACCAAGCTGGAGGAGCTTTACTTGGACGATAATAACTTCAATGAAAGCATTTTTCCATCCCTTGCCAAGATTTCATCACTCAAGAAACTATCTTTGCGTTGGAATAAGATTAGTGGAAGGGTCCCAATTAATAAAGGTCAGTATATATTGTATTAGCAATATATAATTCTATTTTCATTTACCACCTTAATATCCAGGGTGTTACTTCATATGCTATAAGGTGATACTACTGATTCTTAATAATTTCAATGCACATGATAAATATCTAAAAGTGTGTTATTGTTTTTATTTTAGAGCTTGGAAAACTTAAGAGCCTACAAGAGTTGTATTTGGATCGTTCATCCATTGAGGACAAAAGATTTCTCCATGAAGTTGGAGTGATTACTTCTCTAAATGTACTTTCAATGAGTTATTGTGGACTCAATGGCAGCTTACCCAACCAAGGTAGAAACTTGTTTTTTCGAAAATATGTTGCTGGTCGTAAACAAGGTGATCTCAGTAATTAAAAATCTATTTATTTTAAAAATCTGTTTATTTTTCAGGTTGGTGTGAACTCAAGAATCTGCAAGAGTTAAACCTTGGTGGCAATAATTTTGAAGGGAGATTGCCTTCTTGTTTGGCAAACATGACAGCACTTCGAGTATTGAATCTCGCATTCAATAACTTCAATGGAAGCATTTCTCACTCCACCATACCTAGTTTGCGGTCACTTGAGTACTTTTTTCTGTCCTATAACCACTTCAACCCAATTACAATTTCCTCCTTTCTTAATCTCTCGGAGATGAAGATATTCATGAGTAATAACAATGCACTTGTTGAGGATACAGAGTCTCAAAGTGTGATTCCATACTTTCAATTGAAGGTTCTGTCATTGTCAAGAGGCCTTGCCAGAAGACCCACTAGAACGATTCCCAGATTCCTTCATTACCAATACAAGTTACAAGTAATTGATCTCTCCCATGACAATTTGGGAGGAAATTTTCCCACTTGGTTGCTAGAAAACAATACGAGTTTGGAGACTCTTATTTTAAGGAATAACACTTTCACAAGCACTTTCCAACTACCCCACTGTCCTAATTCCCATATGCGAATTATAGATATTTCGAATAATGATCTAAAAGGTTCGATTCCAACAAACTTGGATTTTGTTTTTCCAAATTTAGAGCACTTGAACATGTCTCAAAATGCATTTGTCGGCATAATTCCAGCTTCTTTAGGTAATTTAGTTTCCTTGTTGACTTTGGACTTGTCCAGAAATAATCTGTCCGGAACAATACCAGACCATTTGGCAATGGGTTGCTCCAGTTTGGAATACCTCAAATTGTCAAATAATAATTTGAGTGGCCACTTATTTCCTGCCAAAAGTAATCTAACTTCCCTTGAAAATTTATATTTAGACAACAATAAATTTTCAGGAAATATCCCCTATAGCTTATCCATTAGTGCTTCCTTGATTGGATTTGATTTTAGTAGCAACTCTTTGTTAGGCATGCTTCCAAGATGGATTGGCAACATGACCAACTTGGATGAGATTGTTTTGGCCAAAAACCAACTTGAAGGTCCTATTCCGATTGAGTTATGCAAAGTCAAACAAATTATATTTCTTGACCTTTCCGAGAACAATTTTTCTGGCTCCATACCATCGTGCTTCAATTCATTGGACATCAAACATGTTCATCTGGGAAAAAATAAGCTGAGTGGTCCCATTACGAATGCATTCAAGAATAGCTCTTATCTGGTAACATTAGATCTTAGAGATAACTGCTTGACTGGTAACATTCCAGACTGGATTGGAAACCTCTCTTCATTGAGTATCCTCCTTTTGAAAGCTAATCACTTACAAGGAAGGATTCCAATTCAAATATGTCTTCTTGGAAACTTAACCATCCTGGATCTTTCAAGAAACAGTTTTATCGGTCCAATTCCTCATTGCTTTAACAACATTAGTTTTGGGGCAACTGACCTGAAATTCGATCCAGGAAGTACAGAAGGATATGGTTTTAACATTTATGAAGTATCAACATACGTCGAGCCAAGGATACCATTAATGAATGAAATTTATTATTTAGAAACGTTCATGAATGTGGATGCCCGACAAGAAGTAGAGTTCACAACAAAGAGCAGAACTGACTCTTATATGGGTAATATCCTCAATTATATGTCTGGAATAGACCTCTCATACAATTATTTATCTGGTGAAATCCCACTTGAGATTGGAAATTTGAGCAACATTCGTGCGCTGAACTTGTCGCACAATAATCTAATTGGATCAATTCCCACAACATTCTCGAAACTAAAAGTAATAGAGAGTTTGGATCTCTCCCACAATAAGTTGAATGGCAGCATCCCCCCTCAACTTATTGAGTTATACTCTCTAGCTGTCTTCAGTGTGGCTGACAATAACCTATCAGGCAAAACACCAGAAAGAAAATTTCAATTTGCAACCTTCGATGAAAACAGTTATAAGGGGAATCCTCTTCTGTATGGACCTCCACTACCTAATGCTTGGAACACAACTGAATTGTCATTTATTGACAAGGGAGAAGAAAGTGATGGTTTCATAGACATGGATTTTTTCTACATAAGTTTCACGGTGTCTTACACAATAATGTTGTTGGGAATTGTTGCAGTTTTGTATATAAATCCTTATTGGCGTCGGGCGTGGTTTAGCTTCATTGAAGTGTGCCTCAACACTTTATATGTTTCTTTGTTTGTGACTTATCGTAAGTTGTCCAGTACTTTCTAAATTATGTAGCCTTGCATAATAATGCTTGCATATGTTTGTATGCTTGTTCTTGATTTTCAAATATGAGTTTTATAACTTTTGATAAACATTTTACACGGATCGATGATTTATCTATTTTATACTAAAATGTATGGACTTTTTATGTGTATTTCTTGTGAAATTTAAGCAATTGGTTGTTCTTATTTGTTATTAGAAAGTATAAAAGAAAAAGATTCCAAAATTGATATGCACATTCATAACACAATAGACAGTCATCAAATTTCCATTTACAAGCATATATACCGCCCACCCACCATAAAGATCCATCCCAGATATCATATTGAATTTCCAAAGCAATAAAGATCCTCTTTGTATCGGTTTGTAATAAACTTAATAATTTTTTTTATAATATATGCTTAAGATGATCTTAAAAGAATAAAAGAAAATATAGTTCATAGACTAAACTTGATAAATATTAATCATGTTTGGGAAAATCTAGGAGAGCTAATAAAATCTTGTATATTACCTTAATCATTCAAATTAGAGGAAAACTCTAATTTATCATATATTTTTGTATGATCATCTTCTCAACATCTTATTACATGGGTATCAAATTAGCCCACAAGTTGGATATAAAAGATAGTATGACATCATTTAATACCCCATAAGAGGATGGTGGCATTGACGACAAAAAAGATAATGGATAGTGTTAATCATATGAGAAATGCTAAGTCATCTTATAAAATCTCCCGACTAAATCTCCCAATGCAGAAAAATAAACTTAATTTTTTGATTTAATGATTAAGAAAGTGTGTTTTAATAATGTTGTTTCAGTTTCGCTTTCTGTATGATTCAGAAGACGACACCCAACTCACGCACGCACGCACACAGGCACTGTACCAATCAATTTTTTTTCATTTATCACGAGTTTGTTCGGCGCAGTGTAGCACGAGTACATCGCCCGAGCAGTGTACCACTACAACGAGATCGATAATGTTCCGTCGGTCAATAATTTATCACTATAAATAACTTATTTCGTCTTTAAAATTAATATCACAAATAATCACACTTTTTAGTCAAATATGACACATAAACAGTTAACATATTTAATTCTAGCACTTTTCAGTTACTAAGAACTTATAGTTAGTTATGATCAATTTGAATTTTTGCATCTAAATTTTATTAACGCAAAAATTAGTTTAACTCTCCAATTTGAATATTCTATTTAGTTTAATCTCCACCATTAGATCTAAAGTATAAACTCTACGTCTTGGCGACAAGGTTAATTACCCACCATCTAATTTCAATTTTCTTCCGTCTTTTCTTTTCTTCATCTCGCCCCCTTCCCCACGCTATCACTCTCCCTCCCTCTCTCTCTCTCCATCTTTCGTCTCTTTTCCACCTGCACCATCTCCCACCCTTAGTCTCCACCGTACCGTCCAGCGAGCTCGCTCTGCCGTCGTCGGCAACACTACCATCACTTCCTATCCCTCGGTTTCACCCTTACTCGTAAATCTCTCTCGGTATCACTCTCTCCTCCTCCTGATTTCTCCCCCTTCCTCTGTTTTCTCGCTTCAGTCTACTGCAAAAGATATAGAGGACATGGAGTCTTTAGGACTTGGCCAAGGTGGGCATTTGTTTTTTGAGTAACTTACCAAAGTTTTATGAGATAAGTATTGTTGTCTTAGCTAGCTCGATTCTCATTGTACTCCTTGCTCATCAACGACGGTTGCTCACGATTTTGAAATGACGAGCCCGAGATTAACGATGATCGATTTTGACTTCCACTATTTGGAAACCTAAGGTAAATACTTTTCCACATGGTAGATTTTTTTATTCCATGATAGATTTCATGTTTCTGGCAATTTGATTTCACAGATTTCATCCCTGATTTTGATTTCATGCTGTTTTAGGATTTATATTTTTGTGATTGATTTTCACCTCTGATTTCGTGACTGATTTGATCACCTCTAAAATTGATATGGAAATGATTTCGTGCTTCTATGTTAAGAGTTTATGTTGATGTTCATTCTAATAGAACCTATCCTTGAGTCACGCCACTACTCTTGATATCTTGACAGATTATTTTGTAAATTAAATAAATATAACACCACATCTGTTTGCCCATCATTTTCCTATGAAATTTGGTTTAGCCCACGAAGAAAATCTATAGTGATTCTGGATTTTGTATTAATTGTTTTCCTATTAATTGCAGGGTTCAACTACCATTTCCAGTTATGATCTTTTGATGACTGCACTGATCATTACAGGTAGGCCTTGAAACTCATTGCATTTCACAGCTTCTTTGAAACTCTATTTCCTTGATTCTTTTTAGAAGTGCTTTATAATTTGGATTAATTAAATCTGATCCATGTCAAAGGGAAAAGGAATATTTGGAGCAGTTTTAAGATATTCGAGTGGATGTGTTGCTGTATGTTTTGTTTAAATAGTACATAATTGGGTGGGTCTCCCCCTCTGGGAGTTTTGTAGGGTTTGTGGGATTAATTGAGTGGTTTTGTATTGTTTCCCAGAATGATATTTGCCATGTTGTTGAGCCTACCTTGCCTACCTTTTCGTTAAGCCACGATCTGGATTTGGACTAAAGGCTATTTCATTTTATATTTTATGTTCTGTTCTGCTTCTTAATCTTAACATGCTTTTAAATACTCTTGCTTTTCTTTTAGATCTATTCTATTTGTTAATCCGATGGTGGTGATTACAACAGCCTGCACCACTATACGTGTCTTAGCTATAAAATTTACGTGTGATTCAAGCTAGATATTTGAATCTTCCTATGATAATAAGTTGGTTTAATTAGCGGCCAGTAGCACAAAAATTAAGAAATGTGGGATATGTCCATCTGATCATAACATACTATCAATCTGATCATGATCTTGATCTTGGTCCCTAACCTTTATTTGTTAGTCTTTGATTATGTTCATAGCTGTTGATATAGTCATTGCTCTGTCTTGAGTTGTTTCCATATGTGAGCCTGTAGCCGGCACCAAGGTAAATTTACGTAGTTGTAGATGTAGCTTGAGAACAAGAAAAAGCTCCTGAGAAAACTTCTAAATTTTACAGCAGGAAGAATACCCAAACTCAAGTTTGTATGAGAAAGGAATCAACTGCCTCCTTAAAGTGGAAGGCTCTTCTAGTCTTGCAGTTGTACTCCACTTACTACTTTGGTAAGTAAGTTGGCACCAAACTTTTTAGCATTATTATTATCGGCATCAAGTTAAGCATGAAATAGAGAATCAGATAAAGGAACATAAGATTCCAAATTTAACTATGCAATCCAAAGAACAACTAAAAAAGAAAGGAACATAACATTTAGGCGTCAACTATTTTACATCACAATGCTGTTGAACTTACGTCTCTTGACCTCTCAAAATGGAGAGGGAGAATTTTATTGATAAAGTAAATATAGCTAAATATTTGATATATTTGGAAAGGATTTTTTTATTCTGGGTCTTTAGATCTCTGCTTCATACTCAAATATTTTGCAACAGTTCTACTTGAATTCCCATTTTATGTTATTGATTATCCCTGTGTTTTAATTTACTGTCCACTTAGTTAAGAGATGGTAGAAAGTGACCATTAGTAAATAGAGTGGAGAAGGACTAGAAATGGTGAAACCTGAAAAGTACATTAATGTTTTTACGTGTATGTTTCTGTCCTTGGAAGCAACTCTCCCATATTCTGTGAATGAGATTGGTCGATCTGAAGGGGAAAAAAAAGGGATAGCAAACAACAGAGAAACTAGCACTGTGTATAACATGACGTAGGAACCACTGTTGGTCTACCAACCAAGATATGGAGAATCTTGAATGGACGAGGATGAAAAAGCTTAGTCAAGCAAGAGTTGATGGTGAGAAGTTGCAAGCTCTTCACGTATATTTTTCATATTAATATAGAAATATATTAATGTTTTCTTATGGTTTTATGTATCTTTTTCAGTTTTCAGTTTTCATGTTTCTTTTTCAGTTTTCATGCATTTCCAGTTTTCAGGTATCTTTTTCATTTAAAACCTTAATATTGTAGCTGGCAAGTCTCTAGCAGCTGTCTAATGGGGAGTATTGATGAATAAGGTTTTAAGCTTTTTCATCGTGTGTCCATATTCAAAGCTGAGGAAAGAAAAAACACGAGTTTATTTTTGCTATATGCAGAATATATATATATATATACACATACATATATATAAATCTAAACACCCTAGTGACTTGGTAGTTGATGTTAGCTTTGACTGCAAAATTGGGCTGAGACACATGGGTTTGTCCAATAGACCTGTAATGCACTCAATTTATTAGCAGAGGTGCTCAAAAGTTCCAATAATATTTTTGTGAGCCTTCAATACCATGCAACAAGCTAAAAACGAAAATGTTAAAAATGCTTGTTACAATTGAAACACGACCAAGAATATCTGTGAAATGATAATAGGCAATATAAGTGCTATTGGCTACCTACAGCAAGAATGGAATAGATTTAGTTTTATTTTCTTGCTTGCATATTTACATCTCACAATGTCTTTTTTTTTTTTTTTCTTTTGTAGCGAAATGTTTTAGGTGGAGAATAACTACAAAACCATATCAGAGAGTATGGAAGATCTGATTGTACTGTCTATTTAAACCAGGCCAATGCAACATAGATCCATTTAGTGCTTTTCTTTCTTTGGACTTCTTTTTATTTCATCATATCATTGCTTTTTTTTTTGTTATCTATTAGTGCAGCTTGTGATCCCATTTTCCTTATGCTTATAATTGTGCCTATCTCATATAATCATATGATTTTAAGCTCATTTAATTTTTGGAACAACTTTAATTCGATGACTGTTTCAGCTTGCCTTTGCAAATAGGAGTGGATGTGTCTTTTGTATGCACAAGTGAGAGTCATTTTTGTCTCAAGAATTACAATAACCATCTTATTGATACCAGGTTTGTATCAGTGTCCAAATTCTCACGGGTCATCAAATTATATATTTCGTTCTTGTGGTGATGCAAGTTTTCAGGTGCAACTCTTGAACTCATTTAGGTTGCAGTGAATGATGGTGCTACTCATTGCAGCATGGAAGTTTCGATCATTGTTAATGACTAATGGAAGATGTTATGGTTCATTGTCTGTGTAGCTTTTCTTAGTTGAACAGCTTCCACGTATTATTATTTTCTCTTGTTAATGAAAGGGGGTTTGTTTATGACAATGAACGTGCATTTCTGAGTTATTTTATTTTATTTCTATGATTAAAGTTTGAAGGCAGAGACCTAGCCTTTTCGTATATAATGTATGTTTTATGGATTATAATTTAATGTAAATAAGATATTTTATGGATTGTAACATAATGTAATTACTTAGAATATAAAGCAAGTCTTTTGTGTAATTATTTTATGAATTGTAATTTAATATAATATGTGTATTATTTAATGTAAGATATTGGTTTCGATAAATATAATTAACCTTATCACAATTAAATTTCACAGGACCAAAAGCAGATTTGCAAATATTCCAATTAACTCGCTTGTTAGGAGCTCACTTTGATTTACTATTTTTTCGACAATACAGTACGGTCGCAAATGTAATTAATCTTACCACAATAAATATTTAAATGACCAAAAGTGGATTTTCATTGTTCCGACAATACATCACGGTCGCAAAACACAATTAATCTTGACGCAACCAAACTTGAAAGGACCAAAAGCATATTGTCATTTGTTGTGACAAGACAGCACGGTCGCAAATGGTAATTAACCTGCCACAATAAAGAAAATATGAGTTCCAATAAAGTAATTAATCGGCACATGTTGTGACTATAAAATGAGCACGGAATTAAAACATTTCCCGACTGCATGTATCTTTTTTGCAACATATAATTGTTGATAGGAATGTATTTTTCTTACCAATGGCTAGCTCTTTTCCCACACGAAAAATTAATAGTTATGTCAAATATATTTAGACGTTAGAGTATACTTTTTGTGACATTGTCCTGTTTCGACGCAATAAATCTTTTGAGAGTCATTAATAGTGACCACCTAGTGACAATCAAGTTGGGATGCCAAATGATATTAGCGAGCTGAAGTTGAATTTTTGTGGCTGAATTCCTAGACATAATAAGTCGATATTGTTGTAGTGTACCAATGAATTTGGTTGTAGTACGAGTTTGTTTCGAGAAAGATCAAATTTTTTCTTCTTTCTTTTTTTATTTATAGTTTTTATATTCTTAAATATATATTTTTAAGACTTTCGATAGTATTAAAAAATAAATTTTTATTCATTTGATAAAAAAAATTATATAAAATGAAATCATATGAATATTTAGCATTTCTCTAGAATATATAAATTATTAAATGTGGCCGTAAATTATATATTGTAATTTGTTTGTTTGACCCTTACTTTGTCCTTTTGTTGCCCCCACCCCCCCCCCCCCCCCAACACACCAATCTCTCTCATCTTGGACTTGAAGTATATCCAACACCAATTTTGAATTTTGTACTTATTTATTACAACTAGAGATCAGATACGAGAGAGAGAGAGAGATCTAATATTTTTAGAATATAATTTTTTAATATAATTTTTATTTTAAGATTTGAAAAAGATTAATTATTTAATGTATGCTTTACGTTATTTTAATTGTGGTTGTAGTCAATGCACTATTACGTTATTGAAATAGTTATGGGGACCCTACGAGATGTATGGGGGTGCGGGTGGCCTATTTAAACAAAATCTTATAGAGAGTCTTATTGTAATTACATCAAGAGTAGAGTAGAGTTGATCAAAGGTTTTGACAGCGAAAGATATTGGTTTCTCTCACAAAAATCAATCACGAGCTCTAAAATATTAAGAAAAAAATAATGGTAGAAAATCAAAGGTTTTTGGGCATTGTAAACTGCTACCAACTTCTTTATCTCTCTCATCTGTGGCATTTTTCTTCTTTCTTCCTCTTTCTGGCATCACATTTTCTGCAATGGAATAGAAGAAAGGGGTAAGGGATCTGTGCGAAAGGGGATCATTAGATTGCTATTTTCCTTTCATGGGTCTTTGTGATGGTGTGCCGCAAGGCATGGCTGGCTCTTCTATTAGACTATTTAAACAATTACTTAAGGCCTCAAATGGAAGAAGTTTCCAAAAATAATCTAAAGTATTTTTTTAAAAGAAAATTAATTAAAAATAATAATTAACTCAATACGAGAATATAAAAAATATCAAATAGATATTACATAGACATTATTAATTAAAAATATTAGTTGAAAAGCTAGTATAAAATCTTAAATAGTAATTTACTTGACAAATGAGAAGAATTATTTTTAAATAAAAATCTAATGTAAAAATAAAAATATATTTTTTTAAATTTTTTTTAAAAAAAGGCACTAATCAAAATTTAGCCTTAGACCGCTAACATATTGAGCCGGCCCTGCTGCAAGATCCATTGAGTGGGATACGTGGCAAAAAAAAAAAATCATTGACGGCTATTTTAAGCCTCTAAACAATTTGACTGGTTAGAAGATGTTTTCTTTGGGAATATATTTTTTTCTAGATGGAGCTTCGTCACTTGAATGGTAGCCTTCTTAATTCATGTTTCAGATTTATAAAATATATAATTTATTAATGTTAATATTCGCTAAACTCCGTTTAAAAACAATGGATAGCGTTTTTTGTTTTTTGGGTTTGGGTTTGGGTTTGGATTGATAGATGAGATTTATAATTTAACTATAAAGATAATGGGTAAATTTAGGTTGAGAAGAGAACAAGTTTATCTATCAATCCTTGCTCTACCCTGTATTTGTATTTGTTGAAATATATTTGAATATTAATGAAGATGGGTGTTTGAAGGTTTCAAAATTCAAAATTTGGATAAGATTTGAGTATGAAGATTGAAGATGTTGAGTTAGTAGACTCGACTTTGATAGCATATCTACAAGAAATAATGCTTATAGGGGCGGGGCGTCTTTCAACCAGCGGCAATTAAAAACGACGCCAAAGTATGGTTATAGCGGCACTAATTTGGTGTGGGGCGAATTGAAATCGTAACCGGGCGGAAATTCTTAATTTGGGGTTTTTGCGGCGAATTTTAGATTATTGGCGGCGCTTTATAAGCGCCCAAATAGTATTTTTAAATTTTTGCCAAACCTCACAAAATACAAACCCACTCTCTCCCCCTCCTTTTTCTCCAAAAATCCCTAATCTCTCTTTCTCTCTATCTCAGCGCCATAAACCCGACCCCCGGTACCCCCTTCTCTCCTCCCCTCTCGCCGACTGCATGATTCGAAGCTCACCTAGCTGTCTCTCTCTCTCTATTTATTTATTTTCCTACTGCAATCAATTTTTTTTTCTTTCTTATACAAAAACTGAATTTTTGGGAGGTTGAGATTGATACACGGCTGTGCTGGTTTGATGGCGCTTGGGATGGTTTCAGGCTCTTGGGATGGTTTTTTTCCTGACTTTTGGGATGGTTTCAGGCCGTTGGAAGGGCTCTGTTTAGGGCACATGTTGAAGGTCAACTTAAGTTACAGATACCTAACGTTGGAAGGTGCTTTACAAAGAGGTTTATTTCTTCTTATTTCTCTGTTTTTTTTTTGCCTTTCCCTTATACCATATGGGAAACCAAAGACTGAGGCTAGTTCTCTGCCATTCTAGTGTCCTACGAACTGAACAGTACAATGTTTGGAATCCTATTTCTTTTTTCTTCTGTTTTCCTGCAGTTCTGTTCACGATCTCATTATCATCATCATATCCTTTGTGTAATACATTTTTTTCTCTTGTGTAGTTGGTAGGAGGCAAGATATGTCGAGGTTCCATGTGGAAGGGAAAATGGTGGAAAGTGTTAATTTGTTGAGGAAGAGAGAGACACTAGCCATGGAGATTGGATGTATGGCCCTTTGCTATTATTTATGTTGTGTGGTTAACCATCATTGTTCCTAGCATAGATATTGGGGATGCTGCCATTTTTTTGGGTGGACTTGTAGCTCTTCACATTCTGGTCTGGCTCTTTACGGCTTGGTTTGTCGATTTCAAATGCTTTGTCAAATATAGTAAGGTATGCATTATTCCTTATATCTCAATCAATAAAAATGTATGGCGTATATAATATATGTAATTGTGTGTGTATGATACTCATTTGAGTACTCGAGGAAGTGAATTGAAATTACAATCCTTCCAACCTATGTAATGGTATTATGAAATTTTCTTACAAATGAATTTTTCAGTTTCACGTTGTTGTCTATTAGTTGAAAGCATGCAAGATTCAGTTGCTTGATTTTGGGATTCAAGTTTTGGGATTTTATTGGGGCTTATTTATGTATTCAGGTTACTGATATTCACCAAGCAGATGCATGCAAGATTACTCCGGCCAAGTTTTCTGGTTCTAAAGAAGTAGTGGCTCTTCATTTTTGTAAATTAGTAAGTCAATCTGTCTTCTCAAAATTCATCTCCCTAATTATAAAGAAATATTTCAGTTTTCTACTTCTTAAGGACTTTCTAATTATAAAAAAAATTTATAACTCACCTGTGTCTGTTAGGTTTTAGAGATTAATTTTGGCTGCTTCTTTTGTTGCAAACATAACTATGTGGAAGTTTTCTTATAACTGGTATTGTGTACAATAGTTTCTGCAATTGATTGTTATGTTCCTTGTGGATGAAGCATGCATTGGGTGAGATTAGTTAGGAGTCTTGAGGCTGTCATATTCCTTATTAAAATTATGAGATTGCTAAAACTGAAAGTGCATATATCTGAATGCATAACACCTCTGGGTTAGGACTGTGATGCAGATGTAAAATATATTTCCTAAATTTGCTTGTATAGGCGCTAAGCCTTTCACTTTGGCATGTTATTTCTCTGCAGTCGATCATCTAGTCGTTCTAGAAAACCTATTGTTAAGTGGACTGAGGTTATTTCATTTTTTATTCCCCTCCCCGCCCCCCAAAAGAAATGTACATCTACTGTAGATTATTACTATTTGATTGCTGCCATCAAGGCCTGTTTTGTTTTTGTTTTATTTTCTGGGTATCACCTCTCTGTTTGATAATGTCTTAGGTACATAGTTGGTTCCATAATCGACAGAAAGATGCACCCAAAAACATGTGCTCCCAAAAGTTAGCCCTTCAAATGGGACTAATGGAATCTCTCAAATGCCAAAAGGTTTGTTGCATAAATGCTTACTGCTTCTTTTGTCCAATAATTATGCAAGGTTCAATTATTTGTTTGCTTTTGAAGAAATGGGTTATGGAAAGCATGTGGACTAAATTAGTATTTTTGATAAGTATGTGAACTAAATTAGTATTGAACTCATGATGCCTTGATATCAGAAAATATTATTGGTGCATGTAACACAATATCTTCTAACTCGGAAAAGAGGATTCAAGAAGATATAATAATAAATGCAAATTGAAGCAAAGAAACATTGAAGGCTTAATCACTTTTAATAATTATATGTGACCGAACTGAAGTACTTCTTTCATTATTTTGTATTTTTCTGGACCTTAATCACTTTTCAAAGTTGCTTGCTATGAGCAGATAGAGACAGGAATAATAAATAAAAGATCATCATCATGAATTATCAACCAACAAATGGCCACTTTACTTCCCAACGACCAGAATATTGCTCCTTACAGTTCTTTCCCTTCATTGGGGTATATTACTTCTCGTAGTCTTAATAATCCACAAGTATATATTACTATTTGAATATCTATGTATATATGCATGCTGGGTTTCTTGGTTCTTCGGTCTATATCCGTATGCTGGGAAGCAATGTGGACTCAATGGCAGATGGAGGAATGGGGGTTATCGAGTATGTACAAATTGCTTCTTGACAAGCCAAATGTTTACTTTTTTTCTTTATAATTGTCTTGTTATGTACATAGTTCTTATTACATCTCTTTACCTAAACAAGATGCTCTAACTCTTAAAAACTCCATATGGCATGGCTTTTATTTGACGTTAGAGGAGAATAATGATTATTAATCTAATGGCTGGCTAAATAACAGAAGATAGGGATTGAGAGAAACACAAACAAAGAGAACACTTTGAGATAAACTCTGAGATTAGGGTTTTTTTTTTATAAAAATCAAATATTCATAAAAGCTCACAAGCCGGACTTAAATAGACCAAACCAACGCAAAATATATATATGCGTTAAATTTATTATATAAAATATATTATCAATTTTTAATTTTTATTCTATATATGTATATATTATAAAATTAATATAACATGAAATTTTAATATATAGGGCTTCATATTAATGACATGAGATGGATGCCATGATTTCCATATAACTTTTTATGTGTATAACTTTTTTTTTTTTTTTTTTGCATTTTTGTCTTTTGTCTTTTAATTTCCATACATGCATATTTACACCTATTACTATCTAGAAAAGTCTTCCATGGTGATATTGGCATATCCGTGCAAACTGGGGTTCCTAGCTAGCAGTCTTTGATCCTTAGTAATGACATATCCTTATAGCAAGTAGTAATTATGGTTCTATTATTTTAGAAGACCTGGACTTAGTGATAATGGTGATGATAGAGATTGACAAAATGAGCAAGCTTTGATTATTGATTTTTAGCCCATGCCATGAAAACCATGATGGAAGACTTTTCAAGATAGTAATAGGTGTAAGTATGCATGTATGGAAATTAAAAGGAAGAGATGAAAATGCAAAAAAAAAATTATTATTATCGAGTCGAGGTCTTCTAAAATAATGGAACTACGATTACTGCCTCATGCTATAAGGACATGTCATGACTGAGAAATATCGAAGACTTCTTGGAACCCAGTATGCATGGCTATACATGTCATCACCGTGGAAGACTTTTGAAGATAGTAATCGATAGGTGGAAATATGCATATATGGAAAAAGGAAGAGACGAAAATTCAAACAAATTATACATATAAAAAGTTATATGGAAATGGCATTCATCTATCATTAATTTGCAGCTATAGTACGATGCTAGCAGCTTATTATATGAATAAGTATATGTAACTTAATTATCTATAATAATTAATAGGTTTATAATAGCTTAATATTCATATTCATTTTTAAGAATATAGAAGGAGACGTAAAGAATAATTTTTAAATTTCATGTTATATTAATTTTATAATGTGTACTATATATATATATATCATAAAAATTTAAGAAGTTATAATATATTTAATATAAAAAATTAGATATATATTTCGCTTCAATTTAGTCTAATTCGCTTTTCAAATCTTGAAAACTAATATCGAACCAGTTTTAAATCGGTTTTGATTTTTAGGAGTTGAAATCGAGAGAACTGATTGACCATCTTGTTCAATCGGTTTGATCATTGCTTTTTTCTTAAAGTCCTAGTTTTTAACCATTTAAAAAATGATTTTAGGGTAAGTGGCCAAGTAGATTTATTTTATCTTATTTCAATCATATATATATGTTACTTGGAAATTCTAGATTGGGCAGGAAAAGAGAAGCGGCATGGCACATACATCAGCGTTTGGGCCATAATTTTGTTTACAGATATCAGAATCACATGATAACCTAATATATATAAGCTCTTTTTGAAGTGCACGTCATGCTTACCACGCTACACCTGCTAGTCTCTTCAGCCATTTAAGTCCAGCTTGTAGGTTTCATAAGATATATTCAATTTTTACAAAGAAATTATAATCTTAGAATTTATCTCAAAGTTTTCTCTCCATGTACGTTTCTCTGAATCTCCAGCTTTTGTTATTTAGTTAGTCTTCATAATAATCCTTAATTTGCTCCAATGTCAGAAAAAAAGTCATGCTATATATGAGATTTTGAAGAAGAGTTAGAGCATCATATTTGGGTAGTGAGATGTGATGAAAATTTTGTGAATAGTAATTAAATAATTTATGAGAACTAGTGAGATGATTTGAGTTAATATGTTTTATTTGATTAGGAAAAAAGAGATAAAAAGTTGAATATAAATATTATAAAGTTAAAAAGTTGTTTGAGTATAATTCTTTAATATTATTTTTATTTTGAAATTTGAAAAAATTGTATTATTATTGTTTATTTTGGAATCGAGAAAGTTTTAATAATTAAGTAATGATTCGATCAAAATTAGGTTAGGGATTTGAAATTAAATTGTGTTTTATGTTGGAATGATGTTAAGGAAGGATATCACAAAAGGTTTTGAGGTCATCATCTCATCTCCTCTAAGTGCCGAGACATGGGCTAAAAATCAATAATCAAAGATTGCCATTTTTTCCATCTCTATCATCACCATTATCACTGAGTCAAAATCTTCTAAAATAATGGAATCGTGATTACTACATGCTATAAGGACATGTCATTACTAAGGATCGAAGACTTCTAGCTAAGAACCCCAATATGCACGGATATGTCAATATCACCATGAAAGACTTTTCTAGATCGTAATTGAGAGACGAAAATGTAACCAAAAAAAAAAATTATACAAATACAAAGTTTATGGAAATCAGGGCATCCATCTCATGTCATTAATATGAAGCCCTATAATATAAAAATTTCATGTTATGTTAATTTTATAATATATATATATGTATATATTGAATAAAAATTAAAAATATAGAATATATTTAATATAATAAATTATATGAATATATATTTCGCATTGGTTTGGTCTAATTCGGGTTTTAAATTTTGAAAACCAATGCCAAACTAGTTTTAAACCATTTTGATTTCTAGCTAGAATACTGACGAAATGGGTTTGATTCTGTTCAGTTCAATCAGTTTGATCGATTTTGTCTTACAACACTCCCAATTTTTAACAACATAAATTAAAAAGATTTTAGGTTCTGCGGACTAGTTTAAGTTTATCTTATTTCAATCTTAAATGGTACTTGGTGGAGGAGGCCATTACTTCAACTTTGGACCTTTTCAAAGTCTAGGATAGGCCTGTTCATCCGGGCCGGTACAATCCGGCCCAGTTTGAAATTTTAATATATTTTTTAATATTTTAATTTTTTTTTTAAAAAAATTGAAGAAAATTTTAAATTCGGGTTCCGGATTTGGGAATCCGGAACAATCCGGAACCCGGATGAACACCTATAGGACTCTAAGACTTATCAACTAAATCAATTGGGTAATGCATGGAAAGGCCATTGGTTTGTTTGACGGTATATATCACTGCTTTGTGTAATCACGTCATGTCACAGCCAGAGTCACGAGAAGACTTCCAAGTTCTAAATTAAGATATCCTCCAAGCAACTTTAGGTAATGCACTTTTTCTTAAAATTTTAAAATTATATAAAAATGTTTGAAATTCTTCTTTCACCCCCACCTTGATTGGCCCACTCTTAACTCGAGTCGCGCGAGATGAAAGCAAAGGAAGTTTGGCCGGGTTATGAATTTTTTAACAAAAGATTTAAAACAGAGTCAGTCAGTGATACTAAAAATCAATGATTCAAAAGCTACCTCTCCTTTTCCAATATCTATATCTCCAATAATGCAATTAACCTTGAAGTAGGAACCCATGCAGTAGGCAAATCGATATATACTTCATCACCATGGAAGACTTTCTAGATAGTCATTGCTGGACATATGCGAATATCATGAAGAGACGAAATGCAAAACAAATTACTTAATAAAGGGAAAAGGTTGAGATCGGATGGATGTGAAATTAAGTTTCACACAGGCCAATCATCAAGTACCACATCAGCAATTCAAAAAAATTAAGTGGCACTCGCATACACCAATACTTTCTCCCTCTTCTTCTTTCTCTTCCTCTTCCTCCCCCTGCCATCTGCAAACGCCGAGAAAAGCCTCAGTCCATCTCCCTCTCATTTTCGGTTCCTCTCACCTCTACACTTTCCTGCCTCTTCTTCTTCTCTCTCCAGCTCTCTCTTTCTCCTATTGTTTTGATATTTCTTTTCTTTATGGATTTTTTGAGCAAAGCTTCTGGTGTCAGACTTTGATTTTAACTTCCCTCTTACATTTCATGTTCACGGCTTTCTCACCCTTTACTTCAGTTACTTTGTTTACCTATATCCTGCAACTCATAAATTCTGTTTTGATTTTCCTTGGTTTGGTTGATTGATGCATCCAGATCTGGTAGACTAACAATTACTGGAGTGCAGATGGGGGAGGCAGTGGATGAGAGAAGGAGAAGAAGACTCCTGGGTGTATGCGGGTCCAGTTAAACTTTTTTTAAAATATCTCTGTGGCATTTGATGATTGGCCCATCTGACCCGTAGCGCGACCCTGGCGTCCATATGTGGCTATTTGGAAATGGCGTGTCCATATGCAGCCATATGAAGTTCACAAGCGAGTTTATGTTATAAGGAAAAAATTATAAGTTATAATTATTGGTTGAAATATAGGATACTGAAAAAAAAAATAAGTATCTTGCGACAAAATCAAGAACAAAACAAAGGTGACCACCAAGCAAAGCTGGAGACCAATATATACATGCGCGCCGAATTAAACTAACAAATGGGAGTCATATGCATGATTTTAATATATACATGTAGCTAAAGTTATGACCAAATTAGAGCAATAGCTTTGGAGACTCACGAATGTATAAGAATTTTCATATAAAACAGCTCTTATTATTCCATAATATAGAGTATAAAACATGCTGTAATTTTCGTTTTGATTTGGTCTGATTTGTTCAATTTATTTTATGTATATACAGCGAAGCATGATCTTCAATAGGCTTCTATTTGTTAGGATGTAAGCATTAAGAATTCCCTGTCTCCACAACTAGGAATAGAGCAAATGCCTCAAGCCACCAGGATAGTCTATAGGACAGATAATTTATAAAAGCCAAAAAAAAAAATAAATAAAAACAAACAAAAAAACAAAACAACAAGGGTGATCCAAAGAGATATAGAAGTATAGATCAACTATATATTATAAGTGGCACCATTGGGATCCCGTGTCTCCTTGATAGTCAAGAGTGGGCCCGGATCCAGAATGTACGTAATACGTATTATCTTTTCGTGGGTCAACCACTTTACGTGTCAATTAAACATTTTCTACACATCCTCCAATCTCAATTAAACAAAAATAAGATTTTTGGACTCTTTCTTTGGACGAAAGAAGAATCATCCCAAAAAATAAGTTGCAAGGTCCAAATTGAAATTTTGTCCCAAAAAAAGACTGAAGTCTTCAACCGTTTGAATAGTACTAGAATTTTTGTTTGAAACGTATATGTAAGGAAGAGGGATTTTGTCCCTAATAAAGTATCCATTTGAAGATTTACTAAAACATTTGAATATAATAAAATAAAATAAAATTTTGAAAGGATATTATATATATATGGTCGAAAGAGAAATTAGTGTGCTAAGTGACTAAATTTAGTGGGACATTGACCTATAGTTCAAACAATTTACTGCACTGTTTGAATATTGTTTGAGAAAATTTGAAAAAAATTTAATAATTAAAAATTAAAAAGTAATTTGTATTTGAATATGGTTTGAGAAGAAAATTATGAAAAGTTTTAAGATCATCATCTCATCTCATCTAAGTGCCCAAACATAGCCTAGAAATCAATGATTGGAAAGTTCCATCTTTAATTTTGTCCATCTCTATCCAAAATCACCATTATCATTGAGTCAAGGTCTTCTAATGGGTCCATATTTCGCATGTATTCCATCTCTATCACCACTATCATTGAGTCGAGATCTTCTAAAATAATGAAACTACGATTATTACCTGCTATAAGGACATGGCATCATGACTAAGGAATATTGAAGACTTCTTGAAACCCAGAATGCACGGATATACACATCATCACCATGGAAGACTTTTCAAGATAGTAATCCGTGGAAAAATGCATAAATGGAAACCCTAACAAAATTATTATCTCGAACACTTAATTATTATCTTGAACACTTTTTGGAACCCAAAGACCCAGGTCTTTTAATGTCCATCTCTATCACCATTATTATCGAGTCGAAGACTTCTTGGAACCCAGTATGCTCGTAAGACTTTTTAAGATAGTAATCCATGTAAATATGCATAAATGGATAAAGGAAGAGCCGAAAATGCAAACAAATTATACATATAAAAGTTATATGGAAATGGCGTCCATCTATCATTAATTTGCAGCTATACGATGCTAGCTTATTATATATATATGTGTGTGTGTAAGTATGTGACTTAATCTATAAGAATAAATAATAAATAATATGTTTATAATAAATCAATATTCACATTCATATTTAAGAATATATAAGTTTATATCGGAAGACACAAAGAATGATTTTTAAATTTCATGTTTTATTAATTTTATAATATGTGTACTATAAATAGCATACAAAATCAAAAAATTAGAAAATATTTAATACAAAAAATTAAATATATATTTTGCTTTGATTTAGTCTAATTAATTCGGTTTTCAAGACTCGCTTTTCAAGTCTTGAAAACTGATATCAAACCAGTTTTTAAACAGTTTTGATTTCTAGGAGTCGAACTAATTGGGCGAACCGGTCCAGTCCAATCAGTATGTTTAGTTTTTTTCTTAACTGTCCTTGATTTTAACATTTAAAAAAAGATTTTAGGGTAAGTGGACTAACTTTATTATATCTTTTTCAATCATATGTGTTACTTGGAAATTCTAGGTTGGGCAAGGAAAGATGAGCAAAATGGCACACATCGCATTTTGGCCATAATTTTGTTAACATATACATTCATATTCGCATGTATGACCCTAATATATATATATATATATATTATATAATATATATATATTATATAATATCTATATATATATATAAGCTCTCTATGAAGCACACATTGTGCTCACCACGCTACACCTAGTGGTCTCCTTAGCTATTTAAGTCCAGCTTGTAGGCTTCATAAGATATATTCAATTTTTACAAAACATCACAATCTTAAATTTTATCTCGAAGTTTTCTCTCTGTTTGTGTTTCTCTCAATCTCTAGCTTCTATTGGGCTCCAGTGTCGGATAAAAGCCATGCTATATGATATTTTGAAGGAGAATTAGTGCATCATGTTTAGGTTGTGAGATGTGAAGATTTTGTGAACAGTAATTAAATAATTTGTAATTAGTAGTGAAATTATTTGAGATAATATGATTTATTTGATTAGAGAGAGAGAGAGAGAGAGTTGAATGCAAACATTATAAAGTTAAAAAGACATTGTTTGAATATAATATAATTCTTTAATCTTATTTTTATTTTGAAATTTAAAAATGTTTTATTATTATTTTTTATTTGAAACTGAGAAAGTTTTAATAATTAAGTAATGATTAGATGAAAATCAGAGTTGAGATTTGAAATTATAATGTGTTTTATGTTTGAATGATGTTTAGGAAGGATATTACAAAAAGTTTTGAGTTCATCATCTCAACTATTAATCTAAGTGCCGAGACATAGGCTAAAAATCAATAATCAAAGCTTTCTCATTTTGTTCATCTCTATTATCACCATTATTACTGAGTCAAGGTTTTTTAAAATAATGGAATCGTAATTATTGCTTGCTATAAGTCGTGAGAAGTTTTGAAAATTTTGAAAATGATGTATATTCAAATGAGTCTTTAAGGGCATGTTTGGCAATGAGATAATATAAGAATTCTGTTGTGAATGGTAGTAAAATGGTTTGATTTAAAATATTTAATTGGGTATTAGGAAATCAGGGAAAAGGAATGAATAGGAATATTATAAAATTTAAATATTGCTAAAGTTTTTAATATAATTTGAAAAAGTTATATTGTTTTTGTATTTTATTTGATAGTTTTAGAAAATTGTAATGAGTACGTAAGACTAGATGGAAAAGTTAAAAATTTGAAATTGACTAAGTTAAGGTCTTCTAGTCAAATAATGCAATTAACCTTGATTATTACATGCTATAAGTAAATGTCATTAATAAGATCGAAGACTTGTAGGAAAGGAAGTTAGCCCTCTCTTAACTTGAGTCGCGCGAGATGAAAGCAAAAGGAAGTTGGCCGGGTTTATAAGAATTTTAAAGCAACAAATTGAAAACAGAATCAGTCATACTAAAAATCAATGATTCAGAAGCTACCTCTCTTTTTCCAATATCTCTATCTCCATTATTTTGACTGAGTCGAGGTCTTTCTAGTCAAATAATGCAATTAACCTTGATTACTACAGGCAATAAGGACATGTCATTAATAAGACCGAAGACTTCTAGGCTGGAAATATGCTTATATGAAGAGAGGAAATGCAAAACAAATTACTTAAAAAAAGAAATTATTTGGAAATGGCGTCCATATGTCGCTATTTGAAAATGGTGTGTCCATATGCAGCCATATGAAGTTCTCAAGCGAGTTTAAATAGTTAGGAAAAAATGATAACTTATAATTATTGCTTGAAATATAGGATACTGAAAAAATTAAGTATCTTGCGACAAATCATGAATAAAACAAAGAAATAACTTAAAATGATGATTCAAAGGAAAAATAACTGATTTTGGAGGTTGAAAAGGTGACCCACAAAGCAAAGCTAAATTGGAATCATATGCATCATTTTAATATCTGTAGCTAAAAGTTATGAGCAAATGAATGGGGAGTTGAGATGTGATTAGTGGAGATGAAAATAATTAAAATATTAATATAAAGTTCAAATATTCTTAAAATATTATTTTTTAATATTATTTGTACTTTAAGATTTGAAAAAGATTAATTATTTAATGTATGCTTTACGTTATTTTAATTGTGGTTGTAGTCAATGCACTATTACGTTATTGAAATAGTTTAAACAAAGCCTTATAGTGAGTCTTATTGTAATTACATCGAGAGTAGAGTTGATCAATAGAGATGGAGCGTTCTTGTTGTTGCCTTCTTATTTTGGTCTGTGTTCAAGCATGTATGCTTTCTGGGTGCTCTGGTTGTTTGAAGGCAGAGCAAAATGCTCTTTTCCTACTCAAAGCCTTCATCAATCACCCAAATGAATCTTTTTCAGTACCATCTACCAACTTAATCAATAAAGTGAGCACTACTACTACTGATTGCTGCAATTTGACAGCTGTCGAGTGCAGCAACATTACAGGCCGTGTAACCTCTATTTATCTTGTTGAGTTGAGGGATTCTCGGAGGATTGCTACCAGATCAGAATATTGGTACTTGAATACCTCTTTGTTTCTTCCCTTTCAAGAGCTCAAGTCTCTGTATTTGAGTGATTTGGATTACTATTATAATTTGAGGGTATCAAAAGCAGGTCTGTGTAAATAACTTGTGATAGCATTTCTTCCATTTTTCTTGTGAGATGAGAAATTAGTTGAACATACTTTATTTATTTTGACGTTGATATTACTTATCAATTTTACCAAAAATTGTAGGTTTGGAAAGATTGTCTGGGTTGAGCAAGCTGGAGGAGCTTTACTTGGATGCAATTTCCTTCAATGACAGCCTCTTGCCATCCCTTGCCAAGATTGCAACGCTCAAGATACTATCTTTGAATGCAATGAAAGAATGGGATTATGAAGCTTATAATAACATCCAAGGTAAATATAATTGAAAAAAGGCAATATAAAATCTTTTAAAATTTGACAGAGATCACTTTTAATTTCATAAATATTTAATAACTAAATTTTGTCTATTTGTCTTTAGTGTTGTTGCAAGAAACAACAACGAAATTAGCTAGAGCATCCAAATTAAAACCTATTTTCAAGATAATTAAGTAGCATGATCACTGGGTGCTCTGGTTGTTTGGAGGCAGAGGAAAATCCTCTTTTCCAACTCAAAGCCTCCGTCAACTACCCAAATCAATCTTTTTCACCATCTTCCAACTTTATCAACGAAGGAAAATACTATCTTTGCTTGCAATGAAAGAATGGGATTATGAAGCTAATAATATAAAAGGTAAGTATCAATAATAAATTGCTCTTTTCATTGTAAAAAAAAGGCAATATAAAATGACTTAAAATTTGCCAGTGATCAGTGATCGCTCCTCATAAACCTATTCAGTTATATTAATCCATATGATTAATCCGGTTATTGACTATTTTGGAAGAAATAGTCAATAACTATATTTTTTCCATTTATTGTTAGTGTTGCAAGAGACAAATCATGAAAGAGCCTCCAAAACCTATTTTCAAGAAAAATTAAGTAGCAGTATGATCACTCATTTAAAGGTGACTTGGCCTTCCAATGAATCAAACTGACCTCGGTTTCCAAAAGCTCAAAATCATTGGGCGCACTCCCATATGTTTATCATTGTTGTATTTATGGATTTATTGTACACAACTTTGGATATTGAAAAATCACAATTGCAGGTTTTGATAGTTTGTCTGCTTTGACCAAGCTGGAGGAGCTTTACTTGGACGATAATAACTTCAATGAAAGCATTTTTCCATCCCTTGCCAAGATTTCATCACTCAAGAAACTATCTTTACGTGGGAATAAGATTAGTGGAAGGGTCCCAATTAATAAAGGTCGGTATATATTGTATTAGCTAGCTATACGTTGTATTAATCTAACCTGATTTACTTTTTACTAATTTTTCTAATGAATAATGGAAGATGATCAAAATTATTGCAGGTTTTAAAATGAGAAAGCTAGAGGAGCTTGACTTGGGTTATAATAACTTCACAGACATGAGATTCATTTGTAAGATTGCATCACTCAAGATACTACATTTGGAAGAAGCTAAGCCAAATGGGGGACTTAATATACAGGGTAAGTCTCAAAGTTGAATTACTTATCAATTTGCCACCTTAAGTTGTTGGCTTTTGTGTACCCATAATATTGTCATGTTTTTGGGTGTACTTCATATGTGATGAGATGGTACTGATTCTTAATAATTTTCAATGTACATGATAATTATCTAAAAGCACGTGTTATTGTTTTTTTAGAGCTTGGAAAACTAAAGAACCTACAGGAGTTGTATTTGGAATATTCATCCATCGACAAAAGCTTTCTTCATAAAATTGGAGTGATGACTTCTCTGAATGTACTACCAATGAGTTATTGTGGATTCAATGGCAGCTTACCCAACGAAGGTAGAAACGTTTTTTTCCAAGTATGTTGCTAATCATAAACAAGCTGATCTCAATAGCATAATTAAAAATCTATTTATTTTTCAGGTTGGTGTGAACTCAAGAATCTGCAAGAGTTAGACCTTGGTGGCAATAATTTTGAAGGGAGATTGCCTTTTTGTTTGGCAAACATGACAGCACTTCGAGTATTGAATCTTGCATTCAATAACTTCAATGGAAGCAATTCTCACTCCCCCATACCTAGTTTGCGGTCACTTGAGTACCTTTCTCTGTCCTATAACCACTTCAACCCAATTACAATTTCCTCCTTTCTTAATCTCTCGGAGATGAAGATATTCATGAGTAATAACAACACACTTGTTGAGGAAACAGAGTCTCACAGTATGATTCCATACTTTCAATTGAAGGTTCTGTCATTGTCAAGAGGCCTTGCCAGAAGACCCACTAGAACGATTCCCAGATTCCTTCATTACCAATACAAGTTACAAGTAATTGATCTCTCCCACAACAATTTGGTTGGACAGTTTCCCACTTGGTTGCTAGAAAACAATACAAGATTGGAGATTCTTAATTTAAGGAATAACACTTTCAGAAGCACTTTCCAACTACCCTATCATCCTAATCCACATATTCGAAAAATTGATGTTTCGAACAATGATCTAGGAGGTCTGATTCCAACGAACTTGAGTTTAGTTTTTCCCAATTTAGTGCATTTAAACATGTCTCAAAATGCATTTGTAGGCACAATTCCATCTTCTTTAGGTAATTTAGTTTCCTTGATAACTTTGGACTTGTCTAGCAATCATCTCTCAGGAACAATACCAGACCATTTGGCAATGGGTTGCTCCAATTTGGAATACCTCAAATTGTCAAATAATAATTTAATTGGCCACTTATTTCCTGCTAAAAACAATATATCTTTCCTTTGTTTTTTATATTTGGACACAATCGATTTTCCGGAAAGATCCCAAATAGCTTATCCAGTAGTGCTGACTTGGTTGGATTGGATTTTAGCAACAACTCTTTGTCAGGCATGCTTCCAAGATGGATTGGTAACATGAACAGCTTGGTTGGAATTGTTATGGCCAAAAACCAACTTGAAGGTCCTATTGCGATTGAGTTATGCAAACTCAAGCAAATTAGATTTCTTGACCTTTCCGAGAATAATGTGTCCGGCAACATACCATCGTGCTTCCATTCATTGGACATCAAACATGTTCATCTGGGAAAAAATAGGCTAAATGGTTCAATTACAAAGGCATTCAAGAATAGCTCTGCTCTGGTAACTTTAGACCTTAGAGACAACCACTTAACTGGCAACATTCCAGATTGGATTGGAAACCTCTCATCATTAAGCATCCTCCTCTTGAAAGCTAATCACTTATAAGGAAGGATTCCAATTCAAATATGCCTTCTTGGAAACTTAACCTTGCTGGATCTTTCAAATAATAATTTTTTTGGTCGAATACCTCGTTGCTTGAGCAACATTAGTTTTGAGGCAACAGACCAAAAATCTGATCCAGGAAGTACAGGGAATTATGGTTTTGGCAGTGAAGCATCGTCATATGTGGCAGTAAAGGCACGAATATGGCTTGGAAATGATGATGATGATGATGATTCTTTCCCGAATGTGGATGCACAACAAGAAATAGAGTTCACAACAAAGAGTAGAAGTTACTCTTATAAGGGTGAAATCCTCAATTATATGTCTGGAATAGATCTCTCATGCAATTTTTTATCAAGTGACATCCAACTTGAATTTGGAAATTTGAACAAAATTCGTGCGTTGAACTTGTCGCACAACAATCTAACTGGACCAATCCCCCCTACATTCTCAAAGTTAGAAGTAATAGAGAGCTTGGATCTCTCCCACAATAAGTGAGTGGCAGCATCCCCCCTCAACTTATAGAGTTATACTTTCTAGCTGTCTTTAGCGTGGCTGACAATAATCTATCGGGCAGAACGTCAGAAAGAAAAGCTCAATTCGGAACCTTCGATGGAAGCAGCTATAAGGGAAATCTATTTCTGTATGGACCTCCACTTCTTAATACATGGAACAAAACTGAATTGTCATTTATTGACAAAAGAGAAGAAAGTGGTGGTTTCATTGACATGGATTTTTTTTACATAAGTTTCTGGGTGTCTTACACAATAGTGATGTTGGGAATTGTTGCAATTTTGTATATAAATCCTTATTGGCGTCATGAGTGGTTTAGCTTCATTGAAGTGTGCCTCAATAGTTTTTATTGTTCTTGGTTTGGAAAATCTTGTAAGTTGTCCAGTACTTTCTAAATTGTGTAGCCTTGCATAATGATGTGTGCATATTTCTATATGCTCGCTCTTGATTTCAAATCTAAGGTTTATAAGTTTCGATGAATTTTTATGGGTCGACAGTGTATGTATATATATATATACACATAGGATTATTATTATTTGCTATTTGCTAGAGTTAAAAGGTTTTGAGAAATGAAGAAACAATAAGCATGACTCGTTTACAGACGCAAAGACATTGAAAAGGAAGTTTGGCAAAATTTGCCTAGAAAGCGACTCATTTGTGTTGACAATGAGTCTATGGCCATCATGAATTCCCATTTGACACAAGCTTGACTTCTTCAATTTAGTGTAAGCATATTATGCACCTTCTTCAATCCTGAATGCATTGGAAATTAGAAAAACAATTGATTCCAAAATTGATATGCACATTGACACCACGCACCACTAAGATCCCAAGTCTTGAATTTCCAAGGCAATTAAGATACCCTTTATGTTAGTTTGTGACAAATTTTATTTTTTATATAATAAATGTTTAATTTGGTCTTAAAAGAAGAAATAGGGAAGAAAGAAGAGGAGATCGTAAATACTGTTCATAGAGTAAACTTGATAAAGATTAATCATGTTTGGGAAAATCTATAACAACTAAAATCCTACTAGATTGTAGATTACATTTTGAAGTATGCTACATACACAAAATAATTAGACAAAAACAATTTCACAATCTGACTTGATTTTATCTGATTTGTTAGATCTACTTTATAAAATTATAATAAAAATAATTTTATGTTGGAAATATTTTCAAAATAATATATATTATATTAATAATATGTTTGAGAAATTATTTTTGGAAGTTGTGAGTTATTTTGAAAAGAGAGAAATAAGAAAAGTTGATAAGCTATTGCTTATATTTATAATAAATTTGGTCCTTGCATTTAACCGCAGCCATTGGTGGCTAAGTGGTATTCTGGCTTTATATTTACTGCATGGGCTTGGTTCGAGCCACCTATCTAAGGCTGTGCACCCGGGTTCCGGATTCGGAAACCCGGGTATCTTAACCCGGATCTGATCCGGATCCGTAAATCCGAATATTTAGAACCGGATCCAGATTTGAAATCCGGGCCGGATTCCATAAGATTCCGGATCCGGATCCAGTTTCCGGATTTAAATCCGGTTTTTTTTTTTTTTTTTCAGTTTTAATTTTGAGTTTTGTAAAACCCGGTTTCTGACACTTGAGACACGAAAGGGAAATTTAATACAGTTCACCTCGTATTGGGATAGAATGTCTGGTTTTCAGTTCTGTTTATTTAAGAGGACATTCCAACCTACAAGTTCAGAGCACCAATATATAGCTAAATGATTGGTTGAAAGGCTACTGAGTAATAGCCACTCAACAACCAATGCGTTACTCTGTCAATATTACTCAAAACATTCGAAAATAGCATGAACAAACATTCAGTTCAAACTATTAGTCTATCAACCAGATAACGGACCAAATCAACCTATACATCAATTATGTTTGCACAAGGCCCCCCCATTTATCTACTAAGATTTACTAAATGACTGCTAATGAAGAAAACTTCAGTAATACTGTTTGTCCACCTTTACACGTCTAGCATGTCATACAAACCAACTACACGAGCAAAAAATACAAATGTTATGGGAGATACAAAACCAGCACCAGCGTAGGGGCTTTGTCTCATTGAGTCATTCATATAAAGTTGAATTTGAACTGAAATAATTCGATAATTATGCCCAAAAATAAAACAATCGATTCTATTTTCATGAATTGCAGCAATATCACTGCATGTGAGGATATGGAAAAGTTAACTATCTGTACCAATAAGCAATGTTCAGTTATTGGTAGATCTTGAAAACAAAGATTCCAAACTCAAAAACAACTCAGCACTACTTTCCCAAATATTCTTGAATTTATTGTATATTCTTGTAGCAGCTGAGAAGCACCTGAACCATGCTCACATTGTCATTTCCAGTCCAACCTATAAAACAAAAAGAATATTATATATATACGCATACATATAGTCAGGCTAACAGTTATATTTGTAAGTTGTACTAATAATATATATTTTCTGGCAGGAAAAGCAGAGGGCTACTCGAGAAAGGGTGAGGATAGCATAAAAAGGCAATTATCTCAACTCATGAAGTGAATATTTGTAAGATATGGAAGGTTTTATTTGTTACTTTGTAAATATAAAACTATCATGTAATTAACATGGAAGATATTATTAAGTTGACGTTACCAATATCAAATATTCGTCATATTTTCTGGATCAATTTCCTCCAAAAATGAGAATTGAGTAATTAATTCTAGCACTCAAACGGGACCCCAAAAAATACATGAATAAATAAATAAAAGCAGACAGAACAGACATTCTCAATACGACAGTGCCGAAACACAATGTGAGACAAAAACACCGGCAGATCCCAATATCGATATTGAACAAACACTAGTTTAGTTTCATGAATAAATGATTGATTGATCTATGGATGAAGAATTAGATACCATATATTATAATATTAATGTTTTATCAACTAATTTAATTCCCTTTTTCATTGGAATTAAATACTATATATATATACTATAGTCTAACAAAATTATTGAACAATTTAATCAATCAATCGACACATGAAGATCACTGAGTGCAGAAAACATATCAGTTTTTTGGCTTTTTTTGGTTTCCTATAGGCTTGTTTAGTTTGATTGCTTTATTATATAGGCTTGTAAGAAATTAATGCAGAGCCAAATATTGATTCTAGCACAATGAAAAAAAAGGAGGGGCATAACTTAACCAATAACAAATTAATGTACTTTTATATCAAACCGCAACTCTCAATAACAGAATTCCTGTGAACCCTTTGGGGCCTTGTCATTTGCTTGGTTCATACAAAAATAAAATTTGTGGTGCCAGACATTATCTTAACTCTTATATATTTTTATAAGACAAAATTATTAGAAATTTAATCTTAATTTGTCAAAGAGTACAGTATTTTGATAAACAAAAGCAACCCTCTCCCTCCAAATAAGGAGAGAGGAACAACACCTTCATTCAAAATAGGAGAGGGACAAAACCTATTTCCCCCAAAGAGTGGAACAAACCTTTCTTTTTAACTAAACCTAACAAACAATAACAACAACAAATTAATCCCAACCCAACACAGAGCGGACCAAATAAACAAAAGCTAAATAAAATGGCAAAACAGTGTGAAGGTTAATAACTGGGATGTCTGTGTGGATTATTCGGGTATACCTGCCTCAACCATTAACAGTTTTGCAAAATATGGTTTGGTCAGGTTGACTCTGAAGCTTATATAGTGTTAGACTATAGCTACAAATCCACGATTAAAATCAATTTAGTCAATAAACATTCATTTACTTAAGTGAATAAGCATTCAATTCAGAATAGAAAGCTTAAATATTTGCCAGGAAGTTCATGTGTTAGTTACTTTCTTCTTGGACTACCTCAAATGCAACATCCTCATCGTTGCTTTGTGTACCTTCTCTTTGAGTTAGACGAGAAAATGGGTGCGATAGACGAAACCCATAAAACCCTATAATCAACTTAGATTTTCCTTCAATAAATCCATTTCTAATCCTCACGCAATTACAGGGAGAGAGAGAGAGAGAGAGTACCGAACTATGTTTACGGCGATGGAAACTCGGCGACGAAGATTCAGAGACTCGGCGATGGGTCAAAAGACGGCGATGGAGACTCGGCGATGGGTCACGAGACGGCGTGGACTCAACACGGGATGGGGTTAGGGTTTCTATGCATAGAGAGAGAGCGAGAGAGAGACTGAGAGTCTGAGAGAGACTGAGAGTCACTTGAGGGAGAGCTGGAGAGGAGAAGCGGGTTGAGACAAACGGTGCGTTTAACTTTTGAAAGCCGGGTTGATAAAAGCGGGTTCTGGATTTAATATGGATATCCAGCCCAATTAATCCGGTTTGTTAAAAACGGGTTCCGGCCCGGTTTTATATAATCCGAAAACCGGATTTAAAATCCTGGTATCCGGTTATTAATCCGGGCCGGATTTTTATCCGGCCCATGTGAACAGGATTACACCTATCTATCAAAGGAGGTGTATTTTGTTGAATTATTTGAAAAGGCCACGCAGCCCGCCCTTTAGGGCTCAAAGGGAGCGCATGATGCGCTACCTGGGCAATGCGACAAGGGGCGCGACGCACACGATGGGGAGTGTGTGAGGCGCTGCAACGCATGCGAAATTGGAAATAGCATGCCAAAAGTCGCACCTGCTGGGTTTCAAACCCGTGCAAAATGGTTGGCAGAGCGGAATCATGACCACTGGATCATGACCAACCAGTTTAATACATATACCGGTTTGGATCAGATTACATAAAATGAAAAGTGAATCACTTTTCTTTCACATCCTTTGATTCTCTATAAATAAATCCAATGCCATTCGAATTTTTAGAGATTCTAGAAGGAAATTTCAAAATTCTCTCTTTTAAAAAGATTTCATTTCTTTAAAACTTCTTATTAGGATCTATTCGTTTTGTAGAGAATAAATTTCTAATCTCTTGGTTGAATAACAAAATCTAAGAATATTCAGAGTTTAATTTTGTTGGTGTACAACGCAATTAGTCACACGTGACTTATTCTGAATTTCATGTATCTTGGATGCAAATTTACTTGTAATCCGTGTGCATACCAATTCCTATTATTGATGGGGGTGAATATTGTTTTAAGGAAAGCGACATTTGTAATACGACTTGAAGCAAACTTTTTTCTCACTATTTTCTGTTTTGCAATCCCGTTGCACAACACTATATAATCTAACAGATCACATAAAAACACATCAATTTGTAAGATTATTTTTGTATAATTACGTTGTGATTAGAATATTTATCTTAGCTTAATCATTCCACATCCTAATAATTAGCACGTTTCAGACAGAAAAATGGTAATTAGCAAAAGATATTAAAATTAGATATATATATATATATATGTATATATATATATACTATATTAAAGGAGAATTCCATTTTTCATCCATTTACTATCATTCTCTCAACTGTTATGACATGGTGTGAAATGATTAGTCCATAACTTGGATATAACAAATAATCTCAATCATTTTTTTTTTCTCAAAAGAAAAATACATCTTCATTGATAATAAAAGTCGCAATATAGATAGATAAGCTATTATACAAATGAGATTGGTGGATCTTTTTCATTATAAAAATCCAATAAACACGATGAAATTTTAATAAGGGATATGCTTCCAGTTGCATTGTTGGAGGCTGTCTATTGTGCAGTTAATTGCATATGCAAATTGATTTTGAAATTCATGATGTATTTTAATAGCTTCCCCAATCTCAAGATTATTGTGTCTCTAATGATGCCTTCTGCAATCCAGTATTAACTTCTTTTTTATTCCTTCAAAGTTGTTAATGTTCTCTGAGGGTCTCCTTCATTTATGATATTCTTTAGTTGCTTACGTTGAGCTTCTTTCACACTCATGAATGCTACCATTGTTTCTCCTTGATTTAGGTTGCAGCTTCCTAAGTGGACTGCTACTATGAAGGAGATTCTTTGTTATGTGATCTATATATTGCAACAAAGGTGCTACCACTTGCTTTCACTGCAACCTCTAATGCTATTGAACTTTTTTCTGGAGGAAGGACCAAAGTGATGTTTTGGTTTTGCTCTTTCCATTTCCCATGCAATATGATTGGAGTGATCCTTGCATCTGGATGGGTGTAAAAACATGTTTTACACCCATCCAATAATATAGTGCCATATAGGCATTCTAGCAAAACCAAAATTACAGCTGCATTCACCCGATTCAACCCCCCTCTAGCCCACTGCATTCAATTCTCCTACGGTTCTCCCTGCCGACGAGCTCCTACGATCTCCTTGCTTGCCGCCGACAATGAGCAACGGCCCCAATTCCAAAAATTTCAAATCGAACAACATTTTCTTTTGACATCACAGAAAACCCATTGCCATGAGCAAACAGGAGGAGAAATAGTAGACTTGAGAAGAAGTCAAATCCATCTTTCTCAAGAAGTTGGAGACAAAGAACCCATCTGTGTTGGGTTGTTGAGAAGCCAAAATTTTGAAGAAAAGTGTGAGAACTAAAATGGAGCCAAAAAAACCGTAACCCATTTGGGAATGAGGTCAAAGATTGAGAAACAATAGAGACTAAATATTGAATACAAAGTCTCCCCAGTTCAAACTCCTCTCTGAAATCTTTCAAACTACCATCACTCGATATAAATGTTATGAGTCTATCCGAGAAAACCAGAAAACAAGTTACTAGTTTCCGCAACTACAAAACCAACATCCCCAAGTCTATAGTGGATATGGAGTTTAAAAGAAAAAAAAATAGCGGAGATCGCAGGAGCTAGTTAGTTTGAAGCTTCTGGAATGCGTATTATCACTTCAGACTGGTTACAGCTTTCCTCTCCATCAATTACTTCGATCATTTCCTCTCCTCCCAATCTCTACCGATAGGAGTATTTTCCAAGGGAAAGTTCATATTTTTCGGGAAGAAGTGATCTGACAATGACAGCTTTGCTTGTTTTGTTTCTACCTCGATCCTCAGCAACCAAATGGGTGGCCTTTTCAGCTGTTAATAGTGGTGTGTTTGTCTTTAGCGGCGAAAATGGAGGAGCCCCAGGTCCCACTCCTGTTCGACCTTCAAGTATTTGAGCCCAAGTTCATCTCCGAATCAAAAACAGTACAGCGGATGGAGTTATGGGTCATGGCCATTCTCGGAATGGAGATTACGCTGTCACGCCCTTTGATTTCCTTGACTCTATCATCTCCAAACATATTCAACCGCAACGATGCAGTGGTTCGTGTTTCGCAGGTGGTCTTCAACGATAGGGAGGGTTGGATTGAGTGAGGAAGTCTGTTAGGGATTTCGAACTGAGAGACGAAATTGCAAGTGTTCACGCTAAGATCTGATGCGGGCGAGTTCATGGATGTTTAAGCCGAAATGCTGACGTGGCGTTTTTTCATTGGTTGGGTGTAAAAGGGATTTTTAAACCCATCTGGTCTGCAGCTTTCCCATATGGTTTCTATAGGACTAACTGGCTTATGCTACAAATTGACCCATGGACATTCTTTTGTAAGTGTGAACAATTTGATTTTTGTAATACCAGAGATTATATCTGGCAACAACAGCAAATACTTGGAATTTGTGAGTTTCAACAGTGTCAATTTGGAGTTTGACTTCATAATCTAAGATGTACATAATTCAAGAATTTATATCTTGTCCTCCAAGAGAGGAGATGTTGAGACGCCGAAGAGATTTTAAATTATTTAATACCCTATAATGCTAGCATTTGTGAGTTTTCAGACCATTTATTTATTTATTTATTTGGTCACCGTAGCGCTACAATAACAAAAAATTAAGAAATCATAAAATAAGCACACGTTAGCTTTGAGGAGATAGAATTTCAAATCATTTATTATAAGAGAAAAGTTGGGGTCCGGTTGACTTATTTAAATAAGAAGAATAACCCTCCAATGAGATGATGGCATGTAGGAAAAAAATACAAAAAGAAAAAGAAAATGAAATCCCATTTTCACGAGTGATGCACTCCCTCATCGCCGAATCTTCTCCTTCAAGCCTCACCGCTAGCCACCTGCACTATCGCCTGTCAACACCTCACTCAAGGAGCACCTCTCCTTGCTGGTGAACCAAACCCAATCATCGGTCAAACCCAATCGCCGGTGAACCCCACATAGCCCCCTTGTGCGCGAGAAACCCACAAGTCCGAGATGGGTTTCTCTCATCTTCCAGCCATCATAGCTCTACCAAGAGCCACCCAATGGTGTCACCGTCCCCTCACCAACACTCCCCTCACGCCGACGAACATAATCTGTTGTCAACAGCCTCCAAACGCATGGTCTACCCCTTTTTCCAAAAATGGGTATCGTCCACACTCATTTCGGATTTAAGGCTGTGTGGGGAAGGTGGGAGGCTGTGTGGGGTCACCGTTACAGGGGTAAGGCTGCCAAAGAGAGGTGGTTTCGGGTGGTGTGGGCAGTGACATCTCCGGTGGCCGGTGGCGGTTGGGTTTGCATTGAGCCCGAGTTGCATTTCTTGGTTGGGTTTTTTCCTACGTGGCATCATTTCGGATTTGAGGGTTGTTCTTCTCATTTAAACAGACCGACCACTCTCCAGGGTCTTCCTTTATAAACACACTATAATAAAAGAGTTGATTTTATAATCAGTCCATTTGTTTTTCTACAAATAGTAGCCCTTAAATCGATGAAGTTCCACATAGCTTCTCACTTTATCTATCATGTACCCCCAATGCATGAGATCACGCACGTTTTCCATTTGCATTCTCTCCCAGGAAACCTAGAAGACAAACCCCTCCCTCTCCGCCACGGTCAAGGATGGCCCCCTTCTCCACCACTCTTCCCTCCCTCTTTGCTGATTCTCGCATGGAAACCCCCATTTCCAGAAACCTCCTCATTGCCAAAGATTTTTTTGGGATTTTTGAGGTGTAAAGTTCTTCAATTCGGGATTTTTTTCAGAGAGAAAGAACCCAAATGCAATCCAATAGTCAAGGAGAGAGAGAGAGAGAGAGAGAGAGAGAGAGAGAGAGAGAAGAGTTGAGAAAGATAGAGATGAAATCCATGGAAATGACCATTACTAGAGAATTATCAATTTTTTTTTTTGGAGAAAGAGAATTATCAACTCTAATTCAAAAGATATGTTAGGGTTCCGTTTAAAATCCTCAAAGTAATGGTAATATTCACGGCAATATTCAACAAAGTCAAAACAATGCATAAACTCTTAAGAAAATACATGGATGAATAAAACACTGATCTCATTAGCGAAAGCTACGATGAAAGGGATTCGAGGTCCCTTTTTCTCCAATCTCTTGCTACTAGCTACAGTACCCAAACATTCCAGAATAATCCTTCCCTATCCTTTGGTAAAGACATATACTCTACTAGTGAATGGTACGCTACTAAGAAGAAAAAACACCCAGTTTTGGTGACTTACCAAAACGGGCCGCATTACAATTTATTGCCAAGGCCCACCCATAATGGTAAGACCAGACCATTATGTTAACAAATAGACTAATGCAGACCCATCGACCCACATTCTACGTCGGCCCAGCATCCTAGAGCCTCTTATTTGAAACGGTGCAATTCCTGCATTGAAACGGCATCGTCTAGAGTCAGAAATTAACTTCACTTTAGTTCACTTGTAATTGTACTTGTCGAGCTTCACTCCAGTCCTAGACCTCTAACACTTCGCACCCTTGCATTGGCGATCTAGAGTTCCTTACAACTTTCTCTTCCTTTAAAGCACATTGCCCTCAAGGTGGGGATAGAGTTGCCTTAAGCTCCATAGCTTTTCCTAGGTATTCTCTTCTTCCTTCAACCCATCCCATTTGACTAGCACTTGGGTGATGGCTCGATTTCCATCTCTTTTCAGTCATCGGGCGACAATGAGCTTCGGCTCGGGTTGCACTTCGCCGTCTGCATCTACTGGGAGTAGAGTAGCTATAGTTGTATTGCCTTGACTAGCTTCTTCTTCAGGCAAGACACGTGGAAGGTAGGATGAATCTTGGAGGAACTTGAGAGTTTGAGTCTGTACGCCACATCTTTGATCTTCTTCTCCACCTAGAATGGGCCATAGTAGCGGGGAGCTAACTTCAAATTCTGGTGATGGGCTACAGCTTTCTGACAATAAGTTGTAACTTAAGATAAACCCACAGTCCTTCAAAAGCCCTCTCAGACTTGTGTTTGTTTGCTTGGCTTTTCATCCTGTCTCTGATATGTTTTAGATTCTCTTTCAGGAACTTGATTACCTTGTCCCGCATCTGTAATGTCTGATCAGCTGCATTATTTGCTGAGAGCCCTGGAATGTAAGAGGTTAACTGGGGTAGGGGATACCCATATAGAGCCTGGAAAGGCGACTTTCTTATTGCAGAATGGTGGGAAGTGTTATACCACCATTCAGTAAAAGGGACCCAATCTGACAATTTCTAAGGTTTCACACTCACATATCACCTTAAATTCCCTTTGAGACATGTATTTAACGCCTCAGTTTGATTGTCGAATTAGGGGTGGTAAGCTGAACTATGGTTAAGCATAGATCCCTGTAAAGAGAAGAAGGCTTGCCAAAACGAGCTTAGAAACACCGGATCATGACCTGTCACCACTGTTCAGGGTAATCCATGTAACTTAAACACTTGCTTTAAGAACAAATTAGCGACCCCCACTGCTGTGTAAGGATGTGAGAGGGGTATGAAATATTCGAACTTAGTGAACCTATCCACAACCACTAGGATCGTTATACCCATTTGACCTTGGCAAACCTTCTATGAAATCCATAGAAATGTCGGACCAAGCTTGTTTTGGTACTGGTAGGGGTTGCAACAACCCCGCAGGTGGACTTGTCTTGTACTTCATGGACTGGCAAATTTCACACTCTTTGACCAGCTTTTTGATGTCCTTCTTCATGCCCTTCTACCAAAAATCTCTCTTGGAACGTTGATAAGTTTTTAAATATCCTGAATGACCCCCTAAGGGGCTATCATGAATATGCTACATGACTTTAGCCTTGAATTGAGAATCCATCGCAATAAAAATCCCCTTCTTCAAAATGATGCATTGCTGCCATTGGAAGCCTTCGGGATAAATAGTGCCATCTTTCAATTTACATAGGAGGTCCTTTAGTTCATGGGACCTTTCGTAGCTTGACTTGAGTTCCTCTACTCATTCGGGTGTTGGAAATGAAATCATAGCTAAAGTGCCTTCTTCTATGACTTCCTCTTCCTCTTTCCTTGACAATGCATCCACCACCACGTTTTCTTTTCCCTTTTTATACAAAATTGCAAAATCATACTCCATTAATTTACTCACCCATATTTGTTGGGCCAAGGTACCCACCCGCTATTCCAAGAGGAACTTAAGAGCTTGTTGGTCGGTTTTTACTACGAAAGCCCTCCTAAGCAAGTAGTGTCGCAATTTCCTCACTGCGGTTACCAATGCCAACAACTCATTCTCATAGGTGGAGAGAAGGAGGGCCTTGCTCATATAAGTAATGGGCTATCCGATTTGCATCAAAACTGCCCCCATACCCTTACAACTTGCATCACATTCAATTGTAAAAGGTAACGAAAAATCTGGAAGTCTAATGACCGGAGGTTGTGTCACAGCAGTCTTTAGGTTGTTAAAGGCCTCTATAGCTACCCCATTCCACAAAAAAAAAAAAAAAGCATTTTTCTTGAGCAAATCTATCAAAGGTGCAACAATCACCCCATATTCCTTAATAAACTTATAATAGTACTCCGTTAGACCCAAAAATCCCTTTAGGGACTTCACGTTGACTAGAGTGGGCCATTTCCGTTTGAAATCCTCAAAGCAGCGGTAATATTCACGACAATATTCAACAAAGTCATAGCAATGCATAAACTCTTAAGAAAATACATGGATGAATAACATACTGATCTCATTAACGAAAGCTACGATAAAGGAGATTCGAGGTCCATTCTTCCTCCAATCTCTTGCTACAAGCTACAGTACCCAAACATTCCAAAATAATCCTTCCCTATCCTTTGATAAAGACATATACCCTATTAGCTTAATGGTACACTACTAAGAAGGAAAAACGCCCCGCCGCATTACTATTTATTGCCAAGGCCCCCCATAACGATAAGACTAGCCCACTATGTTAACAACTAGACTAATGCAGACCCATCGTCCCACATTCTACGTCGGCCCAGCTTCCTGGAGCCTTTTATTTGAAACGGTGCAATTCTCCCATTGAAATGGCATCGTCTTGAGCTAGACATTAACTTCACTTCAGTTCACTTGTAATTGTATTTGTCGAGCTTCACTTCGATTCTAGACCTCTAAGAGCATCCTTATTAGTCATCTTTTTTTATCATTAAAAGTGTACTTTTTGCACATATACCAAAAAAATAATGCCATATTTGATCAAATATGACTAAAAGAAAATGTGAAAAATAGCATAAAGGTACTTTTTACTTACTTTTTGTTTAACTTTTGAATAGTAGTAAATCATCAAATAAAAAGTACACTTTTGATGATAAAAAAAGATGAGGCCAATGAGGATGCTCTAACACTTCGCACCCTTGCATCGGCGATCTAGGGTTCCTAATAAGATAAAAGTCCAAAGTCGGAATTACTTTCCCAAATAAAATCCAGAGTTGGCAGTTGCTTTGTGGAATGGTTGTAATTAGGTAATGCAATGGTTGAAACGAAGCTACGATGATGAATTAAAAAGGATGCACGACAAGTGTTTGAACAAAAGCTCGAGTGAGCCACCAGGTTGCTTCTTCCCGTAACAAACTACCTACAGCCATGATAAACTTCCTCAAGTTGGGTTTGGGTATCTGCAAAATAACTGGTTCCTGATCATCTAGGCAATGATTCGTGAAATTTGGAACCAAGTTAATTGCATGAACTTAAAGTAATTTTGCTGCAATATTAAATTACATTTTGTAGTTGGTACGTAGTTCCAACTTCTACTTTTCTGATTTAATGACATTAACTTACCAAAGAAAGAAGAAAATATAGTAATTTGTAGGAGTTTGTAGAGAGAACAAACGGAAGAAGCGCATGAGCTTAAAGATTTTGGTCCGAGTCCAGAGGAGGATATGGGGAGAAGAGAACGAAACCGACGACAAATTGGAAAACATAACATCAACAAATTACCCAGCAAACGATGGTGGATGGGTGACAGAGATGGGCGACGGCGGAGATGGTGGGCGACGGAGATGGGTGACTGCGATAGGAATCTAGGAGAAGAGGTGATTGGGTCAGGGGCTTTTTTGGCTTAATAATCCAGCATGATATACTTGTTTTTGCTTGATACAGCAGGGGTGTAAATGGTTTGGTCCAGTCCGGTTCGAAAAATTTGTGGACCGATTCCTTTCGGTTCAAGAATTCACTCATCCTGAACTAGACCGAACAGGAGTTCGGTCCAGACCGATCCGGTCCAATTCGGTCTAGATGAGATCCGGTTCGGTCCAGGAGTGCCCTATATGATTTAATAGGCTAAATTTAATCTAAAATTTTACAATGATCAAATATTTTTTTGACCCAAATTTAACTATTATAAATTATAATATGTTAATATTATAAGAGTATATATTATATATATTAAGTATGTTAGTAAATTATAACTAATAACACTATTACATTAATATATTATATATTTATATGTTAGTAAATAGTGATAAATTAGTAATAATATATTAAATAATAATAATACACTTATTACTTATAAGTTATTATTAATATTCTATATAGATATAGTATAATTTATATTTTTATACTATAACTAGTCAACTAATAAATAATAATATGTTAATATTATAAGATTATATATTATATATTAATATGTTAATATATATTATATGTTAATATATATTATATGTTAATATATTATTATTAATATTATAATTTATATACTATTTATATATATATATAAATATATGTATATATATGTGGGGTTCGGTTCGGTCTGGTCTAATTCAGGGGGAGAAATCCTTTGGACTGAGACCGAACCGGAATTAATCGGTCCATGTAAAATTTGGATCGAATCGGACCGATTCGGTCTCGGTCCGGGACAACCTGTTCGGTCTCGGTCCGAGACAACCAGTCCGGTCCACCGGTCCGATCCGATCTTTTTACAACCCTAGATACCAACTTGACCGTCCCAAATCGTTCCTCCAATAAAAATCACTTATAAAACTAGTTATTTATTTACGTAAAAGTCAAAATTTGAGTTGTGAAGAATTTTAGAAGTTAAACAAAATATTTTTAAAATATTTTTATTATTTTAAGTTTAAAAAAAATTAATTTAAAATTCAAAAAATTAATGATTTATCATATTTTATATAAAAATTTTAAAAATTATAATAAAAAAATGAAAAAATATTGAAATAAGTTTAGCATATTTTTAAATGCCGAGGTAGCTTACAAAAATTCACCAATTTTTAAGTTACTTAAAAGTTAAAATAAAGCATATTCTCGTTAGCTTTGAGGAAAGCAAAGTCATTTGTTAGGCGTTTCCAACCCAATCGAGACCCAACTCTTTCTTTCTCCCCAAGCAAAATCTCCTCGTCTCTTTGTTTCCTCGACCTGTAAAGCAAATTCCTTAGTTTAAAATCCATCGGAGCCGCAACCTATGATCTGTATCTTTTTTTCTCAACGGCGAAGCTGAAGATAGGAGGGACATGGGCTGGTGTGATAGAGGTGGTACTCGAGGAATGGACTGTACCCATGTTGAGGATAGCGATAGAGGTGGCAAAGCGGTCAAACTGCGGCCCCGATTCGATCAATTTAATTTGCGCAGGAAAGGTCTTGAGAGATAGCAATGGCACTGAGATGCTGGCCCAACTTGGCGTCAAGAACAACGCTAGGATTCTCGCCACTCGGGGCAACGCCGAGGAGGGAAAGTCCTTGGAGGAGGGGTTGCTGGCCGAGGAGGAACGCTCTCGGAGACTCAGCCGAGTCAAGTGAGTCTTGCAAGTCTTTATGCATGCTTTCCCTCTTCTAGATTCGCTTTTTTGTTGTTTTTACTTGCGAAGAAATAGAAGCAGGTTGGTTTTTGATTATTCCTTTTAGTGACTTTGATGAGAGGTTCGTTGTTCCTCATAAGCAATGTATGTTGTTGAGTCTTTGTGCTTGTTTAAGTTTGTGTCTTTTGATCGTGGGTTTGCTAATTTTTTTGTTTTGATCGTGGGGTTGTTAATTGATTTTGGAAGGCTCGTTTTGATGTACTTTCTCTGTAATGTAGTTCGTTGGTATGATGGATTTCAAGGGTTTTGATAAGTAATGTGTTTGATGTTAAAAATTTAATTGCAAATGCAATATGATAAGAAAGTTGAGTTATAGGGCAAAACTTTAATACGGTTTTTTTCTGAATGTAATTTCTGAGATTTTCTTTTTGGTTTTTTTTCCCTTGGGGGGGGGGGGGGGGGGTTCAAGTTAATGTAATTATCATATTCTAATTTGGTTCCACGGAATCTGTCTAAATAGAAATTCAGATTTAATGTTATTTTAGTTCAAACTGTTAGAAACACATCACTATCGGGTCTAATTCTTATTATGCTCGGCTGAGTCATTTTTTGATATCATATATGCCCTCACATAATGGCTTCAGAAAATCAGAGGAGCTGGTTAAGTGGTTATTCTAGTGCCCAATTTATATATCTCTCTGGCGTACCAAACAGGGCCTGCTGTTTTATCATTGTTCATAAATGAAGTTTTCTATCCAATTGAAGGGATGAGGGAGTGGTTGTTTTTCTGTAGTCTGCACATCCAACTTGGTGAAGGCATGCATGAAAAGCCCAAAAAGAGTACCAAGCAAGCAGCCATTGGATTGACCATGTTCTGTAGTTTGTTCGTAGTTGTTTTTCCAATTGGCTTCTATTCTATTATTTTATTGCTTGGTCCATGATGATTGAGATTAGTATGAATAAGGAGCAAAGGGGCTATGGAAGTTATTGATTGTTCCCTTTGAAATATAAATACTCTGGGTTTTTATAAAGACTTGCTTTTGCACTCTTTTATCTCCACTTCTTGATCATGTGTTGACAACCAATATTTCAGAATCAAGTTGTATCCTTTGTTGGTTTTTCTAGTTTGTGCAGGCACTTGATAGATATATGTACCTTGGGAGAAGTTTATGAAGCAATCCCTACCAAAAAGAAATTAATTATCACACCTACAATGTCATTGGGCTCTGTAGGCGCAGATGAGATCTTTTAATAAGGTTAACTATTCATCTTAGTTGGGTTTACTTATTAATGCAATAACTATTCATTTAATAGACCTGCATTGTATTCCACATGAGTGATGTCGATTGCCTTGGTAAAGGATTACTGTTTTGCTTTCATTTTAATGCTTTGCCTTTGAGTCTGTTCGTCTAACTTGATCATGGAATGTCTATCACAACAGGGCAGCTGCCACAGCACTGGCCAAAAGGCATGCAGATGGTTCACTACCAGTTGAAGACTTTAACATAGAGGTTGAAGATCAAAGTGGACAGATTGTACAGTTGGGATCTCAAACTGATCAGCGGTGTGGAAAATAGTTAAGTTTTGCACATAGTATTTTGAAAGTGCTGTTAGATAGTGAGCATGCAGATGGTTCCCTTTCTCAGTGCTGATGATTGTAACGAACTTTCATGTCAGAATGACAACTACTAATAGAAGTGATGTTAATTAAGTTCCTGACGTGAAGGAAGTTATGACGGAACAATATAGAAAGTTACAATTAAACAAAGGAATGAGCTACGGAATGTTAGGAATATATAGTTTTTAATTTGGCCTCTTTAATTTTAGAGTCCCAAAAATAATATAAACTTGAAAATCCATATCATGTAATTAATTTTATTTCTTTCCTTTAGAAATATTTATTAAAAGCTATCATTTTATTTTATGTTAAAACTGTATTTATTTAATTAGATGAATTTAATTATCTTATAATAAATACTTATTAAAGCTCATGATCGTTTTATTTTATAATGAAATATATTGATTTTGGATCAAGGAAATAAATTCGAATTTAAAAACTTAGTCCCATTCCATTTTCTATTTTCATTTATCTACTTATAATTTCTTTAGTTTCTTTTAGGGGACGAAATAAAAATCATCCCAAAAAATGAGTTGTAGGGTCCAAATTCAAACTTCATCCCAAAAAAACAATGGAAGTCGTCAACTGTTCGAATAGTAGATCTTTTGTCCAAAAGGTATAAACTTTTTGAACTGATATTAAATAGGATCCAATAAGGAATTGGCGGGTTAAGTCACTAAATTAAGCGGGGTATTGATTTACCATTCGAACAAATTATTACACCGTTCGAATGTATAAGCTAAGCGCTGTTCGAAAGCAAAATAAAAGGTTCAAACAGATATTTATTGCAGAAATGGTTGACAGGAATGGCAAAATGTTTGACTGCCTATACATACGTTGGAATGAAACACAAGATTTTTCCAACTTTTTATGGCACCACAATACCTTACCTAATTATGGAGAAATATCATAAAAATTTAAAAATTTATAATATATTTAATATAAAAAATGAAATATATGAAAGAACCTGTCTCTTTGTAGGAGACTTAAGGGTGGCTTACGTGACACACCCTTTTAATATATAATATATATTTATTTATTTTAATAGTTTTATATTTATATTAAAACTCTTGGTAATTAAAAATAGAGATACTACTCATTTAAAAGTTAAAAGTTATATTTCTTGATGAAAGGAAACAACACTTAGTAAAAATGGGTCTTGATCTATCTATAAATAAGGTTTGTGATTCTCCATCAGTCACATCCATCAATATAAAAAAAGATAGATTGGAAACCTCTCTCCTATACTCTCCATATTTTAATTTGTGAGAGTTTACAATCAAGAAGCAATCAATTCCTATGCATACTTGATCAACAATGGCCAGAAGTAAGTATTCTAACGATTATTTTATTATGAAATGTTTCTCCCAAATTTTAACATTAGTAGTATTAGAGCAATCTTTTGTGTCATGTTATTTAGCATGAATTTTAATTCTTACGTGCATTGTTTATTAGTGAAAAAACATTGATTAAAATATATTACAGTTCATTCATTGAAATATGAAGATTGACTATACGGAGTCTATCTGCGTATGCTAAAGTTTTTTAGAAATGGACTTTATTCTTGAATCCAGCGAAATGGCCACGGATTTAACCTTTGAAATCAAAATCGCTTCATTTTTGTTTAAAACCAGCGAAAGTAATATCTTTTGATACCAAAAGTCATCTCTTTTCATATTTTTGAAGAGGATTTCACTCTTTTTTAAAATGGTTTTCATTTCAGAGATATCACAGCACTCTCATTAGCTTAGGTAAATTTATCTTTAAATTTTAGCTAATATCCTACTATTTTAGTTAATATATTACTATTTTACATTTGTCCAATCAATTTAAATTTAATGTACACATTAGATTAACCATTTATTTTCTATATAATAATAAAATATTATAAAATTAATATTCTTTCACTTTTGTTGAATAAAATAATAATATTTTAATTTAAATTCAAGGTACTCTAGTATTTTATTAGATAGAATAATAATATTTTAATTTTTAGCTAAGTAACTATTCAGTTTCCATTTTTGGAGAATTACTATTCACATTAGCTAAATATTTTTGAATTTGACTAATCCAATGTAGTCATTTTTTTTGTTGAAATCTTTTAAATTAGCCAAACATCTCATTTGACTAAGCCAATGAAAATGCTCTCTGAAAACTTTTTGAGAGAAGTCGTAGTTTTCTCCTATTGAAATAGTTATTTTTCAAGATAAGTTGTTTTTAAATTTACTGAGATAGCGATTTTGTCTTGATTTTCGGTTGCGGTAGTTTGATTGTCCAATCAGTTTAAATCTGCATGAATTTTGGGCATTTAGTTTCATTAAAAAAAAAAAATTTATTATTAAAACACACGATTTGGTGTTATATATATAATGTAATTTGGCCATTTGGATCATGGCTGGATGCTGCACGTATAACATATAAAGGGTCTTGTCTCTTTTCATGCTTGGATGCCGCAAGACACAATGACACCACCATACATATATATGCTTGTTTACTGCATATTTTTTATTACGGCATTCTTTCGGCATATAAATCATCTAATGGGCCAATACCTTGTGACCAGATTATTTGGTTGATGATCGATTATTTGATGAAATAATATCATTATAGATTAATATATTGTTATGTTGTCATGATTTTATTTATTTATTTGTGATGTTATATTAGAATAAATATTATTGTGTATTGAGAATGGCCACAACATCTCGTAACATTATACTATTTTAATATATTTGATTGTATGACTTTATAATGACATTTTAAATTGTAATTAAATCATTATAATGATTACTTGGCCCTAAAGAGAGGTAATTATTATAAAAGATGATGATTTAATTAGAATAAGATAATGAAAAGAGATTAGGGAAAAGAGATTTCTTATACCCACATATGTGAAATTTTTTTTTTCTTAGATATTTATAAATATTTAATAACTAAATCTTGTCTATTTGTCTTTAGTGTTGCAAGAAACAAATAAATAATGAAATTAGCTAGAGCATCCAAAACCTATTTTCAAGATAATTAAGTAGCATGATCAGTGGGTGCTCTGGTTGTTTGGAGGCAGAGGAAAATCCTCTTTTCCAACTCAAAGCCTCCGTCAACTACCCAAATCAATATTTTTCACCTTCTTCCAACTCTATCAACGAAGGAAAATACTATCTTTGCTTGCAATGAAAGAATGAAAATATGAAGCTAATAATATCAAAGGTAAGTCTCAATAATAATTTGCTCTTTTCATTGTAAAAAAAGGAAATATAAAATCACTTAAAATTTGCCAGTTCATATGACTAATAACCCATATGATTAATGCCTTCAACGAAAGCATCTTGCCATCCATTGCCAAGATTTCATCGCTTAAGAAACTATCTTTGCGTTACAATAAGATTAGTGGAAGGACCAATTAATAAAGGTCAGTATATATTGTATTAGCAATATATAATTCCATTTTCATTTACCAGCTTATATTTATGTTTCTAATCTGATTCCTTCCTGAATGTACTTTCAATGAGTTCTTGTGAACTCAATGGCAGCTTTCCCAACCAAGGTAGAAACTTGTTTTTTCCAAAATGTGTTGCTGGTCGTAAACAAGGTGATCTCAATAGCATGATTAAAAATCTGTTTATTTTACAGGTTGGTGTGAACTCAAGAATCTACAAGAGTTAGACCTTCATCACAATAACTTTGAAGGGAGATTACCTTCATGTTTGGCAAACATGACAGCGCTTCGACTATTGGATCTCGAATTCAATAACTTCAATGGAAGCATTTCTCACTCTCTCATGTCAAGTTCGCAATCACTTGAGTACACAAATTAATGATAGACTTACAATTTCATGGTTCATACTATCCATTTACTATCAGCCGCTTACACAAATTAATTTAATATTAACCCAAATAGCCATAGTGAAACCCCAATATGACAAGAAATTAATTAGCTGTATTAGCAAGATTGTAAAAAAAAAAAAAAAACACTATGTACACCAAGGACTACAAATAACACATGCTTGCTGCCCATGTTGAGCTATGCACCAACCATGCCATAGGTCATACCAGCAACAACAATTAGTCCACATGTTATATATCGTAAACTCATCAAATCATATGACATAGCAAACCTACATGTATAAGAATATTAATTTTTTTTTAGAAGTAAAAAATCAAAATTACATGTATCACTAACCGATTAAAAAAGAAAAAGAATTGCACAAAGAGATGGTAGAATAATAATTGATTCTGAGTTGACCTTCACCCATGAATATTTTTAGAAGTAAAAAATGAAAATTACACGTATCACTAACATATTAAAAAAGAAAAAGAATTGCACAAAGAGACTGTAGAATAATAATTGTCTCTAGGTTGGCCTTCACCCATGAATAATTTTCCGTTGGAATCAAAATATAAGTAGTTTGAGGGGACTTCAAGATCCTAGAATGTTGATTTTCCTGCACAATTATTACCAGATGCTCTTGAAGTGAGTTTCCTATTTCAAATTCCTCATTTTAGGTTAATTTTTCATTTTCACAAAACTCCAACATACTTCACAGACAGAGATATCATCATAAATATATGATGAAAATCCAGTCCTAAAAAACATTTTAAACAAGATCATTACAAATATAAAGCACTACATTGTTATTGGCATAATCATCCAGATACCTTATCTCCAACATTATCTTGTTGTTCCTTCACTTCCTAACGATTAATCAAAACATTTCATGTAAAAAAAAAAAATCAAAGCATAGAACAGAGTAATAGGATTTAAAAGAAGTTGTAAAGGATTACTTTTTTTGCTTTCATTTTAATGCTTTGCCTATGAGTCTGTTCTTTCTAACTTGATGGAATGTCTATCACAACAGGGCAGCTGCCACTGCACCGGCCAAAAGGCATGCAGATGGTTCACTACCAGTTGAAGACTTTATAACATAGAGGCTGAAGATCAAATTGGACAGATTGTACAGTTGGGATCTGAAACTGATCAGCAGTATGGTAAATAGTTAAGTTTTGCGCATAATATTTTGGAAGTGCTATTTGAACGAACTTTCATGTTACAGGGCAGTAATGATGGGACTGTTGCTTCATGCAACTAATTGGGAGTGAGAACTACAAAGATGCATTAGAAGTGCTCACCATGAGAGAGGTCAGTGGCAGTCCAGTTTTTGCAAGTGGATAAATAGTATTAAATACATTTAAATCAGTTACGTAATTGATTATTTGATATTGTAAGGTTTTCTTGGAATAATTGATTTAACCCCATATGTTTTCACAATTGTAAGGCACAGTACATGTACACACGAGAATGTATGGGATAAAAGCAAAAATACAATTGGTTACAAAACAAACTAGCAATAACAGAATTATTCTTGAACCTTCCGTGCTGTGGTGGAGGTCTCCAAATCATCGATTGGGAATTTCACAAAATCACGATTCATGATCGACTCCAAACAATCTCAACTTCAAGGGCAAAATTCCCAAATTGTGGCATACACGAAACCCTAAAATTAAACATTCAAACGATCAAAGTCAACTAAAATTAACGATATTTCAGGAAAGATCAGGTCAAGAAAAATACTCAAATATTCGATTTGATTTGATGGGAATTTTGGTTCAATAATTTTCGGAGAAATTTCCTGCCAAATCACTGGCGGCTTACCCAAATGTGAGGGAGAAGTTGAATAAAGTTGCTGAGGTATTTTCTGGCACCCTTTGCTTAAATGAAAAATAAACTGGGATAATTAAATTTGCTTTTTGGTAGCAGAGACATTCTTTGCTTTTCGTGATACTTCTATGCCTTGCACGCATCCTTTGATTTAGCACTGGTCTGTCTATTTACTCAAATTCATTTTCCTAATTTTTTTTAATTTTGAATGCTTTGATCCATTATTTCTCTTCAATTATATACTTTTTGTCTTGATCTTTAACAATTACAGCTTCAGACTATTATCAACCTGGTGGCCGTGGAGGCTGTAGGTTTTGATCGATGGATAAAGAATGTAGGAAGGTAGGCAAATAATTAAGGGTCTTACAATTAGCATAATTTGGTTGAAGCTCATGAGAGCATATTAATGAAGGGACCTACAAGCATTTTGGAAGAGCTTGTTTGCAAATTAATGAGTTAGCTAGCTTCCGTTAATATCCAAGCCCCCATATATAAAAATAGAGATGCTAATGCTGCAAGGGACATAATCAGATCGAGGAGTCTTCACTACAATGAGAATAATCAGTGGAAGTACTACATCTCATTACATAATCTTTCATACTAATTTAAATCTCTATAAAAAAAGAGGGATTCTTAATTCCATATATATATATATATATATTATATGAATTTGTATAAAAAGCTTGATCCATGATCAACTGATCTTTAAAATCTGTACTCTGCCTTTTGTTTTCCAGCTTGGACTTTTGATTCTAGGAAGAGTTTTAGATGTAAAAAATACAGCTCGATCGACCTCATTGGGCTTGAAAGCAACTAGCCGAATCCAATCTATTATTAGCCTAGCTAGTGAATTCGTATAGATGGTTCTCCTTAAATTTTCATAATAATATAGAGAAGGACGTATAAAGACTTGAGAAAGATATTGCTCCACTATTATTTATTTAATGATATTCCAATGTTTAATTTACTATCAGTTGCCTGTTTTGTGATGTATATCAGCCTCCATGGGAGACACAAGTTGGGGAGACGTTCATAATTCATTACACTTATGGATGTGACTACACCATGAAGGTAGTTTTCTTTTGTGACTCGATTTCCACAAATTTTTTCAGGTTAATGTTTATTTGGAGAGAGCACGTGTAGATGCTTTGTGTGTGTGTGCGTGTGTGTTTGGATTTTTTTTTAGCACACGTATATCAGCTTTGGATTTTTGGGTGATTTATCTGTTCAAAATCACCAACCGTACTTCAAAATCAACCCTTACAATTAAGTTGCGAGAGTTGATGCAAGCTGTTGAACTTTCATAATGGTGCATTCATCTCTGGCATACTCATCATTGGTGAGATCTTCACGGTACCTTTGTTTTTTATTTAGCTGACAAAATGTTGCAACTGTTTGAAATAATTTACTCAAAAGTACTTAAGGGCACATATCAGCTGGAAGAAAGTTGGATAGTTAAGGGCCAAAAGCGCTGGATTCGAAACAGTACCTTTGCAGATATGTTGGTTATTTTCGCCAGGAATGGGTATGTGATATGCTGGACATCTGTTTGCACTCAGATTATTTTTCATGCACAAACATTCAATTACTTTTTTTTGTTTTTGTAAGTAATAAAAGGAAACATTCAAATATACATATATCTTCTGGATATAAATATATAGTCTTCTCTTGTTGCTGTCAAATATTTTTTTCCTCACAGAAATCTGTTTGAAAGCTTCTAGCTAGTTTGACTTTTTCTATATGCTAGTGTAAGTTGGCCGATCTTTTGTTGCATGCAGCCTGGACCTCTGTTTTAAAGAACAGGGGATGTAAAAGCTGAGACATGTTAGTAAAGTTGGACCTCTGTTTTTTAACAAGCTTGGATTTGATGAGGCTTTCAATTATAAAGAAGAGCATGACTTTGATGCAGCTCTGAAAAGGTTAGTACTATACAATTTGCATCTAAACAGCAGTCAGAAACAAAGATGTTTTTATGTAGATTCTCCATATTTATCTCTATACTTAAATAAATGAACTGTATGTGAAGAATCTGATATTTCTGTAGTTCATTTCCAAACATCATTTTTTTTTTAAACATCAACTTAGTTGTTAGTTGGCTTACAGCGTTAACATGCTCTACTTAATTATTCGATAGTTTCAATATTTTCGTCAAATTTGATTTGATAATAACAGCCTTTCAAATCGCAATTGAAGGTCGAGTAATGCATGAAGTTTCATTTGGCTCAAGAGAAGAGGCTGCAAAATGCATGTAGAAGGTTCTGAGGCAAACAGTCATGGTTTCAAGTGCAAGGCAGGCTGTCTCTGGTCTACTAACTGTCGGTGCAGTTAACGCTGTTAGATATCTTTCTAACAAAATGTGAAAGGCTTGGAAATCCTTGAGATGGGGCTACCTTTGATTTTTATGAGAAATTTTATTTATCAACCTCTCAAGCCTATTCCTTTGTGGCTGGCCCCTGCACTTTATGGTAGAGTTATGCTAAATAACGACAATTAATCACTGTTTGTACATGATTTTTGTTCGTAAAAGTTTGAGATAAATGAAAAACTTTTATTTTCTTTGAGTTGGGAATCTTTATATTTAACCATATATATACGATTAAATAATTCAATATAGCCCAGAAAAATCTGTCCAACCAGTTTCATGATTAAAATAAAAAATAGCCCAGGGTCGGCGAATTAAAATCGCCTTTTAAACGCAAAATCTATTGAATGCATGTTTTTTTATGGCGAAAATTTACCTTATTTGCGGCGAAAAATAGTCGCCGAAAAATTATTAATATTTCTGCCAACCCAGATTTTTGCCGCAAATAATGTATTTTGGCTCAAAACTAACGGCGACATTGGGGCGATCAGTTCTAGCCGCAACCACATTTTCCGGCGACTTATGGACCTTTTCCATTGAATTTTGGTCGCTGCAAATGGTGCTTTTTCTTGTAGATTACATCGTTCGAATGTCAAGATTAATCGTTGATTGAATGTAAAATCATGAGATCGAATGGAAATTAATTGCAGAAATCTTTCCAAACATAATAAAATAAACTTTCAAACGAATATTATATAGGATCGAACGAGAAATTGGCAGGTTAACTCACTAAATTTAGCGAGACCTTGACTTGTCATTCGAATAAATATTATATATGTATATATAATAGAAATCAATAAGTAATTTTTGTTTTTTAAAGCCGATTCATAAATATTAAATTAATTTTACAAAAACGCAAAATATTATTCATACAAAAAATAAATACAAAAATAAATAAAAGATACACACTACTACGTACTCGCCCAAATCTCTAACCAAATCCTAGTAGACTCTAACTAGGCATGTCTCTAGAGCCGAGTACTAATGGTCAACTGAGTCAGAGAGAGATGGTGGCAATCGTCAGAAAATCATTAAAGCGCAATAAATTTGTCTGAGTTGGCTATAAGAGTAAAAGATCGGTAGGCTGTGTTCGTTTATCGTTTGTCCATTGGTGAAGAAATAGGTTTGAAGGAATTGATATAATGGTCGGATTAGATGAAATCTTTGTAAGTGTTATATATCAAGTGATGTTTTGTTTCAATAGTGACCAACATATGTATCATGTATTTGATTTATAGTTGATCCGCTCTATGTATATTAATTAAACCCAAGGCTATTCCAATGCTAATCCTCTGAATATGTAATAACGGTTTATCCATGTTAGAAACATTTTTATTCATTTGTTTCTCTTTTATTTCTCAAAACTCAATAAAATATCTTAACTTCCCTGTTTGGATGTTCAAAAAATCCTATTTTCAAATGAACAAATACTAATATCAGTTAATAGTTACCTATTTCCATGCCAAGATTGTTCTCAATCCAATTATATACACCTCTCGATTTTCACTACAGCATAAATGCTGATTTTGTGAGCACTATAAATGATTTGGCCACTGTTTTTTGTTTGTCTACAGTCATTCATAATACCGTCTTACACCATTGCGGTAAGGACCAATCTGAGTCAATTCATCTGCATAGGAAGATTTACAGCCGTGTCATTCTTGGGTACCTTGTACTTAAGATTTTGTTTAAAACTTTTGAAACATAGAACACCAAAGCAGAGGATTTCATCATCAATTTTCAGTAGCCAAAACTTTGAGGTTCGGTTTCTCAATCTTTGATTATAGCAACTTTTTTTTTCTTTTTTTCTTGGGTATTCCAGTTTAGATATTGGTTTTGATTTCAATTTTTTATGATCATGTTAAACAAACTATCCACGGTATGTATCTACTTCTACAAACTCTGTTTTTCTCACTATCACCTGGACCTTCACTTTGCTGCACCTAGGATGACACTTAACAGATTGCTGCTTTTCTAATTGTAACTCCTAAAACCAATACCCTAGTACCAGCATAGATAGAACATAATTTTGAAAAAGAAGAAGAGAAACTAATTCCTTAGGGAAACTTGATGTACCTATGTGGTATTAAGGAAGATCAATCAAAAGTCAAACAACAAATACAAAGCCAAGAATCAAGCTCCAAATCATTCCAGAAATCACGCTGCACATAATATATGCTGCTTATTTCATATCAATTGTACATTTATTTCATATCCTTTGTAATTTTGCAACAGCTGTAATTATTTCCTAAATTAGCCTAGAATAGCGTAGAACAAACTTGTATATAATATACTGTGCACAGTCAATGAAACTAGAGGAAAATTTCCATTGAAAACCATTCCATTGTGTTCTGTTTTTCTATATGGTATCAGAAGAGCAAAACTCTAACGAGTCTACGATCCTACCTCCAAAAATGTCGTCTTCCCCCCAACCCCAATCCCCAACCGAAACACCATTGGTTGCTCTCAATATTACTTCTCAAATCAATGAGAAATTAACTCCCTCCACCTTTCCCCAATGGCGTGCCCAATTTGAAGCTCTTCTCATTGAGTATGACCTAATGGATTATGTCACTGGAACCTTGGTATGCCCATCATCTGATGGCACACCACCCTTTGTTCTGCGCAAAAACCACTAGGTTCAGCAGGACAAATTGATTCTTAGTGCCATCCTTGCCTCCACATCTCCCACCATTACTCCCCTTGTAGCCACCGCAAAAACCTCACAAGAGGCATGGAAGAAATTGAAAACCTTGTATGCCAACAAATCAAGAACACGTGCTATGCAATTGAAGGAGGAGCTCACCTTAATCCAACGAGGAAATCGGTCCATCATCGATTATTTGCATGTTGTGAAGGCTTTGGCAGATGAAATTGCCACAATTGATCATCCAATTTCGAATGATGACCTAACCCTGAATGTGTTGAATGGGTTAGGTACCGACTTTAGAGAAATCGCAGCACCAATCAGGGCTCGGGAGAAATCCCTTGCCTTTGAGGAACTACATGATCTCCTATTCGGTCATGAGAATTACTTGCGCCGGGTCGAGACAGCTACTCAGCAATTGGTAGCCTCTGCAAACTACTCCAAGAAGAAGACGACCCCCTCTGGAGATCAACACCGACGCTTCAAAACTGGGCCCTCATTTAACAAGAAGTTAGTCCAAGCCCGCAATAACACTCAACAGGATGGAAAACGTGGTCATGGGTCAGGCAGGCCCAATAATAATCAACGCCCCTACAAACCCAAATGCCAACTTTGTGAGCAGTTGGGCCATACGGCCAAGACTTGTCCCAGGTTGAAGCCCACGGATTTTTCAGCAAATTGTGCCACAACTTCTTTAGGGAATAAACACAAATGGCTTCTCAATTCCGTTGTCTCTCATAATATCACTGGTGATCTCTAAAATTTGTCCATTCACTCCGAATATGATGGCACAGACGAAGTTGTCCTGGATGACGGTTCAGGTTTAACAATCTCACACGTTGGTTCCTTAGTTATAAATTCTCCAAAACGGGCCTTCATTTTACGTGATACACTCTGTGTTCTCAATATCAAAAAAAAAAAAATTGAAATTATGTTCATTATTTTACTTTGCAAAATAATGTGTATATTGAATTTCATCCATCCTATTTTCTTGTGAAGGAATCAACCACGGGGGCAATCCGACTAAGAGGTTCATGTGAAAATGGTGTCTACACTTTTTGGAATTCACTAGTGGGCAACTCTTCCAAAATAATGGCAAATGTGCATGAAAGGACATCACTTGATGGATGGCACAAACGGCTTGGATATCCCTCTCTTAAAATTGTTCAAAATCTTGTATCTACTTTCTCCCTTCCCACAACCAATAATAAACATTTTTCTTTATGTAGTTCTTGTTCTATCAATAAAGCGCATCAACAAGAATTTAGAACCACTAGTCTTCAAAGTCATGCTCCACTTGATATTATTTATGCTGATGTTTGGGGATCCGCACATATAACCGGACTAGATGGTTCACGCTACTATCTCATTTTTGTAGACCATTACACTAAATGTATATGGTTTTTCTCAATGGCTACAAAATCCAAGACTCAAGCATCTTTCCTCAATTCAAAAAACTTGTTGAAAATCGGTTTCAAAAAATCATAAAAAGTCTTTACTCTGACAATGATGGTGAATTTGTTACTCACTCCCTTCTCTACAACAAATCACCATTTGAAAAACTTTTTGGCCAAACACCTAATTATCTGAAATTAAAAAAAAAAAAATTGGATCTCTTTGCTATCCTCTTACAAAGCCTTATAACACATAAATTGCAGCCAAAATACATTTTTTACATTTTTTTGGGCTACTCACAGACCCAAAATGCCTATATTTGTATGGCCCCAAAAACCTAAAAAATTTACACTTCACGACATGTTATCTTTGATGAGGCCCACGGTTATCCTCCCACACCCGAAGCCCAAAATCAAACCCAGCACAACCTCAACCCATCGCATATGTGCCCTAATTCCCTTCCAGTACCTTCAGCCCCTCACGTGCGTGTTCCTGCCGTGCGTGTCCCTCTGCAAGTAACCTCGATGCCATGGCCAGAAGAGCAGCCATCACCATAGGTGTCTCCGGATGGTGTTCCAGCCGCGATCGCTGAACCTCCAGGTATCCCTTGTTCCTCCTCTTTTCCTTTTCACTCATCGTTTAATCCTTCTGTTGATTCTCTTAATGATGAACATGCTTTGCCCGAAAACCCAGGAACTTCTTCACCAAATCACACCCACACACTCACCTCTTCTAGCTTAGGTCAACCCGAAACCACACAATCCTCACAAATTGAATCCGAACCCCACCGTGTTCATCAGATGATCACATGGTCGATGAACAACATCTTTAAACCCAAACAGTTGAATCTGATTTCCAAACATTTTCTACCTGCGTCCATTGAACCAACGTGTGTCACACAAGCTGTGAATCATCCTCAGTGGCGTGAGGCAATGTCCAATGAGCTTACAGCTTTGATGAGGCATGGAACATGGGAGTTGGCTCCATTACCTCCAACGTGCAAACCTGTAGGCTGCAAATGGGTATTTCGAGTGAAAAGGAAACCAGATGAGTCTGTGGATAAGTTTAAGGCCTGACTTACTGCCAAAGAGTATAACCAACGCCCTCGCCTAGACTATAAAGAAACTTTTAGCCTAATGGTCAAACCTACCACAATCCGATCTGTTCTAAGCATAGATGTTATGAATAAGTGGAGATTAAGACAAATGGACATCAATAATGCTTTTTTGCATGGAAATTTAACCAAGACGGTTTATATGTTGCAACCTCTTGGCTTCAAAGATGAGTCTAATCCCAATTATGTATGCAAATTGAGGAAAGTAATATATGGGCTCAAGTAAGCTCCTAGGGCCTGGTATACAGCCCTAAAAAATGCACTGCTGGAATTTGGCTTTCAAAACTCTAAAGCTGACTCATTCCTGTTCTTCTACAATAATGACTCAATCACCTGTAATCTTTTGGTGTATGTTGATGACCTAGTTATTATAGGAAGTGACTCTACCTTTGTGGATTTTATTATAAATAAATTGAGTGAAAAATTCTCTCTAAATGGGTATTCTAAGTTACTTTCTTGAGGTGGAAGTTATACCTACACGGGCTGGTATTTTCCTATCACAACACAAGTACATTAGAGATTTACTGTCCAGCAGCAATATGAGTGGTGCCAAGGAAGTTGCAACTCCTATGTCAACAAGAATTTCACTAAACTTGGCTGATGGTACTGCACCGGTTGATAACACAGAATTTCGGCGTATCATTGGAAGCCTCCAATACCTCTCCTTGACACGCCCGGACATCTCATTTGCTGTCAATAAATTGTTGCAATTTATGCATAGGCCAACCACAACTCACTGGACAACAACCAAGCGACTACTTCGATACTTGAAACAAACCATCTTCTTTGGAATTCAGATTAATCAAAGTTCAAATTCAGCTTTAACAACATTTTCCGATGCAGGCTGGGCTGGAAATGTGGATGACCGGAAATCTACATCCGCCTACATATGTTTCCTTGGTTCAAATCCTATCTCTTGGAGTTCAAAGAAACAACGAGCGGTTGCACGATCCTCAACAGAAGCTGAAGATTGAGCTCTTGCCAATGCAGCCTCAAAAACAATGTGGCTTAAAGCTCTATTTGAGGAGATTGGTTTCAAACTCATAGCTCCACCATTGTTGCTATGTGACAATCTTGGAGCCACACACTTAAGCTACAATCCAATTCAACATTCAAGGAAGAAACACATTCAAATTGATTTGCATTTTATCAGAGAATTGGTTCAAAGTGGTTCACTACAAGTTAGACACGTCCATACTCAAGATCAGCTGGCTGATTTACTAACTAAGGCTTTGTCAAAACAACCAACAGAATTTCTGCGTAACAAGATTGGACTTGCCGATGGAAGCCCAATCTTGCGGGGCGTATTAAGGAAGATCAATCAAAAGTCAAACAGCAAATACAAAGCCAAGAATCAAGCTCCAAATCATTCCAGAAATCACGCTGCACATAATATTTGCTACTTATTTCATATGAATTGTACATTTATTTCATATCCTTTGTAATTTTGCAACAACTGTAATTATTTCCTAAATTAGCCTAGAATAGCGTAGAACAAACTTGTATATAATATATTGTGCACAGTCAATGAAAGTAGAGGAAAACTTCCATTGAAAACCATTCTATTGTGTTCTGTTTTTCTATATGTGGGAACTGATGATGCAGCCCTCCTAGTTGAAGTTCGCATTGTCAAATATATCAGATTCATTTAACATCATAATTCAACAATTAATGAGTTTGTCTACTAATAATGATGATCGTATGAGCCAAGCATTCAGCCATACTCTTAATTATAACTACTGCTCCCTGCTTTTAGCTCAAAGATCAAAGAACTTGTCCACCTTTGACCTTTGGTCTGCCTTTGTGAACAGAAGACAATCCTCTGTCTCTAAAACCCTTGTATGGTCTGGCTAAATGACTGACTTCTTTAGTTGAGAAACCTCTCAGGAGTTTTCTTTTGTAATTTATTGACATCTCTGTTTCTAGCTAGATGACTTTCTTGCAGGCATCTTTTTTGTACTTGGACTGTGCTCTTTATGCGCTTTCAAAATGAAATTCTTTTTACTTGTCCAAAAAAAAAAAAAAAAATAGATGTACAAGAGGCAACTTCTAAACTGTTAGTTAGATAATTCAAAATAAGATTTCTTTTTGGTTCTTGTTTGCTCAAAGAAGTAAGATCTAGTCACACATGAGATTCCTAAATTTGAAGTAGATCATTAATTAAAGTTCTTTGTAGCATGTTGTTGAAGGTTCAGGGATTTAGATGCTTTATTTTTGTAGCAGAAAATGTGGACTCTGAGCAAGGTTTTATCAAGTATTTTTTTAGTTTTAGTTTAAGGAGAGAGATTTCAATTAAATAGGATGTCGTCCTCTTGATAGTAAAATATAACAAGAGATTGTCTAGGCATTTGTGGCGTTTTCCCCTTCCAAGTTTCAGCTTTCAACGATTTATTTGCCAATTATTGGGTATTAAAAAAAATATATAATTGGATGTTGAATGTGATTCATTGATTTTGTTTATAACTAAACCTCCTGAGTTGAGCATAGAACACCAACCAGTACTGCTTGGTTCGAATTACTCTGAAAGCTAGCATTCCCAGCAGAATCGCAACCTGACCTTTTGATAAAAGCCCCTCGATCGCTAGCTCCATATATCTTTGACAAACCGATCGAGATGGCTGGCCGGGAAGTTGAAAATAATGCCATTTCCGACCAACCCCAAATAAGAAGTACTATTGTGGATTTTGATCCTCCAAAGAAACCCAAGAGGAACATGTACGCTATTGCTTGTTCTGTTTTGGCCTCCATGACACCCGTCTTACTAGGTTATGGCTAGTTAATTAGTATACCTTTCACCTCTTAGTACTGTATATTTCTAATATCCCTTTTAATCTGCTCATGGTTTTCCATTCATTGGTACTGGTTGATTACAAATTACAAGGAGTTTTTTTGGAAATAAATTTGTTTTCTTTATTACAGAGAGAGATAAATAATGGAGGCCACTAGTATATCCTAAATTAAACACGTATAAGTAATTCTTCAGGGATTTTTTTTATAATCTTTTAAGCATGATTTGATTATTGCATGGTCTATCAATGTTTTAAAGGGATATCTATTGGCTCTTATTTGATTGATATTTCTTATCTATAGTTTGTGGTCATGGTCGTGGAATGCTTATGGTCGTGAAGCTGCTGGATTTGCTGGGATTTTCTTGTACATGTGGTTCGTTTTTCACTTAGAGATGAGAAGGAATTCGTTAAATAAACTCATGAAAGGATTGCTCAAGTCAAAGATCTTTGCTAGCTTGTGGTCTGGCAAAGGGGGAAATGCTAACAATAGTGACTTGTATTCATCAGATAGTCTTAGTTCTGCAAATTCAGAGGAAGTAAAATCAACACCTTCTAGAAATAGGAGGCAGTTTGTATCTTAGATACAATTGAAAGAAATAAGTGTTGGTGGGCTCTTTTGAGCCTTTTACTTGTCTTAATGACATTATTAAACTTCAAAAGTAGTGCTTATTATTTATAGATTTTATAAGCTTAAAAAATGAAGTGTATATAGATTTTAGATAAGGAGTTCAGAATTTGTTTTGTTGAAAAATTTACTGTTAGTCAAGAAAACTTTTATCTACTAGGAATGAAACCCATAAAGTTTCAATTAATTCTTGAGTGTTTGTGAGAAAAAGACACATTTTAGTTGCTATGAAGAAGGAAAAGTCATTTTGATATGAGTGGATAAAAATCAATATAATTAAAAAAAAAAAAAATTATGAATAGCGATAGACAGATACAGTGGTGGCGAATTTTTATACTTTTTGCAGCGACTAAAGGTCGCCGGAAATAGTGAAATATTTTTGTCAATTGCTACTATAGCTGGGAAAAATCCTTCACGGCTCAAAATTTCAAGCGATTTCTGGGCAGCTATTTTTAACCAGAAAGATGTTTTTAAGGTAAAAATGAGATTATTTTCGGTGACTTTTGGTCGTTGAAAATAATTTGATTATAATTTGTTGTAGTGTCACCAAGTGGCATGGCGTCTTTAGGAAAAGATCCGCCTTATTTTGATATTTGTGTGTTATTTAAAATATGAAAGGGGAAAAAAATGAATACAAAACCAGTTGAAGCAATAAAGTACTATGGGAAAGATAATTATCTAGGTGCAGCTTAGTCACCTGAATGGTAGCCTTCTTCTTGGTTCAGATTTATAGGATATATAATTAGTTGTTAGTATTGGCTAAACTCCGTTTCAAAACAATGGATAACGTTGTTTGTGTTTTGGGTTTGGGTTGATAGGTGATATTTATGATTTATCTATAAAGATAATGGGTAAATTTAGATTGATAAGAGATCGAGTTTATCTATCAATACTCTAGCCCCTATTTGTTGAAATAAATTTGAGTATTAAATGAAGATGGAGGTTTGAAGATTTCAAAATTGGAAATTTGGATAATGATGCAGGAAGATTAATAGGGTATGAAAATATCGAGCTTGAAGTCTCGGCATTGATAGCATTGGCCTACCTCAAGAAGGTAGGTTAGTGCAAATATGGCGAAAAAATATGAAGATTTCCCAAGTTGGTTTAGGAAAAAGGGCGAAGGCAAAAAATAGTGAAGTAAAAAGAAAGATTCCTCAATTAAGAAAGGAAAGGTCGGGATTCTCTAGTTGGGGAAGAAAGGTCGGGATTCCTCAATTTGGAGAGGAAGAAAGGTTGGGATTTCTCAGTTGGCTGAGGAAATAAGAGCGACATTGCACACGCGTTAGTATTTTGGCTATAACTTTGATTACTAATATCAAAATCGCAAGTAAAATCCTACTTCAAAAAGCTTTTTCGACACGAACGTCGTTGTCATGCAACAACTCTATGCCTAGTGGTCCTACTCTAGATCCTATTTTAGCGAGATATCAATTATTCCTACATTTTATTATATATCCATAATGGGAATTTTACTTTCTTACCCTTAATTATTTACGTTCAGTTTGTGGATTCATAAGATATATTTGATTTATACAAACAAAAAAAAAACAAAAAAGGCTTAATTTCAAACGTTATCTCAAACTTTTCTCTTTGTTTGTTTGTTTTTTTTATTATCTCTAAGTTCTATTATTTAACCAGTTGTGAGAACAATCATCGTCAGATAAAAGCATGACTTATGGAATTTTGAAGAAAAGTTTGAGCATCATGTTTATTAAGTAAAGAGATGTGATGGGAATTCTGTGAATAGTGATGAAATAAATTGAGCTAACATGTTTTATTTGATTTTAGAAAACGAGAGAGATAAAGTTGAGTAAAAATATTAAAATAAGTTAAAAGGTTGTTAGAATAGCTTTTTTAAAATTTGAAAATTTTAATATTATTATTTTTATTTGATGGACATTTTTTGATATATTATTTTTTTATTTGAAAAGTTAAAAGGTCAACTTCCTTTGCTTTCAAGGTGGGTGAACGAGGAATGATGAATCTCTTAACATTTTTATATATCTAAAATTCTAATATCATCTCATCGCCATGATGAAAACAGTCAACCAGAGCTACCTCTCTTTGTCCAAAACAGTCAAGGACTCAAAAGCTACCTCTCTTTGTCCGACATCTCTATCTCCATTATGACTGAGTCAAGGTCTTCTACTCAAATATTAATCATGCAACCGTGAAAACTACGGCCCGCTAAGTGCTACATTTAAGGACATGTCATCAATTAATAAGGATAGAAGACTTGTAGGAACCCAGTAGGCACGGATCTGTCATCACCATGGAAGACTTTCTAGATGGTCATCGGTGGAAATATGCGTATAATGTGGAGAAAGGAAGACAAGAAATGCAAAAAAAAAAAATTGCTTAGAAAATAAAAATGAAAATCCTGACCTTTCCTTTCACAAGCCGATCTTAAATAGTTAAGAAAAAATAAAAAGTTATAATTATTGTTTAAAAGATATAATACCAAATAAAATAAGTATCTTGTCAAAACAATTCAAAATAAAAATCGTTGTTAAATATAAACATTATCATAAAAAAATTAAAATTAAAATTAAAAAATAACTTAAAAGTGATGATTCAAATTAGCCCCGTTTGGATTGGAGAATCAGTTGAGTTTATCTCAACTCATTTCCATTTATCATTATATTTTTTCAATTTTCTATACAAGACACAAATTTCAATGTCATTTACAAATTCCAATACATATTTTTCAAATTTCAATTCAACTTTTTCAAATTTTAAAATAATAATAATATTAAAAAATAAATTAAATTAAACTCATCTCAACTCATTTCATCTCCTTATCCAAATAGAGCAAGATGATTTTGAGTTGAAGAGCAGGACGTGCATGTCGAAAAGAATTTTCAGAATTGGAATCATATGCATGATTCTAATGCCTGTGACTAGATTATGATCAAAATACTCACGCTTGTAACTAGATTATGATCAAAATACTCACGTGATCGTAATATTGCCCCCCTTTCCATGTCCAAACGAGAAATGCGGACCTTCATCTGTCATCTTTTCTCGAGATAATCTAATATTAGTAGTAATATCAAATCTGTCACACTACAACACATAAGACTTTTTGCGACATTTGATAAATCGTCACAAAAAACTTCAAAATCGTCGTAAAAAGCCTCAAAATCGCCACAAAAAGTCATTTGCGAGTTAACTGCAACTATTTGAGAGTGACAATAAACCTAATCTCTCACCGCAAATGATTAATTTCTCGTCGCAATGCTACTATCTGCAGCTAGAAAACGAAGCAAATGCTTTTATTTGTGACAGAATTTAACTCTCAACTAAATAAAATGCAGCAAAAAATCTTATTTATTGTAGTGTCAGCTAAGCATAGTAATTGGACTCGAATCTTCTGCATGATTAGTTGATTGCATAGCATTTGTGGAACTTATGAAATAAATATATTTTGGTACCCTATTTTAGAGCAATATTAACGAGTGTTGTACGTGGTTGCTCAGAACAATAGTTTTAGAGACTTGCGTATATAAACTTATTGCAAGACTGTAACATCAAATGGATGTGAATTGGGAGAGTTAAAAATGGGCAGTTTTTAATTCTCGAATAAAACAGTTCTTATTAACTCCATAATTAATATGGTATAGAATATGCAGTAACTTTCGTTTCGATTTGATCTGATATGTTCAATTGCATGTATATAGCGAAGGATGATCTCCAGTTGGCTTATGTTTGTAAGTAAAAAATTATTAAAATATAATTTGGATAGTGGGTTGAGATGAAAATTAAATTAAAATATTATTAAATTAAAATATTGTTTGAATATTATTTTTATTTGAAAATTTGAAAAATTGAATTTTTTTAATATATTTTAATTTACTTGGAGATCATGATGATTATCATAATTATTATATGACGTAGAATAAGATGAGATGAAATTTCGAGGCATAGATATTGTACATGTTTCCTCGGAATTCGGACTTTATTTGACCATTTAGTGCATTCACACCATAGAAATTCAGAAAAGACTTGCGTTGTTTTTTATAGTCAATGAACTATTACGTTATTCAAATAGTTGGGATAAGATTAAAAGAAAAATATAGTTGGGATAAGAACTGATACTTATAGGGACCCAAGGAGCTGAGTCAAAGTCTTCTTAAATAATGGAACGATGATTACTACCTATAAGGACATTTAATTAATCATAAAGAAATAATTGTAGTTGATCACTTTCTTTTGTAAACTTGTCGTCAACGGTTTGCATCCAAAAATCTCAATCTTATATATAATTATGTAAATAATTTTTTGTTGAACTAAGACTTGCCAATTAGCTATATATAATAGAATTATGTAAATAAATTATATATATATATATATGTATATAATAGAATTGGAGTGTATCTTTATGTCAAGAGCATGATGACATAAGTATCTTTCTTCTCTCTTAGCTTTATGGAGCAATGTGTACTCCTATGAATGAAAAGAAGCTCTTTACTTTTTATCATGTTCACTTTCGAACCACTTTCTTTGAGAGAAAGTTTAAGAGAGAGGAAGAAAGATGAGTGGCTTTGCTTTTTTTAGGTGGCCAAGTTTAAGAGGTGGTTTGGATTCAAAAATAAGTTTTATTATTTACAACTTATTTCAATTTATTTTAACTAATTTCAATTCTACTATTTATAACTCATTTCATCTCATTTTTAAATTCAAGCAAAATCTAAAACATAGAGGAAGTTAGACGTACGTGCATTCGGCGCTATTTTTTAAGGAGGATGTGTTTTTTTCTCTTTGATTATTTCTTCCTTCCCGGTTTCACCTTTTATTGTTATGCCTTTTCTTTTGTATGCAATTTTTGTTTGTTTAAATCGTGTTAGTTTCTGAAATTTTATATTTTAAGCCTAGTTTGTTTTCAGAGATGAAATGAGATGAGATGAGATAAAATTCTCTTGGGTGTATGCGGGTCCAGTTAAACTTTTTTTAAAATATCTCTGTGGCATTTGATGATTGGCCCATCTGACCCGTAGCGCGACCCTGGCGTCCATATGTGGCTATTTGGAAATGGTGTGTCCATATGCAGCCATATGAAATTCACAAGCGAGTTTATATTATAAGGAAAAAATTATAAGTTATAATTATTGGTTGAAATATAGGATACTGAAAAAAAATAAGTATCTTGCGACAAAATCAAGAACAAAACAAAGAAATAACTTAAAATGATGATTCAGAGGAGAAATAACTGATTTTGAGGTTGAAAAGGTGACCATCATGATTTTAATACATACATGTAGCTAAAGTTATGACCAAATTAGAGCAATAGCTTTGGAGACTCGCGAATGTATAAGAATTTTCATATAAAACAGCTCTTATTATTCCATAATATAGAGTATAAAACATGCTGTAATTTTCGTTTCGATTTGGTCTGATTTGTTCAATTTATTTTATGTATATACAGCGAAGCATGATCTTCAATAGGCTTCTATTTGTTAGGATGTAAGCAATAAGAATTCCCTGTCTCCACAACTAGGAATAGAGCAAATGCCTCAAGCCACCAGGATGGGCATTACAACAAATGATCTCCAATAGTCTATAGGACAGATAATTTATAAAGGCCAAAAAAACAAAAAAACAAAACAAAAAGGGTGATCCAAAGATATATAGAAGTATAGATCAACTATATATTATAAGTGGCACCCTTGGGGTCCCGTGTCTCCTTGATAGCCAAAAAATAAGTTGTAAGGTCCAAATTGAAATTTTGTCCCAAAAAATGACTGAAGTCTTCAACCGTTTGAATAGTACTAGAATTTTTCTTCGAAACGTATATGTAAGGAAGATGAATTTTGTCCCTAATAAAGTATCCGTTTGAAGATTTACTAAAACATTCGAACCTAATAAAATAAAAATTTGAAAGGATATTATATATATATGGTCGAAAGAGAAATTAGTGTGCTAAGTGACTAAATTTAGTGGGACATTGACCTATAGTTCAAACAATTTACTGCACTGTTTGAATATTGTTTGAGAAAATTTGAAAAAATTTTAATAATTAAAAATTAAAAAGTAATTTGTATTTGAATATGGTTTGAGAAGAAAATTATGAAAAGTTTTGAGATCATCATCTCATTTCATCTAATCTAAGTGCCCAAACATAGCCTGGAAATCAATGATTGGAAAGTTTCATCTTTAATTTTGTCCATCTCTATCCAAACTCACCATTATCATTGAGTCAAGGTCTTCTAATGGGTCTGTATTTTGCATGTACTCCATCTCTACCACCACTATCATTTAGTCGAGTTCTTCTAAAATAATAGAACCACGATTACTACCTACTATAAGGACATGGCATTATGACTAAGGAATATCGAAGACTTCTTAGAACCCAGAATGCACGGATATACACGTCATCACCATGGAAGACTTTTCAAGATAGTAATCCGTGGAAAAATGCATAAATGGAAACCTAGCAAAATTATTGTCTCGAACACTTGATTATTATCTCAAACACTTTTTGGAACCCGAAGACCCAGGTCTTCTAATGTCCATCTCTATCACCATTATCATCGAGTCGAAGACTTCTTGAAACCCAGCATGCACGTAAGACTTTTCAAGATAGTAATCCATGGAAATATGCATAAATGGATAAAAGAAGAGAAGAAAATGCGAACAAATTATACATATAAAAAGTTATATGGAAATGACGTCCATCTATCACTAATTTGCAGCTATATGATGCCAGCTTATTATATATATATATATATGTGTGTGTGTAAGTATGTAACTTAATCTATAAGAATAAATAATAAATAATAAATAATATGTTTATAATAAATCAATATTCACATTCATATTTAAGAATATAAAAGTTTATATTGGGAGACACAAAGAATGATTTTTAAATTTCATGTTATATTAATTTTATAATATGTGTACTATATCTAGCATAAAAAATTAAAAAATATTTAATATAAAAAATTAAATATATATTTTGCTTGGATTTAGTATAATTAATTCGGTTTTCAAGACTCGCTTTTCAAGTCTTGAAAACCGATATCAAACCAGTTTTTAATCAGTTTTGATTTCTAGGAGCCGAATTAATTGGGCGAACCGGTCCGATCCAAACAGTATGTTTGGTTTTTTTCTTAACTGTCCTTGTTTTTAACATTTAAAAAACGATTTTAGGGTAAGTGGACTAGCTTTATTTTATCTTTTTCAATCATATGTGTTACTTGGAAATTCTAGGTTGGGCAAGGAAAGATGAGCGAAATGGCACACACATTAGCATTTTGGCCATAATTTTGTTAACATGTACATTCATAATCGCATGTATGACCCTAATATATATATACATACATATATATATATATATATATATATATATATAAGCTCTCTATGAAGCATACATTGTGCTCACCACGCTACACCTAGTGGTCTCCTTAGCTATTTAAGTCCAGCTTGTAGGCTTCATAAGATATATTCAATTTTTACAAAACATCGCAATCTTATAATTTATCTCGAATTTTTCTCTCTGTTTGTGTTTCTCTCAATCTCTAGCTTATATTGTTTAGTTAGTTATCAAAATAATCCTTAATATTGGGCTCCAGTGTTGGATAAAAGCCATGCTATATGATATTTTGAAGGAGAATTAGTGCATCATGTTTAGGTAGTGAGATGTGATGATTTTGTGAACAGTAATTAAATAATTTGTACATAGTAGTGAAATTATTTAAGATAATATGATTTATTTGATTTTAGAAAGAGAGAGAGAGAGAGAGAGAGAGAGAGAGAGAGAGAAAGTTGAATACAAATATTATAAAGTTAAAAAGACGTTGTTTGAATATAATATAATTCTTTAATCTTATTTTTATTTTGAAATTTAAAAAGGTTTTATTATTATTATTTATTTTGAAATTGAGAAAGTTTTAATACTTAAGTAATGATTAGATGAAAATCAGATTTGGGATTTGAAATTATAATGTGTTTTATGTTTGAATGATATTTAGGAAGGATATTACAAAAAGTTTTGAGTTCATCATCTCAACTATTAATCTAAGTGCCGAGACATAGGCTAAAAATCAATAATCAAAACTTTCTCATTTTGTCCATCTCTATCATCACCATTATTACTGAGTCAAGGTCTTCTAAAATAATGGAATCGTGATTACTGCCTGCTATAAGTTGTGAGAAGTTTGGAAAATTTTGACAATGATGTATATTCAAATGAGTCTTTAAGGGAATGTTTGGCAATGAGATAATATAAGAATTCTGTTGTGAATGGTAGTCAAATGGTTTGATTTAAAATATTTAATTGGATATTAGGAAATCAGGGAAAAGGAATGAATAGAAATATTATAAAATTTAAATATTGCTAAAGTTTTTAATATAATTTGAAAAAGTTATATTGTTTTTGTATTTTATTTGATAGTTTTAGAAAATTGTAATGATTACGTAAAGACTAGATGGAAAAGTTAAAAATTTGAAATTGAAGAGTATTTGTGTTTTAGAAGGAAATTAGGAATGTTTTGATCAAACAAGTCCCAATGAGACTTTCATTCATGTTGATTGTCATAATTTAATTTGTAAGAGATGTTGAAAATTAAATTCTTTTCTAAATTAACTAAAATTTGACGTATCAATAATTTGATGATGCATCTCTCCGTCTCTCACACCAACTTACAAATACAAATTTTCTTAAAATTCTAGAATTATATAAAAATGTTTAAAAATATTCCTCGTTCACCTCCACCTTGATTGGCCCTCTCTTAACTCGAGTCAAGATGAAATTAAGCAAAGGAAGTTGGCCGGGTTTATAAGAATTTTAAAGCAAAAGATTGAAAACAGAGTCAGTCATACTAAAAATCAATGATTCAAAAGCTACATCTCTTTTTCCAATATCTCTATCTCCATTATATTTATGACTGAGTCAAGGTCTTCTAGTCATACTCAAATAATGCAATTAACCTTGATTTCTACACGCTATAATAAGGACATGTCATTAATAAGATCGAAGACTTGGAGGAACCCATGCAGTATGCGTGGATATATACTTCATCAACATGTAGGAAGACTTTCTAGATAGTCGTCGCTGGAAGTATGCGTATATGAAGAGAGGAAATGCAAAACAAATTACTTAAAAATAAATAAATAAATGGCGTCCATATGTTGCTATTTGAAAATGGTGTGTCCATATGCAGCCATATGAAGTTCACAAGCGAGTTTAAATAGTTAGGAAAAAATGATAACTTATAATTATTGCTTGAAATATAGGATACTGAAAAAATTAAGTATCTTGCGACAAAATCAAGAATAAAACAGAGAAATAACTTAAAATGATGATTCAGAGGAAAAATAACTGATTTTGAGGTTGAAAAGGTGACCACAAAGCAAAGCTAAATTGGAATCATATGCATGATTTTAATATCTGTAGCTAAAAGTTATGAGCAAATGGATATGAGTTGTGGTCTGTTTAGAGCAATAGCTTTGGTGACTCGCGAATGTATAAGAATTTTCATATAAAACAGCTCTTATTATTTCATAATATAGAGTATAAAACATGCTGTAATTTTCGTTTCGATTTGGTCTGATTTGTTCAATTTATTTTATGTATATACAGCGAAGCATGATCTTCAATAGGTTTCTATTTGTTAGGATGTAAACATTAAGAATTCCCTGTCTCCACAACTGGGAATAGAGCAAATGCCTCAAGCCACCAGGATGGGCATTACGACAAATGATCTCCAATAGTCTATAGGACAGATAATTTATAAAAGCCAAAAACAAAAAACAAAGAGATATAGAAGTATAGATCAACTATATATTATAAGTGGCACCCTTGGAATCCCGTCTCTCCTTGATAGCCAAAAGTGGGCCCGGATCCAGAATGTACGTAATACGCATTATCTTTTCCTGGGTCAACCACTTTACGTGATATATGCGTGCCAATTAAACATTTTCTACACATCCTCCAATCTCCATCCGGCCGGGTATCTAAAATCAAAATAAAATTTGAGTTTGAGACTTTAGGTTAGTAGTATACACTATAACAAAAACGAGATTTTTGGACTCTTTCTTTGGACGAAAGAAAAATCATCCCAAAAAATAAGTTGTAAGGTCCAAATCGAAATTTTGTTCCAAAGTCTTCAACCGTTTGAATAGTACTAGAATTTTTGTTCGAAACGTATATGTAAGGAAGATGAATTTTGTCCCTAATAAAGTATCCATTTGAAGATTTACTAAAACATCCGAACGTAATAAAATAAAAATTTGAAAGGATATTATATATATATGGTCGAAAGAGAAATTAGTGTGCTAAGTGACTAAATTTAGTGGGACATTGACCTATAGTTCAAACAATTTACTGCACTGTTTGAATATTGTTTGAGAAAATTTGAAAAAAATTTAATAATTAAAAATTAAAAAGTAATTTGTATTTGAATATGGTTTGAGAAGAAAATTATGAAAACCTTGAGATCATCATCTCATCTCATCTAAGTGCCCAAACATAGCCTAGAAATCAATGATTGGAAAGTTTCATCTTTAATTTTGTCCATCTCTATTCAAAATCATCATTATCATTGAGTCAAGGTCTTCTAATGGATCCGTATTTCGCATGTACTCCATCTCTACCACCTCTATCATTGAGTCGAGGTCTTCTAAAATAATGGAATCACGATTACTACCTGCTATAAGGACATTGCATCATGACTAAGGAATATCAAAGACTTCTTGGAACCCAGAATGCACGGATATACACGCATCACCATGGAAGACTTTTCAAGATAGTAATCCGTGGAAAAATGCATAAATGGAAACCCTAGCAAAATTATTGTCTCGAACACTTAATTATTATCTCGAACACTTTTTGGAACCCGAAGACCCAGGTCTTCTAATGTCCATCTCTATCACCATTATCATCGAGTCGAAGACTTCTTGGAACCCAGTATGCACGTAAGACTTTTCAAGATAATAATCCATGGAAATATGCATAAATTGATAAAGAAAGAGACGAAAATGCAAACAAATTATACATATACAAAGTTATATGGAAATGGCATCCATCTATCATTAATTTGCAGCTATACGATGCCAGCTTATTATATATGTGTGTGTGTGTAAGTATGTAACTTAATCTATAAGAATAAATAATAAATAATAAATAATATGTTTATAATAAATCAATATTCACATTCAAATTTAAGAATATATAAGTTTATATCGGGAGACACAAAGAATGATTTTTAAATTTCATGTTATATTAATTTTATAATGTGTACTATATATAGCATAAAAAATTAAAAAATATTTAATATAAAAAATTAAATATATATTTTGCTTTGATTTAGTCTAATTAATTCGGTTTTCAAGACTCGCTTTTCAAGTCTTGAAAACCAATGTTTTTAATCAATTTTGATTTCTAGGAGTCGAATTAATTGGGGGAATCGGTCCGGTCCAATCATTATGTTTGGTTTTTTTCTTAACTGTCCTTGTTTTTAACATTTAAAAAATGATTTTAGGGTAAGTGGACTAGCTTATTTTATCTTTTTCAATCATGTGTTACTTGGAAATTCTAGGTTGGGCAAGGAAAGATGAGCGACATGCCACATACATCAGCATTTTGGCCATAATTTTGTTAACATATACATTCATAATCGCATGTATGACCCTAATATATATATATATATATATATATATATATAGAAGCTCTCAATGAAGCATACATTGTGCTCACCACGCTACACCTAGTGGTCTCCTTAGCTATTTAAGTCCAGCTTGTAGGCTTCATAAGATATATTCAATTTTTACAAAACATCGCAATCTTAAAATTTATCTCAAAGTTTTCTCTCTTTTTGTGTTTCTCTCAATCTCTAGCTTCTATTGTTTAGTTAGTTATCAAAATAATCCTTAATATTGGGCTCCAGTGTCGGATAAAAGCCATGCTATATGATATTTTGAAGGAGAATTAGAGCATCATGTTTAGGTAGTGATTAGATGTGAAGATTTTGTGAACAGTAATTAAATAATTTGTGAATAGTAGTAAAATTATTTGAGATAATATGATTTGTTTGATTTTAGAAAAAGAGAGAGGGAGAGAAAGTTGAATGCAAATATTATAAAGTTAAAAAGACGTTGTTTGAATATAATATAATTCTTTAATCTTATTTTTATTTTGAAATTTAAAAAGGTTTTATTATTATTTTTTATTTTGAAACTAAGAAAGTTTTAATAATTAAGTAATAATTAGATGGAAATCAGATTTGGGATTTGAAATTATAATGTGTTTTATGTTTGAATGATGTTTAGGAAGGATATAACAAAAAGTTTTGAGTTCATCATCTCAACTATTAATCTAAGTGCCGAGACATAGGCTAAAAATCAATAATCAAAGCTTTCTCATTTTGTCTATCTCTATCATCATCATTATTATTGAGTCAAGGTCTTCTAAAATAAAGGAATTGTGATTACTACCGGCTATAAGTTGTGAGAAGTTTTGAAAATTTTGAGAATGGTGTATATTCAAATGAGTCTTTAAGGGCATGTTTGGCAATGAGATAATATAAGAATTCTGTTGTGAATGGTAGTAAAATGGTTTGATTTAAAATATTTAATTGAGTATTAGAAAATCAGAGAAAAGGAATGAATAGAAATATTATACAATTTAAATATTTCTAAAGTTTTTAATATAATTTGAAAAAGTTATATTGTTTTTGTATTTTATTTGATAGTTTTAGAAAATTGTAATGATTATGTAAGACTAGATGGAAAAATTAAAAATTTGAAATTGACTGAGTCGTTTAGTCAAATAATGCAATTAACCTCGAAATTGAAAATTAAATTCTTTTCTAAATTAACCAAAATTTGACGTATCCATGATTTGATGATGCATCTTTCAGTCTCTCACACCCACCTTACAAATACAAATTTTCTTAAAATTTTAAAATTATATAAAAATGTTTGAAATTCCTCGTTCACCCCCACCTTGATTAGCTCTCTCTTAACTCGAGTCGAGATGAAATTAAGCAAAGGAAGTTGGCCGGGTTTATAAGAATTTTAAAGCAAAAGATTGAAAACATAGTCAGTCATGCTAAAAATCAATGATTCAGAAGCTACTTCTCTTTTTCCAATGTCTCTATCTCCATTATATTTATGACTGAGTCAAGGTTTTCTACTCATACTCAAATAATGCAATTAACCTTGATTTCTACACGCTATAATAAGGACATGTCATTAATAATATCGAAGACTTGTAGGAACCATGCATTAGGCGTGGATATATACTTCATCAACATGCAGGAAGACTTTCTAGATAGTCATCGCTGGAAGTATGCGTCCATACGTCGCTATTTGGAAATGGTGTGTCCATGTGCAGCCATATGAAGTTCACTATCGAGTTCAAATATTTTTTAAAATATTATTTTTTAATATAATTTTTTATTTTAAGACTTGAAAAAGATTAATTATTTAATGTATGCTTTTCGTTATTTTAATTGTGGTTGTAGTCAATGCACTATTACGTTATTGAAATAGTTGGGATAAGAACTGCTGGGGACCCAACATACGAGAGGGTATAGGGGTGGCCTGTTTAAACAAAAGCTTATATATAGCGAGTCTTATTGTAATGACATCAAGAGTAGAGTTGAGTTGATCAATAGAGATGGAGCGTTCTTGTTGTTGCCTTCTTATTTTGGTCTGTGTTCAAGCATTTATGCTTTCTGGGTGCTCTGGTTGTTTGGAGGCAGAGCAAAATGCTCTTTTCCTACTCAAAGCCTTCATCAACCACCCAAATCAATCTTTTTCACTACCATCTTCGGCCAACTTAATCAACAAATTAGAGAGTATTTCTACTGATTGCTGCAATTGGACAGGTATCCAGTGCAGCAACGTTACAGGCCGTGTAACCCATTTTACTCTTTATTGGTTGCTGGAATATTCTCGGAGTAGTAGTACTAGTACTAGTGGATCAGAATATTGGTACTTGAATACCTCTTTGTTTCTTCCCTTTCAAGAGCTCAACTCTCTGGATTTGAGCGGTTTGGGTTACTTTAATAATTTGAGGGTATCAAAAGAAGGTCTGTGTATATAACTTGTGATAGCATTTCTTCCATTTTTCTTGTGAGATGAGAAATTAGTTGAATATACTTTATTTTGACGTTGATATTACTCATGAATTTTACCAAAAATTGTAGGTTTGGAAAGATTGTCTGGGTTGAGCAAGCTGGAGGAGCTTTACTTGAATCGTATTACCTTCAATGACAGCCTCTTGCCATCCCTTGCCAAGATTACAACGCTCAAGATACTATCTTTGAATGAAATGAAAGAATGGGATTATGAAGCTAATAACATCCAAGGTAAATATAATAAAATTATTTAAAATTTGACAGAGATCACTTTTAATTTCATAAATATTTAATAACTAAATTTTGTCTATTTGTCTTTAGTGTTGCAAGAAACAAATAAATAATGAAATTAGCTAGAGCATCCAAATTAAAACCTATTTTCAAGATAATTAATTAGCATGACCACTGGGTGCTCTGGTTGTTTGGAGGCAGAGGAAAATGCTCTTTTCCAACACAAAGCCTCCAAATCAATATTTTTCACCATCTTCCAACTTTATCAACGAAGGAAAATACTATCTTTGCTTGCAATGAAAGAATTGGGATTATGAAGCTAATAATATCAAAGGTAAGTATCAATAATAAATTGCTCTTTTCATTGTAAAAAATGCAATATAAAATAAAATCACTTAAAATTTGCCAGTTTTCACTTCTCATAAGCATACGAGTATAATAACCACCTTGATTGGCCCTCTCTTAACTCGAGTCGAGATTAAAGCAAATTAGGAAGTTGGCCCGGTTCAGAATTTTAATGCAAAAGATTGAAAACAGAGTAAGTGATAATTTAATCTGTAAGAGACGTTCAAAGTTAAATTCTTTTCTAAATTAACCAAAATTTGACGTATCAATAGTTTGATGATGCATCTATCAGTCTCTCACACCAACTTACAAATTACAAATTATCTTAAAATTGGCCCTCTCTTACCTCAACTCGAGATGAAAGCAAAGGAAGTTGGCCGGGTTAAGAATTTTAAAGCAAAAGATTTAAAACAGAGTCAGTCAGTGATACTCTATTTGTCCAATATCCCTATCTCCATTATGATTGAGTCAAGGTCTTCCAGCCAAATAATGCAATTAGCCTTGATTACTAAGATCGAAGACTTGTAGGAACCCATTCAGTAGGCATGGATATATACTTCATCACCATGGAAGACTTTCTAGATAGTCATTGCTGGAAATATGTGTATATGGAGAAAGGAAGAGATGAAATGCAAAACAAATTACTAATTATATAAAAATTTATTTGGATATGGAGTCCATATGTAGTTAATTTAAACAAAGCCTTATAGCGAGTCTTATTGTAATTACATCAAGAGTAGAAGGCAATTATGCTCTCTGGGTGCTCTGGTTGTTTGGAGGCAGAGCAAAATGCTCTTTTCGTACTCATAGCCTTCATCAACCACCCAAATCAATCTTTTTCAGTACCATCTTCGGCCAACTTAATCAACAAAGAGAGTACTAGTACTACTGATTGCTGCAATTGGACAAATGCGATCCAGTGCAGCAACATTACATTATCATTGTATTTAAGGATTTATTCTACATAGCTTTGGATATATATTGAAAAATCACAGTTGCAGATTTTGAAGTGTTGTCTGGCTTGACCAAGCTGGAGGAGCTTTACTTGGATGATAATGCCTTCAACGAAAGCATCTTGCCATCCCTTGCCAAGATTTCATCGCTTAAGACGCTATCTTTGTCTGGCAATAAGATTAGTGGAAGGGTCCCGATTAATAAAGGTCGGTATATATTGTAATAGCTAGTTAGGTAGTATTTCTTCTATTTTCATTTCCCTTATATTTATGTTTTCTCAAAGGTCAGTATATGTTGTCTAATTCTTTTTTTACATATTTTTCTAATGAATAATGGAATATCAAAATTATTGCAGGTTTTGAAATGAGTAATCTGGAGGAGCTTTGGTTGGATGATAATAACATCACAGATATGAGATTCATTGGCAACATTGCATCGCTCAAGATACTCTATCTGACAGAAGCTAAGTTGAATATTGGGGGAACTAATATCCAGGGTAAGTCTCAAAGTTCAATTACTTATCAATTTGCCACCTTAAGTTGTTGGCTTTTGTGTACTTCATATGCTATAAGATGGTAGCGATTCTTAATAATTTTTCTTTTCATTGTAAAAAAGGCAATATAAAATCACTTAAAATTTGCCAGTGATCAGTGATCGCTCCTCATAAACCTATTCAGTTATATTAATCCATATGATTAATCCGGTTATTGACTATTATTGAAGAAATAGTCAATAACTATATTTTTTCCATTTATTGTTAGTGTTGCAAGAGACAAATCATGAAAGAGCCTCCAAAACCTATTTTCAAGAAAAATTAAGTAGCAGTATGATCACTCATTTAAAGGTGACTTGGCCTTCCAATGAATCAAACTGACCTCGGTTTCCAAAAGCTCAAAATCATTGGGCGCACTCCCATATGTTTATCATTGTTGTATTTATGGATTTATTGTACACAACTTTGGATATTGAAAAATCACAATTGCAGGTTTTGATAGTTTGTCTGCTTTGACCAAGCTGGAGGAGCTTTACTTGGACAAAAATAACTTCAATGAAAGCATTTTTCCATCCCTTGCCAAGATTTCATCACTCAAGAAACTATCTTTACGTGGGAATAAGATTAGTGGAAGTGTCCCAATTAATAAAGGTCGGTATATATTGTATTAGCTAGCTATACGTTGTATTAATCTAACCTGATTTACTTTTTACTAATTTTTCTAATGAATAATGGAAGATGATCAAAATTATTGCAGGTTTTAAAATGAGAAAGCTAGAGGAGCTTAACTTGGGTTTTAATAACTTCACAGACATGAGATTCATTTGTAAGATTGCATCACTCAAGATACTACATTTGGAAGAAGCTAAGCTGAATGGGGGACTTAATATCCAGGGTAAGTCTCAAAGTTGAACTACTTATCAATTTGCCACATTAAGTTGTTGGCTTTTGTGTACACATAATATTGTCGTGTTTTTGGGTGTCCTTCATATGTTATCTAAAAGCACGTGTTCTTGTTTTTTTAGAGCTTGGAAAACTAAAGAACCTACAGGAGTTGTATTTGGAAAATTCATCCATCGACAAAAGCTTTCTTCATAAAATTGGAGTGATGACTTCTCTGAATGTACTATCAATGAGATTTTGTGGATTCAATGGCAGCTTACCCAACCAAGGTAGAAACGTTTTTTTCCAAGTATGTTGCTAATCATAAACAAGATGATCTCAATAGCATAATTAAAAATCTATTTATTTTTCAGGTTGGTGTGAACTCAAGAATCTGCAAGAGTTAGACCTTGGTGACAATAATTTTGAAGGGAGATTGCCTTCTTGTATGGCAAACATGACCGCACTTCGAGTATTGAATCTCGCATTCAATAACTTCAATGGAAGCATTTCTCACTCCCCCATACCTAGTTTGCGGTCACTTGAGTACCTTATTCTGTCCTATAACCACTTCATGAGTAATAACAACACACTTGTTGAGGAAACAGAGTCTCAAAGTATGATTCCATACTTTCAATTGAAGATTCTGTTATTGTCAAGAGGCCTTGCGAGAAGACCCACTAGAACGATTCCCAGATTCCTTCATTACCAATACAAGTTACAAGTAATTGATCTCTCCCACAACAATTTGGTTGGACAGTTTCCCACTTGGTTGCTAGAAAACAATACAAGATTGGAGTTTCTTAATTTAAGGAATAACACTTTCACAAGCACTTTCCAACTACCCTATCATCCTAATCCCCATATTCGGAGCATAGATATTTCGAATAATCGCATAGGAGGTTTGATTCCGACAAACTTGGGTTTAGTTTTTCCAAATTTAGACAAGTTAAACATGTCTCAAAATGCATTTGTGGGCACAATTCCTTCTTCTTTAGGTAATTTAGTTTCCTTGAACTTTCTGGACTTGTCTAGCAATCATCTCTCAGGAACAATACCAGACCATTTGGCAATGGGTTGCTCCAATTTGAAATACCTCAAATTGTCAAATAATAATTTGAGTGGCCAATTATTTCCCGCCAAAAGTAATCTAATTTCTCTTTGGGTTTTACATTTGGACAATAATCAACTTTCCGGAAAGATTCCTAATAGCTTATCCAGCAGTGTTAACTTGGTTGGATTTGATTTTAGTAACAACTCTTTGTCAGGCATGCTTCCAAGATGGATTGGCAACATGACAGAATTGGTTGAGATTGTTTTGGCCAAAAACCAACTTGAAGGTCCTATTCCGATTGAGTTATGCAAAGTAAAACAAATTAGATTTCTTGACCTTTCTGAGAATAATTTGTCTGGCTCCATACCATCGTGCTTCAATTCATTGGACATTAAACATGTCCATTTGGGAAAAAATAGGCTGAGTGGTCCCATTACAAGTGCATTCAAGAATAGCTCTTCTTTGGTAACATTAGATCTTAGAGATAACCACTTGACTGGTAACATGCCAGAGTGGATCGGAAACCTCTCATCATTGAGCATCTTCCTCTTGAAATCTAATCACTTAGAAGGAAGGATTCCAATTCAAATATGCCTTCTCGGAAACTTAACCATCCTGGATCTTTCAAATAACAATTTTACTGGTTCAATTCCCCATTGCTTGAGCAACATTAGTTTTGGGGCAACTAACCTGAAATCCGATCTAGGAAGTACAGAGGGATTTAATTTTGGCGATATTGAAGTATCAACATACATCAAGGCAAGGATATATATAAGTAGTGAAATTGATTATTCTAATATGTTCATGAATGTGGATGCTCGACAGGAAGTAGAGTTCACAACAAAGAGCAGAACTGACTCTTATATGGGTAATATCCTCAATTATATGTCTGGTATAGACCTCTCATACAATTATTTATCAGGTGAAATCCCACTTGAGATTGGATATTTGAGCAACATTCGTGCGCTGAACTTGTCGCACAATAATCTAATTGGATCAATTCCCACAACATTCTCGAAACTAAAAGTAATAGAGAGTTTGGATCTCTCCCACAATAAGTTGAATGGCAGCATCCCCCCTCAACTTATAGAGTTATACTATTTAGCTGTCTTCAGCGTGGCTGAAAATAATCTATCGGGCAAAACACCTGAAAGAAAAGCTCAATTCGCAACTTTTGATGAAAACAGCTATAAGGGGAATCCTCTTCTGTATGGACCTCCTCTATCTACTACTTGGATCAAAACTGGATTGTCATCTAATGATAAGGGAGAAGAAAGTGGTGGTTTCATAGATTTGGATTTTTTTTTCATAAGTTTTGGGGTGTCTTACATAACAGTATTGTTGGGAATGGTTGCAGTTTTGTATATAAATCCTTATTGGCGTCAAGTGTGGTTTAGCTTCATTGAAGTGTGCCTCAACACTTTATATGTTTCTTTGTTTGTGACTTATCGTAAGTTGTCCTGTACTTTCTAAATTATGTAGCCTTGCATAATAATGCTTGCTTATGTTTGTATGCTTGTTCTTGATTTTCAAATATGAGTTTTATAACTTTCAATAAAATGTATGGACTTTTTATGTGCATTTCTTGTGAAATTTAAGCAATTGGTTGTTCTTATTTGTTATTAGAAAGTATAAAGAAAAAGATTCCAAAATTGATATGCACATTCATAACGCAATATACAGTCATCAAATTTCCATTTAGAAGCATATATACCGCCCACCCACCATAAAGATCGATCCCAGATATCATATTGAATTTCCAAAGCAATAAAGATCCCCTTTATATCGGTTTGTAATAAACTTAATAATTTTTTTTATGATATATGCTTAAGATGATCTTAAAAGAATAGAAGAAAATATAGTTCATAGACTAAACTTGATAAATATTAATCATGTCTGGGAAAATCTAGGAGAGCTAATAAAATCTTGTATATTACCTTAATCCTTCAATTTCCTAATAACTAACACGGCAATTATCACATTTCAGAAAGAAAAATGGCAATTAGCTGAAAAAAAAAATTAAAACTTAATGTGTGTATATATATATATATATTATTTTAGAGGAAAACTCTATTAATCATATATTTTTCTATGATCATCTTCTCAACATCTTATTACATGGGTATCAAATTAGCCCACAAGTTGGATATAAAAGATAGTATGACATCATTTAATACCCCATAAGAGGATGGTGGCATTGACGACAAAAAAGATAATGGATAGTGTTAATCATATGAGAAATGCTAAGTCATCTTATAAAATCTTCCGACTAAATCTCCCAATGCAGAAAAATAAACTTAATTTTTTGATTTAATGATTAAGAAAGTGTGTTTTAATAATGTTGTTTCAGTTTCGCTTTCTGTATGATTCAGAAGACGACACCCAACTCACGCACGCACGCACGCACGCACGCACTGTACCAATCAATTTTTTTTCATTTATCACGAGTTTGTTCGGCGCAGTGTAGCACGAGTACATCCCCCGAGCAGTGTACCACTACAACGAGATCGACTTTTTGAGACAAAAAAATGTTCCGTCGGTCAATAATTTATCACTATAAATAACTTATTTCGTCTTTAAAATTAATATCACAAATAATCACACTTTTTAGTCAAATATGACACATAAACAGTTAACATATTTAATTCTAGCACTTTTCAGTTACTTGCATCATTTTGCTGGTGCCACAAAAACTAATAAGTGGTTCTGTTTGTATTTAGAGGTGAGCTCAGCTCATCTCAACTCATTTTCATTTTATTATTATATTTTTATAATTTTTTATATAAAACACAAATTCCTATACACCTTTTTCAATTCCCACTATACCTTTTTCAATTTCCAATATACCTTTTTTAAATCCTAAAATAATAATAATATTAAAAAATAAACTAAACTCATCTCATCTCTGAATCCAAGCGGGGCATAGAACTCATCATTTTGCGTCATTATTGGATGGTCAAAAGGACAAAACTTTGCTATTATGACGTATAAAATTTTTTTTGTGTCAAAATTATTAATGTAAATTCAGGCGACAAAAAAAAAAAAAAACCTAATTATGATCAATTTGAATTTTTGCATCTAAATTTTATTAACGCAAAAATTAGTTTAACTCTCCAATTTGAATATTCTATTTAGTTTAATCTCCACCATTAGATCTAAAGTATAAACTCTACGTCTTGGCGCCAAGGTTAATTACCCACCATCTAATTTCAATTTTCTACCGTCTTTTCTTTTCTTCATCTCGCCCCCTTCCCCACGCTATCACTCTCCCTCCCTCTCTCTCTCCATCTTTCATCTCTTTTCCACCTGCACCATCTCCCACCCTTAGTCTCCACCGTACCGTCCAGCGAGCTCGCTCTGCCGTCGTCGGCAACACTACCATCACTTCCTATCCCTCGGTTTCACCCTTACTCGTAAATCTCTCTCGGTATCACTCTCTCCTCCTCCTGATTTCTCCCCCTTCCTCTGTTTTCTCGCTTCAGTCTACTGCAAAAGATATAGAGGACATGGAGTCTTTAGGACTTGGCCAAGGTGGGCATTTGTTTTTTGACTAACTTACCAAAGTTTTATGAGATAAGTATTGTTGTCTTAGCTAGCTCGATTCTCATTGTACTCCTTGCTCATCAACGACGGTTGCTCACGATTTTGAAATGACGAGCCCGAGATTAACGATGATCGATTTTGACTTCCACTATTTGGAAACCTAAGGTAAATACTTTTCCACATGGTAGATTTTTTTATTCCATGATAGATTTCATGTTTCTGGCAATTTGATTTCACAGATTTCATCCCTGATTTGGATTTCATGCTGTTTTAGGATTTATATTTTTGTGATTGATTTTCACCTCTGATTTCGTGACTGATTTGATCACCTCTAAAATTGATATGGAAATGATTTCGTGCTTCTATGTTAGAGTTTATGTTGATGTTCACTCTAATAGAACCTATCCTTGAGTCACGCCACTACTCTTGATATCTTGACAGATTATTTTGTAAATTAAATAAATATAACACGACATCTGTTTGCCCATCATTTTCCTATGAAATTTGGTTTAGCCCACGAAGAAAATATATAGTGATTCTGGATTTTGTATTAATTGTTTTCCTATTAATTGCAGGGTTCAACTACCATTTCCAGTTATGATCTTTTGATGACTGCACTGATCATTACAGGTAGGCCTTGAAACTCATTGCATTTCACAGCTTCTTTGAAACTCTATTTCCTTGATTCTTTTTAGAAGTGCTTTATAATTTGGATTAATTAAATCTGATCCATGTCAAAGGGAAGAGGAATATTTGGAGCAGTTTTAAGATATTCGAGTGGATGTGTTGCTGTATGTTTTGTTTAAATAGTACATAATTGGGTGGGTCTCCCCCTCTTGGAGTTTTGTAGGGTTTGTGGGATTAATTGAGTGGTTTTGTATTGTTTCCCAGAATGATATTTGCCATGTTGTTGAGCCTACCTTTTCGTTAAGCCACGATCTGGATTTGGACTAAAGGCTATTTCATTTTATATTTTATGTTCTGTTCTGCTTCTTAATCTTAACATGCTTTTAAATACTCTTGCTTTTCTTTTAGATCTATTCTATTTCTTAATCCGATGGTGGTGATTACAACAGCCTGCACCACTATACATGTCTTAGCTATAAAATTTACGTGTGATTCAAGCTAGATATTTGAATCTTCCTATGATAATAAGTTGGTTTAATTAGCGGCCAGTAGCACAAAAATTAAGAAATGTGGGATATGTCCATCTGATCATAACATACTATCAATCTGGTCATGATCTTGATCTTTGTCCCTAACCTTTATTTGTTAGTCTTTGATTATGTTCATAGCTGTTGATATAGTCATTGCTCTGTCTTGAGTTGTTTCCATATGTGAGCCTGTAGCCGGCACCAAGGTAAATTTACGTAGTTGTAGATGTAGCTTGAGAACAAGAAAAAGCTCCTGAGAAAACTTCTAAATTTTACAGCAGGAAGAATACCCAAACTCAAGTTTGTATGAGAAAGGAATCAACTGCCTCCTTAAAGTTGAAGGCTCTTCTAGTCTTGCAGTTGTACTCCACTTACTACTTTGGTAAGTAAGTTGGCACCAAACTTTTTAGCATTATTATTATTGGCATCAAGTTAAGCATGAAATAGAGAATCAGATAAAGGAACATAAGATTCCAAATTTAACTATGCAATCCAAAGAACAACTAAAAAAGAAAGGAACATAACATTTAGGCGTCAACTATTTTACATCACAATGCTGTTGAACTTACGTCTCTTGACCTCTCAAAATGGAGAGGGAGAGTTTTATTGATAAAGTAAATATAGCTAAATATTTGATATATTTGGAAAGGATTTTTTTATTCTGGGTCTTTAGATCTCTGCTTCATACTCAAATATTTTGCAACAGTTCTACTTGAATTCCCATTTTATGTTATTGATTATCCCTGTGTTTTAATTTACTGTCCACTTAGTTAAGAGATGGTAGAAAGTGACCATTAGTAAATAGAGTGGAGGAGGACTAGAAATGGTGAAACCTGAAAAGTACATTAATGTTTTTACGTGTATGTTTCTGTCCTTGGAAGCAACTCTCCCATATTCTGTGAATGAGATTGGTCTATCCGAAGGTGAAAAAAAAGGGATAGCAAACAACAGAGAAACTAGCACTGTGTATAACATGACGTAGGAACCACTGTTGGTCTACCAACCAAGATATGGAGAATCTTGAATGGACCAGGATGAAAAAGCTTAGTCAAGCAAGAGTTGATGGTGAGAAGTTGCAAGCTCTTCATGTATATTTTTCATATTAATATAGAAATATATTAATGTTTTCTTATGGTTTTATGTATCTTTTTCAGTTTTCAGTTTTCATGTTTCTTTTTCAGTTTTCATGCATTTCCAGTTTTCAGGTATCTTTTTCATTTAAAACCTTAATATTGTAGCTGGCAAGTCTCTAGCAGCTGTCTAATGGGGAGTATTGATGAATAAGGTTTTAAGCTTTTTCATCGTGTGTCCATATTCAAAGCTGAGGAAAGAAAAAACACGAGTTTATTTTTGCTATATGCAGAATATATATATATATATATATATATACACATACATATATATAAATCTAAACACCCTAGTGACTTGGTAGTTGATGTTAGCTTTGACTGCAAAATTGGGCTGAGACACATGGGTTTGTCCAATAGAACTGTAATGCACTCAATTTATTAGCAGAGGTGCTCAAAAGTTCCAATAATATTTTTGTGAGCCTTCAATACCATGCAACAAGCTAAAAACGAAAATGTTAAAAATGCTTGTTACAATTGAAACACGACCAAGAATATCTGTGAAATGATAATAGGCAATATAAGTGCTATTGGCTACCTACAGCAAGAATGGAATAGATTTAGTTTTATTTTCTTGCTTGCATATTTACATCTCACAATGTCTTTTTTTTTTTTTTTTTTCTTTTGTAGCGAAATGTTTTAGGTGGAGAATAACTACAAAACCATATCAGAGAGTATGGAAGATCTGATTGTACTGTCTATTTAAACCAGGCCAATGCAACATAGATCCATTTAGTGCTTTTCTTTCTTTGGACTTCTTTTTATTTCATCATATCATTGCTTTTGTTTTTGTTATCTATTAGTGCAGCTTGTGATCCCATTTTCCTTATGCTTATAATTGTGCCTATCTCATACAATCATATGATTTTAAGCTCATTTAATTTTTGGAACAACTTTACTTCGATGACTGTTTCAGCTTGCCTTTGCAAATAGGAGTGGATGTGTCTTTTGTATGCACAAGTGAGAGTCATTTTTGTCTCAAGAATTACAATAACCATCTTATTGATACCAGGTTTGTATCAGTGTCCAAATTCTCACGGGTCATCAAATTATATATTTCATTCTTGTGGTGATGCAAGTTTTCAGGTGCAACTCTTGAACTCATTTAGGTTGCAGTGAATGATGGTGCTACTCATTGCAGCATGGAAGTTTCGATCATTGTTAATGACTAATGGAAGATGTTATGGTTCATTGTCTGTGTAGCTTTTCTTAGTTGAACAGCTTCCACGTATTATTATTTTCTCTTGTTAATGAAAGGGGGTTTGTTTATGACAATGAACGTGCATTTCTGAGTTTTTTTTATTTTATTTCTATGATTAAAGTTTGAAGGCAGAGACCTAGCCTTTTCTTATATAATGTATGTTTTATGGATTATAATTTAATGTAAATAAGATATTTTATGGATTGTAACATAACGTAATTACTTAGAATATAAAGCAAGTCTTTTGTGTAATTATTTTATGAATTGTAATTTAATATAATATGTGTATTATTTAATGTAAGATATTGGTTTCGATAAATATAATTAACCTTATCACAATTAAATTTCACAGGACCAAAAGCAGATTTGCAAATATTCCAATTAACTCGCTTGTTAGGAGCTCACTTTGATTTACTATTTTTTCGACAATACAGTACGGTCGCAAATGTAATTAATCTTACCACAATAAATATTCAAATGACCAAAAGTGGATTTTCATTGTTCCGACAATACATCACGGTCGCAAAACACAATTAATCTTGACGCAACCAAACTTGAAAGGACCAAAAGCATATTGTCATTTGTTGCGACAAGACAGCACGGTCGCAAATGGTAATTAACCTGCCACAATAAAGAAAATATGAGTTCCAATAAAGTAATTAATCGACACATGTTGTGACTATAAAATGAGCACGGAATTAAAACATTTCCCGACTGCATGTATCTTTTTTGCAACATATAATTGTTGATAGGAATGTATTTTTCTTACCAATGGCTAGCTCTTTTCCCACACGAAAAATTAATAGTTATGTCAAATATATTTAGACGTTAGAGTATACTTTTTGTGACATTGTCCTGTTTCGACGCAATAAACCTTTTGAGAGTCATTAATAGTGACCACCTAGTGACAATCAAGTTGGGATGCCAAATGGTATTAGCGAGCTGAAGTTGAATTTTTGTGGCTGAATTCCTAGACATAATAAGTTGATATTGTTGTAGTGTACCAATGAATTTGGTTGTAGTACGAGTTTGTTTCGAGAAAGATCAAATTTTTTATTTTTTCTTATTTTATTTATAGTTTTTATATTCTTAAATATATTTTTTTAAGACTTTCGATAGTATTAAAAAATAATTTTTTATTCATTTGATAAAAAAAAATTATATAAAATGAAATCATATGAATATTTAGCATTTCTCTAGAATATATAAATTATTAAATGTGGCCGTAAATTATATATTGTAATTTGTTTGTTTGACCCTTACTTTGTCCTTTTGTTGCTCCCCCAACACACCAATCTCTCTCATCTTGGACTTGAAGTATATCCAACACCAATTTTGAATTTTATACTTATTTATTACAACTAGAGATCAGATAATTGAGAGAGAGAGAGAGATCTAATATTTTTAGAATATAATTTTTTAATATAATTTTTATTTTAAGATTTGAAAAAGATTAATTATTTGATGTATGCTTTACGTTATTTTAATGTGGTTGTAGTCAATGCACTATTACGTTATTGAAATAGTTATGGGGACCCTACGATATGTATGGGGGTGCGGGTGGCCTATTTAAACAAAATCTTATTGAGAGTCTTATTATAATTACATCAAGAGTAGAGTAGAGTTGATCAAAGGTTTTGACAGCGAAAGATATTGGTTTCTCTCACAAAAATCAATCACGAGCTCTAAAATATTAAGAAAAAAATAATGGTAGAAAATCAAAGGTTTTTGGGCATTGTAAACTGCTACCAACTTCTTTATCTCTCTCATCTGTGGCATTTTTCTTCTTTCTTCCTCTTTCTGGCATCACATTTTCTGCAATGGAATAGAAGAAAGGGGTAAGGGATCTGTGCGAAAGGGGATCATTAGATTGCTATTTTCCTTTCATGGGTCTTTGTGATGGTGTGCCGCAAGGCGTGGCTGGCTCTTCTATTAGACTATTTAAACAATTACTTAAGGCCTTAAATGGAAGAAGTTTCCAAAAATAATCTAAAGTATTTTTTTAAAATAAAATTAATTAAAAATAATAATTAACTCAATACGAGAATATAAAAAATATCAAATAGATATTACATATATATGACATTATTAATTAAAAATATTAGTTGAAAAGTTAGTATAAAATTTAAAATAGTAATTTACTTGACAAATGAAAAGAATTATTTTTAAATAAAAATCTAATGTAAAAATGAAAATATTTTTTTTTTTTATTTTTTTTTAAAAAAAGCCTCAATCAAAATTTAGGCTTAGACCCGCTAAGGTATTGAGCCGGCCTTGCCGCAAGGTCCATTGAGTGGGATACGTGGCAAAAAAAATCATTGACGGCTATTTTAAGCCTCTAAACAGTTTGACTGGTTAGAAGATGTTTTCTTTGGGAATAAATTTTTTCTAGATGGAGCTTCATCACTTGAATGGTAAGCCTTCTTAATTCTTGTTTCAGATTTATAAAATATATAATTCATTAATGTTAATATTCGCTAAACTCCGTTTAGAAACAATGGATAGCGTTTTTTGTTTTTTGGGTTTGGGTTTGGGTTTGGATTGATAGATGAGATTTATAATTTATCTATAAAGATAATGGGTAAATTTAGGTTGAGAAGAGATCAAGTTTATCTATCAATCCTTGCTCTACCCTGTATTTGTATTTGTTGAAATATATTTGAATATTAATGAAGATGGGTGTTTGAAGGTTTCAAAATTCAAAATTTGGATAAGATTTGAGTATGAAGATTGAAGATTTTGAGTTAGTAGACTCGACTTTGATAGCATATCTACAAGAAATAATGCTTATAGGGGCGTCTTTCAACCAGCTGCAATTAAAAACGACGCCAAAGTATGGTTATAGCGGCACTAATTTGGTGTGGGGCGAATTGAAATCGTAACCGGGCGGAAATTCTTAATTTGGGTTTGTTGCGGCGAATTTTATATTATCTGCGGCGCTTTCTAAGCGCCGAAATAGTCTTTTAAAATTTTACCCGACCTTACAAAATACAAACCCACTCTCCCCCTCCTTTTTCTCCAAAATTCCCTAATCTCTCTCGTCTCTCTCTCAGCGCGATAAACCCGACCCCCGGTGCCCCCTCTCTCCTCCCCTCTCGCCGACTGCATGATTCGAAGCTCACCTAGCTGTCTCTCTCTCTCTATTTATTTATTTTCCTACTGCAATCAATTTTTTTTTTCTTTCTTATACAAAAACTGAATTTTTGGGAGGTTGAGATTGATACACGGCTGTGCTGGTTTGATGGCGCTTGGGATGGTTTCAGGCTCTTGGGATGGTTTTTTTCCTGACTCTTGGGATGGTTTCAGGCCGTTGGAAGGGCTCTGTTTAGGGCACATGTTGAAGGTCAACTTAAGGTACATATAACCTAACGTTGGAAGGTGCTTACAAAGAAGTTTTTTTCTTCTTATTTCTCTGTTTTTTTTTTTTGCCTTTCCCTTATACCATATGGAAACCAAAGACTGAGGCTAGTTCTCTGCCATTCTAGTGTCCTACGAACTGAACAGTACAATGTTTGGAATCCTATTTCTTTTTTCTTCTGTTTTCCTGCAGTTCTGTTCACGATCTCATTATCATCATCATATCCTTTGTGTTATACATTTTTCTCTCTTGTGTAGTTGGTAGGAGGCAAGATATGTCGAGGTTCCATGTGGAAGGGAACATGGTGGAAAGTGTTAATTTGTTGAGGAAGAGAGAGACACTAGCCATGGAGATTGGATGTATGGCCCTTTGCTATTATTTATGTTGTGTGGTTAACCATCATTGTTCCTAGCCTAGATATTGGGGATGCTGCCATTGTTTTGGGTGGACTTGTAGCTCTTCACATTCTGGTCTGGCTCTTTACGGCTTGGTTTGTCGATTTCAAATGCTTTGTCAAATATAGTAAGGTATGCATTATTCCTTATATCTCAATCAATAAAAATGTATGGCGTATATAATATATGTAATTGTGTGTGTATGAGACTCATTTGAGTACTCGTGGAAGTGAATTGAAATTACAATCCTTCCAACCTATGTAATGGTATTATGAAATTTTCTTACAAATGAATTTTTCAGTTTCACGTTGTTGTCTATTAGTTGAAAGCATGCAAGATTCAGTCGCTTGATTTTGGGATTCAAGTTTTGGGATTTGATTGGGGCTTATTTATGTATTCAGGTTACTGATATTCACCAAGAAGATGCATGCAAGATTACTCCGGCCAAGTTTTCTGGTTCTAAAGAAGTAGTGACTCTTCATTTTCGTAAATTAGTAAGTCAATCTGTCTCCTCAAAATTCATCTCCCTAATTATAAAGAAATATTTCAGTTTTCTACTTAAGGACTTTCTAATTATAAAAAAAAGAAAACTTTATAACTATGTCTGTTAGGTTTTAGATATTAATTTTGGCTGCTTCTTTTGTTGCAAACATAACTATGTGGAAGTTTCCTTATAACTGGTATTGTGTACAATAGTTTCTGCAATTGATTGTTATGTTCCTTGTGGATGAAGCATGCATTGGGTGAGATTAATTAGGAGTCTTGAGGCTGTCATATTCCTTATTAAAATTATGAGATTGCTAAAACTGAAAGTGCATATATCTGAATGCATAACACCGCTGGGTTAGGACTGTGATGCAGATGTAATATATATTTCCTAAATTTGCTTGTACAGGCGCTAAGCCTTTCACTTTGGCATGTTATTTCTCTGCAGTCGATCGTCTGGTCGTGCTAGAAAACCTATTGTTAAGTGGACTGAGGTTATTTCATTTTTTATTCCCCTCCCCGCCCCCCAAAAGAAATGTACATCCACTGTAGATTATTACTATTTGATTGCTGCCATCAAGGCCTGTTTTGTTTTTGTTTTATTTTCTGGGTATCACCTCTCTGTTTGATAATGTCTTAGGTACATAGTTGGTTCCAAAATCGACAGAAAGATGCACCCAAAAACATGTGCTCCCAAAAGTTAGCCCTTCAAATGGGACTAATGGAATCTCTCAAATGCCAAAAGGTTTGTTGCATAAATGCTTACTGCTTCTTTTGTCCAATAATTATGCAAGGTTCAATTATTTGTTTGCTTTTGAAGAAATGGGTTATGGAAAGCATGTGGACTAAATTAGTATTTTTTGATAAGTATGTGGACTAAATTAGTATTGAACTCATGATGCCTTGGTATCAGAAAATATTATTGGTGCATGTAACGCAATATCTTCTAACTCCGAAAAAAGGATTCAAGAAGATATAATAATAAATGCAAATTGAAGCAAAGAAACATTGAAGGCTTAATCACTTTTAATAATTATATGTGACTGAACTGAAGTACTTCTTTCATTATTTTGTATTTTTCTAGACCTTAATCACTTTTCAAAGTTGCTTGCTATGAGCAGATAGAGGCAGGAATAATAAATAAAAGATCATTATCATGAATTATCAACCAACAAATGGCCACTTTACTTCCCAACGACCAGAATATTGCTCCTTACAGTTCTTTCCCTTCATTGGGGTATATTACTTCTCATAGTCTTAATAATCCACAAGTATATGTTACTATTTGAGTATCTATGTATATGTGCATGCTGGGTTTCTTGGTTCTTTGGTCTATATCCGTATGCTAGGAAGCAATGTGGACTCAATGGCAGATGGAGGAAAGGGGGTTATCGAGTATGTACAAATTGCTTCTTGACAAGCCAAATGTTTACTTTTTTTCTTTGTAATTGTCTTGTTATGTACATAATTCTTATTACATCTCTTTACCTAAACAAGATGCTCTAACTCTTCTTAAAAACTCCATATGGCATGGCTTTTATTTGACGTTAGAGTAGAATAATGATTATTAATCTAATGGCTGGCTAAACAATAGAAGACAGGGATTGAGAGAAACACAAACAAAGAGAACACTTTGAGATAATCTCTGAGATTAGGGTTTTTTTTTTTTTATTTATAAAAATCAAATATTCATAAAAGCTCACAAGCCGGACTTAAATAGACCAAACCAACGCAAAATATATATATGCGTTTAATTTATTATATAAAATATGTTATCAATTTTTAATTTTTATTCTATATATGTATATATTATAAAATTAATATAACACGAAATTTTAATGTATAGGGCTTCATATTAATGACATGAGATGGATGTCATGATTTCCATGTAACTTTTTATGTGTATAATTTTTTTTTTTTTTTGCATTTTTGTCTCTTCCTTTTAATTTCCGTACATGCATATTTACACTTATTACTATCTAGAAAAGTCTTCCATGGTGATATTAGCATATTCGTGCAAACTGGGGTTCCTAGCTAGCAGTGTTTGATCCTTAGTAATGACATGTCCTTATAGCAAGTAGTAATTATGGTTTCATTATTTTAGAAAACCTGGACTTAGTAATAATGGTGATGATAGAGATGGACAAAATGAGCAAGCTTTGATTATTGATTTTTAGCCCATGCCATGAATACCACCATGGAAGGCTTTTCAAGATAGTAATAAGTGTAAATATGCATGTATGGAAATTAAAAGGAAGATACGAAAATGCAAAAAAAAAAAAAATATATTATTGAGTCGAGGTCTTCTAAAATAATGGAATCACGATTACTACCTCATGCTATAAGGACATGTCATGACTGAGGAATATCGAAGACTTCTTGGAACCCAATATGCACGAATATACATGTCATCACCATGGAAGACTTTTGAAAATAGTAATCGATAGGTGGAAATATGCATATATGGAAAAAGGAAGAGACTAAAATGCAAACAAATTATACTATAAAAAGTTATATGGAAATGACATCCATCTATCATTAATTTGCAGCTATAGTACGATGCTAGCAGCTTATTATATGAATAAGTATATGTAACTTAATTATCTATAATAATTAGTAGGCTTATAATAACTTAATATTCATATTCATATTTAAGAATATATAAGGAGATGTAAAGAATAATTTTTAAATTTCATGTTATATTAATTTTATACTGTGTACTATATATATCATAAAAATTTAAGAACTTATAATATATTTAATATAAAAAATTAGATATATATTTTGCTTCAATTTAGTCAAATTCGCTTTTCAAATCTTTGAAACTAATATCGAACCAGTTTTAAATCGGTTTTGATTTCTAGGAATTGAAATCGAGAGAACTGATTGACCGTCTTGTTCAATCGGTTTGTTCATTGCTTTTTTCTTGAAGTCCTAGTTTTTAACCAATTAAAATGATTTTAGGGTAAGTGGCTGAATAGATTTATTTTATCTTATTTCAATCATATATATATGTTACTTGGAAATTCTAGATTGGGCAGGAAAAAAGAAGCGGCATGGCACACACATCAGTATTTGGGCTATAATTTTGTTTACAGATATCAGAATCACATGATAACCGAATATATATAAGCTCTTTTTGAAGTGCACGTCATGCTCACCACACTACACCTGCTAGTCTCCTTAGCTATTTAAGTCCAGCTTGCAGGTTTCATAAGATATATTCAATTTTTTCAAAAAAAATCATAATCTAAGAATTTATCTCAAAGTTTTTTCTCCATGTACGTTTTTCTGAATCTCTAGTTTCTGTTATTTAGCCAGTTTTCATAATAATCCTTAATTTGCTCCAATGTCAGAAAAAAAGTCATGCTATATATGAGATTTTGAAGAAGAGTTAGAGCATCATATTTGGGTAGTGAGATGTGATGAAAATTTTGTGAATAGTAATTAAATAATTTGTGAGTACTAGTGAGATGATTTGAGTTAATATGTTTTATTTGATTATGAAAAAAGAGATAAAAAGTTGAATATAAATATTATAAAGTTAAAAAGTTGTTTGAGTATAATTCTTTAATATTATTTTTATTTTGAAATTTGAAAAAGTTATATTATTATTATTTTATTTGGAATTGAGAAAGTTTTAATAATTAAGTAATGATTAGATGAAAATTAGGTTAGGGATTTGAAATTAACATGTGTTTTGTGTTTGAATGATGTTAAGGAAGGATATCACAAAAGGTTTTGAGGTCATCATCTCATCTCCTCTAAGTGTTGAGACATGGGTTAAAAATTAATAATCAAAACTTGCTCATTTTTTCCGTCTCTATCATCACCATTATTACTGAGTCAAGGTCTTTCAAAATAATAGAACCATAATTACTACATGCTATAAGGACATGTCATTACTAAGGATCGAAGACTTCTAGCTAGGAACCTCAATATGCACGGATATGCCAATATCATCATGAAAGACTTTTCTAGATCGTAATTAAGTGTAAATATCTATGCATGTATGGAAATTAAAGGAAGAGACGAAAATGCAACCAAAAAAAAAATTATACAAAGAAAAAGTTATATGGAAATCAGGGCATCCATCTCATATCATTAATATGAAGCCCTATAATATAAAAATTTCATGTTATGTTAATTTTATAATATATATATGTATGTATATATAGAATAAAAATTAAAAATATAGAATATATTTAATATAATAAATTATACGTATATATATTTCGCGTTGGTTTGGTCTAATTCGGGTTTTAAATTTTGAAAACCGATACCAAACTGGTTTTAAACCATTTTGATTTCTAGCTAGAAAACTGACGAAATGGGTTTGATTCTGTTCAGTTCAATCAATTTGATCAGTTTTGTCTTACAATACTCCCAATTTTTAACAACCTAAATTAAAAAGATTTTAGGTTCTGCGGACTAGTTTAATTTTATCTTATTTTAATCTTAAATGGTATTTGGTGGAGGAGGCCATTACTTCAACTTCGGACTTTTTCAAAGTCTAGGACTTATCAACTAAATCAATTGGGTAACGCATGGAAAGGCCATTGGTTTGTTTGACAGTATATATCACTGCTTTGTGTAATCACGTCATGTCACAGCCAGAGTCATGAGAAGAATGATCGATCACTCATTTAAAGGCGACTTGGCCTTAGATTAAAAGTTGGTCCAAATATATGTTTATACATATGGAGCGTGGCATCAAACAGACATTGGTTTCAACAACCTCAAATCATTGGATACACTCCCATATAAACCAATTATTACATGGACAATTTGTTGTATTTAAGGATTTATTGTACATAATTTTGGATGAATATTGAAAAATCACAGTTGCAGATTTTGAAGTGTTGTCTGGCTTGACCAAGCTGGAGGAGCTTTACCTGGGTTTTGATGACTTCAACGAAAGCATCTTGCCATCCCTAGCCAAAATTTCATCGCTTAAGAAACTATCTTTGTATGGCACTAAGATTAGTGGAAGGGTCCCGATTAATAAAGGTCGGTATATATTGTAATAGCTAGTTAGGTAGTATTTCTTCTATTTTCATTTCCCTTATATTTATGTTTTCTCAAAGGTCAGTATATGTTGTCTAATTCTTTTTTTACATATTTTTCTAATGAATAATGGAATATCAAAATTATTGCAGGTTTTGAAATGAGTAATCTGGAGGAGCTTTGGTTGGATGGTAATAACATCACAGATGGTTCACTACCAGTTGAAGACTTTATAACATAGAGGTTGAAGATCAAATTGGACAGATTGTACAGTTGGGATCTGAAACTGATCAGCAGTATGGTAAATAGTTAAGTTTTGCGCATAATATTTTGGAAGTGCTATTTGAACGAACTTTCATGTTACAGGGCAGTAATGATGGGACTCTTGCTTCATGCAACTAATTGGGAGTGAGAACTACAAAGATGCATTAGAAGTGCTCACCATGAGAGAGGTCAGTGGCAGTCCAGTTTTTGCAAGTGGATAAATAGTATTAAATACATTTAAATCAGTTACGTAATTGATTATTTGATATTGTAAGGTTTTCTTGGAATAATTGATTAAACCCCATATGTTTTCACAATTGTAAGGCACAGTACATGTACACACGAGAATGTATGGGATAAAAGCAAAAATACAATTGGTTACAAAACAAATTGGCAATAACATAATTATTCTTGAACCTTCTGTGCTGCGGTGGAGGTCCTCAAATCATCGATTGGGAATTTCACAAAATCACGATTCATGATCGACTCCAAACAATCTCAACTTCAACGGCAAAATTCCCAAATTGTGGCATACACGAAACCCTATAATTAAACATTCAAACGATCAAAGTCAACTACAATTAACGATATTTCAGGAAAGATCAGGTCAAGAAAAATACTCAAATATTCGATTTGATTTGATGGGAATTTTGGTTCAATAATTTTTGGAGAAATTTCCTGCCAAATCACTGGCGGCTTACCCAAATGTGAGGGAGAAGTTGAATAAAGTTGCTGAGGTATTTTCTGGCACCCTTTGCTTAAATGAAAAATAAACTGAAATAATTAAATTTGCTTTTTGGTAGCAGAGACATTCTTTGCTTTTCGTGATACTTCTATGCCTTGCTTTGATTTAGCACTGGTCTGTCTATTTACTCAAATTCATTTTCCTAATTTTTTTTAATTTTGAATGCTTTGATCCATTATTTCTTTTCAATTATATACTTTTTGTCTTGATCTTTAACAATTACAGCTTCAGACTATTATCAACCTGGTGGCCGTGGAGGCTGTAGGTTTTGATCGATGGATAAAGAATGTTGGAGGGTAGGCAAATAATTAAGGGTCTTACAATTAGCATAATTTGGTTGAAGCTCATGAGAGCATATTAATGAAGGGACCTACAAGCATTTTGGAAGAGCTTGTTTGCAAATTAACGAGTTAGCTAGCTTCCGTTAATATCCAAGCCCCCATATATGTAATAGAGATGCTAATGCTGCAAGGGACATAATCAGATCGAGGAGTCTTCACTACAATGAGAATAATCAGTGGAAGTACTACATCTCATTACATAATCTTTCATACTAATTTAAATCTCTATAAAAAAGAGGAATTCTTAATTCCATATATATATATATATATTATATGAATTTGTATAAAAAGCTTGATCCATGATCAACTGATCTTTAAAATCTGTACTCTGCTTTTTGTTTTCCAGCTTGGACTTTTGATTCTATGAAGACTTTTAGATGTAAAAAATACAGCTCGATCGACCTCATTGGGTTTGAAAGCAACGAGCCGAATCCAATCTATTACTACCCTAGCTAGTGAATTCGTATAGATGGTTCTCCTTAAATTTTCATAAGAATACAGAGAAGGATGTATAAAGACTTGAGAAAGATATTGCTCCACTATTATTTATTTAATGATATTCCAATGTTTAATTTACTATCAGTTGCCTGTTTTGTGATGTATATCAGCCTCCATGGGAGACACAAGTTGTGGAGACGTTCATAATTCATTACACTTATGGATGTGACTACACCATGAAGGTAGTTTTCTTTTGTGACTCGATTTCCACAGATTTTTTCAGGTCAATGTTTATTTGGAGAGAGCACGTGTAGATGCTTTGTGTGTGTGTGTGTGTGTGTTTGAATTTTTTTTAGCACACGTATATCAGCTTTGGATTTTTGGGTGATTTATCTGTTCAAAATCACCAACCGTACTTCAAAATCAACCCTTACAATTGAGTTGCGAGAGTTGATGCAAGCTGTTGAACTTTCATATTGGTGCATTCATCTCTGGCATACTCATCATTGGTGAGATCTTCATGGTACCTTTGTTTTTTATTTAGCTGACAAAATGTTGCAACTGTTTGAAATAATTAAACACAAGATGCTTTTAATAAATCGTAATATTGTATTTTACTTTTCTGGACCACCAAGTATAGCATTTTGTGGATCAGAGGGAAAGAAGCAAAAGTATCTACCATCTTTGGCACAGTTAAGGACAGTAGGTTGTTGGGTAAGTAGCCTTTTTTGGCATTGTGTTATAGTACAGGGTTTCAAAAAGATGTTTGATATGTGCCTGTGTCAAAAGTACTTAAGGGCACATATCAGCTGGAAGAAAGTTGGATACTTGAGGGCCAAAAGCGCTGGATTGGAAACAGTACCTTTGCGGATATGTTGGTTATTTTCGCCAGGAATGGGTATGTGATATGCTGGACATCTGTTTGCACTCGGATTATTTTTCATGCACAAACATTCAATTACTTTTTTTTTTTATAAGTAATAAAAGGAAATATATAGTCTTCTCTTGTTGCTGTCAAATATTTTTTCCTCAAAAGTCAAACAACAAATACAAAGCCAAGAATCAAGCTCCAAATCATTCCAGAAATCAGGCTGCACATAATATTTGCTGCTTATTTCATATCAATTGTACATTTATTTCATATCCTTTGTAATTTTGCAACAGCTGTAATTATTTCCTAAATTAGCCTAGATTAGCGTAGAACAAACTTGTATATAATATACTGTGCACAGTCAATGAAACTTGAGGAAAATTTCCATTGAAAACCATTCCATTATGTTCTGTTTTTCTATATGGTATCAGAAGAACAAAACTCTAACGAGTCTATGATCCTACCTCCAGAAATGTCGTCTTCCCCCCAACCTCAATCCCCAACCGAAACACCATTGGTTGCTCTCAATATTACTTCTCAAATCAATGAGAAATTAACTCCCTCCACCTTTCCCCAATGGCGTGCCCAATTTGAAGCTCTTCTCATTGGGTATGACCTAATGGATTTTGTCATTGGAACCTTGGTATGCCCATCATCTGATGGCACTCCACCCCTTGTTCTGCACAAAAACCATTGGGTTCAGCAGGACAAATTGATTCTTAGTGCCATCCTTGCCTCCACATCTCCCACCATTACTCCCCTGATAGCCACCGCAAAAACCTCACAAGAGGCATGGAAGAAATTGAAAACCTTGTATGCCAGCAAATCAAGAACACGTGTTATGCAATTGAAGGAGGAGCTCACCTTAATCCAACGAGGAAATCGGTCCATCACCGATTATTTGCATGCTGTGAAGGCTTTGGCAGATGAAATTGCCATAATTGATCATCCAATTTCGGATGATGACCTAACCCTGAATGTGTTGAATGGGTTAGGTACCGACTTTAGAGAAATCGCAGCACCAATAAGGGCTCGGGAGAAATCCCTTGCCTTTGAGGAACTACATGATCTCCTAGTCGGTCATGAGAATTACTTGCGCCGGCTCGAGATAGCTACTCAGCAATTGGTAGCCTCTGCAAACTACTCCGCGAAGAAGACGACCCCCTCCGGAGATCAACACTGACGCTTCAAAACTGGGCCCTCATTTAACAAGAAGTCAGGCCAAGCCCGCAATAACACTCAACAGGATGTAAAACGTGGTCATGGGTCAGGCAGGCCCAATAATAATCAACGCCCCTACAAGCCCAAATGCCAACTTTGTGAGCAATTGGGCCATATGGCCAAGACTTGTTCCAAGCTGAAGTCCACGGATTTTTCAACAAATTGTGCCACAACTTCTCCAGGGAATGAATACAAATGGCTTTTCAATTCCGCTGCCTCTCATTATATTACTGGTGATCTTCGAAATTTGTCCATTCACTCCGAATATGATGGCACTGACGAAGTTGTCTTGGGTGGCGATTCAGGTTTGACTATCTCATACGTTGGTTCCTCAGCCATAAACTCTCCAAAACGAGCCTTCATTTTTCGTGATACACTCTGTGTTCCCAATATCAAAATAAAAGAAATTTATGTTCATCATTTTACTTTGCAAAATAATGTGTATGTTGAATTTCATCCATCCTATTTTCTTGTGAAGGAAGCAACCATGGGGGCGATCCTACTTAGTGGTTCATGTGAAAATGGTGTCTACATTTTTCCGAATTCACTAATGGGCAACTCTTCCAAAATAATAGCAAATGTGCATGAAAGGACATAACTTGATGGATGGCACAAATGGCTTGGACATCCCTCTCTTAAAATTGTTCAAAATCTTGTCTCTATTTTCTCCCTTCCCACAACCAATAATAAACATTTTTCTTTATGTAGTTCTTATTCTATCAATAAAGCGCATCAACAAGAATTTAGAACCATTAGTCTTCAAAGTCATGCTCCACTTGATATTATTTATGCTGATGTTTGGGGACCCGCACATATAACCGGACTAGATGGTTCACGCTACTATCTTATTTTTGTAGACCATTACACTAAATGTATATGGTTTTTCTCAATGGCAACAAAATCCAAGGTCTCAAACATCTTTCCTCAATTCCAAAAACTTGTTGAAAATCGGTTTCAAAAAATCATAAAAAGTCTTTACTCTAACAATGGTGGTGAATTTGTTACTGTCAAATCCTTTTTATCTCGTCATGGAATCACCCACTACATCGCTGCACCTTATACACCCCAACAAAATGGAGTTTTCGAACGTCGACACCGTCACCTTGTTGAAACCGGTCTCACTCTACTTCAAGACGCTTTCCTACCTCTTTCATATTGGCCTCATGCATTTCGAACCGCTGTCTATCTCATAAATAGACAACCTACTCCCATTTTCCACAACAAATCACTATTTGAAAAACTTTTTAGCCAAACACCTAATTATCTCAAATTAAAAAAAAAAAATGGGTCTCTTTGCTATTCTCTTACAAAGCCTTATAACACGCATAAATTGCAGCCAAAATCCATTTTTTACATTTTTTTGGGCTATTGACATACCCAAAATGCCTAAATTTGTATGGCCCCAAAAACGTAAAAAATTTACACTTCACGATATGTTTTCTTTGATGAGACCCACGGTTATCCTCCCACACCCGAAGCCCAAAATCAAACGCACAACCTCAACCCATCGCATATGTGCCCTAATTCCCTTCCAGTACCTTCATCCCCTCATGTGCGTTTTCCCGCCGTGCGTGTCCCTCTGCAAGTAACCTCGATGCCATGGCCAGAAGAGCAGCCATCACCATAGGTGTCTCCGGATGGTGTTCCAGCCGCGATCGCTGAACCTCCAGGTATCCCTTGTTCCTCCTCTTTTCCTTTTCACTCATCGTTTAATCCTTCTGTTGATTCTCTTAATGATGAACATGCTTTGCCCAAAAACCCAGGAACTTCTTCACCAAATCACACCCACACACTCACCTCTTCCAGCTTAGGTCAACCCGAAACCACACAATCCTCACAAATTGAATCCGAACCCCACCGTGTTCATCAGATGATCACATGGTCGATGAACAACATCTTTAAACCCAAACAGTTGAATCTGATTTCCATACATCCTCTACCCCAGTCCATTGAACCAACGTGTGTCACACAAGCTGTGAATCATCCTCAGTGGCATGAGGCAATGTCCAATGAGCTTACAGCTTTGATGAGGCATGGAACATGGGAGTTGGCTCCATTACCTCCAACGTGCAAACCTGTAGGCTGCAAATGAGTATTTCGAGTGAAAAGGAAACTAGATGGGTCTGTGGATAAGTTTAAGGCCCGACTTGTTGCCAAAGAGTATAACCAACGCCTTGGCCTAGACTATAAAGAAACTTTTAGCCTAATGGTCAAACCTACCACAATCCGATTTGTTCTAAGCATAGACGTTATGAATAAGTGGAGATTAAGACAAATGGACATCAATAATGCTTTTTTGCATGGAAATTTAACCGAGACGGTTTATATGTTGGAACCTCTTGGCTTCAAAGACGAGTCTACTCCCAATTATGTGTGCAAATTGAGGAAAGCAATATATGGGCTCAAGTAAGCTCCTAGGGCCTGGTATACAGCCCTAAAAAATGCACTGCTGGAATTTGGCTTTCAAAACTCTAAAGCTGACTCATCCCAGTTCTTCTACAATAATGACTCAATCACCTGTTATCTTTTGGTGTATGTTGATGACCGAGTTATTATAGGAAGTGAATCTACCTTTGTGGATTTTATTATAAATAAATTGAGTGAAAATTCTCTCTAAATGGGTATTCTAAGTTACTTTCTCGAGGTGGAAGTTATACCTACACGGGCTGGTATTTTCCTATCACAACACAAGTACATCAGAGATTTACTATCCAGCACCAATATGAGTGGTGCCAAGGAAGTTGCAACTCCTATGTCAACAACAATTTCACTAAACTTGGCTGATGGTACTGCACCGGTTGATAACATAGAATTCTGGCGTAAAATTGGAAGGCTCCAATACCTCTCCTTGAGACGCCCAGACATCTCATTTGCTGTCAATAAATTGTCGCAATTTATGCATAGGCCAACCACAACTCACTGGACAACAACCAAGCGACTACTTCGATACTTGAAACAAACCATCTTCTTTGGAATTCAGATTAATCAAAGTTCAAATTCAGCTTTAACAACATTTTCTGATGCAGACTGGGCTGGAAAGGTGGATGACCGGAAATCTACATCTGCCTACATATGTTTCCTTGGTTCAAATCCTATTTCTTGGAGCTCAAAGAAACAACGAGCGGTTGCACGATCCTCAATGGAAGCTGAAGATTGAGCTCTTGCCAATGCAGCCTAAAAAACAATGTGGCTTAAAGCTCTATTTGAGGAGATTGGTTTCAAACTCACAGCTCCACCATTGTTGCTATGTGACAATCTTGGAGCCACACACTTAAGCTACAAGCCAATTCAACATTCAAGGAAGAAACACATTCAAATTGATTTGCATTTTATCAGAGAATTGGTTCAAAGTGGTTCACTACAAGTTAGACACGTCCATACTCAAGATCAGCTGGCTGATTTACTAACTAAGGCTTTGTCAAAACAACCAACAGAATTTCTGCGTAACAAGATTGGACTTGCCGATGGAAGCCCAATCTTGCGGGGCGTATTAAGGAAGATCAATCAAAAGTCAAACAGCAAATACAAAGCCAAGAATCAAGCTCCAAATCATTCCAGAAATCACGCTGCACATAATATTTGCTGCTTATTTCATATCAATTGTACATTTATTTCATATCCTTTGTAATTTTGCAACAGCTGTAATTATTTCCTAAATTAGCCTAGAATAGCGTAGAACAAACTTGTAAATAATATACTGTGCACAGTCAATGAAAGTAGAGGAAAACTTCCATTGAAAACCATTCTATTGTGTTCTGTTTTTCTATATGTGGGAACTGATGATGCAGTCCTCCTAGTTGAAGTTCGCATTGTCAAATATATCAGATTCATTTAACATCATAATTCAACAATTAATGTGTTTGTCTACTAGTAATGATGATCATATGAGCCAAGCATTCAGCCATACTCTTAATTATAACTGCTGCTCCCTACTTTTAGCTCAAAGATCAAAGACCTTGTCCACCTTTGACCTTTGGTCTGCCTTTGTGAACAGAGGACAATCCTGTGTCTCTAAAACCCTTGTATGGTCTGGCTAAATGACTGACTTCTTTAGTTGAGAAACCTCTCAGGAGTTTTCTTTTGTAATTTATTGACATCTCTGTTTCTAGCTAGATGACTTTCTTGCAGGCATCTTTTTTGTACTTGGACTGTGCTCTTTATGCGCTTTCGAAATGAAATTCTTTTTACTTGTCCAAAAAAAAAAAAATTGATGTACAAGAGGCAACTTCTAAACTGTTAGTTAGATAATTCAAAATGAGATTTCTTTTTGGTTCTTGTTTGCTCAAATAAAGTAAGATCTAGTCACACATGAGATTCCTAAATTTGAAGTAGATCATTAATTAAAGTTCTTTGTAGCATGTTGTTGAAGGTTCAGGGATTTAGATGCTTTATTTTTGTAGCAGAAAATGTGGACTCTGAGCAAGGTTTTATCAAGTATTTTTTTAGTTTTAGTTTAAGGGGAGAGATTTCAATTAAATAGGATGTCGTCCTCTTGATAGTAAAATATAACAAGAGATTGTCTAGGCATTTGTGGCGTTTTCCCCTTCCAAGTTTCAGCTTTCAACGATTTATTTGCCAATTATTGGGTATTAAAAAAATATATAATTGAATGTTGAATGTGATTGATTGATTTTGTTTATAAATAAACCTCCTGAGTTGAGCATAGAACACCAACCAGTACTGCTTGGTTCGAATTACTCTGAAAGCTAGCATTCCCAGCAGAATCACAACCTGACCTTTTGATAAAAGCCTTTCGATCGCCAGCTCCATATATCTTTGACAAACCGATCGAGATGGCTGGCCGGGAAGTTGAATATAATGCCATTTCCGACCAACCCCAAATAAGAAGTACTATTGTGGATTTTGATCCTCCAAAGAAACCCAAGAGGAACATGTACGCTATTGCTTGTTCTGTTTTGGCCTCCATGACACCCGTCTTACCAGGTTATGGTTAGTTAATTAGTATACCTTTCACCTCTTAGTACTATATATTTCTAATATCCCTTTTAATCTGCTCATGCTTTTCCATTCATTGGTACTGGTTGATTACAAATTACAAGGAGTTTTTTTGGAAATAAATTTGTTTTCTTTATTACACAGAGAGATAAATAATGGAGGCCACTAGTATATCCTTAATTAAACACGTATAAGTAATTCTTCAGGGATTTTTTTAATAATCTTTTTAGCATGATTTGATTATTGCATGGTCTATCAATGTTTTAAAGGGATATCTATTGGCTCTTATTTGATTGATATTTCTTATCTATAGTTTGTGGTCATGGTCGTGGAATGCTTATGGTCGTGAAGCTGCTGAATTTGCCGGGATTTTCTTGTACATGTGGTTCCTTTTTCACTTAGAGACGAGAAGGAATTCGTTAAATAAACTCATGAAAGGACTGCTCAAGTCAAAGATCTTTGCTAGCTTGTGGTCTAGCAAAGGGGGAAATGCTAACAATAGTGGCTTGTATTCATCAGATAGTCTTGGTTCTGCAAATTCAGAGGAAGTAAAATCAACGCCTTCTAGAAATAGGAGGCAGTTTGTATCTTAGATACAATTGAAAGAAATAAGTGTTGGTAGGCTCTTTTGAGCCTTTTACTTTTCTTAATGACATTATCAAACTTCAAAAGTATTGCTCATTATTTATAGATTTTATAAACTTAAAAAATGAAGTGCATATAGATTTTAGATAAGGAGTTCAGAGTTTGTTTTGTTGAAAATTTTACTGTTAGTCAAAAAAACTTTTATCTGCTAAGAATGAAACCCATAAAATTTCAATTAATTCTTGAGTGTTTGTGAGAAAAAGACACATTTTAGTTGCTATGAAGAAGGAAAATTCATTTGATATGAGTGGATAAAAATCAATATAATTAAAAAAAAAAAACAAAAAAAAAATTATGAATAGCGATAGACGGATACAGTTGTGGCGAATTTTTATACTTTTTGCAGCGACTAAAGGTCGCCGAAAATAGTGAAATATTTCTGTCAATTGCTACAATAGCTGGGAAAAATCCTTCACGGCTCAAATTTTCAAGCGATTTCTGGGCAGCTATTTTTAACCAGAAATATGTTTTTAAGGTAAAAATGAGATTATTTTCCGTGACTTTTGGTCGTTGAAAATAATTAGATTATAATTTGTTGTAGTATCACCAAGTGGCATGGGGTCTTTAGGAAAAGATCCGCCTTATTTTGATGTTTGTGTGTTATTTAAAATATGAAAGGGGAAAAAAATGAATACAAAAGCAGTTGAAGCAATAAACTATGGGAAAGATAATTATCTAGGTGCAGCTTAGTCACCTGAATGGTAGCCTTCTTCTTGGTTCAGATTTATAGGAAATATAATTAATTGTTAGTATTGGCTAAACTCCGTTTCAAAACAATGGATAACGTTGTTTGTGTTTTGGGTTTGGGTTGATAGGTGATATTTATGATTTATCTATAAAGATAATGGGTAAATTTAGGTTGATAAGAGATCAAGTTTATCTATCAATACTCTAGCCCCTATTTGTTGAAATAAATTTGAGTATTAAATGAAGATGGAGGTTTGAAGATTTGAAAATTCGAAATTTGGATAATGATGCAGGAAGATTAATCGGGTATGAAAATATCGAGCTTGAAGTCTCGGCATTGATAGCATTGGACTACCTCAAGAAGGTAGGTTAGTGCAAATATGGTGAAAAAATATGAAGATTCCCCAAGTTGGTCTAGGAAAAAGGGCGAAGGCAAAAAATAGTGAAGTAAAAAGAAAGATTCCTCAATTAAGAAAGGAAAGGTCAGGATTCTCTAGTTGGGGAAGAAAGGTCGGGATTCCTCAATTTAGAGAGGAAGAAAGGTTGGGATTTCTCAGTTGGGTGAGGAAACAAGGGCGCGTTAGTATTTTGACTATAACTTTAGTTACTAATATCAAAATCGCAAGTAAAATCTTAATTCGAAAAACTTTTTCGACACGAACGTCGTTGTCATGCAACAACTCTATGCCTAGTGGTCCTACTCTAGATCATATTTTAGCGAGATATAAATCATTCCTACGTTTTATTATTTATGGGAATTTTACTTTCTTTCCCTTAATTATTTACGTTTAGTTTGTGGATTCATAAGATATATTTGATTTATACAAAAAAAAAAACTTAATTTCAGACGTTATCTCAAAGTTGTCTCTTTGTTTGTTTGTATTTTTTTTTAATCTCTAACTTCTATTATTTAACCAGTCGTGAAAACAATTATAATCCTGCTCTAGCGTCAGATAAAAGCATGACTTATGGAATTTTGAAGAAAAGTTAGAGCATCATGTTTAAGTAAAGAGATGTGATGGGAATTCTGTGAATAGTGATGAAATAAATTGAGCTAACATGTTTTATTTGATTTTAGAAAACGAGAGAGATAAAATTGAGTAAAAATATTAAAATAAGTTAAAAGGTTGTTAGAATAGTTTTTTTTAAATTAAAAAAATTTAATATTATTATTTTTTATTTGATGGACATTTTTTTCATATATTATTTTTTTAATTGAAAAGTTAAAAGGTCAACTTCCTTTGCTTTCAAGGTGGGTGAACGAGGAATGATGAATCTCTTAACATTTTTATATATCTCAAATTGAAGTAGGATGTGGGCCGCATAATTCTAAAATTCTAATATCATCTCATCGCCATGATGAAACAGTCAACCAGAGCTACCTCCTCTCTTTGTCCAAAACAGTCAAGGACTCAAAAGCTACCTCTCTTTGTCCGATAACTCTATCTCCATTATGACTGAGGAACCCAGTAGGCACGGATCTGTCATCACCATGGAAGACTTTCTAGATGGTCATCGGTGGAAATATGCGTATAATGTGGAGAAAGGAAGACAAGAATTGCAAAAAAAAAAATTGCTTAGAAAATAAAAATGAAAATCCTGACCTTTCCTTTCACAAGCCGATCTTAAATAGTTAAGAAAAAATAAAAAGTTACAATTATTGTTTAAAAGATATAATACCAAATAAAATAAGTAACTTGTCAAAACAATTCAAAATAAAAATCGTTCTTAAATATAAACATTATCATAAAAAAATTAAAATTAAAATTAAAAAATAACTTAAAGTGATGATTCAAATTAGCCCTGTTTGGATTGGAGAGCCAGTTCAACTCATCTCAACTTATTTCCATTTATCATTATATTTTTTTATTGTTGGTTCTTACTTTGGCAGAAGAATATTTGATTGTTTTTATTTGTATTCAGAAGCCGTTTGTTCAAGTAAGTAGTTTGTAATGTGGTGCATTGCCGTTTGTGTGAAGATAGTGAATCTTCAGATGTCGTCTATGGTGTTGAAGACTTTCTGTGGAAATTGAGTTCTTCAAAGATAGACTTCGTATTTCGTGTTGGGTATTCCTTCTGTGATTGAAGGATTTGTGGGTCTTAAGAATGAATTTTGTGGGGCTTGTGACAATTCAAGCCAAGGTGGAGATTTGTTGAGATGTGGCTTGAATAAAGCACATCAGATTGCACTTCGAGGGTCAATCCGTAACTTCACTAGACCCTCGCTCGACAGCCACTCGAGCGAGGCATCAGACAGAGAGTTCGATCCAGGCAGAGATTTCGCTCAACTCTCGCTCGAGCTCCCGCTCGAGCGAGAATCAACCCTAGGGTTGCATCGCTTCCAGGAATTAGGGTTAGCGCCGTCTGGAATAGTATTCCGCTCGAGCTTCGCTCGAGCGAGATACCCCCTATATAAGGATCGCGTGCATTTGAACGATTGGGGGGCTGTGAGAGGGCTGTGAGAAGCTGAAGATTCCGCTCGAGCGAGAAGGATCTCGCTCGAGCGAGAAGACGAACACAGCAGCGCTCGTTTTTTTTTCCTCTTGTTTGATTTTGTGGATCTGAGAGCCATGTAGCAAGGGTTTGAGAGAGCTTTGTGAGAGAGAGAGCTTTGTAACCTCTAAAGTGTACTCTATCTTATGATATTATAGTGATTCAGACTGACCCAACAGTGGATGTAGGCTCAGTTTGAGCTGAACCACTTCAAATCTTGGTGTCCATCACAGTTCTGTGTCTTTAGTTTAATTTCTCTTTGTTGCATCCGCTGCGTGGCTCCATATTTATTGTTTGTTGTCCGGCTCATTCGCAACAGTTAGTTATCAAAATAATCCTTAATATTGGGCTCCAGTGTCGGATAAAAGCCATGCTATATGATATTTTGAAGGAGAATTAGTGCATCATGTTTAGGTAGTGAGATGTGAAGTTTTGTGAACAGAAATTAAATAATTTGTGAATAGTAGTGAAATTATTTGAGATAATATGATATATTTGTAGAAAAAGAGAGAGAGAGAGTTGAATGCAAATATTATAAAGTTAAAAAGACGTTGTTTGAATATAATATAATTCTTTAATCTTATTTTTATTTTGAAATTTAAAAAGGTTTTATTATTATTTTTTATTTTGAAACTGAGAAAGTTTTAATAATTAAATAATGATTAGATGAAAATCAGATTTGGGATTTGAAATTATAATGTGTTTTATGTTTGAATGATGTATAGGAAGGATATTACAAAAAGTTTTGAGTTCATCATCTCAACTATTAATCTAACTGCCGAGACATAAGCTAAAAATCAATAATCAAAGCTTTCTCATTTTGTCCATCTCTATCATCACCATTATTACTGAGTCAAAGTCTTCTAAAATAATGGAATCGTGATTATTGCCTGCTATAAGTTATGAGAAGTTTTGAAAATTTTGAGAATGATGTATATTCAAATGAGTCTTTAAGGGCATGTTTGGCAATGAGATAATATAAGAATTCTGTTGTAAATGGTGGTAAAATGGTTTGATTTAAAATATTTAATTGGGTATTAGGAAATCAGGGAAGAGGAATGAATAGAAATATTATAAAATTTAAATATTGCTAACGTTTTTAATATACTTTGAAAAAGTTACATTGTTTTTGTATTTTGTTTGACAGTTTTAGAAAATTGTAATGATTACGTAAAGACTAGATGGAAAAGTTAAAAATTTAAAATTGAAAATTATTTGTGTTTTAGAAAGAAATTAGGTATGTTTTGATCAAACAAGTCCCAATGAGACTTTCATTCATGTTGATTGTCATAATTTAATTTGTAAGAGACATTGAAAATTAAATTCTTTTCTAAATTAATCAAAATTTGACGTATCAATAATTTGATGATGCATCTCTCAGTCTCTCACACCAACTTACAAATACAAATTTTCTTAAAATTTTAGAATTATATAAAAATATTTGAGATTCCTCGTTCACCCCCACCTTGATTAGCCCGCAAAGGAAGTTAGCCGGGTTTATAAGAATTTTAACGCAAAAGATTGAAAACATAGTCAGTCATACTAAAAATCAATAATTCAGAAGCTACCTCTCTTTTTCCAATATCTCTATCTCCATTATATTTATGACTAAGTCAAGGTCTTCTAGTCAAATAATGCAATTAACCTTGATTTCTACACGCTATAATAAGGACATGTTATTAATAAGATCGAAGACTTGTAGGAACCCATGCAGTAGGCGTGGATATATCATATATACTTCATCAACATGCAGAAAGACTTTCTAGATGGTCGTCGCTGGAAATATGCGTATATGAAGAGAGGAAATGCAAAACAAATTACTCAAAAAAAAAAAATTTATTTGGAAATGGCGTCCATATGTCGCTATTTGAAAATGGTGTGTCCATATGCAGCCATATGAAGTTCACAAGCGAGTTTAAATAGTTAGGAAAAAATGATAACTTATAATTATTGCTTGAAATATAGGATACTGAAAAAATCAACAAGCTTAAATCATTGGACACACTCCCATATAATCCAATTATTAGATGGGCAATTTGTTGTATTTAAGGATTTATTGTACACAGCTTTTGGATATTGAAAAATCACAATTGTAGGTTTTGAAAGATTGTCTGATTTAAGCAAGCTGGAGGAGCTTTACTTGTATTCTAATGGCTTCAATGAAAGCATCTTACCATCCCTGGCCAAGATTGCATTGCTCAAGAAACTATATTTGAGTGGGAATAAGATTAGTGGAAGGGTCCCAATTAATAAAGGTTGGTATATACCTTACATTTATATTTTCTAATCTGATTCATTTTTTACAAATTTTTCTAATGAATAATGGAATATGATCAAAATTACTTCAGGTTTTAAAATGAGCAAGCTAGAGGAGCTTGACTTGGATTTTAATAACTTCACAGACATGAGATTCATTTGTAAGATTGCATCGCTCAAGATACTACATTTGAGATTTGCTCAATTGAATATTGGGGGAATTAATAAGCAGGGTAAGTCTCAAAGTTGAATTACTTATCGATTTGTCACATTAAGTTGTTGGCTTTTGTGTACACATAATATTGTCATGTTTTTGGGTGGACTTCATATGCTATAAGATGGTACTGATTCCTAATAATTTTAATGCACATGATAAATATCTAAAATCGGGTGTTATTGTTTCTTTAGAGCTTGGAAAACTAAAGAGCCTACAGGAGTTGTATATGGATTATTCATCTATCGACAACAGCTTTCTTCATAAAGTTGGAGAGATGACTTCTCTGAATGTATTATCAATGACAAATTGTGGACTTAATGGTAGCTTACCCAACCAAGGTAGAAACGTTTTTTTCCAAATATGTTGCTGATCATACACAAGCTTATCTCAGTAGCATAATTAAAAATCTTTTTATTATACAGGCTGGTGTGAACTCAAGAATCTACAAGAGTTAGTCCTTGATAGAAATGATTTTGAAGGGAGATTGCCTACTTGTTTGGCAAACATGACAGCACTTCGAGTATTGAATCTCGAATTCAATAACTTCAGTGGAAGCATTTCTCACTCTCCCATTCCTAGTTTGAAGTCACTTGAGTGCCTTTCTTTGTCGGATAACCACTTCAACCCAATTACAATTTCCTCCTTTTTTAATCTCTCAAAGATTAAGATATTCTTGAGTGATTACAACACACTTGTTGACGAAACAGAGCCTCAAAGTTCGACTCTATACTTTCAGTACTTGACGGTTCTGTCGTTGTCAAGTACCCTTGCTAGAGGCACTAGAACAATTCCTAGATTCCTTCATTACCAATACAAGTTACAAGTAATTGATCTCTCCCACAACAATTTGGTGGGAAACTTTCCCACTTGGTTGCTAGAAAACAATACAAAATTGGAAATTCTTAATTTAAAGAATAACACTTTCACAAACCCTTTCCAACTACCCTATCATCCTCATCCCCATATTCAGGTGATAGATATTTCAAATAATAATCTAGGAGGTTCAATTCCAGCAAACTTGGGTTTAGTTTTTCCAAATTTAGTGCGGTTGAACATGTCTCAAAATGCATTTGTAGGCATAATTCCGTCTTCTTTAGGTAATTTAGTTTCCTTGAAATATCTAGACTTGTCTAGCAATCATCTGTCAGGAACACTAAACCATTTAGCAATGGGTTGCCCCGATTTAAATTACCTCAGATTGTCAAATAATAATTTGAGTGGACATTTATTTCCTGCCCAAAGTAATCTAACTTTCCTTAAGTTTTTGTATTTGGACAACAACCATTTCTCTGGAAATATACCATATAGTTTAGCTAGTAGTGTTGAGCTGACTTCATTTGATTTTAGCAACAACTCTTTGTCAGGCATGCTTCCAAGATGGATTGGCAACATGAAATTCTTGGTTGAGATTGTTTTGGCCAAAAACCAACTTGAAGGGCCTATCCCGACTGAGTTATGCAAAATCGAAAACATTAAATTTCTTGACCTTTCTGAGAATGATTTTTCTGACTTCATACCATCATGTTTCAATTCATTGAACATCAAACATGTTCATCTGGGAAGAAACAGGTTGAGTGGTCCCATTACTAGTGCATTTAAGAATAGCTCTGCTTTGGTAACATTAGATGTTAGATATAACCGCCTAACTAACAACATTCCAGATTGGATTGGAAACCTCTCATCATTGAGCATCCTCCTCTTGAAAGGTAATCACTTACAAGGAAGGATTCCAAATCAAATATGCCTTCTTGGAAACTTAACCATGCTGGATCTTTCAAATAATAATTTTTCTGGTCCAATCCCTCATTGCTTGAGCAACATTAGTTTTGGGGCAACTGACCAAAAATCCAATCTAGGAAGTAGATTAGAATTTGCTTTTTATAACGAATCATCGACATACTTGGAGGCAAGGACACATATAATGTTTCAAGATAGTTCGTATTATTTCCCGGATGTGGTTGCCAAACAAGAGGTAGAGTTCACAACAAAGAGAAGAATTGAATCTTATAAGGGTCATATCCTCAATTATATGTCTGGGATAGACCTCTCATGCAATTGTTTATCAGGTGAAATCCCACTTGAAATTGGAAACTTGAGCAACATTCATGCACTGAACTTGTCGCACAACAATTTAACCGGCTCAATCCCCACAACTTTCTCGAAACTAAAAGAAATAGAGAGTTTGGATCTCTCCCACAATAAGTTGAGCGGCAGCATCCCCCCTCAACTTATAGAATTATACTCTCTAGCTGTTTTCAGTGTGGCTGACAATAATTTATCAGGCAGAACACCTGAAAGAAAAGCTCAATTTGGAACCTTTGATGAAAGCAGCTATAAAGGGAATCCTCTTCTCTATGGACCTCCACTATCTAATACTTGGAACAAAACTGAATTGTCAGTTATTGACAAGGGAGAAGAAAGTGATGGTTTTATAGACATGGATTTTTTCTACATAAGTTTCGGGGTATCTTACACAACAATGTTGTTGAGAATTGTTGCGGTTTTGTATATAAATCCTTATTGGCGTCAGGTGTGGTTTAGCTTCGTTGAAGTGTGCCTCACCAATTTTTATTTTTCTTTGTTTGTGAAATCTTGTTAGTTGTTATGTGCTTTGTAAATTATGTAGCCTCGCATAATGATGTTTGCATATGTTTGTATACTTGTTCTTGATTTTCAAATATGAGTTTTATAAGTTTTGATATAACCTTTATGGATCGATCATTTATCTGTTTTCAGCTAAAATGTATGGACTTTTTATGTGTATTTCTATTGCAATTTGAGCATTTGAAAAGGAAGCTTGGCAAAATTTGCCTAGAAAGTAACTCATTTGTGTTGACTATGAGTCTATGGCCATCATGAATTCCCATTTGACACAAGGCTGACTAATTCAATTTAGTGTTAGCATATTATGCACCTTCTTCAATCCTGAATGCATTGGAAATTACAAAATTAATTGATTCCAAAATTGATATGCACATTCACACCACCCACCACTAAGATCCCAGGTCTTGAATTTCCAAGGCAAATAAGATACACTTTATATTAGTTTGTAACAATTTTGATTTTTTTTAATAATATATGTTTAATTTGATCTTAAAAGAAGAAAAAAGGAAGAAAGAGAGGAGATTGTAAATATTGTTTAGAGAGTAAAATACTTGATAAAGATTTATCATGTTTGGGAAAATCTATAACAACTAAAAATCTTACTAGATTGTAGATTACCTTTCAAAGTGTGCTATATACACAAAAACAATCTCACAAACTGACTTTGTTGTATTTGATCGTTATATCAACTTTATAAAATTATAATAAAACTAACTTTATAATCTGGCAGATCAAATCAAACCACATTAATTTGTGGCATTGTTTTATGTAATTACTTTATGGCTGGAGTATTTTCCTTACCTTAATCATTCAACATCCTAATAATTAACATGACAATTAGCACATTTTAGAATATATATATATATATATGGCAATTAGCAGAAGAAATTAAATTAAATATAGATTATATTAATGGAAAATTCTATTTATCATCTATGAGCAATGTTACATGTACAAGATCTAGCATACTTTTTGCGAAATTGATGATGTGGCAATAATACTATGTCAGCCAAAATATTAAAAAAAATTATTAAAAAAAAAAGATAAAAACATGATAAGAGAGAAATAAAAATAAAAAACATGAATAATTAAATTATAAGGTACGTAAAAATAGTATTTATATATGGCGTATATGCAAAAGGTATACAAACCATGTACAAATAGTATTTTTAATCATCTATTTATACATGGTGTTAAATGATTAGCCCATAAGTTGGATATAACAAACAATCTCGATCAATTTTTTACTCAAGAAAAATACATATTCATTGATAATAAAAGTTGCAATACAAATGTATAAGCTATTTATACAAATGAGATTGGTGGATCTTTTTCATTATGAAAATCCAATAAGCACGGTGAAATTTTATTAAGGGGTATGCTTCCAGTTCATTAGCTCTACTGAGAATAATGTGCTTCCAACTTTGGGAAAAATAGAAGATTGAAACTCTAATTAAGGGATCATGTGGATATTCTAAGACTTTTTTAGTAGTGGATACATTTTAGTTGAAGCATTCATGAACAAGAGGAATTAGAAGTTTCGAATGAAAGCATATGGAACATGTATATGTTGGGTGCACAATTGTCACGAGGACCTTTTGCTAGCTAAGTTGGTTGCATATGTTGTTGATTATTAAGAACTTCAACTTGGATTAACTGTAATTCAATATTCACGATCCATATATACACTCTTAGTATATGATAATTCTTTTTTGGATTTCTTTATGAGGGAGATAGTAATAATAATTGATAACAGAAAAATCTGGTAGTAACAATTCTGAGATGATAAATTTCTTATTGGTGATTTATTTGGTCTATAGAGCTGTAGAATTTTTAGAAGTAATAAAATTCGCTCTTTTGATTATTTTTCTTACTTGGTTTCCATACTGTGTATAGTATTCATATTAGTCTCATGCCATATGTTTTCAGCCTAGTGTAACCTATCTAGATTCTCGTTTTGTGATTTTGATGTTAAAAACAGAAACTTTACAATCTTGGAGCACGAAAATTTGTTCTGACAGGGCTTGGCTTAATGGATTGCATTACGAGCATCTTGGCTCAAATCTCAGCCGAAACATGCTCAGAAGAAGTCAATCTTCTTGTTCAACCTTTTAATGCAAACGTGAAGACAATGATCAACAACCTCATTACCAATCTACCTCATGGAGTCAGTGTGGGATCAGTTTTGGCCCAAAGGCCCAATAGCGATAGAAGCCCACCAGAAAAGAAAAGCATACAAAGGGCCCAACTCTGCAGAGTCTAAAATATATATCAAACCCGTTGCCACCTTTATCGGGATCTTATGCAGATACGTAATATCACCAAACTCAGAAAGATATCTCACGCAAATACGCGATCACGATGATTACGGAAGGCGTTATAAGGGATATGTACCGCCCCCGAGGCTTATAAATAGACTAGGTAAACCTCAACTGTGGGCATTGAGAATTTTTCCCTTAAATACGTGACCACTAACTTAAGCATCGGAGTTTTCTAGGATGGAAAACCACCATCTTCTCTTGATTCTTCTTGCAGGTTTCGGGAACAGGAGGCCGGCGAGACACGTCCACAACAATCAGATTCACTTATATGGACGTTGCCCATGTGTTAAACCCTTGAAAACTGCTTGGTTTAAAGTTTGGCTGCTAGAAATCGATATTGTTATTTTATTGGCTCGTTGTTAATTTTTGGAATTTTGGAAATGAATGTTATTCTTTTGTGGGCAATTCTAGTGGGTTGGATTGATTTCCAAGATGTTTTGTATTTGGACTGTTGGCTGGTTTGTGTATGGTTTGGATTAATTTCCAAGATGTTTTGTATTTGGAAGTTGTAATCTTTAATTACTCGATCTCTAGCTGGCACATCATTTTGTACAGAGAAATGGCATCATCAGGTTCATCGTTGGAGATGAGAGCTGGATCTTGTGTACCGATATAGTGATTTGTTCCTCTATGCTGGCCACTTTTGTCTCCCTTTTATTGCATTAAATGAACTCGAAGCTTAATAAAATTGGGTTTGTTTCGTCAGTTTTCATAGTTGCGTTTTATGCTGTGGTGATTGTGTATGGTTTGAAATGTCTACTACATGGTTTGACATAAGCTGGATAATTCTTATATCATGTTCTCACTGATTAAGCCTTTTGTCGGACACCTTCTGTGCTTCTTTAACTCCAACCCAAAGAAGCGCCATTTTTGTATGCTCAATAACTCAAACGAGTCTTTCTCAAACTCAATATCTACAAGGAAATCTGCCATCAGTCTTGAAAACAAGCAAAGAGCATATTACTCAAGTGAATATTTAAAACCAATATTAGTGAATTCTACTGCATCTTAATATCCATGCAAAAACTTTCCACGTCTGGCTTCTGCAATTAACTTCTTTGCAAAATCTCAAATAACTTTCATTATTTACCATTATATTTCATGAATTAATTTCACATAATTAAAATACATTACATAAGAGAAATAAAATAACTCGATACATCATAACCCTAAAAACAACCATAAAGTTCATTAATCTAAATTTGATAGATTTATAGGCGATCTTGAAACTGCTCCTTGGAGGTATACTCAGAAAGGTTAAAAGCTCCATATGCCTTGTGAATCTGAAACCTTTAAGGATCAGAGATACCTTGCAGGGCCCTAAAACCATCCAAAACAACCTGAAAATAGTTCAACAAATAATTCATTAGTACTACAACCAAAAGTAGAGTATCATATACACATAAACACAAAACATTACCCAAACAAGATGAAATAAACCAAAATCAAATTAACCGAACTAACCATAAAGTTTTAAGAATAAATGCTTTTATTCATAAAATATTATTAATCTAAATCCATCAAATTAAATCAATAAAGTTTATTCATCAACTATCAACTATCAACTATCAACTATCAACTATCATTCATCAGATCAATTGAACTAACCATAAAGTTAGAGATTAACTGGATTGGCCATTTGCAGAGATTTATACTGACTCTAGAATTCCTCAAAAAATGGACATATATCAATCTCAATCGACTTTGTTTATATAAATCATTAAATTATAAATTGGGAGCTTGCTGCCACAAAGTCAATCTCTGACGAAAATATTATCCAACTAGATTTCAAGTTAGGTAGATGCATTGATGTTAGTGTTGTGCACCCAAAATATACATTTTCCAAATGCTTTCATTCCAAAATTCTAATTCGACCTCTTGTTCATGAATGCTTCAACTAAAATTTGTCCACTACTAAAAAAATCTTAGAATATCCACATGATCGCTTAATTTGAGTTCAATCTTCTATTTTCTCAAAGTTGGAAGCATATTATTCTCAATAGAGCTAAAAGATTTCACCTAGTCCAACACATCTGGTTTGGTACTAGTACAATAGCACTGGCACAAGACAACGCATGTTTGGCTTCAGACACAAACTACAACCATTCTCACTTTCACGATAAAAATATATATATTTAAGAAATTGAAAAGCCAAAGAAACTTAAATCAAACAAATACTCACACAAAGGCTAAAAGCCCCCAAAATCTGAAAAGAAAAAAGATCCAAATTATTACAAAAGAAACATTTCAACGGAATCAAAATGGTAGAACAAAATGGCTCCCTACGCCAAATTCGAACCACAAAAACCTAGTTTAAAGAGAAAATTTGAACCTGAAATCAATACGAAACCATCATAGACACACAATCATTTATATCACAGAGAGAGAGAGAGAGAGAGATTGAAACCTTAAACGCGGGTCCTTTGTCAAACGGGTGGATGAAGATGGCCGAAGAGTTTACTGTGAGGAAAATCGATTTCCTCTCTCTAAACTCGAGATCAAGGTTGAAGATGAGTTTCTCTCTCTTCCCATGAAGGTTGAAGATGAATCTCTGGATTTCTCTGTCTAAATGCTGGATGGCTGGAAGTTGAGAATGAAGATTGAAGATGGGTTTCTCTCTCTAAACGCGGGATCCATTTTGAATAAATGAAGATGGTTTCTCTCTCTTCATCCCACGCATTGATTTTGGTTTCTTTCAATATATATATTCTTTTAATTAACATACCACGTCAGACTGTCAGTCGACTCTTGCCCAACTTTCCAAATTCGACTCAGTATAGAGTTATTGAAAAAAATAATAAAATAAACACACGTTAGCTTTGAGGAAATAAAATTTCAAATCATTCATTATAAACACACCATAAAAATAACTTATAAAATGAGTTATTTATTTTCATGAAAGCTAAATCATTTATCCTACAAAAATTCACCATTTTTTTCGTTACTTTCTTCTTTTAAAAAGAAAATAAAAGTTACAACAAAGTATACTCTCATTAGCTTTGAGGAAACAAATGACAAAACAGACGACTTGCAAAGCAAAGTCATAATTTGTAGTTTCCAACCCAATCGAAACCCAACTCTTTCTTCCTCCCCAAGCAAATATCCTCGTCTCTTTATTTCCTCGACCTGTAAAGCAAATGCATTAGTTTGAAATCCATCAGAGCGTAATCTATGATCTGTATCTTTTTTCTTAACGGCCAAGCTGAAGATAGGAGGGACATGGGCTAATATGATAGAGGTGGTATTGGAGGAATGGACCGTACCCATGTTGAGGTCCAAAGGTGGCAAAGCGGTCAAACATGATAATGAAATTTTGTCTTTTCAATATTCTTGGTAGGCATGCATATTAGTGTACATAAATTTTTTTTATTTTATCACCTATATGCACGTGCACCTTAGTTAGAGTGTTGCTTTTTACTGTACCACATATAAACATTTTGTTCACTTAATAATACATGGTATCATTTTCCAGAATCTTCATTTTGTATATCTGCTTTCCCTTTGCTCTGTTTATATGGTATCAAACGAAATCAAACCCTAACCGTAGCCATTTTTCCTCGCTATTCATCTGCTGTTTCTCATCTTTGATGGCCTCTGAAAACATGAATCACTATGAATCATTTGCATCTAATCATCTTTCCTCTGAGGATTATTCTAATCCTCTACATCTCCAACACAGTGATCATCCCGGTTGTGTTCTTGTTTCTCAGCCATTGAATGGCGACAACTACCTCACTTGGAGCCGATCAATGTCCATGGCTATTTTTTCCAAGAATAAATTATGTTTTGTCGACAGAACTCTCACCTCACCTCCTGACTCCGATCCGAAGCATAATGCTTGGATTCGATGTAACACAGTGGTTCTTTTATGGCTTCTTAATGCCATGTCCAAGGAGATTGCTGCGTCTGTTCTCTACATCGATTTTGCTCAAGACATGTGGAACGATCTCAAGGAGAGGTTTGCTCAAAGCAATCGTCCTCATATCTTTCAAATCTGTAAGAGTATTGCTTCTTTAACTCAAGAAGTTTCATCAGTAAGTACTTACTTTACTCGTCTAAAGTGTTATTGGGAGGAGATGATACATTTTCGCCCTTTGCCGACTTGTTCCTATGGAGCTATCAAGAAAGTTGTAGATTTTCAACAAGAAGACTACATTCTTTAGTTTTTGATGGGGCTCAATGAGACTTATGCTCCTTTACAGAGTCAGATTTTACATTCTAATCCATTTCCACCAATTAATGAAATTTTCTCTCTTGTTCTTCAAGAAGAAAAACTGAGAGAAATTGTATTTAATTCCATTGCTTCTGTTGAACCTGGTGTGCTGATTTCTAATTGTGATGTTAATCGAGGGCCTAATGCATCTAGACAGAGCAAGCCTACTAGTAATAGGAAGGATCGTCCATTTTGTACACGTTGTGGCTTTTCTGGTCACACTATTGAAAAGTGTTACATGATCCACGGATATCCTCATGGATAGAAGTATCTCGAAATCCTAATGTCAATTAGGCCACTGCTAACCAGTTGGTATCTGATTCAGTTTTAATCCATTTCCATTTTCTCAAGAGCGTGTAACCAGCTCCTTACATTCATTCAAAATCATTCTAATATTTCATATGTTAATCAAGCAAGCCCAATCTCCACATCGTCCTCTGTTCCATCTAATTCAGAATCTTTTTCAAGTAACTCTTGTGTTTTTTACTCATTATCACAGCATTGTTCTATCTCATTCCTGGATTCTGGATTTTGGAGTGACAGATCACATGATTAGTTCTTTATCTCTTTTTTCATCCATAAAATCTTTTGTCAATATTTCTGTGAAATTGCCTAATGGTTCATATACTCAAGTTACACATATTGGCACGGTTAGAATATCTGATTCCTTCATTCTAACTGATGTTTTATATGTTTCAGCTTTTAATTTCAACGTTATATTTGTTAGTAAACTTGTTTCACAACTATCATGTTTCCTATTATTCTTACATAATTTCTATTACATTTAGGACCTCTCAAATTGGAGGACGATTGGAGTAGCTAAGCAATCACAAGGACTATATCATTTACTGTAAGTACCAGGCATTTATTCTATTTCTTGAAAACCTGTTGACAATAATACTTTTCCCTCATGTAATTCTATTAGAAATAACTTCCATCTATGGCATTGTCGACTTGGATATATTTCTGATTCTAAAATGCATGATCTTACTTTTGAGCTTTCTGATTCTGCATCTTAGCCTCATAATCATTGTGATGTTTGTCCTATTGCCAAACAGAAACACTTACCTTTTCCTTTGAGCACCTCTCATTCATTCTCTATGTTTGAATTAATTCATTGTGATGTATGGGGCCTTTTGCTATACCTTCTTATAATGGTTTTAAGTATTTTCTGATAATTGTAGATGATTTTAGTAGGTGTACTTCGGTCTATCTTCTTAAATCCAAATATGAGACTGGACAATATATCCAATCATTTTTTTGCTTTAGTTTAGACTCAATTTAATTCCAAAGTTAAAATTATTCGCACTGATAATGCTTTGGAATTTGACATGAAATCATTTTTTTCCAACAAGAGTGTTATACATCAATATAGTTGTGTATACACTCATCAACAAAATTCAATCGTTGAAAGAAAACATCGACATCTCCTAAATGTTGCTAGAACTCTCAGATTTTAGTGTCAAATTCCTTTAAAATTTTGGAGTGATTGTATTTTAATTGCTGTTTATCTTATAAACAGAATACTAATTCCAACTATTTCAAATAAATCACCTTATGAGGTTTTATTTTCTTCCAAACCTCATTATAATCATCTTATGGTTTTTGGGTGTCTTTGTTATGTATCTATTCTTGGTGGTTCATTCACAAAATTTTCAGCCCGAGCCCAACCTTGTAATTTTTTAGGATATCCAGTTGGTATTAAAGGGTATAAATTGTATGGCATCCATACTCACAAAATCATAATTTCCAGAGATGTGATATTTCATGAAACAATTTTTTCATTTCATTCAAATTCTAATTTCAGAAATTCTATTTTTGATTTACATGATTCCTCTCAAACTAATCTAATTTTACCTATAACATTATCAGATTCTTGTTATACTTATTTGCCATCATTTCTTGATTCTGCTTACTTACCAAATTCTTCAAAAAAAGTTTCTGTTTCTCAACCTATAAGTTTTGCTCCTACCTGAAAATCTACAAGAAATAGGAGACCACTAGCATACTTGTAGCAATACTATTGTTCCTTAATTACAAATAATGAAGTTACTCCTCCTCTGATTGGTGCTTCTTTAAGTAAAGGTATTGTGTATCCTATTTCTTTTTACTTGTCATATTCCAAGTTTTCCAATTCCTACAAACATTTTTGTAGTGCTGTTGATTCTTTATATGAACCGAAATTTTTTCATCAAGCCATTAAATATCCTCATTGGCGGGATGCTATTGTAGCTAAAATTAATGCTCATGAATCTAAGAAAACATGGATTTAAACTAAATTATCACCTGACAAACAGTGTATTGGTTGTAAATGGGTTTATAAGTGCAAGTTATAATCTGATGGAACTTTATAGCATTATAAGGCTCGTTTAGTTGAAAAGGGATATACTCAATGTGAAGTCATTGATTATTTTGATACTTTTTCTCCCGTTGCAAAGCATACAACTAGTAGTTGTTTTCTTGCTTTGGCTATTATTAATAAATGGAAATTACATAAATTAGCTGTAAATAATGCATTTCTACATGGAGGACTTAATGAAGAGGTGTACATGAAATTGCCACCTGGTTTTTATAAATCAGAAGATTCTCAAGTCTGTAAATTGGTCAAGTCTCTTTATGGTATAAAGCAGGCTTCTCAACAATGGTTCTCTAAGTTCTCATCTACCTTGATTTCTTATGGATTTAATCAGTCTAAAATGATTTTAGTCTTTTTACCAAGTTTTCTGGTAAATCTTTCATTGCAGTATTGGTGTATGTTGATGATATTGTGATTGCCTCTAATAATTCCAAATATGTGGATGATCTCAAAGCCTTCCTTAGTCTGCATTTCAAGCTGAAAGACCTTGAAAATTTGAGGTATTTTTTGGGTCTTGAGGTGGCAAGATCTACTAAAGGTATTTCCTTTTCTCAAATGAAATATGCACTTGAAATGATCTCTGATTGTGGTCTTCTAGCTGGTAAGCCAGCTTCATCTCCTATGGATCAAAATTTGAGGTTATCCAAAATTGATAATTCTGGCCCTTTAATTAGGGATCCGGCTTCCTATAGAAGGTTAGTTGGAAGGCTTTTATATTTGACACTTACAAGACCTGATATTTCTTTTTCTGTCAATGTCTTGAGTCAGTAAATGGATCAACCTCACCAATCTCACTTTGATGTTGCTCTAAAAGTTGTGAAACATGTCAAAGTTACTGGTGGTAAGGCTTATTTTTCTCTAGTGCCTCCTTGCCGAAATTGAAGGGTATTTGTGATGCTAATTGGGCTACATGCCCTGACTCCAGAAGATCCATCACTAGTTATTTTTTTTTTCTTGGTGATTCTCTTATCTCATGAAAGTCCAAGAAACAAGTGACTGTCTCCAGATCGTCTGCTGAAGCTGAGTATCGCTCAATGGCTTCTACTTGTTGTGAACTAAAGTAGCTTATTGGATTACTTGCTGATTTTAGAATTACATTTTTCGATCCCTTTGTTTTGTACTGTGATAGTCAAGTAGCCCTCAACATTGTTGTTAATCCTGTATTTCATGAAAGAACTAAACACATTGAGATAGACTGTCATTTAGTTAGGGATTTGATTCAAAATGGCACTGTAATTACTTTACATGTTTCTAGTGAACATCAATTAGATATTTTTTCACTAAAGCCCTTGGAATAGAGAGATTTCATGTTCTGATTAGCAAGCTAGGAATGCTGAATTTGTACATTCCAGCTTGAGGGGACGTATTAGTGTATATAAAACTTTTATTTTTATCACCTATATGCACATGCACCTTAGTTAGAGTGTTGCTTTTTACTGTACTATATATATACACTTTGTTCACTTCATAATACATCGTATCATTTTCCATAATCTTCATTTCGTATATGTGCTTTCCCTTTGCTCTGTTTATAATGCATAGTTTTGTTGTTGCTCTGGGTTATGTTGATTGCCTTGGTAAATGAATACTTTTTTGCTTTCATTTTAATGATTTGCCTGTGAGTTTGTACTTTCTAACTTGATTATGGAGTGTCTATCACAACAGGGCAACCGCCACGACACTGGCCAAAAGGCATGTTGATGGTTCACTATCAGTTGATGATTTGTATGTTGTAAGTCAGGTGATGTTCTGTTTCAATAGTGACTAACATAAAATGTATTTATTTGATTTGTAATTGATCACCAAGTGGCATTGGATCTTTTAGGAAAAGATCTGCCATATTATGATGTTCGTGTGCGCTATTTAAAATATGAAAGAGGAAAAAAGTGAATATAAAACCATGGAGTTGAAGCTATAAGCTATATGGATTTTGGAAATATATTTATGTAGATGCATGAGCTTCATCACCTGAATGGGTAGCCTTCTTCTTGTTTCAGATTTATAGAATATATAATTAATTGTTAGTGTCTCTCTAAATCTTAGAGTTTATCTCAAAATTTTCTCTTTGTTTATGTTTCTCTCAATCTCTACCTTCTAATTTCTATTATTTAACTAGCCGTTAGAATAAACCATTATTCTGCTCCAACGTCAAATAAAAGTCATGCCATATGGAATTTTGAAGAAGAGTTAAGAGTATCATGTTTAGGTAAAGCTATGTGATGATAATTTTGGGAATAGTAATGAAATGATTTGAGTTAACATATTTTATTTGATTTTAGAAAATATGAGAGATAAAATTGAATAGAAATTTTAAAAAAAGTTAAAAGGTTGTTTCATTATAATTTTTTAATATATTTTTATTTTAAAATTTGAAAAAGGTTGTATGATTTTGCGTTTTGTTTGAAATTTTGAGAAAAATTTAATGATTAGATAATGATTAGATGAAATTTAAGTTGGAAATCTGAAATTAAAAAGTAATTTTTATATAATCAATGTTATTTGAGAAGAACATTATGAAAGATTTTGAGATCATCTTTTCATCTCATCTTATTTTATCTAAACATGGCCAGATTGATCTTTAATCTTGTCCATCTCTATCACTATTATCATCGAGTTATGGTCTTGTCACTCATCGCTAATTCATCGCATGACTCATCTAGTCCTCTTGAATTGTATTAAGAGCAGTGGACTTGCTCTTCTTATCCAACGGCAGAATATGTTCATAAGTTTGCAGGAAAGCCACCAGCTCTTCTATTCTCATGACGTCTAAGTCTTTACTTTCCTCAATTGCAGTGACCTTGGGACGAAATCTCTCAGGAAGAGATCTGAGAACTTTTTTCACAACTCTATTTTCTATGATTTTGTCTCCCAAGTTGAACCGAGTTTACAATGTCATTCAATCTTGCATAAAAGACATCAAATGTTTCATCCTCCTTCATTGTAATTTCCTCAAAGCTGGTGGTAAGCATTGGGAGTTTAGAATTCTTTATAGCCCTAGTTCCCTTGTGAGTGACCTCAAGAATGTCCCAAGCCTCTTTGCTTGTATTACACATGGAGATTCGTTTGAACTCCTCCTAGGACACGGCCGTGAAAATTGCATTTAAGCCTCTACTATTCCAGTTAATTTCACTCAACTCATCCTTTGAGTAGTTGTCCACGTCTGTGGGAACTTCTACTCCATCAATAATAGTGATGGGCTTTTTCCATCCTCTTATCAAGGATACCCACACACGTTCATCTATAGACTTAAGAAAAGCTCGCATTCAAACTTTCCAATAAGCATAGTTGCTACCATCAAAATATGGTGATGATGAGAGGGATTGAGACCTATCCATTTTGACCACCAAAGCAGGATCACACTCAGGAAATTAATCCTAACGAAGTGTACCCGCTCTGATACCAATTGAAAAAGCGGTAGCTAATTACCTTACACACCTAGAGGGGGGTGAATAGGTGTTTAACAAAAACGATGGCAGTTTAAAAATTTAATCAACATAAACAAGCAATCAATGGAGAAATCAACACACAGATTTTGGTTACGAAGTAGAAACTCATTTGAAGAACCTCTTCAAAATCTAAAACCACTCCGGGTGTAAGACATCACCTCTAATCCACTAGAAATTTTAGTTTGTTACAACCAATTTAGAAACACTCACAAACCCATTGTAGCAGCTAAACTTGGCTTGCAACACCACGAGTGACTCACTCGATCTCTACACGCATGTAGTGTCGGAACTCCGACCTTTCTATAGCTTCTCACACGAAAATCTTGATTTCTTCATCCAAGCAACTTGAAGAACTCTTCCAGCTTGATGAACACGTCCACTCCAATGGACTCACTAACGATTTGAATGTGTGTTGGTTGGAGTAATATAATCCAAGAGAGAATGATCTTTGAATCCATGGAAGAGTTTCTCTCAAGGGATGAAATGGGGCTCCTTGGCTTTTTCTCAATTTTTCTCCACCCTACAACGGAAGACTTAATGATGCTTTTATAGGCCTCCTACTGAAACGGCGCTCAAACCCTAGAGAAATTCGTTTAACATGAATTTCGCTCGAGCGGGATATCGAGCGAGGGTTGAGCGACCGTTCTAGGTCAATCTCGCTCGAGCGCCATGTCGAGCGAGAGTCAAGCGAAATCTCTATCTGGACTTCGCTCGAGCACAGTGTTGAGCGATGGTCGAGCGAAGTCTCTGCCTGAACTTCGCTCGAGCGACTGTCGAGCGAAATCACTATGTTTGGTTTTTCTCGAGCCATTTTGATCATCTTCATGTTTACTCTGTTCACCATTAGTTACAACTCAATTATATTAAGTTTTTCACTAGAAAATTGTCAACTACCAAATTTTACATCAACAGGGAAGAAAGGTCGGGATTCCTCAATTTGGAGAGGAAGAAAGGTCGGGATTTCTCAGTTGGGTGAGGAAACAAGGTTGACATTGCACGCGCGTTAGTATTTTGGTTATAACTTTGGTTACTAATATCAAAATTGCAAGTAAAATCTTAATTCGAAAAGCTTTTTCTAGACAAACGTCGTTGTCATGCAACAACTTTATGCCCAGTGGTCCTACTCTAAATCCTATTTTGGTGAGATATCAATCATTCCTACATTTTATTATTTATCCATAATGGGAATTTTACTTTCTTTCCCTTAATTATTTACGTTCAGTTTGCGGATTCATAAGATATATTTGATTTATACAAAAAAAAAAAAAAAACAAAAAGGACTTAATTTCAGACGTTATCTCAAAGTTTTCTCTTTGTTTGTTTGTTTTTTTTTGTAAACTCTAACTTCTATTATTTAGCCAGTCTTGAGAACAATCATCGTCAGATAAAAGCATGACTTATGGAATTTTGAAGAAAAGTTAGAGCATCATGTTTAAATAAAGAGATGTGATGGGAATTCTGTGAATAGTGATAAAATAAATTGAGCTAACATGTTTTATTTGATTTTAGAAAACGAGAGAGATAAAATTGAGTAAAAATATTAAAATAAGTTAAAAGGTTGTTAGAATAGTTTTTTTAAAATTTGAAAAATTTAATATTATTATTTTTTATTTGATGGACATTTTTTTCATATATTATTTTTTTATTTGAAAAGTTAAAAGGTCAACTTCCTTTGCTTTCAAGGTGGGTGAACGAGGAATGATGAATCTCTTAACATTTTTATATATCTCAAATTGAAGTAGGATGTGGGCCGCATAATTTAAAATTCTAATATCATCTCATCGCCATGATGAAAACAGTCAACCAAAGCTACCTCTCTTTGTCCGATATCTCTATCTCCATTATGACTGAGTCAAGGTCTTCTACTCAAATATTAATCATGCAACCGTGAAAACTACGGCCCGCTTAGTGCTACATTTAAGGACATGTCATCAATTAATAAGGATAGAAGACTTGTAGGAACCCAGTAGGCACGGATCTGTCATCACCATGGAAGACTTTCTAGATGGTCATCGGTGGAAATATGCGTATACTGTGGAGGAAGGAAGACAAGAAATGCAAAAAAAAATTGCCTAGAAAATAACAATGAAAATCCTGATCTTTCCTTTCACAAGCCGATCTTAAATAGTTAAGAAAAAATAAAAAGTTATAATTATTGTTTAAAAGATATAATACCAAATAAAATAAGTATCTTGTCAAAACAATTCAAAATAAAAATCGTCCTTAAATATAAACATTATCATAAAAAATTAAAATTAAAATTAAAAAATAACTTAAAGTGATGATTCAAATTAGCCCCGTGTGGATTGGAGAGTCAGTTGAGCTTATCTCAACTCATTTCCATTTATCATTATATTTTTTCAATTTTCTATACAAAACACAAATTTCAATGTCATTTACAAATTTCAATACATATTTTTTAACTTCCAATTCAACTTTTTCAAATTTTAAAATAATAATAATATTAAAAAATAAATTAAATTAAACTCATCTCAATTCATTTCATCTCCTTATCCAAATAGAGCAAGATGATTTGGAGTTGAAAATTGACAAGTAAGAGTGGAGAGCTGGATGTGCATGTCGAAAAGAATTTTCAGAATTGGAATCATATGCATGATTCTAACGCCCATAACTAGATTATGATCAAAATACTCACGTGATCATAATATTTCCCCCCTTTCCTTGTCCAAACTAGAAATGCGAACCTTCATCTGTCATCTTTTCTTGAGATAATCTAATATTAGAAGTAATATCGAATCTGTCACACTACAACATATAAGACTTTTTGTAGTGTTTGATAAATCGCTACAAAAAATTTTAAAATCGTCGTAAAAAGCCTCAAAAGAGTCACAAAAGCCTCAAAATCGCGACAAAAAGTCATTTGCGGGTTAACTGCAGCTATTTGAGCGTGACAATAAACCTAATTTCTCACCACAAATGCTTAATTTCTTGCCGCAATGCTACTATTTGCGACTATAAAACAAAGCAAATATTTTTATTTGCGGCAGAATTTAACTCTCAGTTAAACAAAACGCAGCAAAAAATCTTATTTGTTGTAGTGTCAGCTAAGCATAGTAATTGGACTCGAATCTTCTGCATGATTAGTTGATTGCATAGCATTTGTGGAACTTATGAAATAAATATATTTTGGTACCCTATTTTAGAGCAATATTAACGAGTGTTGTACGTGGTTGCTCAGAACAATAGTTTTGGAGACTCGCGTATATAAACTTATTGCAAGACTGTAACATCAAATGGATGTGAATTGGGAGAGTTAAAAATGGGCAGTTTTTAATTCTCGAATAAAACAATTCTTATTAACTCCATAATTAATATGGTATAGAATATGCAGTAACTTTCTTTTCGATTTGATCTGATTTGTTCAATTGCATGTATATAGATAGCGAAGGATGATCTCCAGTTGGCTTATGTTTGTAAGTAAAAAATTATTAAAATATAATTTGGATAGTGGGTTGAGATGAAAATTAAATTAAAATATTGTTTGAATATAATTTTTATTTGAAAATTTGAAAAATTGAATTTTTTTTAATATATTTTAATTTACTTGGAGATCATGATGATTATCATAATTATTATATGATGTAGAATAAGATGAGATGAAATTTCGAGGCGTAGATATTGTACATGTTTCCTCGGAATTCAGACTTTATTTGACCATTCAGTGCATTCACACCGTAGAAATTCAGAAAAGACTTAGTTATTTTTTATAGTCAATGAACTATTACGTTATTCAAATAGTTGGTATAAGATTAAAAGAAAAAAATAGTTGGGAAAAGAACTGATATTTATAGGGATCCAACGAGCTGAGTCAAGGTCTTTTTAAATAATGGAACAACTATTACTACCTACTGTAAGGACATTTAATTAATTATAAAGAAATAATTGTAGTTGACCATTTTCTTTTGTAAACTTGTCATCAACGGTTTGCATCAAAAAATCTCAATCTTATATATAATTATGTAAATAATTTTTTGTTGAACTAAGACTTGCCAATTAGTTATATATAATAGAATTATGTAAATAAATTATATATATATATATATATATATATAATAGAATTGTAGTGTATCTTTATGTCAAGAGCATGATGACATAAGTATCTTTATTCTCTCTTAGCTTTATGGAGCAATGTGTACTCCTTGAATGAAAAGAAGCTCTTTACTTTTTATCATGTTCACTTTCAAACCACTTTCTTTGAGAGAAAGTTTAAGAGAGAGGAACAAAGATGAGTGGCTTTGCTTTTTTTAGGTGGCCAAGTTTAAGAGGTGGTTTGGATTCAAAAATAAGTTTTATTATTTACAATCTATTTCAATTCATTTTAACTAATTTCGATTTTATTATTTATAACTCATTTCATCTTATTTTTAAATTCAAGCAAAATCTAAAACATAGAGGAAGTTAGACATACGTGCATTCGGCGCTATTTTTTAAGGTGGGTGTGTTTTTTTTCTCTTTGATTATTTCTTCCTTTCCGGTTTCACCTTTTATTGTTATGCCTTTTCTTTTGTATGCAATTTTTGTTTGTTTAAATCGTGTTAGTTTATGAAATTTTATATTTTAAGCTTAGTTTGTTTTCAGAGATGAAATGAGATGAGATGAGATGAGATAAAAGTTAAAAAAAGAATAAAATATTATTGTAATATATAATTTTTTAATATTACTTTTATTTTAGAATTTGAAAAAGGTGTTTCAGAATTTAAACAAGTTAAGTTTTTTTATCATAGTTTATATCAAAGTTTTCTCTTTATTTGCGTTTCTCTCAATTTCTAACTTCTGTTGTTTAGCTAGTCATTAGAATAATCATTATTTTGCTCCAATATCAAATAAATCATGTTTAGGTAAAGAGATGTGACGAGAATTTTATAAATAATAGTGAAATTATTTGAGTTAATATATTTTATTTGATTTTAGAAAATGAGAGAGATAAAGTTGAATAAAAATATTAAAAAATTTAAAAGGTTGTATGAATTTTTGTGTTTTGTATAAAAATTTGAGAAAGTGTTAATGATTAGAAATTAAAAAGTAATTTGTATTTTAATATTGTTTGAGAAGAAAATTATGAAAAGTTTTGAGATCATCATCTCATCTCATCTAAGTGCCCAAACAAAGCCTAACAATCAATGATTGGAAAGTTTGATCTTTCATCTTGTCCATCTCTATCACCATTATCATCGAGTCGATGTCTTCTAAAATAATGAAATCATAATACGGGCTATAAGTACATGTAATTACTAAGGATCGAAGACTTCTAGGAACTCCAGTATGCACGGATATGCCAATATCACTATGGAAGACTTTTCTAGATAGTAATAGGTGTAAATATGCATGTATGGATATTAAAAGGAAGGGACGAAAATGCAACCAAAAAAAAAATTATCATCGATGTCAGAGCCAGAGTCATGAGAAGACTTCCAAGTTGCTAAATTAAGATATCCTCCAAGCAACTTTCTAAGTGGATCATGTCAAGCACTCAACTGTCAACAATATATCCTAATTTATGTTATCAGTTTTGTAAGATCAACAATATTTATTGATTAATTATGAAGTATTTGTTTTTGTCTTAACGAATTTTTCGTTAAATTGTATGATGGTATTGTTTGTTAGTGAAAATATTGAATGCAAGTCGTTTGCATTTGGGCTCGTTTGGACACTTGGTATCTCATAATTTTGTAAAAAGTAGTTAAATGTTTTGAACTAATATGTTTTAAGGGATTTTGGGAGCTAGAAGAGAGAGAAAAAAATTATTAAAATATTTTAAGTTATGAGAAGTTTTGAGAATGATGTCCATCCAAACGGACTTTTAAGGGCATGTTTGGCAATAGGATAATATGAGAATTCTGTGAATGATAGTAAAATAATTTGATTTAAAATATTTAATTGGGTATTAGGAAGTAAGGGAGAAAGATTAAATAAAAATATTATAAAATTCAAATATTTCTGAAGTTTTTAATATAATTTGTATTGCTTTTGTATTATATTTGATAGTTTTAGAATATTGTAATGATTATGTAACAGTAGGGAAAAGTTAAAAATCTGAATTTGAAGAATATTTGTATTTGAGAAGGAAATTACAAATATTGTGATAAGAGATCATTTAGCTTTATAAACAAGCCCCAAATCCAATGAGACTTTCATTCATGTTGATTGTCATAATTTAATTTGTAAGAGATGTTGGAAATTAAATTATTTCTAAATTAACCAAAATTTGACGTATCAATAGTTTGATGATGCATCTCTCAGTCTCTTACACCAACTTACAAATACATTTTTTTGTTAAAATTTTAGAATTATATAAAAATGTTTGAAATTCCTCTTTCACCCCCACCTTGATTGGCCCACTCTTAACTCGAGTCGCGCGAGATGAAAGCAAAGGAAGTTTGGCCGGGTTATGAATTTTATAACAAAAGATTTAAAACAGAGTGAGTCACTGATACTAAAAATCAATGATTTAAAAGCTACCTCTCTTTTTTCAATATCTCTATCTCCAATAATGCAATTAACCTTGAAGTAGGAACCCATGCAGTAGGCAAATGGATGTATACTTCATCATCATGGAAGACTTTCTAGATAGTCATCGCTGGACATATGCGAATATCATGAAGAGACGAAATGCAAAACAAATTACTTAATAAAGGGAAAAGGTTGAGACCGGATGGATGTGACATTAAGTTTCACACAGGCCAATCATCAAGTACCACATCAGCAATTCAAAAAAATTAAGCGGCACTCGCATACACCAATACTTTCTCCCTCTTCTTCTTGCTCTTCCTCTTCCTCCCCCTGCCATCTGCAAACGCCGAGAAAAGCCTCAGTCCATCTCCCTCTCATTTTCGGTTCCTCTCACCTCTACACTTTCCTGCCTCTTCTTCTTCTCTCTCCAGCTCTCTCTTTCTCCTATTGTTTTGATATTTCTTTTCTTTATGGATTTTGTGAGCAAAGCTTCTGGTGTCAGACTTTGATTTTAACTTCCCTCTTACATTTCATGTTCACGGCTTTCTCAGCCTTTACTTCAGTTACTTTGTTTACCTATATCCTGCAACTCATAAATTCTGTTTTGATTTTCCTTGGTTTGGTTGATTGATGCATCCAGATCTGGTTGACTAACAATTACTGGAGTGCAGATGGGGGAGGAAGTGGATGAGAGAAGGAGAAGAAGACTCTTGGGTGTATGCGGGTCCAGTTAAACTTTTTTTTAAATATCTCTGTGGCATTTGATGATTGGCCCATCTGGCCCGTAGCGCCACCCTGGCGTCCATATGTGGCTATTTGGAAATGGTGTGTCCGTATGCAGCCATATGAAGTTCACAAGCGAGTTTATAATTATAAGGAAAAAATTATAGGTTATAATTATTGGTTGAAATATAGGATACTGAAAAAAAATTAAGTATCTTGCGACAAAATCAAGAACAAAACAAAGAAATAACTTAAAATGATGATTCAGAGGAGAAATAACTGATTTTGAGGTTGAAAAGGTGACCACCAAGCAAAGCTGGAGACCAATATATACGTGCGTGCCGAATTAAACTAACAAATGGGAGTCATATGCATGATTTTAATGTATACATGTAGCTAAAGTTATGACCAAACTAGAGCAATAGCTTTGGAGACTCGCGAATGTACAAGAATTTTCATATAAAACAGCTCTTATTATTCCATAATATAGAGTATAAAACATGCTGTAATTTTCGTTTCGATTTGTTCAATTTATTTTATGTATATACAGCGAAGCATGATCTTCAATAGGCTTCTATTTGTTAGGATATAAGCATTAAGAATTCCCTGTCTCCACAACTAGGAATAGAGCAAATGCCTCAAGCCACCAGCAAATGCCTCAAGCCACCAGAATAGATAATTTATAAAAGCCAAAAAAACAAAAAAACAAAACAAAAAGGGTGATCCAAAGAGATATAGAAGTATAGATCAACTATATATTATAAGTGTCTCCTTGATAGCCAAAAAATAAGTTGTAAGGTCCAAATTGAAATTTTGTCCCAAAAAATTACTGAAGTCTTCAACCGTTTGAATAGTACTAGAATTTTTGTTCGAAAGGTATATGCAAGGAAGATGAATTTTGTCCCTAATAAAGTATCCGTTTGAAGATTTACTAAAACATCCGAATGTAATAAAATAAAAATTTGAAAGGATATTATATATATATATATATAGTCGAAAGAGAAATTAGTGTGCTAAGTGACTAAATTTAGTGGAACATTGACCTATAGTTCAAACAATTTACTGCACTGTTTGAATATTGTTTGAGAAAATTTGAAAAAATTTTAATAATTAAAAATTATAAAGTAATTTGTATTTGAATATGGTTTGAGAAGAAAATTATGAAAAGTTTTGAGATCATCATCTCATTTCATCTCGTCTAAGTGCCCAAACATAGCCTAGAAATCAGTGATTGGAAAGTTTCATCTTTAATTTTGTCCATCTCTATCCAAAATCACCATATTTTAGAATATAAAAGAATAAATAATAAATAATATGTTTATAATAAATCAATATTCACATTCAAATTTAAGAATATATGAGTTTATATCGGGAGACACAAAGAATGATTTTTAAATTTCATGTTTTATTAATTTTATAATATGTGTACTATATATAGCATACAAAATTAAAAAATTAAAAAATATTTAATACAAAAAATTAAATATATATTTTGCTTTGATTTAGTCTAATTAATTCTGTTTTCAAGACTCGCTTTTCAAGTCTTGAAAACTGAGATCAAACCAGTTTTTAAACAGTTTTGATTTCTAGGAGCCGAACTAATTGGGCAAACCGGTCCAATCCAATCAGTATGTTTGGTTTTTTTCTTAACTGTCCTTGATTTTAACATTTAAAAAACGATTTTAGGGTAAGTGGACGAGCTTTATTTTATCTTTTTCAATCATATGTGTTAATTGGAAATTCTAGGTTGGGCAAGGAAAGATGAGCAAAATGGCACACACATCAGCATTTTGGCCATAATTTTGTTAACATATACATTCATAATCGCATGTATGACCCTAATATATATATATATATATATATATATATATAAGCTCTCTATGAAGCACACATTGTGCTCACCACGCTACACCTAGTGGTCTCCTTAGCTATTTAAGTCCAACTTGTAGGCTTCATAAGATATATTCAATTTTTACAAAACATCGCAATCTTAAAATCTATCTCAAAGTTTTCTCTCTGTTTGTGTTTCTCTCAATCTCTAGCTTCTATTGGGCTCCAGTGTCGGATAAAAGCCATGCTATATGATATTTGGAAGGGGAATTAGTGCATCATGTTTAGGTTGTGAGATGTGAAGATTTTGTGAACAGAAATTAAATAATTTGTGAATAGTAGTGAAATTATTTGATAATATGATTTATTTGATTTGAGAGAGAGAGAGAGAAAGTTGAATGCAAATATTATAAAGTTAAAAAGACGTTATTTGAATATAATATAATTCTTTAATCTTATTTTTATTTTGAAATTTAAAAATGTTTTATTATTATTTTTTATTTGAAACTGAGAAAGTTTTAATAATTAAGTAATGATTAGATGAAAATCAGAATTGGGATTTGAAATTATAATGTGTTTTATGTTTGAATGATGTTTAGGAAGGATATTACAAAAAGTTTTGAGTTCATCATCTCAACTATTAATCTAAGTGCCGAGACATAGGCTAAAAATCAATAATCAAAGCTTTCTCATTTTGTCCATCTCTGGTTTATTACTGAGTCAAGGTTTTCTAAAATAATGGAATCGTAATTACTGTCTGCTATAAGTTGTGAGAAGTTTTGAAAATTTTGAAAATGATGTATATTCAAATGAGTCTTTAAGGGCATGTTTGGCAATGAGATAATATAAGAATTCTGTTGTGAATGGTAGTAAAATGGTTTGATTTAAAACATTTAATCGGGTATTAGGAAATCAGGGAAAAGGAATGAATAGGAATATTATAAAATTTAAATATTGCTAAAGTTTTTAATATAATTTGAAAAAGTTATATTGTTTTTGTATTTTATTTGATAGTTTTAGAAAATTGTAATGAGTACATAAGACTAGATGGAAAAGTTAAAAATTTGAAATTGACTAACTTAAGGTCTTCTAGTCAAATAATGCAATTAACCTTGATTATTACATGTTATAAGGACATGTCATTAATAAGATCGAAGACTTGTAGGAGAGGAAGTTGGCCCTCTCTTAACTCGAGTCGCCCAAGATAAAAGCAAAAGGAAGTTGGCCGGGTTTATAAGAATTTTAAAGCAAAAAATTGAAAACAGAGTCAGTCATACTAAAAATCAATGATTCAGAAGCTACCTCTCTTTTGCCAATACCTCTATCTCCAGTATTTTGACTGAGTCAAGGTCTCTCTAGTCAAATAATGCAATTAATCTTGATTACTACAGGCGATAAGGACATGTCATTAATAAGACCGAAGACTTCTAGGCTGGAAATATGCGTATATGAAGAGAGGAAATGCAAAACAAATTACTTTAAAAAAAAAATTATTTGGAAATGGCGTCCATATGTCGCTATTTGAAAATGGTGTGTCCATATGCAGCCATATGAAGTTCACAAGCGAGTTTAAATAGTTAGGAAAAAATGATAACTTATAATTATTGCTTGAAATATAGGATACTGAAAAAATTAAGTATCTTGCGACAAATCATGAATAAAACAAAGAAATAACTTAAAATGATGATTCAGAGGAAAAATAACTGATTTTGAGGTTGAAAAGGTGACCCACAAAGCAAAGCTAAATTGGAATCATATGCATGATTTTAGTATCTGTAGCTAAAAGTTATGAGCAAATGTATATGAATTGTGGGCTTTTTAGAGCAATAGCTTTGAAGACTCGCGAATGTATAAGACATGCTGTAATTTTGCTTTCGATTTGGTCTGATTTGTTCAATTTATTTCATGTATATACAGCGAAGCATCTTCAATAGGCTTCTATTTGTTAGGATGTAAGCATTAAGGCCTGTTTTGGATAGGGAGATGAGATGCGATTAATCGAGATGAAAATAATTAAAATATTAATATAAAGTTCAAATATTCTTAAAATATTATTTTTACTTTAAGACTTGAAAAAGATTAATTATTTAATGTATGCTTTACGTTATTTTAATTGTGGTTGTAGTCAATGCACTATTACGTTATTGAAATAGTTGGAATAAGAACTTATGGGGGGACCCAACGAGAGTGTATGGGGGTGCGGGTGGGGGTGCGGGTGGCCTATTTAAACGAAGCCTTATAGCGAGTCTTATTGTAATTACATCCAGAGTAGAGTTGATCAATAGAGATGGAGCGTTCTTGTTGTTGCCTTCTTATTTTGGTCTGTGTTCAAGCTGCATGTATGCTTTCTGGGTGCTCTGGTTGTTTGGAGGCAGAGCAAAATGCTCTTTTCCTACTCAAAGCCTTCATCAACCACCCAAATCAATCTTTTTCACTACCATCTTCTTTCAACTTAATCAACAAAGAGAGTACTGATTGCTGCAATTGGACAGCTGTCCGGTGCAGCAACATTACAGGCCGTGTCACCCATATTTATCTTCGTGGGTTGAAGGATTATGGGAGAAGTACTAGTACTGGATCAGAATATTGGTACTTGAATACCTCTTTGTTTCTTCCCTTTCAAGAGCTCAACTCTCTGGATTTGAGTTATATGGATGACATTAATAATTTGAGGGTATCAAAAGAAGGTCTGTGTATATAACTACTTGTGATGGCATTTCTTCCATTTTTCTTGTGAGATGAGAAATTAGTTGAATATACTTTATTTATTTTGAAGTTGATATTACTCATGAATTTTACCAAAAATGGTAGGTTTGGAAAGATTGTCTGGGTTGAGCAAGCTGGAGGAGCTTTACTTGAATTTTATTCCCTTCAACGACAGCCTCTTGCCATCCCTTGCCAAGATTACAACGCTCAAGATACTATCTTTGAAAGGAATCAGGGAAGGGGATTTTGAAGCTTATAATAACATCCAAGGTAAATATAATTGAAAAAAGGCAATATAAAATCATTTAAAATTTTCGAGAGATCACTTTTAATTTCATAAATATTTAATAAATAAATTTTGTCTATTTGTCTTTAGTGTTGCAAGAAACAAATAAATAATGAAATCATTTAGCTAGAGCATCCAAAACCTATTTTCAAGATAATTAATTAGCATGACCACTGGGTGCTCTGGTTGTTTGGAGGCAGAGGAAAATGCTCTTTTCCAACTTTATCAACGAAGGAAAATACTATCTTTGCTTGCAATGAAAGAATGGGATTATGAAGCTAATAATATCAAAGGTAAGTATCAATAATAAATTGCTCTTTTCATTGTAAAAAAGGAAATATAAAATCACTTAAAATTTGCCTGTTCATATGACTAATAACCCATATGACTAATCGTAGGCCTGTTCATCCGGGTTATGGATTCTGGATCCTAAATTTTCTTGAGTATTTTAAGTGAAAATGTCAAAATTATTGAAAAATAAAATAAATTTCAGAATCAGGCCAGGTAAAAACCCAGCTTAGATGAACATGCCTAATTAATCCAGTAAATTTTTATTGACTATTTTGGAAGAAATATTCAATAACTAAATTTTGTTTATTTGTTTTTAATGTTGCAAGAAATAAATCATGAAATTAGCTATAGCATCCAAAACCTATTTTCAGATAATTAAGTGGCGTGATCGATCTCAAATTTAAAGGCGACTTGGCAATGAGGACCTTATAATATTTTATGTTTATAAGAGCATGTTTGGCAATGAGATAATATAAGAATTCTGTGAATGGTAGAAAAATGGATTGATTTAACATATTTAATTGGGTATTAGGAAATAAGGGAGAAAGATTGAATAAAAATATTATAAGATTCAAATACTGTTAGAATTTTTAATATAATTTGAGAAAGTTATATGGTTTTTGTGTTTTATTTGATAGTTTTAGAAAATTGTAATGATTATGTAAGAGTAGATGAAAAAGTTAAAAATTTAAATTGAAAAGTATTTGTGTTTCATTGTTGATTTGTCATAATTTAATTTGTAAGAGACATTGAAAATTAAATTATTTTCTAAACCAAAATTTGACGTATCAATGATTTGATGATGCATCTCTCAGTCTCTCACACCAACTTACAAATTATAATTTTTCTTAAAATTTTAGAATTATATAAAAATGTTTGAGAATATTCGTCGTTCACCCCCACCTTGATTGGCCCTCTCTTAACTCGAGTCGAGATGAAAGCAAATTAGGAAGTTGGCCCGGTTCAGAATTTTAAAGTAAAAGATTTAAAACAGAGTCAGTCAGTGATACTCTATTTGTCCAATATCCCTATCTCCATTATGATTGAGTCAAGGTCTTCCAGTCAAATAATGCAATTAGCCTTGATTACTAAGATCGAAGACTTGTAGGAACCCATTCAGTAGGCATGGATATATACTTCATCACCATGGAAGACTTTCTAGATAGTCATTGCTGGAAATGTGTATATGGAGAAAGGAAGAGATGAAATGCAAAACAAATTACTAATTATATAAAAATTTATTTGGATATGGAGTCCATATGTCGTTAATTTAAACAAAGCCTTATAGCGAGTCTTATTGTAATTACATCAAGAGTAGAAAGCAATTATGCTCTCTGGGTGCTCTGGTTGTTTGGAGGCAGAGCAAAATGCTCTTTTCCTACTCATAGCCTTCATCAACCACCCAAATCAATCTTTTTCACTACCATCTTCGGCCAACTTAATCAACGAAGAGAGTACTAGTACTACTGATTGCTGCAATTGGACAAATGCGATCCAGTGCAGCAACATTACAGGCCAGTGATCACTTCTCATAAGCCTATTTAGTTATATTAACCCATTTGATTAATCCGGTTAGCTATTGACTATTTTGGAAGAAATATTCATTAACTAGATTTTGTCGATTTGTTTTTAGTGTTGCTAGAAACAAATCATGAAATTAGCTAGAGCATCCTAAACCTATTTTCAAGATAATTAATTAAGTAGCATGATCGATCACTCATTTAAAGGCGACTTGGCCTTAGATTAAAAGTTGGTCCAAATATATGTTTATACATATGGAGCGTGGCATCAAACAGACATTGGTTTCATCAACCTCAAATCATTGGACACACTCCCATATAAACCAATTATTACATGGACAATTTGTTGTATTTAAGGATTTATTGTACATAACTTTGGATGTATATTGAAAAATCACAGTTGTAGATTTTGAAGTGTTGTCTGGTTTGAGCAAGCTGGAGGAGCTTTACTTGGATCATAATGCCTTCAACGAAAGCATCTTGCCATCCCTTGCCAAGATTTCATCGCTTAAGAAACTATCTTTGTCTGACACTAAGATTAGTGGAAGGGTCCCGATTAATAAAGGTCGGTATATATTGTAATAGCTAGTTAGGTAGTATTTCTTCTATTTTCATTTCCCTTATATTTATGTTTTCTCAAAGGTCAGTATATGTTGTCTAATTCTTTTTTTACATATTTTTCTAATGAATAATGGCATATCAAAATTATTGCAGGTTTTGAAATGAGTAATCTGGAGGAGCTTTGGTTGAATGGTAATAACATCACAGATATGAGATTCATTGGCAACATTGCATCGCTCAAGATACTATATTTGAGATATGCTCAGCGGAATATTGGGGGAACTAATATCCAGGGTAAGTCTCAAAGTTGAATTACTTATCAATTTGCCACCTTAAGTTGTTGGCTTTTGTGTACTTCATATGCTATAAGATGGTAGCGATTCTTAATAATTTTTCTTTTCATTGTAAAAAAGGCAATATAAAATCACTTAAAATTTGCCAGTGATCAGTGATCGCTCCTCATAAACCTATTCAGTTATATTAATCCATATGATTAATCCGGTTATTGACTATTTTGGAAGAAATAGTCAATAACTTTATTTTTTTCATTTATTGTTAGTGTTGCAAGAGACAAATCATGAAAGAGCCTCCAAAACCTATTTTCAAGAAAAATTAAGTAGCAGTATGATCACTCATTTAAAGGTGACTTGGCCTTCCAATGAATCAAACTGACCTCGGTTTCCAAAAGCTCAAAATCATTGGGCGCACTCCCATATGTTTATCATTGTTGTATTTATGGATTTATTGTACACAACTTTGGATATTGAAATATCACAATTGCAGGTTTTGATAGTTTGTCTACTTTGACCAAGCTGGAGGAGCTTTACTTGGATTATAATGACTTCAATGAAAGCATCTTGCCATCCCTAGCCAAGATTGCGTCGCTCAAGAAACTATCTTTGTATGGCAATAAGATTAGTGGAAGGGTCCCAATTAATAAAGGTCGGTATATATTGTATTAGCTAGCTATACGTCGTATTTCTTCCATTTTCATCCACCTTATATTTATGTATTAATCTAACCTGATTTATTTTTTACTAATTTTTCTAATGAATAATGGAAGATGATCAAAATTATTGCAGGTTTTAAAATGAGAAAACTAGAGGAGCTTGACTTGGGTTATAATAACTTCACAGACATGAGATTCATTTGTAAGATTGCATCACTCAAGATACTACATTTGGAAGAAGCTAAGCTGAATGGGGGACTTAATATACAGGGTAAGTCTCAAAGTTAAACTACTTATCAATTTGCCACATTAAGTTGTTGGCTTTTGTGTACACATAATATTGTCATGTTTTTGGGTGTACTTCATATGCTATAAGATGGTACTGATTCTTAATAATTTCAATGTACATGATAATTATCTAAAAGCACGTGTTATTGTTTTTTTAGAGCTTGGAAAACTAAAGAACCTACAGGAGTTGTATTTGGAATATTCATCCATCGACAAAAGCTTTCTTCATAAAATTGGAGTGATGACTTCTCTGTATGTATTATCAATGAGAACTTGTGGATTCAATGGCAGCTTACCCAACCAAGGTAGAAACGTTTTTTTCCAAGTATGTTGCTAATCATAAACAAGCTGATCTCAGTAGCATAATTAAAAATCTATTTATTTTACAGGTTGGTGTGAACTCAAGAATCTGCAAGAGTTAGACCTTGGTGGCAATAATTTTGAAGGGAGATTGCCTTCTTGTTTGGCAAACATGCCAGCACTTCGAGTATTGAATCTTGCATTCAATAACTTCAATGGAAGCATTTCTCACTCCCCCATACCTAGTTTGCGGTCACTTGAGTACCTTTCTCTGTCCTACAACCACTTCAACCCAATTACAATTTCCTCCTTTCTTAATCTCTCGGAGATGAAGATATTCATGAGTAATAACAACACACTTGTTGAGGAAACAGAGTCTCAAAGTATGATTCCATACTTTCAATTGAAGATTCTGTCATTGTCAAGAGGCCTTGCCAGAAGACCCACTAGAACGATTCCCAGATTCCTTCATTACCAATACAAGTTACAAGTAATTGATCTCTCCCACAACAATTTGGTTGGACAGTTTCCCACTTGGTTGCTAGAAAACAATACAAGATTGGAGATTCTTAATTTAAGGAATAACACCTTCAGAAGCACTTTCCAACTACCCTATCATCCTAATCCACATATTCGAAAAATTGATATTTCGAATAATGATCTAGGAGGTCTGATTCCAACGAACTTGAGTTTAGTTTTTCCCAATTTAGTGCATTTAAACATGTCTCAAAATGCGTTTGTAGGCACAATTCCATCTTCTTTAGGTAATTTAGTTTCCTTGATGACTTTGGACTTGTCTAGCAATCATCTCTCAGGAACAATACCAGACCATTTGGCAATGGGTTGCTCCAATTTGGGATACCTCAAGTTGTCAAATAATAATTTCAGTGGCCACTTACTTCCTGCCAAAAGTAATTTAACTTCCCTTTGGTTTTTATATTTGGACAACAATCAATTTTCTGGAAAGATCCCATATAGCTTATCTAGTAGTGCTTACTTGATTGGATTCGATTTTAGTAGCAACTCTTTGTCAAGCATGCTTCCAAGATGGATTGGCAACATGACCAACTTGGTTGAGATTGTTTTGGCCAAAAACCAACTTGAAGGCCCCATTCCGATTGAGTTATGCAAAATCAAATACATTAGATTTCTTGACCTTTCCGAGAATGATTTTTCTGACTTCATACCATCGTGCTTCAATTCATTGGACATCAAACATGTTCATCTGGGAAAAAATAGGCTGAGTGGTCCCATTACTAGTGCATTCAAGAATAGCTCTGCTCTAGTAACAATAGATCTTAGATATAACCTCCTAACTGACAATATTCCAGATTGGATCGGAAACCTCTCATCATTGAGCATCCTCCTCTTGAAAGCTAATCACTTACAAGGAAGGATTCCAATTCAAATATGCCTTCTTGGAAACTTAACATTGCTGGATCTTTCAAATAATAATTTTTTTGGTCCAATACCTCATTGCTTGAGCAACATTAGTTTTGAGGCAACAAACCAAAAATCTGACCCAGGAAGTACAGGGAATTATGGTTTTGGCGGAGAACCATCGTCATATATGGAGGTAAAGACACCAATAAGGCTTGAAAATGATGATGATGATTTTTTCCCGAATGTGGATGCACAACAAGAAATAGAGTTCACAACAAAGAGTAGAAGTTACTCTTATAAGGGTGAAATTCTCAATTATATGTCTGGAATAGACCTCTCATACAATTTTTTATCAGGTGAAATCCCACTTGAATTTGGAAACTTGAACAAAATTCGTGCGTTGAACTTGTCGCACAACAATCTAACCGGATCAATCCCCCCTACATTCTCGAAGTTAGAAGTAATAGAGAGCTTGGATCTCTCCCACAATAAGTTGAGTGGGAGCATCCCCTCTCAACTTATAGAGTTACACTTTCTAGCTGTCTTTAGCGTGGCTGACAATAATCTATCGGGCAAAACGCCAGAAAGAAAAGCTCAATTCGGAACCTTCGATGAAAGCAGCTATAAGGGAAATCCTTTTCTGTATGGACCTCCACTACCTAATACTTGGAACAAAACTAGATTGTCATCTAATGACAAAGGAGAAGAAAGTGGTGGTTTCATTGACATGGATTTTTTTTACACAAGTTTCTGGGTGTCTTACACAATAGTGATGTTGGGAATTGTTGCAATTTTGTATATAAATCCTTATTGGCGTCATGAGTGGTTTAGCTTCATTGAAGTGTGCCTCAATAGTTTTTATTGTTCTTTGTTTGGAAAATCTCGTAAGTTGTCTAGTACTTTCTAAATTATGTAGCCTTGCATAATGATGTGTGCATATGTCTATATGCTCGCTCTTGATTTCAAATCTAAGGATTATAAGTTTTGATAAATCTTTATGGGTCGACAGTGTATGTATATATATATATACACATAAAATTCTTATTATTTGCTATTTGCTAGAGTTAAAAAGTTTTGAGAAATGAAGAAACAATAAGCATGACTCGTTTACAGACGCAAAGACATTGAAAAGGAAGTTTGGCAAAATTTGCCTAGAAAGTGACTCATTTGTGTTGACAATGAGTCTATGGCCATCATGAATTCCCATTTGACACAAGTTTGACTTCTTCAATTTAGTGTAAGCATATTATGCACCTTCTCCAATCCTGAATGCATTGGAAATTAGAAAAACAATTGATTCCAAAATTGATATGCACATTGACACCACGCACCACTAAGATCCCAGGTCTTGAATTTCCAAGGCAATTAAGATACCCTTTATGTTAGTTTGTGACAAATTTTATTTTTTATATAATAAATGTTTAATTTGGTCTTAAAAGAAGAAAAAGGGAAGAAAGAAGAGGAGATCGTAAATACTGTTCATAGAGTAAACTTGATAAAGATTAATCATGTTTGGGAAAATCTATAACAACTAAAATCCTACTAGATTGTAGATTACATTTTGAAGGATGCTACACACACAAAATAATTACACAAAAACAATTTCACAATCTGACTTGATTTTATTTGATTTGTTAGATCTACTTTATAAAATTATAATAAAAATAATTTTATGTTGGAAATATTTTCAAAATAGTATATATTATATTAATAATATGTTTGAGAAATTATTTTTGGAAGTTGTGAATTATTTTGAAAAGGGAGAAATAAGAAAAGTTGATAATCTATTGCTTATATTTATAATAAATTTGGTCCTTGCATTTAACCGAGGCCATTGGTGGCTAAGTGGTATTGTGGCTTTATATTTACCGCATGGGCTTGGTTCGAGTCACCTATCTATCGAAGGAGGAGTTTTTTGTTGAATTATTTGAAGAGGCCACGCAGCCCGCCCTTTAGGGCTCAAAGGGAGCGCATGATGCGCTGCCTGGGCAATGCGACAAGGGGCGCGACGCACACGATGGGGCGTGTGTGAGGCGCTGCAACGCATGCGAAATTGGAAATAGCATGCCAAAAGTCGCACCTGCTGGGTTTCAAACCCGTGCAAAATGGTTGGCAGAGCGGCATCATGACCACTGGATCATGTCCAACCTATATGTTGGTTTGCAACCAGTTTAATACATATACCGGTTTGGATCAGATTACATAAAATGAAAAGTGAATCACTTTTCTTTCACATCCTTTGATTCTCTATAAATAAATCCAATGCCATACGAATTTTTAGAGATTCTAGAAGGAAATTTCAAAATTCTCTCTTTTAAAAAGATTTCATTTCTTTAAAACTTTTTATTAGGATCTATTCGTTTTGTAGAGAATAAATTTCTAATCTCTTGGTTGAATAACAAAATCTAAGGATATACAAAGTTTAATTTTGTTAGTGCACAACGCAATTAGTGACATGTGACTTATTCCAAATTTCATGTATCTTGGATACAAATTTACTTGTAATCCGTGTGCATACCAATTCCTATTATTAATGGGGGTGAATATTGTTTTAAGGAAAGCGATATTTGTAACACGACTTGAAGCAAACTTTTCTCTCACTATTTTCTGTTTTGCAATCCCGTTGCACAACACTATATAATCTAACAGATCACATAAAGACACATCAATTTGTAAGATTATTTTTGTATAATTACGTTGTGATTAGAGTATTTATCTTAGCTTAATCATTCAACATCCTAATAATTAGCACGTTTCAGAAAGAAAAATGGTAATTAGCAAAAGATATTAAAATTAGATATATATATATATATATATATACTATATTAAAGGAGAATTCCATTTATCATCCATTTACTATCATTCTCTCAACTGTTATGACATGGTGTGAAATGATTAGTCCATAACTTGGATATAACAAATAATCTCAATCATTTTTTTTTTCTCAAAAGAAAAATACATCTTCATTGATAATAAAAGTCGCAATATAGATAGATAAGCTATTATACAAATGGGTGGATCTTTTTCATTATAAAAATCCAATAAACACGATGAAATTTTAATAAGGGATATGCTACCAGTTACATTGTTGGAGGCTGTCTATTGTGCAATTAATTGCATGTGCAAATTGATTTTGAAATTGATGTATTTTAATAGCTTCCACAATCTCAAGATTATTGTGTCTCTAATGATGCCTTCTGCAATCCAATATTAACTTCTTTTTTATTCCTTCAAAGTTGTTAATGTTCTCTGAGGGTCTCCTTCATTTATGATATTGTTTAGTTGCTTACGTTGACCTTCTTTCACACTCATGAATGCTACCATTGTTTCTCCTTGATTTAGGTTGCAGCTTCCTAAGTGGACTGCTACTATGAAGGAGATTTTTTGTTATGTGATCTATATATTGCAACTAAGGTGCTACCACTTGCTTTCTGTTGAGATGTGGCTTGAATGAAGCACATCAGATTGCACTTGGAGTTTTCAACTCGTAACTTCGCTCGACCCTCGCTCGATAGTCGCTCGAGCGAGACATCAAACGGAGAGTTTTGGATCCAGGCAGAGACTTCGCTTGACTCTCGCTCGACCTCCCGCTCGAGCGAGAATCAATCCTAGGGTTGCATCGCTTCCAGGAACTAGGGTTTGCGCCATCTAGAATAGTGTTCCGCTTGAGCGAGAATGTCTCGCTCGAGCGAGATACGGCCTATATAAGGATCTCGGGCATTTGTGCAGTGAGAGCGGAAGCAGAGTGCTGTGAGAGCTGGCGATTTCGCTCGAGCGAGAAGAGCTCGCTCGAGCCGAGCGAGAACACGAACACAGGCGTCCGTCTCCCATTTTCTTCTTGTTTAATTTTGTAGATCAGAGAGAGCCTACTTGTAAAGGGTTTGAGAGCCTTGTGAGAGAGAGAGCTTTGTAACCTCCAAGAAGTGTACTCTATCTTTGTTTATTATAGTGATTTAGACCGACCCAACAGTGGATGTAGGCTCAGTTTGAGCTGAACCACTTCAAATCCTGGTGTCCATTACTGTTCTCTATCTTTAGTTTTATTTCTCATTGTTGCATCCGCTGCGTGGCTCCAAATTTATTGTTTATCTGTCGGCCCAAATTCCAACAAATTGGTATCAGAGCATTAAGGAATGGCCTCAGTAAATTTTAGAGTAGAGAAATTTGACGGTCAGAACAGTTTCAGTTTATGGCGCTTGAAGATGAAGGCTTTGTTGCGTCAGTAGGGTCTGTTCAAGGTTGTAGAAGGAGTGACTGGTGAGTCTCCTGCATCGTCAAGGAATGAGGAAGAATTGGCTCACAGTACTATTCTACTGTCACTATCAGATGAAGTTTTGAGGGAAGTTGCAGAGGAGGAGACTGTGGTTGGTCTGTGGAACAAGCTAGAGAGCTTGTACTTGAAGAAATATCTCACTAACCGGTTGTTTTTGAAACAACGGTTATACACTCTCAGAATGGAGGAAGGTACTTCTATTTCTGCACATCTAGATGAATTTAATAAGATTATTATGGATCTGAGGAACATAGACATTAAGATTGATGAGGAAGATCAAGCCTTAATTGTTTTGTGTTCATTGCCTATTTCGTTTGATAATTTTGTAAACTCAATGTTGTATGGTAGAGATACAATCTCCTTAGTAGATGTCAAGTCTGCTTTGAATTCTAAAGAATTGAGAACAAAATTTAGGAGTTTAGGCATGAACAATCAAGCAGAGGGTTTGTTTGTAAAATGATCCTCTGGTGATAGATCCGGGGAAGGATGTTCAGGGAAGAATAGAGGTAGTTCCAGTTCCAGTAGCTCTAGATCTAACAAGAGAAAAGTGAAGTGTTATCATTGCCATAAGTTGGGTCATTACAGAAGTGAGTGTCCTCAATTGAAAAATGTGGAGGAAGAGGAAAGTTCCTCTAGTAGTGATGACAGCGAAGAAGGTGACAGTTAGTCTCTTCTTCCTTGAGGGCAGTGTGGTGACAGGCGGAGTATCCTTACATGCTCCAGATTCAGATATCATTCGCATGTGTCACGTGTGAATCCGCCAGACAGGATGGTCATTTATGAGTCTACAGCTTTTGCTTGGTGTGATCAGAAGACAGTAATCTTGGTTTTTTGTTTGCATTGTATTCTTGGAAAGCAGTGTAGAATCAGGGTTCCTGCAGTATTTCTGATCAGGATACATCTTGTGTAAAGTTTTGTTTTGTATTAAACTCATATTTGTTTTATGATCATTGGAAGTTTGGTTTTGTCTATCTGTTTCTTTGTGATGTGTTTGGTGTTCAAACACTTTTGGAGAAGACAATTGATCTACAGATAAGAAGGTAGAGCGTTACTCAGACCATACAGTTTTGTTTCACTCCACGGAGTAACTTAATGGAATGAGGTGAGTTTTGAGTGACAGAGTCTACAGTTTGCTTTTAGTTTGCCATACTTGTCTACAGATTGTCAGTGAAGCAGACAACGCATCTTGTTATTTGGTGAATTTTCTTTTTCTTTTGTTTCCACAGAAAGGAGAGAGAGTTATAGCAAGAAGGTGGAGTTGCAGAGAGCTTCATAGTTTATTGGCATTGGTGCACAGTGAGAGCAGGTCTACAGTTGGTAGATAAAGGGGGCAGTTGGTCACCTTTTGTGTATGCTCATGCAGGCTTTTGTTGGTTCTTACTTTGGCTGAAGAATATTTGGTTGTCTTTATTTGTATTCAGAAGCCGTTTGTTCAAGTAAGCAGTCTGTATTGTGGTGCATTGCCGTTTGTGTGAAGATAGTGAATCTTCAGATGTTGTCTATGTTGTTGAAGGCTTTTGTGTGGAAAGTGAGTTCTTCAAAGGTAGATTTCGTATTTCGTGTTGGGTATTCCTTCTGTGGTTGAAGGATTTGTGGGTCTTTTGCCCAAAATAATTTTGTAGGGCTTATTCAAGCCAAGGTGGAGATTTGTTGAGATGTGGCTTGAATGAAGCACATCAGATTGCACTTGGAGTTTTCAACCCGTAACTTCGCTCAACCCTCGCTCGACAGTCGCTCGAGCGAGACATCAAACGGAGAGTTTTGGATCCAGGCAGAGACTTCGCTCGACTCTCGCTCGACCTCCCGCTCGAGCGAGAATCAATTCTAGGGTTGCATCGCTTCCAGGAACTAGGGTTAGCGCCATCTGGAATAGTGTTCCGCTCGAGCGAGACATCTGGAATAGTGTTCCGCTCGAGCGAGAATGTCTCGCTCGAGCGAGGTACGGCCTATATAAGGATCTCGGGCATTTGTGCAGTGAGAGCGGAAGCAGAGTGCTGTGAGAGCTGGCGATTTCGCTCGAGCGAGAAGGGCTTGCTCGAGCGAGAACACGAACACAGGCGTCTGTCTCCCATTTTCTTCTTGTTTGATTTTGTAGATCAGAGAGAGCCTACTTGTAAAGGGTTTGAGAGTCTTGTGAGAGAGAGAGCTTTGTAACCTCCAAGAAGTGTACTCCATCTTTATTTATTATAGTGATTTAGATCGACCCAACAGTAGATGTAGGCTCAGTTTGAGCTGAACCACTTCAAATCCTAGTGTCCATTACTGTTCTCTGTCTTTAGTTTTATTTCTCATTGTTGCATCCGTTGCGTGGCTCCATATTTATTGTTTGTCTGTCGGCCCGAATTCCAACACTTTCACTGCAACCTCTAATGCTATTGAATTTTTTCTTGGAGGAAGGACCAAAGTGATGTTTTGGTTTTGCTCTTTCCATTCCCATGCAATATGATTTGAGTGATCCTTGCATCTGGATGGGTGTAAAATGCCATATAGGCATTCTAGGGAAACCAAAATTACAGCTGCATTCACCCGATTCAACCCCCCTCTAGCCCACTGCATTCAATTCTCCTACGGTTCTCCTTGCTGCCGACGAGCTCCTACGATCTCCTTGCTTGCCGTCGACAATGAGCAATGGCCCCAATTCCAAAAATTTCAAATCGAACAACATTTTCTTTTGACATCAATGAAAACCCATTGCCATGAGCAAACAGGAGGAGAAATAGAGACTTGAGAAGAAGTCAAATCCATCTTTCTCAAGAAGTTGGAGACAAAGAACCCATATGTGTTGGGTTGTTAAGAAGCCAAAATTTTGAAGAAAAGTGTGAGAACTAAAATGGAGCCAAAAAAACCGTAACCCATTTGGGAATGAGGTCAAAGATTGAGAAACAATAGAGACTAAATATTGAATACAAAGTCTCCCCAGTTCAAACTCCTCTCTGAAATCTTTCAAACTACCATCACTCGATATAAATGTTATGAGTCTATCCGAGAAAACCAGAAAACAAGTTACTAGTTTCCGCAACTACAAAACCAACATCCCCAAGTCTATAGTGGATATGGAGTTTAAAAAAAAAAATAGTGGAGATCGCAGGAGCTAGTTAGTTTGAAGCTTCTGGAATGCGTATTATCACTTCAGATTGGTTACAGCTTTCCTCTCCATCAATTACTTCGATCATTTCCTCTCCTCCCAATCTCTACCGATAGGAGTATTTTCCAAGGGAAAGTTCATATTTTTCGGGAAGAAGTGATCTGACAATGACAGCTTTGCTTGTTTTGTTTCTACCTCGATCCTCAGCAACCAAATGGGTGGCCTTTTCAGCTGTTATTAGTGGTGTGTTTGTCTTTAGCGGCGAAAATGGAGGAGCCCCAGGTCCCACTGCTGTTCGACCTTCAAGTATTTGAGCCGAAGTTCATCTCCGAATCAAAAACAGTATAGCGGATGGAGTTATGGGTCATGGCCATTCTCGGATGGAGATTACGCTGTCACGCCCTTTGATTTCCTTGACTCTTTCATCTCCAAACATATTCAACCGCAACGATGCAGTGGTTCGTGTTTCGCAGGTGGTCTTCAACGATAGGGAGGGTTGGATTGAGTGAGGAAGTCTGTTAGGGATTTCGAATTGAGAGAGACGAAATTGCAAGTGTTCATGCTAAGATCTGATGCGGGCGAGTTCATGGATGTTTAAGCCGGAATGCTGACGTGGCGTTTTTTCATTGGTTGGGTGTAAAAGGGATTTTTAAACCCATCTGGTCTACAGCTTTTCCCATATGGTTTCTATAGGACTAACTGGCTTATGCTACAAATTGACCCATGGACATTCTTTTGTAAGTGTGAACAATTTGATTTTTGTAATACCAAAGATTATATCTGGCAACAACAGCAAATACTTAGAATTTGTGAGTTTCAACCGTGTCAATTTGGAGTTTGACTTCATAATCTAAGATGTACATAATTCAAGAATTTATATCTTGTCCTCCAAGAGAGAAGATGTTGAGACGCTGAAGAGATTTTAAATTATTTAATACCCTATAATGCTAGCATTTGTGAGTTTTCAAACCATTTATTTATTTATTTATTTATTTGGTTACCGTAGCGCTACAATAACAAAAAAATAAGAAATCATAAAATAAGCACACGTTAGCTTTGAGGAGATAGAACTTCAAATAATTTATTATAAGAGAAAAGTTGGGGTCTTGTAGGAAAAAAATACAACAAGAAATGAAAATGAAATCCCATTTTCACGAGTGATGCACTCCCTCATCGCCGAATCTTCTCCTTCAAGCTTCACCGCTAGCCACCTGCACTATCGCCGATCAACACCTCACTCCAGGAGCACCTCTCCTTGCTAGCGAACCAAACCCAATCATCGGTCAAACCCAATCGCCGGTGAACCCCACATAGCCCCCTTGTGTGCGAGAAACCCACAAGTTCGAGATGGGTTTCTCTCATCTTCCAGCCATCGTAGCTCTGTCAGGAGCCACCCAATGGCTTCACCGCCCCCTCACCAACACTCCCCTCACGCCGACGAACATAATCTGTTGTCGGCAGCCTCCAAACGCATGGTTTACCCCTTTTCCAGAAATGGGTATCGCTCACACTCATTTCGAATTTAAGGCTGTGTGGGGAAGGTGGGAGGCTGTGTGGGATCACCATTATAGGAGTAAGGCTGCCAAAGGGAAGCGGTTTCGGGTGGTGTGGGCGGTGACATCTCCGGTGGCCGGTGGCGGTTGGGTTTGCGTTGAGCCCGAGTTGCATTTCTTGGTTGGGTTTTTTCCTACATGGCATCACCTAATTTGAGGGTTGTTCTTCTCATTTAAACAGACTGACCACTCTCCAGCATCTTCCTTATTATAAACACACTATAATAAAAGAGTTGATTTTATAATCGGTCCATCTATTTTTCTACAAATAGTAGCCCTCAAATCGATGAAGTTCCACATAGCTTCTCACTTTATCTATCATGTACTCCCACTGCATGAGATCACGCACGTTTTCCATTTGCATTCTCTCCCAGGAAACCTAGAAGACAAACCCGTCCCTCTCTACCACAGTCAACGACGGCCCCCTTCTCCACCACTCTTCCCTCCCTCTTTGTTGATTCTCGCACGGAAACCCCCATTTCCAAAAACCTCCTCATTGTCAAAGGTTTTTTTGGGATTTTTGAGGTGTAAAGTTCTTCAATTCGGGATTTTTTCAGAGAGAAAGAACCCAAATGAAATCCAATAGTCAGAGAGAGAGAGAGAGAGAAAAGCTGAGAAAGATAGAGATGAAATCCATGGAAATGACTATTACCAGAGGATTATCAAATTTTTTTTTTGGAGAAAGAGAATTATCAACTCTGATTCAAAAGATATGTTAGGGTTCCGTTTAAAATCCTCAAAGCAACAGTAATATTCACGGCAATATTCAACAAAGTCACAACAATGCATAAACTCTTAAGAAAACACATGGATGAATAACACACTGATCTCATTAGTGAAAGCTACGATGAAGGGGATTCGAGGCCCCTTTTTCTCCAGTCTCTTGCTACTAGCTACAGTACCCAACCATTCCAGAATAATCCTTCCCTATCCTTCGATAAAGACATATACTCTACTAGTGAATGGTACGCTACTAAGAAGGAAAAACACCCTGTTTTGGTGACTCACCAAAACGGGCCGCATTACAATTTATTGCCAAGGCCCCTCCATAATGGTAAGACCAGACCATTATGTTAACAAATAGACTAATGCAGACCCATCGACCCACATTCTACGTCGGCCCAGCATCCTAGAGCCTCTTATTTGAAACGGTGTAATTCCTGCATTGAAACGGCATCGTCTAGAGTCAGAAATTAACTTCACTTTAGTTCACTTGTAATTGTACTTGTCGAGCTTCACTTCGGTTCTAGACCTCTAACACTTCGCACCCTTGCATTGGCGATCTAGAGTTCCTTATAACTTTCTCTCCCTTTAAAGCACCTTGCCCTCAAGGTGGGGATAAAGTTGCCTTAAGCTCCATAGCTTTTCCCAGGTATTCTCTTCTTCATTCAACCCAATCCATTTGACTAGCACTTCAGTGATGGCTCGATTTCCATCTCTTTTCAGTCATCGGGCGACAATGAGCTCTAGCTCGGGTTTCACTTCGCCGTCTGTATCTACTGAGGGTAGAGTAGCTATAGGTCGTATTGTCTTGCCTAACTTCTTCTTCAGGCAAGACACGTGGAAGGTAGGATGAATCTTGGAGGAACTCGAGAGTTTGAGTCTGTATGCCACTTCTTTGATCTTCATCTCCACCTAGAATGGGCCATAGTAGCGGGGAGCTAACTTCAAATTCTGGTGATGGGCTACAGTTTTCTGACAATAAGGTTGTAACTTAAGGTAAACCCACACTCCTTCAAAAGCCCTCTCGGACTTGTGTTTGTTTGCTTGGCTTTTCATCTTGTCTCTGATATGTTTTAGATTCTCTTTCAATAACTTGATTACCCTGTCTCGCATCTGTAATATCTGATCAGCTGCATTGTTTGTTGAGAGCCCTAGAATGTAAGAGGTTAACTGGGGAAAGGGATACCCATATAGAGCCTAGAAAGGCGACTTTCTTATTGCAGAATGGTGAGAAGTGTTATACCACCATTCAGCAAAAAGGAGCCAATCTGACAATTTCTAAGGTTTCACACTCACATATCATCTTAAATTCCCTTCGAGACATTTATTTAACGCCTCAGTTTGATCGTCAGATTGGGGGTGGTAAGCTGAACTATGATAAGCGTAGATCCCTGTAAAGAGAAGAAGGCTTGCCAAAAAGAACTTAGAAACACCGGATCACGATCTGTCACCACTGTTCAGGGTAATTCATGTAACTTAAACACGTGCTTTAAGAACAAATTAGCGACCCCCGCTGCTGTGTAAGGATGTGAAAGGGGTATGAAATGTCTGAACTTAGTGAACCTATTCACAACCATTAGGATCACTTTATACCCATTTGACCTTGGCAAACCCTCTATGAAATCCATAGAAATGTCGGACCAAACTTGCTGTGGTACTGGTAGGGGTTGCAACAACCCCATAGGTGGACTTGTTTTGTACTTCATGGACTGTCAAATTTCACACTCTTTAACCAGCTTTTTGATGTCCTTCTTCATGCCCTTCCACCAAAAATATCTCTTGGAACGTTGATAAGTTTTTAAATACCCTGAATGACCCCTTAAGGGGCTGTCATGAATATGCAACATGACTTTAGCCTTAAATTGAGAATCCGTCGCAATAACAATCATCCCCTTTTTCAAAATGATGCATTGCTGCCATTGGAAGCCTTTGGGATAAATAGTGCCATCTTTCAATTTACATAGGAGGTCCTTTAGTTCATGGGACCTTTTGTAGCTTGACTTGAGTTCCTCTACCCATTCGGGTGTTGGAAATGAAATCATAGTTAAAGTGCCTTCTTCTGTGACTTCATCTTCCTCTTACCTTGATAATGCATTCGTCACCACGTTTTCTTTTCCCTTTTTATACAAAATTGCAAAATCATACTCCATCAATTTACTCACCCATATTTGTTGGGCCAAGGTACCCACCCGCTATTCCAAGAGGAACTTAAGAGTTTGTTAGTCAGTTTTTACTACGAAAGCCCTCCCAAGCAAGTAGTGTCGCCATTTCCTCATTGCGATTACCAATGCCAACAACTCATTCTCATAGGTGGAGAGAAGGAGGGCCTTGCTCATATAAGTAATGGGCTATTCGATTTGCATCAAAACTGCCCCCATACCCCTACCGCTTGCATCACATTCAATTGTAAAAGGTAACGAAAAATCTGGAAGTCTAAGGACTGGAGGTTGTGTCACAGTCCTCTTGAGGTTGTTAAAGGCCTCTATAGCTATCCCATTCCACAAAAAAAAGCATTTTTCTTGAGCAAATCTATCAAAGGTGCAACAATCACCCTATATCCCTTAATAAACTTATGATAGTACTCTATTAGACCCAAAAAACCCCTTAGGGACTTCACGTTGACTGGAGTGGGCCAGTTTCGTTTGAAATCCTCAAAGCAACGGTAATATTCACGACAATATTCAACAAAGTCACAGCAATGCATAAACTCTTAAGAAAATACATGGATGAATAACATACTAATCTCATTAACGAAAGCTACGATAAAGGGGATTCAAGGTCCATTCTTTCTCCAATCTCTTGCTACAAGCTACAGTACCCCAACATTCCAAAACAATCCTTCCCTATCTTTCGATAAAGACATATACCCTATTAGCTGAATGGTACGCTACTAAGAAGGAAAAACGCCCCGCCGCCTTACAATTTATTGCCAAGGCCCCCCATAACGATAAGACTAGCCCACTATGTTAAGAACTAGACTAATGCAGACCCATTGTCCCACATTCTACGTCGGCTTAGCTTCCCGGAGCCTCTCATTTGAAACGGTGCAATCCCCCATTGAAATGGCATCGTCTTGAGTTAGACATTAACTTCACTTCAGTTCACTTGTAATTGTATTTGTCGAGCTTCACTTCGGTTCTATACCTCTAAAAGCATCCTCAGTGGTCTCATCTTTTTTTATCATTAAAAGTATATTTTTTGCACACATACCAAAAAAATAATGCCATATTTGATCAAATATGACTAAAATAAAGTGTGAAAAATAGCATAAAGATACTTTTTGCTTACTTTTTGTTTAACTTTTGAATAGTAAATCATCAAATAAAAAGTACACTTTTGATGATAAAAAAAGATGAGGCCAATGAAGATGCTCTAACACTTCGCACTCTTGCATCGGCGATCTAGGGTTCCTAATAAGATAAAAGTCCTAAGTCGGAATTACTTTCCCAAATAAAATCCAGAGTTGGAAGTTGCTTTGTGGAATGGTTGTAATCAGGTAATGCAATGGTTGAAACGAAGCTACGGTGATGAATTAAAAAGGAAGCACGGCAAGTGTTTGAACAAAAGCTCGAGTGAGCCACCAGGTTGCTTCTTCCCGTAACAAACTACCTACAGCCATGATAAACTTCCTCAAGCTGGGTTTGGGTATCTGCAAAATAACTGGTTCCTGATCATCTAGGCAATGATTCGTGAAATTTGGAACCAAGTTAATTGCATGAACTTAAAGTAGTTTTGCTGCAATATTAAATTACATTTTGTAGTCGGTACGTAGTTCCAACTTCTACTTTTCTTATTTAATGACATTAACATACCAAAGAAAGAAGAAAATATAGTAATATGTAGGAGTTTGCAGAGAGAACAAACGAAAGAAGGGCATGAAGAGCATGAGTTTAAAGATTTTGGTCCGAGTCCAGAGGAGGAGGATACGGGGAGAAGAGAACGAAGCCGACGACAAATTGGAAAACATACCATCAACAAATTACCCAGCAAACGACTGTGGATGGGTGATAGAGTTGGGCGACGGCGGAGATGGTGGGCGACGGAGATGGGCGATTGCGATAGGAATTTAGGAGGAGGTGATTGGGTCTGGGGCTTTTTTGGCTTAATAATCCAGCGTGATACACTTATTTTTGCTTGATACCAGCTCGACCGCCCCAAATCGTTCCTCCAATAAAAATAACTTATAAAACGAGTTATTTATTTACGTAAAAGTCAAAATTTGAGTTGTGAAGAATTTTAGAAGTTGCACAAAATATTTTTAAAATATTATTATTATTTTAAAATTTAAAAAATTAATCTAAAATTTAAAAAACTAATTATTTATTATATTTTATATAAAAATTTCAAAAATTGTTATGGTTTTTACCCGAGTTTCTATTTGACTTAGAAAATATCACAGATTCAAGTTATTAAAGAACACGTTACAAACAGAACAAGATCATGACAAAAAAATAAAGCAGCATGCAAGAAATCAAAATAACATAAAGCAAAAAGGAAGAAACAACACCAAGATTACGTGGTTCGACCCTAACGGTCTACATCCACGGCAGAAACGGCCTCAGTGCTTTTATTGATCATCAATCTTCACAGAGAAGCCTCAGTACATATCTTCACAGTTCCTTCAGCTCAAATCAGTGTTTAAAATCCACTGATTCTTACACAGAAAGAACCCTAGACAAAGTCCTAGAAAACTCTCTCAAATCGCCTCTCTCTCAGTCTCGGATTTCAGCAGAACAGATAATGATCGAATAGGGCAACAGTTCCCATCTTAAGCATATATATATATACAAAATCAGATGACAACACGTGTCTTAAATCGAGCGGCCAAAGAGACAGTGGAATCCAGCTAGCGGCATCACGAGGTCAGCACATGACTCAGCTATGCACAGATCCGAATACATTTGCCATCACAGGTGTCACCAAGCCAGCCAATGGATCATTACAAAACAACAGAAGACTAATTAAATGAATGACACAATCGGTAATAAGAATTACAAATCTCCACCTTGGCAATCATTTAAATATATTACCAAGATTATATCAAAGCTCATCATTGGCTGTTCCTGCACCTGTCCCTCTATTAGGGACAGTCCCCAGACTCCATACACACTAAGTCCAAGCAATGCTTGAACTTAGACCAAGGAAGTGATTTGGTCATCATATCAGAGGGGTTTTCCTCAGTTGAGATATTCTCCACACCCACTAACTTTGATTCTATAACATCCCTAATGAAATGAAGCCTTATATCAATATGCTTAGACCTTTCATGGTAAACCTGATTTTTGGCTAAGTGAAGTGCACTTTGGTTATCACAGTGTACAGAAATGTTACCATTAAAAATACTTAGCTCATTTGCAATGCCTTTCAACCATATGACCTCTTTTATGGCTTCAGTCAATGCTATATATTCAGCCTCTGTCGTGAACAGAGCCACAACAGATTGGAGGTGTGACTTCCAACTAACTGCTCTCCCAAAAGCAGTAAACACATATCCAGTTAAGGACTTCCTAGTGTCTGTGTTCCCAGCAAAATCAGAGTCTACAAAACCAGTTAACTCTCCACCCTTTACAACATTTTTTCCAAAACAAAGTCCTAAGTTAGTAGCACCAGACAGGTACCTCAGTACCCATTTAATGGCTTGCCCCAGGGTTTCCCATAAATCTACTAACTACACTCACTGCATAGGTCAGGTCTGGTCTAGTACAGACCATTGCATACATTATACTTCCCACCATGCTTGCATAGGGAATCTTTTGCATAAAACTGATATCAGAATCAGTTTTAGCAGCCTGATCTATAGAAAGTTTGAAATGTTGACCTAAAGGTGTGATTATAGATTTTACATTTTCCATACCAAATCTTTTAAGCACCTTAGAAATGTAATTTTTCTGGGACAAATATAAAAGTCTGGAGTCTCTGTCCCTGACAATTTCCATTCCTAATATTTTCTTAGCAGGGCCCAGGTCTTTCATCTCAAACTCAGATTTTAACATGCATTTGACTTCATCAATTAAAATAGTATCTTTACAGGCTAACAGCATGTCATCTACATATAATAAGAGATAAACAAAAATTCCTTTTTCTTCCCTGTAATAGACACAACTATCATAACAGCTCCTCTTAAAATTATTATTAATCATGTGAGTATCAAACCTCTTATACCACTGCCTAGGTGATTGTTTAAGGCCATATAAAGATTTCTTTAAGAGACACACATGATTATTATTAGTTTCATTAATGAAACCCTCAGGTGGCTGCATATAGATCTCTTCTTCAAGTTCTCCATGAAGAAAGGCAGTTTTAACATCTAACTGTTCCAAATGCAACTTTTCAAAAGCTGTGTAGGCTAACAGTAACCTAATTGAACTGTGTTTAACCACAGGTGAGAAAATTTCATTAAAGTCAATTCCCTCTCTCTGTGTGAAGCCCTTGGCTACAAGCGTAGCCTTATATGGTCCCTTCTGTTCCTAGTATGCTATCCTTTTTCTTGAAGATCCACTTGGATCCCACTAATCTAGTTCCTGGAGGTCTAGGTACCAGAACCCAAGTTTTGTTCTTATTAAGGGATTCCATCTCCTCTTGCATGGCTAATAGCCATTTAGAGGAATCCTTACTAGCCACTGCTTCCTTATAAGACCTTGGTTCTTGGTAGACTACCTCATTTGCCACAGTCAAGGCAAAAGCTGTAAGCTCAGCCTGTCCAAATCTTTGAGGAGGTTTAATAACCCTCATCTTTCTGTCTTTAGCCAGATTCCAAGAATTGGCTCCACCTTGACTTGGTTCCCCTGAGTCTTGATCCTCAGAGTTACTCTCTGTCTCTGGTTCTGATTGGGTGTTGACATGCTCCACCTCAACCTGTGATTCCTCTAAGAACTGGTCATTATTTTGAATTGATTTATCTTCATGTACCCGAGCCATTTGTGACTCATTAAAGGTCACATCTCTGCTCACAATACACTTATACCTTCCAGGTCCATCTACCCAAAGTTTGTATCCTTTAACCCCTTCAGGGTAACCTATAAAGATGCACTTTATTGCCCTAGGTTCCAATTTATCAGTCTTTGAATGTGCATAGGCTACACATCCAAAGACCCTTAGATAGTCATAACTGGGAGGTTTCCCAGTCCACAACTCCTGTGGGGTTTTGAATCCTATAGCAGAGGAGGGACACCTATTAATTAAGTGTACAGCAGTAGTAGCAGCTTCTGCCCAAAATGTTTTGGGCAGTCCTGAATTAGAGAGCATGCACCTAACTCTTTCTAGTATGGTTCTGTTCATTCTTTCAGCCAAGCCATTCTGTTGGGGGGTTTCCCTCACAGTTTTGTGTCTTAGAATTCCTTCCTCTTGACAGAACAGGTTAAACTCATTTGACAGAAATTCTAGGCCATTGTCTGTCCTCAGAATCTTAAGCTTTTTGCCTACTTGGTTTTCAACAAGAGATTTCCACTCTTTAAATTTGCCAAAAGTATCACTCTTGTTCTTTAGGATGTATATCTAGACCTTCCTAGAGTAATCATCCACTAAAGAGAGGAAGTAGCTTCCTCCACTATGTGAGTTTACCCTTGCAGGTCCCCAGAGGTCAGAGTGGACATAGTCCAGGGTTTGTTTAGTATTATGAATTGCAGACTTAAAACTCATGACCCTCTTTGCCTTTCCATAGATACAATCTTCACAGAAGGGCAAATTTCCTAGGTTCTGATTACTCAGCAATCCCTGTTTCTGAAGTTCTATAAGCCCCCTTTGACTTACATGTCCCAGCCTTCTATGCCATAGCACAGATTCATTTTTTATAGAACTCTGTGTAGGGGATGCTTCCCCAACAACAGTTTTTCCCAGAAGGGTATACAATCCATTCTTGATAACCCCTTTCATTATAACTAAGGAACCTTTAGTAACCCTAAGAACCCCTGCCTCAGATTTGAAGGTGTAGCCTGATTGATCAAGCATACCAAGGGAAATTAAATTTCTCTTTAACTTAGGTATAAACCTGACCTCCTCTAACAATCTTTCAATTCCATCATGCATCTTGAGTCTAACAGACCCCAAACCCATGATCCTGCAGGACTTATTATTTCCTAAGATTACATGTCCACCATTCAACTCAGAAAATGTGACGCCCCCAAATTCCCCTTAAAATAACACGGGAATCGAGGCGTCGGGATGATGACAACACGGGTCACACATCCCAACAACACGTGTCAAACGTGTGTGCACACGTGACATACATAAAAATATAGGTCGCAGCGGATAATAAATTAATATCTAAGTACCAGAATTTTTTAGAAATATTTTACAAACCAATTTAATAAAAACTCTCCAGTAGGAGATTTAATACAGTTATCCAAAATACAATTTAAACAGATACGTAATTATAAAAAGGGGAAAATAAATTTCCCGAGATATCAATTAATAACATCACCTCAATAGCGGAGCCGTCTCCTCAGGCTCGGCCTCTCCAAAGTCTGCATCCAAACAAAACTACGACGCCAAGATGGCATCGCAGGTAAGTACAACCCAGCCAAACCAAAAGACAAAAATACATTAATGCCACAACAACAACCAAGAACAATTACCATATGCATGAGGCTCAAAATCATCTTCCTCAAAATCGATGAAATAACCACACTCGTCAAAATCCCAATTTAATCCACAATAAAATCACCCATCATTTTCCATAAAAATAATATCCTCAAAATCGATCATACCGGGCGTTACGTATCGCCGTCCCCGATATGATTTACACACACACCCAAAATCATAATGGGCGTTACGTATCGCCGTCCCCATTACGATCCACACACACTCATTTCATACCGGGCGTTACGTATCGCCGTCCCCGATATGAAATGCACACCCGATGACCATAATGGGCGTTACGTATCGCCGTCCCCATTATGTCACCCACACACTCACACGCTGATCACAACGGGCGTTACGTATCGCCGTCCCCGTTATGACTCAGCCCAAAACCAATAAAATCCATTAAACTCACTTTAAATCCCAGATTACATTCTCAACACATGAATATCCAAAATCATGCCAAAATCCACTTTCCAAATATTTTCATGAGCATGCGCGTAAATACACAATGCAGATAATCGTGCAGCAATTAACCAACATTTAAATAATCCAATCAATCAACAAATACCAACACAACCATCACATATCAGCAATAATCAAATACAACAATTGTTGTTGCCAAAAATATATTTAAATCTTAAAGCTTGTTTGGAAAGTACTTACAGCAGTAAAAACGCAATTCCTTGAACAACGCCAGTCTGCAGCGTTTGTAGCGGTCACATGTACGTCCGGCTAAAATACTCGGTTTGACACCAAAATTTAGGGAGGTACTCATTGAAGGGTGGGGAATCACATGGAGGTGGTGGTGTGGCGGCACAACCACCGGAAGGTGGCGGATCGGGGCCAAAAGGGGTGAAAACCCATTTTCGGGTTTGGGCTCGTACCGGGAAGGTGAGGCCGCGGTTGGGGAAACTGAGCTAGGGGGTTGACCGGCTGGGTGAGAGGAGTCGAATGGTGGCGGAGGTGAGACCTACGGTGGCCGGACGGCGGCGTGGCGAAGAACGACCCGTTTAAGGCCCATTTCGGGTGGAGGGGCTAACCGGCGGCGATGGGTGGCTTTGGGCGGTGGGTTATGCTCGCCGGAGGGTGGGGAGTCTAGTGGTGGTGGTCGGAGGCCAAGGGGTGGTCGGAGGTGGCCGGAAAATGGAAGGGAAGCAAAAATACCCATTTCGGGTAGGGGGCCGTGTAGGGGCGGTGGGGTGGCCGGAGGGGACACCACCGGTGCCGTTGAGCTCGCCGGCGTGTGGGGGTGAGGTTGGGCTGGGCGGTGTCGCCGGTGGGTGGCCGGCGGCAGTCCTGGGGCTGAGGAGAAGAGACGGGCGAAGGGGTGAGGGAGGCAGGGGACGCGGGCTGAACGCGAGAAAGCAGAGGAAAAGGAGAAGAAAAAGAAAAAGAAAGAAGAAAAAGAAAAGAAAAGAAAAAGAAAAAGGAGAAAGAAGGAAAAGAAGACTACTAGAAAAAGCACCATAAATAAAATAAAAACTAACTTTAAATACTATAATTTCAATATTAATAAAATAAGATATTTAAAGCCCACTAACAGAAATAAATTAAATCCAAGCGCAATATTACTTATAAAACAATAATTAATATAACGAAAGCAGATAAAATAAATTCACATAATAAAATAAAGGAATTTAATTCCACTCATTAAAATAAATAACTCATTAAAATAATTAAGAAAAACAACGTAACTCAATATTAACTAATTAATAGCTCAAATAAACATCTTAAATAAATAAAATATGACTAATAATATTATTTAAATAAATTAAAATAATTAACACCGAGCATAAAATAACGTGTAAAAATACACGTAAATCTGGGATCTCACAGAAAATGTCTCAAACCATTCTCTAATGGGACACATATGAAAGGAGCAGCCAGAGTCTATTATCCACTCTGTTCTTGAGTCCACTTCACTCACTGTAAGCACTTCAGCACTCTCATAGCCCTTTAACACCACAGAGGCATCTCCTGCCTCTTTAGACTTGTTACCTAGGTTTGGTTTCCTCTCAGGGCAGTCTTTCTTGAAGTGCCCTTCTTTATGACAATGAAAGCATTTAAAATGTTTTCCCTTTGATCTTGACCTTGATTTCTTGTTTTCATTCTTGTTTTTCTTTTCTCTCTTCTCTGTTCTTCCCCTAACAGACAGACCTTCCCCTTGATCCTGTTTGTTGTCACACCTATTTTGAAGTTCCCTGGTATGAAGTACTGATTGGATTTCATCCAGTGTCAAAGAATCTCTACCATACATCATGGTTTCTTTTAGATTTAGGTATGAAGAGTCCAAGGAACTCATTAGGAGGATAGCTTGATCCTCATCCTCCACCTTAATGTCTATATTGGCCAGGTCAAGTATGATTTTGTTAAACTCATCAAGATGCTGTCCTATTGGTGTACCAGGGGTCATCTTGAGAGTATACAATTTGGTTTTCTTGTGTAGTCTGTTAGCTAGGGATTTAGTCATGTACAGGTTTTCTAGCTTCAGCCAAATACCCGCAGCCATGTCCTCACTGGCCACCTCTCTCAAGACTTTATCCCCTAGAGAAAGGATTAAGGCACTGTGAGCTTTCTGGAGGATGTCCTTATGGACAGCCTCCTTGTCTTCCTCTTTCGAGGAAGAACCCTTCTTCTTTTCCCCAAGGAGGGCATCCTGTAGTCCATGTTGGACTAAGAGTGCCCTCATCTTGATTCTCTATAACCCGAAGTCATTTTCCCCCGTAAATTTTTCTATGTCAAACCTCATGGTCCCCATGAATCTAAGCTCTGATACCACTTGTTATGGTTTTTACCCGAGTTTCTATTTGACTTAGAAAATATCACAGATTCAAGTTATTAAAGAACACGTTACAAACAGAACAAGATCATGACAAAAAAATAAAGCAGCATGCAAGAAATCAAAATAACATAAAGCAAAAAGGAAGAAACAACACCAAGATTACGTGGTTCGACCCTAGCGGTCTACATCCACGGCAGGAACGGCCTCAGTGCTTTTATTGATCATCAATCTTCACAGAGAAGCCTCAGTACATATCTTCACAGTTCCTTCAACTCAAATCAGTGTTTAAAATCCACTGATTCTTACACAGAAAGAACCCTAGACAAAGCCCTAGAAAACTCTCTCAAATCGCCTCTTTCTCAGTCTCGGATTTCAGCAGAACAGATAATGATCGAATAGGGCAACAGTTCCCATCTTAAGCATATATATATATATATACAAAATCAGATGACAACACGTGTCTTAAATCGAGCGGCCAAAGAGACAGTGAAATCCAGCTAGCGGCATCACGAGGTCAGCACATGACTCAGCTATGCACAGATCCAAATACATTTGCCATCACAGGTGTCACCAAGCCAGCCATTGGATCATTACAAAACAACAGAAGACTAATTAAATGAATGACACAATCGGTAATAAGAATTACAAAAATTATAATAAAAAAATTAAAATATATTAAAATAAATTGAAATAAGTTTAGAACATTTTTAAATGCCGAGGTAGCTTACAAAAATTCACCATTTTCAAGTTACTTACTTAAAAGTTAAAATAAAGCATATTCTCGTTAGCTTTGAGGAAAGCAAACTCATTAGTTAGGCGTTTCCAACCCAATAGAAACCCAACTCTTTCTTTCTCCCCAAGCAAAATCTCCTCGTCTCTTTGTTTCCTCGACCTGTAAAGCAAATTGGTTAGTTTAACATCCGTCGGAGCCGCAACCTATGATCTGTATCTTTTTTTCTCAATGGCGAAGCTGAAGATAGGAGGGACATGGGCTGGTGTGATAGAGGTGGTACTCGAGGAATGGACTGTACCCATGTTGAGGATAGCGATAGAGGTGGCAAAGCGGTCAAACTGCGCCCCGATTGGATCAATTTAATTTGCGCAGGAAAGGTCTTGAGAGATGGCAATGGCACTGAGATGCTGGCCCAACTTGGCGTCAAGAACAACGCTAGGATTCTCGCCACTTGGGGCAACGCCGAGGAGGGAAAGTCCTTGGAGGAGGGGTTGCTGGCCGAGGAGGAACGCTCTCGGAGACTCAGCCGAGTCAAGTGAGTCTTGCAACTCTTTATGCATGCTTTCCCTCTTCTAGATTCGCTTTCTTCTTGTTTTTACTCGCTAAGAAATAGAAACAGGTTGGTTTTTGATTATTCCATTTAGTGACTTTGATGAGAGGTTCGTTGTTCCTCATAAGCAATGTATGTTGTTGAGTCTTTGTGCTTGTTTAAGTTTGTGTCTTTTGATCGTGGGTTTGCTAATTTTTTTGTTTTGATCGTGGGGTTGTTAATTGATTTTGGAAGGATCGTTTTGATGTACTTTCTCTGTAATGTAGTTCGTTGGTATGATGGATTTTAAGGGTTTTGATAAGTAATGTGTTTGATGTTAAAAATTTAATTGCAAATGCAATGTGATAAGAAAGTTGAGTTATAGGGCAAAACTTTAATACGGTTTTTTTCTGAATGTAATTTCTGATTTGGTTTTTTTCCCCTGGGGGGGGTTCAAGTTAATGTATTTTCATCATATTCTAATTTGGTTCCACGGAATCTGTCTAAATAGAAATTCAGATTTAATGTTATTTTAGTTCAAACTGTTAGAAACACATCACTATCGGGTCTAATTCTTATTATGCTCGGCTCAGTCATTTTTTGATATCATATATGCCCTCATATAATGGCTTCAGAAAATCAGAGGAGCTGGTTAAGTGGTTATTCTAGTGCCCAATTTATATCTCTTTCTGGCGTACCAAACAGGGCCTGCTGTTTTATCATTGTTCATAAATGAAGTTTTCTATCCAAGTGAAGGGATGAGGGAGTGGTTGTTTTTCTGTAGTCTGCACATCCAACTTGGTGAAGGCATGCATGAAAAGCCCAAAAAGAGTACCAAGCTAGCAGCCATTGGATTGACCATGTTCTGTAGTTTGTTCGTAGTTGTTTTTCCAATTGGCTTCTATTCTATTATTTTATTGCTTGGTCCATGATGATTGAGATTAGTATGAATAAGGAGCAAAGGGGCTTTGGAAGTTATTGATTGTTCCCTTTGAAATATAAATACTCTGGGTTTTTATAAAGACTTGCTTTTGCACTCTTTTATCTCCACTTCTTGATCATGTGTTGACAACCAATATTTCAGAATCAAGTTGTATCCTTTGTTGCTTTTTCTAGTTTGTGCAGGCACTTGATAGATATATGTACCTTGGGAGAAGTTTATGAAGCAATCCCTACCAAAAATGAAATTAATTATCACCCCTACAATGTCATTGGGCTCTGTAGGCGCAGATTAGATCTTTTAATAAGGTTAACTATTCATCTTAGTTGGGTTTACTTATTAATGCAATAACTATTCATTTAATAGACCTGCATTATATTCCACATGAGTGATGTCGATTGCCTTGGTAAAGGATTACTGTTTTGCTTTCATTTTAATGCTTTGCCTTTGAGTCTGTTCTTCTAACTTGATCATGGAATGTCTATCACAACAGGGCAGCTGCCACAGCACTGGCCAAAAGGCATGCAGATGGTTCACTACCAGTTGAAGACTTTAACATAGAGGTTGAAGATCAAAGTGGACAGATTGTACAGTTGGGATCTCAAACTGATCAGCGGTGTGGAAAATAGTTAAGTTTTGCACATAGTATTTTGAAAGTGCTGTTAGATAGTGAGCATGCAGATGGTTCCCTTTCTCAGTGCTGATGATTGTAACGAACTTTCATGTCAGAATGACAACTACTAATAGAAGTGATGTTAATTAAGTTCCTGACGTGAAGGAAGTTATGACGGAACAATATAGAAAGTTACAATTAAACAAAGGAATGAGCTACGGAATGTTAGGAATATATAGTTTTTAATTTGGCCTCTTTAATTTTAGAGTCCCAAAAATAATATAAACTTGAAAATCCATATCATGTAATTAATTTTATTTCTTTCCTTTAGAAATATTTATTAAAAGCTATCATTTTATTTTATGTTAAAACTGTATTTATTTAATTAGATGAATTTAATTATCTTATAATAAATACTTATTAAAGCTCATGATCGTTTTATTTTATAATGAAATATATTGATTTTGGATCAAGGAAATAAATTCGAATTTAAAAACTTAGTCCCATTCCATTTTCTATTGTCATTTATCTACTTATAATTTCTTTAGTTTCTTTTTGGGGACGAAATAAAAATCATCCCAAAAAATGAGTTGTAGGGTCCAAATTCAAACTTCATCCCAAAAAAACAATGGAAGTCGTCAACTGTTCGAATAGTAGATCTTTTGTCCAAAAGGTATAAACTTTTTGAACGGATATTAAATAGGATCCAATAAGGAATTGGCGGGTTAAGTCACTAAATTAAGCGGGGTATTGATTTACCATTCGAACAAATTATTACACCGTTCGAATGTATAGGCTAATCGCTGTTCGAATGCAAAATAAAAGGTTCAAACAGATATTTATTGCAGAAATGGTTGACAGGAATGGAAAAATGTTTGACTGCCTATACATACGTTGGAATGAAAGACAAGATTTTTACAACTTTTTATGGCACCACAATAGTACCTTACCTAATTATGGAGAAATATCATAAATATTTAAAAAATTATAATATATTTAATATAAAAAATGAAATATATGAAAGAACACGTCTTTTGTAGGAGACTTAAAGATGGCTTACGTGACACACCCTTTTAATATATATTATATATAGTTATTTATTTTAATAGTTTTATATTTATGTTAAAATTCTTGGTAATTAAAAATAGAGATACTACTTATTTAAAAGTTAAAAGTTATATTTCTTGATGAAAGGAAACAACACTTAGTAGAAAGGTCTTGGTTTATCTATAAATAGGGTCTGTGATTCTCCATCAGTCACATTCATCAACGTAAAAAAAGATAGATTGAAAACCTCTCTCCTATACTCTCCATATTTTAATTTGTGAGGGTTTACAATTAAGAAGCAATCAATTTCTACGCATACTTGATCAATAATGGTCAGAGGAATTCTAATGATTATTTTATTATGAAATGTTTCTCCCAAATTTTTACATCAGTAGTATTAGAGCAATTTTTTGTGTCATGTTATTTAGTATGAATTTTAATTCTTACGTGCATTGTTTATTAGTGAAAAAACATTGATTAAAATATATTACAGTTCATTCATTGAAATATGAACATTGACTATACGGAGTCTATCTGCGTATACGAAAGTTTTTCGAAAATGGACTTGATTCTTGAATCCAGCGAAATGGCCACGGATTTAAACTTTGAAATCAAAATCGCTTCATTTTTGTTTAAAACCAGCGAAAGTAATATCTTTTGATACCCAAAGTCATATCTTTTCATATTTTTGAAGAGGATTTCACTCTTTTTTAAAATGATTTTCATTTCAGAGATATCATAGCACTCTCATTAGCCTAAGTAAATTTATCTTCAAATTTTAGCTAATATCTTACTATTTTAGTTAATATATTACTATTTTACATTTGTTCAATCAATTTAAATTTAATGTGTACATTGGATTAATCACTTATTTTCTATATAATAATAAAATATTATAAAATTAATATTCTTTCACTTTTGTTGAATAAAATAATAATATTTTAATTTGAATTCAAGGTACTCTAGTATTTTATTAGATAGAATAATAATATTTTAATTTTTAGCTAAATAACTATTCATTTTTCATTTTTGGAGAACTACTATTCACATTAGCTAAATATTTTTAAATTTGACTAATCCAATATAGTCATTTTTTTGTTAAAATCTTTTAAATTTTAGCCAAACATCTCATTTGACTAAGCCAATGAAAATGCTCTCTGAAAACTTTTTGAGAGAAGTCGTAGTTTTCTCATATTGAAATAATTATTTTTCAAGATAAATTGTTTTTAAATTTACGAGGTAGCGATTTTCTCTTGATTTTCTGTTGCGGTAGTTTGATTGTCCAACCAGTTTAAATCTGCATGAATTTTGGGCATTTAGTTTCATTAAAAAAAAAATTATTATTAAAACACACGATTTGGTGTTATATATATAATGTAATTTGGCCATTTGGATCATGGCTGGATGCTGCACGTATACATATAAAGGGTCTTGTCTCTTTTCATGCTTGGATGCCGCAAGACACAATGACACCACCATACATATATATGCTTGTTTACTGCATATTTTTTTATTACGGCATTCTTACAGCATATAGATTATTTGGTTGATGATCGATTATTTGATGAAATAATATCATTATAGATTAATATATTGTTATGTTGTCATGATTTTATTTATTTATTTGTGATGCTATATTAGAATAAATATTATTGTGTATTGAAAATGGCCACAACATCTCGTAACATTATACTATTTTAATATATTTGATTGTATGACTTTATAATGACATTTTAAATTGTAATTAAATCATTATAATGATTATTTGGCCCTACAGAGAGGTAATTATTATAAAAGATGATGATTTAATTGGAATAAGATAGTAAAAAGATATTAGAAAAAAGAGATTTCTTATACCCACATGTGTGAAATTTCTTTTTCTTAGATATTCATAAATATTTAATAACTAAATTTTGTCTATTTGTCTTTAGTGTTGTTGCAAGAAACAAAGAACGAAATTAGCTAGAGCATCCAAATTAAAACCTATTTTCAAGATAATTAAGTAGCATGATCAGTGGGTGCTCTGGTTGTTTGGAGGCAGAGGAAAATCCTCTTTTCCAACTCAAAGCCTCCGTCAACTACCCAAATCAATATTTTTCACCTTCTTCCAACTCTATCAACGAAGGAAAATACCATCTTTGCTTGCAATGAAAGAATGAAAATATGAAGCTAATAATATCAAAGGTAAGTCTCAATAATAAATTGCTCTTTTCATTGTAAAAAAAGGCAATATAAAATCACTTAAAATTTGCCAGTTTTCACTTCTCATAAACATATTCAATTATAGTAACCCATATGATTAATCCTAGACCTGTTCATCTAGGTTCCAGATTTTGAATCCGTAATTTTCTTGAATCTCTTAAATAAAAATGTCAAAATTATTGAAAAATAAGATAAATTTTAGATTTGGGCCGGGTAAAAACCCGGCTTGGATGAATAGGCCTAATTAATCCGGTAAAATTTTATTGACTATTTTGGAAGAAATATTCAATAACTAAATTTTGTCTATTTGTTTTTATTGTTGCAAGAAACAAATCATGAAATTAGCTAGAGCATCCAAAACCTATTTTCAAGATAATTAATTAAGTAGCATGATCGATCACTCATTTAAAGGCGACTTGGCCTTGGATTAAAAGTTGGTCCAAATATATGTTTATACATATGGAGCGTGGCATCAAATAGACATTGGTTTCAAATCATTGGACACACTCCCATATAAACCAATTATTACCTGGATAATTTGTTGTATTTAAGGATTTATTGTACATAACTTTGGATATATATTGAAAAATCACATTTGCAGATTTTTAAGTGTTGTCTGGTTTGAGCAAGCTGGAAGAGCTTTACTTGGATGAGTAAGCTAGAGGAGCTTTGGTTGGATGGTAATGACGTCACAGACATGAGATTCATTTATAAGATTGCATCGCTCAAGATACTATATCTTACAAATGCTCAGTTGAATATTGGGGGAATTAATAAATAGGTAAGTCTCAAAGTTCAATTACTTATCAACTTGCCACCCTAATATCCAGGGTGTTACTTCATATGCCATAAGGTGATACTATTGATTCTTAATAATTTCAATGCACATGATAAATATCTAAAAGCGTGTGTTATTGTTTTTATTTTAGAGCTTGGAAAACTAAAGAGCCTATAGGAGTTGTATTTGGATTATTCATCCATTGACAAAAGCTTTCTTCATAAAGTTGGAGTGATTACTTCTCTGAATATACTTTCAATGAGTTATTGTGGACTCAATGGCAGCTTACCCAACCAAGGTAGAAACTTGTTTTTTCCAAAATGTGTTGCTGGTCGTAAACAAGGTGATCTCAATAGCATAATTAAAAATCTATTTATTTTACAGGTTGGTGTGAACTTAAGAATCTACAAGAGTTGGACCTTCATCACAATAACTTTGAAGGGAAATTACCTTCATGTTTGGCAAACATGACAGCGCTTCGACTCTTGGATCTCGAATTCAATAACTTCAATGGAAGCATTTCTCACTCTCTCATGTCAAGTTTGCAATCACTTGAGTACCTTCTTTTGTCCTATAACCACTTCAACCCAATTCCAATGTCCTCCTTTTTTAATCTCTCGAAGATGAAGATATTCCAAAGTAATAACAACACACTTGTTGATGAAACAGAGCTCAAAGTTGGACTCCATACTTTCAATTGAAGGTTCTGTCGTTTTCAAGTTGCCTTGCTAGAAGACCCACTAGAACGATTTCCAGATTCCTTCATTACCAATTCAAGTTACAAGAAATTGATCTCTCCCACAACAATTTGGTGGGAGATTTTCCCACTGGGTTGCTAGAAAACAATACGAGTTTGGAGACTCTTAATTTAAGGAATAACACTTTCACAAGCACTTTCCAACTACGACATCATCCTAACTCTCATATTCAAAAAATAGATATTTCGAATAATGATCTAGGAGGTTCAATCCCAACAAACTTGGGTTTTGTTTTTCCAAATTTAGTGCACTTGAACATGTCTCAAAATGCATTTGTAGGCATAATTCCAGCTTCTTTAGGTAATTTAGTTTCCTTGTTGACTTTGGACTTGTCCAGAAATAATCTGTCCAGAACAATACCAGACCATTTGGCAATGGGTTACTCCAGTTTGGAATACCTCAAATTGTCAAATAATAATTTGAGTGGCCACTTATTTCTTGTCAAAAATAATCTAATTTCCCTTTGGGTTTTATTTTTGGACAATAATCAACTTTCCGAAAAGATCCCAAATAGCTTATCCAGTAGTGCTAACTTACTTGGATTTGATTCTAGTAACAACTCTTTGTCAAGCATGCTTCCAAGATGGATTGGCAACATGACCCGCTTGGTTGGAATTTTGATGGCCAAAAACCAACTTGATGGTCCTATTCCGATTGAGTTATGCAAAGTCCAATACATTAGATTTCTTAACCTTTCAGAGAATAATTTGTCTGGCTCCATACCATCGTGCTTCAATTCATTGGACATTAAACATGTCCATTTGGGAAAAAATAGGCTGAGTGGTCCCATTACAAGTGCATTCAAGAATAGCTCTTCTTTGGAAACATTAGATCTTAAAGATAACCACTTGACTGGTAACATTCCAGACTGGATCGGAAACCTCTCATCATTGAGCATCTTCCTCTTGAAATCTAATCACTTACAAGGAAGGATTCCAATTCAAATATGCCTTCTTGAAAACTTAATCATCCTGGATCTTTCAAATAACAATTTTACTGGTTCAATTCCTCATTGCTTGAGCAACATTAGTTTGGGGCAACTAACCTGAAATCCGATCTAGGAAGTACAGAGGGATTTGGTTTTAACATTATTGACGTATCAACATACATCGAGGCAAGGATATATATAAGGAGTGAAACTGATTATTCTAATATGTTCATGAATGTGGATGCTCGACAGGAAGTAGAGTTCACAACAAAGAGCAGAACTGACTCTTATATGGGTAATATCCTCAATTATATGTCTGGCATAGACCTCTCATTCAATTATTTATCAGGTGAAATCCCACTTGAGATTGGAAACTTGAGCAACATTCGTGTGCTGTACTTGTCGCACAACAATCTAATTGGATCAATTCCCACAACATTCTCGAAACTAAAAGTAATAGAGAGCTTGGACCTCTCCCACAATAAGTTGAATGGCAGCATCCCCCCTCAACTTATTGAGTTATACTCTCTAGCTGTCTTCAGTGTGGCTGACAATAACCTATTGGGCAAAACACCAGAAAGAAAATTTCAATTCGCGACCTTCAATAAAAACAGCTATAAGGAGAATCCTATTCTGTATGGACCTCCACTACCTAATACTTGGGACAAAACTGAATTTTCATTTATTGACAAGGAAGAAGAAAGTGATGGTTTCATAGACATGGATTTTTTCTACATAAGTTTCAAGGTGTCTTACACAACAATGTTGTTGGGAATTGTTGAAGTTTTGTATATAAATCCTTATTGGCGTCAGGTGTGGTTTAGCTTCATTGAAGTGTGCCTCACCAATTTTTATTTTTCTTTGTTTGTGAAATCTCATTAGTTGTCATGTACTGTGTAAATTATGTAGCCTTGCATGATGATGTTTGGATATGCTTGTACTATTGATTTCCGAATATGAGTTTTACAACTTTCGATATAACCTTTATGGATCGATCATTTATCTATTTTCTACTAAAATGTATGGGCTTTTTATGTGTGTTTCTATTAAAATTTAAGCATTTGTAAACATATATATGTATACACACACACACATAGGATTGTTATCATTTGCCATTCGCTAGAGTTTTTGACAAATGAAGAAACAAAAAGCACGACTCGTTCACATTGCACATCTTCTGTTTAATTTTAAAACATCATCACTTTTCAATACTATCTAATTCAACCCTCTTTTCTTTAGTTTTTAAGAACCATAATGGGACATTGCTTTAGGGAGCAACTCATCACACTGAGTAAAATACACCCTATCAGCCACTTACACAAATTAATGATAGACTTGCACAAATCTTTCTAGGAACATTGAGAAATATTAGTTAGACTCGAAAGTTTGAACCAATGCTATTGTCCTGATCAATTGTTTTTTTATTCAATAATCAAAGATTTTCTCTCATACGATTCTGATCGATAACCCTGCTTTCTCTTTGGTTATGAAGCATCTCTTTTCGTGTATTGCTGTGTCTTTTTTTATTGTTTGTTTAAATCTTGAATCGGTAAATAGTTCTTTTAATCTTATATTAGCCACTTTATAAAAAATAATAGTGTAAAAATATTTTTATTTTATAATATTATTTTATTCAATTTCTTCTCTTATTTTCCAAAACCCAATAATACTTAATTGAAACTATCTCACTACTATTAATAAATTTCTCACTTCACCTTATTTCCCAACCATCCCCTTATTAGAGTTAGTCCAAATATATGGATCATGTATTTAAAATCCAGGTTAAGTCTCAAAGTTCAATTACTTATCAATTTGCCACCTTAAGTTGTTGGGTGTACTTCATTGACTCGAAAGTTTGAAGCAATTGATCAATTGTTTTTTTATTCAATAAGCATAGATTTTCTCTCATACGATTCTAATCGATAACCCTGCTTTCTCTTTGGTTATGAAGCATCACTTTTCGTGTATTGCTCTGTCTTTTTTTATTGTTGGTTTAAATCTTGCATCGGTAAATAGTTTTTTTAATCTTATATTAGCCACTTTATAAAAAATAATAGTGTAAAAATATTTTAATTTTATAATATTATTTTATTCAATTTCTTCTCTTATTTTCCAAAACGCAATAATACTTAATTGAAACTATCTCACTACTATTAATAAATTTCTCACTTCATCTTATTCCAATAATATTTTATTTAATTTTCAAAACCCATCTCAACTCATCTCAATGCATCTTTCAATCGAAACGGGCCTTAATAATTTCAGTGCACATGATAAATATCTCAAGCTTGTGTTATTATTTTTTTAGAGCTTGGAAAGTTGAAGAAACTACAGGAGTTGTATTTGGATTATTCATCCATTGACAAAGGCTTTCTTCATTAAGTTGGAGTTATGACTTCTCTTATTGTATTGACAATGAGAACTTGTGGACTCAATGGCAGCTTATCCAACCAAGGTAGAAACTTGTTTTTTCCAAATATGTTGCTGAACATAAACAAGTTGATCTCTGTAGCATAAATTAAAACTCTACTCATTTTACATGCTGGTATGAACTCATGAATCTACAAGAGTTAAACCTTCGTAATAATCATTTTGAAGGGAGATCATTGCCTTCTTGTTTGGCAAACATGGCAGGAATCTCGCATTCAATAACTTCAACGGATCTCTCACTCTCATGTGTAGCTTGCGGTCACTTGAGTACCTTTCTTTGTCATACTTCAACCCAATTACAATTTTCTCCTTTTGTTAATCTCTCGAAGATTAAGATAATCTTTGAGTAATAATAACACACTTGCTGATGAAACAGTCTCAAAGTTGGACACCATACTTTCAGTTGAAGGATCTATCGTTGTCAAGTAGCCTTGCTAGAAGATCCAAGATCAAAACGATTCCAAGATTCCTTCACTACCAATATAAGTTACAAGCAATTGATCTCTCCCACTACAATTTGGTCGGACAGTTTTCCACTTGGTTGCTAGAAGCCTAAAAAACAATAAAAGTTTGGAGATTCTTAATCTAAGGAATAACTCTTTCACAAACCCCTTCCTAGTACCCTATCGTCCTAATTCCCATATTTCAAAAATAGATATTTCGAATAATTATCGTACGATTTTGACAAACTTGAGCTTAGTTTTTCCAAATTTAGTGCATTTAAACATGTCTTAAAATGCATTTATAGGCATAATTCCATCTTCTGTAGTTAATTTATCTTGATGACTTTGGACATGTCTAGCAATCATTTGTCAGGAACAATACCATACCAGTTGGCAATGGGTTGCCGCAATTTGCCAAGATGGATCAAACTGATTACGGCTCCGAGTCGATCAACAAATAATCGAGTACTAATAATGAGAATTTGAACGAGGGAGACAACTGGACACCTCCTTAATTGGAGTGGAAGGTTGGATTAATTATCTACATAATTAAAAAAGATGAACTTTGAAAAGAAATTATTATTGATAACGAAAATTAAAAAAACCATCAAAGGATGTACAAAAAGAATTGGTAGGAAGTATTGTGATTTGAACAACGCTACCTAGCTACTTCTTTAACGAAGGACGTAGAATATTGTCTTTAATGGAGTTGAAAAAACCATCAAAGGATGTACAAAAAGACCTGGACAACTAGTAATAGACGTGATGTTAAGTTCATGAAGTGAAGGAAGTTATGAGGAACATAGCAAGTTATAAACAAAGGAATGACGTACGAAATGGTAGGAATATATAGTTTTTAATTTAGCCTGATCATTAATTCTGGAGCTCCGAAAATAATATAGTTTTGTAAATACATATCATGTAATAAATTCTAGTATTTCCCTTAGAAATTGTACTTATTAAAAGCTATCATTTTATTTAATGTTAAAACTCTATATATTTAGATGAATTTAGTTATCATATAAATATTTACTAAAGCTCATCATTTTATTTTATAATGAAATATATTAATTTTGGGTTGAGGAAATAAATTCGGATTCTGAAACTTAGTCACATTCCATATTTCTTGTTTTCATTTCTCTACTTATTTCTTTAGTTTTTTTTTTCTTTTTCTTTTTTCTCTATATATCATTTATGATCCCAACCCTTGGATTAAAGTTAGGCACAAATGTAAGGGTAGGATCAGTTTGGCAACAACCCTAATTCCCCACCCCCTCTCTTTCTTTTCTCTTTTCCTTTTCTCTCCCTTCCCACGTTGTCTCTCACTCATGACCCCTGCTCACCTTGTCATGTTAAAAATCCAATCATTAATCTAAAAGCATTAGGACAGTTAGATATTAATTTGGTTAAACTTTTAACCTTTGAAATCATAACATTCCACCATGTTTCTGAATATGACGTTCACGATAGCCCACTCTATCGACATCGACGCTTTTGGTAAGTTCCATCACCTATCAGTATTTATAAATGACTCATCGCTATACTCATATATAGTATCAAGTCATTTTAATGTCGCCTATAGTTTGCACCCTACGTGACTTGAATGCGTGACTGCTTCATACCCTGTGTTACGATCTCATATCGACTAAGCATGTGATTGGTTGGTAGTTCATAAATTCTTAGGCACCCTTCCCTTGTAAACCAGTTTTAAAAGGTGAGTTCTACCTAACAGAATTGGGAATAAGAGATGTATGAAATTCTGTAATTTATGTATATTTCACACTGTTTCATTTACACAAGTAGATTGCCTTTTATAGACTAAGGCACAGGTCATGTACACACAAAATTGTATGGGATAAAAGCAAAAATAAAATTGGTTACAAAACAAACTGGCAATAACAAAATTATTCTTGAACCTTCTGTGCTACGGTGGAGATCTCCAAATCATCAGTTGAGTCATTATCCTTGAGTGATGATTTGGCTAGATGACTATTGCTGATACTACCTAGTAGGTTCATAACGAACGGTATCAGAGCCGCCCCACATTTAAGGCCATGTTGCGACGATTGCAATCGTGCAACACAAGAGGCGATGTTGGCATGACAATGTTTGTCCAGGGTTAGAAAAGACTTAGCGCACAGCTAATCTGTGTGAGCGTAGGGCCCTCGTGGAGATCGGCTGCGGAGCGTGGTTGATGTTACAATCCCACATCGACTAAGTATGAGATTGGTTGGTGATTTATAAGCCCTTAAACACACTTCCCTTAAGACAATTTTTAAGGGTGACTTTTACCTAATGAATTCATACCACCCTGATATCAATATTTAAAAACCCAACCATAGATCCAAACGCTTTTAGACTCTTAGGCACTCTCAATGGGATAGCTAAAATACAACTTTATGTAAAATAAATAAAAGAAGTGTTAAAACCATGCTCCAATGAAATAGGTAAAAGAGTAGCTAAAAATGAAAATGCTACAGTAATGAAGGGCGGACTCTTCACCTTAAGCACGGTGTTGTCAACAATCACCACTACCACAGCTCCTTTGTAAGCCGCCAGTGTTTCTCCTAGCAAAACCTCCCCTCTTTGGTCCCTTCTTGATCTCTCTCTTCTCCCGCTTTGTTCCTTTCATTTTTTATCACCACCCATAGCCACTTGCGGCATCGTCAGATGCCACCCCAAACAACCATCATGAGACTAGAATCGAAGCACCTCCAGCAACCGAAAACTCACAAGCCACTGTCACATGGCCTTACCGTTCAAACTCAATTCCGCCATCTGTTTTCTAATATCATTAGTCCGCTTGTTGATCAAGAGTTATCCTCAGAGACGAACTTCCGGAGGCAACGCAAGTCCAAGTGATAGATTGTCTTGGAAAAAGGCGGGTCAGACTTGCAAGATACTTATAATATGAGGGAGGCCGGAACAATACTCCGGCCAGAGCTCCAACTTCTTCTCTTAAAAAGGGAATTAGATGAATGGAGTTCTTCAAGGTGGGAAGTCGTTAGCATGTCTGACACTCAGGATAATATTCAGGCTTCCCCAACTACTGAAAATGAAATGCCTTAGAAGTTAGAACTCCTTGTAGAATGCAATACATAGGAAAGCTGTATTGCAAAGCTAAAGATGAGACAGAATTATATTTGCCAATCGGAACCTTGGCTGTAAATAATATTTTGTATATTTTCATTTAGACAGAATATTTTCAAGTTGTTAGAATTGTAATATTCTTCTGTCCAATTTTCACAAAATTGTAATATTCTTGAATATCTTCAAGAATGTAGGAAGGTAGGCAAATAATTAAGGGCCTTACAATTAGCATAATTTGGTTGAAGCTCATGAGAGCAAATTAATGAAGGGACCTACAAGCATTTTGGAAGAGCTTGTTTGCAAATTAATGAGTTAGCTAGCTTCCGTTAATATCCAAGCCCCCATATATAAAAATAGAGATGCTAATGCTGCAAGGGACATAATCAGATCGAGGAGTCTTCACTACAATGAGAATAATCAGTGGAAGTACTACATCTCATTACATAATCTTTCATACTAATTGAAATCTCTATAAAAAAGAGGAATTCTTAATTCCATATATATATATATATATTATATGAATTTGTATAAAAAGCTTGATCCATGATCAACTGATCGTTAAAATCTGTAGAAACAATAAACGCGTTCCTTTGCCTTCTTTCTCTGCTTTTTGTTTTCCAGCTTGGACTTTTGATTCTAGGAAGAGTTTTAGATGTAAAAAATATAGCTCAATCGACCTCATTGGGTTTGAAAGCAACGAGCCGAATCCAATCTATTATTAGCCTAGCTAGTGAATTCGTAAAGATGGTTCTCCTTAAATTTTCATAAGAATACAGAGAAGGACGTATAAAGACTTGAGAAAGATATTGCTCCACTATTATTTATTTAATGATATTCCAACGTTTAATTTACTATCAGTTGCCTGTTTTGTGACGTATATCAGCCTCCATGGGAGACACAAGTTGGGGAGACGTTCATAATTCATTACACTTGTGGATGTGACTACACCATGAAGGCCGTAGTTTTCTTTTGTGACTCGATTTCCACAAATTTTTTCAGGTTAATGTTTATTTGGAGAGAGCACGTGTAGATGCTTTGTGTGTGTGTGCGTGCGTGTGTTTGGATTTTTTTTTAGCACACGTATATCAGCTTTGGATTTTTGGGTGATTTATCTGTTCAAAATCACCAACCGTACTTCAAAATCAACCCTTACAATTAAGTTGCAAGAGTTGATGCAAGCTGTTGAACTTTCATAATGGTGCATTCATCTCTGGCATACTCATCATTGGTGAGATCTTCATGGTACCTTTGTTTTTTATTTAGCTGACAAAATGTTGCAACTGTTTGAAATAAATAAACACAAGATGCTTTTAATAAATCGTAATATTGTATTTTACTTTTCTGGACCACCAAGTATAGCATTTTGTGGATCAGAGGCAAAGAAGCAAAAGTATCTACCATCTTTGGCACAGTTAAGGACAGTAGGTTGTTGGGTAAGTAGCCTTTTTTGGCATTGTGTTATAGTACAGGGTTTCAAAAAGATGTTTGATATGTGCCTCTGTCAGAAGTACTTAAGGGCACATATCAGCTGGAAGATAGTTGGATACTTAAGGGCCAAAAGCGCGGGATTGGAAACAGTACCTTTGCAGATATGTTGGTTATTTTCGCCAGGAATGGGTATGTGATATGCTGGACATCTGTTTGCACTAAGATTATTTTTCATGCACAAACATTCAATTTCTTTTTTTTTTATAAGTAATAAAAGGAAACATTCAAATACACATATATCTTCTGGATACAAATATATAGTCTTCTCTTGTTGCTGTCAAATATTTTTTCCTCACATAAATCTGTTTGAAAGCTTCTAGTTTGCTTTTTCTATATACTAGTGTAAGTTGGCCGATCTTTTTGTTGCATGCAGCCTGGACCTCTGTTTTAAAGAACAGGGGATGTAAAAGCTGAGACATGTTAGTAAAGTTGGACCTCTGGTTTTTAACAAGCTTGGATTTGATGAGGCTTTCAATTATAAAGAAGAGCATGACTTTGATGCAGCTCTAAAAAGGTTAGTACTATACAATTTGCATCTAAACAGCAGTCAGAAACAAAGATGTTTTTATGTAGATTCTCCATATTTATCCCTATACTTAAAAAATGAACTGTATGTAAAGAATCTGATATTTCTGTAGTTCATTTCCAAACATCATTTTTTTTTAAACATCAACTTAGTTGTTGACAAACACTCTATGCATATTAATGACAAACACTTCCAAGTAACAGTGACATTAAACAATCCATCATGAGAGTTTCGAAAATTGGCATATTATTACTATCCACTCTATGTATGTTAATTAAACCCAAGGCTATTCCAATGCTAATCCTCTGAATATGTAATAACGATTTATTTATGTTAGAAACATTTTTATTCATTTGTTTCTCTTTTAAAACTCAATAAAATATCTTAACTTCCCAGTTTGGATGTTCAAAAAATCCTATTTTCAAATGAAAAAAATACTAATATCAGTTAATAGTTACCTATTTCCATGCCAAGATTGTTCTCAATCCAATTATATACACCTCTCGATTTTCACTACAACATAAATGCTGATTTTGTGAGTACTATAAATGATTTGGCCACTGTTTTTTGTTTGTCTGCAGTCATTCATAATACCGTCTTACACCATTGTGGTAGGGACCAATCTGAGTCAATTCATCTGCATAGGAAGATTTACAGCCGTGTCTTTCCTGGGTACCTTATACTTAAGATTTTGTTTAGAACTTTTGAAACATAGAACACCAAAGCAGAGGATTTCATCATCAATTTTCAGTAGCCAAAGCTTTGAGGTTCGGATTCTCAATCTTTGATTATAGTAACTTTTTTTTTCTTTTTTTCTTGGGTATTCCAGTTTAGATATTGGTTTTGATTTCAATTTTTTTATGATCATGTTAAACAAACTATCCACGGTATGTATCTACTTCTACAAACTCTGTTTTTCTCACTATCACCTGGACCTTCACTTTGCTGCACCTAGGATGACACTTAACAGATTGCTGCTTTTCTAATTGTAACTCCTAAAACCAATACCCTAGTACCAGCATAGATAGAACATAATTTTGAAAAAGAAGAAGAGAAACTAATTCCTTAGGGAAACTTGATGTACCTATGTGGTATTAAGGAAGATCAATCAAAAGTCAAACAACAAATACAAAGCCAAGAATCAAGCTCCAAATCATTCCAGAAATCACGCTGCACATATTATTTGCTGCTTATTTCATATCAATTGTACATTTATTTCATATCCTTTGTAATTTTGCAACAGCTGTCATTATTTCCTAAATTAGCCTAGAATAGCGTAGAACAAACTTGTATATAATATACTGTGCACAGTCAATGAAACTAGAGGAAAATTTCCATTGAAAACCATTCCATTGTGTTCTGTTTTTCTATATGGTATCAGAAGAACAAAACTCTAACGAGTCTACGATCCTACCTCCAGAAATGTCCTCTTCCCCCCAACCCCAATCCCCAACCGAAACACCATTGGTTGCTCTCAATATTACTTCTCAAATCAATGAGAAATTAACTCCCTCCACCTTTCCCTAATGGCATGCCCAATTTGAAGCTCTTCTCATTGGGTATGACCTAATGGATTATGTCACTGGAACCTTGGTATGCCCATCATCTGATGGCACACCACCCTTTGTTCTGAGCAAAAACCACTGGGCTCAGCAGGACAAATTGATTCTTAGTGCCATCCTTGCCTCCACATCTCCCACCATTACTCCCCTTATAGCCACCGCAAAAACCTCACAAGAGGCATGGAAGAAATTGAAAACCTTGTATGCCAGCAAATCAAGAACATGTGCTATGCAATTGAAGGAGGAGCTCACCTTAATCCAACGAGGAAATCGGTCCATCACCGATTATTTGCATGCTGTGAAGGCTTTGGCAGATGAAATTGCCATAATTAATCATCCAATTTCGTATGATGACCTAACCTTGAATGTGTTGAATGGTTTAGGTACCTACTTTAGAGAAATCGCAGCACCAATCAGGGCTCGGGAGAAATCCCTTGCCTTTGAGGAACTACATGATCTCCTAGTCGGTCATGAGAATTACTTGCGCCAGCTCGAGACAGCTACTCAGCAATTGGTAGCCTCTGCAAACTACTCCGCGAAGAAGACGACCCCCTCTGGAGATCAACCTAGACTATAAAGAAACTTTTAGCCTAATGGTCAAACCTACCACAATCCGATCTGTTCTAAGCATAGATGTTATGAATAAGTGGAGATTAAGACAAATGGACATCAATAATGCTTTTTTGCATGGAAATTTAACCGAGACGGTTTATATGTTGCAACCTCTTGGCTTCAAAGATGAGTCTAATCCCAATTATGTGTGCAAATTGAGGAAAGCAATATATGGGCTCAAGTAAGCTCCTAGGGTCTGGTATACAGCCCTAAAAAATGCACTGCTGGAATTTGGCTTTCAAAACTCTAAAGGTGACTCATCCCTGTTCTTCTACAATAATGACTCAAATCACCTGTTATCTTTTGGTGTATGTTGATGACCTAGTTATTACAGGAAGTGACTCTACCTTTGTGGATTTTATTATAAATAAATTGAGTGAAAAACTCTCTCTAAATGGGTATTCTAAGTTACTTTCTCGAGTTGGAAGTTATATCTACACGGGCTGGTATTTTCCTATCACAACACAAGTACATCAGAGATTTACTGTCCAGCACCAATATGATTGGTGCCAAGGAAGTTGCAACTCCTATGTCAATAACAATTTCACTAAACTTGGCTGAAGGTACTGCACCGGTTGATAACACAGAATTCCGGCGTATCATTGGAAGCCTCCAATACCTCTCCTTGACACGCCCAGACATCTCATTTGTTGTTAATAAATTGTCGCAATTTATGCATAGGCCAACCACAACTCACTGGACAACAACCAAGCAACTACTTCGATACTTGAAACAAACCATCTTCTTTGGAATTCAGATTAATCAAAGTTCAAATTCAGCTTTAACAACATTTTCTGGTGCAGACTGGGCTGGAAATGTGGATGACCAGAAATCTACATCCGCCTACATATGTTTCCTTGGTTCAAATCCTATCTCTTGGAGCTCAAAGAAACAACAAGCGGTTGCACGACCCTCAACGGAAGCTGAAGATTGAGCAACAAGCGGTTGCACGACCCTCAACGGAAGCTGAAGATTGAGCTCTTGCCAATGCAGCCTCAAAAACAATGTGGCTTAAAGCTCTATTTGAGGAGATTGGTTTTAAACTCACAGCTCCACCATTGTTGCTATGTGACAATCTTGGAGCCACACACTTAAGCTACAATCCAATTCAACATTCAAAGATGAAACACATTCAAATTGATTTGCATTTTATCAGAGAATTGGTTCAAAGTGGTTCACTACAAGTTAGACACAGCCATACTCAAGATCAACTGGCTGATTTACTAACTAAGGCTTTGTCAAAACAACGAACAGAATTTCTGCGTAACAAGGTTGGAAGCCCAATCTTGTGGGGGCGTACTAAGGAAGATCAATCAAAAGTCAAACAGCAAATACAAAGCCAAGAATCAAGCTCCAAATCATTCCAGAAATCACGCTGCACATAATATTTGCTGCTTATTTCATATCAACTGTACATTTATTTCATATCCTTTGTAATTTTGCAACAGCTGTAATTATTTCCTAAATTAGCCTAGAATAGCGTAGAACAAACTTGTATATAATATACTGTGCACAGTCAATGAAAGTAGAGGAAAACTTCCATTGAAAACCATTCTATTGTGTTCTGTTTTTCTATATGTGGGAACTGATGATGCAGTCCTCTTAGTTGAAGTTCGCATTGTCAAATATATCAGATTCATTTAACATCATAATTCAACAATTAATGAGTTTGTCTTCTAATAATGATGATCATATGAGCCAAACATTCAGCCATACTCGTAATTATAACTGCTGCTCCCTGCTTTTAGCTCAAAGATCAAAGACCTTGTCCACCTTTGACCTTTGGTCTGCCTTTGTGAACAGAAGACAATCCTCTGTCTCTAAAACCCTTGTATGGTCTGGCTAAATGACTGACTTCTTTAGTTGAGAAACCTCTCAGGAGTTTTCTTTTGTAATTTATTGACATCTCTGTGCTCTTTTTTGTACTTGGACTGTGCTCTTTATGCGCTTTCAAAATGAAATTCTTTTTACTTGTCCAAAAAAAAAAAAAAATTAGATGTACAAGAGGCAACTTCTAAACTGTTACTTAGATAATTCAAAATAAGATTTCTTTTTGGTTCTTGTTTGCTCAAATGAAGTAAGATCTAGTCACACATGAGATGCCTAAATTTGAAGTAGATCATTAATTAAAGTTCTTTGTAGCATGTTGTTGAAGGTTCAGGGATTTAGATGCTTTATTTTTGTAGCAGAAAATGTGTGACTCTGAGCAAGGTTTTATCAAGTATTTTTATAGTTTTAGTTTAAGGAGAGAGATTTCAATTAAATAGGATGTCGTCCTCTTGATAGTAAAATATAACAAGAGATTGTCTAGGCATTTGTGGCGTTTTCCCCTTCCAAGTTTCAGCTTTCAACGATTTATTTGCCAATTATTGGGTATTAAAAAAATATATAATTGGATGTTGAATGTGATTCATTGATTTTGTTTATAAATAAACCTCCTGAGTTGAGCATAGAACACCAACCAGTACTGCTTGGTTCGAATTACTCTGAAAGCTAGCATTCCCAGCAGAATCACAACCTGACCTTTTGATAAAAGCCCCTCGATCGCTAGCTCCATATATCTTTGACAAACCGATCGAGATGGCTGGCCGGGAAGTTGAACATATTGCCATTTCCGACCAACCCCAAATAAGAAGTACTATTGTGGATTTTGATCCTCCAAAGAAACCCAAGAGGAACATCTACGCTATTGCTTGTTCTGTTTTGGCCTCCATGACACCCGTCTTACTAGGTTATGGTTAGTTAATTAGTATACCTTTCACCTCTTAGTACTGTATATTTCTAATATCCCTTTTAATCTGCTCATGCTTTTCCATTCATTGGTACTGGTTGATTACAAATTACAAGGAGTATTTTTGGAAATAAATTTGTTTCCTTTATTACAAAGAGAGATAAATAATGGAGGCCACTAGTATATCCTAAATTAAACACGTATAAGTAATTCTTTAGGGATTTTTTTTATAATCTTTTAAGCATGATTTGATTATTGCATTATCAATGTTTTAAAGGGATATCTATTGGCTCTTATTTGATTGATATTTCTTATCTATAGTTTGTGGTCATGGTCGTGGAATGCTTATGGTCGTGAAGCTGCTGGATTTGCCGGGATTTTCTTGTACATGTGGTTCGTTTTTCACTTAGAGATGAGAAGGAATTCGTTAAATAAACTCATGAAAGGGCTGCTCAAGTCAAAGATCTTTGATAGCTTGTGGTCTAGCAAAGGGGGAAATGCTAACAATAGTAGCTTGTATTTATCAGATAGTCTTGGTTCTGCAAATTCAGAGGAAGTAAAATCAACACCTTCTAGATATAGGAGGCAGTTTGTATCTTAGATACAATTGAAAGAAATAAGTGTTGATGGGCTCTTTTGAGCCTTTTGCTTTTCTTAATGACATTAGCAAACTTCAAAAGTAGTGCTTATTATTTATAGATTTTATAAACTAAAAAAATGAAGTGCATATAGATTTTAGATGAGGAGTTCAGAGTTTGTTTTGTTGAAAAATTTACTGTTAGTCAAGAAAACTTTTATCTGCTAGGAATGAAACCCATAAAATTTCAATTAATTCTTGAGTGTTTGTGAGAAAAAGACACATTTTAGTTGCTAGGAAGAAGGAAAAGTCATTTGATATGAGTGGATAAAAATCAATATAAAAAAAAAAAAAACAAAACAAAAAATTATGAATAGCGATAGACAGATACAGTCGTGGCGAATTTTTGTACTTTTTGCAGCGACTTTTTGCAGCGGCTAAAGGTCGCCGGAAATAGTGAAATATTTCTGTCAATTGCTACAATAGCTGGGAAAAATCCTTCACGGCTCAAAATTTCAAGCGATTTCTGGGCAGCTATTTTTAACCAGAAATATGTTTTTAAGGTAAAAATGAGATTATTTTCGGTGACTTTTGGTCGTTGAAAATAATTAGATTATAATTTGTTGTAGTGTCACCAAGTGGCATGGGGTCTTTAGGAAAAGATCCGCCTTATTTTGATGTTTGTGTTATTTAAAATAGGGTAATGCTACATATAGTCGTGGACTTACAAACGGCGTGCAGTCGCTTTAGAAAAAAAGTTAACTTTTTCACGTGGGTCCCATATATATTCATTTTTTTCCAAAGCGACTGCACGCCGCTTGCAACTCCATGACTGCATCTATCATTTCTCTTTAAAATATGAAAGGGGAAAAAAATGAATACAAAACCAGTTGAAGCAATAAACTATGGGAAATAAATTTATAGGATATACAAAACCGCCTTAGTCACCTGAATGGTAGCCTTCTTCTTGGTTCAGATTTATAGGATATATAATTAGTTGTTAGTATTGGCTAAACTCCGTTTCAAAACAATGGATAACGTTGTTTGTGTTTTGGGTTTGGGTTGATAGGTGATATTTATGATTTATCTATAAAGATAATGGGTAAATTTAGATTGATAAGTGATCGAGTTTATCTATCAATACTCTAGCCCCTATTTGTTGAAATAAATTTGAGTATTAAATGAAGATGGAGGCTTGAAGATTTCAAAATTGGAAATTTGGATAATGATGCAGGAAGATTAATAGGGTATGAAAATATCGAGCTAGAAGTCTCGGCATTGATAGCATTGGACTACCTCAAGAAGGTAGGTTAGTGCAAATATGGCGAAAAAATATGAAGATTCCCCAAGTTGGTTTAGGAAAAAGGGTGAAGGCAAAAAATAGTGAAGTAAAAAGAAAGATTCCTCAATTAAGAAATGAAAGGTCAGGATTCTCTAGTTGGGGAAGAAAGGTCGGGATTCCTCAATTTGGAGAGAAAGAAAGGTTGGGATTTCTTAGTTGGATGAGGAAATAAGAGCGACATTGCACGCGCGTTAGTATTTTAGCTATAACTTTGATTACTAATATCAAAATCGCAAGTAAAATCCTAATTCAAAAAGCTTTTTCGGCACGAACGTCATTGTCATGCAACAACTCTATGCCTAGTGGTCCTACTCTAGATCCTATTTTAGCGAGATATCAATTATTCCTACATTTTATTATTTATCCATAATGGGAATTTTACTTTCTTTCCCTTAATTATTTACGTTCAGTTTGTGGATTCATAAGATATATTTGATTTATACAAACAAAAAAAAAAAAAAACAAAAAAGGCTTAATTTCAAACGTTATCTCAAAGTTTTCTCTTTGTTTGTTTGTTTGTTTTTTTTTTTTATCTCTAACTTCTATTATTTAGCCAGTCGTGAGAACAATTGTCGTTAGATAAAAGCATGACTTATGGAATTTTGAAGAAAAGTTAGAGCATCATGTTTATTAAGTAAAGAGATGTGATGGGAATTCTGTGAATAGTGATGAAATAAATTGAGCTAACATGTTTTATTTGATTTTAGAAAACGAGAGAGATAAAGTTGAGTAAAAATATTAAAATAAGTTAAAAGGTTGTTAGAATAGTTTTTTTAAAATTTGAAAATTTTAATATTATTATTTTTATTTGATGGACATTTTTTGATATATTATTTTTTTATTTGAAAAGTTAAAAGGTCAACTTCCTTTGCTTTCAAGGTGGGTGAACGAGGAATGATGAATCTCTTAACATTTTTATATATCTCAAATTTAAGTAGGATGTGGGCCGCATAATTCTAAAATTCTAATATCATCTTATCGCCATGATGAAAACAGTCGACCAGAGCTACCTCTCTTTGTCCAAAACAGTCAAGGACTCAAAAGCTACCTCTCTTTGTCCGATATCTCTATCTCCATTATGACTAAGTCAAGGTCTTCTACTCAAATATTAATCATGCAACCGTGAAAACTACGGCCCGCTTAGTGCTACATTTAAGGACATGTCATCAATTAATAAGGATAGAAGACTTGTAGGAACCCAGTAGGCACGGATCTGTCATCACCATGGAAGACTTTCTAGATGGTCATCGGTGGAAATATGCGTATAATGTGGAGAAAGGAAGACAAGAAATGCAAAAAAAAAAAATTGCTTAGAAAATAAAAATGAAAATCCTGACCTTTCCTTTCACAAGCCGATCTTAAATAGTTAAGAAAAAATAAAAAGTTATAATTATTGTTTAAAAGATATAATACCAAATAAAATAAGTATCTTGTCAAAACAATTCAAAATAAAAATCGTTCTTAAATATAAACATTATCATAAAAAAAATTAAAATTAAAATTAAAAAATAACTTAAAAGTGATGATTCAAATTAGCCCTGTTTGGATTGGAGAGTCAGTTGAGATTATCTCAACTCATTTCCATTTATCATTATATTTTTTCAATTTTCTATACAAAACACAAATTTCAATGTCATTTACAAATTCCAATACATATTTTTCAAATTTCAATTCAACTTTTTCAAATTTTAAAATAATAATAATATTAAAAAATAAATTAAATTAAACTCATCTCAACTTATTTCATCTCCTTATCCAAATAGAGCAAGATGATTTTGAGTTGAAGAGTAGGACGTGCATGTCGAAAAGAATTTTCAGAATTGGAATCATATGCATGATTCTAACGCCCGTAACTAGATTATGATCAAAATACTCACGTGATCGTAATATTGCCCCCCTTTCCATGTCCAAACGAGAAATGCGGACCTTCATCTGTCATCTTTTCTCGAGATAATCTAATATTAGTAGTAATATCGAATCTGTCACACTACAACACATAAGACTTTTTGCGACATTTGATAAATCGCCACAAAAAACTTCAAAATTGTCGTAAAAAACCTCAAAATCGCCACAAAAAGTCATTTGCGAGTTAACTGCAACTATTTGAGAGTGACAATAAACCTAATTTCTCGCCACAAATGATTAATTTCTCGTCGCAATGCTACTATCTGCAGCTAGAAAACGAAGCAAATGTTTTTATTTGTGACAGAATTTAACTCTCAGCTAAATAAAATACAGCAAAAAATCTTATTTATTGTAGTGTCAGCTAAGCATAGTAATTGGACTCGAATCTTCTGCATGATTAGTTGATTGCATAGCATTTGTGGAACTTATGAAATAAATATATTTTGGTACCCTATTTTAGAGCAATATTAACGAGTGTTGTACGTGGTTGCTCAGAACAATAGTTTTAGAGACTTGCGTATATAAACTTATTGCAAGACTGTAACATCAAATGGATGTGAATTGGGAGAGTTAAAAATGGGCAGTTTTTAATTCTCGAATAAAACAGTTCTTATTAACTCCATAATTAATATGGTATAGAATATGCAGTAACTTTCGTTTCGATTTGATCTGATATGTTCAATTGCATGTATATAGCGAAGGATGATCTCCAGTTGGCTTATGTTTGTAAGTAAAAAATTATTAAAATATAATTTGGATAGTGGGTTGAGATGAAAATTAAATTAAAATATTGTTTGAATATTATTTTTATTTGAAAATTTGAAAAATTGAATTTTTTTAATATATTTTAATTTACTTGGAGATCATGATGATTATCATAATTATTATATGACGTAGAATAAGATGAGATGAAATTTCGAGGCGTAGATATTGTACATGTTTCCTCGGAATTCGGACTTTATTTGACCATTTAGTGCATTCACACCATAGAAATTCAGAAAAGACTTGCGTTATTTTTTATAGTCAATGAACTATTACGTTATTCAAATAGTTGGGATAAGATTAAAAGAAAAATATAGTTGGGATAAGAATTGATACTTATAGGGATCCAACGAGCTGAGTCAAAGTCTTCTTAAATAATGGAACGATGATTACTACCTACTGTAAGGACATTTAATTAATCATAAAGAAATAATTGTAGTTGATCACTTTCTTTTGTAAACTTGTCATCAACGGTTTGCATCCAAAAATCTCAATCTTATATATAATTATGTAAATAATTTTTTGTTGAACTAAGACTTGCCAATTAGCTATATATAATAGAATTATGTAAATAAATTATATATATATATATATAATAGAATTGGAGTGTATCTTTATGTCAAGAGCATGATGACATAAGTATCTTTCTTCTCTCTTAGCTTTATGGAGCAATGTGTACTCCTATGAATGAAAAGAAGCTCTTTACTTTTTATCATGTTCACTTTCAAACCACTTTCTTTGAGAGAAAGTTTAAGAGAGAGGAAGAAAGATGAGTGGCTTTGCTTTTTTTAGGTGGCCAAGTTTAAGAGGTGGTTTGGATTCAAAAATAAGTTTTATTATTTACAACTTATTTTAATTTATTTTAACTAATTTCAATTCTACTATTTATAACTCATTTCATCTCATTTTTAAATTCAAGCAAAATCTAAAACATAGAGGAAGTTAGACGTACGTGCACTCGGCGCTATTTTTTAAGGAGGATGTGTTTTTTTCTCTTTGATTATTTCTTCCTTTCCGGTTTCACCTTTTATTGTTATGCCTTTTCTTTTGTATGCAATTTTTGTTTGTTTAAATCGTGTTAGTTTCTGAAATTTTATATTTTAAGCCTGGTTTGTTTTCAGAGATGAATTGAGATGAGATGAGATAAAAGTTAAAAAAAGAAAAAAAATATTATTGTAATATATAATTTTTTAATATTACTTTTATTTTAGAATTTGAAAAAAGTATTTCAAAATTTAAAAAAGTTAAGTTTTTTATCATAGTTTATATCAAAGCTTTCTCTTTATTTGTGTTTCTCTCAATTTCTAACTTCTGTTGTTTAGCTAGTCGTTAGAATAATCATTATTTTGCTCCAATATCAAATAAATCATGTTTAGGTAAAGAGATGTGACGAGAATTTTATAAATAATAGTGAAATTATTTGAGTTAATTATCTTATTTGATTTTAGAAAATGAGAGAGATAAAGTTAATAAAAATATTAAAAATTTAAAAGGTTGTATGAATTTTTGTGTTTTGTATAAAAATTTGAGAAAATGTTAATGATTAGAAATTAAAAAGTAATTTGTATTTTAATATTGTTTGAGAAGAAAATTATGAAAAGTTTTGAGATCATCATCTCATCTCATCTAAGTGCCCAAACAAAGCCTAACAATCAATGATTGGAAAGTTTGATCTTTCATCTTGTCCATCTCTATCACCATTATCATCGAGTCGAGGTCTTCTAAAATAATGGAACCACAATACGGGCTATAAGTACATGTAATTACTAAGGATCGAAGACATCTAGGAACCCCAGTATGCATGGATATGCCAATATCACCATGGAAAACTTTTCTAGATAGTAATAGGTGTAAATATGCTTGTATGGATATTAAAAGGAAGAGACGAAAATGCAACCAAAAAAAAAAATTATCATCGAGTCAAGGTCTTCTAAAATAATAGAACCACGATTACTACCTCATACTATAATGTGAACTAATTTTATAGGGAGACACAAAGAATGATTTTTAAATTTCATGTTATATTAATTTTATAATGTGAACTATATATAGCATAAAAAATTAAAAAATATTTAATATAAAAAATTAAATATATATTTTGCTTTGATTTAGTCTAATTAATTCGGTTTTCAAGACTCACTTTTCAAGTCTTGAAAACCGATGTTTTTAATCAATTTTTGATTTCTAGGAGTCGAATTAATTGGGGGAATCGGTCCGGTCCAATCATTATGTTTGGTTTTTTTCTTAACTGTCCTTGTTTTTAACATTTAAAAAACGATTTTAGGGTAAGTGGACTAGCTTATTTTATCTTTTTCAATCATGTGTTACTTGGAAATTCTAGGTTGGGCAAGGAAAGATGAGCGACATGCCACATATATCAGCATTTTGGCCATAATTTTGTTAACATATACATTCATAATCGCATGTATGACCCTAATATATATAATATAATTCTTTAATCTTATTTTTATTTTGAAATTTAAAAAGGTTTTATTATTATTATTTATTTTGAAATTGAGAAAGTTTTAATAATTAAGTAATGATTAAATGAAAATCAGATTTGGGATTTGAAATTATAATGTGTTTTATGTTTGAATGATATTTAGGAAGGATATTACAAAAAGTTTTGAGTTCATCATCTCAACTATTAATCTAAGTGTCGAGACATAGGCTAAAAATCAATAATCAAAGCTTTCTCATTTTGTCCATCTCTATCATCATCATTATTATTGAGTCAAGGTCTTCTAAAATAAAAGAATCGTGATTACTGCCTGCTATAAGTTGTGAGAAGTTTTGAAAATTTTGAGAATGGTGTATATTCAAATGAGTCTTTAAGGGCATGTTTGGCAATGAGATAATTTAAGAATTCTGTTGTGAATGGTAGTAAAATGGTTTGATTTAAAATATTTAATTGAGTATTAGGAAATAAGAGAAAAGGAATGAATAGAAATATTATAAAATTTAAATATTGCTTAAGTTTTTAATATAATTTGAAAAAGTTATATTGTTTTTGTATTTTATTTGATAGTTTTAGAAAATTATAATGATTACGTAAGACTAGATGGAAAAATTAAAAATTTGAAATTGACTAAGTCAAGGTCGTCTAGTCAAATAATGCAATTAACCTTGAAATTGAAAATTAAATTCTTTTCTAAATTAACCAAAATTTGACGTATCCATGATTTGATGATGCATCTTTTAGTCTCTCACACCCACCTTACAAATACAAATTTTCTTAAAATTTTAAAATTATATAAAAATGTTTGAAATTCCTCGTTCACCCCCACCTTGATTAGCTCTCTCTTAACACGAGTCGAGATGAAATTAAGCAAAGGAAGTTGGCCGGGTTTATAAGAATTTTAAAGCAAAAAATTGAAAACAGAGTCAGTTATATTAAAAATTAATGATTTAGAAGCTACTTCTCTTTTTCCAATGTCTCTATCTCCATTATTTTTATGACTGAGTCAAGGTCTTCTACTCATACTCAAATAATGCAATTAACCTTGATTTCTACACGCTATAATAAGGACATGTCATTAATAATATCGAAGACTTGTAGGAACCATGCAGTAGGCGTGGATATATACTTCATCAACATGCAGGAAGACTTCTAGATTGTCATCGCTGGAGATATGAGTCCATATGTCGCTATTTGGAAATGGTGTGTCCATATGCAGCCATATGAAGTTCACAATCGAGTTTAAATAGTTGGGAAAAAATGATAAGTTATAATTATTGCTTGAAACATAGGATACTGAAAAAATTAAGTATATTTGGACAAAATCAAGAATAAAACAGAGAAATAACTTAAAATGATGATTCAGAGGAAAAATAACTGATTTTGAGGTTGAAAAGGTGACCACAAAGCAAAGCTAAATTGGAATCATATGCATGATTTTAATATCTGTAGCTAAAAGTTATGAGCAAATGGATATGAATTGTGGTCTGTTTAGAGCAATAGCTTTGGAGACTCGCGAATGTATAAGACATGCTGTAATTTTGCTTTCGATATGGTCTGATTTGTTCAATTTATTTCATGTATATACAGCGAAGCATCTTCAATAGGCTTCTATTTGTTAGGATGTAAGCATTAAGGCCTGTTTTGGATAGGAAATGAGATGCGATTAGTCGTGATGAAAATAATTAAAATATTAATATAAAGTTCGAATATTCTTAAAATATTATTTTTTAATATTATTTTTACTTTAAGACTTGAAAAAGATTAATTATTTAATGTATGCTTTACGTTATTTTAATTGTGGTTGTAGTCAATGCACTATTACGTTATTGAAATAGTTGGAATAAGAACTTATGGGGACCCAACGAGAGTGTATGGGGGTGCGGGTGCGGGTGCGGGTGCGGGTGGCCTATTTAAACAAAGCCTTATAGCGAGTCTTATTGTAATTACATCGAGAGTAGAGTTGATCAATAGAGATGGAGCGTTCTTGTTGTTGCCTTGTTATTTTGGTCTGTGTTCAAGCAGCATGTATGCTTTCTGGGTGCTCTGGTTGTTCGGAGGCAGAGCAAAATGCTCTTTTCCTACTCAAAGCCTTCATCAACCACCCAAATCAATCTTTTTCAGTACCATCTTCGGCCAACTTAATCAACAAAGAGAGTACTACTACTACTGATTGCTGCAATTGGACATATGCGATCCAGTGCAGCAATATTACAGGCCGTGTAACCCATATTACTCTTTATGAGTTAATGTGGTATTATGGGAGAAGTACTAGTACTGGATCAGAATATTGGTACTTGAATACCTCTTTGTTTCTTCCCTTTCAAGAGCTCAAGACTCTGGATTTGAGTGATTGGTATGACATTAAATTCAGGGTATCGAAAGAAGGTCTGTGTATATAACTACTTGTGATGGCATTTCTTCCATTTTTCTTGTGAGATGAGAAATTAGTTGAATATACTTTATTTGTTTTGACGTTGATATTACTCATGAATTTAACCAAAAATTGTAGGTTTGGAAAGATTGTCTGGGTTGAGCAAGCTGGAGGAGCTTTACTTGGATCGTATTACCTTCAATGACAGCCTCTTGCCATCACTTGCCAAGATTACAACGCTCAAGATACTATCTTTGAATGCAATGAAAGAATGGGATTATGAAGCTAATAACATCCAAGGTAAATATAATAAAATCATTTGAAATTTGACAGAGATCAATTTTAATTTCATAAATATTTAATAACTAAATTTTTTCTATTTGTCTTTAGTGTTGCAAGAAACAAAAAAATAATGAAATTAGCTAGAGCATCCAAAACCTATTTTCAAGATAATTAAGTAGCATGATCACTGGGTGCTCTGGTTGTTTGGAGGCAGAGGAAAATGCTCTGGTTGTCTGGTTGATGATGCATCTCTCTGTCTCTCACACCAACTTACAAATACAATTTTTTCTTAAAATTTTAGAATTATATAAAAATGTTTGAGAATATTCCTCGTTCACCCCCACCTTGATTGACCCTCTCTTAACTCGAGTCGAGATAAAAGCAAATTAGGAAATGGTGTCCATATGCAGCCATATGATGTTCACAAGCGAGTTTAAATGGTTAGGAAAAAATGAAAAGTTATAATTATTACTTGAAATATAAGATACCGAATCAAATAAAAATTAAAATTATTCTTAAAAATAAAACCTTAAGAGTTGGGATAAGAACTGTTGGGGACCCAACGAGTGTATAGGGGTGTGGGTGGCCTATTTAAACAAAGCCTTATAGCGAGTCTTATTGTAATTACATCAAGAGTAGAAAGCAATTATGCTCTCTGGGTGCTCTGGTTGTTTGGAGGCAGAGCAAAATGCTCTTTTCCTACTCAAAGCCTTCATCAACCACCCAAATCAATCTTTTTCAGTACCATCTTCGGCCAACTTAATCAACAAAGAGAGTACTACTACTACTGATTGCTGCAATTGGACAAATGCGATCCAGTGCAGCAACATTACAGGCCAGTGATCACTTCTCATAAACCTATTTAGTTATATTAACCCATATGATTAATCCGGTTAGCTATTGACTATTTTGGAAGAAATATTCATTAACTAGATTCTTGTCGATTTGTTTTTAGTGTTGCAAGAAACAAATCATGAAATTAGGTAGAGCATCCTAAACCTATTTTCAAGATAATTAATTAAGTAGCATGATCGATCACTCATTTAAAGGCGACTTGGCCTTAGATTAAAAGTTGGTCCAAATATATGTTTATACATATATGGAGCGTGGCATCAAACAGACATTGGTTTCAACAACCTCAAATCATTGGACACACTCCCATATAAACCAATTTTTACATGGACAATTTGTTGTATTTAAGGATTTATTGTACATAACTTTGGATGTATATTGAAAAATCACAGTTGTAGATTTTGAAGTGTTGTCGGGTTTGAGCAAGCTGGAGGAGCTTTACTTGGATTATAATGACTTCAATGAAAGCACCTTGCCATCCCTAGCCAAGATTGCGTCGCTCAAGAAACTATCTTTGTATGGCAATAAGATTAGTGGAAGGGTCCCAATTAATAAAGGTCGGTATATATTGTATTAGCTAGCTATACGTCGTATTTCTTCCATTTTCATCCACCTTATATTTATGTATTAATCTAACCTGATTTATTTTTTACTAATTTTTCTAATGAATAATGGAAGATGATCAAAATTATTGCAGGTTTTAAAATGAGCAAGCTAGAGGAGCTTGACTTGGGTTATAATAACTTCACAGACATGAGATTCATTTGTAAGATTGCATCGCTCAAGAAACTACATTTGAGAGAAGCTAAGTTGAATATTGGGGCAATTAATATCCAGGGTAAGTCTCAAAGTTGAACTACTTATCAATTTGCCACGTTACATTGTTGGCTTTTGTGTACACATAATATTGTCGTGTTTTTGGGTGTCCTTCATATGCTATAAGATGGTACTGGTTCTTAATAATTTCAATGCACATGATAAATATCTAATGCATGTGTTATTGTTTCTGTAGAGCTTGGAAAACTAAAGAGCCTACAGGAGTTGTATTTGGATGATTCATCCATCGATAGAAGTTTTCTTCATAAAGTTGGAGGGATGACTTCTCTGAATGTATTATCAATGAGTACTTGTGGACTCAATGGAAGCTTACCCAATGAAGGTAGAAGCTTTTTTTCTCCCCAATATATTGCTTATCACAAACAAGCTGATCTCAATTGCATAATTTAAAAATCTATTTATTTTACAGGCTTGTGTGAACTCAAGAATCTACAAGAGTTACACCTTTATGATAATAATCTTGAAGGGAGATTGCCTTCTTGTTTGGCAAATATGACAGCACTTCAAGTGTTGAATCTCGCATTCAATAACTTCTATGGAAGCAATTCTGACTCTCCCATACCTAGTTTGCGGTCACTTGAGTACCTTTCTCTGTCCTATAACCACTTCAACCCAATTACAATTTCCTCCTTTCTTAATCTCTCGAAGATGAAGATATTCATGAGTAATAACAACACACTTGTTGAGGAAACAGAGTCTCAAAGTATGATTCCATACTTTCAATTGAAGGTTCTGTCATTGTCAAGAGGCCTTGCCAGAAGACCCACTAGAACGATTCCCAGATTCCTTCATTACCAATACAAGTTACAAGTAATTGATCTCTCCCACAACAATTTGGTTGGACAGTTTCCCACTTGGTTGCTAGAAAACAATACAAGATTGGAGATTCTTGATTTAAGGAATAACACTTTCACAAGCACTTTCCAACTACCCTATCGTCCTAATCCACATATTCGAAAAATAGATATTTCGAATAATGATCTGGGAGGTCCAATTCCGACAAACTTGGGTTTAGTTTTTCCAAATTTAGAACAGTTAAACATGTCTCGAAATGCATTTGTGGGAAAAATTCCATCTTCTTTAGGTAATTTAGTTTCCTTGACGGTTTTAGACTTGTCTAGAAATCATTTGTCAGGAGCAATACCAGACCATTTGGCAATGGGTTGCTCCAATTTGAGATACCTCAAATTGTCAAATAATAATTTAAGCGGCCACTTACTTCCAGCCAAAAGTAATCTAACTTCCCTTTGGTTTTTATATTTGGACAACAATCAATTTTCTGGAAAGATCCCATATAGCTTATCTAGTAGTGCTTACTTGGTTGGATTTGATTTTAGTAGCAACTCTTTGTCAGGCATGCTTCCAAGATGGATTGGCAACATGACCGACTTGGTTGCAATTGTTATGTCCAAAAACCAACTTGAAGGTCCTATTCCGATTGAGTTATACAAAGTCCAAGACATTAGATTTCTTGACCTTTCCGAGAACAATTTGTCTGACATCATACCATCTTGCTTCAATTTATTGAATATCAAACATGTTCATCTGGAAAAAAATAGGCTAAGTGGTCCCATTACAAGTGCATTCAAGAATAGCTCTGCTCTGGTAACATTAGATCTTAGATATAACCGCCTAACTGACAATATTCCAAATTGGATCGGAAACCTCTCATCATTAAGCATCCTCCTATTGAAAGGTAATCACTTACAAGGACGGATTCCAATTCAAATATGCCTTCTTGGAAACTTAACCATGCTAGATCTTTCAAATAATAGTTTTACTGGTGCAATACCTCATTGCTTGAGCAACATTAGTTTTGGGGCAAATGAACAAAAATCCAATCCAGGAAGTACATCTTCATATGGTTTTGGCAGTGGAGAATCGACATACTTGGAGACAAAGACACAAATAATGATTGACAACGTTGATAGTGATGATTTCCCGAACGTGGATGCACGACAAGAAGTAGAATTCACAACAAAGAGTAGAACTAACTTTTATAAGGGAAATATCCTCAATTATATGTCTGGAATGGACCTCTCATGCAATTGTTTATCAGGTGAAATACCAGTTGAATTTGGAAACTTGAACAACATTCGTATGCTAAACTTGTCGCACAACAAACTAACCGGATCAATTCCCACGACATTCTCGAAACTAGAAGTAATAGAGAGTTTGGATCTCTCCCACAATAAGTTGAGTGGCAGCATCCCCCCTCAGCTTATAGAGTTACTATTTCTAGCTGTCTTCAGTGTGGCTGACAATAATTTATCAGGCAAAACACCAGAAAGAAAAGCTCAATTTGGAACTTTTGATGAAAGCAGCTATAAGGGAAATCCTTTTCTGTATGGACCTCCACTACCTAACACTTGGAACAAAACTGGATTGTCATCTATTGATAAGGGAGAAGAAAGTGGTGGTTTAATAGACATGTATTTTTTCTATATAAGTTTCGGGGTGTCTTACACAACAATGTTGTTGGGAATTTTTGTAGTTTTGTATACAAATCCTTATTGGCGTCAGGTGTGGTTTAGCTTCATTGAAGTGTGCATCACCAAATTTTCTCTTTCTTTGTTTGTGATTTTGTAAGTTGTCCTGTGCTTCTTAAATCAAGTAGCCTTGCATAATAAAGTTTGCATATTCTATATGATTGTTTTTTATTTTCAAATCTGACGTTTATAACTTTCAATAAATCTTTATGGATTGATCATTTATCTATTTTCGAGAGAAGTGTATGGACTTTTTATGTGCATTTCTACTGAAATTTAAGCAATTGTAAATTGGATGTTATTATTTGCTATTTGAAAGTACAAAAAAAAAAGGATTCCAAAATTGATATGCGCGTTCATAGCGGAATACGGTCATCAGTTTTCCATTTAGAAGCATACCACCCACCCACCACAAAGATCCCTTTATATTGGTTTGTAATAAACTTGATAAATTTTTATAATGTATGCTTAAGATGATCTTAAAAGAACTAAAGAAAAGAGGAAGAAAGGAGAGGAGGTTGTAAATATTGTTCATAGAGTACTAACTACTAATAACTAACATGGGAATTGGCACGTTTCAAAAAGAAAAATGACAATCAACCTCTCTGTAGTGTAGTTGCATAACTCACCCTCTATCTCCCTTTCTCTGTAATATGCAGTTCGTTGGTATGATGGATTGCAGGGGTTTTGATAAGTAATGTGATTGATGTTAAAAATTTAATTTCAAATGCAATTTGATAAGAAAGTCATAGTGCAAAACCTTAATACGATTTTTTTTCTGAGTGTAATTTTTGAGTTTTACTTAATTTGGTTCCATGGAATCTGTCTAAATTGTAATTCAGTGTAGAATATTTGATTTAATGTAAGAAACATACGACTACTGGGTCTAACTCTAATGAGTAATTATATATATAATCGTGAAGTATGTAAATAAATGCTTTGAAAAGAGCGAGATCTATTATTAAAAATTAATTTATTTTATGTGGGTTTCATATTTTATTCATTTTTTTAAGTGATTATGGAGTGGTTGCACAATTAATATTGCAAATATATTTTCTCAGTTCTTATTGTGTTCAATTTAAACAAACCACAATCCAATCCAAGCTATACCCAAGCATAGTTGCAACACTACTCATTCATGATAAATGTTGGACTCTTTCAAGAAACATTAACATGAAGAATACTCAAAATGATAAATCCTAGAAAATGCGAAAGTGTCTGAAAACAGAGCCAAAAACAAAGAAGAAAAACTCCTTCACCCGAAAATCCCTTTTTATTTTATACTTTGATTTCTCTTTCATCTTCTCTCTCCAAGCCACCTCGCCCCTACGCGTAACGGCATCACTCTTTCTTTCCTCTCTGCTTGTGATCCCCAAGTTTCCACATGTCTTGGGTCATTCTTTGCTTTCTTGGGTTTTCCTAAAGCTTTGTTTGTTTTCTCAAAACATTTTATCTCAAACTCATTATTATATATTTTTTTAAATTTTATATAAAATAAAATAAATAATTTAAAATTTTCAAATTATAAAACAAAACTAATATTAAAAAAATATTTTATAAAAATATTTTATTTTTTTAACTTTTATTTTATTTTATCTCATTTAATCTCTCAAAATAAATAAGTCCTAAATCTCTTCACAGCAAAGTCATGGACATGGGCTAGAAAGTTACTTTCATGGGCGCGCATAGACTTCTAATCTCTTTCGGTTTACTTCTTTTCAGCAAAGTCTCGGCTCTTTTGATTTCTGCACAAGTGTCGGGTCCTTCAAGTCACGGGATGAGATTATACATCTCAAGCTGCAAGCTTCAGTATGTCTCTCGGGTTAGGCTTCCACAAATCAGCTCCTGGCTTCATTCTCTCGGATTCCACCAATTCCTTCACAGCACTTTCACATACACGGGTAGACTTCCATACTTATGGGCCAGCCAGCCATACACGGGTAGAATTCCTTCAGTTCACTTTAATGTTAGCCAGCCAGCCCACAGCAATGACTAAGTCAATCTTCATGGATTTATCTTACAAATTAATCACTTATGAGCTTAATTCTTGCAATGGGCCAAAATAAAAAATGTAAGTTTAGTTAAATGCTAGTCAGTCCCACAACATGAGCCCATATGTGTTTAGTTAAGGGTAGGATGTCATTTCACATCTAAAACCAGTTCATTCACTTTGTCAAATTAATACTATTTATTTAACTGTAATTCTATATACAACCGTGAAATGCGTAAATATTATATAATCGTTTGGAAAAAGAGTAGTATTTATTATTAAAAAATTAATTTTTTTCATGTGAATCCTATGTTTTATTAACATTTTTCAAAACGATTACATGACGGTTATCTTACCCCCCCCAAAAAAAAAATATATATATATATTTATATATGAGTAAGACTCAAAAGAAAAGGAAAAAGTTCTAGGAACAATGAGAAACATGAGTAAGACTCAAAAGTTTGAACCATGGCTATTGTCCTGATCAATTGTCTTTCTAGTCAGTAATCATAGATTTTCTCTCATACGATTTTAATCGATAACCCTGCTTTCTCTTTGGTTACGAACCCTCTCTTTTTGTCTATTGCTGTCTTTTTTTTTATTGTTTGTTTTAATCTTCATTCGGTGAATAGGTTTTTTTCTTATATTAGCCACTTTTTTTTTTTTCTTAACATGAGAAGTTGTTTGCTATAATATACAGTAAAATATTTTCCTATGAATAATCCCGATCAGGTTAACCGCTTTCTTCCAGGAGGCTTTCTCTCTTTGCAATCTGAAGGTCATCGAGGTGAGTGGGCATTCTTTCATCTGAGTATATAAGGCCTCCTGCAATAGTATTAAATTATTGATGACCATTCACTTTGAGAGCCATGTCATGTTTCAACTTTCAAGGTCATCTGTTTTCATTTGATTTAAATGGCTGAAATTTGCTTTTGACTTACTTCCTTCTAAGGGACACCATTTGGCTGAGCTGCTAGTGGAACGTGCATTTCGAAATTGCTAGTGACCATTAGAGATTTTTCTTCTAGAACTAGATTGAACATGACCTAAGTTACTCTCTGCTTTTGGGAGTTTGAAAAAAAAAAAAAAATAAAGCTACCTAAGTAAACCATGACATGGTGAATTTTGGATTTGGTAAAGGTAACTGTGGAGATTTTACCCTGTTGACATTCAAACATTAGTTTCTTTGGGCTCTGTAAGAATTTGTCCTCCAAGCAGCTCGCCATCCAGAGCTTGCAATGTGAGTTTTCAAATGTATACTACTATACTTATAGTCTTATGTTCTTAACCATTGGTAACCCGTAAAGGGTTGGCTTAAGTGGTAAAGACTTTGGTCTTAGTGGTATACTCCTTCAAAAGTCTAAGGTTTGAAAATCTTGGATGCAATTAACCTCTATAGGCCATCAGACTGAAGATTTTCTCCTTGATAAGGGTGTTCATCCGGACCGGTTTTTTATCCGGTCCGGTTTGAAAACCGGATATCTGGATCCCGGATCCGGATTAATTTAATTCCGGAAACCGTATTTTTAATTATCCGGTTTGAGAGTTTTATATGGTCCGGATATAATCCATTGAAATCCGGTACCGGATCTAACATCCGGTACCCAGATTTTATATACATTCTCATTTCTCTCTCTCTCTCTCTCGCTTATCTCTTTCGCTCGAAATCTAAAGCTCTCAAATGGTCGCATCCCATTCTCAATCGATCCCATTCTCAATCCTATCATCGCCGTGAGCTATCTCTGTCGCGATTTCGTTGTGAGCTATCTCCATCGCCGATCTAGCGTACGCTCTCTCTCTCTCTTCACCGATCTCATTGTGAGCTATCTCCATCGCTGATTTCTACCTTTTTCAGTCTCTTATCTGTTTCTTTCTTTGATCTACCATGGCAACGATTTCCAGGCTCTCCACACCGAGCGCTACGGCTTATGCATCGTCCACAACGATTTCTTTGATCTATCTTTGGTGTATGTCTTCTTTTGTTCACTTTTATTGATTAGATTTTTTTTTTGTTTTGTAATTTAGTGGCAACGTTGTTGTCTTGGTCTATATATGTTTCTCCGTGGGGAATGGTTGGTTGCTATTGATTTATGTTTATGTTTCTGGGATTTGATGTCACTATTCTATGCTTCAGTGATCTGCTCAACAGCCATCTCTAGAGACTAGGTCTTTATGGTTGGTTGCTGTTTTTATTCTATAAATTAGGGGAAGTAGAGCACATGAATATGAATATGAATATGAATATGAAACAGGGGAAGTAGAGCACATGAATGTTACCTAGTTCAACATTGTTAGCTCATTTGCGATTGTTAACCATAGGTAATTCATATGTAATTCATATGCTTATGGCAGTTCAACATTGTTAGTTCAACATGGTCCAGCAATATAGATATACACATAGGTAATTCATAACTTTCATGATCATGAACCGTCAACCACATAATCTAATAAATCTTATATGAAACTATAAAGATGAACCCCCATCATTGTGCATTTTTAATGCTGTTCAAAAAACACATGCCAGGCTATCCAGCTACATAAATTTCAAAACTAACAAAATATTTCAAAAAACACAATGTGGCTGCATTAAACATATAATCAGCATATTATTTCCAATCAGGTTTTATAACAAAAATAATTTTGAAATGGAGAAATTAGTTCTTCTGTGAATGTAAGAATCTATATTTTTAGTACAGTACAAGATACCTACTTGGAAGGTAGATCCGTAGGAATTTACAACAAATAGATATACTGAACCTCCCCGTAAAAGAAACAATGGAATCATATCAATTGCTAACTCCTTTTTTTTATTGGTCATATTAATATTACTAACTATTGAAGAATAATCAATAAATGAAAACACAGTGGCAAGTTTATACAGCACACTTGGCCGGCATGCACAGAATTTTGGTAAATTTGGAATATTGAATGAAATTAAAATTGATTCTGTTTAACAATCCATGAGTCATTTCATCTTGCCATGAGCATGTAAGATCACTTTTGGTCTTCTAAAATATTTTACCTTTTCATTATATTGTGTCATCATTTGGTGGGGGATTTTATTCAATGTTATTAACCCTTTTTTCATGCCCCAATCCAGTTTCAAGGGATATTGTGTTATTGACTATTTTTTTTTTTTTATATGAAACTCAGAATCCAAAGAAATCTTCATATTTCACAAACATATTCACAAAATTTCCAGTGACACCAGCATCGATGAACTGCCATAAGCATATTTGGGCATATAAATGGTTAATTACACCCCTGAGACAAGGGAATTAGAGTTGAAAGAAGAGGCAAGTTTATACAACACACTTTGCCGGCATCTAACTTAATGTTTAATACTTTTTAGATGATGATATAGATGAAACTTCAACCGAGGCTGCTGTGAGTCTTCCTTCCCATTCATGATAATCTAGAGTAAGTATTTTATTCTCTTTTTTGTATAATTTTTCTGTGTCTAATCTATTTTTCTTCCTTTATTATTAATTTTTTTAAAAAAAAAAAATTCTGATACCCAAACTAAGCTTGTCAATATATTTAATCAGATGACACCGGAATGTTTTGGGGGATTCAGTATTACAAAGACACCGGAATCCTGATACCAACGCTTTCCATACTCTCTTTGGTATGGAAAGTATTTTTGATTCTCCCAAAGTATTTAAGGGGCGGAAGCGTTTTGGTGGAATATGAGTTTTTCCTTGGAAAAAATGGCAGAGGCACTTCTTCCAAGGCGCTTGAAGAAGAAGCTTCAGTTGCTGTGGATGATGAAGCTTCTTATCTTACATCTGCTGCTTACAGTTCCACTTTTAATTCTGTTGATTTGTCTCTCAAGCTTTCATATTAGAACCCAAATGGGGGTCTATTTTTGTCTTTGGTGTTAATATCATCAGTATGTTAAGCGTGTGAATTGGGTTAAGTGAGTCATCCCTACGCCAAGCCAGTTTGGTTGTCGAACGGTTCTCTTGTACAGATTATTGCATATTGGATAAGAATGGGAAAAGTCTACTTGTTGGGTGGAAGGGAGTCCCACTTCATTCCCTTTCGGTTTGGAAGTTCAATTAAAACAGAGGCGCAACATTTGTAACTAAAACATTTTCCTTATTACTTAATCAGATAAATCATAAGTATGCTCAAATCATGGGATCTCGCACGTACAATTGAAGTGAATGTAGCTTTCAGATGTTTGCTAACACATCACACTCATAAACTACCAAAAAGTCTGAATTTGCATACAACCCACAAACTACTAAGTGCGCAAAAGGACTGGACTAAAATGTCAACAAGTTTAGAGATTAGTTTGTCTCTCTTCTATTGCATCCTCTCAAACAAACTTAATGTAAAGGGACTCATGAATCTTATCGTCGATCTGAGATGTCCATACAACAAATTTCTCTACAAAAAAGTAATAAAACAAGTTTAAAAAAAAAAAAACTTGTTCAAATCTGGAAATCAGATTTCCGGTTTTTAAAAAACCGGATTGATCCGGATCCAAACCGGATTTCAACCCGGGTGAAACCGGGTTGGAGTCCAACCCACTTTTGGACATCCGGTTCCGGTTTGGGTTGACCCGGATTTCCGGTTTGGACACCGGATGTACAGCCTTACTCCTTGAATTATCAGAGATGCATTTTGTAGAAAACTCTTTTCTAGTTTTCACTTAAAACTCTAAATTTTAATAAGTTTGTTATCACATCTCCTTTAAGTTTGAATGTGAAAGGTCCTCAGATCATTGTTAGGTATTAACAACGCAAATGAGTAATCAAAATAGAGAATAACTTCTGATCGGTTGGTCTGTTATCTTTAAAATAACAGACCTCTCATATCAAATCTCGTGTATCTGCACGGCAAAAAGAAACCCTTCCAGCTCTCTGTTGAAGAAAAACACTAGCCTATTTTCAGACTTTTTCCAATCTGACTTCTTCAATTCCCAACTTCTACGTTGCCATTGAGCTCATCGTCACCAACAAGCTCGCGGCATTGTTCTCATTGCCATCCCCTTACCAGACCCATCTAATCTCTATGATGATATTAATTGCGTTACCCATCTCAGATTGACGTCAACAATTGTTTTCCAACTTTACTAGATCCTATTGCTTCAAAATCTTGAATGTTCTTCATCTCCCAAGTCTATTAAATTAGATAAAAACCAGGTGCTGGAACACGAAATGAACCAAATGCTCCTTCAAAATCGAATATAAAAAATAAATGAACGGGATCCTGATTCGGACGCTTTCGTGGGCTTTGGAATTTTCGGGTGCAAATTGTGAGGAGATAATTGCTCGATGTGGATGGAGATTTTACGACTTAGGCAGCTACGTCACTCCAAATGGGACATGGCGACGGTAAAATTTAAAAAATATATATATATATATATATATATATATATATATAAAAGGAATGACGGGAGAAGTCCAAACTTGCGGCGGTGGAGAGATAGGCGACGGAACGCTGTGGCAATGAGGAGAAGATGGTGTTCGTGCGAGAAAACGGTGTCGCCCACTGCTGGCGGCAGCAGAAGGGGCTGCAAAGGGAGGGAGTCGGCGACCCCACTCCTGTGACGGCAAATCCCAGGGACCTGAGAGTACCCCATTAAAAACCGTCCTAGATCATACCTTGACACCGCTAGTGGAGGGTCAGGACAGTCACTGGGCTAGCCTGCATGCATGCCTTGGCTCAGGCCTTGACATGCAGCAAGTAACCATGGAGGTTACTGGCCACACACAGCCCATGCGCACAGACCACCAGCTTGGGCCATGCATAACCATTAACCCGACACTCAGCCTGGGCCATGCAAGACCACCGCCCAAGCTACCTGACTGAGCCACATTACCACAGCACGGCATCACCCGGGACACATCATCAAGCTTAGGCATGTCACCATACTATGCACACTATCAGATGCCACGCAGTCAGGCGCCATGCAGACAACCATCCATGGGCCATGCCAGGCCACATGCCATGCCTAGGCCACAACATGTCACGGCCCCATCATCATTGGCGCCACCTTTACTTATTTATGTATTTATTTTATTTATTTATGCATTTGGTTATTTTAGTAATTATCTTATTTTGCTAGGAACCTTTTGGGGGTTTCCAATTTGTTAGACTCTATAAATAGGACTTCTAGGTTTTTATTTCACATCTTTGGACAATTTGAGAATTAGACTTTTGCTCTTGGAAAAGAGTTAGGCCGGCCACACTATTGTGGTTTGGATTTTTGGTGCTTAGCACTTGGGCTTTTCTAGGGTGCAATTCGTGAATCCCTTTGGAAGATGATCATTGTGCAATTCGTGAATCGGTGATCCACATCTATCCTTTTATTTTGTTTTCAGTTTATTTATAAAAATCTTGAGGTTATTCATAAAGAGGGTTTCGGGTTGTGTGTATCTTGTTGGTTGATTTCATGTTTTTATGTTCTTGAGTGGTTATTTGATTGTTGTGTGAGTTTTGTGTTGTGAGGCCAAATCCACACCACTTGTGGATTTGAGAACTTGTGTGTGTGTTCCCTAGAGGAATTCGAAACCCTCCTCCATTGGGAGATTCGGATTGCTCAAGTGAGTGTGAGTGTGAGTGTAAGTGTGTTGATTGAAGAAGAAAGAAGTGTTGAAGGAAGGCATTGCCGAACCCTTTGGTGCCTTGAAGGGTGTTGTGAGTTCTTCCATGGTCCTTTGTTCAATCATCATTTGATTGTTCAATTGATCATTTTGGTGTTCTTTTTGCCCCATAGCAGCCACGGCAAAACCCCCAAAACCCTACCCATACCACACGGTCAAACGCCATCAAACCCTAGCCTATTCACTTGCCAACTTTGCCTTTTAACCTAGCCGGACGCCTAACCCCATCCACTCCAAAATTTTCTAACTTAAATCCACTTCATCCCTCATCCAAAATAAGTCAATTTCGTGCCCCCCTAACCCTAGCATGACCGGCCACCATTGGGATTTGAATTCAAATTGATTCAAATTCAAATCAAACCAACAATCCCTATTTTTTCTCATATTTGGCCATCATCCATTTGTCCAAGCGAACCCCATTGCCACATCATCTAATGCCACATCATCCCTCTAATTCAAATCAATTCAAATCAAAACCATAACCACTTATCTTATCCAAAATCATATTCAGCCACCTCACACCAAGCCCTAATCGAACCCCTCACTTGCCACCTTATCCATCATAATTTCACATATTTCTCTTAACCAAGTCAATTCAAATCCAAAACCTATTCTACCGACCAAATCCATTCCATAACCGACTACTACAATAATCCCTATATCAGGCCACATACATTCCTCCATTTCAAAAATTTAAATCAAAATTCCAACCAAATCTCCAACAACAATAACTGGCCATCATTCCCCTATCTTCTCCTAAATTTACCCAATTAAATCAAATCTTCCCTCATCCAAAAACAACCCAAATCTTGGCCCCAACAAGCCTCCACCAACTCTAATCAAATCAATTCAAAATCAAATCTTTCCACTTTCCATAAATATCTCACTCGGCCATTCCATCCCTAGCTAGTGCCGAAATTCTCTAGTTGCCACATCACCAAATTAACCCTTAATTCTCTCAAATGATTAATCAATTATCCAATCGATTGAATCAATCAAATCTTATCCCAAAATAGAAGCAATACTCGGCCAACAACCCTACCTCATTGCCGCCCACTTATATTGCTAAAATCCTAATTCCTACATTTTAGGAATTATCCAAAACATCTCAAAACCCTATCCCACCTAACTTTAACCACCTTGGCTGAAACCCATCTTCCTAAACCCTAGCCAATTGACTTCCAAACCCTAACCTAATCTCAATCTCGAAATTCTCCTTAGCCTCCACTAAAACTCTAACCCTACTACACTATATGACCCATATTCCTTACCAAAGAGACCCCAATACATAGGCTTACCCAAATGACATTCTTTTAAACCTTTTCTACCCTAATCTACCACTCAACCACCACATCTACCTTCCCAATACCATAACCAAGACTACCATAGCCTAAATACCACCTTATTGTTCCATACACTTAGCCATCCAACCCCATTATCGTACACCACTCTACCCTACCTTAGCCAAGACGAACTCAATCAATTTCTCTTAACCACCTCAACCTCATATCACCCTTTCATCCATTGTTGGTGTACGCGAACCATCACAAGCAAAATGAGCCTTACTCAGTCATTGAGGAGCAACAAGGCGAGGAGGACCCACTTAGTTTAGTGGGGATACGACCGAGGTCCCTATCACAACCTCTGGTGTGCCCTCAGCGGCCTTAAACCATAAAATGGGTCCGAGGGGGCTGGGTAAGACCAAATTTTCCTTAAAAATTTATCTTCATTTTATTTTTTTATTGTGTTTTTTTATTATTTTTTCTTCATTTTATTATTTTATTGTATTTTTTAAATTTTATTTTATTTTTTGTATTTTTATTGTATTTTTTAGTATTTTTTATTGTATTTTTATAATAATTATAGGAGTTTAGGAATGGGGAAGGGGTGGGCTGCAAAGGCGCTGGGGTGCAGCCCGACCGCACCCAGCGTCTCCCATGAATTTATTGTAAAATCTCTACAATTGTTGATGTGTTGCAATATTATTGTTGGCTGTTTATCCCTTTATAGCAGCCGGACCACTCAAAAGTGGCTCTCTTCAAAATAAGTTGTTAAGAATGAAGACAAGGGATCTCTACCTATTGCAGCAACAAGCGGCAGCAGCTAGGGTTGTTCAGCCGACCACCTGACCCGACCCGTCCGTATCCGATTTGACCCGCTTTCAGACAGTTCCGTTTGACCGATACCCGATAACCCGATTACGTTCCGATTTCATCATCTTTTCCATTTCATAGTTGCGCATCGTCAGGATTTCCCCATTGTGATCTTCTCTATCTCGCATCATTGTCTGAACCAGTTGGCGTACTTCTTTAAACGAGTTCGTTTACCTTGCATATTTGAATTTTCTTGCAACCAAAAACCCAATTTCTGTCTTTTTTTTTAACATTCTCAGCAACCAAACACAATTTTTCTTCTTATTTCTCAACAATCAAATATAGATCAAACGCAAAAACACATAAAAAGGCATACAACCGAAAAGTTCCACATACAACAAAACACAAATCAAACGCAAAAACACATGAAAAGGGTTTCCCGTCAGCACCTCAGCGATCCTTGTGTCCCAGGAGATTAGCATCATTAGAGATCTTGGTGTGAATGAGAGAGGGAGAGAGACCTTTTTGCGCCGTGTGGGTATCGGAGAGAGATAGAGATCAAGATCGAGAGTTCCCTCATCACTAGCGTATGGGTATCGGAGAGATCGAGATCGAGATCAAGAGTTCCCTCATCACTATCGTGTGGGTATCGGAGAGAGATCGAGATCGAGAGTTCCCTCATCACTATTACTGAAGTTAGTATCTTCGAGTTGAAGATCAATATCAGAGATTCTGTATGTGAGGTCCTAAGGATATCGAGATCGACGAAACGAGTGGGGAAATGTTAAAAGCGGTAACGGGTAATACCCAAATACCCGAAACGGGTCGGAATAACGGAAGCGGATTGGGTTGGAATGTTGGGTCGGGATGGAATTCGGGTATGTTGTTCACCCCTAGCAGTAGCACCACAAATACATCCCACTTCAGTTTGACTTATATAAAAGTATTGGAGATGTGGCTTGAATTGAGTTCAATTAAGCACATCAGACAGTTCTCACTCGACTTCGCTCAACCCTCGCTCGACATCCCGCTCGAGCGAGGCATCAGACAGAGACTTTGCTCGACCCTTGCTCGACATTTAGCTCGAGCGAGATCACAAAAGATCCAGGCAGTGACTTCGCTCGACCCTCGCTCGACGTCCCACTCGAGCGAGAGTCAATCCTAGGGTTGCATCGCTTCCAGGTACTAGGGTTAGTGCCATCTGGAATAGTGTTCCGCTCGAGCGAAAAGGTCTCCCTCAAGCGAGCTATTGCCTATAAAAGGATCGTGTTCATTTAAAGAAGTACGTAGTGAGGAGCTCACGATTTCGCTCGAGCGAGAAGACAAACACAGCGAATGTGAAATTCTAGAATTGTGTTGTTTCTTCTTTGATTTTGTGAGTGGAGAGCTATTTGTAAGGGTTTGAGTGCTGTGAGAGAGAGTTTTGCAACTTGTAAGTGAGATTGAGTGTTTCTAGTGTAAGAATCACATGATTCAATCTATGTATTCCATCTCTGTTTTCTAGTGGAATTCATTGAGACCGACCTAATAGTGGATATAGGCTTGTGTTAAGCCGAACCACTTCAAATCTTGGTGTCCATCGATGTTCTGCATTTTGTGTTTAATTTCTCTTTGTTGCATCCGCTGCGGTCACTTCATATTTGCTATATGTCAAACGGCCCGAATCCCCATAAACTGGTATCAGAGTGGTTGCTTTAAAGATTTGAAGGAATGGCCTCAGTAAATTTTGGAGTAGAGAAATTCGACGGACATAATAGTTTTAGTTTATGGAGGATCAAGATGAATGCGTTGTTGCGACAACAGGGTTTGTTCAGTGTTCTAGAGGTTACTGGGGAGTCTCTTACACCGTCAAAGGATGAGGAAGAAAGGGCTCACAATACTATTCTATTGTCACTATCAGATAAAGTCTTGAGGGAAGTTGCTGAAGAAGAGACCGCGGTTGGTCTGAAGAACAAGCTAGAGAGCTTGTACATGAAGAAATCTCTCACTAACCGGTTGTATTTGAAACAATGGTTATACACTCTCAAAATGATGGAAGGTACTCTAATTTTTGTACATCTAGATGAATTTAATAAAATCATTATGGATTTGAGGAACATAGACATTAAGATTGATGAGGAAGATCAAGCCTTGATTATTTTGTGTTCATTGTCTATTTCGTTTGATAATTTTGTAAACTCACTGTTGTATGGTAGAGATACAATCTCTTTAGTAGATGTTAAGTCTATTTTGAATTCTAAGGAATTGAGAATAAAATTTGGAGGGTTAGGCATGGACGATAGGGGTAATAAATCCAGGGAGAGATGTTTAGGGAAGGATAGGGATAGTTCTAGTAGCTCTAGATCAAAAAAGAAAAAGGTTAAATGTTACCACTGCCATAAATTGGGTCATTACAGAAGTGAGTGTCCTCAATTGAAAAATGTGGAAGAAGAGGAAAGTTCCTCTAGTAGTGATGACAGCGAAGAAGATGACAGTTAGTTTCTATTTCCTTGAGGGCAGTGTGGTGACAGGTGGAGTATCCTCACGTGCTCCAGATTCAGATGTCACTCGCATGTAGCACATGTGGGTTTGCCTGACGGAGTGGTCATTTATGAGTCGGCAGCTTTTACTTGGTGTGATTAGAAGACCGTAATCTTGATTTTTTGTTTGCGTTATATTTTTGGAAAACAGTGTAGAATCAGGTTTCCTACAGTATTTCTGATCAGGATACATCTTGTGTAAAGTGCTTTTGTTATACTCATATTTGTTTTATGATCATTGGAAATTTGGCTTTGTCTATCTGTTTCTTTATGATGTATTTGGTGTTCAAACATTTTGAGAAGACAAATGATCTACAGAAAATAAGGTAGAGCGTTACTCAGACCATAGAGTTTTGTTTCACTCCTGATGGAGTCGCTGAATGGAATGAGGTGGGTCAATCGTTCGAATGTCAAGGTTAATCGTTATTTGAATGTAAAATCATGAGATCGAATGGAAATTAATTGCAGAAATCTTTTCAAACATGATAAAAAAAACTTTCAAACGAATATTATATAGGATCGAACGAGAAATTGGCAGGTTAACTCACTAAATTTAGCGAGACCTTGACTTGTCATTCGAATAAATTATTACACCGTTTGAATGTCTAGATTAATCGTTGCTCCAACGGAAAATAAAAGGTTCGAACAGAAATTTATTGGAGAAATATTTGGCTAGAATGGAAAAATGTTTGAATGCTTATTCGAATGAAGACATTATGTTTACAATTTTTGATGGCAACACAATACCTTACTTAATTGTGGAGAAAATATTTAATTTATATAAAAAAAAAATAGCAATTAAATATATATGTATATATAATAGAAATCAATAAGTAATTTTTTTTTTAAAGCCGATTCATAAATATTAAATTAATTTTACAAAAACGCAAAATATTATTCATACAAAAAATAAATACAAAAATAAATAAATAAAAGATACACACTACTACGTACTCGCTCAAATCTCTAACCAAATCCTAGTAGAATCTAGCTCGGCATGTCTCTAGAGCCGAGTACCAATGGTCAACTGAGTCAGAGAGAGATGGTAGCAATCATCAGAAAATCATTAAAGCGCAATAAATTTGTCTGAGTTGGCTATAAGAGTAAAAGATCGGTAGGCTGTGTTCGTTTATCGTTTGTCCATTGGTGAAGAAATAGGTTTGAAGGAATTGATATAATGGTCGGATTAGATGAAATCTTTGTAAGTGTTATATATCAAGTGATGTTTTGTTTCAATAGTGACCAACATATGTATCATGTATTTGATTTATAGTTGATCACACTACAAAATAAATAAATAAATAAGCAGATTGGACTATTTTTATTTCCAGCTACACACATTTTGCCCGGAATAACTCATATTTTTATTTGAGTCGAAATCTTGTGGCTATATAGAAATTCTGTGGCTATCAAGCAGTCGGAATAACTGCTCTGTTAACATGTGCATCTGACTCTTAAGTATATTAATGACAAACACTTCCAAGTAACAGTGACATTAAACAATCCATCATGAGAGTTTCGAAAATTGGCATATTATTACTATCCACTCTATGTATATTAATTAAACCCAAGGCTATTCCAATGCTAATCCTCTGAATATGTAATAACGGTTTATCCATGTTAGAAACATTTTTATTCATTTGTTTCTCTTTTATTTCTCAAAACTCAATAAAATATCTTAACTTCCCTGTTTGGGTGTTCAAAAAATCCTATTTTCAAATGAACAAATACTAATATCAGTTAATAGTTACCTATTTCCATGCCAAGATTGTTCTCAATCCAATTATATACACCTCTTGATTTTCACTACAACATAAATGCTGATTTTGTGAGTACTATAAATGATTTGGCCACTGTTTTTTGTTTGTCTGCAGTCATTCATAATACCGTCTTACACCATTGCAGTAGGGACCAATCTGAGTCAATTCACATGCATGGGAAGATTTTCAGCCGTGTCATTCTTGGGTACCTTGTACTTAAGATTTTGTTTAGAACTTTTGAAACATAGAACACCAAAGCAGAGGATTTCATCATCAATTTTCAGTAGCCAAAGGTTTGAGGTTCGGATTCTCAATCTTTGATTATAGCAACTTTTTTTTTTTCTTGGGTATTCCAGTTTAGATATTGGTTTTGATTTCAATTTTTTATGATCATGTTAAACAAACTATTCACGGTATGTATCTACTTCTACAAACTCTGTTTTTCTCACTATCACCTGGACCTTCACTTTGCTGCACCTAGGATGACACTTAACATATTGCTGCTTTTCTAATTGTAACTCCTAAAACCAATACCCTAGTACCAGCATAGATAGAACATAATTTTGAAAAAGAAGAAGAGAAACTAATTCCTTAGGGAAACTTGATGTACCTATGTGGTATTAAGGAAGATCAATCAAAAGTCAAACAACAAATACAAAGCCAAGAATCAAGCTCCAAATCATTCCAGAAATCACGCTGCACATAATATTTGCTGCTTATTTCATATCAATTGTACATTTATTTCATATCCTTTGTAATTTTGCAACAGCTGTAATTATTTCCTAAATTAGCCTAGAATAGCGTAGAACAAACTTGTATATAATATACTGTGCACAGTCAATGAAACTAGAGGAAAATTTCCATTGAAAACCATTCCATTATGTTCTGTTTTTCTATATGGTATCAGAAGAACAAAACTCTAACGAGTCTACGATCCTACCTCCAGAAATGTCGTCTTCCCCCCAACCCCAATCCCCAACTGAAACACCATTGGTTGCTCTCAATATTACTTCTCAAATCAATGAGAAATTAACTCCCTCCACCTTTCCCCAATGGCGTGCCCAATTTGAAGCTCTTCTCATTGGGTATGACCTAATGGATTATGTCACTGGAACCTTGGTATGCCCATCATCTGATGGCACACCACCCTTTGTTCTGCGCAAAAACCACTGGGTTCAGCAGGACAAATTGATTCTTAGTGCCATCCTTGCCTCCACATCTCCCACCATTACTCCCCTTATAGCCACCGCAAAAACCTCACAAGAGGCATGGAAGAAATTGAAAACCTTGTATGCCAGCAAATCAAGAACACGTGCTATGCAATTGAAGGAGGAGCTCACCTTAATCCAACGAGGAAATCGGTCCATCACCGATTATTTGCATGCTGTGAAGGCTTTGGTAGATGAAATTGCCATAATTGATCATACAATTTCGGATGATGACCTAACCCTGAATGTGTTGAATGGGTTAGGTACCGACTTTAGAGAAATCGCAGCACCAATCAAGGCTTGGGAGAAATCCCTTGCCTTTGAGGAACTACATGATCTCCTAGTCGGTCATGAGAATTACTTGCGCCGGCTCGAGACAGCTACTCAGCAATTGGTAGCCTCTGCAAACTACTCCAAGAAGAAGACGACCCCCTCTGGAGATCAACACCGACGCATCAAAACTGGGCCCTCATTTAACAAGAAGTTAGTCCAAGCCCGCAATAACACTCAACAGGATGGAAAACGTGGTCATGGGTCAGGCAGGCCCAATAATAATCAACGCCCCTACAAACCCAAATGCCAACTTTGTGAGCAGTTGGGCCATACGGCCAAGACTTGTCCCAAGCTAAAGTCCACGGATTTTTTAGCAAATTGTGCCACCACTTCTTTAGGGAATAAACACAAATGGCTTCTCAATTCCGTTGTCTCTCATAATATCACTGGTGATCTCTGAAATTTGTCCATTCACTCCGAATATGATGGCACTGACGAAGTTGTCCTGGGTGACGGTTTAGGTTTAACTATCTCACACGTTGGTTCCTTAGCTATAAATTCTCCAACACGGGCCTTCATTTTACGTGATACACTCTGTGTTCTCAATATCAAAAAAAAAAAAAAAACAATTTATGTTCATCATTTTACTTTGCAAAATAATGTGTATATTGAATTTCATCCATCCTATTTTCTTGTGAAGGAATCAACCACGAGGGCAATCCGACTAAGAGGTTCATGTGAAAATGGTGTCTATACACTTTTTGGGATTCACTAGTGGGCAACTCTTCCAAAATAATGGCAAATGTGCATGAAAGGACATCACTTGATGGATGGCACAAACGGCTTGGACATCCCTCTCTTAAAATTGTTCAAAATCTTGTATCTACTTTCTCCCTTCCCACAACCAATAATAAACATTTTTCTTTATGCAGTTCTTGTTCTATCAATAAAGCGCATCAACAAGAATTTAGAACCACTAGTCTTCAAAGTCATGCTCCACTTGATATTATTTATGCTGATGTTTGGGGACCCGCACATATAACCGAACTAGATGGTTCACGCTACTATCTCATTTTTGTAGACCATTACACTAAATGTATATGGTTTTTCTCAATGGCTATAAAATCCAAGACTCAAGCATCTTTCCTCAACTCAAAAAACTTGTTGAAAATCGGTTTCAAAAAATCATAAAAAGTCTTTACTCTGACAATGGTGGTGAATTTGTTACTCACTCCCTTCTCTACAACAAATCACCAGTTGAAAAACTTTTTGGCCAAACACCTAATTATCTCAAATTAAAAAAAAAAAAAAATTGGATCTCTTTGCTATCCTCTTACAAAGCCTTATAACACATAAATTGCAGCCAAAATACATTTTCTACATTTTTTTGGGCTACTCACAGATCCAAAATGCCTATATTTGTATGGCCCCAAAAACCTAAAAAATTTACACTTCACGACATGTTATCTTTAATGAGGCCCACGGTTATCCTCCCACACCCGAAGCCCAAAATCAAACCCAGCACAACCTCAACCCATCGCATATGTGCCCTAATTCCCTTTCAGTACCTTCATCCCCTCATGTGCGTGTTCCTGCCGTGCGTGTCCCTCTGCAAGTAACCTCGATGCCATGGCCAGAGGAGCAGCCATCACCATAGGTGTCTCCAGATGGTGTTCCAGCCGCGATCGCTGAACCTCCAGGTATCCCTTGTTCCTCCTCTTTTCCTTTTCACTCATCGTTTAATCCTTCTGTTGATTCTCTTAATGATGAACATGCTTTGCCTGAAAACCCAGGAACTTCTTCACCAAATCACACCCACACACTCACCTCTTCCAGCTTAGGTCAACCCGAAACCACAAAATCCTCACAAATTGAATCCGAACCCCACCGTGTTCATCAGATGATCACATGGTCGATGAACAACATCTTTAAACCCAAACAGTTGAATTTGATTTCCAAACATTTTCTACCTGAGTCCATTGAACCAACGTGTGTCACACAAGCTGTGAATCATCCTCAGTGGCGTGAGGCAATGTCCAATGAGCTTACAGCTTTGATGAGGCATGGAACATGGGAGTTGGCTCCATTACCTCCAACGTGCAAACCTGTAGGCTGCAAATGGGTATTTCGAGTGAAAAGGAAACCAGATGAGTCTGTGGATAAGTTTAAGGCCCGACTTATTGCCAAAGAGTATAACCAACGCCCTCGCCTAGACTATAAAGAAACTTTTAGCCTATGGTCAAACCTACCACAATCCGATCTGTTCTAAGCATAGATGTTATGAATAAGTGGAGATTAAGACAAATGGACGTCAATAATGATTTTTTGCATGGAAATTTAACCGAGACGGTTTATATATTGCAACCTCTTGGCTTCAAAGATGAGTCTAATCCCAATTATGTATGCAAATTGAGGAAAGTAATATATGGGCTCAAGTAAGCTCCTAGGGCCTGGTATACAGCCCTAAAAAATGCACTGCTGGAATTTGGCTTTCAAAACTATAAAGCTGACTCATTCCTGTTCTTCTACAATAATGACTCAATCACCTGTTATCTTTTGGTGTATGTTGATGACCTAGTTATTATAGGAAGTGACTCTACCTTTGTGGATTTTATTATAAATAAATTGAGTGAAAAATTCTCTCTAAATGGGTATTCTAAGTTACTTTCTTGAGGTGGAAGTTATACCTACACGGGCTGGTATTTTCCTATCACAACACAAGTGCATCAGAGATTTACTGTCCAGCAGCAATATGAGTGGTGCCAAGGAAGTTGCAACTCCTATGTCAACAACAATTTCACTAAACTTGGCTGATGGTACTGCACCGGTTGATAACACAGAATTTCGGCATATCATTGGAAGCCTCCAATACCTCTCCTTGACACGCCCGGACATCTCATTTGCTGTCAATAAATTGTTGCAATTTATGCATAGGCCAACCACAACTCACTGGACAACAACCAAGCGACTACTTCGATACTTGAAACAAACCATCTTCTTTGGAATTCAGATTAATCAAAGTTCAAATTCAGCTTTAACAACATTTTCTAATGCAGGCTGGGCTGGAAATGTGGATGACCGGAAATCTACATCCGCCTACATATGTTTCCTTGGTTCAAATCCTATCTCTTGGAGCTCAAAGAAACAATAAGCGGTTGCACGATCCTCAACAGAAGCTGAAGATTGAGCTCTTGCCAATGCAGCCTCAAAAAAAATGTGGCTTAAAGCTCTATTTGAGGAGATTGGTTTCAAACTCACAGCTCCACCATTGTTGCTATGTGACAATCTTGGAGCCACACACTTAAGCTTCAATCCAAGTCAAAATTCAAGGATGAAACACATTCAAATTGATTTGCATTTTATCAGAGAACTGGTTCAAAGTGGTTCACTACAAGTTAGACACGTCCATACTCAAGATCAGCTGGCTGATTTACTAACTAAGGCTTTGTCAAAACAACGAACAGAATTTCTGTGTAACAAGATTGGACTTGCCGAAAATCAAAAGTCAAACAGCAAATACAAAGCCAAGAATCAAGCTCCAAATCATTCCAGAAATCACGCTGCACATAATATTTGCTGCTTATTTCATATCAATTGTACATTTATTTCATATCCTTTGTAATTTTGCAACAACTGTAATTGTTTCCTAAATTAGCCTAGAATAGCGTAGAACAAACTTGTATATAATATACTGTGCATAGTCAATGAAAGTAGAGGAAAACTTCCATTGAAAACCATTCTATTGTGTTCTGTTTTTCTATATGTGGGAACTGATGATGCAGTCCTCCTAGTTGAAGTTCGCATTGTCAAATATATCAGATTCATTTAACATCATAATTCAACAATTAATGAGTTTGTCTACTAATAATGATGATCATATGAGCCAAGCATTCAGCCATACTCTTAATTATAACTGCTGCTCCCTGCTTTTAGCTCAAAGATCAAAGAACTTGTCCACCTTTGACCTTTGGTCTGCCTTTGTGAACAGAAGACAATCTTGTGTCTCTAAAACCCTTGTATGGTCTGGCTAAATGACTGACTTCTTTAGTTGAGAAACCTCTCTGGAGTTTTCTTTTGTAATTTATTGACATCTCTGTTTCTAGCTAGATGACTTTCTTGCAGGCATCTTTTTTGTACTTGGACTGTGCTCTTTATGCGCTTTCAAAATGAAATTCTTTTTACTTGTCCAAAAAAAAAAAAAAATAGATGTACAAGAGGTAACTTCTAAACTGTTAGTTAGATAATTCAAAATAAGATTTCTTTTTGGTTCTTGTTTGCTCAAATGAAGTAAGATCTAGTCACACATGAGATTCCTAAATTTGAAGTAGATCATTAATTAAAGTTCTTTGTAGCATGTTGTTGAAGGTTTAGGGATTTAGATGCTTTATTTTTGTAGCAGAAAATGTGGACTCTGAGCAAGGTTTTATCAAGTATTTTTTTAGTTTTAGTTTAAGGAGAGAGATTTCAATTAAATAGGATGTCGTCCTCTTGATAGTAAAATATAACAAGAGATTGTCTAGGCATTTGTGGCGTTTTCCCCTTTCAAGTTTTAGCTTTCAACGATTTATTTGCCAATTATTGGGTATGAAAAAAATATATAATTGGATGTTGAATGTGATTCATTGATTTTGTTTATAAATAAAACCTCCTGAGTTGAGCATAGAACACCAACTAGTACTGCTTGGTTCGAATTACTCTGAAAGCTAGCATTCCCAGCAGAATCACTACCTGACCTTTTGATAAAAGCCCCTCGATCGCTAGCTCCATATGTCTTTGACAAACCGATCGAGATGGCTGGCCGGGAAGTTGAAAATAATGCCATTTCCGACCAACCCCAAATAAGAAGTACTATTGTGGATTTTGATCCTCCAAAGAAACCCAAGAGGAACATGTACGCTATTGCTTGTTCTGTTTTGGCCTCAATGACACCCGTCTTACTAGGTTATGGTTAGTTAATTAGTATACCTTTCACCTCTTAGTACTGTATATTTCTAATATCCCTTTTAATCTGCTCATGCTTTTCCATTCATTGGTACTGGTTGATTACAAATTACAAGGAGTTTTTTTGGAAATAAATTTGTTTTCTTTATTACAAAGAGAGATAAATAATGGAGGCCACTAGTATATCCTAAATTAAACACGTATAAGTAATTCTTCAGGGATTTTTTTTATAATCTTTTAAGCATGATTTGATTATTGCATGGTCTATCAATGTTTTAAAGGGATATCTATTGGCTCTTATTTGATTGATATTTCTTATCTATAGTTTGTGGTCATGGTCGTGGAATGCTTATGGTCGTGAAGCTGCTGGATTTGCCGGGATTTTCTTGTACATGTGGTTCGTTTTTCACTTAGAGATGAGAAGGAATTCGTTAAATAAACTCATGAAAGGATTGCTCAAGTCAAAGATCTTTGCTAGCTTGTGGTCTGGCAAAGGGGGAAATGCTAACAATAGTGACTTGTATTCATCAGATAGTCTTAGTTCTGCAAATTCAGAGGAAGTAAAATCAACACCTTCTAGAAATAGGAGGCAGTTTGTATCTTAGATACAATTGAAAGAAATAAGAGTTGGTGGGCTCTTTTGAGCCTTTTACTTGTCTTAATGACATTATTAAACTTCAAAAGTAGTGCTTATTATTTATAGATTTTATAAGCTTAGAAAATGAAGTGCATATAGATTTTAGATGAGGAGTTCAGAGTTTCTTTTGTTGAAAAATTTACTGTTAGCCAAGAAAACTTTTATCTGTTAGGAATGAAACCCATAAAATTTCAATGAATTCTTGAGTGTTTGTGAGAAAAAGACACATTTTAGTTGCTAGGAAGAAGGAAAATTCATTTGATATGAGTGGATAAAAATCAATATAATTAAAAAAAAAACAAAAAAAAAATTATGAATAGCGATAGACAGATACAGTGGTGGCGAATTTTTATACTTTTTGCAGCGACTAAAGGTCGCCGGAAATAGTGAAATATTTTTGTCAATTGCTACTATAGCTGGGAAAAATCCTTCACGACTCAAAATTTCGAGCGATTTCTGGGCAGCTATTTTTAACCAGAAATATGTTTTTAAGGTAAAAATGAGATTATTTTCGGTGACTTTTGGTCGTTGAAAATAATTAGATTATAATTTGTTGTAGTGTCACCAAGTGGCATGGGGTCTTTAGGAAAAGATCCGCCTGATTTTGATGTTTGTGTGTTATTTAAAATATGAAAGGGGAAAAAAATGAATACAAAACCAGTTGAAGCAATAAACTATGGGAAAGATAATTATCTAGGTGCAGCTTAGTCACCTGAATGGTAGCCTTCTTCTTGGTTCAGATTTATAGGATATATAATTAGTTGTAAGTATTGGCTAAACTCCGTTTCAAAACAATGGATAACGTTGTTTGTGTTTTGGGTTTGGGTTGATAGGTGATATTTATGATTTATCTATAAAGATAATGGGTAAATTTAGATTGATAAGAGATCGAGTTTATCTATCAATACTCTAGCCCCTATTTGTTGAAATAAATTTGAGTATTAAATGAAGATGGAGGTTTGAAGATTTGAAAATTCGAAATTTGGATAATGATGCAGGAAAATTAATAGGGTATGAAAATATCGAGCTTGAAGTCTCGGCATTGATAGCATTGGACTACCTCAAGAAGGTAGGTTAGTGCAAATATGGCGAAAAAATATGAAGATTCCCCAAGTTGGTTTAGGAAAAAGGGCGAAGGCAAAAAATAGTGAAGTAAAAAGAAAGATTCCTCAATTAAGAAAGGAAAGGTCAGGATTCTCTAGTTGGGGAAGAAAGGTCGGGATTCCTCAATTTGGAAGGGAAGAAAGGTTGGGATTTCTCAGTTGGATGAGGAAATAAGAGCGACATTGCACACGCGTTAGTATTTTGACTATAACTTTGATTACTAATATCAAAATCGCAAGTAAAATCCTAATTCAAAAAGCTTTTTCGACACGAACGTCGTTGACATGCAACAACTCTATGCCTAGGGTCCTACTCTAGATCCTATTTTAGCGAGATATCAATTATTCCTACATTTTATTATATATCCATAATGGGAATTTTACTTTCTTACCCTTAATTATTTACGTGCAATTTGTGGATTCATAAGATATATTTGATTTATACAAACAAATAAACAAAAAACAAAAAAGGCTTAATTTCAAACGTTATCTCAAAGTTTTCTCTTTGTTTGTTTGTTTTTTTTTTATCTCTAACTTCTGTTATTTAGCCAGTCGTGAGAACAATCGTCGGCAGATAAAAGCATGACTTATGGAATTTTGAAGAAAAGTTAGAGCATCGTGTTTATTAAGTAAAGAGATGTGATGGGAATTCTGTGAATAGTGATGAAATAAATTGAGCCAACATGTTTTATTTGATTTTAGAAAACGAGAGAGATAAAGTTGAGTAAAAATATTAAAATAAGTTAAAAGGTTGTTAGAATAGTTTTTTTAAAATTTGAAAATTTTATTATTATTATTTTTATTTGATGGACATTTTTGGATATATTATTTTTTTATTTGAAAAGTTAAAAGGTCAACTTCCTTTGCTTTCAAGGTGGGTGAACGAGGAATGATGAATCTCTTAACATTTTTATATATCTCAAATTTAAGTAGGATGTGGGCCGCATAATATCATCTCATCGCCATGATGAAAACAGTCGACCAGAGCTACCTCTCTTTGTCCAAAACAGTCAAGGACTCAAAAGCTACCTCTCTTTGTCCGATATCTCTATCTCCATTATGACTAAGTCAAGGTCTTCTACTCAAATATTAATCATGCAACCGTGAAAACTACGGCCCGCTAAGTGCTACATTTAAGGACATGTCATCAATTAATAAGGATAGAAGACTTGTAGGAACCCAGTAGGCACGGATCTGTCGTCACCATGGAAGACTTTCTAGATGGTCATCGGTGGAAATATGCGTATAATGTGGAGAAAGGAAGACAAGAAATGCAAAAAAAAAAATTGCTTAGAAAATAAAAATGAAAATCCTGACCTTTCCTTCACAAGCCGATCTTAAATAGTTAAGAAAAAAATAAAAAGTTAATATTATTGTTTAAAAGATATAATACCAAATAAAATAAGTATCTTGTCAAAACAATTCAAAATAAAAATCGTTCTTAAATATAAACATTATCATAAAAAAATAAAAATTAAAATTAAAAAATAACTTAAAGTGATGATTCAAATTAGCCCCGTTTGGATTGGAGAGTCAGTTGAGCTTATCTCAACTTATTTCCATTTATCATTATATTTTTTCAATTTTCTATACAAAACACAAATTTCAATGTCATTTACAAATTCCAATACATATTTTTCAAATTCCAATTCAACTTTTTCAAATTTTAAAATAATAATAATATTAAAAAATAAATTAAATTAAACTAATCTCAACTCATTTTATCTCCTTATCCAAATAGAGCAAGATGATTTAGAGTTGAAAATTGACAAGTAAGAGTGGAGAGCAAGACGTGCATGTCGAAAGGAATTTTCAGAATTGGAATCATATGCATGATTCTAACGCCCGTAACTAGATTATGATCAAAATACTCACGTGATCGTAATATTGCCCCCCTTTCCTTGTCCAAACAAGAAATGCGGACCTTCATCTATCATCTTTTCTCGAGATAATCTAATATTAGTAGTAATATCGAATTTGTCACACTATAACACATAAGTAGGTATCTCCTTAATTAATGCTCGATTAGACCTTTTTTGAGAGGGACATTAAATGCTGCTCTTCCTCCCTCCAATCCAGCAATTAATGATGCGTGTCTATGGTATCTCCGCATTTAAGAGGGACAATCTATAGACTGGCGGTTGTCTGGTTGCTCATAAATGCTGGAATGATTATGAGGTGGGGTGGATCCAGGAGATATGTAAATAAATGAGCCGTCATTCCTGGCCTTAGCGTATCCTGGAAGCCGATTTATTTTCTTCTTCTTGATTCGGGATAACCAGTTACTCGGATTGTTTCTGATTCTAGTATTCCTGGTTGAATTCGGACACCCCGTCATCTGGGTTCAGATCACGGGCCTTGGGCCCAACCGACTCTTCGAGGCTTAGGGTTGAAGCTAACCGCCCTTTCAAATAGTTTTGGAGACTTGCGTATATAAACTTATTGCAAGATTGTAACATCAAATGGATGTGAATTGGGAGAGTTAAAAATGGGCAGTTTTTAATTCTCGAATAAAACGGTTCTTATTAACTCAATAATTAATGTGGTATAGAATATGCAGTAACTTTTGTTTCGATTTGATCTGATTTGTTCAATTGCATGTATATAGCGAAGGATGATCTCCAGTTGGCTTATGTTTGTATGTAAAAAATTATTAAAATATAATTTGGATAGTAAGTTGAGATGAAAATTAAATTAAAATATTGTTTGAATATAATTTTTATTTGAAAATTTGAAAAATTAAATTTTTTTAATGTATTTTAATTTACTTGGAGGTCATGATGATTATCATAATTATTATATGACGTAGAATAAGATGAGATGAAATTTTGAGGCGTAGATATTGTACATGTTTCCTCGGAATTCGGACTTCATTTGACCATTCAGTGCATTCACACCATAGAAATTCAGAAAAGACTTGCGTTATTTTTATAGTCAATGAACTATTACGTTATTCAAATGGTTGGGATAAGATTAAAAGAAAAAAATAGTTGGGATAAGAATTGATACTTATAGGGACTCAACGAGCTGAGTCAAGGTCTTCTTAAATAATGAAACGACCATTTTCTTTTGTAAACTTGTCATCAACGGTTTGCATCAAAAAATCTCAATCTTATATATAATTATGTAAATAATTTTTTGTTGACTAAGACTTGCCAATTAGCTATATATAATAGAATTACGTAAATAAATTATATATATATATAATAGAATTGGAGTGTATCTTTATGTCAAGAGCATGATGACATAATTATCTTTATTCTCTCTTAGCTTTATGGAGCAATGTGTACTCCTATGAATGAAAAGAAGCTCTTTACTTTTTATCATGTTCACTTTCAAACCACTTTCTTTGAGAGAAAGTTTAAGAGAGAGGAAGAAAGATGAGTGGCTTTGCTTTTTTTAGGTGGCCAAGTTTAAGAGGTGGTTTGGATTCAAAAATAAGTTTTATTATTTATAATCCATTTCAATTCATTTTAACTAATTTCAATTCTACTATTTATAACTCATTTCATCTCATTTTTAAATTCAAGCAAAATCTAATACATAGAGGAAGTTAGACGTACGTGCATTTGACGCTATTTTTTAAGGTGGGTGTGTTTTTTTCTCTTTGATTATTTCTTCCTTTCCGGTTTCACCTTTTATTGTTATGCCTTTTTTATTTTTATGCAATTTTTGTTTGTTTAAATCTTGTTAGTTTCTTAAATTTTATATTTTAAGTCTGGTTTGTTTTCATAGATGAAATGAGATGAGATAAGATAAAAGTTAAAAAAAGAATAAAATATTATTATAATATATAATTTTTTAATATTACTTTTATTTTAGAATTTGAAAAAGGTGTTTCAGAATTTAAAAAGTTAAGTTTTTTATCAAAGTTTATATCAAAGTTTTCTCTTTTATTTGTGTTTCTCTCAATTTCTAACTTCTGTTGTTTAGCTAGTCGTTAGAAGAATCATTATTTTGCTCCAATATCAAATAAATCATGTTTAGGTAAAGAGATGTGACGAGAATTTTATAAATAATAGTGAAATTATTTGAGTTAATATATTTTATTTGATTTTAGAAAATGAGAGAGATAAAGTTGAATAAAAATATTAAAAAATTTAAAAGGTTGTATGAATTTTTGTGTTTTGTATAAAATTTTGAGAAAATGTTAATGACTAGAAATTAAAAAGTAATTTGTATGCTAATATTGTTTGAGACGAAAATTATGAAAAGTTTTGAGATCATCATCTCATCTCATCTAAGTGCCCAAACAAAGCCTAACAATCAATGATTGGAAAGTTCGATCTTTCATCTTGTCCATCTCTATCACCATTATCATCGAGTCGAGGTCTTCTAAAATAATAGAACCACAATACGGGCTATAAGTACATGTAATTACTAAGGATCGAAGGCTTCTAAGAACCCCAGTATGCACGGATATGCCAATATCACCATGGAAAACTTTTCTAAATAGTAATATGTGTAAATATGCATGTATGGATATTAAAAAGAAGAGACGAAAATGCAACCAAAAAAAAAATTATCATTGAGTCAAGGTCTTCTAAAATAATAGAACCACGATTACTACCTCATACTATAAAGACATGTCATGTCACAGCCAGAGTCATGAGAAGACTTCCAAGTTGCTAAATTAAGATATACTCCAAGCAACTTTCTAAGTGGATCATGTCAAGCACTCAACTGTCAACAATATATCCTAATTTATGTTATCACTTTTGTAAGATTAACAATATTTATTGATTAATTATGAAGTATTTGTTTTTGTCTTAACGAATTTTTCGTTAAATTGTATGATGGTATTGTTTGTTAGTGAAAGTATTGAAATGCAAATCGTTTGCATTTGGGCTCGTTTGGACACTTGGTATCTCATAATTTTGTAAAAAGTAGTTAAATGTTTTGAACTAACATGTTTTAAGGGATTTTGGGAGCTAGAAGAGAGAGAAAAAATTTATTAAAATATTTTAAGTTATGAGAAGTTTTGAGAATGATGTCCATCCAAACCGGCTTTTAAGGGCATGTTTGGCAATAAGATAATATGAGAATTCTGTGAATGATAGTAAAATAATTTGATTTAAAATATTTAATTGGGTATTAGGAAGTAAGGGAGAAAAATTAAATAAAAATATTATAAAATTCAAATATTTCTAAAGTTTTTAATATAATTTGTATTGCTTTTGTATTATATTTGATAGTTTTAGAAAATTGTAATGATTATGTAAGAGTAGATGGAAAAGTTAAAAATCTGAAATTGAAGAAGATTTGTATTTGAGAAGGGAATTACAAATATTGTGATAAGAGATCATTTAGCTTTATAAACAAGCCCCAAATCCAATGAGACTTTCATTCAAGTTGGTTGTCATAATTTAATCTGTAAGAGACGTTCAAAGTGAAATTCTTTTCTAAATTAACCAAAATTTGACGTATCAGTAGTTTGATGATGCATCTCTCAGTCTCTTATACCAACTTATAAATACATTTTTTTCTTAAAATTTTAGAATTATATAAAAATGTTTGAAATTCCTTGTTCACCCCCACCTTGATTGGCCCTCTCTTAACTCGAGTCGCGCGAGATGAAAGCAAAGGAAGTTGGCCGGGTCAAAGAATTTTAAAGCAGAAGACTGAAAACAGAGTCAGTCGTACGTCTAAAAATCAATGATTCAAAAGCTACTTCTCTTTTTCCAATATCTCTATCTCTAATAATGCAATTAACCTTGAAGTAGGAACACATGCAGTAGGCAAATGGATATATACTTCATCACCATGGAAGACTTTCTAGATGATCATCGCTGGACATATGCGAATATCATGAAGAGACGAAATGCAAAACAAATTACTTAATAAAGGGAAAAGGTTGAGACCGGATGGATGTGAAATTAAGTTTCACACAGGCCAATCATCAAGTACCACATCAGCAATTCAAAAAAATTGAGCGGCACTCGCATACACCAATACTTTCTCCCTCTTCTTCTTTCTCTTCCTCTTCCTCCCCCTGCCATCTGCAAACGCCGAGAAAAGCCCCGGTCCATCTCCCTCTCATTTTCGGTTCCTCTCACCTCTACACTTTCCTGCCTCTTCTTCTTCTTCTCTCTCTAACTCTCTCTTTCTCCTATTGTTTTGATATTTCTTTTCTTTATGGATTTTGTGAGCAAAGCTTCTGGTTTCAGACTTTGATTTTAACTTCCCTCTTACATTTCATGTTCACGGCTTTCTCACCCTTTGCTTCAGTTACTTTGTTTACCTATATCCTGCAACTCATAAATTCTGTTTTGATTTTCCTTGGTTTGGTTAATTGATGCATCCAGATCTGGTAGACTAACAATTACTGGAGTGCAGATGGGGGAGGCAGTGGATGAGAGAAGGAGAAGAAGACTCTTGGGTGTATGCGGGTCCAGTTAAACTTTTTTTAAAATATCTCTGTGGCATTTTATGATTGGCCCATCTGGCCCGTAGCGCTACCCTGGCGTCCATATGTCGCTATTTGGAAATGGTGTGTCCATATGCAGCCATATGAAGTTCACAAGCGAGTTTATAATTGTAAGGAAAAAATTATAAGTTATAATTATTGGTTGAAATATAGGATACTGAAAAAAAATAAGTATCTTGCGACAAAATCAAGAACAAAACAAAGTAATAACTTAAAATGATGATTCAGAGGAGAAATAACTGATTTTGAGGTTGAAAAGGTGACCATCAAGCAAAGCTGGAGACCAATATATACGTGCGCGCCAAATTAAACTAACAAATGGGAGTCATATGCATGATTTTAATACATACATGTAGCTAAAGTTATGACCAAATTAGAGCAATAACTTTGGAGACTCGCGAATGTATAAGAATTTTCATATAAAACAGCTCTTATTATTCCATAATATAGAGTATAAAACATGCTGTAATTTTCGTTTCGATTTGGTCAATTTATTTTATGTATATACAGCGAAGCATGATCTTCAATAGGCTTCTATTTGTTAGGATGTAAGCATTAAGAATTCCGTGTCTCCACAACTAGGAATAGAGCAAATGCCTCAAGCCACCAGGATGGGCATTACAACAAATGATGTCCAATAGTCTGTAGGACAGATAATTTATAAAAGCCAAAAAAAAAAAAAACAGAAAAAAAAAACAAAAACAAAACAAAAAGGGTGATCCAAAGAGATATAGAAGTATAGATCAACTATATATTATAAGTGGCACCATTGGGATCCCATGTCTCCTTGATAGCCAAGAGTGGGCCCGGATCCAGAATGTACGTAATACGTATTATCTTTTCGTGGGTCAACCACTTTACGTGATATATGAGTGTCAATTAAACATTTTCTACACATCCTCCAATATCCATCCAGCCGGGTATCTAAAATCAAAATAAAATTTGAGTTTGAGACGTTGGGTTAGTAGTATACACTATAACAAAAATGAGATTTTTGGACTCTTTCTTTGGACGAAAGAAAAATCATCCCAAAAAATAAGTTGTAAGGTCCAAATTGAAATTTTATCCCAAAAAAAGACTGAAGTCTTCAACCGTTTGAATAGTACTAGAATTTTTGTTCGAAACGTATATGTAAGGAAGATGAATTTTGTCCCTAATAAAGTATCCATTTGAAGATTTACTAAAACATTCCAACGTAAAAAAATAAAAATTTGAAAGGATATTTATTATATATATATGGTCGAAAGAGACATATATTTTGCTTTGATTTAGTCTAATTAATTCGGTTGTCAAGACTCGCTTTTCAAGTCTTGAAAACTGAGATCAAACCAGTTTTTAAACAGTTTTGATTTCTAGGAGCCGAACTAATTGGGCGAACCGGTCCAGTCCAATCAGTATGTTTGGTTTTTTTCTTAACTGTCCTTGATTTTAACATTTAAAAAACGATTTTAGGGTAAGTGGACTAGCTTTATTTTATCTTTTTCAATCATATGTGTTACTTGGAAATTCTAGGTTGGGCAAGGAAAGATGAGCAAAATGGCACACACATTAGCATTTTGGCCATAATTTTGTTAGCATATACATTCATAAGCGCATGTATGACCCTAATATATATATATATATAAGCTCTCTATGAAGCACACATTGTGCTCACCACGCTACACCTAGTGGTCTCCTTAGCTATTTAAGTCCAGCTTGTAGGCTTCATAAGATATATTCAATTTTTACAAAACATCACAATCTTAAAATTTATCTCAAAGTTTTCTCTCTGATTGTGTTTCTCTCAATCTCTAGCTTCTATTGGGCTCCAGTGTCGGATAAAAGCCATGCTATATGATATTTTGAAGGAGAATTAGTGCGTCATGTTTAGGTTGTGAGATGTGAAGATTTTGTGAACAATAATTAAATAATTTGTGAATAGTAGTGAAATTATTTGATAATATGATTTATTTGATTTGAGAGAGAGAGAGAGAGAGAGAGAGAAAGTTGAATGCAAATATTATAAAGTTAAAAAGACGTTGTTGGAATATAATATAATTCTTTAATCTTATTTTTATTTTGAAATTTAAAAATGTTTTATTATTTTTTTTTATTTGAAACTGAGAAAGTTTTAATAATTAAGTAATGATTAGATGAAAATCAGAGTTGGGATTTGAAATTATAATGTGTTTTATGTTTGAATGATGTTTAGGAAGGATATTACAAAAAGTTTTGAGTTCATCATCTCAACTATGAATCTAAGTGCCGAGACATAGGCTAAAAATCAATAATCAAAGCTTTCTCATTTTGTCCATCTCTATCATCACCATTATTATTAAGTCAAGGTCTTCTAAAATAATGGAATCGTAATTACTGCTTGCTATAAGTTGTGAGAAGTTTTGAAAATTTTGAAAAGGATGTATATTCAAATGAGTCTTTAAGGGCATGTTTGGCAATGAGATAATATAAGAATTCTGTTGTGAATGGTAGTAAAATGGTTTGATTTAAAATATTTAATTGGGTACTAGGAAATCAGGGAAAAGGAATGAATAGGAATATTATAAAATTTAAATATTGCTAAAGTTTTTAATATAATTTGAAAAAGTTATATTGTTTTTGTATTTTATTTGATAGTTTTAGAAAATTGTAATGAGTACATAAGACTAGATGGAAAAGTTAAAAATTTGAAATTGACTAACTTAAGGTCTTCTAGTCAAATAATGCAATTAACCTTGATTATTACATGTTATAAGGACATATCATTAATAAGATCGAAGACTTGTAGGCAAGGAAGTTGGCCCTCTCTTAACTCGAGTCGCGCGAGATGAAAGCAAAAGGAAGTTGGCCGGGTTTATAAGAATTTTAAAGCAAAAAATTGAAAACAGAGTCGGTCATACTAAAAATCAATGATTCAGAAGATACCTATCTTTTTCCAATATCTCTATCTCCAGCATTTTGACTGAGTCAAGGTCTTTCTAGTCAAATAATGCAATTAACCTTGATTACTACAGGCGATAAGGACATGTCATTAATAAGACCGAAGACTTCTAGGCTGGAAATATGCGTATATGAAGAGAGGAAATGCAAAACAAATTACTTAAAAAAATATATTATTTGGAAATGGCGTCCATATGTCGCTATCTGAAAATGGTGTGTCCATATGCAGCCATATGAAGTTCACAAGCGAGTTTAGATAGTTAGGAAAAAATGATAACTTATAATTATTGCTTGAAATATAGGATACTGAAAAAATTAAGTATCTTGCGACAAATCATGAATAAAACAAAGAAATAACTTAAAATGATGATACAGAGGAAAAATAACTGATTTTGAGGTTGAAAAGGTGACCCACAAAGCAAAGCTAAATTGGAATCATATGCATGATTTTAATATCTGTAGCTAAAAGTTATGAGCAAATGGATATGAATTGTGGTCTGTTTAGAGCAATAGCTTTGGAGACTCGCGAATGTATAAGACATGCTGTAATTTTGCTTTCGATTTGGTCTGATTTGTTCAATTTATTTCATCTATATACAGCGAAGCATCTTCAATAGGCTTCTATTTGTTAGGATGTAAGCATTAGGGCCTGGTTTGAATGGGGAGTTGAGATGTAATTAGTCGAGATGAAAATAATTAAAATATTAATATAAAGTTCAAATATTCTTAAAATATTATTTTTTAATATTATTTTTTACTTGAAAAAGATTAATTATTTAATGTATGCACTATTACGTTATTGAAATAGTTGGGATAAGAACTTATGGGGACCCAACGAGAGTGTATGGGAGTGCGGGTGGCCCATTTAAACAAAGCCTTACAGCGAGTCTTATTGTAATTACATCGAGAGTAGAGTTGATCAATAGAGATGGAGCGTTTTTGTTGTTGCCTTGTTATTTTGGTGTGTGTTCAAGCTGCATGTATGCTTTCTGGGTGCTCTGGTTGTTTGGAGGCAGAGCAAAATGCTCTTTTCCTACTCAAAGCCTTCATCAACAAAGAGAGTACTACTACTACTACTACTACTGATTGCTGCAATTGGAGAGGTGTCGAGTGCAGCAACGTTACAGGCCGTGTAACCCATATTTATCTTCGTGGGTTGAAGGATTATGGGAGAAGTACTAGTACTAGTGGATCAGAATATTGGTACTTGAATACCTCTTTGTTTCTTCCCTTTCAAGAGCTCAACTCTCTGGATTTGAGTTATATGGATGACATTAATAATTTGAGGGTATCAAAAGAAGGTCTGTGTATATAACTACTTGTGATGGCATTTCTTCCATTTTTCTTGTGAGATGAGAAATTAGTTGAATATACTTTATTTATTTTGACGTTGACATTACTCATGAATTTAACCAAAAATTGTAGGTTTGGAAAGATTGTCTGGGTTGAGCAAGCTGGAGGAGCTTTACTTGGATTTTATTCCCTTCAATGACACTAGCCTCTTGCCTGCATCCCTTGCCAAGATTGCAACGCTCAAGATACTATCTTTGGAAGGAATCAGGGAAGGGGATTATGAAGCTTATAATAACATCCAAGGTAAATATAATTGAAACAAGGAAATATAAAATCATTTAAAATTTGCAAGAGATCACTTTTAATTTCATAAATATTTAATAACTAAATTTTGTCTATTTGTCTTTAGTGTTGCAAGAAACAAATAACGAAATTAGCTTGAGCATCCAAAACCTATTTTCAGATAATTAAGTGGCGTGATCATCTCAAATTTAAAGGCGACTTGGCAATGAGGACCTTGTAATATTTTATGTTTATAAGGGCATGTTTGGCAATGAGATAATATATGAATTCTGTGAATGGTAGAAAAATGGTTTGATTTAAAATATTTAATTGGATATTAGGAAATAAGGGAGAAAGATTCAAATATTGTTAGAATTTTTAATATAATTTGAAAAAGTTTAATGGTTTTTGTGTTTTATTTGATTGTTTTAGGAAAAGTTAAATGGAAACGTTAAAAATTTAAAATTGAAAAGTACTTGTGTTTCATTGTTGATTTGTCATAATTTAATTTGTAAGAGACATTGAAAATTAAATTCTTTTCTAAACCAAAATTTGACATATCAATGATTTGATGATGCATCTCTCAGTCTCTCACACCAACTTACAAATTACAATTTTTTCTTAAAATTTTAGAATTATATAAAAATGTTTGAGAATATTCCTGGTTCACCCCCACCTTGATTGACCCTCTCTTAACTCGAGTTGAGATGAAAGTAAATTAGGAAGTTGGCCCGGTTCAGAATTTTAAAGCAGAAGATTTAAAACAGAGTCAGTCAGTGATACTCTATTTGTCCAATATCCCTATCTCCATTATGATTGAGTCAAGGTCTTCCAGCCAAATAATGCAATTAGCCTTGATTACTAAGATCGAAGACTTGTAGGAACCCATTCAGTAGGCATGGATATATTATATATACTTCATCACCATGGAAGACTTTCTAGATAGTCATTGCTGGAAATATGTGTATATGGAGAAAGGAAGAGATGAAATGCGAAACAAATTACTTACATAAAATTTATTTGGATATGGAGTCCATATGTCGTTAATTTGCAGCCATATATATGTCGTTATTTGGAAATGGTGTCCATATGCAGCCATATGATGTTTAGAAGCGAGTTTAAATGGTTAGGAAAAAATGAAAAGTTATAATTATTACTTGAAATGTAAGATACCGAATCAAATAAAAATTAAAATTATTCTTAAAAATAAAACCTTAGAGTTGGGATAAGAACTGTTGGGGACCCAACGAGTGTATAGGGGTGTGGGTGGCCTATTTAAACAAAGCCTTATAGCGAGTCTTATTGTAATTACATCAAGAGTAGAAATCATTGGACACACTCCCATATAAACCAATTATTACATGGACAATTTGTTGTATTTAAGGATTTATTGTACATAACTTTGGATGTATACTGAAAAATCACAGTTGTAGATTTTGAAGTGTTGTCGGGTTTGAGCAAGCTGGAGGAGCTTTACTTGGATTATAATGACTTCAATGAAAGCATCTTTCCATCCCTAGCCAAGATTGCGTCGCTCAAGAAACTATCTTTGTATGGCAATAAGATTAGTGGAAGGGTCCCAATTAATAAAGGTCGGTATATATTGTATTAGCTAGCTATACGTAGTATTTCTTCCATTTTCATCCACCTTATATTTATGTATTAATCTAACCTGATTTATTTTTTACTAATTTTTCTAATGAATAATGGAAGATGATCAAAATTATTGCAGGTTTTAAAATGAGCATGCTAGAGGAGCTTGACTTGGGTTATAATAACTTCACAGACATGAGATTCATTTGTAAGATTGCATCGCTCAAGAAACTACATTTGAGAGAAGCTAAGTTGAATATTGGGGCAATTAATATCCAGGGTAAGTCTCAAAGTTGAACTACTTATCAATTTGCCACCTTAATAAAGGGTATTACTTCATATGCTATAAGGTGATACTACTGATTCTTAATAATTTCAATGCACATGATAAATATCTAAAAGCGTGTGTTATTGTTTTTATTTTAGAGCTTGGAAAACTAAAGAGCCTACAGGAGTTGTATTTGGATTATTCATCCATTGACAAAAGCTTTCTTCATAAAGTTGGAGTGATTACTTCTCTGAATGTACTTTCAATGAGTTATTGTGGACTCAATGGCAGCTTACCCAACCAAGGTAGAAACGTTTTTTTCCAAGTATGTTGCTAATCATAAACAAGCTGATCTCAGTAGCATAATTAAAAATCTATTTATTTTTCAGGTTGGTGTGAACTCAAGAATCTGCAAGAGTTAGACCTTAGTGGCAATAATTTTGAAGGGAGATTGCCTTCTTGTTGGGCAAACATGACAGCACTTCGAGTATTGAATCTTGCATTCAATAACTTCAATGGAAGCATTTCTCACTCCCCCATACCTAGTTTGCGGTCACTTGAGTACCTTTCTCTGTCCTATAACCACTTCAACCCAATTACAATTTCCTTCTTTCTTAATCTCTCGGAGATGAAGATATTCATGAGTAATAACAACACACTTGTTGAGGAAACAGAGTCTCGAAGTATGATTCCATACGTTCAATTGAAGGTTCTGTCATTGTCAAGAAGCCTTGCCAGAAGACCCACTAGAACGATTCCCAGATTCCTTCATTGCCAATACAAGTTACAAGTAATTGATCTCTCCCACAACAATTTGGTTGGACAGTTTCCCACTTGGTTGCTAGAAAACAATACAAGATTGGAGATTCTTAATTTAAGGAATAACACTTTCAGAAGCACTTTCCAACTACCCTATCATCCTAATCCACATATTCAAAAAATTGATGTTTCGAATAATGATCTAGGAGGTCTGATTCCAACGAACTTGAGTTTAGTTTTTCCCAATTTAGTGCATTTAAACATGTCTCAAAATGCATTTGTAGGCACAATTCCATCTTCTTTAGGTAATTTAGTTTCCTTGATAACTTTGGACTTGTCTAACAATCATCTCTCAGGAACAATACCAGACCATTTGGCAATGGGTTGCTCCAATTTGGAATACCTCAAATTGTCAAATAATAATTTAACTGGCCACTTATTTCCTGCTAAAAACAATATATCTTTCCTTTGTTTTTTATATTTGGACAACAATCGATTTTCTGGAAAGATTCCAAATAGCTTATCCAGTAGTGCTGACTTGGTTGGATTTGATTTTAGCAACAACTCTTTGTCAGGCATGCTTCCAAGATGGATTGGTAACATGACCAGCTTGGTTGGAATTGTTATGGCCAAAAACCAACTTGAAGGTCCTATTCCGATTGAGTTATGCAAACTCAAGCAAATTAGATTTCTTGACCTTTCCGAGAATAATGTGTCCGGCAACATACCATCGTGCTTCCATTCATTGGACATCAAACATGTTCATCTAGGAAAAAATAGGCTAAATGGTTCAATTACAAAGGCATTCAAGAATAGCTCTGCTCTGGTAACTTTAGACCTTAGAGACAACCACTTAACTGGCAACATTCCAGATTGGATTGGAAACCTCTCATCATTGAGCATCCTCCTCTTGAAAGCTAATCACTTACAAGGAAGGATTCCAATTCAAATATGCCTTCTTGGAAACTTAACCTTGCTGGATCTTTCAAATAATAATTTTTTTGGTCCAATACCTCATTGCTTGAGCAACATTAGTTTTGAGGCAACAGACCAAAAATCTGATCCAGGAAGTACAGGGAATTATGGTTTTGGCAGTGAAGCATCGTCATATGTGGAGGTAAAGGCACGAATATGGCTTGAAAATGATGATGATGATGAATTTTTCCCGACTGTGGATGCACAACAAGAAATAGAGTTCACAACAAAGAGTAGAAGTTACTCTTATAAGGGTGATATTCTCAATCATATGTCTGGAATAGATCTCTCATGCAATTTTTTATCCGGTGACATCCCACTTGAATTTGGAAATTTGAACAAAATTCGTGCATTGAACTTGTCGCACAACAATCTAACTGGATCAATCCCCCCTACATTCTCGAAGTTAGAAGTAATAGAGAGCTTGGATCTCTCCCACAATACGTTGAGTGGCAGCATCCCCCCTCAACTTATAGAGTTACACTTTCTAGCTGTCTTTAGCGTGGCTGACAATAATCTATCGGGCAAAACGCCAGAAAGAAAAGCTCAATTCGGAACTTTCGATGAAAGCAGCTATAAGGGAAATCTATTTCTGTATGGACCTCCACTACCTAATACATGGAACAAAACTGGATTGTCATCTAATGACAAAGGAGAAGAAAGTGGTGGTTTCATTGACATGGATTTTTTTTACATAAGTTTCTGGGTGTCTTACACAATAGTGATGTTGGGAATTATTGCAATTTTGTATATAAATCCTTATTGGCGTCATGAGTGGTTTAGCTTCATTGAAGTGTGCCTCAATAGTTTTTATTGTTCTTGGTTTGGAAAATCTCGTAAGTTGTCCAGTACTTTCTAAATTATGTAGCCTTGCATAATGATGTGTGCATATGTCTATATGCTCGCTCTTGATTTCAAATCTAAGGTTTATAAGTTTCGATAAATTTTTATGGGTCGACAATGTATGTATATATATATACACATAGGATTATTATTATTTGCTATTTGCTAGAGTTAAAAAGTTTTGAGAAATCAAGAAACAATAAGCATGAGTCGTTTACAGACGCAAAGACATTGAAAAGGAAGTTTGGCAAAATTTGCCTAGAAAGCGACTCATTTGTGTTGACAATGAGTCTATGGCCATCATGAATTCCCATTTGACACAAGCTTGACTTCTTCAATTTAGTATAAGCATATTATGCACCTTCTTCAATCCTGAATGCATTGGATATTAGAAAAACAATTGATTCCAAAATTGATATGCACATTGACACCACGCACCACTAAGATCCCAGGTCTTGAATTTCCAAGGCAATTAAGATACCCTTTATGTTAGTTTGTGACAAATTTTATTTTTTATATAATAAATGTTTAATTTGGTCTTAAAAGAAGAAGAAGGGAAGAAAGAAGAGGAGATCGTAAATACTGTTCATAGAGTAAACTTGATAAAGATTAATCATGTTTGGGAAAATCTATAACAACTAAAATCCTACTAGATTGTAGATTACATTTTGAAGTATGCTACATACACAAAATAATTACACAAAAACAATTTCACAATCTGACTTGATTTTATCTGATTTGTTAGATTTACTTTATAAAATTATAATAAAAATAATTTTATGTTGGAAATATTTTCAAAATAATATATATTATATTAATAATATGTTTGAGAAATTATTTTTGGAAGTTGTGAATTATTTTGAAAAGAGAGAAATAAGAAAAGTTGATAAGCTATTGCTTATATTTATAATAAATTTGGTCCTTGTATTTAATCAAGTCCATTGGTGGCTAAGTGGTATTGTGGCTTTATATTTACCGCATGGGCTTGGTTCGAGCCACCCATCTATCAAAGGAGGAGTTTTTTGTTGAATTATTTGAAGAGCCCACGCAGCCCGCCCTTTAGGGCTCAAAGGGAGCGCATGATGCGCTGCCTGGGCAATGCGACAAGGGGCGCGACGCACACGATGGGGCGTGTGTGAGGCGCTGCAACGCATGCGAAATTGGAAATAGCATGCCAAAAGTCGCACCTGCTGGGTTTCAAACCCGTGCAAAATGGTTGGCAGCGGCACCATGACCACTGGATCATGTCCAACCTACATGTTGGTTGGCAACCAGTTTAATACATATACCGGTTTGGATCAGATTACATAAAATGAAAAGTAAATCACTTTTCATTCACATCCTTTGATAATAAATTCAATGTCATAGAATTTTCAGACATTCTAGAAGGAAATTTCAAAATTCTCTCTTTTAAAAAGATTTCATTTCTTTAAAACTCTTTATTAGGATATATTCGTTTTGAAGAGAATAAATTTCTAATCTCTTGGTTGAATAGAAAAATCTAAGGGTATTCAGAGTTTAATTTTGTTGGTGCACAACGCAATTAGTCACACGCGACTTATTCCGGGTTTCATGTATCTTGAATGCAAATTTACTTGTAATTCGTGTGCATACCAATTAATATTATTGATGGGAGTGAATATTGGCTTAAGGAAAGCGACATTTGTAACGCGACTTGAAGCAAACTTTTTTCTCAGTATTTTCTATTTTGCAGTCCCATTGCACAACACTATATAATCTAACAAATCACATAAAGTCACATCAATTTGTAAGATTATTTTTGTATAATTACGTTGTGGTTAAAGTATTTATCTTACCTTAATCATTCAACATCCTAATAATTAACACGACAATAATTAGCACGTTTCAGAAAGAAAAATGGTAATTAGCAAAAGATATTAAAATTATATATATATATATATATACACTATATTAAAGGAGAATTCCATTTATCATCCATTTACTATCATTCTCTCAACTGTTACGACATGGTGTGAAATGATTAGTCCATAACTTGGATATAACAAATAATCTCAATCAATATTTTTTCTCAAAAGAAAATTACATCTTCATTGATAATAAAAGTCGCAATATAGATAGATAAGCTATTATACAAATGAGATTGGTGGATCTTTTTCATTATAAAAATCCAATAAACACGATGAAATTTTAATAAGGGATATGCTTCCAGTTACATTGTTGGAGGCTGTCTATTGTGCAATTAATTGCATGTGCAAATTGATTTTGAAATTCATGATGTATTTTAATAGCTTCTCCAATCTCAAGATTATTGTGTCTCTAATGATGCCTTCTGCAATCCAGTATTAACTTCTTTTTTATACCTTCAAAGTTGTTAATGTTCTCTGAGGGTCTCCTTCATTTATAATATTCTTTAGTTGCTTACGTTGAGCTTCTTTCACACTCATGAATGCTACCATTGTTTCTCCTTGATTTAGGTTGCAGCTTCCTAAGTGGACTGCTACTATGAAGGAGATTTTTTGTTATGTGATCTATATATTGCAACTAAGGTGCTACCACTTGCTTTCACTGCAACCTCTAATGCTATTGAATTTTTTTCTGGAGGAAGGACCAAAGTGATGTTTTGGTTTTGCTCAATCCATTCCCATGCAATATGATTTGAGTGATCCTTGCATCTGGATGGGTGTAAAGGTGTAAAAACATGTTTTACACCCATCCAATAATATAGTGCCATATAAGCATTCTAGGGAAACCAAAATTACAGCTGCATTCACCCGATTCAACCCCCCTCTAGCCCACAGAATTCAATTCTCCTACGGTTCTCCTTGCTGCCGACGAGCTCCTACGATCTCCTTGCTTGCCGCCAACAATGAGCAACGGCCCCGATTCCAAAAATTTCAAATCGAACAACATTTTCTTTTGACATCACAGAAAACCCATTGCCATGAGCAAACAGGAGGAGAAATAGTAGACTTGAGAAGAAGCCAAACCCATCTTTCTCAAGAAGTTGGAGACAAAGAACCCATCTGTGTTGGGTTGTTGAGAAGCCAAAATTTTGAAGAAAAGTGTGAGAACTAAAATGGAGCCAAAGAAACCGTAACCCATTTGGGAATGAGGTCAAAGATTGAGAAACAATAGAGACTAAATATTGAATACAAAGTCTCCCCAGTTCAAACTCCTCTCTGAAATCTTTCAAACTACCATCACTCGATATAAATGTTATGAGTCTATCCGAGAAAACCAGAAAACAAGTTACTAGTTTCGGCAACTACAAAACCAACACCCCCAAGTCTATAGTGGATATGGAGTTTAAAAAAAAAAAATAGTGGAGATCGCAGGAGCTAGTTAGTTTGAAGCTTCTGGAATGCGTATTATCACTTCAGACTGGTTACAGCTTTCCTCTCCATCAATTACTTCGATCATTTCCTCTCCTCCCAATCTCTACACCGATAGGAGTATTTTCCAAGGGAAAAATCATATTTTTCGGGAAGAAGTGATCTGACAATGACAGCTTTGCTTCTTTTTTTTTTCTACCTCGATCCTCAGCAACCAAATGGGTGGCCTTTTCAGCTGTTATTAGTGGTGTGTTTGTCTTTAGCGGCGAAAATGGAGGAGCCCCAGGTCCCACTCCTGTTCGACCTTCAAGTATTTGAGCCCAAGTTCATCTTCGAATCAAAAACAGTACAGCGGATGGAGTTATGGGTCATGACCATTCTCGGATGGAGATTACGCTGTCACGCCCTTTGATTTCCTTGACTCTTTCATCTCCAAACATATTCAACCGCAACGATGCAGTGGTTCGTGTTTCGCAGGTGGTCTTCAACGATAGGGAGGGTTGGATTGAGTGAGGAAGTCTGTTAGGGATTTCGAATTGAGAGAGACGAAATTGCAAGCGTTCACGCTAAGATCTGATGCGGGCGAGATCATGGATGTTAAAGCCGAAATGCTGACGTGGCGTTTTTTCATTGGTTGGGTGTAAAAGAGCTTTTCCCATATGGTTTTTATAGGACTAACTGGCTTATGCTACACAAATTGACCCATGGACATTCTTTTGTAAGTGTGAACAATTTGATTTTTGTAATACCAGAGATTATATCTGGCAACAACAGAAAATACCTGGAATTTGTGAGTCTCAACCGTGTCAATTTGGAGTTTGACTTCATAATCTAAGACGTACATAATTCAAGAATTTGTATCTTGTCCTCCAAGAGAGGAGATGTTGAGACGCTGAAGAGATTTTAAATGGGTATCGCCCACACTCATTTCGGATTTAAGACTACGTGGGGAAGGTGACAGGCTGTGTGGGGTTACCATTACAGGAGTAAGGCTGCCAAAGGGAAGCGGTTTCGGGTGGTGTGGACGGTGACATCTCCGGTGGCCGGTGGCGATTGGGTTTGCGTTGAGCCCGAGTTGCATTTCTTGGTTGGGTTTTTTCCTACGTGGCATCACCTAATTTGAGGGTTGTTCTTCTCATTTAAATAGGCCGACCACTCTCCAACGTCTTCCTTATTATAAACATACTATAATAAAAGAGTTGATTTTATAATCGGTCCATCTGTTTTTCTACAAATAGTAGCCCTCAAATCGATGAAGTTCCACATAGCTTCTCACTTTATCTATCATGTACTCCCACTGCATGAGATCACGCACGTTTTCCATTTGCATTCTCTCCTAGGAAACCTAGAAGACAAACCCGTCCCTCTCCGCCACGGTCAACGACGGCCCCTTTCTCCACCACTCTTCCCTCCCTCTTTGTTGATTCTCGCACGGAAACCCCCATTTCCAGAAACCTCCTCATTGTCAAAGGTTTTTTTGGGATTTTTGAGGTGTAAAGTTCTTCAATTCAAGATTTTCTCAGAGGGAAAGAACCCAAATGAAATCCAATAGTCAAAGTGAGAGAGAGAGAGAGAGAGAGAGAAGAGCTGAGAAAGATAGAGACGAAATCCATGGAAATGACCATTACCAAAGAATTATCCAATTTTTTTTTTTTTGAGAAAGAGAATTATCAACTCTGGTTCAAAAGATATGTTAGGGTTCCGTTTAAAATCCTCAAAGCAATAGTAATATTCACGGCAATATTCAACAAAGTCACCACAATGCATAAACTCTTAAGAAAACACATGGATGAATAACACACTGATCTCATTAGTAAAAGCTGCGATGAAAGGGATTCGAGGCCCCTTTTTCTCCAGTCTCTTGCTACTAGCTACAGTACCCAACCATTCTAGAATAATCCTTCCCTATCCTTCGATAAAGACATATACTCTACTAGTGAATGGTACGCTACTAAGAAGGAAAAACACCTCGTTTTGGTGAGTCACCAAAATGGGCCGCATTACAATTTATTGCCAAGCCCCCCCCATAATGGTAAGACCAGACCATTATGTTAACAAATAGACTAATGCAGACCCATCGACCCACATTCTACGTCGGCCTAGCATCCTAGAGCCTCTTATTTGAAACTGTGTTATTCCTGCATTGAAACGGCATCGTCTAGAGTCAGAAATTAGCTTCACTTTAGTTCACTTGTAATTGTACTTGTCGAGCTTCACTCCGGTTCTAGACCTCTAACACTTCGCACCCTTGCATTGGCGATCTAGAGTTCCTTACAACTTTCTCTCCCTTTAAAGCACCTTGCCCTCAAGGTGGGGATAGAGTTGCCTTAAGCTCCATAGCTTTTCCCAAGTATTTTCTTCTTCCTTCAACCCATTCCATTTGACTAGCACTTCGGTGATGGCTCGATTTCCATCTCTTTTTAGTCATCGGGCGACACTGGCTCGGGTTGCACTTCGTCGTCTGCATCTACTGGTGGTAGAGTAGCTATAGGTTGTATTATCTTGCCTAGCTTCTTCTTCAGGCAAGACACGTGGAAGGTAGGATGAATCTTGGAGGAACTCGAGAGTTTGAGTCTGTACGCCACTTCTTTGATCTTCATCTCCACCTAGAATGGGCCATAGTAGCGGGGAGCTAACTTCAAATTCTGGTGATGGGCTACAGTTTTCTGAAAATAAGGTTGTAACTTAAGGAAAACCCACACTCCTCAAAAGCCCTCTTGGACTTGTGTTCGTTTGCTTGGCTTTTCATCCTGTCTCTGATATGTTTTAGATTCTCTTTCAATAACTTGATTACCCTATCCCGCATCTGTAATATCTGATTAGTTGCATTGTTTGCTAAGAGCCCTGGAATGTAAGAGGTTAACTGGGGTAGGGGATACCCATATAGAGCCTGGAAAGGCGACTTTCTTATTGCAGAATGGTAAGAAGTGTTATACCACCATTCAGCAAAAGGGAGCCAATCTGACAATTTCTAAGGTTTCACACTCACATGTCATCTTAAATTCCCTTCCAGACATTTATTTAACGCCTCAGTTTGATCGTCGAATTGGGGGTGGTAAGCTGAACTATGATAAGCGTAGATCCCTGTAAAGAGAAGAAGGCTTGCCAAAAAGAACTTAGAAACACTAGATCACGATCTGTCACCACTGTTCAGGGTAATCCATGTAACTTAAACACGTGCTTTAAGAACAAATTAGCGACCCCCACTGCTGTGTAAGGATGTGAAAGGGGTATGAAATGTCCAAACTTAGTGAACCTATCCACAACCATTAGGATCACTTTATACCCATTTGACCTTGGCAAACCCTCTATGAAATCCATAGAAATGTCGGACCAAACTTGCTGTGGTATTGGTAGGGGTTGCAACAACCCCGTAGGTGGACTTGTCTTGTACTTCATGGACTGGCAAATTTCACACTCTTTAACCAGCTTTTTTATGTCCCTCTTCATGCCCTTCCACCAAAAATATCTCTTGGAACGTTGATAAGTTTTTTAATACCCTGAATGACCCCCTAAGGGGCTGTCATGAATATGCTACATGACTTTAGCCTTAAATTGAGAATTCATCGCAATAACAATCATCCCCTTTTTCAAAATGATGCATTGCTGCCATTGGAAGCGTTCGGGATAAATAGTGCCAAATTTCAATTTACATAGGAGGTCCTTTAGTTCATGGGACATTTCGTAGCTTGACTTGAGTTCCTCTACCCATTCGGGTGTTGGAAATGAAATTATAGTTAAAGTGCCTTCTTTTGTGACTTCCTCTTCCTCTTTCCTTGATAATGCATCCGCCACCACGTTTTCTTTTCCCTTTTTATACAAAATTGCAAAATCATACTCCATCAATTTACTCACCCATATTTGTTGGGCCAAGGTACCCACCCGTTATTCCAAGAGGAACTTAAGAGTTTGTTAGTTGGTTTTTACTACAAAAGCCCTCCCAAGCAAGTAGCGTCGCCATTTCCTCATCGCGATTACCAATGCCAACAACTCATTCTCATAGGTGGAGAGAAGGAGGGCCTTGCTCATATAAGTAATGGGCTATCCGATTTGCATCAAAACTGCCCCCATACCCCTACCACTTGCATCACATTCAATTGTAAAAGGTAACGAAAAATCTGGAAGTCTAAGGACCGGAGGTTGTGTCACAGCCCTCTTGAGGTTGTTAAAGGCCTCTATAGTTACCCCATTCCACAAAAAAAGTATTTTTCTTGAGCAAATCTATCAAAGGTGCAACAATCACCCCATATCCCTTAATAAACTTATGATAGTACTCCATTAGACCCAAAAAACCCCTTAGGGACTTCACGTTGACTAGAGTGGGCTAGTTCCGTTTGAAATCCTCAAAGCAACGGTAATATTCACAACAATATTCAACAAAGTCACAGCAATGCATAAACTCTTAAGAAAATACATGGATGAATAACATATTAATCTCATTAACAAAAGCTACGATAAAGGGGATTTGAGGTCCATTCTTTCTCCAATCTCTTGCTACAAGCTACAGTACCCCAACATTCCAAAATAATCCTTCCCTATCCTTCGATAAAGACATATACCCTATTAGTTGAATGGTACGCTACTAAGAAGGAAAAACGCCCCACTGCCTTACAATTTATTGCCAAGGCCCCCCATAACGATAAGACTAGCCCACTATGTTAACAACTAGACTAATGCAGACCCATCGTCCCACATTCTACGTCGGCTCAGCTTCTTGGAGCCTCTTATTTGAAACGGTGCAATCCCCCATTGAAATGGCATCGTCTTGAGTTAGACATTAACTTCACTTCAGTTCACTTGTAATTGTATTTGTCGAGCTTCACTTCGGTTCTATACCTCTAAAAGCATCCTCATTAGTCTCATATTTTTTTATCATTAAAAGTGTACTTTTTGCACATATACCAAAAAAATAATGTCATATTTGATCAAATATGACTAAAAGAAAGTGTGAAAAATAGCATAAAAATACTTTTTGCTTACTTTTTGTTTAACTTTTGAACAGTAAATCATCAAATAAAAAGTATACTTTTGATGATAAAAAAAGATGAGGCCAATGAGGATGCTCTAACACTTCACACTCTTGCATCAGCAATCTAGGGTTCCTCATAAGATAAAAGTCCTAAGTTGGAATTACTTTCCCAAATAAAATCCAGAGTTGGAAGTTGCTTTGTGGAATGGTTGTAATCAGGTAATGCAATGGTTGAAACGAAGCTACGGTGCTGAATTAAAAAGGAAGCACGGCAAGTGTTTGAACAAAAGCTCGAGTGAGCCACCAGGTTGCTTCTTCCCCGTAACAAACTACCTACAGCCATGATAAACTTCCTCAAGCTGGGTTTGGGTATCTGCAAAATAACTGGTTCCTGATCATCTAGGCAATGATTCGTGAAATTTGGAACCAAGTTAATTGCATGAACTTAAAGTAGTTTTGCTGCAATATTAAATTACATTTTGTAGTCGGTACGTAGTTCCAACTTCTACTTTTCATATTTAATGACATTAACATACCAAAGAAAGAAGAAAATATAGTAATTTGTAGGAGTTTGCAGAGAGAACAAACGGAAGAAGGGCATGAAGAGCATGAGTTTAAAGATTTTGGTCCGAGTCCAGAGGAGGAGGATACGGGAAGAAGAGAACGAAGCCGACGACAAATTGGAAAACATACCATCAACAAATTACCCAGCAAACGACGGTGGATGGGTGACAGAGTTGGGCGACGGCGGAGATGGTGGGCGACGGAGATGGGCGACTGCGATAGGAATCTAGGAGAAGAGGTGATTGGTCTGGGGCTTTTTTGGCTTAATAATCTAGCGTGATACACTTGTTTTTGCTTGATACCAGCTCGACTGCCCCAAATCGTTCCTCCAATAAAAATAACTTGTAAAACGAGTAATTTATTTACGTAAAAGTCAAAATTTGAGTTGTGAAGAATTTTAGAAGTTGCACAAAATATTTTTAAAATATTATTTTAAAATATTATTATTATTTTAAAATTTTAAAAAATTAATCTAAAATTTAAAAAATTAATTATTTATTATATTTTATATAAAAATTTTAAAAATTATAATAAAAAAATTAAAATATATTAAAATAAATTGAAATAAGTTTAACACATTTTTAAATGCCAAGGTAGCTTACAAAAATTCACCAATTTTTAAGTTACTTACTTAAAAGTTAAAATAAAGCATATTCTCGTTAGCTTTGAGGAAAGCAAAGTCATTAGTTAGGCGTTTCCAACCCAATCGAAACTCAACTCTTTCTTTCTCCCCAAGCAAAATCTCCTCGTCTCTTTGTTTCCTCGACCTGTAAAGCAAATTCATTAGTTTAACATCCATCGGAGCCGCAACCTATGATCTGTATCTTTTTTTCTCAATGGCGAAGCTGAAGATAGGAGGGACATGGGCTGGTGTGATAGAGGTGGTACTCGAGGAATGGACTGTACCCATTTTGAGGATAGCGATAGAGGTGGCAAAGCGGTCAAACTGCGGCCCCGATTCGATCAATTTAATTTGCGCAGGAAAGGTCTTGAGAGATGGCAATGGCACTGAGATGCTGGCCCAACTTGGCGTCAAGAACAACGCTAGGATTCTCGCCACTTGGGGCAACGCCGAGGAGGGAAAGTCCTTGGAGGAGGGGTTGCTGGCCGAGGAGGAACGCTCTCGGAGACTCAGCCGAGTCAAGTGAGTCTTGCAACTCTTTATGCATGCTTTCCCTCTTCTAGATTCGCTTTCTTGTTGTTTTTACTTGCTAAGAAATAGAAACAGGTTGGTTTTTGATTATTCCATTTAGTGACTTTGATGAGAGGTTCGTTGTTCCTCATAAGCAATGTATGTTGTTGAGTCTTTGTGCTTGTTTAAGTTTGTGTCTTTTGATCGTGGGTTTGCTAATTTTTTTGTTTTGATCGTGGGGTTGTTAATTGATTTTGGAAGGATCGTTTTGATGTACTTTCTCTGTAATGTAGTTCGTTGGTATGATGGATTTGAAGGGTTTTGATAAGTAATGTGTTTGATGTTAAAAATTTAATTGCAAATGCAATATGATAAGAAAGTTGAGTTATAGGGCAAAACTTTAATACGGTTTTTTTCTGAATTTAATTTCTGATTTGGTTTTTTTCCCCTGGGGGGGGGGGGGGGTTCAAGTTAATGTATTTTCATCATATTCTAATTTGGTTCCACGGAATCTGTCTAAATAGAAATTCAGATTTAATGTTATTTTAGTTCAAACTGTTAGAAACACATCACTATCGGGTCTAATTCTTATTATGCTCGGCTCGGCTGAGTCATTTTTTGATATCATATATGCCCTCATATAATGGCTTCAGAAAATCAGAGGAGCTGGTTAAGTGGTTATTCTAGTGCCCAATTTATATCTCTTTCTGGCATACCAAACAGGGCCTGCTGTTTATCATTGTTCATAAATGAAGTTTTCTATCCAAGTGAAGGGATGAGGGAGTGGTTGTTTTTCTGTAGTCTGCACATCCAACTTGGTGAAGGCATGCATGAAAAGCCCAAAAAGAGTACCAAGCAAGCAGCCATTGGATTGACCATGTTCTGTAGTTTGTTCGTAGTTGTTTTTCCAATTGGCTTCTATTCTATTATTTTATTGCTTGGTCCATGATGATTGAGATTAGTATGAATAAGGAGCAAAGGGGCTATGGAAGTTATTGATTGTTCCCTTTGAAATATAAATACTCTGGGTTTTTATAAAGACTTGCTTTTGCACTCTTTTATCTCCACTTCTTGATCATGTGTTGACAACCAATATTTCAGAATCAAGTTGTATCCTTTGTTGCTTTTTCTAGTTTGTGCAGGCACTTGATAGATATATGTACCTTGGGAGAAGTTTATGAAGCAATCCCTACCAAAAATGAAATTAATTATCACCCCTACAATGTCATTGGGCTCTGTAGGCGCAGATTAGATCTTTTAATAAGGTTAACTATTCATCTTAGTTGGGTTTACTTATTAATGCAATAACTATTCATTTAATAGACCTGCATTATATTCCACATGAGTGATGTCGATTGCCTTGGTAAAGGATTACTGTTTTGCTTTCATTTTAATGCTTTGCCTTTGAGTCTGTTCTTGTAACTTGATCATGGAATGTCTATCACAACAGGGCAGCTGCCACAGCACTGGCCAAAAGGCATGCAGATGGTTCACTACCAGTTGAAGACTTTTAACATAGAGGTTGAAGATCAAAGTGGACAGATTGTACAGTTGGGATCTCAAACTGATCAGCGGTGTGGAAAATAGTTAAGTCTTGCACATAGTATTTTGAAAGTGCTGTTAGATAGTGAGCATGCAGATGGTTCCCTTTTCTCAGTGCTGATGATTGTAACGAACTTTCATGTCAGAATGACAACTACTAATAGTTTTTAGGAATATATAGTTTTTAATTTGGCCTCTTTAATTTTAGAGTCCCAAAAATAATATAAACTTGAAAATCCATATCATGTAATTAATTTTATTTATTTCCTTTAGAAATATTTATTAAAAGCTATCATTTTATTTTATGTTAAAACTCTATTTATTTAATTAGATGAATTTAATTATCTTATAATAAATACTTATTAAAGGTCATGATCGTTTTATTTTATAATGAAATATTTTGATTTTGGATCAAGGAAATAAATTCGAATTTTAAAACTTAGTCCCATTCCATTTTCTATTTTCATTTATCTACTTATAATTTATTTAGTTTCTTTTTGGGTACGAAATAAAAATCATCCCAAAAAATGAGTTGTAGGGTCCAAATTCAAACTTCATCCCAAAAAAACAATGGAAGTCGTCAACTTATCGAATAGTAGATTTTTTGTCCAAAAGGTATAAACTTTTTGAACGGATATTAAATAGGATCGAATAAGGAATTGGCGGGTTAAGTCACTAAATTAAGCGGGGTATTGATTTACCATTCGAACAAATTATTACACCGTTCGAATGTATAGGCTAATCGCTGTTCGAATGCAAAATAAAAGATTCAAACAGATATTTATTGCAGAAATGGTTGACAGGAATGGAAAAATGTTTTACTGCCTATACATACGTTGGAATGAAAGACAAGATTTTTACAACTTTTGATGACACCACAATACCTTACCTAATTATGGAGAAATATCATAAAAATTTAAAAATTTATAATATATTTAATATAAAAAATGAAATATATGAAAGAACACGTCTCTTTGTAAGAGACTTAAGGGTGGCTTACGTGTCACATCCTTTTAGTATATATTATATATATTTATTTATTTTAATAGTTTTATATTTGTATTAAAACTTTTGGTAATTAAAAATAGAGATGCTACTCATTTAAAAGTTTAAAGTTATATTTCTTGATAGAAGGAAACAACACTTAGTGAAAATTGGTCTTAGTCTATCTATAAATAGGGTCTGTGATTCTCCATCAGTCACATCCATCAACGTAAAGAAAGATATACTGAAAACCTCTCTCCTATACTCTCCATATTTTAATTTGTGAGGGTTCACAATTAAGAAGTAATCGATTCTTACGCATACTTGATCAATAATGGCCCAAAGTAAGCATTCTAACGATTATTTTATTATAAAATATTTTTCCAAATTCTTACATTAGTAGTGTCAGAGCAATCTTTTATGCTATGTTGTTTAGTATGAATTTTGATTCTTACGTGCATTATTTATTAGTGAAAAAACATTGATTAAAATATATTACAGTTCATCTTCCTTGAAATATGAACATTGACTATACGGAGTCTATCTGCATATACGAAAGTTTTTCGGAAATGGACTTGATTCTTGAATCCAGCGAAATGGCCACGGATTTAAACTTTGAAATCAAAATCGCTTCATTTTTAGTTGACATCAGAGCACTTTTATTGACTTAGATAAATTCATCTTCAAATTTTAGTTGACATCCTATTATTTTAACTAATATCTTACTATTTTACATTTGTTCAATCAATTTAAATTTAGGCTCTGTTTGGATTCAAAGATGAGATGAGTTGAGATGAGTTTAGTTTATTTTTTAATATTATTATTATTTTAGAATTTGAAAAAAGTATATTGTAATTTGAAAAAAGGTGTATTGAGATTTGAAAAATGTGTATAGGAATTTGTGTTTTATATAAAAAATTATAAAAATGTAATGATGAAATGAAGATGAGTTGAGATGAGTTTTAAATACAAACGGGGCTTAATGTGCACATTAGATTAACCATTTATTTTCTATATAATAATAAAATATTATTAAATTAATATTCTATCACATTTGTTGAATAAAATAATAATACTTTAATTTGAATTCAAGGTACTATATTGTTTTGTTAGATAGAATAATAATATTTTAATTTTTAGCCAAATAACTATTTATTTTCCATCTTTAGAGAACTACTATTCACATTAGCTAAATATTTTTGAACTTGGCTAATCCCAATGTAGTCATTTTTTTTATTGAAATTCTTTAAATTTTAACCAAGTCAACGAGAGTGCTCTCAAAAGTTTTTTTCAGAGAAGTAGTAGTTTTCTCATATTAAAATAGTTATTTTTCAAGATAAATTGTTTTTAAATTTACTGAGGTAGCGATTTTCTCTTGATTTTCTGTTGCGGTAGTTTGATTGTCCAATCAGTTTAAATCTGCATGAATTTTGGGCATTTAGTTTCATTAAAAAAAAAAAAAATTATTATTAAAACACACGATTTGGTGTTTAAATATAATGTAATTTGGCCATTTGGATCATATAAAGGGTCTTGTCTCTTTTCATGCTTGGATGCCGCAAGACACAATGACACCACCATACATATATATGCTTGTTTACTGCATATTTTTTATTACGGCATTCTTTCGGCATATAAATCATCTAATGGGCCAATACCTTGTGACCAGATTATTTGGTTGATGATCGATTATTTGATGAAATAATATCATTATAGATTAATATATTGTTGTGTTGTCATGATTTTATTTATTTATTTGTGATGCTATATTAGAATAAATATTATTGTGTATTGAGAATGGCCACAACATCTCGTAACATTATACTATTTTAATATATTTGATTGTATGACTTTATAATGACATTTTAAATTGTAATTAAATCATTATAATAATTATTTGACCCTACAGGGAGGTAATTATTATAAAAGATGATGATTTAATTGGAATAAGATAGTGAAAAGATATTAGAAAAAAGAGATTTCTTATACCCACACGTGTGAAATTTCTTTTTCTTAGATATTCATAAATATTTAATAACTAAATTTTGTCTATTTGTCTTTAGTGTTGCAAGAAACAAATATTAATGAAATTAGCTAGAGCATCCAAAACCTATTTTCAAGATAATTAAGTAGCATGATCACTGGGTGCTCTGGTTGTTTGGAGGCAGAGGAAAATCCTCTTTTCCAACTCAAAGCCTCCGTCAACTACCCTAATCAATATTTTTCACCTTCTTCCAACTCTATCAACGAAGGAAAATACTATCTTTGCTTGCAATGAAAGAATGAAAATATGAAGCTAATAATATCAAAGGTAAGTCTCAACAATAAATTGCTCTTTTCATTGTAAAAAAAGGCAATATAAAATCACTTAAAATTTGCCAGTTTTCCCTTCTCATAAACATATTCAATTATAGTAACCCATATGATTAATCCTAGACCTGTTCATCTAGGTTCCAGATTTCAAATCCATAATTTTCTTAAATCTCTTAAATAAAAATGTCAAAATTATTGAAAAATAAAATAAATTTTAGATCTGGGCCGGGTAAAAACCCCGCTTGGATGAATAGGCCTAATTAATCCGGTAAATTTTTATTGACTATTTTGGAAGAAATATTCAATAACTAAATTTTGTCTATTTGTTTTTATTGTTGCAAGAAACAAATCATGAAATTAGCTAGAGCATCCAAAACCTATTTTCAAGATAATTAATTAAGTAGCATGATCGATCACTCATTTAAAGGCGACTTGGCCTTGAATTAAAAGTTGGTCCAAATATATGTTTATACATATGGAGCGTGGCATCAAATAGACATTGGTTTCAAATCATTGGACACACTCCCATATAAACCAATTATTACATGGACAATTTGTTGTATTTAAGGATTTATTGTACATAACTTTGGATATATATTGAAAAATCACATTTGCAGATTTTTAAGTGTTGTCTGGTTTGAGCAAGCTGGAAGAGCTTTACTTGGATGAGTAAGCTAGAGGAGCTTTGGTTGGATGGTAATGACGTCACAGACATGAGATTCATTTGTAAGATTGCATCGCTCAAGATACTATATCTTACAAATGCTCAGTTGAATATTGGGGGAATTAATAAATAGGTAAGTCTCAATGTTCAATTACTTATCAATTTGCCACCCTAATATCCAGGGTGTTACTTCATATGCTATAAGGTGATACTACTGATTCTTAATAATTTCAATGCACATGATAAATATCTAAAAGCGTGTGTTATTGTTTTTATTTTAGAGCTTGGAAAACTAAAGAGCCTACAGGAGTTGTATTTGGATTATTCATCCATTGACAAAAGCTTTCTTCATAAAGTTGGAGTGATTACTTCTCTGAATGTACTTTCAATGAGTTATTGTGGACTCAATGGCAGCTTACCCAACCAAGGTAGAAACTTGTTTTTTCCAAAATGTGTTGCTGGTCGTAAACAAGGTGATCTCAATAGCATAATTAAAAATCTATTTATTTTACAGGTTGGTGTGAGCTTAAGAATCTACAAGAGTTGGACCTTCATCACAATAACTTTGAAGGGAAATTACCTTCATGTTTGGCAAACATGACAGCACTTCGACTCTTGGATCTCGAATTCAATAACTTCAATGGAAGCATTTCTCACTCTCTCATGTCAAGTTTGCAATCACTTGAGTACCTTCTTTTGTCCTATAACCACTTCAACCCAATTCCAATGTCCTCCTTTTTTAATCTCTCGAAGATGAAGATATTCCTAAGTAATAACAACACATTTGTTGATGAAACAGAGTCTCAAAGTTGGACTCCATACTTTCAATTGAAGATTCTGTCGTTTTCAAGTTGCCTTGCTAGAAGACCCACTAGAACGATTCCCAGATTCCTTCATTACCAATTCAAGTTACAAGAAATTGATCTCTCCCACAACAATTTGGTGGGAGATTTTCCCACTTGGTTGCTAGAAAACAATACGAGTTTGGAGACTCTTAATTTAAGGAATAACACTTTCACAAGCACTTTCCAACTACCAGATTGTCCTAACTCCCATATTCAAAAAATAGATATGTCGAATAATGATCTAGGAGGTTCGATTCCAACAAACTTGGGTTTTGTTTTTCCAAATTTAGTGCACTTGAACATGTCTCAAAATGCATTTGTAGGCATAATTCCAGCTTCTTTAGGTAATTTAGTTTCCTTGTTGACTTTGGACTTGTCCATAAATAATCTGTCCGGAACAAGACCAGACCATTTGGCAATGGGTTGCTCCAGTTTGGAATACCTCAAATTGTCAAATAATAATTTGAGTGGCCACTTATTTCCTGCCAAAAGTAATCTAATTTTCCTTTGGGTTTTATATTTGGACAATAATCAACTTTCCGGAAAGATCCCAAATAGCTTATCTAGTAGTGCTAACTTGGTTGGATTTGATTTTAGTAACAACTATTTGTCAGGCATGCTTCCAAGATGGATTGGCAACATGACCCGCTTGGTTGGAATTGTGATGGCCAAAAACCAACTTGAAGGTCCTATTCCGATTGAGTTATGCAAAGTCCAATACATTAGATTTCTTGACCTTTCCAAGAATAATTTGTCTGGCTCCGTACCATCGTGCTTCAATTCATTGGACATTAAACATGTCCATTGGGGAAAAAATAGGCTGAGTGGTCCCATTACAAGTGCATTCAAGAATAGCTCTTCTTTGGTAACATTAGATCTTAGAGATAACCACTTGACTGGTAATATTCCAGACTGGATCGGAAACCTCTCATCATTGAGCATCTTCCTCTTGAAATCTAATCACTTACAAGGAAGGATTCCAATTCAAATATGCCTTATTGGAAACTTAACCAACCTGAATCTTTCAAATAACAATTTTACTGGTTCAATTCCTCATTGCTTGAGCAACATTAGTTTTGGGGCAACTAACCTGAAATCCGATCTAGGAAGTATAGAGGGATTTGGTTTTAACATTATTGAAGTATCAACATACATCAAGGCAAGGATATATATAAGGAGTGAAACTGATTATTCTAGTATGTTCATGAATGTGGATGCTCGACAGGAAGTAGAGTTCACAACAAAGAGCAGACTCTTATATGCGTAATATCCTCAGTTATATGTCCGGCATAGACCTCTCATTCAATTATTTATCAGGTGAAATCCCACTTGAGATTGGAAACTTGAGCAATATTCGTGTGCTGAACTTGTCGCACAACAATCTAATTGGATCAATTCCCACAACATTCTTGAAACTAAAAGTAATAGAGAGCTTGGACCTCTTCCACAATAAGTTGAATGGCAGCATCCCCCTCAACTTATTGAGTTATACTCTCTAGCTGTTTTCAGTGTGGCTGACAATAACCTATCGGACAAAACACCAGAAAGAAAATTTCAATTCGCGACCTTCGATGAAAACAGCTATAAGGAGAATCCTCTTTTGTATGGACCTCCACTACCTAATACTTGGGACAAAACTGAATTGTCATTTATTGACAAGGGAAAAGAAAGTGATGGTTTCATAGACATGGATTTTTTCTACATAAGTTTCAAGGTGTCTTACACAACAATGTTGTTGGGAATTGTTGCATTTTTGTATATAAATCCTTATTGGCGTCAGGTGTGGTTTAGCTTCATTGAAGTGTGCCTCACCAATTTTTATTTTTCTTTGTTTGTGAACTCTCATTAGTTGTCATGTACAGTGTAAATTATGTAGCCTTGCATGATGATGTTTGGATATGCTTGTACTATTGATATCCGAATATGAGTTTTACAACTTTCGATATAACCTTTATGGATCGATCATTTATCTATTTTCTACTAAAATGTATGGACTTTTTATGTGTGTTTCTATTAAAATTTAAGCATTTGTAAATATATATATATATACACACACACATAGGATTGTTATCATTTGCTATTCGCTAGAGTTTTTGACAAATGAAGAAACAATAAGCACGACTCCTTCACATTGCACATCTTCTGTTTAATTTTAAAACATAATCACTTTTTAATACTATCTAATTCAACCCTTCTTTCTTTAGTTTTAAGAACCATAATGGGACATTGCTTTAGGGAGCAACTCATCACACTGAATAAAATACGCCCTATCGGCCACTTACACAAATTAATGATAGACTTACAATTTCATGGTTCATACTATTCATGGTTCATACTATCCATTTACTATTAGCCGCTTACACAAATTAATTTAACATTAACCCAAATAGCCATAGTCAAACCCCAATATGACAAGAAATTAATTAGCTGTATTAGCATGATTGTAAAAAAAAAAACACTATGTACACCAAGGACTACAAATAACACATGCTTGCTGCCCACGTAATCCAATCCAACACCAATGTAGCTATTTTATCCATCTAACACATGAGTTCAACACAATAAATAACACAACCATATAATACTGATGTATATGGTACTTCATACAAATTTGGGAAAAGTGATGTATATAATACTTCATACATAGTCTATTAGCTGCTCAATGCCATGAAGAGAAAAAGTGATACAAGCCATACGTGGTCTATTAGTTGCTCATACATAGTTTCTATGTCCAGAACTATTTACCTCAATTCTTCCATCACATCTCATATTGATAGCAGCAACTTCAACTATGTTGAGCTATGCACCAACCATGCCATAGGTCATACCAGCAACAACAATTAGTCCACATGTTATATATCGTAAACTCATCAAATCATATGAAATAGCAAACCTACATGTATAAGATAAATTCATTTTTTTTTGAGAAGTAAAAAATGAAAATTACATGTATCACTAACCAATTAAAAAGGAAAAAGAATTGCACAAAGAGATGGTAGAATAATAATTGATTCTGAGTTGGCCGTCACCCATGAATATTTTTAGAAGTAAAAAATGAAAATTACATGTATCACTAACATATTAAAAAAGAAAAAGAATTGCACAAAGAGACTGTAGAATAATAATTGTCTCTAGGTTGGCCTTCACCCATGAATAATTTTCCGTTGGAATCAAAATGTAAGTAGTTTGAGGGGACTTCAAGATCCTAGAATGTTGATTTTCCTGCACAATTATTACCAGATGCTCTTGAAGTGAGTTTCCTATTTCAAATTCCTCATTTTAGGTTAATTTTTCATTTTCACAAAACTCCAACATACTTCACAGAGAGAGATATCATCATAATATATGATGAAAATCCAGTCCTAAAAAACATTTTAAACAAGATCTTTACAAATATAAAGCACTACATTGTTATTGGCATAATCATCCAGATACCTTATCTCCAACATTATCTTGTTGTTCCTTCACTTCCTAACGATTAATCAAAACGTGTCATATAAAAAATAAAAAAAATCAAAGCATAGAACAGAGTAATAGGATTTAAAAGAAGTTGTAAAGGATTACTTTTTTGTTTTCATTTTAATGCTTTGCCTATGAGTCTGTTCTTTCTAACTTGATGGAATGTCTATCACAACAGGGCAGCTGCCACTGCACCGGCCAAAAGGCATGCAGATGGTTCACTACCAGTTGAAGACTTTAGAACATAGAGGCTGAAGATCAAATTAGACAGATTATACAGTTGGGATCTGAAACTGATCAGCAGTATGGTAAATAGTTAAGTTTTGCGCATAATATTTTGGAAGTGCTATTTGAACGAACTTTCATGTTACAGGGCAGTAATGATGGGACTGTTGCTTCATGCAACTAATTGGGAGTGAGAACTACAAAGATGCATTAGAAGTGCTCACCATGAGAGAGGTCAGTGGCAGTCCAGTTTTTGCAAGTGGATAAATAGTATTAAATACATTTAAATCAGTTACGTAATTGATTATTTGATATTGTAAGGTTTTCTTGGAATAATTGATTTAACCCCATATGTTTTCACAATTGTAAGGCACAGTACATGTACACACGAGAATGTATGGGATAAAAGCAAAAATACAATTGGTTACAAAACAAACTAGCAATAACAGAATTATTCTTGAACCTTCCGTGCTGTGGTGGAGGTCTCCAAATCATCGATTGGGAATTTCACAAAATCACGATTCATGATCGACTCCAAACAATCTCAACTTCAACGGCAAAATTCCCAAATTGTGGCATACACGAAACCCTATAATTAAACATTCAAACGATCAAAGTCAACTACAATTAAAGATATTTCAGGAAAGATCAGGGCAAGAAAAATACTCAAATATTCTATTTGATTTGATTGGAATTTTGGTTCAATAATTTTCGGAGAAATTTCCTGCCAAATCACTGGCGGCTTACCCAAATGTGAGGGAGAAGTTGAATAAAGTTGCTGAGGTATTTTCTGGCACCCTTTGCTTAAATGAAAAATAAACTGAAATAATTAAATTTGCTCTTTGGTAGCAGAGACATTCTTTGCTTTTCGTGATACTTCTATCCCTTGCACGCATGCTTTGATTTAGCACTGGTCTGTCTATTTACTCAAATTCATTTTCCTAATTTTTTTAATTTTGAATGCTTTGATCCATTATTTCTCTTCAATTATATACTTTTTGTCTTGATCTTTAACAATTACAGCTTCAGACTATTATCAACCTGGTGGCCGTGGAGGCTGTAGGTTTTGATCGATGGATAAAGAATGTAGGAAGGTAGGCAAATAATTAAGGGTCTTACAATTAGCATAATTTGGTTGAAGCTCATGAGAGCATATTAATGAAGGGACCTACAAGCATTTTGGAAGAGCTTGTTTGCAAATTAATGAGTTAGCTAGCTTCCGTTAATATCCAAGCCCCCATATATAAAAATAGAGATGCTAATGCTGCAAGGGACATAATCAGATCGAGGAGTCTTCACTACAATGAGAATAATCAGTGGAAGTACTACATCTCATTACATAATCTTTCATACTAATTTAAATCTCTATAAAAAGAGGAATTCTTAATTCCATATATATATATATTATATGAATTTGTATAAAAAGCTTGATCCATGATCAACTGATCTTTAAAATCTGTACTCTGCCTTTTGTTTTCCAGCTTGGACTTTTGATTCTATGAAGAGTTTTAGATGTAAAAAATACAGCTCGATCGACCTCATTGGGTTTGAATTCGTATAGATGGTTCTCCTTAAATTTTCATAAGAATACAGAGAAGGACGTATAAAGACTTGAGAAAGATATTGCTCCACTATTATTTATTTAATGATATTCCAATGTTTAATTTACTATCAGTTGCCCGTTTTGTGATGTATATCAGCCTCCATGGGAGACACAATTTGGGGAGACGTTCATAATTCATTACACTTATGGATGTGACTACACCATGAAGGTAGTTTTCTTTTGTGACTCGATTTCCATAGATTTTTTCAGGTCAATGTTTATTTGGAGAGAGCACGTGTAGATGCTTTGTGTGTGTGTGTGTGTGTGTGTGTTTGAATTTTTTTTAGCACACGTATATCAGCTTTGGATTTTTGGGTGATTTATCTGTTCAAAATCACCAACCGTACTTCAAAATCAACCCTTACAATTAAGTTGCGAGAGTTGATGCAAGCTGTTGAACTTTCATATTGGTGCATTCATCTCTGGCATACTCATCATTGGTGAGATCTTCATGGTACCTTTGTTTTTTATTTAGCTGACAAAATGTTGCGACTGTTTGAAATAATTAAACACAAGATGCTTTTAATAAATAATAATATTGTATTTTACTTTTCTGGACCACCAAGTATAGCATTTTGTGGATCAGAGGGAAAGAAGCAAAAGTATCTACCATCTTTGGCACAGTTAAGGACGGTAGGTTGTTGGGTAAGTAGCCTTTTTTGGCATTGTGTTATAGTACAGGGTTTCAAAAAGATGTTTGATATGTGCCTCTGTCAAAAGTACTGAAGGGCAGATATCAGCTGGAAGAAAGTTGGATAGTTAAGGGCCAAAAGCGCTGGATTGGAAACAGTACCTTTGCAGATATGTTGGTTATTTTCGTCAGGAATGGGTTGTGATATGCTGGACATCTGTTTGCACTCTGATTATTTTTCATGCACAAACATTCAATTACTTTTTCTTTTTTTTTTATAAGTAATAAAAGGAAACATTCAAATATACATATATCTTCTGGATACAAATATATGGTCTTCTCTAAATCTGTTTGAAAGCTTCTAGTTTGCTTTTTCTATATGCTAGTGTAAGTTGGCCGATCTTTTTGTTGCATGCAGCCTGGACCTCTGTTTTAAAGAACAGGGGATGTAAAAGCTGAGACATGTTAGTAAAGTTGGACCTCTGTTTTTTAACAAGCTTGGATTTGATGAGGCTTTCAATTATAAAGAAGAGCATGACTTTGATGCAGCTCTGAAAAGGTTAGTACTATACAATTTGCATCTAAACAGCAGTCAGAAACAAAGATGTTTTTATGTAGATTCTCCATATTTATCTCTATACTTAAATAAATGAACTGTATGTGAAGAATCTGATATTTCTGTAGTTCATTTCCAAACATCATTTTTTTTTTAAACATCAACTTAGTTGTTAGTTGGCTTACAGCGTTAACATGCTCTACTTAATTATTCGATAGTTTCAATATTTTCGTCAAATTTGATTTGATAATAACAGCCTTTCAAATCGCAATTGAAGGTCGAGTAATGCATGAAGTTTCATTTGGCTCAAGAGAAGAGGCTGCAAAATGCATGTAGAAGGTTCTGAGGCAAACAGTCATGGTTTCAAGTGCAAGGCAGGCTGTCTCTGGTCTACTAACTGTCGGTGCAGTTAACGCTGTTAGATATCTTTCTAACAAAATGTGAAAGGCTTGGAAATCCTTGAGATGGGGCTACCTTTGATTTTTATGAGAAATTTTATTTATCAACCTCTCAAGCCTATTCCTTTGTGGCTGGCCCCTGCACTTTATGGTAGAGTTATGCTAAATAACGACAATTAATCACTGTTTGTACATGATTTTTGTTCGTAAAAGTTTGAGATAAATGAAAAACTTTTATTTTCTTTGAGTTGGGAATCTTTATATTTAACCACATATATACGATTAAATAATTAAATATATACATATATATACAGCCCAGAAAAATCTGTCCAACCAGTTTCATGATTAAAATAAAAAATAGCCCAGGGTCGGCGAATTAAAATCGCCTTTTAAACGCAAAATCTATTGAATGCATATTTTTTATGGCGAAAATTTACCTTATTTGCGGCGAAAAATAGTCGCCGAAACAATATTAATATTCCTGCCTACCCAGATTTTTGCTGCAAATAATGTATTTTGGCTCAAAACTAACGGCGAAAAAAACTTCCAAACATAATAAAATAAACTTTCAAACGAATATTATATAGGATCGAACAAGAAATTGGCAGGTTAACTCACTAAATTTAGCGAGACCTTGACTTGTCATTCGAATAAATTATTACACCGTTTGAATGTCTAGATTAATCGTTGCTCCAACGGAAAATAAAAGGTTCCAACAGAAATTTATTGGAGAAATATTTGGCTAGAATGGGAAAATGTTTGAATGCTCGAAATAAATAAGCAGATTGGACTATTTTTATTCATTTGTTTCTCTGAATATGTAATAACGGTTTATCCATGTTAGAAACATTTTTATTCATTTGTTTCTCTTTTATTTCTCAAAACTCAATAAAATATCTTAACTTCCCTGTTTGGATGTTCAAAAAATCCTATTTTCAAATGAACAAATACTAATATCGGTTAATAGTTACCTATTTCCATGCCAAGATTGTTCTCAATCCAATTATATACACCTCTCGATTTTCACTACAACATAAATGCTGATTTTGTGAGTACTATAAATGATTTGGCCAATGTTTTTTGTTTGTCTGCAGTCATTCATAATACCGTCTTACACCATTGCGGTAGGGACCAATCTGAGTCAATTCATCTGCATAGGAAGATTTACAGCCGTGTCATTCCTGGGTACCTTGTACTTAAGATTTTGTTTAGAACTTTTGAAACATAGAACACCAAAGCAGAGGATTTCATCATCAATTTTCAGTAGCCAAAGCTTTGAGGTTCAAATTCTCAATCTTTGATTATAGCAACTTTTTTTTTTCTTTTTTTCTTAGGTATTCCAGTTTAGATATTGGTTTTGATTTCAATTTTTTATGATCATGTTAAACAAACTATCCACGGTATGTATCTACTTCTACAAACTCTGTTTTTCTCACTATCACCTGGACCTTCACTTTGCTGCACCAAGGATGACACTTAACAGATTGCTGCTTTTCTAATTATAACTCCTAAAACCAATACCCTAGTACCAGCATAGATAGAACATAATTTTGAAAAAGAAGAAGAGAAACTAATTCCTTAGGGAACTTGATATACCTATGTGGTATTAAGGAAGATCAATCAAAAGTCAAACAACAAATACAAAGCCAAGAATCAAGCTCCAAATCATTCCAGAAATCACGCTGCACATAATATTTGCTGCTTATTTCATATCAATTGTACATTTATTTCATATCCTTTGTAATTTTGCAACACCTGTAATTATTTCCTAATTTAGCCTAGAATAGCGTAGAACAAACTTGTATATAATATACTGTGCACAGTCAATGAAACTAGAGGAAAATTTCCATTGAAAACCATTCCATTGTGTTCTGTTTTTCTATATGGTATCAGAAGAACAAAACTCTAACGAGTCTACGATCCTACCTCCAGAAATGTCGTCTTTCCCCCAACCCCAATCCCCAACCGAAACACCATTGGTTGCTCTCAATATTACTTCTCAAATCAATGAGAAATTAACTCCCTCCACCTTCCCCAATGGCGTGCCCAATTTGAAGCTCTTCTCATTGGGTATGACCTAATGGATTATGTCACTGGAACCTTGGTATGCCCATCATCTGATGGCACACCACCCTTTGTTCTGCGCAAAAACCACTGGGTTCAGTAGGACAAATTGATTCTTAGTGCCATCCTTGCCTCCACATCTCCCACCATTACTCCCCTTATAGCCACCGCAAAAACCTCATAAGAGGCATGGAAGAAATTAAAAACCTTGTATGCCAGCAAATCAAGAACACGTGCTATGCAATTGAAGGAGGAGCTCACCTTAATCCAACGAGGAAATCGGTCCATCACCGATTATTTGCATGCTGTGAAGGCTTTGGCAGATGAAATTGCCAAAATTGATCATCCAATTTCGGATGATGACCTAACCCTGAATGTGTTGAATGGGTTAGGTACCGACTTTAGAGAAATCGCAGCACCAATCAGGGCTCGGGAGAAATCCCTCGCCTTTGAGGAACTACATGATCTCCTAGTCCGTCATGAGAATTACTTGCGTCGGCTCGAGACAGCTACTCAGCAATTGGTAGCCTCTGCAAACTACTCCGCGAAGAAGACGACCCCCTCTGGAGATCAACACCGACGCTTCAAAACTGGGCCCTCATTTAACAACAAGTTAGGCCAAGCCCGCAATAACACTCAACAGGATGGAAAACGTGGTCATGGGTCAAGCAGGCCCAGTAATAATCAACCCCCCTACAAGTCCAAATGCCAACTTTGTGAGCAATTGGGCCATACGGCCAAGACTTGTCCCAAGCTGAAGTCCATGGATTTTTCAGCAAATTGTGCCACAACTTCTTCAGGGAATGAACACAAATGGCTTCTCAATTCTGCTGCCTCTCATAATATCACTAGTGATCTCCGAAATTTGTCCATGCACTTCGAATATAATGGCACTGACGAAATTGTCCTGGGTGACAGTTCAGGTTTGACTATCTCACACGTTGGTTCCTTAGCCATAAACTCTCAAAAACAGGCCTTCATTTTATGTGATACACTATGTGTTCCCAATATCAAAAAAAAAAAAAAAATTATGTTCATCATTTTACTTTGCAAAATAATGTGTATGTTGAATTTCATCCATCCTATTTTCTTGTGAATAAACCAACCACGGGGCTGATCCTACTAAGAGGTTCATGTGAAAATGGTGTCTACACTTTTCCGGATTCACTAGTGGGCAACTCTTCCAAAATAATGGCAAATGTGCATGAAAGGACATCACTTGATGGATGGCACAAACGGCTTGGACATCCTTCTCTTAAAATTGTTCAAAATCTTGTCTCTACTTTCTCCCTTCCCACAACCAATAATAAACATTTTTCTTTATGTAGTTCTTGTTCTATCAATAAAGCGCATCAACAAGAATTTAAAACCACTAGTCTTCAAAGTCATGCTCCACTTGATATTATTTATGCTGATGTTTGGGGAGCCGCACATATAACCGGACTAGATGGTTCACGCTACTATCTCATTTTTGTAGACCGTTACACTAAATATATATGGTTTTTCTCAATGGCTACAAAATCCAAGGTCTCCAGCATCTTTCCTCAATTCAAAAAACTTGTTGAAAATCGATTTCAAAAAATCATAAAAAGTCTTTACTCTGACAATGGTAGTGAATTTGTTATTCTCAAATCCTTTTTATCTCGTCATGGAATCACCCACTGCACCACTACACCTTATACACCCCAACAAAATGGAGTTTTCGAACGTCGACACCGTCACCTTGTTGAAACCAGTCTCACTCTACTTCATGACCCCTTCCTACCTCTTTCATATTGGCCTCATGCATTTCGAACCGTTGTCTATCTCATAAATAGACAACCCACTCCCTTTCTCCACAACAAATCACCATTTGAAAAACTTTTTGGCCAAACACCTAACTATCTCAAATTAAAAAAAAATAAAATTTGAGTCTCTTTGCTATCCTCTTACAAAACCTTATAACACACATAAATTGCAGCCTAAATCCATTTTCTACATTTTTTTGAGTTACTCACAGGCCCAAAATGCCTATATTTGTATGGCCCAAAAAACCTAAAATATTTACACTTCACGACATGTTATCTTTGATAAGGCCCACGGTTATCCTCCCACACCCGAAGCCCAAAATCAAACCCAGCACAACCCCAACCTCAACCCATCGCATTTGTGCCCTAATTCCCTTCCAGTACCTTCATCCCCTCATGTGCGTGTTCTTGCCGTGCACGTCCCTCTGCAAGTAACCTCGATGCCATGGCCAGAAGAGCAGCCATCACCATAGGTGTCTCCGGATGGTGTTCCAGCCGCGATCGTTGAACCTCCAGGTATCGCTTGTTCCTCCTCTTTTCCTTTTCACTCATCGTTTAATCCTTCTATTGATTCTCTTAATGATGAACATGCTTTGCCCGAAAACCCAGGAACTTCTTCACCAAATCACACCCACACACTCACCTCTTCCAGCTTAGGTCAACCCGAAACCACACAATCCCTACAAATTGAATCCGAACCCCACCGTGTTCATCAGATGATCACATGGTCGATGAACAACATCTTTAAACCCAAACAGTTTAATCTGATTTCCAAACATCCTCTACCCGAGTCTATTGAACCAACGTGTGTCACACAAGCTGTGAATCATCCTCAGTGGCGTGAGGCAATGTTCAATGAGCTTACAACTCTGATGAGGCATGGAACATGGGAGTTGGCTCCATTACCTCCAACGTGCAAACCTGTAGGCTGCAAATGGGTATTTCGAGTGAAAAGGAAACCAGATGGGTCTGTGGATAAGTTTAAGGCTCGACTTGTTGCCAAAGAGTATAACAAACGCCCTGGCCTAGACTATAAAGAAACTTTTAGCCTAATGGTCAAACCTACCACAATCCAATCTGTTCTAAGCATAGATGTTATGAATAAGTGGAGATTAAGACAAATGGACATCAATAATGCTTTTTTGCATGGAAATTTAACCGAGACGGTTTATATGTTGCAACCTCTTGGCTTCAAAGATGAGTCTAATCCCAATTATGTGTGCAAATTGAGGAAAGCAATATATGGGCTCAATTAAGCTCCTAGGGCCTGGTATACGGCCCTAAAAAATGCACTGCTGGAATTTGGCTTTCAAAACTCTAAAGTTGACTGATCCTTCTTCTTCTACAATAATGACTCAATCACCTGTTATCTTTTGGTGTATGTTGATGACCTAGTTATTACAGGAAGTGACTCTACCTTTGTGGATTTTATTATAAATAAATTGAGTGAAAAATTCTCTCTAAATGGGTATTCTAAGTTACTTTCTCGAGGTGGAAGTTATACCTACACGGACTGGTATTTTCCTATCACAACACAAGTACATCAGAGATTTACTGTCCAGCACCAATATGAGTGGTACCAAGGAAGTTGCAACTCCTATGTCAACAACAATTTCACTAAACTTGGCTGATGGTACTGCACTGGTTGATAACACAGAATTCCGGCGTTTCATTGGAAGCCTCCAATACCTCTCCTTGACACGCCCGGATATCTCATTTGCTGTCAATAAATTGTCGCAATTTATGCATAGGCCAACCACAACTCACTGGACAACAACCAAGCAACTACTTCAATACTTGAAACAAACCATCTTCTTTGGAATTCAGATTAATCAAAGTTCAAATTCAGCTTTAACAACATTTTCTGATGCAGACTGGGCTGGAAATGTGGATGACCGGAAATCTACATCCGCCTACATATGTTTCCTTGGTTCAAATCCTATCTCTTGGAGCTCAAAGAAACAATGAGCAGTTGCACGATCCTCAACGGAAGCTGAAGATTGAGCTCTTGCCAATGCAGCCTCAAAAACAATGTGGCTTAAAGCTCTATTTGAGGAGATTGGTTTCAAACTCACAGCTCCACCATTGTTGCTATGTGACAATCTTGGAGCCACACACTTAAGCTACAATCCAATTCAACATTCGAGGATGAAACACATTCAATTTGATTTGCATTTTATCAGAGAATTGGTTCAAAGTGGTTCACTACAAGTTAGACAGTCCATACTCAAGATCAGCTGACTGATTTACTAACTAAGGCTTTGTCAAAACAACGAACAGAATTTCTGCCTAACAAGATTGGACTTGCCGATGGAAGCCCAATCTTGCGGGGGCGTATTAAGGAAGATTAATCACAAGTCAAACAGCAAATACAAAGCCAAGAATCAAGCTCCAAATCATTCCAGAAATCACGCTGCACATAATATTTGCTGCTTATCTCATATCAATTGTACATTTATTTCATATCCTTTGTAATTTTGCAACAGCTGTAATTATTTCCTAAATTAGCCTAGATTAGCGTAGAACAAACTTGTATATAATATACCGTGCACAATCAATGAAAGTAGAGGAAAACTTCCATTGAAAACCATTCTATTGTGTTCTGTTTTTCTATATGTGGGAACTGATGATGCAGTCCTCTTAGTTGAAGTTCGCATTGTCAAATATATCAGATTCATTTAACATCATAATTCAACAATTAATGAGTTTGTCTTCTAATAATGATGATCATATGAGCCAAACATTCAGCCATACTCGTAATTATAACTGCTGCTCCCTGCTTTTAGCTCAAAGATCAAAGACCTTGTCCACCTTTGACCTTTGGTCTGCCTTTGTGAACAGAAGACAATCCTCTGTCTCTAAAACCCTTGTATGGTCTGGCTAAATGACTGACTTCTTTAGTTGAGAAACCTCTCAGGAGTTTTCTTTTGTAATTTATTGACATCTCTGTGCTCTTTTTTGTACTTGGACTGTGCTCTTTATGCGCTTTCAAAATGAAATTCTTTTTACTTGTCCAAAAAAAAAAAAAAATTAGATGTACAAGAGGCAACTTCTAAACTGTTACTTAGATAATTCAAAATAAGATTTCTTTTTGGTTCTTGTTTGCTCAAATGAAGTAAGATCTAGTCACACATGAGATTCCTAAATTTGAAGTAGATCATTAATTAAAGTTCTTTGTAGCATGTTGTTGAAGGTTCAGGGATTTAGATGCTTTATTTTTGTAGCAGAAAATGTGTGACTCTGAGCAAGGTTTTATCAAGTATTTTTATAGTTTTAGTTTAAGGAGAGAGATTTCAATTAAATAGGATGTCGTCCTCTTGATAGTAAAATATAACAAGAGATTGTCTAGGCATTTGTGGCGTTTTCCCCTTCCAAGTTTCAGCTTTCAACGATTTATTTGCCAATTATTGGGTATTAAAAAAATATATAATTGGATGTTGAATGTGATTCATTGATTTTGTTTATAAATAAACCTCCTGAGTTGAGCATAGAACACCAACCAGTACTGCTTGGTTCGAATTACTCTGAAAGCTAGCATTCCCAGCAGAATCACAACCTGACCTTTTGATAAAAGCCCCTCGATCGCTAGCTCCATATATCTTTGACAAACCGATCGAGATGGCTGGCCGGGAAGTTGAACATATTGCCATTTCCGACCAACCCCAAATAAGAAGTACTATTGTGGATTTTGATCCTCCAAAGAAACCCAAGAGGAACATCTACGCTATTGCTTGTTCTGTTTTGGCCTCCATGACACCCGTCTTACTAGGTTATGGTTAGTTAATTAGTATACCTTTCACCTCTTAGTACTGTATATTTCTAATATCCCTTTTAATCTGCTCATGCTTTTCCATTCATTGGTACTGGTTGATTACAAATTACAAGGAGTATTTTTGGAAATAAATTTGTTTCCTTTATTACAAAGAGAGATAAATAATGGAGGCCACTAGTATATCCTAAATTAAACACGTATAAGTAATTCTTTAGGGATTTTTTTTATAATCTTTTAAGCATGATTTGATTATTGCATGGTCTATCAATGTTTTAAAGGGATATCTATTGGCTCTTATTTGATTGATATTTCTTATCTATAGTTTGTGGTCATGGTCGTGGAATGCTTATGGTCGTGAAGCTGCTGGATTTGCCGGGATTTTCTTGTACATGTGGTTCGTTTTTCACTTAGAGATGAGAAGGAATTCGTTAAATAAACTCATGAAAGGGCTGCTCAAGTCAAAGATCTTTGATAGCTTGTGGTCTAGCAAAGGGGGAAATGCTAACAATAGTAGCTTGTATTTATCAGATAGTCTTGGTTCTGCAAATTCAGAGGAAGTAAAATCAACACCTTCTAGATATAGGAGGCAGTTTGTATCTTAGATACAATTGAAAGAAATAAGTGTTGATGGGCTCTTTTGAGCCTTTTGCTTTTCTTAATGACATTAGCAAACTTCAAAAGTAGTGCTTATTATTTATAGATTTTATAAACTAAAAAAATGAAGTGCATATAGATTTTAGATGAGGAGTTCAGAGTTTGTTTTGTTGAAAAATTTACTGTTAGTCAAGAAAACTTTTATCTGCTAGGAATGAAACCCATAAAATTTCAATTAATTCTTGAGTGTTTGTGAGAAAAAGACACATTTTAGTTGCTAGGAAGAAGGAAAAGTCATTTGATATGAGTGGATAAAAATCAATATAAAAAAAAAACAAAACAAAACAAAAAATTATGAATAGCGATAGACAGATACAGTCGTGGCGAATTTTTGTACTTTTTGCAGCGACTTTTTGCAGCGGCTAAAGGTCGCCGGAAATAGTGAAATATTTCTGTCAATTGCTACAATAGCTACAATAGCTGGGAAAAATCCTTCACGGCTCAAAATTTCAAGCGATTTCTGGGCAGCTATTTTTAACCAGAAATATGTTTTTAAGGTAAAAATGAGATTATTTTCGGTGACTTTTGGTCGTTGAAAATAATTAGATTATAATTTGTTGTAGTGTCACCAAGTGGCATGGGGTCTTTAGGAAAAGATCCGCCTTATTTTGATGTTTGTGTGTTATTTAAAATATGAAAGGGGAAAAAAATGAATACAAAACCAGTTGAAGCAATAAACTATGGGAAAGATAATTATCTAGGTGCAGCTTAGTCACCTGAATGGTAGCCTTCTTCTTGGTTCAGATTTATAGGATATATAATTAATTGTTAGTATTGGCTAAACTCCGTTTCAAAACAATGGATAACGTTGCTTGTGTTTTGGGTTTGGGTTGATAGGTGATATTTATGATTTATCTATAAAGATAATGGGTAAATTTAGATTGATAAGAGATCGAGTTTATCTATCAATACTCTAGCCCCTATTTGTTGAAATAAATTTGAGTATTAAATGAAGATGGAGGTTTGAAGATTTCAAAATTGGAAATTTGGATAATGATGCAGGAAGATTAATAGGGTATGAAAATATCGAGCTTGAAGTCTCAGCATTGATAGCATTGGACTACCTCAAGAAGGTAGGTTAGTGCAAATATGGCGAAAAAATATGAAGATTCCCCAAGTTGGTTTAGGAAAAAGGGTGAAGGCAAAAAATAGTGAAGTAAAAAGAAAGATTCCTCAATTAAGAAAGGAAAGGTCAGGATTCTCTAGTTGGGGAAGAAAGGTCGGGATTCCTCAATTTGGAGAGGAAGAAAGGTTGGGATTTCTCAGTTGGATGAGGAAATAAGAGCGACATTGCACACGCGTTAGTATTTTGGCTATAACTTTGATTACTAATATCAAAATCGCAAGTAAAATCCTAATTCAAAAAGCTTTTTCGGCACGAACGTCATTGTCATGCAACACCTCTATGCCTAGTGGTCCTACTCTAGATCCTATTTTAGCGAGATATCAATTATTCCTACATTTTATTATTTATCCATAATGGGAATTTTACTTTCTTTCCCTTAATTATTTACGTTCAGTTTGTGGATTCATAAGATATATTTGATTTATACAAACAAAAAAACAAAAAACAAAAAAGGCTTAATTTCAAACGTTATCTCAAAGTTATCTCTTTGTTTGTTTGTTTTTTTTTTATCTCTAACTTCTATTATTTAGCCAATCGTGAGAACAATCATCGTCAGATAAAAGCATGACTTATGGAATTTTGAAGAAAAGTTAGAGCATCATGTTTATTAAGTAAAGAGATGTGATGGGAATTATGTGAATAGTGATGAAATAAATTGAGGTAACGAGAAAGATAAAGTTGAGTAAAAATATTAAAATAAGTTAAAAGGTTGTTAGAATAGTTTTTTTAAAATTTGAAAATTTTAATATTATTATATTTATTTGATGGACATTTTTTGATATATTATTTTTTTATTTGAAAAGTTAAAAGGTCAACTTCCTTTGCTTTCAAGGTGGGTGAACGAGGAATGATGAATCTCTTAACATTTTTATATATCTCAAATTTAAGTAGGATGTGGGCCGCATAATTCTAAAATTCTAATATCATCTCATCGCCATGATGAAAACAGTCGACCAGAGCTACCTCTCTTTGTCCAAAACAGTCAAGGACTCAAAAGCTACCTCTCTTTGTCCGATATCTCTATCTCCATTATGACTAAGTCAAGGTCTTCTACTCAAATATTAATCATGCAACCGTGAAAACTACGGCCCGCTAAGTGCTACATTTAAGGACATGTCATCAATTAATAAGGATAGAAGACTTGTAGGAACCCAGTAGGCACGGATCTGTCATCACCATGGAAGACTTTCTAGATGGTCATCGGTGGAAATATGCGTATAATGTGGAGAAAGGAAGACAAGAAATGCAAAAAATAAAAATGCTTAGAAAATAAAAATGAAAATCCTGACCTTTCCTTTCACAAGCCGATCTTAAATAGTTAAGAAAAAATAAAAAGTTATAATTATTGTTTAAAAGATATAATACCAAATAAAATAAGTATCTTGTCAAAACAATTCAAAATAAAAATCGTTCTTAAATATAAACATTATCATAAAAAAATTAAAATTAAAATTAAAAAATAACTTAAAGTGATGATTCAAATTAGCCCGTTTTGGATTGGAGAGTCAATTGAGCTTATCTCAACTCATTTCCATTTATCATTATATTTTTTCAATTTTCTATACAAAATACAAATTTCAATGTCATTTACAAATTCCAATACATATTTTTCAAATTCCAATTCAACTTTTTCAACTTTTAAAATAATAATAATATTAAAAAATAAATTAAATTAAACTAATCTCAACTCATTTCATCTCCTTATCCAAATAGAGCAAGATGATTTGGAGTTGAAAATTGACAAGTAAGAGTGGAGAGCAGGACGTGCATGTCGAAAGAAATTTTCAGAATTGGAATCATATGCACGATTCTAACGCCCGTAACTAGATTATGATCAAAATACTCACGTGATCGTAATATTGCCCCCCTTTCCTTGTCCAAACGAGAAATGCGGACCTTCATCTGTCATCTTTTCTCGAGATAATCTAATATTAGTAGTAATATCAAATCTGTCACACTATAACACATAAGACTTTTGTGACGTTTGATAAATCGCTACAAAAAACTTCAAAATCGTCGTAAAAAGTCTCAAAATCACCACAAAAGACTCAAAATCGAGACAAAAAGTCATTTGCGGGTTAATTGCAACTATTTGAGCGTGACAATAAACCTAATTTCTCGCCGCAAATGTTTAATTTTTCACCGCAATGCTACTATTTGCGACTAGAAAACGAAGCAAATGCTTTTATTTACGACAGAATTTAACTCTCAGCTAAACAAAATGCAGCAAAAAATCTTATTTGTTGTAATGTCAGCTAAGCATAGTAATTGGACTCGAATCTTCTGCATGATTAGTTGATTCCATAGCATTTGTGGAACTTATGAAATAAATATATTTTGGTACCCTATTTTAGAGCAATATTAACGAGTGTTGTGCGTGGTTGCTCAGAACAATAGTTTTGGAGACTCGCGTATATAAACTTATTGCAAGACTGTAACATCGAGTGGATGTGAATTGGGAGAGTTAAAAATGGGCAGTTTTTAATTCTCGAATAAAACAGTTCTTATTAACTCCATAATTAATATGGTATAGAATATGCAGTAACTTTCGTTTCGATTTGATCTGATTTGTTCAATTGCATGTATATAGCGAAGGATGATCTCCAGTTGGCTTATGTTTGTATGTAAAAAATTATTAAAATATAATTTGGATAGTGGGTTGAGATAAAAATTAAATTAAAATATTATTAAATTAAAATATTGTTTGAATATAATTTTTATTTGAAAATTTGAAAAATTGAATTTTTTAATATATTTTAATTTACTTGGAGATCATGATGATTATCATAATTATTATATGACGTAGAATAAGATAAGATGAAATTTCGAGGCTTAGATATTGTACATGTTTTCTCGGAATTCGGACTTTATTTGACCATTCAGTGCATTCACACCATAGAAATTCAGAAAAGACTTGCGTTATTTTTTATAGTCAATGAACTATTACGGTATTCAAATAATTGGTATAAGATTTAAAGAAAAAAAAATTGTTGGGATAAGTACTGATACTTATAGGACCCAACGAGCTGAGTCAAGGTTTTCTTAAATAATGGAATCACGATTACTACCTACCTACTGTAAGAACATTTAATTAATTATAAAGAAATAATTGTAGTTAACCATTTTCTTTTGTAAACTTGTCATCAACAGTATGCATAAAAAAATCTCAATCTTATATATAATTATGTAAATAATTTTTTGTTGAACTAAGACTTGCCAATTAGCTATATATAATAGAATTATGTAAATAAATTATATATATATATATATATATAATAGAATTGTAGTGTATCTTTATGTCAAGAGCATGATGACATAAGTATCTTTATTCTCTCTTAGCTTTATGGAGCAATGTGTACTCCTATGAATGAAAAGAAGCTCTTTACTTTTTATCATGTTCACTTTCAAACCACTTTCTTTGAGAGAAAGTTTAAGAGAGAGGAAGAAAGATGAGTGGCTTTGCTTTTTTTAGGTGGCCAAGTTTAAGAGGTGGTTTGAATTCAAAAATAAGTTTTATTATTTACAACCCATTTCAATTTATTTTAACTAATTTCAATTCTACTATTTGTAACTCATTTCATCTCATTTTTAAATTCAAGCAAAATCTAAAACATAGAGGAAGTTAGACGTACGTGCATTCGGCGCTATTTTTTAAGGTGGGTGTGTTTTTTTCTCTTTGATTATTTCTTCCTTTCCGGTTTCACCTTTTATTGTTATGCCTTTTCTTTTGTATGCAATTTTTGTTTGTTTAAATCGTGTTAGTTTCTGAAATTTTATATTTTAAGCCTGGTTTGTTTTCAGAGATAAAATGAGATGAGATGAGATAAAAGTTAAAAAAAGAATAAAATATTATTGTAATATATAATTTTTTAATATTACTTTTATTTTAGAATTTGAAAAGGGTATTTCAGAATTTAAAAAAGTTAAGTTTTTTATCATAGTTTATATCAAAGCTTTCTCTTTATTTGTGTTTCTCTCAATTTCTAACTTCTGTTGTTTAGCTAGTCGTTAGAATATTCATTATTTTGCTCCAATATCAAATAAATCACGTTTAGGTAAAGAGATGTGACGAGAATTTTATAAATAATAGTGAAATTATTTGAGTTAATATATCTTATTTGATTTTAGAAAATGAGAGAGAAAAAGTTGAATAAAAATATTAAAAAATTTAAAAGGTTGTATGAATTTTTGTGTTTTGTATAAAAATTTGAGAAAATGTTAATGATTAGAAATTAAAAAGTAATTTGTATTTTGATATTGTTTGAGAAGAAAATTATGAAAAGTTTTGAGATCATCATCTCATCTCATCTAAGTGCCCAAACAAAGCCTAACAATCAATGATTGGAAAGTTTGATCTTTCATCTTGTCCATCTCTATCACCATTATCATCGAGTCGAGGTCTTCTAAAATAATGGAACCACAATATGTGCTATAAATACATGTAATTACTAAAGATAAAAGACATCTAGGAACCCCAGTATGCATGGATATGCCAATATCACCATGGAAAACTTTTCTAGATAGTAATAGGTGTAAATATGCTTGTATAGATATTAAAATGAAGAGACGAAAATGCAACCAAAAAAAAAATTATCATCGAGTCAAGGTCTTCTAAAATAATAGAACCACGATTACTACCTCATATTATAAGAACATGTCATGTCACAGCCAGAGTCATGAGAAGACTTCCAAGTTGCTAAATTAAGATATCCTCCAAGCAACTTTCTAAGTGGATCATGTCAAGCACTCAACTGTCAACAATATATCCTAATTTATGTTATCAGTTTTGTAAGATTAACAATATTTATTGATTAATTATGAAGTATTTGTTTTTGTCTTAACGAATTTTTCGTTAAATTGTATGATGGTATTGTTTGTTAGTGAAAATATTGAAATGCAAATCGTTTGCATTTGGGCTTGTTTGGACACTTGGTATCTCATAATTTTGTAAAAAGTAGTTAAATGTTTTGAACTAACATGTTTTGAGGGATTTTGGGAGCTAGAAGAGAGAGAAAAAAATTATTAAAATATTTCAAGTTATGAGAAGTTTTGAGAATGATGTCCATCCAAACAGGCTTTTAAGGGCATGTTTGGCAATAGGATAATATGAGAATTCTATGAATGATAGTAAAATAATTTGATTTAAAATATTTAATTGGGTATTAGGAAGTAAGGGAGAAAGATTAAATAAAAATATTATAAAATTCAAATATTTCTAAAGTTTTTAATATAATTTGTATTGCTTTTGTATTATATTTGATAGTTTTAGAAAATTGTAATGATTATGTAAGAGTAGATGGAAAAGTTAAAAATCTGAAATTGAAGAATATTTGTATTTGAGAAGGAAATTACAAATATTGTGATAAGAGATCATTTAGCTTTATAAACAAGCCCCAAATCCAATGAGACTTTCATTCAAGTTGATTGTCATAATTTAATCTGTAAGAGACGTTCAAAGTGAAATTCTTTTTTAAATTAACCAAAATTTGACGTATCAGTAGTTTGATGATGCATCTCTCAGTCTCTTATACCAACTTATAAATACATTTTTTTCTTAAAATTTTAGAATTATATAAAAATGTTTGAAATTCCTTGTTCACCTCCACCTTGATTGGCCCTCTCTTAACTCGAGTCGCGCGAGATGAAAGCAAAGGAAGTTGGCCGGGTCAAAGAATTTTAAAGCAGAAGACTGAAAACAGTCAGTCATACGTCTAAAAATCAATGATTCAAAAGCTACCTCTCTTTTTCCAATATCTCTATCTCTAATAATGCAATTAACCTTGAAGTAGGAACACATGCAGTAGGCAAATGGATATATACTTCATCACCATGGAAGACTTTCTAGATAGTCATCGCTGGACATATGCGAATATCATGAAGATCTTCATGATATACAAAAGAAATTACTTAATAAAGGGAAAAGGTTGAGACTGGATGGATGTGAAATTAAGTTTCACACAGGCCAATCATCAAGTACCACATCAGCAATTCAAAAAAATTAAGCGCCACTCGCATACACCAATACTTTCTCCCTCTTCTTCTTTCTCTTCCTCTTCCTCCCCCTGCCATCTGCAAACGCCGAGAAAAGCCCCAGTCCATCTCCCTCTCATTTTCGGTTCCTCTCACCTCTACACTTTCCTGCCTCTTCTTCTTCTCTCTCCAGCTCTCTCTTTCTCCTATTGTTTTGATATTTCTTTTCTTTATGGATTTTGTGAGCAAAGCTTCTGGTGTCAGACTTTGATTTTAACTTCCCTCTTACATTTCATGTTCACAGCTTTCTCACCCTTTACTTCAGTTACTTTGTTTACCTATATCCTGCAACTCATAAATTCTGTTTTGATTTTCCTTGGTTTGGTTGATTGATGCATCCAGATCTGGTAGACTAACAATTACTGGAGTGCAGATGGGGGAGGCAGTGGATGAGAGAAGGAGAAGAAGACTCTTGGGTGTATGCGGGTCCAGTTAAACTTTTTTTAAAATATCTCTGTGGCATTTGATGATTGGCCCATCTAGCCCGTAGCGCCACCCTGGCGTCCATATGTCGCTATTTGGAAATGGTGTGTCCATATGCAGCCATATGAAGTTCACAAGCGAGTTTATAATTATAAGGAAAAAATTATAAGTTATAATTATTGGTTGAAATATAGGATACTGAAAAAAATAAGTATCTTGCGACAAAATCAAGAACAAAACAAAGAAATATATTCGTGCGCGCCGAATTAAACTAACAAATGGGAGTCATATGCATGATTTTAATATATACATGTAGCTAAAGTTATGACCAAATTAGAGCAATAGCTTTGGAGACTCGCGAATGTATAAGAATTTTCATATAAAACAGCTCTTATTATTCCATAATATAGAGTATAAAACATGCTGTAATTTTCGTTTCGATTTGGTCTGATTTGTTCAATTTATTTTATGTATATACAGCGAAGCATGATCTTCAATAGGCTTCTATTTGTTAGGATGTAAGCAATAAGAATTCCCTGTCTCCACAACTAGGAATAGAGCAAATGCCTCAAGCCACCAGGATGGGCATTACAACAAATGATCTCCAATAGTCTATAGGACAGATAATTTATAAAAGCCAAAAAAAAAACAAAAAACAAAACAAAAAGGGCGATCCAAAGAGATATAGAAGTATAGATCAACTATATATTTTGGGCTCCAGTGTCGGATAAAAGCCATGATATATGATATTTTGAAGGAGAATTAGTGCATCATGTTTAGGTAGTGAGATGTGATGATTTTGTGAACAGTAATTAAATAATTTGTACATAGTAGTGAAATTATTTAAGATAATATGATTTATTTGATTTTAGAAAGAGAGAGAGAGAGAGAGAGAGAGAGAAAGAAAGTTGAATGCAAATATTATAAAGTTAAAAAGACGTTGTTTGAATATAATATAATTCTTTAATCTTATTTTTATTTTGAAATTTAAAAAGGTTTTATTATTATTATTTATTTTGAAATTGAGAAAGTTTTAATACTTAAGTAATGATTAGATGAAAATCAGATTTGGGATTTGAAATTATAATGTGTTTTATGTTTGAATGATATTTAGGAAGGATATTACAAAAAGTTTTGAGTTCATCATCTCAACTATTAATCTAAGTGCCGAGACATAGGCTAAACATCAATAATCAAAACTTTCTCATTTTGTCCATCTCTATCATCACCATTATTACTGAGTCAAGGTCTTCTAAAATAATGGAATCGTGATTACTGCCTGCTATAAGTTGTGAGACAATGATGTATATTCAAATGAGTCTTTAAGGGCATGTTTGGCAATGAGATAATATAAGAATTCTGTTGTGAATGGTAGTAAAATGGTTTGATTTAAAATATTTAATTGGATATTAGGAAATCAGGGAAAAGGAATGAATAGAAATATTATAAAATTTAAATATTGCTAAAGTTTTTAATATAATTTGAAAAAGTTATATTGTTTTTGTATTTTATTTGATAGTTTTAGAAAATTGTAATGATTACGTAAAGACTAGATGGAAAAGTTAAAAATTTGAAATTGAAGAGTATTTGTGTTTTAGAAGGAAATTAGGAATGTTTTGATCAAACAAGTCCCAATGAGACTTTCATTCATGTTGATTGTCATAATTTAATTTGTAAGAGATGTTGAAAATTAAATTCTTTTCTAAATTAACTAAAATTTGACGTATCAATAATTTGATGATGCATCTCTCCGTCTCTCACACCAACTTACAAATACAAATTTTCTTAAAATTCTAGAATTATATAAAAATGTTTGAGAATATTCCTCGTTCACCCCCACCTTGATTGGCCCTCTCTAAACTCGAGTCAAGATGAAATTAAGCAAAGGAAGTTGGCCGGGTTTATAAGAATTTTAAAGCAAAAGATTGAAAACAGAGTCAGTCATACTAAAAATCAATGATTCAAAAGCTACATCTCTTTTTCCAATATCTCTATCTCCATTATATTTATGACTGAGTCAAGGTCTTCTAGTCATACTCAAATAATGCAATTAACCTTGATTTCTACACGCTATAATAAGGACATGTCATTAATAAGATCGAAGACTTGGAGGAACCCATGCAGAATGCGTGGATATATACTTCATCAACATGTAGGAAGACTTTCTAGATAGTCGTCGCTGGAAGTATGCGTGTATGAAGAGAGGAAATGCAAAACAAATTACTTAAAAATAAATAAATAAATGGCGTCCATATGTCGCTATTTGAAAATGGTGTGTCCATATGCAGCCATATGAAGTTCACAAGCGAGTTTATAATTATAAGGAAAAAATTATAAGTTATAATTATTGGTTGAAATATAGGATACTGAAAAAAAATAAGTATCTTGCGACAAAATCATGAATAAAACATATAAATAACTTAAAATGATGATTCAGAGGATAAATAACTGATTTTGGAGGTTGAAAAGGTGACCACAAAGCAAAGCTAAATTGGAATCATATGCATGATTTTAATATCTGTAGCTAAAAGTTATGAGCAAATGGATTTGAATTGTGGTCTGTTTAGAGCAATAGCTTTGGTGACTCGCGAATGTATAAGAATTTTCATATAAAACAGCTCTTATTATTTCATAATATAGAGTATAAAACATGCTGTAATTTTCGTTTCGATTTGGTCTGATTTGTTCAATTTATTTTATGTATATACAGCGAAGCATGATCTTCAATAGGTTTCTATTTGTTAGGATGTAAGCATTAAGAATTCCCTGTCTCCACAACTGGGAATAGAGCAAATGCCTCAAGCCACCAGGATGGGCATTACGACAAATGATCTCCAATAGTCTATAGGACAGATAATTTATAAAAGCCAAAAAAAAAAAAACAAAAAGGGTGATCCAAAGAGATATAGAAGTATAGATCAACTATATATTAGAAGTGGCACCATTGGGATCCCGTGTCTCCTTGATAGTCAAGAGTGGGCCCGGATCCAGAATGTACGTAATACGTATTATCTTTTCGTGGGTCAACCATTTTACGTGATATATGCGTGTCAATTAAACATTTTCTACACATCCTCCAATCAAAATCAAAATAAAATTTGAGTTTGAGACGTTGGGTTAGTAGTATACACTATAACAAAAATGAGATTTTTGGACTCTTTCTTTGGACGAAAGAAAAATCATCCCAAAAAATAAGTTGTAAGGTTCCAAATTGAAATTTTGTCCCAAAAAAAGACTGAAGTCTTCAACCGTTTGAATAGTACTAGAATTTTTGTTCGAAACGTATATGTAAGGAAGATGAATTTTGTCCCTAATAAAGTATCCATTTGAAGATTTACTAAAACATCCGAACGTAATAAAATAAAAATTTGAAAGGATATTATATATATTATGGTCGAAAGAGAAATTAGTGTGCTAAGTGACTAAATTTAGTGGGACATTGACCTATAGTTCAAACAATTTACTGCACTGTTTGAATATTGTTTGAGAAAATTTGAAAAAATTTTAATAATTAAAATTTAAAAAGTAATTTGTATTTGAATATGGTTTGAGAAGAAAATTATGAAAAGTTTTGAGATCATGATTATCTCATCTCATCTCATCTAAGTGCCCAAACATAGCCTATAAATCAATTATTGGAAAGTTTCATCTTTAATTTTGTCCATCTCTATCCAAAATCACCATTATCATTGAGTCAAAGTCTTCTAAAATAATGGAACCACGATTACTACCTGCTATAAGGACATGGCATCATGACTAAGGAATATCGAAGACTTCTTGAAACCCAAAATGCACGGATATACACGTCATCACCATGGAAGACTTTTCAAGATAGTAATCCGTGGAAAAATGCATAAATGGAAATCCTACCAAAATTATTATCTCTAACACTTTTTGGAACCCGAAGACCCAGGTCTTCTAATGTCCATCTCTATCACCATTATCATCGAGTCGAAGACTTCTTGGAACCCAATATGCACGCAAGACTTTTCAAGATAGTAATCCATGGAATATGCATAAATGGATAAAGGAAGAGACGAAAATACAAACAAATTATACATATAAAAAGTTATATGGAAATGGCGTCCATCTATCATTAATTTGTAGCTATACGATGCCAGCTTATTATATATATATATGTGTGTGTGTGTGTGTGTGTAAGTATGTAACTTAATCTATAAGAATAAATAATAAATAATAAATAATATGTTTATAATAAATCAATATTCACATTCATATTTAAGAATATATGTAAGTTTATATCGGGAGACACAGAATGATTTTTAAATTTTATGTTATATTAATTTTATAATATGTGTACTATATATAGCATAAAAAATTAAAAAATATTTAATATAAAAAATTAAATATATATTTTGCTTTGATTTAGTCTAATTAATTTGGTTTTCAAGACTCGCTTTTCAAGTCTTGCAAATCGATATCAAACCAGTTTTTAATCAGTTTTGATTTCTAGGAGCCGAATTAATTAGGCGAACCGGTCCAGTCCAATCAGTATGTTTGGTTTTTTTCTTAACTGTCCTTGTTTTTAACATTTAAAAAATGAATTTAGGGTAAGTGGACTAGCTTTATTTTATCTTTTTTAATCATATGTGTTACTTGGAAATTCTAGGTTGGGCAAGGAAATATGAGCGACATGGCACACACATCAACATTTTGGCCATAATTTTGTTAACATATACATTCATAATTGCATGTATGACCCTAATATATATATATGTACATTTTATATATATATATATATATATATGTATATATATAAGCTCTCTATGAAGCACACATTGTGCTCACCACGCTACACCTAGTGGTCTCCTTAGCTATTTAAGTCCAACTTGTAGGCTTCATAAGATATATTCAATTTATACAAAACATCACAATCTCAAAATTAATCTCAAAGTTTTCTCTCTGTTTGTGTTTCTCTCAATCTCTAGCTTTTATTGTTTAGTTAGTTATCAAAATAATTCTTAATATTGGGCTCCAGTGTCGGATAAAAGCCATGCTATATGATATTTTGAAGGAGAATTAGTGCATCATGTTTAGGTAGTGAGGTGTGAAGATTTTGTGAACAGTAATTAAATAATTTGTGAATAGTAGTGAAATTATTTGAGATAATATGATTTATTTGTAGAGAGAGAGAGAGAGAGAGAGAGAGAAAGTTGAATGCAAATATTATAAATTATTTGAGATAATATTAGTTAAAAAGACCTTGTTTGAATATAATATAATTCTTTAATCTTATTTTTATTTTGAAATTTAAAAAGATTTTATTTTATTTTTTTATTTTGAAACTGAGAAAGTTTTAATAATTAAATAATGACTAGATGAAAATCAGATTTGGGATTTGAAATTATAATGTGTTTTATGTTTGAATGATGTTTAGGAAGGATATTACAAAAAGTTTTGAGTTCATCATCTCAACTATTAATCTAAGTGCCAAGACATAGGCTAAAAATCAATAATCAAGCTTTCTCATTTTGTCCATCTCTATCATCACCATTATTACTGAGTCAAGGTCTTCTAAAATATGATTACTTCTTGCTATAAGTTGTGAGAAATTTTGAAAATTTTGAGAATGATGTATATTCAAATGAGTCTTTAAGGGCATGTTTGGCAATGAATAGAAATATTAAAATTATATTAAAATGGTTTGATTTAAAATATTTAATTGGGATTAGGAAATCAGGGAAAAGGAATGAATAGAAATATTATAAAATTTAAATATTGCTAAAGTTTTTAATATAATTTGACAAAGTTACATTGTTTTTGTATTTTATTTGACAGTTTTAGAAAATTGTAATGATTACGTAAAGACTAGATGGAAAAGTTAAAAATTTGAAATTGAAAAGTATTTGTGTTTTAGAAGGAAATTAGGAATGTTTTGATCAAACAAGTCCCAATGAGACTTTCCTTCATGTTGATTGTCATAATTTAATTTGTAAGAGACGTTGAAAATTAAATTCTTTTCTAAATTAACCAAAATTTGACGTATCAATGATTTGATGATGCATCTCTCAGTCTCTTACACCTACTTACTAATTTAAATTTTCTTAAAATTTTAGAATCATATAAAAATGTTTGAGATTCCTCGTTCACCACCACCTTGATTGACCCTCTCTTAACTCGAGTCGAGATGAAATTAAGCAAAGGAAGTTGGCTGGGTTTATAAGAATTTTAAAGCAAAAGATTGAAAACAGAGTCAATCATATTGCGGTACTCTATTACTGATCTACGTTGTTTCTGTTAATAATGGATCGGAAAATGGATGGAGCTGGAATGATGAATATATATATATATATATATATGTTTTTTTTAATAAACACGTAATATTATAGGATGTTATTGTTAACAAAAGCACATGTGCTATATCAAAATATGTCAAAGTAAAAGGGGGATGTAGTATTGAAATTTTCTTAAATGATATTAGAAGAGTTAAAAATAGGAAAGCTGAAAAAATAAGTGACGCGAAAGCACTTAGATAAAACATTTTATTTTCTCTCTATTTAATAAATAATCATAAATGGTAGAAATATTTTCATCTTCAAACTTTTCTTTTTCAGTTATAATGTAAATAAATCAATGAGTTTGTTGTGAATAATAAATACAATTTTCTAAAACAATGTAGTTTTAGAAAAGAAAACTAAATGAGTTTATTGTGATAATTATTAAAGATAATACAAGAAAATGTTTTTTTAGAATGTAATTAGGAGTTGAGATTGGGCAATAAGGTAAAACGAAAAATAATATAAATGACGATGGGGCTCGATAAAACATAGAGATAATGACGTTCCATGGATGATATGCAGAGCACTCTCAATGATTAATTCTTCACCATATTTTTTAAATTATATTACTAAAATCTCTTTTTTTTTTTTTTTTTTGTTTACATACTTACTTTTATAATATGTCTTTCATCAACTTATCTATTTTTATTTTTTATATTATCTATATTTTTTTATTTTTACTTTTAAATATTTTCTCAAAATTTTCATACATATCTTTTAATATTAACGATATCTTCGATTTTCAATATCTTCATTATTTGAAAACTGATATGAAACAAAAAAATCATCATTCGAATGGGTGTTCATCCGGATTTCAAATTTATTAATCCGAATTCTATATCCAATTTTTTTTTAATTTTTAAATAAAATTATTAAAATTATAAAAAAATAAATACAATTTCAAAACAATGCCGAATTTGCAGGGATGAACAGGCCTAATCATCCGAGTTGCACAGCCCTCGGAAAATTTGTACTGCAAAACCAGATATAACTCAAACAGTATATCACTAAACTGCATTAGCACACATTTCACGACTATATCATGATCTACAAGTAAACAGATAGCAATAAATTTTATTTTTATTTTCTACTTTTTTACTTTTCGCACATTTCTGTTTAGTTATTATAATCTCAGCGCAGCTTTGGAATGATTTCTGGCATTTAACACTAGGTCAAGTATGGATGAAGAATCTGCTGCTTTCGGAGATACAGGAATGATCAGAAAAAGAAAACAGGTGAGAAAGGGATAAGAAGACGAAGAAAACCTCTCTTTTTTCAATATCTCTATCTCCATTATATTTATGACTGAGTCAAGGTCTTCTAGTCAAATAATGCAATTAACCTTGATTTCTACACGCTATAATAAGGACATGTCATTAATAAGATCGAAGACTTGTAGGAACCCATGCAGTAGGCGTGGATATATACTTCATCAACATGCAGGAAGACTTTCTAGATAGTCGTCGCTGGAAATATGCGTATATGAAGAGAGGAAATGCAAAACAAATTACTTTAAAAAAAAATTATTTGGAAATGGCGTCCATATGTCGCTATTTGAAAATGGTGTGTCCATATGCAGCCATATGAAGTTCACAAGCGAGTTTAAATAGTTAGGAAAAAATGATAACTTATAATTATTGCTTGAAATATAGGATACTGGAAAAATTAAGTATCTTGCGACAAATCATGAATAAAACAAAGAAATAACTTAAAATGATGATTCAGAGGAAAAATAACTGATTTTGGAGGTTGAAAAGGTCAATTGGAATCGTATGCATGATTTTAATATCTTACCTAAAAGTTTAGAGCAATAGCTTTGGAGACTCGCGAATGTATATTTTTGCTTTCGATTTGGTCTGATTTGTTCAATTTATTTCATGCATATACAGCGAAGCATCTTCAATAGGCTTCTATTTGTTAGGATGTAAGCATTAAGGCCTGGTTTGAATGGGGAGTTGAGATGTGATTAGTCGAGATGAAAATAATTAAAATATTAATATAAAGTTCAAATATTTTTAAAATATTATTTTTTAATATAATTTTTTATTTTAAGACTTGAAAAAGATTAATTATTTAATGTATGCTTTACATTATTTTAGTTGTGGTTGTAGTCAATGCACTATTACGTTATTGAAATAGTTGGGATAAGAACTGCTGGGGACCCAACATACGAGAGGGTATAGGGGTGGCCTGTTTAAACAAAAGCTTATATATAGCGAGTCTTATTGTAATGACATCAAGAGTAGAGTTGAGTTGATCAATAGAGATGGAGCGTTTTTGTTGTTGCCTTGTTATTTTGGTGTGTGTTCAAGCTGCATGTATGCTTTCTGGGTGCTCTGGTTGTTTGGAGGCAGAGCAAAATGCTCTTTTCCTACTCAAAGCCTTCATCAACCACCCAAGTCAATCTTTTTCACTACCATCTTCGGCCAACTTAATCAACAAAGAGAGTACTACTACTACTACTGATTGCTGCAATTGGACAGCTGTCAAGTGCAGCAACGTTACAGGCCGTGTAACCCATATTACTCTTTATGAGTTAATGTGGTATTATGGGAGAAGTACTAGTACTGGATCAGAATATTGGTACTTGAATACCTCTTTGTTTCTTCCCTTTCAAGAGCTCAACTCTCTGGATTTGAGTTATATGGATTACTATTATAATTTGAGGGTATCAAAAGAAGGTCTGTGTATATAACTTGTGATAGCATTTCTTCCATTTTTCTTGTGAGATGAGAAATTAGTTGAATATACTTTATTTGTTTTGACGTTGATATTACTCATGAATTTTACCAAAAATTGTAGGTTTGGAAAGATTGTCTGGGTTGAGCAAGCTGGAGGAGCTTTACTTGAATTTTATTCCCTTCAATGACAGCCTCTTGCCATCCCTTGCCAAGATTGCAACGCTCAAGATACTATCTTTGAATGCAATGAAAGAATGGGATTATGAAGCTTATAATAACATCCAAGGTAAATATAATTGAAACAAGGAAATATAAAATCATTTAAAATTTGCCAGAGATGACTTTTAATTTCATAAATATTTAATAACTAAATTTTGTCTATTTGTCTTTAGTGTTGCAAGAAACAAATAAATAATGAAATTAGCTAGAGCATCCAAATTAAAACCTATTTTCAAGATAATTAATTAGCATGACCACTGGGTGCTCTGGTTGTTTGGAGGCAGAGGAAAATGCTCTTTTCCAACACAAAGCCTCCAAATCAATATTTTTCACCATCTTCCAACTTTATCAACGAAGGAAAATACTATCTTTGCTTGCAATGAAAGAATTGGGATTATGAAGCTAATAATATCAAAGCCTAAAGGTAAGTATCAATAATAAATTGCTCTTTTCATTGTAAAAAATGCAATATAAAATAAAATCACTTAAAATTTGCCAGTTTTCACTTCTCATAAGCATACGAGTATAATAACCACCTTGATTGGCCCTCTCTTAACTCGAGTCGAGATTAAAGCAAATTAGGAAGTTGGCCCGGTTCAGAATTTTAATGCAAAAGATTGAAAACAGAGTAAGTGATAATTTAATCTGTAAGAGACGTTCAAAGTTAAATTCTTTTCTAAATTAACCAAAATTTGACGTATCAATAGTTTGATGATGCATCTATCAGTCTCTCACACCAACTTACAAATTACAAATTTTCTTAAAATTGGCCCTCTCTTACCTCAAATCGAGATGAAAGCAAAGGAAGTTGGCCGGGTTAAGAATTTTAAAGCAAAAGATTTAAAACAGAGTCAGTCAGTGATACTCTATTTGTCCAATATCCCTATCTCCATTATGATTGAGTCAAGGTCTTCCAGCCAAATAATGCAATTAGCCTTGATTACTAAGATCGAAGACTTGTAGGAACCCATTCAGTAGGCATGGATATATACTTCATCACCATGGAAGACTTTCTAGATAGTCATTGCTGGAAATATGTGTATATGGAGAAAGGAAGAGATGAAATGCAAAACAAATTACTAATTATATAAAAATTTATTTGGATATGGAGTCCATATGTAGTTAATTTAAACAAAGCCTTATAGCGAGTCTTATTGTAATTACATCAAGAGTAGAAAGCAATTATGCTCTCTGGGTGCTCTGGTTGTTTGGAGGCAGAGCAAAATGCTCTTTTCCTACTCATAGCCTTCATCAACCACCCAAATCAATCTTTTTCAGTACCATCTTCGGCCAACTTAATCAACAAAGAGAGTACTAGTACTACTGATTGCTGCAATTGGACAAATGCGATCCAGTGCAGCAACATTACATTATCATTGTATTTAAGGATTTATTCTACATAGCTTTGGATATATATTGAAAAATCACAGTTGCAGATTTTGAAGTGTTGTCTGGCTTGACCAAGCTGGAGGAGCTTTACTTGGATGATAATGCCTTCAACGAAAGCATCTTGCCATCCCTTGCCAAGATTTCATCGCTTAAGAAGCTATCTTTGTCTGGCAATAAGATTAGTGGAAGGGTCCCGATTAATAAAGGTCGGTATATATTGTAATAGCTAGTTAGGTAGTATTTCTTCTATTTTCATTTCCCTTATATTTATGTTTTCTCAAAGGTCAGTATATGTTGTCTAATTCTTTTTTTACATATTTTTCTAATGAATAATGGAATATCAAAATTATTGCAGGTTTTGAAATGAGTAATCTACAGGAGCTTGACCTGAGTTATAATAACATCACAGATATGAGATTCATTTGTAAGATTCCATCGCTCAAGAAACTACATTTGAAAGCAGCTTACTTGAATGGGGCAATTAATATACAGGGTAAGTCTCGAAGTTCAATTACTTATCAATTTGCCACCTTAAGTTGTTGGCTTTTGTGTACTTCATATGCTATAAGATGGTAGCGATTCTTAATAATTTTTCTTTTCATTGTAAAAAAGGCAATATAAAATCACTTAAAATTTGCCAGTGATCAGTGATCGCTCCTCATAAACCTATTCAGTTATATTAATCCATATGATTAATCCGGTTATTGACTATTTTGGAAGAAATAGTCAATAACTAAATTTTTTCCATTTATTGTTAGTGTTGCAAGAGACAAATCATGAAAGAGCCTCCAAAACCTATTTTCAAGAAAAATTAAGTAGCAGTATCATCACTCATTTAAAGGCGACTTGGCCTTCCAATGAATCAAACAGACCTCGGTTTCCAAAAGCTCAAAATCATTGGGCGCACTCCCATATGTTTATCATTGTTGTATTTATGGATTTATTGTACACAACTTTGGATATTGAAAAATCACAATTGCAGGTTTTGAAAGTTTGTCTGCTTTGACCAAGCTGGAGGAGCTTTACTTGGACGATAATAACTTCAATGAAAGCATTTTTCCATCCCTTGCCAAGATTTCATCACTCAAGAAACTATCTTTGCGTTGGAATAAGATTAGTGGAAGGGTCCCAATTAATAAAGGTCAGTATATATTGTATTAGCAATATATAATTCCATTTTCATTTACCACCTTAATATCCAGGGTGTTACTTCATATGCTATAAGGTGATGCTACTGATTCTTAATAATTTCAATGCACATGATAAATATCTAAAAGCGTGTGTTATTGTTTTTATTTTAGAGCTTGGAAAACTAAAGAGCCTACAGGAGTTGTATTTGGATTATTCATCCATTGACAAAAGCTTTCTTCATAAAGTTGGAGTGATTACTTCTCTGAATGTACTTTCAATGAGTTATTGTAGACTCAATGGCAGCTTACCCAACCAAGGTAGAAACTTGTTTTTTCCAAAATGTGTTGCTGGTCGTAAACAAGATGATCTCAATAGCATAATTAAAAATCTATTTATTTTACAGGTTGGTGTGAACTCAAGAATCTACAAGAGTTAAGCCTTCGTCACAATAAGTTTGAAGGGAGATTACCTTCATGTTTGGCAAACATGACAGCGCTTCGATTATTGGATCTCGAATTCAATAACTTCAATGGAAGCATTTCTCACTCTCTCATGTCAAGTTTGCAATCACTTGAGTACCTTCTTTTGTCCTATAACCACTTCGACCCAATTCCAATGTCCTCCTTTTTTAATCTCTCGGAGATGAAGATATTCATGAGTAATAACAACACACTTGTTGATGAAACAGAGTCTCAAAGTTGGACTCCATACTTTCAGTTGAAGGCTTTGTTGTTGTCAAGTTGCCTTGCTAGAAGACCTGCAAGAACAATTCCCAAATTCCTTCATTACCAATACAAGTTACAAGTAATTGATCTCTCCCACAACAATTTGGGAGGAAATTTTCCTACTTGGTTGCTAGAAAACAATACGAGTTTGGAGACTCTTAATTTAAGGAATAACACTTTCACAAGCACTTTCCAACTACCACATCGTCCTAACTCCCATATTCAAAAAATAGATATTTCGAATAATGATCTAGGAGGTTCGATTCCAACAAACTTGGGTTTTGTTTTTCCAAATTTAGTGCACTTGAACATGTCTCAAAATGCATTTGTAGGCATAATTCCAGCTTCTTTAGGTAATTTAGTTTCCTTGTTGACTTTGGACTTGTCTAGAAATAATCTGTCAGGAACAATACCAGACCATTTGGCAATAGGTTGCTACAATTTGATATACCTCAGATTGTCAAATAATAATTTGAGTGGCCACTTATTTCCTGCCAAAAGTAGTCTAACTTCCCTTGAAAATTTATATTTGGACAACAATCAATTTTCTGGAAATATCCCCTATAGCTTATCCATTAGTGCTTCCTTGGTTGGATTTGATTTTAGTAGCAACTCTTTGTTAGGCATGCTTCCAAGATGGATTGGCAACATGACCTACTTGGATGAGATTGTTTTGGCCAAAAACCAACTTGAAGGTCCTATTCCGATTGAGTTATGCAAAGTCAAACAAATTATATTTCTTGACCTTTCCGAGAACAATTTGTCTGGCTCCATACCATCGTGCTTCAATTCATTGGACATCAAACATGTTCATCTGGGAAAAAATAAGCTAAGTGGTCCCATTACGAATGCATTCAAGAATAGCTCTTATCTGGTAACATTAGATCTTAGAGATAACTGCTTGACTGGTAACATTCCAGACTGGATTGGAAACCTCTCTTCATTGAGCATCCTCCTTTTGAAAGCTAATCACTTACAAGGAAGGATTCCAATTCAAATATGTCTTCTTGGAAAATTAACCATCCTGGATCTTTCAAATAACAGTTTTATCGGTCCAATTCCTCATTGCTTTAGCAACATTAGTTTTGGGGCAACAGACCTGAAATCCAACACAGGAAGTACAGGGGGAAAGATTTTTGACATTTATGAAGTATCAAGATACGTCGAGACAAGGATACCAATAATGAGTGCACTTGATTATTATGATATATTCATGAATGTGGATGCCCGACAAGAAGTAGAGTTCACAACAAAGAGCAGAACTGACTCTTATATGGGTAATATCCTCAATTATATGTCTGGAATAGACCTCTCATACAATTATTTATCTGGTGAAATCCCACTTGAGATTGGAAACTTGAGCAACATTCGTGCGCTGAACTTGTCGCACAATAATCTAATTGGATTGATTCCCACAACATTCTCGAAACTAAAAGTAATAGAGAGTTTGGATCTCTCCCACAATAAGTTGAATGGCAGCATCCCCCCTCAACTTATAGAGTTATACTGTTTAGCTGTCTTCAGCGTGGCTGAAAATAATCTATCGGGCAAAACACCTGAAAGAAAAGCTCAATTCGCAACTTTTGATGAAAACAGCTATAAGGGGAATCCTCTTCTGTATGGACCTCCTCTATCTACTACTTGGATCAAAACTGGATTGTCATCTAATGATAAGGGAGAAGAAAGTGGTGGTTTCATAGATTTGGATTTTTTTTTCATAAGTTTTGGGGTGTCTTACATAACAGTATTGTTGGGAATGGTTGCAGTTTTGTATATAAATCCTTATTGGCGTCAAGTGTGGTTTAGCTTCATTGAAGTGTGCCTCAACACTTTATATGTTTCTTTGTTTGTGACTTATCGTAAGTTGTCCTGTACTTTTTAAATTATGTAGCCTTGCATAATAATGCTTGCTTATGTTTGTATGCTTGTTCTTGATTTTCAAATATGAGTTTTATAACTTTCAATAAACCTTTTACACGGATCGGTGATTTATCTATTTTATACTAAAATGTATGGACTTTTTATGTGCATTTCTTGTGAAATTTAAGCAATTGGTTGTTCTTATTTGTTATTAGAAAGTATAAAGAAAAAGATTCCAAAATTGATATGCACATTCATAACGCAATATACAGTCGTCAAATTTCCATTTAGAAGCATATATACCGCCCACCCACCATAAAGATCGATCCCAGATATCATATTGAATTTCCAAAGCAATAAAGATCCCCTTTATATCGGTTTGTAATAAACTTAATAATTTTTTTTATGATATATGCTTAAGATGATCTTAAAAGAATAGAAGAAAATATAGTTCATAGACTAAACTTGATAAATATTAATCATGTTTGGGAAAATCTAGGAGAGCTAATAAAATCTTGTATATTACCTTAATCCTTCAATTTCCTAATAACTAACACGGCAATTATCACATTTCAGAAAGAAAAATGGCAATTAGCTGAAAAAAAATTAAAACTTAATATGTGTAGATATATATATATATATATATTGCTTTAGAGGAAAACTCTATTAATCATATATTTTTCTACGATCATTTTCTCAACATCTTATTACATGGTATCAAATTAGCCCACAAGTTGGATATAAAAGATAGTATGACATCATTTAATACCCCATAAGAGGATGGTGGCATTGACGACAAAAAAGATAATGGATAGTGTAAATTATACGAGAAATGCTAAGTCATCCTATAAAATCTCCCAACTAAGGCCTCGTTCAGGGGCGGAACTAAGATTTAGTATTTGGGGGGCAATCGATAAAGTGTATGATATATATATATATATATATATATAAATTATTTATATTTTTTATACATGACTATATATAAAGATAATAATTATATATTATAAAATTCTATTTATAATAATCTCACAATTATATAAATTAGAGTGAGATTAAATAAATATAATCAATTAATTTTGACAATTATAAAAATTTATAATCAATTCAAAGTGACAAATGAGCAAATTAATTATTACAAAATATCTCATAATTCATAAATGTCATGACCAACAAAAGAAGTGAAATTAGCTAATTTGAAATTCACAAATCCAATCATCAATACAAAATAATTAAATAAAACTTCAAAAATATAAAACATCAGAAAAAAAATTGGGAATAGTTTATTTGTTTAGTAAAAATTTAGTAAAGATTATTGGGGGGATAATTTTATTTTATTTTATAATCTAATGGAGCAATTTTAATTATATATATAAATAATTACATATATTTATATACTATATATTTTTTTTGAAAAATTTTGGGGGGGCGGTAGCCCCCCTAGGAGTAACGTAGGTCCGCCCTTGGCCTCGTTTGCATTCGAAGATGAGCTCAACTCATCTCAACTCATCTTTATTTTATCACTATATTTTTATAATTTTTTATATAAAACACAAATTCCTATATACCTTTTTCAAATTCCTATACACCTTTTTCAAATCTCAACACACATTTTCTAAATCTTAAAATAATAATAATATTAAAAAATAAACTAAACTCATCTTAATTCATCTCATCTCTAAATACAAGTGGGGCCTAAATCTCTCAATGCAGAAAAATAAACTTAATTTTTTGATTTAATGATTAAGAAAGTGTGTTTTAATAATGTTGTTTCAGTTTCGCTTTCTGTATGATTCAGAAGACGACACCCAACTCACGCACGCACGCACGCACGCACTCACGCACTGTACCAATCAATAAAGTGTATGATATATATATATATATATATAAATTATTTATATTTTTTATACATGACTATATATAAAGATAATAATTATATATTATAAAATTCTATTTATAATAATCTCACAATTATATAAATTAGAGTGAGATTAAATAAATATAATCAATTAATTTTGACAATTATAAAAATTTATAATCAATTCAAAGTGACAAATGAGCAAATTAATTATTACAAAATATCTCATAATTCATAAATGTCATGACCAACAAAAGAAGTGAAATTAGCTAATTTGAAATTCACAAATCCAATCATCAATACAAAATAATTAAATAAAACTTCAAAAATATAAAACATCAGAAAAAAAATTGGGAATAGTTTATTTGTTTAGTAAAAATTTAGTAAAGATTATTGGGGGGATAATTTTATTTTATTTTATAATCTAATGGAGCAATTTTAATTATATATATAAATAATTACATATATTTATATACTATATATTTTTTTTGAAAAATTTTGGGGGGGCGGTAGCCCCCCTAGGAGTAACGTAGGTCCGCCCCTGGCCTCGTTTGCATTCGAAGATGAGCTCAACTCATCTCAACTCATCTTTATTTTATCACTATATTTTTATAATTTTTTATATAAAACACAAATTCTTATATACCTTTTTCAAATTCCTATACACCTTTTTCAAATCTCAACACACATTTTCTAAATCTTAAAATAATAATAATATTAAAAAATAAACTAAACTCATCTTAATTCATCTCATCTCTAAATACAAGTGGGGCCTAAATCTCTCAATGCAGAAAAATAAACTTAATTTTTTGATTTAATGATTAAGAAAGTGTGTTTTAATAATGTTGTTTCAGTTTCGCTTTCTGTATGATTCAGAAGACGACACCCAACTCACGCACGCACGCACGCACTCACGCACTGTACCAATCAATTTTTTTTCATTTATCACGAGTTTGTTCGGCGCAGTGTAGCACGAGTACATCCCCCGAGCAGTGTACCAATGAATTAGGTTGTAGTACGAGTTTGTTGCGAGAAGATCAAATTTTTTCTTAGGGCTAAAGAAATGCATGCATCCTGCTCCCTGATTCGTTCCTTTTTTTTTATACTTATTCGTTCCTTTGAGGAAACAAATGCTGCGCTGACGACACAGACGACCTGTAAAGCGAAGTCATTACTTTGTAGTTTCCAATCCAATCGAAAACCCAACACAGACTACCTGTAAACCAAATATCTGCCCCGAGTCGATCAATTTGATTTACACAGGAAATGTCTTGATAGATGGCGATGGCACTGAGAAGCTGGCCCAACTGGGCATCAAAAACAACGCTAGGATTCTCGCCAGTAGGGGCAGCGTCGGGGAGGGAAAGTCCTTGGAGGAGGGGTTGCTGGCCGAGGAGGAACGCTCTCGGAGACTCAGCCGAGTCAAGTGAGTCTTGCAAGTCTTTATGCATGCTTTCCCTCTTCTAGATTCGCTTTTTGTTGTTTTTACTTGTGAAGAAATAAAAGCAGGTTGGCTTTTGATTATTCCTTTTACTGATTTTGATGAGAGGTTCGTTGTTCCTCATAAGCAATGTATATTGTTGAGTCTTTGTGCTTGTTTAAGTTTGTGTCTTTTGATCGTGGGTTTGTTAATTTTTCTGTTTCGATCCTGGATTTGTTAATTGATTTTGGAAGGATCGTTTCGATGTCCTTTCTCTGTAATGCAGTTGCATAACTCACCCTTTCTTTGCCTTTCTCTGTAATGCAATTCGTTGGTATGACCATGTTCAACTGCATTACACACCAAGCTACAGATCACCAAGCATTCAACTGCATTCCAATGGCTGCATAAGCATTTCTCTGTAAGAAGCTGGCCCAAACTACAACACACCAAGCAAGCAGCCATTGGAATGACCATGTTCTGTAGTTTGTTAGGAGTTATTACATAGTATACTATATTTTCCAATTGACTTCTATTCTATTATTTTATTGCTTTGTCCGTGATGATTGAGATTAGTATAAATAAGGGGCAAAGGGTCTATAGAAGTTATTGATTGTTCCCTTTAAAATGGAAATACTCTGGGTTTTTATAAGGACTTGCTCTTTGTTAAGGAAATTAAAGCCGTTGCAAAGCATGACATGGCACAAGAAGAAGACAAAACCATTGCTGCAGGATCACCATCTCGGCAGCAGCTCATGGCAGCAGGACCACACATAAAACAAAAGACCATTGCATTTCAAGAGACAGAGCAGCACTAAGGCTGTCGAGGAATATTTGTGTAACAATTTATATTCCAATAGAAACGTGTCAATATCTGAAAGAGAGAGAGTGTCAATATCTGATAATAAAATTTTGTCTTTTCAATATTCTCGGTAGGCATGCATAGTTTTGTTGGTGCTTTGGGTTTGTCGATTGCCTTGGTAAAGGATTACTTTTTTGCTTTCATTTTAATGCTTTGCCTGTGAGTCTGTTCTTTGTAACTTGATCATGGAATGCCTATCACAAGAGGGCAGCTGCCACCGCACTGGCCAAAAGGCATGCAGATGGTTAACTACCAGTTGAAGACTTTAACATAGAGCTTGAAGATCAAAGTGGACAGATTGTACAGTTGGGATCTGAAACTGATCAGCGGTATGGTAAATAGTTAAGTTTTGCGCATAATATTTTGAAAGTGCTGTTAGATACATGGTGAGCATGGAAATCTTTTATTGAGGGATTTAAACATCAATGATCCCTTTCTCGATGCTGATGATTGTAACGAACTTTCATGTTACAGGGCAGTGATAATGGGACTGATGGTTCATAGGATTGTATCTGAGCAAAATCCAGTTTATGAAATAATCTATAAACTTTCCAAAATAAAAAAGATAATTTTTTTAAAATGAAAATAGAAAGTACAAAGAAAACATAGGCTGAAGTCTTCCTGAAGCTTGTCCTGTTTACATATTAATGTTATCATGATGTTTAATTGCATGAAAGAGTCAATATTGTATGAAAGAGTTTATATTCTGATTGTATCAGAGTATTAAGCTTGCATGTCAGAATGGCAGCTACTAATAGAAGTGATGTTAAGTTCATGACGTGAAGGAAGTTATGACGAACATAGAAATTTATAAACAAAGGAATGACCTACGGAATATTAGGAATATATAATCTTGAAAATTCATATCATGTAATTAAATTTATTTCCTTTAGAAATATTTATTAAAAGCTATCATTTTATTTTATGTTCAAACTGTATTTATTTAGATGAATTTAATTATCTTATGAATACTTACTAAAGCTCATCGTTTTATTTTATAATGAAATATATTGATTTTGGATCAAGGATTTAATAAATTCGGATTTTAAAACTTATAAGTCCCATTCCATTTTCTCTTTTCATTTATTTACTTATTTTTTTTAGTTTCTTTTTGGGGATGAAATAAAAATCATCCCAAAAAATGAGTTGTAGGGTCCAAATTTAAACCTCTTCCCAAAAACAATGGAAGTCGTCAACTGTTGGAATAGTAGATTTTTTGTACAAAAGGTATATAAAATATTTTTTATTTTATTTATATATAATTTTTTATGCATATAAAATAATTTGATAGTAAAATCTACAATAAAAATAAAAAACGTTTAATACCATTTATATTTTAAAAAAGTATATAATATGATAAGAATATATCATCATAATAAAAAAGTAGATTGCTCTTTTCCTTTCATGGGTCTTTGTGATGGTGTGCCGCAAGGCATGGCTGGCTCTTCTATTAGACTATTTAAACAATTACTTAAGGCCTTAAATGGAAGAAGTTTCCAAAAATAATCTAAAGTATTTTTTTAAAAAGAAAATTAATTAAAAATAATAATTAACTCAATACCAGAATATAAAAAATATCAAATAGATATTACATATATATGACATTATTAATTAAAAATATCAGTTGAAAAGCTAGTATAAAATCTTAAATAGTAATTTACTTGACAAATGAGAAGAATTATTTTTAAATAAAAATCTAATGTAAAAATAAAAATATTTTTTTTAAATTTTTTTTAAAAAAGCCTCAATCAAAATTTAGGCTTAGACCCGCTAACATATTGAGCCGACCTTGCCGCAAGGTCCATTGAGTGGGATACGTGGCAAAAAAAATCATTGACGGCTATTTTAAGCCTCTTAACAGTTTGACTGGTTAGAAGATGTTTTCTTTGGGAATAAATTTTTTCTAGATGGAGCTTTATCACTTGAATGGTAGCCTTCTTAATTCTTGTTTCAGATTTATAAAATATATAATTCATTAATGTTAATATTCGCTAAACTCCGTTTAAAAACAATGGATAGCGTTTTTTGTTTTTTGGGTTTGGGTTTGGGTTTGGATTGATAGATGAGATTTATAATTTAACTATAAAGATAATGGGTAAATTTAGGTTGAGAAGAGATCAAGTTTATCTATCAATCCTTGCTCTACCCTGTATTTGTATTTGTTGAAATATATTTGAATATTAATGAAGATGGGTGTTTGAAGGTTTCAAAATTCAAAATTTGGATAAGATTTGAGTATGAAGATTGAAGATGTTGAGTTAGTAGACTCGACTTTGATAGCATATCTACAAGAAATAATGCTTATAGGGGCGTCTTTCAACCAGCTGCAATTAAAAACGACGCCAAAGTATGGTTATAAACTTATAGCGGCACTAATTTGGTGTGGGGCGAATTGAAATCGTAACCGGGCGGAAATTCTTAATTTGGGTTTTTGCGGCGAATTTTAGATTATTTGCGGCGCTTTCTAGGCGCTTTCTAAACCAACCTTACAGGCGCTTTCTAGGCGCCTTCTTAATTCTTTTTTTTTTTTTTTTTTCTTTTAATGGTATTAGTGCACCATATAATGTCACTAGTAAATTGATGACTTGTATACCGCAGCAGTAGTTTTACACCACAGCAGGTCTTAGATGTCAGCTTTGAAACTTTGTGGAAGCAAGAAGAGTGCAGACCACAATTACATTTACATCCATCCATTTACATTTAATGTCATCAACAACCTCAAATACAAGCCTTTCAAATGGTAGCCTAACATAGGAAGTCAATCTGAATATAGCAAGTCAATCTCATTTGCGAGCAAAACTCAATTTCCCTCAAAATCTCTTACAATTATTACAAGCCCGTATACTGCATTCCAGTTCACCTTCACCTCATGCATCCCATATTTTTGCATCCATTGCAACCTTGATGGCTCACCTCTCACTTCTTTTTTCCTCGAAAACTGATCAATTTAGAAAACTATATCAATTACTGAAAGAACTAAGCTAATAATATTCAGATTTATTCTCAAGTGGACGCACATGTTTCATCACAGGCGTGTGATGAAGATTCTAAGATGATGACTGGCCACTTTTCCGTGGTTGTTACCATAATATTTGCAGAAACAAATATTGAATATTACTTACCAAAGTAATGTTAATTAATACATACATATATATATATATGTATATGAAGATTCTAAGATGATGACTAGGTTGAAAATAAATATATCCAAACACAGGACCACAAACAGTGAGTTAACGATAATACTGTGAGTATATCGCTCCACGAGTATATTGTTGCCGTTGAATTTTCTTAATACTGATAACAATTTTCGTTCTTGTATCGCGATGAATGATTTTTCAAAAGATTACATTTGGTTTAAATCTAGTTATTAATGTTTTATCTTCCAATTGAAAATTTGGACATAGAATTTTCAATTGAGTGATTAATGGATCAAAAATAATTACTATACTAATTATATGCAAAGGATTTTCGATGCTCTACTTTCCATTTCATTTTTATACTTTTCAAATTACTCATTTAGTTTTCATTAACGTCACTTAAAAAAAATCATTTTTCACACTCTTCTAAATCTTTTCGTTAATTTCGTTACTATCTTTTAATTCTCAAAAAATCTCCCTGTGGAATCGACACCTCGAAGCTATATAGCAAACGACCGCGTTATTCTTTAGGCGTAATCACCACAGCAAAATAAACAATATGATTTTTCTAAATGGGGCTTGGGGAGAAAGAAGCTGGGGATTACCAGGGTTAATAACATTTGAATTTCAAATTGAGACTTTCTTATATATTTTATGTGCATGATGCCAAGCTGCAGCATGGTGATCATTTAGCTTGACATGCACAAGCTGATATCTCTATAACATTCATGTCTCTCTAGCTAGCTACTAGCTATATATTTACACTTCGAAGGACGTACACATGATGGCAATTAATTACCCAGACACAGAGAGTGAGAGAGAGAAAGAGAGAGAGACTAGTACTTCATGATAATGTGACATCGAGCTAATTTTAGTGAATGGAAAATAGTAACACAGATAGACTAGTACTTCCATGCACTCAAGGAAGAGAAACTTCAAATTTCATTTTCTTAGAACAAGCAATATTATTTAATGTGACAATACATATGTTCTCCATCAAAAGGAGCAGCATGCACAATCTGAAACAAATGGAAGTGTCTGGGAACAAGGTTAGCGTTCACATAAATAAATGAAAGAATCTATGGTAAAGAAAAAGAAAGACAAACATGCACAAAGAGAGAAAGAGAGAGAGAGGGAGAGAGAGCAAGGAAGAACCTGAAGGACAGAACTATAGATCTAGAACCCTAATCTCTGGAAACAAAAGTGCCTCTGTAATACCAAAAAATGGAAAATTAGATCAATAATGGAAATAATTGGGAAGTTCTGAAGCCATTCAGGTGGCAGATTGATCAAGCAAAGAACCTAAATATGGCAATTGAAATTCAAGGTTAAAACAACAGCTTGGAAAATCAGAATGTGTGTTTCTATTTAGGAAGCTATTCAATTAAAATTCATCCAAGAGGTGTCAACGCCAATTCAACATTCTCCAGGAAAGCAATGCATAAAGGCTGTGATAATTGATGACATGGTACAGGGGCACCATTCCCTCACAAGAACGACAAAATACAAGAAACGGTGCTAGGAAGTTTGAATTGCACTAACCTAGAAATCCAAAATTAAATTGTAATCATAGGCTTTGCCATTTGCTATTATTGAATAAGACAACGAAGCAAAAGAAACAAAGAGTAGGCTTAAACAGCCACGAGATTAATTTAAGTTCTAAAAAGGCAGGGGATACACATAAATCTGATTATCAGCAGAACAAAACGACAGCGAAGCGGACGTCGAAAAGGCAATAAACAAAAAGAGCAGTTGCAAACCTCAATTTCTCAGGTCCCGTCAAGCTCTGCGATGAAGCTCATCAACTTCAAAGACAAGAAATCGCTACAATATAGCAAAACAAAAATACCGGCAAATTTTGTCGGCGCTAATTTAAACTTTTTGCTGCAAAAAGTCATGTAACAAAATTTATCTGAAAATTCTGTAGAAAAGTTTTAATCGTTGCAAATATAGTCTTTAAGCGGCGATTTTATTTCCGGCAAACAAAAAATGGCCGAAACAAAGCTTTTTCCTTGTAGTGAAATAAAACTGTTTACTGTGCTTGGCAATTATATTATGAAGATATGCTTTTTAACTTGAATTTTTTACTACACAAACCAAAACATGGCTTCTTCACATGCGCATGAATAATAACATAGCATCATGCCAAATGAAAAATACATTTTGACATACCCATGCATTACAAGATTCTGAACAACAGTTTTTTGTTTCTCAAGTTGAGCTTTGAAAGCATTAACATTATCCTGCACAAATTTAAGCATTATCATCATCGTGTAGACCAAATCCTTTAGAAAATGTTGTCTTACTTATGGTCCAAATTCCTAGGCATCCCTACTTATCTTTTAGCAACCTTCAAGTAACCAAAGAGAGCATCAACTAACTTAAGTAATGCTATTAATGGCAAATGGTTTTGATAAAACAGGGGCATCTATTCATTGAAAAAACTGACAAAGATAATGTTAAACAAAGACACAAAGCTGATACTATTTTGTTAAATGTTAGTCATTGAGAGAAGATCAAAAGGAATGCTTTTATGAGTACATAAATGTTGAGATTAACTCAGAAAAAAATTTTACTCAATCAAAGAAAATCGGATCATTATTGATTTATTAGTGCTTACATGATCTGAGTAACAGTCCAGAGAATGCAGTACTAATGGAAATCCTCTAAGGGATTGAACCAGATATTGTATCTCTCTTCTTAGTCAATACTTATGCTTCCATTGCCATAAACATTGGTCTGAATCCCCCAATCTTTGCCTCTGATGTTAACAAAAAATTCAAAATCTATTTCATTGTGGTTCTTCTCAAATATATCACCATTTGACATCTACCATCAAAATATAAAGATAACTACTATAAACAACATCATGGATTCCATCAAAAATTATAATATTCTTCAATATTTGCTCTTGGGTACGAACTGCTTAGTAAAAAAAAATACTGAATTTAATCTACTCTGGCCGTATAGAAGTCATAAATCAAGCAAAAGAAAAATCAGAAACACACAAGTTAGGATGTATAATAGACTATGAGAGTCAAAAGCACATGGTAGTATTTAAGAAGTTACTCAAGCTGGTGTTAGTACCAGTTTACCAGCTGGGAACTTCTGCCGTGTAAACTGATAGAAAGCTGGAAAAGTAATAATAATGGGACTTATTATAAATTAACCTAGACTAAATTATGAGGCATGAAATATTACTAGTACTCGCAGCTTTTAGCTGCATATATGCCTGCCCTCACAATTTGGATAATAGTTAAGGAATTTGTTTTCCTGGTCTACTTCTGTCCAAATATATATATATATATATATATATATACATACGTCATACATGTAGTGTAAGATCATCTAAGAGAAAGTTTTGTTGTCCTTCTGGTAATTTCTGAAAGTAAGCTAATTTTGTAGTAATTTTGTTGAGAGTGCAGAAAATAAAATAAAATAAAAGTTAGACCTAGTGTTCTGAAAGGGGCTGGGAAGAAGATTTTAGCTTAATTAGCCGCTCTGTAGTGTTCTGGAAACTACAGCTAGCTCGAGAGAGGATTTAACCTTCACTTCCATCACGTAGGCATGCAAGGGGCCAGCAAGAAGCTTTAAGCTTAATTATCTTAATTAACTTAAAACTGCAATTCATTGGAAAGAAGTAGCAAAAGTTTAGCTATGTATTACATCAAAATTAGCATGTTGACTAGTTTTAACGTGCAGAATTAGACAGATAGCAACAAATTACATGCATTCTACCAACATAAAAAGATCCTTCTAGTTCTAAAATAATTTGACAAATAGCAACTAATTACATGCATTCAGTTGCACCCTTTTGCATCAGCACACCTAAAGTGAATAACACTTCAATACAGATAAAACAAAATCAAATATCATAGCCTTAGAATTAAGTTGACCCATTATCAGCACACCAATGTCATTTTTACACGTAGCTATTCCATGAAAAATTAAGTTAGACCCGCATCCACAGGAGCCTTCCTACCATCGAATTTCATCCGCACCGCTTGCTGACTTTTTAGTCGATTTTTTTACTGCCATGTCGGATTAGTTACACAGTAGATGTGCAGACGGCAGACTGCTTGCATTCAGAATTTTCGTACTTTTTATTATACTTTATACTTTTATTTTGAAATTATGAGAAAATGAGTTTAATTCATCTTAATTTATCTTAAATTTGTTATTATATTTTTTAAAATTTTTATATAAAATATAATAAATAATTAAAACATTTTAAATTTTAATATAATAATAATATTAAAAAATAATATTTTATTCAACTTTCAAAATTTTTCTTTATCTTATTTTCCAATCCTAACCAGAGGAAGAGAAATGAGGGGCTGTGCTTTCTTTGGTGGCCATGTTTTTAGCGTGGAGGAAGTTAGGTGTACGTGCATTCGGCGCTGTTTTTAAATTTTAAAAGGTGGGGTGTGTTTTTTTCTATTTGATTATTTCTTCCTTTCCGGTTTAACCTTTATTTCAAGAAAAAATACATATATAATCGTGAATTAGAATATTATTATATAATTATTTTAAAAAAACGGAATAAAACAGAAATTTCACATAAAAAAGAGTTAATTTTTTAATACTAAATCTCATTATTTTTCAAAGAGAAAGTCTATACTTAAGTCTTCCTATTTTTCACTCCACACGCTTCTGTTTATTTGGATCTTTTTTTTTTTAGTGATGTTAGGAAGTAGTCAATATCTATTGTATCTATCTCACATGAATAGTATTATAAAATAGTATTATAAACAGTATACAATATTATTCATGTAATAGATATTAACTACTCCCACTCTTTTTTTTTTTTTTTTTTCTTTTAATGCGTACTTTTACTCAATCGCATCTTCTATCAAGAGTCAACATCAACAACAAAACATACCTCCTAATATTAGAGTCCCAATCCCAACCAAGCCAAAGCCGAAGCAACAAAACTAACCCAAGCCATCGTTGCCGGCAACACCTTCTGAGAGAAACACGTTCTTCCCCACGACTTTGCCCTTCTGCACAACCTTTCACTACCGACAACTCTAATCGACCAAAAAACTCAAATTCGGGGGGTGTTGTGCTATTGATGCTATAAAAATCCTCTTTATACCCACTTTCTCTCTCTCTCTCTCTCTATGGCAATCTCTCTCTAAAAAATTTCAATAAAATACGGATCAAAACACCCACAGAAAAATCACATTTCTCTTCTCTGCAATCTAAGTCACATGAGCAATCTGCAATCTAGATCTCTATAGGTGATTGTTGTTGAGAGTAAAATTAATATTCTGCAGAATTTCATTTTTTATTGTTTAATTATGAACTACAAACTAGGGGAAAATCACTAAAATCGGACGTGTTGACCCCTCCATCATCACAGTTGTCAACCCTCTGCCCTCAACACCGTAGACCCCTCCATCATCAATCCCCTCGCCAACACTGGAATCGGCATCGTCATTGGAATGGAGACTAATTTACTCTGTTCCCCTGTTGCAATGGTGACCCTCATTTTTTCCAAACCCATTGAAAAACACAGCCGAGTTTGGGTCGGACGCCAGCACCGGGATGTCGCCATTGGCGGAATGCCTACCCTACAAAGCTCATCTCCTCCCAGTTCTTCGAAGGCACTGGTTTTGAAGCCGAAGCCGAAATGGGTCGCCCATTGCCGCCAGCATTATCCCTCTGTTGTCTTGACCGTCTCCTCGACCTTCATCAGAACCTAATTTCCATGGCATTCGGCGGCGTAGCTGGTGGCTTTACACTGTCTCCACTTGTATTATTGTGGTCGCTGCTGTTGGTTTTGGTGATGTGGGCCGGAATTGCTCTGAGGGATCATTGTTGGCGAGGTAGGAGCTACGGAAGTGAGAGAGGGAGGAAGTGACAGAGCATAAACCTTTTCAATTAAACCGGTTTGTCACGTAGGCAAGGCCACGTAGATAGTATGTGGAGTTTGTTACCGTAGCGGGCTTAAGTATAGAAAGGCTTTTTTAAAACAGTTATATAATAATTACGCACTAGAATTAATCTTATTTCAATCGGTTTGGGCCATTTTTTTTTATCTTATTATAATGTTGTTCTTCACGTCGTGGAGCTGAAAGAATTTATATTCAAAGATGCCACAGCAATTGTCGGCACACTCAGAAAGAAATCGTAGAAACCGCCATTCACTTTTTTCCTCTTATTTCAATTTCAGAACTTAAAAGGCCGAAAACCTTATGGGACCCAATCCGGTCCGGTTTAAAATTTTATATATGTATTAATATTTTTGAACTTTTTTTTTAAAGATTTAAGGAAATTTTGAATCCGGATCCGGATTCCCAAATCCGAAATCTGGATGAACATCCCTACCAACGAGAGTGTATAGGGTGGGGGTGGCCTATTTAAACAAAACCTTATAGCGAGTCTTATTATAATTATATATAGTATTATATTAAGGTTTGGTTTGGATAGGGAGTTGGGAGTTGGGATGTGATTAATTGAAATAAAAATAATTAAAATATTATAAAGTTCAAATATTCTTAAAATATAATTTTTTTAAGATAATTTTTATTTTAAGACTTGAAAAAGTTAATTAATTAATGTATATATGCTTACATTATTTTAATTGTGGTTGTAGTCAATGCGTGTAGTACGTTATTGAAATAATTGGAATGAGAACTGATGGGGACCCAACGAAAGTATATATAGAGGGGTAGGCCGTAGGGGTGGCCTATTTAAACAAAACATTATAGCGAGTCTTATTGTAATTACATCAAGAGTATAGTTAGCAGGGCTAAGAATTTTATAGCAAAGATTTAAAACAGAATCAATTAGTCATACTAAAAATTAATGATTCAAAAGCTACCTCTCTTTGTCCAATATCTCTTTCTCCAATATAATGACTTAGTCAAGGTCTTCTAGTCCAAGAATGCAACCTTTTATCCGTTATAAGGACATGTCATTAATAAGATCGAAGACTTGTAGGAACCCATGCAGTACGCACAATGCAGTAGGTTACTTAGTTCGTGTCCTCTTCCCTTTTCCTCTCTCTCTCTCGCTCTCTGTCTCCATTGTCAGTTTTATTTTCTCCAACCTTCTCTTCTCTCTCTCTCTCTCTCATCTATGCTCTTCTCTCTTCCCTCGCCAATCTCTGCATTTTCGTGTCACTCTCACTCGTCCGGTGATGAAGGTCAGTCAGATCCGTACATTCTCTTGACCCTTTTTATCTATGTTATCTCCGATTTCTTCCTAATTTGTTTAGATTCTCACTTCTAGAACTATGTTTTTGGCTCCTTTTGTTTGCAGTACAATTGGGGATTTATTTGCCGAGAAAATGGAGGGAAAATAGAAAGTCGAAGATAGTCTTTTGGTCAATTACCTTGTCAATTAATTCGGCCATGTTTCGAAAAAATTTGCCATGCTGACTTCACGACTCTCTTTCTTTGTTTTTCATTTACATTTTCTTGATTGTTTGTAATTTGAGGATTTATTTGGAAATGGCGTCCATATGTCGCTATTTGGAAATGGTGTGTCCATATGCAGCCATATGAAGTTCACAAGCGAGTTTATAATTATAAGGAAAAAATTATAAGTTATAATTATTGGTTGAAATATAGGATATTGAAAGAAAATAAGTATCTTGCGACATAATCAAGAACAAAACAAAGAAATAACTTAAAATGATGATTCAGAGGAGAAATAACTGATTTTGAGGTTGAAAAGGTGACCACCAAGCAAAGTTGGAGACCAATATATACGTGCACACCGAATTAAACTAACAAATGGGAGTCATATGCATGATTTTAATATATACATGTAGCTAAAGTTATGATCAAATTAGAGCAATAGCTTTGGAGACTCGCGAATGTATAAGAATTTTCATATAAAACAGCTCTTATTATTCCATAATATAGAGTATAAAACATGCTGTAATTTTCGTTTCGATTTGGTCTGATTTGTTCAGTTTATTTTATGTATATACAGCGAAGCATGATCTTCAATAGGCTTCTATTTGTTAGGATGTAAGCATTAAGAATTCCCTATCTCCACAACTAGGAATAGAGCAAATGCCTCAAGCCACCAGGATAGTCTATAGGACAGATCATTTATAAAAGCCAAAAAAAAAAAAACAAACAAACAAAAAAACAAAACAACAAGGGTGATCCAAAGAGATATAGAAGTATAGATAAACTATATATTATAAGTGGCACCCTTGCGATCCCGTGTCTCCTTGATAGCCAAAAAATAAGTTGTAAGGTCCAAATTGAAATTTTGTCCCAAAAAATGACTGAAGTCTTCAACCGTTTGAATAGTACTAGAATTTTTGTTCGAAACGTATATGTAAGGAAGATGAATTTTGTCCCTAATAAAGTATCCATTTGAAGATTTACTAAAACATTCGAACGTAATAAAATAAAAATTTGAAAGGATATTATATATATATGGTCGAAAGAGAAATTAGTGTGCTAAGTGACTAAATTTAGTGGGACATTGACCTATAGTTCAAACAATTTACTGCACTGTTTGAATATTGTTTGAGAAAATTTGAAAAAATTTTAATAATTAAAAAGTAATTTGTATTTGAATATGGTTTGAGAAGAAAATTATGAAAAGTTTTGAGATCATCATCTCATCTAAGTGCCCAAACATAGCCTAGAAATCAATGATTGGAAAGTTTCATCTTTAATTTTGTCCATCTCTATCCAAAATCACCATTATCATTGAGTCAAGGTCTTCTAATGCGTCTGTATTTTGCATGTACTCCATCTCTACCACCACTATCATTGAGTCGAGGTCTTCTAAAATAATGGAACCACGATTACTACCTGCTATAAGGACATGGCATCATGACTAAGGAATATCGAAGACTTCTTAGAACCCAGAATGCACGGATATACACATCATCACCATGGAAGACTTTTCAAGATAGTAATCCGTGGAAAAATGCATAAATGGAAACCCTAGCAAAATTATTGTCTCGAACACTTTTTGGAACCCGAAGACCCAGGTCTTCTAATGTCCATTTCTATCACCATTATCATCGAGTCGAAGACTTCTTGAAACCCAGCATGCACGTAAGACTTTTCAAGATAGTAATCCATGGAAATATGCATAAATGGATAAAGGAAGAGAAGAAAATGCAAACAAATTATACATATAAAAAGTTATATGGAAATGACGTCCATCTATCACTAATTTGCAGCTATACGATGCCAGCTTATTATATATATGTGTGTGTAAGTATGTAACTTAATCTACAAGAATAAATAATAAATAATAAATAATATGTTTATAATAAATCAATATTCACATTCATATTTAAGAATATAAAAGTTTATATCGGGAGACACAAAGAATGATTTTTAAATTTCATGTTATATTAATTTTATAATATGTGTACTATATCTAGCATAAAAAATTAAAAAATTAAAAAATATTTAATATAAAAAATTAAATATATATTTTGCTTTGATTTAGTATAATTCATTCGGTTTTCAAGACTCGCTTTTCAAGTCTTGAAAGCCGATATCAAACCAGTTTTTAATCAGTTTTGATTTCTAGGAGCCGAATTAATTGGGCGAACCGGTCCGGTCCAAACAGTATGTTTGGTTTTTTTCTTAACTGTCCTTGTTTTGTCCTTGTTTTTAACATTTAAAAAACGATTTTAGGGTAAGTGGACTAGCTTTATTTTATCTTTTTCAATCATATGTGTTACTTGGAAATTCTAGGTTGGGCAAGGAAAGATGAGCGAAATGACACACACATTAGCATTTTGGCCATAATTTTGTTAACATATACATTCATAATCGCATGTATGACCCTAATATATATCTACATACATATATATACATACATATATATATATATATAAGCTCTCTATGAAGCATACATTGTGCTCACCACGCTACACCTAGTGGTCTCCTTAGCTATTTAAGTCCAGCTTGTAGGCTTCATAAGATATATTCAATTTTTACAAAACATCGCAATCTTAAAATTTATCTCGAAGTTTTCCCTCTGTTTGTGTTTCTCTCAATCTCTAGTTTATATTGTTTAGTTAGTCATCAAAATAATCCTTAATATTGGGCTCCAGTGTCGGATAAAAGCCATGCTATATGATATTTTGAAGGAGAATTAGTGCATCATGTTTAGGTAGTGAGATGTGATGATTTTGTGAACAGTAATTAAATAATTTGTGAATAGTAGTGAAATTATTTGAGATAATATGATTTATTTGATTTTAAAAAGAGAGAGAGAGAGAGAGAGAGAGAAAGTTGAATGCAAATATTATAAAGTTAAAAAGATGTTGTTTGAATATAATATAATTCTTTAATCTTATTTTTATTTTGAAATTTAAAAAGGTTTTATTATTATTATTTATTTTGAAATTGAGAAAGTTTTAATAATTAAGTAATGATTAGATGAAAATCAGATTTGGGATTTGAAATTATAATGTGTTTTATGTTTGAATGATATTTAGGAAGGATATTACAAAAAGTTTTGAGTTCATCATCTCAACTATTAATCTAAGTGCCGAGACATAGGCTAAAAATCAATAATCAAAGCTTTCTCATTTTGTCCATCTCTATCATCACCATTATTACTGAGTCAACGTCTTCTAAAATAATGGAATCGTGATTACTGCCTGCTATAAGTTGTGAGAAGTTTTGAAAATTTTGAGAATGATGTATATTCAAATGAGTCTTTAAGGGCATGTTTGGCAATGAGATAATATAAGAATTCTGTTGTGAATGGTAGTAAAATGGTTTGATTTAAAATATTTAATTGGATATTAGGAAATCAGGGAAAAGGAATGAATAGAAATATTATAAAATTTAAATATTGCTAAAGTTTTTAATATAGTTTGAAAAAGTTATATTTTTTTTGTATTTTATTTGATAGTTTTAGAAAATTGTAATGATTACGTAAAGACTAGATGGAAAAGTTAAAAATTTGAAATTGAAGGGTATTTGTGTTTTAGAAGGAAATTAGGAATGTTTTGATCAAACAAGTCCCAATGAGACTCTCATTCATGTTGATTGTCATAATTTAATTTGTAAGAGATGTTGAAAATTAAATTCTTTTCTAAATTAACTAAAATTTGATGTATCAATAATTTGATGATGCATCTCTCCGTCTCTCACACCAACTTACAAATACAAATTTTCTTAAAATTCTAGAATTATATAAAAATGTTTGAGAATATTCCTCGTTCACCCCCACCTTGATTGGCCCTCTCTTAACTCGAGTCAAGATGAAATTAAGCAAAGGAAGTTGGTCGGGTTTATAAGAATTTTAAAGCAAAAGATTGAAAACAGAGTCAGTGATACTAAAAATCAATGATTCAGAAGCTACCTCTCTTTTTCCAATATCTCTATCTCCATTATATTTATGACTGAGTCGAGGTCTTCTAGTCAAATAATGCAATTAACCTTGATTTCTACACGCTGTAATAAGGACATGTCATTAATAAGATCGAAGACTTGTAGGAACCCATGCAGTAGGCGTGGATATATACTTCATCAACATGCAGGAAGACTTTCTAGATAGTCGTCGCTGGAAATATGCGTATATGAAGAGAGGAAATGCAAAACAAATTACTTAAAAAAATAAATAAATAAATGGCGTCCATATGTCGCTATTTGAAAATGGTGTGTCCATATGCAGCCATATACCACTTTACGTGATATATGCGTGTCAATTAAACATTTTCTACACATCCTCCAATCTCCATCCGGCCGGGTATCTAAAATCAAAATAAAATTTGAGTTTGAGACTTTGGGTTAGTAGTATACACTATAACAAAAACGAGATTTTTGGACTCTTTCTTTGGACGAAAGAAAAATCATCCCAAAAAATAAGTTGTAAGGTCCAAATCGAAATTTTGTCCCAAAAAATGACTGAAGTCTTCAACCGTTTGAATATTACTAGAATTTTTGTTCGAAACGTATATGTAAGGAAGATGAATTTTGTCCCTAATAAAGTATCCATTTGAAGATTTACTAAAACATCCGAACGTAATAAAATAAAAATTTGAAAGGATATTATATATATATGGTCGAAAGAGAAATTAGTGTGCTAAGTGACTAAATTTAGTGGGACATTGACCTATAGTTCAAACAATTTACTGCACTGTTTGAATATTGTTTGAGAAAATTTGAAAAAAATTTGATAATTAAAAATTAAAAAGTAATTTGTATTTGAATATGGTTTGAGAAGAAAATTATGAAAACCTTGAGATCATCATCTCATCTCATCTAAGTGCCCAAACATAGCCTAGAAATCAATGATTGGAAAGTTTCATCTTTAATTTTGTCCATCTCTATTCAAAATCACCATTATCATTGAGTCAAGGTCTTCTAATGGATCCGTATTTTGCATGTACTCCATCTCTACCTCCTCTATCATTGAGTCGAGGTCTTCTAAAATAATGGAATCACGATTACTACCCGCTATAAGGACATTGCATCATGACTAAAGAATATCGAAGACTTCTTGGAACCTAGAATGCACGAATATACACACATCACCATGGAAGACTTTTCAAGATAGTAATTTGTGGAAAAATGCATAAATGGTAACCCTAACAAAATTATTGTCTCGAACACTTAATTATTATCTCGAACACTTTTTGGAACCCGAAGACCCAGGTCTTCTAATGTCCATCTCTATCACCATTATCATCGAGTCGAAGACTTCTTGGAACCCAGTATGCACGTAAGACTTTTCAAGATAGTAATCCATGGAAATATGCATAAATTGATAAAGAAAGAGACGAAAATGCAAACAAATTATACATATACAAAGTTATATAGAAATGGCATCCATCTATCATTAATTTGCAGCTATACGATGCCAGCTTATTATATATGTGTGTGTGTAATTATGTAACTTAATCTATAAGAATAAATAATAAATAATAAATAATATGTTTATAATAAATCAATATTCACATTCAAATTTAAGAATATATAAGTTTATATCGGGAGACACAAAGAATGATTTTTAAATTTCATGTTATATTAATTTTATAATGTGTACTATATACAGCATAAAAAATTAAAAAATATTTAATATAAAAAATTAAATATATATTTTGCTTTGATTTAGTCTAATTAATTCGGTTTTCAAGACTCGCTTTTCAAGTCTTGAAAACCGATGTTTTTAATCAATTTTGATTTCTAGGAGTCGAATTAATTGGGGGAATCGGTCCGGTCCAATCATTTTGTTTGGTTTTTTTCTTAACTGTCCTTGTTTTTAACATTTAAAAAACGATTTTAGGGTAAGTGGACTTGCTTATTTTTTCTTTTTCAATCATGTGTTACTTGGAAATTCTAGGTTGGGCAAGGAAAGATGAGCGACATGCCACATACATCAGCATTTTGGCCATAATTTTGTTAACATATACATTCATAATCGCATGTATGACCCTAATATATATATATATATATAGAAGCTCTCAATGAAGCACACATTGTGCTCACCACGCTACACCTAGTGGTCTCCTTAGCTATTTAAATCCAGCTTGTAGGCTTCATAAGATATATTCAATTTTTACAAAACTTCGCAATCTTAAAATTTATCTCAAAGTTTTCTCTCTTTGTGTTTCTCTCAATCTCTAACTTCTATTGTTTAGTTAGTTATCAAAATAATCCTTAATATTGGGTTCCAGTGTTGGATAAAAGCCATGCTGTATGATATTTTGAAGGAGAATTAGAGCATCATGTTTAGGTAGTGATTAGATGTGAAGATTTTGTGAACAGTAATTAAATAATTTGTGAATAGTAGTGAAATTATTTGAGATAATATGATTTATTTGATTTTAGAAAGAGAGAGAGAGAGAGAGAGAGAGAAAGTTGAATGCAAATATTATAAAGTTAAAAAGACGTTGTTTGAATATAATATAATTCTTTAATCTTATTTTTATTTTGAAATTTAAAAAGGTTTTATTATTATTTTTTATTTTGAAACTGAGAAAGTTTTAATAATTAAGTAATAATTAGATGGAAATCAGATTTGGGATTTGAAATTATAATGTGTGTTATGTTTAAATGATGTTTAGGAAGGATATTACAAAAAGTTTTGAGTTCATTATCTCAACTATTAATCTAAGTGCCGAGACATAGGCTAAAAATCAATAATCAAAGCTTTCTCATTTTGTCCATCTCTATCATCATCATTATTATTGAGTCAAAGTCTTCTAAAATAAAGGAATTGTGATTACTGCCTGCTATAAGTTGTGAGAAGTTTTGAAAATTTTGAGAATGGTGTATTTTCAAATGAGTCTTTAAGGGCATGTTTGGCAATGAGATAATATAAGAATTCTGTTGTGAATGCTAGTAAAATGGTTTGATTTAAAATATTTAATTGAGTATTAGGAAATCAGAGAAAAGGAATGAATAGAAATATTATAAAATTTAAATATTGCTAAAGTTTTTAATATCATTTGAAAAAGTTATATTGTTTTTGTATTTTATTTGATAGTTTTAGAAAATTATAATGATTACGTAAGACTAGATGGAAAAATTAAAAATTTGAAATTGATTGAGTCAAGGTCGTCTAGTCAAATAATGCAATTAACCTTGAAATTGAAAATTAAATTCTTTACTAAATTAACCAAAATTTGACTTATCCATGATTTGATGATGCATCTTTCAGTCTCTCACACCCACCTTATAAATACAAATTTTCTTAAAATTTTAAAATTATATAAAAATGTTTGAAATTCCTTGTTCACCCCCACCTTGATTAGCTCTCTCTTAACTCGAGTCGAGATGAAATTAAGCAAAGGAAGTTGGCCGGGTTTATAAGAATTTTAAAGCAAAAGATTGAAAACAGAGTCAGTCATATTAAAAATCAATGATTCAGAAGCTACTTCTCTTTTTTCAATATCTCTATCTTCATTATATTTATGACTGAGTCAAGGTCTTCTACTCATACTCAAATAATGCAATTAACCTTGATTTCTACACGCTATAATAAGGACATGTCATTAATAATATCGAAGACTTGTAGGAACCATGCAGTAGGCATGGATATATACTTCATCAACTTGCAGGAAGACTTTCTAGATTGTCATCGCGGGAGATATGCGTCCATATGTCGCTATTTGGAAATGGTGTGTCCATATGCAGCCATATGAAGTTCACAATCGAGTTTAAATAGTTGGGAAAAAATGATAAGTTATAATTATTGCTCGAAACATAGGATACTGAAAAAAATTAAGTATATTGGGACAAAATCAAGAATAAAACAGTGAAATAACTTAAAATGATGATTCAGAGGAAAAATAACTGATTTTGAGGTTGAAAAGGTGACCACAAAGCAAAGCTACATTGGAATCATATGCATGATTTTAATATCTGTAGCTAAAAGTTATGAGCAAATGGATATGAATTGTGGGCTGTTTAGAGACTCGCGAATAATTATAAGACTTGCTGTAATTTTGGTCTGTTTAGAGCAATAGCTAGCTTTGGAGACTCGGGAATGTATAAGAATTTTCATATAAAACAGTTCTTATTATTCCATAATATATTATAAAACATGCTGTAAATTTCGTTTCGATTTGGTCTGATTTGTTCAATTTATTTCATGTATATACAGCGCAGCATCTTTAATAGGCTTCTATTTGTTAGGATAAGCATTAAGGCCTGGTTTGAATTGGGAGTTGAGATGTGATTAGTCGAGATGAAAATAATTAAAATATTAATATAAAGTTCAAATATTTTTAAAATATTATTTTTGAATATAATTTTTTATTTTAAGACTTGGAAAAGATTAATTATTTAATGTATGCTTTACATTATTTTAATTGTGGTTGTAGTCAATGCACTATTACGTTATTGAAATAGTTGGGATAAGAACTTATGGGGACCCAACGAGAGTGTTTGGGGGTGCGGGTGGCCTATTTAAACAAAGCCTTATAGCGAGTCTTATTGTAATTACATCGAGAGTAGAGTTGATCAATAGAGATGGAGCGTTCTTGTTGTTGCCTTCTTATTTTGGTCTGTGTTCAAGCTGCATGTATGCTTTCTGGGTGCTCTGGTTGTTTGGAGGCAGAGCAAAATGCTCTTTTCCTACTCAAAGCCTTCATCAACCACCCAAATCAATCTTTTTCACTACCATCTTCGGCCAACTTAATCAACAAAGAGAGTACTACTACTTCTGATTGCTGCAATTGGACACATGCGATCCAGTGCAGCAACATTACAGGCCGTGTGACCCATATTACTCTTAGGGAGTTGAGGAATTATTGGTGGAGGAGTAGTACTAGTGGATCAGAATATTGGTACTTGAATACCTCTTTGTTTCTTCCCTTTCAAGAGCTCAACTCTCTGGATTTGAGTGAATTGGATTACATTAATAATTTGAGGGTATCAAAAGAAGGTCTGTGTATATAACTTGTGATAGCATTTCTTCCATTTTTCTTGTGAGATGAGAAATTATTTGAATATACTTTATTTATTTTTACGTTGATATTACTCATGAATTTTACCAAAAATTGTAGGTTTGGAAACACTGTCTGGGTTGAGCAAGCTGGAGGAGCTTTACTTGGATTATAATACCTTCAATTACACTAGCCTCTTGCCTGCATCCCTTGCCAAGATTGCAACGCTCAAGATACTATCCTTGCGTGGAATCCTGGAATGGGATTATGAAGCTGATAACATCCAAGGTAAATATAATTGAAAAAAGGCAATATAAAATCATTTCAAATTTGCCAGAGATCACTTTTAATTTCATAAATATTTAATAACTAAATTTTGTCTATTTGTCTTTAGTGTTGCAAGAAACAAATAAATAATGAAATTAGCTAGAGCATCCAAATTAAAACCTATTTTCAAGATAATTAATTAGCATGACCACTAGGTGCTCTGGTTGTTTGGAGGCAGAGGAAAATGCTCTTTTCCAACACAAAGCCTCCAAATCAATATTTTTCACCATCTTCCAACTTTATCAACGAAGGAAAATACTATCTTTGCTTGCAATGAAAGAATTGGGATTATGAAGCTAATAATATCAAAGGTAAGTATCAAGAATAAATTGCTCTTTTCATTGTAAAAAATGCAATATAAAATCACTTAAAATTTGCCAGTGATCAGTGATCGCTCCTCATAAACCTAGTCAGTTATATTAATCCATATGATTAATCCGGTTATTGACTATTTTGGAAGAAATAGTCAATAACTATATTTTTTCCATTTGTCGTTGTTAGTGTTGCAAGAGACAAATCATGAAAGAGCCTCCAAAACCTATTTTCAAGAAAAATTAAGTAGCAGTATGATCACTCATTTAAAGGTGACTTGGCCTTCCAATGAATCAAACTGACCTCGGTTTCCAAAAGCTCAAAATCATTGGGCGCACTCCCATATGTTTATCATTGTTGTATTTATGGATTTATTGTACACAACTTTGGATATTGAAAAATCACAATTGCAGGTTTTGATAGTTTGTCTGCTTTGACCAAGCTGGAGGAGCTTTACTTGGACGATAATAACTTCAATGAAAGCATCTTGCCATCCCTAGCCAAGATTGCGTCGCTCAAGAAACTATCTTTGTATGGCAATAAGATTAGTGGAAGGGTCCCAATTAATAAAGGTCGGTATATATTGTATTAGCTAGCTATACGTCGTATTTCTTCCACTTTCATTAATCGTATATTTATATTATCCAATCTGATTCTGTTTTTACATATTTTTCTAATGAATAATGGAAGATGATCAAAATTATTGCAGGTTTTAAAATGAGCAAGCTAGAGGAGCTTGACTTGGGTTATAATAAGTTCACAGACATGAAATTCATTTGTAAGATTGCATCGCTCAAGATACTACATCTGACAGAAGCTAAGTTGAATATTAGGGGAATTAATATCCAGGGTAAGTCTCAAAGTTGAACTACTTATCAATTTGCCACATTAAGTTGTTGGCTTTTGTGTACACATAATATTGTCGTGTTTTTGGGTGTACTTCATATGTTATGAGATGGTACTGATTCTTAATAATTTCAATGTACATGATAATTATCTAAAAGCACGTGTTATTGTTTTTTTAGAGCTTGGAAAACTAAAGAACCTACAGGAGTTGTATTTGGAATATTCATCCATCGACAAAAGCTTTCTTCATAAAATTGGAGTGATGACTTCTCTGAATGTACTATCAATGAGTTATTGTGGATTCAATGGCAGCTTACCCAACCAAGGTAGAAACGTTTTTTTCCAAGTATGTTGCTAATCATAAACAAGCTGATCTCAGTAGCATAATTAAAAATCTATTTATTTTTCAGGTTGGTGTGAACTCAAGAAACTGCAAGAGTTAGACCTTGGTGGCAATAATTTTGAAGGGAGATTGCCTTCTTGTTTGGCAAACATGACAGCACTTCGAGTATTGAATCTCGCATTCAATAACTTCAATGGAAGCATTTCTCACTCCCCCATACCTAGTTTGCGGTCACTTGAGTACCTTTCTCTGTCTTATAACGACTTCATGAGTAATAACAACACACTTGTTGAGGAAACAGAGTCTCAAAGTATGATTCCATACTTTCAATTGAAGGTTCTGTCATTGTCAAGAGGCCTTGGGAGAAGACCCACTAGAACGATTCCCAGATTCTTTCATTACCAATACAAGTTACAAGTAATTGATCTCTCCCACAACAATTTGGTTGGACAATTTCCCACTTGGTTGCTAGAGAACAATACAAGATTGGAGATTCTTATTTTAAGGAATAACACTTTCACAAGCACTTTCCAACTACCCTATCATCCTAATCCACATATTCGAATAATTGATATTTCGAATAATGATCTAGGAGGTCCGATTCCGACAAACTTGAGTTTAGTTTTTCCAAATTTAGAACAGTTAAGCATGTCTCGAAATGCATTTGTGGGAAAAATTCCTTCTTCTTTAGGTAATTTAGTTTCCTTGACCCTTCTAGACTTGTCTAGCAATCATCTCTCAGGAACAATACCAGACCATTTGGCAATGGGTTGCTTCAATTTAGAATACCTCAAATTGTCAAATAATAATTTGAGTGGCCAATTATTTCCCGCCAAAAGTAATCTAATTTCCCTTTGGGTTTTACATTTGGACAATAATCAACTTTCCGGAAAGATTCCTAATAGCTTATCCAGTAGTGCTAACTTGGTTGGATTTGATTTTAGTAACAACTCTTTGTCAGGCATGCTTCCAAGATGGATTGGCAACATGACAAAATTGGTTGAGATTGTTTTGGCCAAAAACCAACTTGAAGGTCCTATTCCGATTGAGTTATGCAAAGTCAAACAAATTATATTTCTTGACCTTTCCGAGAATAATTTGTCTGACTCCATACCATCGTGCTTCAATTCATTGGACATTAAACATGTCCATTTGGGAAAAAATAGGCTGAGTGGTCCCATTACAAGTACATTCAAGAATAGCTCTTCTTTGGTAACATTAGATCTTAGAGATAACCACTTGACTGGTAACATTCCAGAGTGGATCGGAAACCTCTCATCATTGAGCATCTTCCTCTTGAAATCTAATCACTTACAAGGAAGGATTCCAATTCAAATATGCCTTCTTGGAAAGTTAACCCTCCTGGATCTTTCGAATAACAATTTTACTGATTCAATTCCTCATTGCTTGAGCAACATTAGTTTTGGGGCAACTAACCTGAAATCCTATCTAGGAGGTACGGAGGGATTTGGTTTTGACAGTATTGAAGTATCAACATACATCGAGGCAAGGATATATATAAGTAGTGGAACTGATTATTCTAATATATTCATGAATGTGGATGCTCGGCAGGAAGTAGAGTTCACAACAAAGAGCAGAACTGACTCTTATATGGGTAATATCCTCAATCATATGTCCGGAATAGACCTCTCATGCAACTATTTGTCAGGTGAGATCCCACTTGAACTCGGAAACTTGAGCAACATTCATGCGCTGAACTTGTCGCACAATAATCTAATTGGATCAATTCCCAC